>OX422215.1:578055618-579386618 GCA_949130495.1 Sambucus nigra | reverse complement strand
GGAGGGAGAAGCATTGTGGATGTATTTGGAGCGATTCAAGGACTTGCTGCTGCAATGTCCGCACCATGGGATTGAGATGGGACGCCAAGTCCAAATTTTATATGAGGGGTTCGATTGTAACACCCGAACTATGCTCGAGTCACTATGTAATGGTGATTTTACCGAGAAGAGCGAGGTCGATGCATGGGTATTTCTAGAAGCCATAGCCAAAAAGTCCCAGCGATGAGCACCCAATAGAGAATCTAGATCCACCACCTCGAATGAGGGGTTCGCTCACCAAGTTGAAAAAAGTTATGATTTAAATGCCAAAGTGGCCACATTGTCCCGACGTTTAGAAGCTTTAGAGACAAGCAATGAGGGAAATCGAACCGCATCTGCGGCCGTTCAACATGTAGGTTCCCCTATGTGTATACTTTGTGATGCATTCGACCACTTAGTCGAGAATTGACCTGCCCTTCCGGCCCACAAGGCATTCACCGAGCAAGCCAATGCCCTCTACCAAAATAGGCCAAAGTATGACCCATATTCCAATACATACAATTCTGGATGGCGAGACCACCCCAATCTTTCATGGTCCAAGGGTCAATACCAAGCCTGTGGAGGTCAATCTTCTGATAACCCACCCCCGGGTTTCCAAAAGAATGCCACTGCACTCTCGAATCCCTCATCCCAAAAGATTCAATCTTTAGAGAATTCGATGAACCTTCTTGCCCAAAGTACCCTTCAATTCCATCAAACCACGTAAAATGTCCTCCAATCTACCCAGCAAAGCATGCACGCGAATACGCAAGCCATTACCAAACTCGAGGTCCAAATAAGCCAACTAGCTAATGCATTGAGTGAGATGAATAAGGGAACATTCCTGAGTCAGCCCGAACCCAATCCAAAGGGTAACATGCCAAGGGGTCAATTTCTTATTCAAGGCGACACGAGCGCATCACACCCCCAAGAGCATGCAAAAGCCATTATCACGCTTAGGTCTGGCAAGGAAGTAGAGACAAATATTTTACCACCTACCGAGAGTGAATCCGAGAAAGGTAAGGCGAAGGAAGATCCACCCGTGTCTCCAACTTCATCCTCACCTTTACCTTCCGAGCCATCTGTAGAGACCTATGTACCAAAAGCTCCATTTCCACAGCGTTTGGTGCCACAAAAGAAAAAGGCGCAAGTTGATAAGATGTTGGAAGTATTCAAGCAAGTACAAATCAATATCCCACTGCTTGATGCTATTCAACAAGTCCCATCCTATGCGAAATTTCTAAAGGACCTTTGTACCTTCAAGAGAAGCACCAACGTACCCAAGAAAGATTTTCTCGCCGAGCAAGCAAGCTCGATCATTTCATATCGAACTCCCATCAAGTATAAGGATCCTGGTACTCCGACGGTCTCTATCAAGATAGGGGAGTACCTCATCGAGAAGGCACTTCTAGATTTAGGAGCAAGCGTGAATCTTCTGCCGTACACCGTATACGAGAAACTAGGTCTGGGGGAGTTAAAACCGACTAGGATTACCTTATCCTTAGCCGACCGTTCTGTGAAAATCCCGAGAGGTATTATTGAGGACGTCCTAATTAAAGTGGGTGACTTTATATTTCCTGTCGACTTTGTTGTCTTGGACACCCAACAAGTGCAAAATCCTATTGCACAAATCCCTGTTATTTTGGGTCATCCTTTCCTCGCCACATCTGATGCCGTTATTAGGTGTCGGAGCGGCCAATTGAACCTATCCTTTGGGAACATGACTATGGACCTTAATGTGTTCAATTTGTCCAAACAACCACCTGATGACGATGAACCCATGGATGTCGACATGATTGATAGTATTGTCCAAGAGACTTTCGAGCAAACTTATAATGACGACCCTTTAGCATCTTGTCTTGCCTTTTTTGGGTCCGAATTTGATGTCGAACAGTCTATCGAAGAAGTCAATGCCCTCCTCGACTCTGCCCCTATCATGGAAGTAGGAAATTGGAAGTCTAAACCCGAGCCCCTCTCACTTTCCTCATCACATATTCCACCCTCAATTGAGAAAGCTCCCGAGCTTGAATTGAAGCCACTGCCTGAAACGCTCAAGTATAGGTTCTTAGGACCTTCTGAATCCTTACATGTTATCATCGCGTCTGACTTAGACAAAGAACATGAAGATAAATTGTTGCGCGTTCTCAACGAACACAAGGAAGCCATAGGATGGACCATAGCTGACATTAAGGGGATAAGTCCCTCGGTGTGCATGCATAGGATACACTTAGAAGACAATGCTAAAACTTCCCGTGAAGCACAACGTAGACTTAATCCCAATATGAAAGAGGTCGTCCGAGCCGAGGTGCTAAAATTGCTCGATGCGGGTATCATTTACCCCATCTCTGATAGCCAATGGGTCAGTCCCGTTCAAGTGGTCCCTAAGAAATCCGGTGTTACGGTGGTGAAAAATAACGATGATGAGTTAGTACCCACTAGGATTCAAACCGGTTGGCGAGTGTGTATTGATTATAGGAAGTTGAACGCTGTTACAAGGAAGGATCACTTTCCCCTTCCTTTCATAGACCAAATGCTAGAGAGATTATCCGGCTATCCATATTACTATTTTCTCGACGGTTACTCCGGCTACAATCAAATTCCCATCGCTCCTGAGGATCAAGAGAAAACCACCTTCACTTGTCCATTTGGTACTTTTGCCTACCAACGCATGCCCTTTGGGTTATGCAATGCACCCGCCACCTTTCAGCGGTGCATGATGAGTATCTTTTCGGATATGGTGGAGCGGTTTCTCGAAGTCTTTATGGATGATTTTTCTGTATTTGGGTCTAGTTTTGATGAGTGTCTCCATCACCTCACCCTTGTTCTGAAGAGGTGCAAGGAAAATAATCTTGTGCTTAATTAGGAGAAGTGTCACTTTATGGTCAAACAAGGCATAGTGCTAGGTCACATCATTTCTGAAAAGGGTATCGAGGTAGATAAAGCTAAAATAGATCTCATTGCTAATCTCCCACCCCCTAAAACTGTGTGTGAAGTTCGATCATTCTTAGGACACGCCGGTTTTTATCGGAGATTTATTAAGGATTTTAGCAAAATCTCTCGACCCTTGTGGAATCTTCTTGCCAAGGACACACCCTTCGATTTCACTAACGAATGCGTTCATGCCTTTGAAAGGCTAAAGACGGAATTGACCTCTGCACCTATTATGAGACCTCCCGACTGGAATCAGCCGTTTGAGATCATGTGTGACGCTTCCGACTATGCCATAGGTGCGGTTCTAGGTCAGCGTAATGAGAAACTTCCTCACGTCATCTATTATGCCAGTAGAACTCTTAGTGATGCCCAATTGAACTATTCCACGACTGAAAAAGAGTTCCTCGCTGTTGTTTTTGCTCTTGAGAAGTTTAGGTCTTACTTGATAGGATCCAAAGTTGTCATTTTCACCGATCACTCGGCCCTGCGATACCTTTTGTCTAAAAAGGATGCTAAGGCTCGTCTCATTAGGTGGGTCCTATTACTGCAAGAGTTTGACCTTGAAATTCGGGATAAGAAAGGGTGTGAGAATGTAGTGGCGGATCATTTGTCTAGGTTAACCATTGAATCTTTCGATAACCTGCTGCCACTAAATGAGTCCTTTCCCGATGAGCAACTGATGCTTGTTTCTCAGCTTCCATGGTTTGCCGATATTGTGAACTATCTTGTGACAGGTGAAATGCCACTGCATTGGTCTAAGCAAGATTGTTCCAAATTTTTAAAGGAAGTTAAACATTTCTTTTGGGATGACCCGTATCTTTTCAAGTATTGTCCCGATCAAATCATTCGAAAGTGTGTCCCCGATCACGAGATTCAAAGCGTAATCTCTTTCTGCCATGACCAAGCCTATGGAGGTCATTTTAGTGCTAAAAAGACCGCTGCAAAAATCTTGCAGTGTGGATTCTATTGGCCCACCATTTTTCATGACTCGAATGATTACAGTAGGAGTTGTGACCGTTGCCAACGATTAGGAAAGATCAGACGTAGGAATATGATGCCCTTAAATCCCATTCTGATTATCGAGGTTTTTGACTGTTGGGGCATTAATTTTATGGGTCCATTCCCAAATTCCTACGGAAATCTCTACATTCTTTTGGCAGTTGATTATGTGTCTAAGAGGGTAGAAGCCATACCATGTAGGACGAATGATCGCCACGTGGTGGTCAAATTCATTCGAGAAAATATTTTCTCCCGTTTCGGCACGCCTCGAGCCATCATTAGCGATCAGGGAACCCATTTCTGTAGTCGATCCTTCGAAAGTCTTATGAAAAAGTACTCGGTCACGCACAAAGTAGGGTGTTCTTATCACCCTCAAACCAGTGGTCAAGTTGAAGTTTCCAATAGGCAAATCAAGCAAATCATTAAGAAGACAGTGAATCCAAACCGAAAGGATTGGTCCTTAAGGTTATTGGATGCATTGTGGGCTTATCGCACTGCCTACAAAACACCACTTCGTATGTCCCCGTATAGGCTTGTCTATGAAAAAGCCTGTCACCTTCCGGTAGAGTTAGAACACAAGGCCTATTGGGCCATTAAGACCTTCAATTTCGATTTACCTGCTACGGGAGAGGTCCGAAAACTACAACTTAATGAGTTGGAAGAGATTAGGAATGATGCGTATGAAAATGCAAAATTGTATAAAGAGAAAATTAAAATGTTCCATGACAAGTCCATCATACAAAAGTCATTCGAGCCTAGACAGAAAGTTCTCTTGTACAATTCTAGACTGCATCTCTTTCCCGGTAAGTTGAGGTCTAAATGGTCCGGTCCCTTTATTGTTAGGATAGTCTACCATCATGGGGCGGTTGAGATAGAGAATCCTAAAAATGGTGAAATTTTCAAAGTTAATGGTCAAAGGTTGAAGCCATATCTGGAATTTCAAGATCGAAAAGTGGAGGATATTCTCCTCCAAGACCCTGTGTACCACGAGTGAACATGAAATTGGGCCATTGTTGTTGTATCATACTTTTTGTTTTACAGGAATTGTGCGTTGGAAAAAGTCCCTCATTACGGTAATATCCTTCATATCTTTCCCACCTTTAAAATTTTTGTCGTGAACATTGAGGACAATGTAGAAATTAGGTTTGGGGGTATTGAGGTCATTTTTCTCCGCTTTGCAAAAAAAAAAATCAAAAATCAAAAATCCAAAAAGATTTTCAATATAATTGAGTTTTGAAACAATTTCTTAATATAGAATTAATTCATGGATCTCTCATCTTATGAAATTTTTACACATTAGCCATATAATATGATCGACAATGGATATTGAGGCGAAAGTTAATATGCTTAACGAATAAATGTGGAGATTTTAACCCGATGAGATTTTGTGCCATTCATCGTTTTCGAGAGATTTAAATCAATCCGAGTTAAAATTACTCAATCTTTCCTTCAGTGATAAATTCGTTGATGATCTTAAATTCTTTTGTTTTGTTCGATTACTGAAAACAAAAAGTCAAAATGTGAATCTTAATCACTAGAAGTCTTAGTAAGTCGTCTTGAGACACAAATCAGATTAACAAAACTTGAGAAATGAGATTAGGCCATCGTTTGAAAGCCCAAAAATAAGCTTAAATTCCAACCTTTTTATAATATTCCATTGCAAGCCCAATTGAGCCAAAAAGAAAATAAGCCTTTTGTTGAAAACCCATTATCCTACCCAACTCCAACTGGGAGTTTAAAGCCTATAAAGACAAGCTATACCTATTTTCTGAGAATACTAGGGTAAAATTACGGTAGGAAAAAGGCCAAAAGAAAAAGAGGTTGCACGAATGTGAGTAAAAAAAAAGAAAAAAAAAAGTGTGATCTTGAAAAGAATAAGACAAATGGAGGTTAGAAGAAAAAGTGCTTAAAGTCAAAATATAGAAAAATCTCTATATTCTCAGAAAATTTTGAACTCCAAAGCCATTCTTTCTAGCTAAAATCCGAGCCTACAATACAACCAAAGAAAGTCCTAATCGATCTCAAGTGAAGTTAGTTAAAGTGTGGAGAGAAGTAGAATAGGATCTATGGTGTGACTCAATGTTTTCAACAAGTAATCGATTTTCTGTTCATGAGATCATATTCATCCATTGTATAAAAATCCATTTTTGATTATGTATATGTGAAATTTGTTCATATAAATTTACTCTTTCATTCACATATACCGAGAGAAAATAACCCATTTCTGAGTGTTCGATTGTGAGTGCATTCTGTGAGATTTTGAAATCAAAATGAACTTTCGGATAAGAAATGAAACGATCAAATCTTTTGAAATTGACGGTTATATTGTCTATGCACACACACACACACAAAAAGTTGAGATTGAGAAATGAAATTCTACTATATTTATGAAGTTTGCATTCAAACTTGGTTATATTACTTTTTAGTCATTTGTATTGAGTCAAGCTTTTGAATTTTATGGGTATATTAACTGCAAACCCTCACGAGACAAAACTCGTCCACTAGGGTAACCTAGAGGTTTAACGGCTTGTTGCACATGCTAAGTGCAATCGTGATTCCTACGAAAGTGAGTTAGATTTTAAAATTTTAGTTTTGCTCGAGGACTAGAAAAGTTTAGGTTTGGGGGTATTTGATGAGTGCATTATTTTGTATGAATTATGCCCAAATCTAGGCCTTGTTAGACCCATTGTATCTTAAATAATGAGTTTTTAGAGTTGTTTTCGAAAAATAAAAGAAAAATGCAGGTTTGAATAAAATCCGAGTTAAAAATACAATTTTAATAACTCTGGGGGTAAAATTATAATTTCAAAAACATTATGGGCCTGAAAATCATTTTTAAATGTTTATCTAGGCAAAATAAAGTTCTCTCTGAAATTTGGTTGAATTTGGAGTTAAAATGGAAAAGTTATGAATTCCAGGGTCAAAAATATAAATAAGGGTAAATTCATAATTTTATAAACTTTCTGGGGCTGAAATTGAATTAATATAAGTTATTTTATATTTTTGCAGGTACCCCTGAAGTTTGGTGAAGATCCGAGGTGATTTAGTGAAGATATGAAGATTGTGGGAATAAATTAAAGAAGTACAAAGTTAAGGGGCCAAAGTGGAAGAATACAATTTCTGGAAATTGGAATGGGTTATATATTATTGAAGCAGTCATTATTGTAAGAACTCTGCTTGGTTCAATGGTCTCGCGCGCGCGTGGAAAGGAGGAGGTCAGGGGTTCGATTCTTCCCCCCTGACCTTAAGTTTTTGGTAAAAATTCTCAAGCCCAAATTGCACCCAAACGCAGCCTTAAAGAGATAAGGTTTGGCAGCTTCTTGTCCGAAAATCAAGGGATTTTGGAGCTGACCATTACGTGATTTTCAAGATATTTCGTGGGACTCTTTTTTTTGGTTGATTTTTTTAGGAATTTATAATTCATATAAATCAATTAAAAGGGTGTTTTACACCAACTCAAATACCCTAATCCTAAGCCTATAAATAGACCCTTGGGTTCATTATTTTGGAGGGTGGTAGAGAGAGCTTTAGAGAGGGCCAATAATTATTTTGTTGGTGGAATTTTTTTTCAAGATTATTTGTGACACATCAATTGTAAGTTTGTTTATTTAATGAAATTGAGTATTCATTCTTGCAATTTTATTATGTCTACAATTATGCTAGCTTAATTTCCTCACTAGGACTAGGTGAAATTTATCATGTGTGATTAATATTGTGTGTGATTTAATTTCGTCTTTATTTCTCGATATGTGCTAAAAGTTTTAAAAATTCGGTATTCATTTAAAACGACACGAGAGTGCGTTTTAAACCTTCGGCATTATTTGAAAAAAAAATCATTTTTATATTTTAAGTATGAGTACTTTTTGATGGGTTATACTTTTATTAAATTGATTGATAGCCCATGCTTAAAGACTATATTTTAGAATTTAAAAGTGAACTTTTTAAGGGAATAGGGATTTTAGGCGTCTAATTTTAGAGACGTTAAATTTTATTTTGGACTTCTCACGTATTATTTTTCCGAATTAAATACGACGAAAGTCGGTTTAATTTGAGTTATAAAATCGGGAATGGTGAATTTAAATTATCGCACATTGTTAGTTTAACGTGATAAATGGATCCAATGTCCTAGTTTTCACGCTACCTTGATTATATCTCTCGTACTCCTATTTCTTGTTTGTGTTCCTTAGTTTAATATTACATCTCATATCCAACCCAATTTAGTCTAGTTGGACAGTCACAATTATTTTTTAAAAAAAAAATTGATAAATCTCTGTGGGTTCGACCCGTACTTACACTCGCTATTCTATAATAGCCCGTGCACTTGCGGTATTTTATAAAATTGACAACACATACATGCCCAATGGATGAACCTTTTCACCCCTGAAGCCAATCAAGGGATGATGATAAGGGACAAGCCTAACTCTACTGAGGCCTAGGCTCTTAAAATAGAGCTAAAACATAACGTCTGCAGAACTACACCCATCAACGAGGATCCTCTGAACTTCACACCCATGCACCCTTGTGATGATGACTAAAGGGTCATCGTGGGGAACTAAGATACCCTTAAAGTCAAGTCATGAGAAGCCGACCGTGAGGGTGTCCATATCTAAGTTCTTTCTCTTCTCGCGCTTAACCTTTGTAGATGCCAATTTCACAACGTTGGCTTTAGTCATTGCCTTAGCCTCTACCACATGAGCCTTACGATTAGCTACCTCAGAGGCACCCCCTTCTAGCCCCCCACAGATAGTGTTCATATCAAAAGAGATCATACCGACCCTCTTCACTGGGGCATTATCGCCTTTTGGTGGGAGGTCAGGGTGGACGTCATCATCATCTGAGTCATCTGCTCTTCTGGTAGGGACGTCTTCCCAACAGTTATCATTTCTTTTCTTTTGGGGGTTGTCTCTTCTCCCCTTAGAAGCTCTACCATCCACATACTTTCTGAGCTTCCCAGATTTCAACATCTTCTCAATCTCGTCCTTCAGGGTGAAACACTTGTCAGTCAGATGGCCATGATCTTGATGGAACTCGCACCATAGGTTCTTGTTTCTCTTATGTGGAGGAGTCTTCATTTTCTTCGACCATCCGAGGGACCTATCATACTTTATTTCATTGAGGATGTGTTCGCAGCTCATAGTTAAAGGAGTGTAGTGTGCAAACTTATCATCTGTAGTCCTCTTCTTTCCATCATTTTTCCTTTGAAACTTCCCACTCTTACTTCCACTCTCATCGTCATATTTTGTAGCCATTGGTTCTTCTGTATTCATGACCTTTCCAATTATTGCTAACAACTCGTCCATAGATTTAGGAGGGTCTTCAGCAAGCTTCCAAAGTAGCTTTCTCTTCTGAAGTCCTCCAATAAGGGTTGTCATGGCTATGCTCTCTTCGTAATCTTCTACCTCCAATTTTTCCTTATTGAACCTCACGATGTATCTCTGAGGCTTTCATTCTTCCCTTACTTTACATATAGAAAATGAGTCATCTTCTTATGAGGTCTTACCCCAAAACAGAAGTTATGAATAAATCGCTTAGCCAAACCTTTGAAATTTTCAACTGAATTTTTAGTAAGAGGCGTGAACCAGATATGTGCAGCCCCAGTCAAAGTTCTTGAGAAATCTCGGCACCTCATCTCATCAGAGATTGAATAAATGTCTATTTTAGATTGACACATTTAAATGTGATGGACTAACTTAGTACTACCATTGTACTCGGGAGACACCAATAGGGGTTTGAATTTGGCAGGGGTTGGGAAGCTAACAATCCTTGTCATAAATGGCGAGCCCTCTGAAAACCCCCTCTATAATAGGTATCAGCTTTTTATGAGGTTCCCTATCTTCTCATCCAACCTTTGAATAGAGTCATTCCATGGTTTGGCAACATCGGCTTGGTCGAGGTTGTCCCCAGTCACTTTTAAAAGGTAAACTGCACAACGTTGGCTATTGACCTCCCCATGACCACAGTCTCTGCCATGTGAGGGTCGGCCATGATGAGGCCGATGATCACCACCTTCCCTTTGTGAGCCTGCCATGCTTCTCCACCTGGATAGCCTCTACCTCATATCATTGACTGGGATGAGCCTTTCAAAGGCCGACCCTCTACTTAAGCGATCAAAAGATGACCCTCTATGTCTTACATCACCATCTCGTCTTTCACACTGACCTCGGCTCTGTTGTATAGGCCGTATATTATTGTTTGAAACCTTATATGGGTCCCAACAGACTTATTGGGCATCCTCTGCCTCAATGTATTCGTACCTATCTTCAAGGCAAGGGTTTCCTTGCCTCCCCAGGCATAAATGCCTAGGGTCAGCAACATCCCTCCTCCGCTGAGGAGTAGGTTGGTCCTTTTGTAGTGCCTGGGGTGGTCCCCTGGACTCATCTTGTGGTCGAGCAACTACCGAAGTAATCATCTTCGGTGAGACTCTAGGTGGTCTCATTATGTTTTGGCTCAGCTGGGCAAATTATTGCCGCATCACTTGCTGAGTTCATCCAAGGACTTCAAGGCTGCTGCCACCTCAGCCATCTCGGACTGGGGTGGTTCCTCGCTAGAACCAGGTTCTCCAACACCATATGGTAACTCCGTTGCCATATGCTTGAGCTTTTGATGAGAGGACTATAGGTCATGGAAACCTTAAGGGACCTCTTTCAATGGTGAAACCGCTCCACGCGAAGGGTGAGGCCTGGTTCACCACCAGTCTCGGTGAGGTTAAGCAGCAAAAGAAGGAGAGATGAACCTTCTCGTTACCATAGAAAATGCCAAAATGATGATGCTATAAATAACAACACCAATATAAAGAGGTAGTGGAGATCAAACAGGCCTAATAATAGCAGCAAATAACAACACACATATGTAGAAGGAGATAAGGAAAAGAAGAGAAACACACAAATATAAGTGGTTCGGTAATTGCCTACATCCACTATGCAAGTGAGTGCAAGTATCACTATCAGAAGAGGGCTCTAATGGCCTTAGCAATACAATCACTCTACTGTATATGTACCAGAGTTTGGCTTGGGTTTGTAATCTGGATCCCTTGACAAGGTTGAGGATGACCTCTTTATATAGTGCTTGGGGGCTGTCATGTACCCCCCAAGCATGCAATGAGAATGTGTATGAGGATCGAACCAGTGTGAGAATGACACTTGGATGATCTTATGTAGTTAATGATGACATCAATATTCCCTCACGTGAGGGAAATAATTCAGTTATAGCTGATTTGTCCACTTGTTCCAAACCTTACATGTGCTTGCAAATGCTCGGCCCTGTGTCCTTAACTGATGAACCTCGACCCAGACGAGTACGAGGTTGGAGAAGTCCGATAGAGTTTCTTCGTCTTGTCAATATCCATGATGACCTCGGTCAGGAGGACTGACCGAGGTTAGGTATGAGGTAGCTGTAACATCGGTTGAGGCAGATGATGATATTGGTAGTTACTTGAGCCCATGAGACTATGCCGACCTTGGCTGATGGCCAACAGAGGTTGGTATATGAGGGGCTGACCTTATAAAAGACAACCTTATTGATGGTTGTCGAGCTTCTTGTCAACTCGATTGTGAGACTGGCCGAGGTTAGTCATTCTGAGTGACGGCGCACTTTGGGCATATCAGTTTTGAATTATTATTAATCATGGAAAACGTTTTTTAACTGTTAACTTAATTAAGTATTGGGTGAGTTATTTTAGAAAGAAAAAAAATGTTTTTCAATAGTGATGCTGAGAATGAACCAACTGTATATTCTATTTTAATTGAATAAAGGAGTATCTACCCAGTATTTAATTAGGCGAGGTGTTACAAACCCCCTTATGGAGGTGCTTTTACCGCTAAAGCTTCTGGTGAGGGTCCCTCGCAACCCCTTTCGTAAAAGGCAAAAAAGACAAGGAGTGGGGCCTCCTAGAAACCCAAGTCCCCATGCGAGTCCCAAGCCCCTATAGATGCTTTTCCCATTGCCTCTGTTCCTCCTAATGCTGATGTGCCCTAGGAAATATGGGAGGTAGTTAGAAAGGAGGTAGAACGACTACAATAGATATTTCGACAAACTGTGCCATTACTTCCTACTCCTGAGTCATTTCCCACTATCGTGGTGGATCGTACTGAAGGGAATTCGCGAAGAAAAATGGGTTCCCATCGTCCTTCAGGTACTGGCGCTTCTGGTAAGAGGAAGAAAACTTTGGTAACTAAGGCAAGTAAAGGTCAAGCCTTTATAGTGCAACCAATAGAAGTTACCACTATTCATAGAGGTTCTATTTCTCCTTATCCTTCTCCCGCTGTAGTTATATCAATTGATGATAGCCCTGAGGTTGCAGCTAATCTCACTGAGAGGGCTTCTCCTCACTCTTCTCCTCCATCTTCGCCCGTTGTCGTACCATCACAATCTTCTTTTGAGCACGAGTTTAGTCTTCCCACACTTAGTCATTTATAGTTTAGTGAATTCTCTTCTCTTTTCTGACACTTGTTTTTTCTTTCTTATTTTCTTGTTTCCGTTAGGAGGCTGATGAAGAAAGGCCTTCTCCTCTAGTCATTCCTTTAATGGGAGTACGCTTTGGTGTTTCTAGGATCGAATCATCTCCTATCCATTCTCCCAAGATAGGTCTTACTTATTTGCGTCGTTCGGCCTCCAGTCGTGCAGAGGAGACTGTGGGGGTTTCCTCTCACCAAAGAGGGTTGCTATGCTCATTGAGTCTGTGGGGGTTTCCTCTCATCTAGAGGAGGCTCCCTTAGCTTCTTCTAGTTCACCCTCTTTTCCAGTGGTTCCTCTGGCTTTGATTCTAGTTTTTCCAAGCTCTCCTGAGCTAATAAATGCTAAGTGGTATTAGGTCTTTCTTCTATCTTTCTTTCTTTGATTTATCCTCTAAATGTTTTGTTGTGTTTCCGGCTGAAACTTCCTCGTTACTAGCTTCTGCATTGGTTTATTGCCTTCATCAGCCTCCACTATTAAGACCCATCTCTTAGTTTTCCCATTTTGCCAACATCACTGAGGTAGGTTGAATGTGCACTTTTCCCCTTCTTTCTATGGCGTGCCTTGATTTTAACAAGTGGTGTGACTTACTCCAGGCTTAACTCTGTCATCATCCCTCGGGACTCCACCCGTTACTAGGGATACCTTTGGCTTATCTACTCACTATGGTACTTCTTTTGCCCCTACAAGGGATGATGTATCTGTGGAAGATTGAACAACCCCTTCAAGCCCACCCCCAACCTTAGCCCTATTTCCTTTTGTTGAAGTAGGAGCTTTATCAAGTGCTGGGGTTCCTCCGTCCGAAGTTTCTCTAACTGAGGGTTCTACGAAGTCTCTTAAGGAGATGAACTTGCCCACTACGGTGACTACCGTTGCAGCTTCTTTCATATCTCTCATTCTCGCTCTAACAGTTTCTAAGGTATTTTGCCACTTTCTCTTTGTTTCGTGATGTTTGTCCTTTATCTTGATAATGTGAAATCTCCATGTTAAAAGAATCTCATTTTCAAACGTTCAAATAATGAAAACCACTTGTTTAAGGTTTTCGTAAACTCTACCTATAATGCTGACTTAACAATGAAAACCACTTAATAAGATTTTTCGTCAAACTCCACCAGTAACGGTAACTTAATAATGAAATCCACTTGTTATGATTTTTTGTCAAACTTCACCAGTAATGGTGACTTAATAATAAAAACCACTTGTTAAGATTTTTCGTAAAACTCCACCAGTAACGGTGACTTAATAATGAAAACACACTTGTTAAGATTTTTCGTAAAACTCCACCAGTAACGGTGACTTAACAATGAAAACCACATGTCAAGATTTTTTGTCAAACTCCACCAGTAACAATGACTTAACAATGAAAACCACCTGTTAAGATTTTTCATCAAACTCCACCACTGATGGTGACCTACAATGAAAACCAGATGCTAAGATTTTTCATAAAACTCCACCAGTAACGGTGACTTAATAATGAAATCCACTTAAAAACCACTTGTTAAGATTTTTCTTAAAACCCCACCAGTAACGGTGACTTAACAATGAAACCCACTTGTTAAGATTTTTTCATTGAGCTCATTTTTCACTTGTTTGCTCTCAGGTTGCTTGGGAGTCCCTTAGTGATGAAGATCAATCTTGACCAGCTCCTTCGCCTATCGCCTCCCCTCGTCCAGATGCAGTTGTATCTGAGTAATCATTTCATGACGACCAAGGTTCCACGACGGGTGGTCCAGCTGATAGAAAATCCGATTGTGAGCTTCCTTTTCCTGCACTGGCTCCTTATGAGTTTTGCCTCATGATTCTTTTTCTCTCAGCTCAAATACCTATCTTCCAGCATTTGGTGATTGAGAAAATTATTACTCACCATCCTGACACTTTCACTGTTGATTGCCTCCGTTCAAATATTTTAGTGATGAGCCATAGGCTTCATGGCATGGAAACCATTATTGCTTAGCTTGTCAATACCCCCATTGAAAATGTCACTAGGCCCCTCCTAAATCAATTCTTGGGCGATTTGAAGGAGCTGGGCATAGATGGCTTCCAATTTAATTGGCTGATCTGGAACTTGAAAATTTTGGAGAGTCGGTAGTTGGAAAGTCCGAGGGAGCTATTGCAGAAGCACTTGGAAACTCAACGGATTGAAGAGTCAAGACTGATCAAGTTAATACCTCCACTAGAAGATACAAATCGAGACGTGGAGGACATCGATGAAGCTCTTCATTTGGCCAAGTTGAAATGAGACAAATTGCTTATCGCACGAGCTCAAGTTCAAACGAAGCTGGAGGGTTCTATCAGCGCCCAGCATGCATGCTTAGCAGCTTCTTCAGGCTTGTCTGGGGACTTTTTCTATGCCCAAACTTATGTTTCCTCCTAGGCCAATGACCTCCCGCCAACACTTGTAAAAAAAATTATTTTTTCTTCTCATGTAATTCTTCGGCAGTAGTTCCCAATTTTGTAATGCTCTCCTCAGTTTATGAATGAAAGAGAAGTTTATCTTATTTTCTTGTCACCTCTGTATTATAATTACTTGCAAAAAATAAAGTTTTACAATTTTCCATCTGAGTTTAGTTGCAACAAACAATATAACTTCAAAAACGTCTTGTATATTCAAGAAAACTAGATACATCATCTTTCTAAGGTTACTCGCTTATACATGATAGACTTTCAACCATTTGTTATTAATCTTAAATGGTTTATCTTCTTCCATCTTTGAAATTAAACACTAACCTGAATCGTGAGCCTCATTCAAAATGAAAGGTCCCTTCCAATTTACTGAACACTTAGGTAGAGGAAGCCCTCTGATGTGCTTCACCATTGCTTTTAGAATGAGGTCTCCTTCAATGAACTTCCTTAGTCTCACCAAGTTATCATATGCTCTTGAGAGTTATTTCGTGTACTTTTGGAAGTGTTTCATCGCATTGTCTATGTGTTTGTCCAACGCCTCTAACTATACGTGTGTACTCTGAGGGAGAATGCTGCTTTGCAGGGCATAATGAGCGGAAAGAACCTCCAACTCTACTGGCAGGATTTCTTCGGCTCCGTACACAAGGGAGAAGGCGTGTATCCTGTGGGTTTTCTCTTGGTCATTTGGTAGGCCCATAGTACTACTGGGATCTTATAATCCCACGATCCGAGGAAGTCTTCCATTATTTTGGCTAAAATATTGACCAAAGTTTTGTTAGTCACTTCAGCTTGTCCGTTTTCCTTAGGATATGCCACCGTTGAAATATGATGGATGATGGAGTATTTATCAGTGAGCATCGGTACCTCTTTATTGACAAAAGGGGTTCCATTATCGGAGAGGATGAATTTTGGGATTTTAAAATGACAAATCATGTATTCTTTAATAAATTTAGCCACCACACCCGTCGTTGCTCTTCTGAGAGGTATCACTTCGGTCCACTTTTTAAAACACTTTGTTGCCACCAATATTCAGATCTTTCCTCTTAATAAAGGGTGTATCTCTCCTACCAGATCAAACTCTCAAGTGTGGAATGGATAGGGAGTGGCCAAAGAATATAGATCCACCAAAGGAGCATGGATCATATTCCCATACAGCTAGCAGACCTTACACTTTCGTACAAACTCAGTGGAGTCCTTTTCCATAGTTGGCCAATAATACCCAAAGGTCATTAGTTAATCATATATCTTCACCCCTCCAATGTGAGCTGGATCATGATCTTGCTTCAACACTTCAGTTGCCTCCTCTTTCTTGATGCATCTCAACGGCCTGTTGAAGTATCCTCTCCGATAGAGTTGTTCATCTTGGACATAGAACCGTGGGTCCCTCTGTTTGAGTCCTATTGCTTTTGTTTTCTTCATAGGCACAACTTCATCTTTGATGAAGTCAATGTAAGGATGTATCCAGTTTATTTTAATCTCAATGAAGTGACATTCAACTGCTTGAAAGAAGAGTTGGCACTTATCGCACCGCCATTGTAACTCAGTTGCGTCTTGTTTCATCATTGGGAAAAAGAAAACTTCCCTTTGGATTCTTATATATAAAGGGATATTTGTTGTTTCGCAATGGCTGTCATGCGTCTTCCTCAATCTTCGTTCTGCCTCTTCTGGGCCAACACATCTTGACAACTATCCTCCCACGTTCCTGAAGTATTGGCTGTCGTGATTGATGAAGTATGGCCCTAGCTATCTCAGTTCTATCTTTCGTTCCCGAGACTCTAACTTTTTTCTGATCTTACCTTTCCAATCTGAATTTCCCTCTATGGGTAGGATTGACTGTACCATCGATGGGGTTGTTCTTTGTTAGATCACCACAGTAGTTGTATCATTCCTCATAATCATATTCGGTGCAATGGTGGCATAGGCGTATGTAGAAACCCCATTCTAATACCCCCTAACCTCTCCTTAGGTCCCTATCACCTCCCCTAATCATTTTAAACCTAAGTCAAACCACAGGTACTTACCTAGAGGCCATCGGGCACTCCCAGGCTCCATTTAACCAAAAGTCAAACTTTCAAGTTCGACTGAGACTGAATGAATCTTCAAAGGGCACTGAAACCCCTTTCCAATGGTCTGCTCCGTGCGCGATTCTGACTTATGGTGCGGACGAATGACCCATTTTCCCTCGGAACTTGATTAGGAGGTCACCGGACGCTCCCAGGCTTTGTTTGACCAAAGTCAACTCTTCAGCTCGATCGAGACTGAATGAAGCTTCGAAGGTCACTAAAACCCCTTTCCAACGGTCTGTCTCGTGCACAATTCTGACTTACGGTACGGACGAACGATCCGTTTTAATCTATAAGGTCACCGAGCGCTTCCAGGACCCAGTTGACCAAAGTCAACTCCCCAAACTGAGCCAAGCTCTTTACAATGTCTAATTACATCTCCTAGACTTTCCAACGATCCACCCCGTCCGCAATTTTGACTTACCATGCGGACGAACGATCCGTTTGCGTCCGACGATTCCCCGTCTAAAGGACCGACGAACGCTTTCGAGCCTCATTTGACCAAAAGTCAACTCTCGAACCCGGTATCAGTCCAAAGACTTTCGAAGGTCTCTGAAGTATATTTCCAACGGTTCACCCCATGCACGATTCGGATCAACGGTTTGCGCTCTACGATCGATTTTTCGAAGGAACCTGAAAGAGACTGCCAAACGGTAGGTTCCAAACCCTACCTATCGGTAGTGTGCCTAAACAGACCTACCGATTGGAAGGACTAGGTCTATGCCGATCGGCAATGCCCTGGGCCTATAAAAAGGAGGGCCTCACCTCATTGCAAAAATAAATAGAAAATATGGAATCCATCACTCTCACCAAGGAGTCAGCATGATTTCCACATCCAAAACCCTTTCCAACCTTCACTTTTCATCATCCTTTCCATCAAACTTGGTGAATTAACTACCCTCCACCATCACCCAAGTGCAAGGGATGCTCTCCAACATTCAAGATCAAGCTCAAGATCTTCAAGAAGGCCCAACTTTCTTAACTCTCTCGTTAAATTCTCCTAAATTTACATTAACTTATTTTATTACTTAGCACTTTTATTCTCTCATCTCACATATCCTAATATACTTTTTACTTAGTATTATTTCACCACACACACACATATAAGAGAAGTTCCCGATTGGATTTATGGGATAAATCCCACCCCTCATTTTGTATACGAACTATGTGGACTTTGATGCCTCTATAGGCGACGTAGGCGTCTCGGGGTAAAACCCAAGACTCGAGTCCTTTTTTCTACTTTTTTTTCTATTTTTTCTATATTCTTTAAACTTGACTCTTTTAGACTCTCTATATACATATGTGTTCTTAGTGGCGTATTATCCCGCATGCGTTATCGCTCCATTATAACGATCAAGTGCTAGGATAATCGCGTAAATCCTATTTTCTAATATTACTTTTAGGAACATTCCTACGGATGACTCACTTTATCTCTTCCATGATACAAGTCAATGATTCCTATCTCCATTATATATACACATGCACGCATATCACGAGGAAATAAAGGAAAATATCAATAACCCATGAGAGACCGTAAGGGCGGAATGGGTGCCTAACACCTTCCCATTTCGTAACTTAGCCTTCGGACCCTTTCGAATCATTTTGGTTTTATATGTATCAGTATGTCTTTGGATGTTGTCCTTCGAGATGGCTCCCTTCTTTTTCTTTTGTCTATTTTGAGTAAAATAGACTGGCAACTCCATCTCTCTACATTTTTCACCTCATCACCGACGCCGGCCGAAGCGCTCCTGAGAGGGATGCGCGGGACTAAGATCCTCTCGAGACGAAGGGGAGATCCCTCTATCTTCTTTGCCTCTCCCATCGCGAGGATCAGAGGGGATGGCCAGAGTGTCTGTATGCCGGTTCATCATTCTAGGATGTCTTTTTATCTTGACCTGATGGAACTGGTTAATCAGTCGTTAAATGATCTTTCTGTAGGGCTCTAAACTAATGTGCTTCAACGCATACTCCCCATTCACTTTACAAACTACCAAGTTTGAATCACCTTTGATACATAGTGAATGGATTCCCCTTCGAAGGGCCTCTAGTAGCCCAAGTACTAATGCATCATACTCTTATTCGTTGTTGGAGCAAGGAAATCCAATTTTTAAGAAAGAAAAAATTACTCCTTTCCTTTATAGAAAATGACCCCTTCCCCTCCTTTTTTTTCTTCTGAAGAACCATCTAAATGCATCCCCTATTCTTCAAGGCCAGCCTCCAAAAAATTTGCCTATAAGTCGTCCCCCGAGATGTTCTCTCGGGGTGGCTCAAATACTCCAGAAGGGAAGATTGTCAGCAAGTCTGCATACGCCAGGATTTTGATTGCTCGAGGGACAACGCACTTTAAGTTATATTGTGAGAGGATGGGGAACCACCTAGATGCTCTTCCAATCAAGAGAGTTCTTACCAATAAAAACTTAATTGGATCACATCTTGTCATAATGTGAATCATGAAAGATAACATATAATGTCTAAGTTTTTGTGCTACAACAACTAATGCTAAATAGGGCTTTTCTACACTATTGTACCTTAACTCTGGCCCATGTATGATTCTGCTCAAGTAGTAGACTGGACTTTCTTACCCATCGACTTCCTACGTCAAGAGCACTCCGATGCACCTGGTGGTAGACCTAAGGTATAGTTTCAACGATTTTCTAAGTTTTGGAGGGATCATCATTTGTGGTGAGGTCAATAGCTTCTTCATCTTGATCAAAGACTCCTGGTGAGCTTCATCCCATTTGAACTTTATGCCCTTTCATAGTATATCCATCAACGAGTGAGTTATTTTGGCTAGTCCTAGTAAAAATCTCTTAAGGTAGTAGACTTTACTGAGGAAGATCTTGAGCTCTTTCATCGTCTTTGGACATGACATTTCCAAAATTTCTCGCTGCTTGTCATGGTCCATATGTACTCCCGTCGATCCACTACTAACCCTAGGAACTTCCCCCTTGTGACCCCGAAGGCACACTTAAGTGGGTTCATCTTTATCTTGTACTTTCTGCAGCGAGTGAACACCCTCCTCAAGTAATCTACGTGGGATTCTTCCTTCTTTAATTTGATGACCAAATCATCCACATATAACTCTAGAAATTTATGGAAGAAATCATGAAAAATGTCCATCATCGTCCTTTGATACGTCGCCCCAGCATTCTTTAATCCAAATAAAACTACATTGTATATGAAGTTGCCCAACGGGGTTCGGAATGATATTTTCTCCGCGTCAGCCCGATCCATCTTGATCTCGTTGTTCCTCATATCCATGAAGTTATACATTTCATGACCAACCGCTGCATTAATGAGGCTATTAATGGAAGGTAGAGGAAACTCATCTTTTGGGCAAGCTCTGTTTAGGTCCCTGAAGTCTACACAAATCCTTATTTTATTCTTATCCTTCTTTCCTACTGGAAAGATGCTTGAAAGCCATAATGGATGTTGGATCGTCTCGATAAACCATACTGCCAGCAATCGTTGGAACTCATCCTTGATCTTTAAATCCATCTTTTTATTGTATGTTTTTGTGACTTGGTTCACCGGTATATCTTAAGGTATAAAGTTTAGTTTTTGGCAACTAACCTCTTCGTCTAACCATTCCATCTCTGTGTACTTCCACACAAAGACATCCCTGAATTTTTGAATCAGCTCAATCAAGGATTATCTCTTTACTGCGCTCAAATCCTTCGAAATGAAGATGGGCCTTGCATCTTCTCCATATTTGGCCAGGTTTAACTTCTCCAACTCTTGCACCTGGGGTTTTGGGTGATCCATCATATAGTCTGGTTCTTCGACTATGCCCTTTATAAACTCTTGTATATTTGAGTTACCAATGATCATGCACTGCCCTTACTGGTCCACCAAAAAGCACTCATATATCGGGTCAGCCTCTAAACCAATTTCTTCGACTACCCGCTCACACCGTTATAAGAGGTAGATCACTCTTCCATCCTCAGTAATCTTCTTCTTGCACTATTTTCTCGTCGTTGCAAATGCCTTTATTTTTCTTTCTCTCAAAGTCTTTACCAACTTATTCCCTAAAAATCTACTCAACACACTCCGTTGTTGGGTCTCGTGATCCATCGGATCCATTCTGGGTCTCATCCTGTCTCTAAATTGCTTTGACAGATTTTTCTTCTTGGGATTATCTAAGTGAAATTCTTTCGTTACTACCTTTCCCTTTGTTCCTTCGTTGTTTTGGCCATTCACAGGAACCATTATTTCCCTGATAGAGGGAACTCTTTCTCTTTCCATCCTTCTTTTCAGCACCTTGACATCTTCCCCAAATTCTGTGTAAAAGGTTGTGTCTATCAAATGAGCTTCTTCGGTGGTAAAAGTCTTCTTAGTGGCCCTTATGACGATCTCAATCCCTTTAACGTTTGCCTTTGCATATTGATGATACGTCAAAGGGACCAGATCCTGGTTGCGCATCCATACTCTCCCTATCAGTAAGTGGTAGGAAGTGGTACTCTCAATCACATGAAACTTGATGTGTGAAGTAAGGTTTCCCATTACGATCCCCACATTCATGTACCCGATGGATTTAGATGATTCATAATCGTAACCAGAAACCATCAAAGGCATTGGTATTAGTCTTTCTTTCAAAATGTTAGTTATCCGGAAGGAAATGATAGGCATGATGTTTATCGATGCACCTCAATCCATTAGTTCCCTCACGAAGCTTACCCCATTGATACTTATCATTACGTATAGGGACCTATTGTGTGGGAATCTCACGGTCTTGTCAGCATCACTAAAAGTTACTTCGGATAAGAACTTTCTCACCAGTCAGGCCATGGGCCATTTCCATCTTAATGAGGGTACTACGTTCTTCTTTGCGATATCTAAAATTTCCTTCTTTATCTCCAAACGGCTTTCCTTCGGTATCCTTACTTGGCTATAGAACCACGAGAATTTGGGTGATCGCGAAACAACTTGGTACTCTAATCTTGGGTCAACCTCCTCCCCTTATAGGATATATACCTCCTTCACGTCCCTCGCACTTGCCTCATCGTAGGCAATGACCACATTGTCCATGCATATTGTGCAATATTCTAAGGCAACTTCAAAGTCCTCCCATTGGAACTCAAGTTCCCTCGTCTCCCGTTATGCCTCCTCATCATAGGCAATCACTAAGTTTGCCTCGTGCGGTGGTAGGGAATTAACGTTCATGTTTTTCTTTTAAGGGATCTGCAATGTCCCTGTCTTCATGTACTTGCTAATAATCTTTCTCAGCGTGCAACAAGCCTCCGTTAGGTGACCCACCTTTCGATGTATCTGACAATACTTAGGATCCTCTCTCGTTGCCACATCTGGATCAACAGCGGGGATGCCCTTAGGTTCCTACATCGTCCCTCCTTAAACCATGGTATTGTAACAGCTAACAGCCTCTTCAATCGTGAAAGGTAGCGGTGGTGGGTCTTCCCTATCTCCCCTAAACTTTCTCCTATTATCCTTCTTCACATGTTTTCTTCCTTCACCTCCATCAATGTATCCCACCCGTGGAGGTTGGCCGCATGCTACATCGAGCTGTCCGGACTGCCTGAACACTAGTGGTACCGCAACAAGGTTCGATCGGACTATCAATGATATATTCCTTGCTTGTTTTATAATTTCTATGAAAGTACCTTCATGAGTTTCATTTATCAAGTGGAAGATATACTCTGGGAGCAAACCCTCAGTATAGAGTTATAACAGTTTGGACTCTTTTGCTTCTTCCCTTACGTCGAGGAACCTCTCCCTGAATCTTCAAACATAAGCCACCACATCTTCTCCCGGCCATTATTTTTCCCATCCCAACTGTGTTAACGTGAACTCATCTTCTTACAGGAAGAACTTTTGGACAAATAAAACATGCACATCTTCCCACGTTGAAACACTCTTCGACGATAAATGAGAGTACCACGTTTAAGCTTTATCGGTTAATGATTTTGATAACTCCTTTAGCCTGAGCTTCTTATTGTTGCAGTGAGCCCCTAGATGTTCGATGAAACGTTTGATGTGCTTCTTAGGGTTATCCCCCTTCCTAGTGTATTTCTCAAAGATGGGAGGGATGTAGTCCTTCGTGTAAGTATCATCGTTGTATTCTTGGGGATAGGTCTTGAAAAAATCATCATACACAGTAGCTACCTCACTGGTCGTCTATGAGGAAGCTTCTATCATCTTTAGCATCTCATTTTGCATTTCTTTCCTCATTTCTTCTAATGCAGATGCCGACGTCTTCTCAACCGTGGAGGGAGTGGCCAGAGGGACCACTGATGGAACAGTGGTTGCATTTGGAGTGACCATTGATGGAACGTTGGATGCGTTCATTACGCCCATCATTGAGGCAGGAGTTGATGTTGTGCATATGGGTCCAGTCCCCATAGGAACATCCAGAGTAGGGTTCATCGAAGCTACTGGGACCACCCACAATGTCACAAAAGAGCTAAGATGTGCTCCCCCTCCTAGTACCGTGGAAGCCTCAGGTGTTTGCAAAAATTCAAAAAACTAACCCATGAGGATGGTCATTTGTGTTGGTCCTAGGACATCACTAGTAGAGGATTGGGTAATCGTTGGGACTCCGGTCATTGTTGGATCATGGGGAACCTCTACCTGAGGAGAAACCCCCTTATGGGAGCCTCCTTCTCTCTCGTCGCTTGTTGCTCATTGCGTTGGATATCATCCAAGTTGAAGCTACGGTTAACATTATCCTGCGCTATACTCTTTTGCTAGAAGAATACCTCCCAGCGGAGTCACCAAATGTAAGAGGGTAGTTTAGATTACATGGAGGCATAACCCCTTTTGAGTACAGTAATGACAAGTTAACCAAGAACACCCCTGATTAAATACAAGACACACAATCACAACCCAATGAAGATAAACTCAGTTTGAACTCACAAATATCTCGTGTATAACTCAGAAGATAATAATGAACTCAGAAGTAACTCATTTAGAGGGAGAGAGAGGTAAGCACCCCAGATACACCTTGGTCGGAATCCAAACATGCCAACCTTCAAACATCTCTGGTCAGATAGTAAAAGCTTTGCAATAAATGACAATAGTGGGTGGATAAATTCTCTGGTTTTGTAATAATTTCTCTAATATCTCCTTTTTTTTAATAACTCTCTAACAAGAACTCTAAATAAACTCCATTCACTCAGAAGTGGTTGACCATAAATATCCCCCCACATCACTCCCGAGGTGCCTCAGTCTTTCACAGCTATGAAAGACATCCCTCATACTTTATGTCACAAACATTAAATGCTTGATTGACTAGTCATCTCCACGTCATGATCATTAAATGCCAAGACATGCCTTTTGTCTAACCACTGTGCGTCAGGGGGCTGTCACCATAGAGGTGTCTCACCAACTACCTGACAGCCCCAAATACCAGAGTGGTTTACTCAAGTGTGGATTTGACATTGCTTAGCTGGCTAGTGACATCACCTAAAGTAGATGTGACATTAAGTAGAAGGCACAACTGTTTCACAACTCATCGCCCGATGGGACTCAAGGCTGCTCCGCCCAAGGTTCCACAGTCAAGGTCTTTTTTGTTTTTTACCATGTGTATCAAAGATGGTCAGGATAATCCCCAACGGTGCCTCACTTCTCAATCTTCCAAACCAAGTCCTTCTAAAGTTCCCACCGTGAGGTCATTCGATAGAGTATGAAAGCTCTCCCAGGCCCTACCAGGCCTGATCTCTCGTGAGTACCGTTTAACCTTACACCGAATGACATTATAATCGTTACAACTCATAGTCAATATAAACAGAGGATACAATAAGACTAAATAAGACAACGGGACTACAGGGTGAGTTCTCCTGGCCAGTTTTTTCGCTAGAAAATCTCCCTGGGATGCCACGCTGAACTATCTCGCTTAAGCTGCCTCGCTTAAGCTGCCTCGCTCAGCTGCATCGCCTGAGCTGCCTCGCTGGGTTGCCTAGCTGCTCTAATCCCTTGGGTCTGTTGTATTATCTTGGGGATTATCTATAATCTCTAGTTTATCTTCAAGCCCCTAACATAAACAAAAATGTTGGAAAAGGTGTTACATAAACTGGTACTAAATGAATATGATTTTTGGAATAAAATCAAAGTTAAAGCGTAAAGGATATGAATTGATAATTTCAAAGCGTAGCATAAATTGGGTGAAACCCCGAATTTGTATTCGGACGAGTAAAAATGGAAATAAGGAATAATGTGGACATTTGTAAAATGTCAAAACATATCAAAGGAACTAGGATGACTCTAGAATAATTAAGGAGGGCCCAGAGCTCTAGGGTGAAGGGTCCCAAATCACTGGCCAGCACATATAGTGGCGTCACCGGCGGTGTGGAGCCTGTTAATGTGCGTGGTTTATTGAAAGATTCCAAGAATAGGATAAAGTAATAAGGAACATGTCAAAAAATGGGTTGTGTGGTGAAATTGTGTTAAGATAACCTAACTTGAATGAATTAATAAATGTTCCAGAAAAGTTTAAAGTGGGCAAGAAATATGTAAATTGAGTATTGTCCATAAAGTAAGGAAATGATAATGTATGATGGTTAACAGGGTGAGTTGAACAAACTAAGAAGGTTTATTCATAATTAACACAAGGGTGTGTTATTAATGGTATAAAAAGGGTAAATAAGTATTTCTTAACACAGTGTTTGCGTGTGTTGAAAGGGTGATTTTTAAATGAAATACTAAAGTATATTGTTTAAATAAAATGGGCAATCTCGATAAAGAACTTGTTTTTGGTTAAATATAGTGTGTTTGTTTTACGCATTTAATCGTGGGTGTTAAACAAAGGTATAAATATCAAGTCAAGAATGAAGAAGTCTTTTTGAGATTAAGGTAAATTAATTAGGATAAATAACTTTTCTGGAAGTAAAACAGTTTGATGCGTTAAGTGTGTGTGTGTGTGTGTGTGTGTGTATGCATGTTGGTTGCATGTGAATATAATGCGTTTTGTATAATGTGTAGAATCTTCTTTCTGTCATTCTTTTTTATAATGTGTTTTATATCTTTTCCACTGGGCATTGGCTCGTATGCTCATCTTTGTTATGACAGGATGGGTGCGGGTCTATATTTTGAGAGTGTTGTACAGGTAAGTATTTTTTTTATTTTGCATCACTAATTATGTATGCTTGGATTTCGAGTATGCTTCTCATTGGTCCCTCACGTAGTTTGATTTGAAATTGGAATCACATGCTAAGCAAGTGAAACGTTGGTTAAATTAAAAACTGGATTAGAAACATTATATATTTTGTTTGTTACACTTCACACCTAAGGCTATGGATAGACCGGGTTGACTACGGGTAACCCATAAATTCTGGTGAGGGAATTACAAATGGTATCAGAGATTTAGGTTTAAGGTTCCTTTCAGGAGTGACATGGTGAGGTCGGTAGTGGATCTTTCAACATCGGTATCGGTTTCGGGCCGGTCACGCTTGTTTTGGTGACAGTTTAGTTAGCGTCCTCGATGGTAAAATCAAAGAGGTTAGCATGACAAGTAAGTTAGTGTAAGGAGGCACACCATCGAACTGATAGTTGTTAAATCGCTTTCATGCTTTTGATTATTTATTAGTAATTTACGGGTGTGCTTGCAAGCCAGTAGCTGTGACATCGTGATTGTTAGTGCGAGGTGCTTATGCTTAATCCTTGATGATGTAGAGTCTTTTGAGATGTTAATATAATGAGATGATTCCCATTGGGTAAGGAATGCTAGATGCCAACAGCCAATAGTAGGGGTTAATAGTTCGGGTGTCGTGACTAAGCAACGATGATTGGTAATTAAAATTTTCATAGCCCATAGGTGATGTTCTTGCGGGTGGTTAATACCGATAACGTAGCTAAGCAAATTCAAATCCTTGGGCAAATACCTTAATCAGTGGATAGTCGATGAGCATGTAAATTTATGTGGGTTACAGTTTGAGGTTAGGTACAATAGTCTTACGTGATAGGATATTATCCTTGTGGGTGATTACTTTAGTAGAAGTTGGACAATGAATGTATCTCAAAAGAGGTGATTAGAATTGTGGGCCTTTTATGGAAAAGGTATTACGTATGCAACAATGATGATTGAGGAGTCTTAGGAGTGAACTCTAGATAGTCTTCTATAATGGGGTTTTAGAAAATATAGTGTGACTTCAAGGATATGGATATTTAGTGATGTCGGTGATGTAGACCTAGAGCCTTATAGGTTGTAGGCGACGTCCTGTATCCTGCAAAAAGCCTTGGTAGCGTTAGTCATGGTTTTTACATGGCATGTGATCACAGTTATTTTGAAGAAAATAAGACTATTATTTAAGTGTAGGGGTTCATGACGCGACCACAAATGGGTCTAAAGTGCGTGATTATATAGGCTCAAGTGCAAGCATGTCGTGTAAGTAATAACCTAATAAGTCGGGATCGTATCCACAGGGAACTAGGATGAAATATCCTAATGACGAAGGAATAGAAGGATAACTCTAAATTGATTCAAGAAAATAAAATGAAAGATGATTAATTGTGGAACTCATTTCTACTGTCTAAATGCAATCGAAATTTAAAATACTGACTATGCTAAATGCACGAAAATAAAGCTACTGCAATTAAGTGAATATGAATGAATGAAAAGCAGGTTAGGATATAATCCCCCAAACCCTAGTAGATTTACCGGATAGAATACTAGATTTTGAATTAGATAGATGATCAAACCTAGTCTTTAGTAATCATAAGCATTACATATATGAAGGTACTAGCCCGCATTGTACGTAATCAAAGGTAAGAATAAAGCAGTGTTGCATAGCTAATAGGCATATCGCATCCTTAAACACCCCAATTACGTAGGGAAAATGAGGTTAAAAGGCCTACTAAGATTGTGATTGCTACACAACACAATTCGATTAAAATTTAATGAAAAACCTATTTCCTATACATGTAAACAACATCGGGTCGGGTTCATGCATCCCAACCCTTGAAAATTTAGCTGGACATAATTAACTTAAGCATGAACACAAAACCTATTTTGCACGAATTCATAACTACGCGAAAAATTGGGAAGAAATTTATAATTAAGAATTGCCACTTAATTTCCATGAATAATCCTACTTGAATGTAAAAGCAATTAAAATAAGAGAGGGAATAATACTTGGAATGAAGAAAATTCTAGAGATAAATCTTGAAACTTGAATAAATTCAATTCCTAGGGTTCTTAGTTTCAAAGGCTCTCCAAAATTATCAAAAAGAGAAATCCCTAAAGTTCGGGAATTAATTGGAATAAATACTCTATGAAATTACAAAAGTTTGATCTTCATACAACTCTAATTTTGAAAAAGATAAAACAGAAATTTACCACCCAGACCGGTCCGGACTGGTCCATCAGTTCAGTCTGATGTATACCAGATCGGTTCATTTTTTATTGAAACCGAATCGGTCCGACAATTGGTCTTATGCAGGAACTTTTATGAATCCAAATTAGTTCATTTTTGGGAATAATCGGATCGGTCTGCCATTTACAGAAACTTTATCTTCACCGGATCAGTCCGCTCTTAGATCACACCGTATCGGTACGGATATCCTTTTATTTCTGATCTTTGTTGTGATTTTCTCTCATCTTTGAGGCTTCTTAACTTCTGATCCGAGATCGGATTTGGACGGTGTTTCTTCCTACATACTTGTAGACTCGAGGTCTTCAACTTTCATTTTGGTTGCTCGTCCGAACTCCAGATATAAAGTTACTGTTTTACCCTCTGATTTTTTTCCTTTCTTTCTTCCTTGGTTTCTTGGTTTTGAGTTTCCTCTTCTCTTCACTTTGTATACAACACCTGTAAAAAGCATAAATAATACAAGAAACTCGATGCACTCTAAAGAAAATGTCAGTAGCAAGGATATGAGATAGATCAATTCATTTTACATGTTACATGGTGATAAAAGCATCTAAATTAAGGGGATAAATCGGAAGAATTTATGCCTAATCACCCCCCCCCCCTCCCCAACTTAGAACTTTGATCGTCCCGAGCAATGTAAAAGAATCGAAACTAGGATGAACTCTTGAAAATCAATTTATTAAGACAGGATATCATTTTTGCGAGCAAGCGATTGCATTTAGCATTTCCAGCAATCCTTTAAACTCCTAGGTTACCCTAGTAGGACGAGTGTTGTCTCGTGAGGGTTTGCAATGAATTTACCCACAAAATTCATTTTTAACACAAGAAAAACTCAAAATACTTAAAAAATTTAGAATTTAAACCTTTATAAAAATAAACACCATATATTTATATGCTCAAGTCTCAATTGGTCGCGTGTGTGTAAGAAGCTAGAAATTTAACCGCCAATTTCCACCGATTGATCATTACGTTACTTTTCGAAAATTCTCTTTGATTTCAAAATCTCACAGAATGCTCTCCCAAATGAATCACTCGGATTGTGGCTATTTCTCTCGGTATGCATGATTTAAGGAGTAAATGCATTCGAACACGAATTCCCGCACACAAAATTGAAAAACAAAAATTATTTAGTTGAATAGATCTCTTCATCGGATTACGATCGTTGGGAAACGGGAACATCGCCTCTTATACACACCAATTAATCTCTCTTTTTATCTTTTCGTGTTTTAGCTCTCCACGTGGTAAATAATTTTGAAATTCGGACTCGATTAGGACTTTTTCGGGTTTAAGGTGTGTTGAATAAAATTAGAATGGTCAGAAAGTTCGGAATTGGAAATTGTCCTTGTGATGTTCGTTAGTGATTTTTCGGGCTTTTGTTCATTTTCTCTTCTTTTTCTATTTTTTTTATATTTCACACTTTTCTTTTCTTGCTATTTTTATTTAGCATTACTCTGTTTTTCTTGCCCCATTTATCACACAAATTGGACAATTTATTCATGATATTTCCAATTTTCACAATTTCGAGCCAAATGGGTTATTCTGGTTACCAAACGAAAAGAGGAAACTTTATTAGGGTCAAATGGAGTTGCAAAGGGGAAATTTTTTAGAACATTTTTATGGCTAATATTTTGGGGTAACATACAAGGTCCTAACTTCATTTATCTGAATTACTAATCACATTACCATATGGCTCTCGATATTAGCTTAGAGATATGTTAGCGCGCTTTTCGAGGCTACATCACACTTTTTTCATAACCGATCAAAACAAGGAATTGGCATCATCAATGACTTTTTTTTATACTTAATTGAACTTTGAGTTAACCACTAACTCGGAGTGATTTAAAAACTCAGAAAACTCGATAGGCTCGAAATCTCAACGGGTTGGTTAATCTCCACACTTATTCGTTAAGTCGTTAATTTTCGCTCAATTTTCATCTTTGGTCAATTTTGGCTTAGTGCATTTGAAATTTACAAATTTGATATTTTAAACAAAACTTCGGTGATATTTTTGAAATATTTAAATTCCAATTTTTATTTACTTTGAAGAAAAATATTTTTGGTTTTTTTAGAAATGTTTTTCAATTTTTTGAAAAAATTTTGAAATGTTTTTTTTTGGGCATTTTGAACTTTATGAAAATTTTGAAGCGCATTCATACCCCCCCCCCCCCCCCCCCCACACACACACACTAACTTAGACTTTTACAAAGTCCCTATGCAAAAGGACTAAACTAAGTTAGAATATGGAGGCGTATTCGTCGCCAAACGCCCCGTTTTCGTCGGCGAGAACCTCGATGGAGGCGTATTTTTCGGGTAGAGCCCTGTTTGCCAAGTGGGAATGTAGTGGTTTTAAGTTAGAATATGGAAGAGACGATAATATATTTGGGTGAGTGGAGTGGTCGTGAAATAGGAGGGAAAGGAGGTGTATTTATAGGTTGTGGGTGAAGGGAGGGGTGACTTTTGGAGGGAAAGTGTTTTGGAGGGAAGGGAGGAATGAATTTGAGAGGGAAAATGTATGGGGAATATGGGGAGGACGGATATGGAGGGAAGATGATTGATTGGGGGAATGGGGGGTGAATCTTGGTAAGAGGCAAAAATGCAAACCCCTGACCAATTCGGGTCCCAGGACCGGACCGGTCCTTATATTTTTTATTTTGATTTTCTTCATATTCAGACCGATCCGGGTGCCAGGGGTGGACCGGTCCGGTTCTGTGGAACTTTCTGCTTCCCTTACTCTTAGAATAAACTTTTCTCTCATAATTTCCCGTATGTGACCACGATTATTCCTACTTAAGAGTGACTTAGGACCTCCTAACACTACTTCGAAACCCCATACGCTCTCTCTACATGTGTGCTCTGCACCTAACCTATTGAGATTTATACTTACCAACTCCTAACTAACTGAACTAACTCACAACTATTATACAGAAGCATCACCGCATACACGTCGGGGGTGCGACGACCTTCTCATACTTCTCAATCACTCCCAATAGATGAGGTCCGGCAACCAAATTGTGTCGACTTCTTTGATGCACGCCTCAAAGTATGGCTTAAGGCGTTGTCCATTAACCTTGAAAGTATTTTCCCCTTTTGAATCTTCCAACTTTATAGCTCTATGGGGGAATACTTCTCTTAACACAAATGGGCCCGTCTACCTTATACGTAACTTGTCAGAAGACAAGTGTAGTCGAGAGTTATAGAGAAGCACTTTTTATACCGGATGAAACTCTTTGCGTCGAATTATCGTGTCATGCACGAGTTTCATTTGTTCCTTTGAAATTTTATCACTCCCATATGCGTCATTGAGCATCTCTTCCAACTCGTTCAATTGAAGCTTGTGAGCTTCGTCGGCTTTATCTAGATTGTAGTTCAACCTCTTGATGGCCCAATAGGCTTTGTGATCTAGATCCACGGGGAAATGGAAAGGCTTGACATAAACAAAATGAAAAGGGGACATTCCGAGGGGGTTCTTCTAGGCGGTACGGTAAGCCAATAGCACATCATTTAATCGAAGGGACCAATCTTTCCAAGTAGGATCGACGGTCTTTTCAAGTATGGTCTTGATCTCACAATTTGCTAACTCGGCTTGCCCACTTATTTGGGGGTGATAAGTCGTCCCAACCTTGTGGACGACTCCATACTTTCTCATTAATTTTTTAAACCGCTTATTATAAAAATGTGTGTCGCTATCACTTATGATTGCCTTCAGAGCACCGAAGCGAGAGAGTATGTGTTCTTATAAGAACTTTATCACTACTTTATTGTCATTCGTCTTGATATCTATTGCCTCTGCCCATTTGGAGACGTAGTGTAACGCAACGAGGATGTATAGGAAGATAAAGGAGGGAGGGAATGTACCGATGAAGTTAATACCCCATCAATAAAATAACTCAATGATGAGTATAGAGGTTAGTGGCATCATATCGCGGAGGGTTATAGCTCCCATCCTTTGACATTTATCGCAAGATTTGCAATAGGCATTAACATCTCGAAACATTATGGGCCAATAGATACCGCTTTGAAGGATTTTAGCGGTCGTTTTATTCTTGGAGAAGTGTCCTCCACAAGATTCCGTATGACAAAACTGGATTACACTTTGAATTTCTTCATCCAGAAGACATCTTCGGATGAGTTGGTCCGCACAATATTCGAATAAGAATGGATCGTCATAGAAAAACATGTGTGACCAAGTGATGAATTTGTTCTTCTCTTGTGGTGTCCATCCGGTAGGAACAACTCCTGTGATAAGATAGTTAATAATGTCTGCAAACTAAGGTAGGGAAAAATAATCAAAGATCTACTCATCCAGAAAGTACTCGTTTATGGGCATTGGATCACTAGGCACGTCGGACGAGAGTTGTGACAAATGGTCGGCAACGATGTTTTCTACCCCTTTCTTATCTATTATAGAGAGATTGAACTCTTGTAGGAGTAGGATCCACATTATGAGGCGCGGATTCACATCTTTCTTAGTAAGGAGATATTTAAGTGTCGCGTGGTCGGTAAAGCATGTAATGGGCGACCCAATAAGGTATGAGAGGAATTTTCCAAAGTAAAAGCAATCGCTAGCAACTCTTTCTTCATGGTGGATTGGCCTGGTCAACGTTCAACTAGCGTAATAGATGACATGAGATTTCTTGTCTTTTTTTTTGCCCCAAAGCAGCCCCAATAGCATAATTACTAGTATCACACATGAGCTCAAATGGAAGGGACCAATTCGGAGCATGCATGATGGGGGCAGAAAATAGCATGCTTTACAATTTATCGAAAGCCTCTTGACATGTGTCATTCCACTCAAATGGGCATCCTTCATAATGAGGTTAATCAAGGGTCTAGCAATGGCGCTAAAATCCTTGATAAACCTTCTATAAAATCCTGCATGGCCCAAGAAGGAGCGCACATCCTATTAGTGATTTAGGCGGGGTAAGCTCGGCTATGACATCTCTTTTTGCTCGGTCAACTTTTATGCCCTTAGATGGGACTATGTGGCCAAGAACAATGCCCTCAAAAACCATGAAGTGGAATTTTTCCCAATTGATAAATAAGTTCTTTTCCACACACGGGGATAATACTTTCTCAAGATTCGCTAGACATTGGTCAAAAGAGGGGCCAAAAATGCTAAATTCGTCCATGAAAACCTCAAGTCCTCTCTCTACCATGTCACTAAAGAGACTCAACATGCACTATTGAAAGGTTGTGGGCGCATTGCATAATCCCAAAAGTATACATTTGTGGCAAACGTGCCAAATGGACATGTAAAAGTCGTATTCTCTTGATCTAGTATGTCTAACTCAATTGGATTATATTAAAAATAACCATCAAGGAAGCAATAATGTGGGTGACCCGTTACGCAATCAAGTATTTGGTCGATAAATGGCAAGGGAAAATGGTCTTTTCTCGTTCTAGCATTAAGTTTTCGATAATTAATGCAAACACGCTACCCGGTGGTGGTGTGTTCATGAATTAATTCTCCTTTAGCATTTTCGACCACCGTCATGCCCGACTTCTTCGGGACGACTTGAATTGTGCTTACCCATTTTCTATCCGAGATAGGGTAGATAATCCCAACATCTAATAACTTGGTAATTTCCTCTATAATAGGCTTAGTCGCCTTTTCATTTCCCTCAAGGGCTTCACGTCCTCCTTGAGGCGGATTTTGTGGGTACAAATCACGGGACTTATACCCTTCTAATCCTCTATAGACCAACCAAAAGCACTTCTGCGCTTCCTCAAAATTTCCAGTAGATTACCCTCTTGCTCTTTATCTAGGCTAGAGGAGACAACCACAGGAAATGGATCATCCTCTCCTAAAAAATCATATTTCACATTAGAGGGTAGTTTCTTCAACTCGAGGGTAGGAAATTTATCTTCGGAGGGGATCAAGAATGACTTCCTCGGGGGCAGATCCTCAAATCTAGAAATCCAATGAACATCTCTCAACTACTCTATCAATGCTCCCTTGTCTAATATCTCTCTCAACTCCTCGACCTTTCGCTCAAACTTGGTGTATGGGATCTCACTCTCGTAACCCCTTACTAGGCATGATTCTAAAGTGTCCCCACCCATGGTTCTCTCAATGTCCTCCTCTACTACCTCCTTTATGAGGTCAACCGTATGGATTTCATCTTCGTCACCCACTTGGTTAACAACATTGAAGATGTTCGTCTCGAGGGTCATGTTCCCAAAAGTGAGTTGCATTTGCCCATTATGTATTTTGATTAAGGCATTAGACGTGGCTAAGAATGGGCGTCCTAGAATGATGGGAACATGGTTTCTAGAATGGATGGAAGGCACCGTGTCCCAAATGAAAAAATCTACCAGGAAGTAGAAAGTGTCCACTTGGACTATCATGTCCTCAACAATCCCTCGAGGCACCTTCACTATGAGATCCTTTAATTGGAGAGTGATTCGTGTGGGCTTAAGGTCACCCAACTCAAGATGCCTATAAATGGAATAGGGAAGGATATTAACACTCACGCCTAAGTCCAAAAAGGTTTTCTCAATTCGACGCTCTCCAATAACACATGAAATCGTGGGTGCGCCCGGATATTTAAACTTGGGTGGGAAGTCGTTAAGTAAAACGGAGCTCATATTCTATGCTACAATGACATTCTTCTTCACCTTTAGCCGTCTTTTCACAGTCAAAAGATCTTTAATGACCTTGGCATAGGCAGGAATTTGCTGGATGGCATCAAGGAATGGAAAATTCATCTTCACTTGTTTAAGAACATCGATCACATCTGCACGGGAGACTCCCTTTTGAGGTGGGGCCAACCGTCGAGGGAACGAAGAGGCGGTGGGAAATTTCACAACTACTTTGGGCTCGTTAGCATCATTCTTGTCACTCTCATTCAGGGGGCATCTTCTCCCTCTTTCATTCCAATAGAAACCTCCTTGTCTTTTGGCTCCTCATATGGGGGAGGTGATAAATCAACGACTCACCCACTACATAGAGTGGTGATGGCCTGGCATTGCTCTTACTGATATGAAGATGTAGAGCTAACAGTGGCTTGACCTTGAGAAGTTCTTTGGCCTTGAGCCAAAAACTTGCCCTTCTCTTGGACATTTAACGAGGATTGCAACTTAGATATGCTCATATGCATATCAGTGAACATGCTCTCAAACTTGGCATTGGTTGCATTTTGAGATTAGATGAACTGGTTTAAATTGTCATCAAGAGTCCTCCTCGGTTTGGTAATGTATTGTGTTGGAGGTGGTGCTTGCATATGTGCCTTCATAAGTGGAGGTTGTTGAAATTAAGGAGGGGGTGGAGGTAGGGAAACATGTGAATTTGGATTCAACGCAGCTTGTTATTGCCCAGAGCTAAAATCATGATGGTTCCTCCACGAAGGGTTATATGTGTTCCCGTGAGGGGAGTTAAAATTTCCCTTAAACCCTCCTATTGCTTTCACTTTCTCAGTAAGCATGGAATTATATGTGGGTATCGTCGGACATTCCTTTGTTGAATGGCCCGCCTAAAAAATGGCGCACAATTTTTCTTTCAGGTCATAGGTGGATCCGATAGTTTCTCTTAGTCGCACCTTAAGCATGACTCTCATACTTTTCTCAAATTGATCAAGTCGACGGTCTAATAAGGTATCATTATTCAATTAGTATATATCAAATGCAGCAGGAGTGGTGGACACTTATTGAGGTCGGTTTTGGGCATTAGGATCGGATATGTCCCATGCTTGAGTAGTCTCTACGACATACTTAAGATGAGACTCAGCATCACTCGCATATATTTCCCAAAACGGTCTTTCACACATTGTTTGAACAGTTGTTTAGACACTATAGTAATCCCGCGATGGAATAAAGAGATAAGGTGATGTTTCTCAAATCCATGATTGGGGCAAGCGTTAACCAACACTTGGAAGAATTCCCAACACTTATCAAATGACTCATTATCGTGTTGTCGAAAAGCTTGAATTTGAGCCTTGACGGAGTTAGTTTTATGTTGTGAAAAGAACTTTGAAAAAAACTTGGATTACATATCCTTCCATGATATAATCGAGTGAGGTGGTAAAGACCAAAGACAAGTCTTAGATTTATCCTTTAAGGAAAAAGGAAAAAGCTTTAGGCGAACGGTATCTTGCGTGCAATCTTGATCACTAAAGGTTTTGCACGCCTCTTCGAACTTGCGGATATGGAGGTATGGTTTCGCCGAATCCATACTGTGAAATGTTGGAAGAATCTGTATTATCCCATTACGAAAGTTTAAATGTCTTGCATTATACGGAAGTATAATGCATCCAGGTGTGATAGTTCGCTTAGGAAATAAGAGTTTCTTCATGGGACGATACGGTAGGTTTCCCTCACCAGTACAGAAACTAGCGATATTTGATATTTTTCTCTCTCTAATTGACTCAGAATCCTCACTCAGTGTTCTAGAAGTGTGAATCATCGTGTGACTTGAGATGGAATTTGGAGGTGTAGGAGGTGGAACCCAGAATTGTGGAACGCGAGGGGTATGGGGGCTATCGGAATTATACTCAATGATGGGATTTTCGTGGATTCTTATTGGAGTATTTTGAGGACTTTGTTCTGGATTTTTCATGAAAGGTATTTTGAGAGATGATTTCTTTTTGGCTTTATTTTTGAATTTTTATGGATTTTTGACTTTTTTTGGCTATTTTTAGAATCAAATTTGGGATTGAATCTACAAACCTAAAAGTCTACCTAATTCCTCGAAAATGGCACTAAAAACTTGATGCGACCACAAATGTGTCTAAAGTGCGTGTTTATATAGGTTCAAGTGCAAGCATGTCATGTAAGTAATAACTAGTAAGTTGGGATTGTATCAACAGGGAACTAGGATGAAAGGTCGTAATGACGAAGGAATAGAAGACTGGCCCTAAATTGATTGGAGAAAAGAAACTAAAAGATAATTAATTGTGGAACTAACTTATATTGTATATATGCAATTGAAATTTAAACTACTAACTACGCAACGTGCACATAAATAAAGATATTGAAATTGAGTGAATATGAATGAATGAAAAGCAAGTTAGGATACAATCCCCAAACCCTAGTAGATTTACTAGATAGAATACTAACATTTGAATTAGATAGCTGATCAAACCCAGTCTTTAGTAATCCTAAGCATTACATATATGAAGGTACTAGCCCGCATCATACGTAATTAAAGGTAATAATAAAGAGGTTTTTCATAACTAACACGCACATCGCATCCTTAAACACCCCAATTACCTAGGGACAATGAGGTTAAAAGACCTACAACGATTGTGATTGCTACGCAACACAATTCGATCAAAATTTAATTCAAATCCTATTTCCTATACATGTAAACTAATTCAGGTCGGTTTCATGCATCCCAACCCTTTGAAATTTAGATGGACATAATTAACTTAAGGATGAACACAAAACCTATTTTGCATGAATTCATAACTATGTGAAAAATTAGGAAGAAATTTGTAACTAAGAATTGCCACTTGATTTCTATCAATAATCCTACTCAAATGTAAAAGCAATTGAAATCATAAAAGGAATAATTCTTGGAATGAAGAAAATTCTGGAAATAGATCTTGAAACTTGAATAAATTAAATCCCTAGCAAAGGCTCTCTAAAATTATCGAAAAGATAACTCCCTAAAGTTTGGGGATTAATTGCAATAAATACTCAACGAAATTATAAGAGTTTGAGCTTGATACAACTCTAATTTCTAAAAAGATAAAACATAAATTCGCTACCCAGATCGATCTGGCCTGGTCCATCGGTTCGGTCCGGTGTATACCGGATCAATTTGTCTTTTATTGAAATCGAATCGGTCCGACAGTTGGTCTTATACAGGAACTTTTATGAATTAGAACCGGTTTGTTTTTTGGAATAACTGGATCGGTCCTCCGTTTAAAGAAACTTTATCTTCATCAGATCGGTCCGCTCTTGGCTCACACCCGATCGATCTGGATATCCTTTTATTTCTTCTCTTTGTTGTGTTTTTCTCCATATTTGAGTCTTCATAACTTGTGATCCCGGACTCGAATTTGGACGTCGTTTATTCCTTCGTGCTTATAGACTCGAGGTCAACTTTTATTTTGGTTCCTTGTCCGAACTCCAAATGTAAAGTTACTCTTTTTCCCTCTGATTATTTCCTTTCTTTATTCCTTAGTTTCTTGGTTTTGAGTTTCCTCTTCTCTTCACTTTGTATAAAATACCTGTAAGAAGTATAAAGAATACACGAAACTCGTTGCACTCTATAGGAAATGTCAGTCGCAAGGATATGAGATAAATCAATGCATTTTACATGTTACGAGGTGATAAAAGGCTCTAAATTAAGTGGATAAATCTAATATGCCTAATCAATTCGTTTAAGTTGCCGAAGTAATGGCTAGGTTAGAGGTAATCCTAGTATGATTGTCGTTTAAGGGTATACTAGAATGTCTTATGGACTAATTGTGTGTGACTTCATTGGGGATAGAAATTGACTGTTGTGACACCTTGAGGTGTGCGATGGTTAAGATTCACTACATGTAGAAGCTCGTGGACCAGTTGTAATACCCCGTAATTTCAGAATAAAATATTACGAGTTAAATAAATTAAGTAATTTCGAAATAATTTGAGGAATAAATTAAATCAGATGAATTTAAATTTAAATGGGTATGATTTAAATTGAAAATAAATATTTATTCATGATTATATAAATACAATACTTAATTTGGCATGATGATATCACTAGTGGAAAACAAATCACCCGTTAACAAAGTCATCGGTGCGGGTCACTTAAATACAATAAGACTATCTAAGTGGAATGAAAATATTTGGAATGCGTTTTGGGAAGCCTTATGGACTCGTTTAGGTATTTTAAATCTATAAAAATGGTCTCGGGTCATAGGTATATAACTTGGAAAAAATTTGGGCTAGTCTGGGTATGGATTCGGGCCCATTTGGATGTCCAAAATGGGGTTATACGCCAAACTTGATAATTGGGTTAAATATAGTATTAGGAGAAAGAGAAACAATTCCCCACTAATAATCAACATAACCCTAGCAGCCCCACTTCAAGAAAGAGAAGAACAAAGGCATAAGAGGAGGAATAACAAAGAGTTCAAGGAAGAAAACACCCATCACCATAACTAGGTAAGAATCTTCTTGCTTAATTTATGTATTCAATATAGAGGTTGATTCATCGTAGTAAATGACCTATAATTTTGGGGGGTTTCTTAAGGTGAAATTTATGATTAAAAATGATAAGAATAAACCTTGTGTGTGTAGAAAAGACCAATCCGATATTAGGAGATTTAACCCAGAAATTAGGATGGTTGAAATTTATTTTGGATGATAGAATTCATGCATTAGAAATTTTAAATTATATTGAAAATTATTGACGTATATGTAGAGGATTTGAATCCATGATTGAAGGATTGAAATTGTAGAGAATTACAACCCATGTATTATGTTAAAGTATGCCTTGAATCTAGTTGGATTAATAGTAGAAATTATGGACTGGAGTAAAGACTAATGATTTATATTTCTAGGAAATTGAGACTCATTATTAACGTTAATTTATATCATTTAATCTTCTAAGATGGAGTACTAAATCTTACGAACCTATTTTTATGATTGTGGAATCAAATTAACCATTAGAAAGAACTGGGAAAAAAGATATAGAATTTGTGAGATGGAAATACACAGCAGATCTGGGCTTCTGCACAGGTCCGAATCGATTTAGGCTTGGAGAGAATAGATTCGGCATGGTCGTGAATCAATTAGGCCAAGGACCGAATCGATTCGACTTTAGGGGTAGGGCAAGTTTGGGTCGAGGAAATGTTGGGGCTGATTTTAGAAATCCACGCGAGTTGAGAAAACCATGTTTAGGCATCCGAGGATTTTATTAAAAATATTAGAGTGTCACGATTTAAGTAAAGGGATACACAGCCTAGTTAATTAAATAATCCTATGGAAAAAAATTATGGGGATTAGTAATAGATTGGAAGTTTGATTATTAATTATGGAATATGGTTCCAGGGAAACATTGGGTAATTATAAAGTAGTTACCCATACTTATATATATTTGTGCATTTGTGTGGACATACCAATGTTCGTGGACGGTCCTATCTGATTAGAGGTTAGTGCGTTCGGATTGCATAGCACATGCTGGCACAGGTGGGCTTAGCAATTGTGTAAGTCATATAGGTATTACGTGGAGGTGCCATCTACGAGAGGTAGGTTTTGAGGATCATAGCCTTTGTCGCTGCTGGGTATGGGCTGTGAACTGGTATCCTACATAGGGACTGCCCCCAACTTATGTGTGTTTTATGATGTCCGCTTTGCGTTGAGAGATTCCTCCAAACTCGCCAATAGAGCACGAACAATACACCACTGGTAGATGCCTTTGTGTATCGCATATATGAAAGGGCATACATATATATATATATATATATATATATATATATATATATATATATATACACTAGCGAAATGCCCGTGCCTGAAGGCACGGCAAAAATTTCGAAAGTACATTATCACGAAACAACGAAAATTTCGAAAGTATATAATTGCAAAACGATGAAAATTTTCAAGGTACGTAATTGCAAAATGAAAAAAAAATTGTTCCCCAACAATATTGAAATAGTATAATTTCAAATAGTTCAACAATATTGAAATAGTCTAATTTCATCAAACAATTTCACATATAACATGAAATATACAATATTCATCGACTGAATTGCCATTGTGCCTCAAATAAACTAAGTCTCAATTTTTTTTAAAAATTAAACATAATTCTCCTTTATTTGTTATACTATCCACCATGCTTAAGTTCTAGCCAATCCAACAATATCTAGAGAACCCAAATTAATCTAACAAATACTTCAACGCAGATTGCACAAACCTATAGTGTATTTATACACAACTACACATACTACACGTGATCAAAGTGTATTTAGTTCTGCCCAACAATTTGAAATATAATTGCAAAAAATAATGTGAAACAAAGTTAATAAAGGAAAAGTATAAATAATTTCTACCTAGCATCTGTCCTACTATATACATCTATAGAAACTAAACCAACAACAATAGAAGCAGCGGGGTCGACATGGACAACAATAGCAACGTCGATTAATTAAAACCACCAAAAGTTAAGAATGTATATATCAAATTGACAAAATATATGTTCGATAGTTTATTTCTGATGCAAAAAAAATGTAAAAATAAACACTTAATCTCTTTTCACCCTTGCGATTTGCAAGTGTGAAATGCAGTGCAAAAGTCCTATACAAATCCATGTGACCATTGAAATTCCCTCCAAATCCTTCACGATGATTGTGCTTGTTAAATTCCAATGGCGCTATATTTTTTTACCAATCACATATCTTCATTCATACATAGATTTCCAATCCTTATCCTTATTATGTCAACATTGAAATTATCAAAGAAGGGACTTGGTATCTCTGAAGTAAAAGACAATGCTGACACACATTCAAACCTTTGTTGCTTGGGCTCCTCTCTAATTGCCGCCAAAGATACTCCCCTCCTACTTAATTGCAAGCCATGTAAAATAAGAACACATTCTCTCAAGTTTGCAGCCTTATAACCATAGTATTTGTGCAAGGTTGAACTCTAAGGATTCAACTTTGGGATGATTGTGAATCTTGAAAGGAATATTGCAGATGCAAGTATCAAAGAAGGTACAAATTTGAGACTACCATAGTCCAACAGACTTAATTCTGATAGGTAATAACTCAAGAACCCCAGCTGTGAATTGGTAGCCTTTTCGTGGTCTTCTTGAGCAGTATCAATAAATCTGAGAAATGTCTTTAACTATGGGATTTCCCATTTCAAACTTGAGGGATTTAAGCACATCAGCTTCCATCTTCACCACCTCTTCCCTAGTGTATGTATTATCAGTAATAAAAAAAATTCTTCTACACGTGGAAGGCTAATCTCTTCATATTTCAAGGCAATGATCATTGAACAAACACCCAGAAGATGACACCGCAAACAATAAAAACCCTGTAACAAACACCGCAAACAATAAAAAGCCCTGTAACAAACACCGCAAACAATAAAAACCAAGTTAAAGAAATGTTACTTAAAAAATGACACGTAAAGATGACACACTATATTTAATAATCTATAGAGGAACTTTATAACATAAATATCATCTCTTAAGATACATGAACTTAAATAATAATTAATTTTAAAAAAAATAATCTAAAGTGAACGTTTAAATAAATTATACAGTGTAATATTTAATAACGAATTTGAGAAGTAATATGACAATTATGCTTGTGAAGAGAACAGACGTTGCAGCTCTTCTCTAAGAACGGTAGACGTGTTCAATGCATTTGCTTATAAGAATGGTACTTGTGTTAAGTGCCTACGCTACCAATCACACAAACCAGTCCATTTAGATAAAATCCCATAAAATCTGAACTAAACACACAAAATCCCATACAATCCGAGCTAAACACACAAAATCCGGATGAAATCAAATAACTGCAAATGCATTGATTCCTGCAAATGAAACCACATAACAGCAAATGAAATCACAAAATATAAGAATCCAAGAGATTAAGACAAAACTGCCAATCTACGCATTGACTCATGTTTAAGTAGATAAATTGAATAGCTAAAGTCACTGGCGTAATTACAATTATTTCAAATCATATATATTTAAATTAATTTAGAGTAGATAAATTGATTACTGTTTGAGTTTTGAGTACACCCCCTGCTGCCTCCCCCACCCCCTACTGCTGCCCCCCCCCCCCCCACCCCCTACTGCCTCCCCCACCCCCTGCTGCTGCCCCCCACCCCCTACTGCTGCCTCCCCACCCATCCCACACACACCCACTCACACACCTGCTGCTTCCCATTATCCCCTAGCTCAAACTCACAAACCAAACCATATAATTATAACATATGTAACCAATTTCTATTTGAAGACCAAAAGAAAATCAGTATAAAGAAAATGTATATATTGGATAGAAATGAGATAAAAAAAAACATTAGATCTGCAAAAAAATCTGCAAAAAAAATATTATACCTGAGAAAAAATTGATAGGAACAAAATAGTAACAAATTAGATGGCTGATAAATCTGAGGTAAACGGTGTAAATGATCATCGGCATAAATGGTCTTCCAGTGACAGTTGGTGTTGGTGCCTTGTTTTCCACTTGAAATCTCATCGTTAGCCTTAGATTAATTAAAACCCATGAAGTTGAAAGGCATCGATAAACTAATGACTGATTTAGTAAGGGTAAACATAAACCACTAATATAGTAGCACCAGTAAATTAATGACTAATTTTAAACAATGAAACCATGGCGTAATAAAATGGTAACTCCCAAAAAGGCACCTGGAGAAAAATATAAGGAAACAGTCCGAGAGCGGATACACAAATAAAAATATAAAATTCAAAATAATCCCAGAAACTAAACTGAAACCAAAATAATGAAAACTACAAAACAGAGTAAACCTTAGTAAGAAAGATGGAAACATCACAGTTTAAAAGGCATAAGGTTCTAAATAGTTACAAACATACGCTCTTCCAAAAAACTTCATTATGATTGGAAGAAAAAATAGCCTGATTATGAGTAATTGGACAAACCATATTATGATCAGTAAAAACAACACGAAAAACAAGCTCCACTAAACATGGGGAGGTTTAAGAAAAACCTTAAATGAACTGGCATATACAATACTCTAAATAATTAAAAAAATCTACTTTAGTAGCATTATTATTTATTAGGGGATTTGTTTCCCTTAAATAACCGGCAAAAAAATTGAACTCGTGATTGAGAACAGATTAGATCTGCAACCAAAAAAAACATATTACAAATAGGTTCATACAGAGAGAAAGATAGAGAATTTAGTATACCTTAATTAGGGCTTTTCATCGCAAGAATATATGGGAAAAAATCTATTAAAAAATTGACAAACTTCATAACCACAAATAAAAAAAAATTGATGCATAAATCTAGACGTCCTTTATTTGACAAAAAATTAGACGCATGTATCACAACATCCTTTATTTTTTTTTCATTCCCTTAAACAAACTCATAGTAAGATAAATCCAAATTCTATAAGTTTTGGAATTCAATCATAAATAAGGAGAAAGGAGTCATATACATCATAACACCATCATCAAAATCGTGTGATAAAAGTCAAAAGAGTAACTTTCATGTTGATTCCTTTATGCTCCCATGACTATATAAGAACCCCCACTTTTTATTAACATAGAAAGATGTCTAGTAAGATACCTGGTTGATTCAGCATGAGTTTGTGGAAGGAAAACTGTGTTGTCCATGGAAGATGAGTAGAGGGAGAAGAGGGAGAGAGCTGGGTGTTCTTTACAGAGCATATATTGTGGGCGTGATTTGTTGGAGTGTTTCCAAAAAATGTACAGCATATATTCGAAGCCATGGGTAGACATAATATAATCTGAAATCTGAAACCCAAATTTCCAACCCTCAAATCAAATCCCATCTAAACCCAAAGAGTAGTACCTACAAAATAATCCCAAATTAGTACCAAAAAATAAAATACACTATTTACATATGTAGAGTGTGATTTGAACTTCAACCTACATAAACAAAAATCCAAAATATCTTAAAACAAAGTACCTGTGAAATGACCAAGAGCTGATTTATTTGTCTTTAATCACTTCATATCTAAAGACAAAAATATAGTTCACAGCAAACACAAAAGTCACCCAAACCCGAATCAGTGTTAAGTAAAATCTCACTAAGAAATAAACTTAGGAAAACCAAAACAAATGAATTAATGGTATCCAAACTCAACCTGATAGTGAAGATCCGGTGCAGATTGAACACATCTGTGTGATAAAAAAGAAAAAAAATATATTAGATCTAACATATCAGATCTGAACCCAAATCAGTTTTATGTAAAATATCACTAAGAAATTAACTTTTGAAAACCCCAAAACTCTAACCAATGTTGGTCGGTGGTATGAAGCGACGCAGAGGGTTTGACAGTGATGGAGCGGAGGTGAGAGGGTTTGAGAGGTAGGCGGGAATGAAAGGAACCGGCTTATGGTGTACCAATACAGAGACACCAACACCTAAAAGAGGAAAAAATGAGTTCAAATCTGTTAATAACCCACCCATTAAGGTTTTCATCAACAGAACCAAACCGAGTTCTATATGTTGATCATGCCGAGCAACAATGAGTTCAAATCTGCGGAGGGCGAGGGCGAGCAGCGGAGGGAGGGGCTATGGGAGGAGGGAGAGGGTAGAGAGAATGAATGTGGGTTTGTGTTTGGGGGTTGTAAGGAATGAGGGGACGGCTGATGGGGGTGGGGTGGTGTCAGTGAGATATGTCAAGAGAGAGAGAGTGGTATGCGTGTAAAGGAAGTGTGTGTAAAGGTAGAGAACAAAAAGTTAAAAACCATCTAATTTCCTATTTTAACCATCTTTTTGAATTTTGAGTAAGAGGGGCAAATGAAATCAAGGGATAAAAAGAGGGGGAAAGAAAATAATGAAAGGACAAAAAAGGCATAGAAAGTCATTTAATCTCCACCCTTGATTTCTTGTTTTGTTGGCACAATCCTCACCCCTTATTAAGTTATCATCTTATTGAATAGTGCAAAATATTTTACTCCTTATTATATAGATATTCTACCCGAATTTAAATGAAAGTAATCCCATTGTCTAAGAATGTAGACAAATATTCACAGACCCTTATGTTATTCAATAAATTAAATGGATGTGGTGTTATATTTATAAGTAATAGGTATGGGGTGATTTTGGCATAAATAAGCTAAGTGTAGACAAATAAGGTTCCGCATCCTAGTTACACTTAATACTTCTTACATTTAACTATCTCCGTCCCTATTGAAGACTTCAGAATTTATTTTTAATACTTGGGAAATGTCATATTTAAGCTGAGGGGTGAGATATTTACCATATGTGAGTGACGATGGAAGTTTTCTTACTTTGAATTAACAGTACTATTGCATTTTAAATTAAGTAAGTTGATTCTTGCAACTCGACAGCGCTGACCCAAAATATAAATGCCCCCCCCCCCCCCCGGTTTATTCGGATAGGGATAGAAGGATTGATGGAATATCAGACTTGCTATCAAGAGATGTTCCTCAAAGACCCATTGATTCTAGATTAGTTGCCACTTTTCTTTTCAGACGTTATTTATTTTAGATTACTATAAGTTCATAAGCTCGGAGTTATTTTTATTTATGAGTTGGGACAGTATTTCATTCAGGTTGATTTTTATTTTATTGAATGTGGATGTTGGTTTTATATATTATTCTCTGCTACTTAGTTCAGTTTTAACTTAAATGCGATTTAATTATGAATGTTGGTTGTAGTTGGTGCTAAGAATGATATAAATTACATAACAAGGCCCATATTTAGCGTATCGTGCCTGACCGACCTTTACGTGAGAAAATGGGGGTTGTCACAGTTTGTATTATAACATGGTTCTAGTGCCCTAAGGATTTATGTTTGAGCTCGTTACGTTCTGCGTTGCATTCTTTGATGTATAGAGCCTTATGTTTAAGAATCATTAAATTCTTTATGATCAGTTACTAATATGAACCTCTTTTGCTTTCAGATGGAAAATGGTAGGAAAGGCAGATCGTGACATGACACCGCGCTAGCTACAGAGGAGGGGGCCAGTAGGAGCCGCAACAGCCACCACCTCCAGTCCCACCTGTGGTAGGACCGACATAGATTGAAATTATTGTGGCTCAGGCATTGTCCACTGCCATGGAAGCTATGTTAAGGAATTTTTCACCACCGTAGCCTCAGTAGCAGCCACTACACCCACAGTAGGTAATGCTGCCAGTCCAGACACTTGGATTGATTTAGGACAGAGTTAAGGAGGCCATCACTAAGGTCCAAACACAGGAGTTTTCTAGCAGTATGGATATTATAATGGCTAGTAGATGGGAGAGAGATATTCAATGACCTTTACATATGGTAGAGTGAACACCAGTGAAGCAGCATATGTTAGATTCATTTCGACTAGTGGGGGCCTCACTTTAGTGGTGGGAGGCTGTTACGACGATTGTCGAGAGGGGAAGTATTACTATTAATGAGTTTTGGGAGATATTTAAGGGGAATTACTTTCCTCAGGCGATGCAATTCAAAATGCAAAAGAACTTCATGGATCTCTAGCAAGGCAGTCACATTGTGGCAGAATACGAGGAAGATTTTACCGCTCTTTCCTTTTTTGATAAGGAGGATGTGAGTACAAAGCAGAGGAAGATAGAGAAATTCGTTTCAGGGACGGCTTGGCACATCAGACAGTCATTATTGGGCAATTCGGATTTCACCACCTATAACCAGGTAATAAATGTTACCTTACTATATTGTAAGAATCATAGGGCATTCCAGAAAGATAAGATGGAGAAGAGACACCACTCTGAGACGTCCAACCAACAGATTAAGACAAATGGGAGTAACATCCATGAGGCCCAACAATCTTTGGGTCCTTAACCTTCAAAGAAGAATAAGAGATCTAGGGGTTACAATAATGGGAACAGACAGGGCCGATAGGACCAGGGACAACAGCAGATAGGCCACCAGGGCCAATAATAGTAAAATCAGGTCCAAGAGGGACTACATCCAGATAGGCACTAGCTCCAGGGAAATTTCTATGTTTGTGGAGAGAAGGGCCACATCGCCATGAAGTGCCCTCAGGGAAATTGAGCGATGCAGAGTTAGGGGGACAACGAGGGCACCGAACATTGGGAACCTCAGGGGGAGTGTTAACCACTACAGGTCCAGCTAGTGGCGATAGTGCCAGATGCACCAGCGCTACCAGTTCCACCTCAGGGACAACAACCATAGCTTTAGTACGGACATGTGTATCACATTGCATCAGGAGAGGGACCAGCGCCAGCATAGGCAGCGATGGTATGATCCAAAATTCCTTTATTTTGTAAGGCATGCTTAATGTAGTATTAATGAATAGTACTCCATAGTAAATACAACTTCATTTTTACTTTGGGGAGGGTAAGACACGATTTAAATAATATCTTTAAATTGTTTCACCGTGAGTTAAGCGATAGGCACCTATAGTGCCTCGGGTGTAAGGGTATAAGAATTAACCTCAGGGGGGCTTAGAGTTACGAAAAACTCATTTTCACAAATAATGTCAGATTACGATAGTATCCTAGGGATGGATTGGCAAGAAGACCATAGGGCTTGTGTTGGTTTTATGAGACCATTTAAAGTCCATAGTTGAATGTAATATGGCTAGTTGGCACTAATGTTCATTAACATTGTGAAAAATATTAAAGGAATTGTGACACCTTGAGTCTAAATATGGTTAAATGGGAGACTATAGGGCTTGTAAAGCCTTATAAATTAATTGAGCACATTATAGACGTGGGTCCTAGACTGAGGGATCTCAGCGACTGACAATGCTATACAATAGTGTATCAGGAGGATTCCTTATTTGGATTTCGCTTGAGAGGCATTCCACGCATGAAAGTAGCAAATGTCGAGAGATGAGAGATATTATACCCTATGACACTTTGAATTATTGTTCTTAGTATAATTAATCGTGTTAATTTATTGGGATTTTGTGTGTCCCTTATGTGATATGAGACTTTAGTTGCCAATGGAAAAAAGTTGGAATTTACATGATTACTACACACGTTTATTTTTATTTCCATTTTCTTTTAATCTTGGGCCAATGTACCTCAATAACTGACTAAGACTTACAGTACTGTATTGGGAGGGTTCCTTGTTTGGATTTCTCTTGTGAGACATCCCACGCACAAAATTGGCAAATGTTGGGAGTTGAAAGAAGTTGGATACTAAGATCATTATTTTCTTTTTCATGTATGAATGTGGTGGTATACTTGATGTGTGGATATGCTTCGTATGAATGGTACAAATTAGATATATATGTGTCATTCACCTACGTTAATATTATGTGTGTGTACATATAATATGGAATATATGAACACCCTAATGATGTTATGATAGGCATGGGTGAGCTTTTTTTTATCTCATTGGATATGGGTATGGACTAATTGAGTGTAAAACATAGGTTAATAACACGGATTAAAACATAAGGTTAGGCTTTAGCGAATTTCGAGGACATAATTCTGTTATAAGGGGAGGAGAATGTAACACCCCGAAATTTCAGAATAAAATATTACGATTTAAATAAATTAAGGAATTTTGGATTAATTTTGGGAACAAACTAAATCAGATGAATTTAAATTTAAATGGGTAAGATTTAAATTAAAAATAAATACTTATTCATGATTATATAAATACAAGACTCAATTGGGCATGATGAAATCACCAATAAAAAACAAATCACACATTAGCAAAGTCATGGGTGTGTGTCATTTAAATACAATAAAATGTCTAAGTGGAATGAAAATATTTAGGACGCATTTTGAGAATCCTTATGGACTCGTTTAGATTTTTTAAATATTTATAAATGGTCCCGGGTCATATGTATACAAGTTGGGAAGCTTTTGGCCTAGTCTGGGTATGGATTCAGGCCCATCTGGGGGTCCAAAAATGGGGTTATATGCCCTACTAGGGAATTGGGTTAAATATAAGATTAGGAGAAAGAAAAATAACTCCCCACTTCTAAACAACATAACCCTAGAAACCCCACTTCAAGAAAGGGAAGAACAAAGGCCTAAGAGGAGGAAGAGCAAAGAGTTCAAGGGAGAAATCACCCATCACCATAACCAAGCAAGAATCTTCTTGCTTAATTTATGTATTCAATGTAGATGTTGATTCATCGTAGTAAATGACCTATAATTTTTGGGTTTTTCTTTGGGTGAAATTTATTATTAAAAATGATAGGAATAAATCTCATGCATGTAGAAAAGACCAATCAAATATTAGGTGATATAACCCAGAAATTATGATGGTTGAAATATAATTTGGATGATAGAATTCATGCGTTAGAAATTTAGAATTATATTGAAAATTCTTGATGTATATGTGGAAGATTTGAATCCATGATTAACGGACTGAAATTGTAGAGAATTACAACCCATGTATTATGTTAAAGTATGGCTTGAATCTAGATGGAATAATAGTATAAATTTGGGACTGGAGTTATGACTGACGATTTAAATTTCTGGGAAATTGAGACTTATTACTATTGTCAATTTATATCATTTAATCGTCTAAGATGGAGTAATAAATCGTAGGAACCAATTTTTATGATTATGGAATCAAATTAACCATTAGAAAGAACTGGGGGGAAATATATAGAATTTGAGAAATGGAAAAACGCAGCAGATCTAGGCTTCTGCCTAGGTCCGAATCGATTCGTCCTTCGAGCAAATAGATTCAGCCTAGCGCTGAATCGATTCGGCAAGGGACTGAATCGATTCGGCTTTAGCGATAGGCCAAGTTTGGGTCGGGAAAATGTTGGGGCTGATTTTAAAAATCCACGCAAGTTGATAAAACCATGTTTGGGCATCCGAGGATTTTAATAAAAATGTTCGAGTGTCACGATTTAAGTGAAGGTCTACACAGCCTGGTTAGTTAAATAATTATATGAAAAAAAATTAGGGGATTAATAATAGATTGGAGGTTCGATTAATAATTATGAAAAACCGTTTCGGGGAAACCTTGGGTAGTTATAGAGTAGTTACCCATACTTATTATATATGAATAATATATATATATATATATATATGATAAGCATCCAAAAGTGTATATTTTACACCCCGAATAGACATATTTTAGTTGATAATTCTCGACAATAATGGTCTTATGCGCGTAAATGTTCAATGTGCAGGCTTGATTGAAGTTGCGATGTAAAAAGCATTATTTCGAGGCAATTTTTAGTCAAATGGAGCTAATTCCCCATTTCTGAATCTTGCCCGAGCCTAAACCTAGCCAAAATCTACCTCGCACCCCATGTGTATTTAGTTTGTGCTTTTTAATATTTTTTTAAATTTTTAGTTTGAGTCGTTTTATTTTTAGTATTTATTTTAGATTTATTTAAAATTTCTAGGTTTTATTTTCTATTTTATTTTTATTAGTATAATTTTATTTTATTTTGATTCTTATTATTTTTTAGTTTTTATTAGGATTAGATTTTTTTTAGGATTTCATCTATTTTTTTAGTTTTATTTGATTTTACATTTAATTACGATTTTAGTTTTTAGTTTAATAGATTTTTATTTTTTTATTTTTATTTCTTTTTAGTTTCATTGTTTATTGATTCGTTATTTTATTTTTAGAGTAGGAATTTAATTTTTAGATTTTTAGTTTTAGTTTTATTTTATTAGGTGTCCAAACTAAACACACAGACACATATAGCCTATACCCTCATACACCTAAACAAACACACACACACCACTTATCCTACACCTCCCATACACTACACTACACACAACACAACACAATCCTACACCCTCACCTAACTCCCCTACACCCTCAACACACACAATCACTCCCTTACCCATCTTCAACCTTCCATCACTCTCTCACCTCCCTCCATGACCAAAAACACCCAGCATCTTCTCTCTCTCTCTTCACCCATCTACAACCTTACCATTCCAACCCAACCTCTATCATCATTTCCATAAACCCACCTAAAAAACCAAATCACCTTATCACCTCATCCAACCCGAGCTCACCCAAACCAGAAATCGAGAAAGACCCGACCCTTGTTAACCCTCTACCGGCGCGACCCTACTCCCAAGACCCGACCCTTGTTAACCCACCACCGGCACGACCCTACTCCGGCGGACAGCCCAACTCCGGCGATCGCACCTACTAAACCCACTGCCTAACCTTACCACCGACGCCACCTCCCGTCGACGAAACCTGAAATCACTCGAGCCTCGGCGTCCTCACCCCTTATACCTCCTGAACCAACCTCCAAGCCGCTGCCACCTTCAGCCTTAGCTCAACCCGACCACCCGAAACCCATCTTGCCCCAAATCGAACCACCCAGCTCCGAGTCGAACCTTTGCAGCTGCAACACCAAACCCGACCATCACTTCCTTGACCCGAGAGCTACGACCCAAACCCCCTTGAGACCCATATCCATTCAACCCAAAATCCCCATTGCTCCAAAGCCTATGTCAATTTTTTCACCTGCTTTAAACAAGAACAAAGCCAACTAAAGACCAAATGTCCACGTGTCTTTAAAACACATAAAACCAATTTAACCCCTTTTCCCATTATACCCCCAAACAACCACTTCCCACATGCATCTTCATTAATCCCAATATTGCCCTCAACTTGTGACCTCACACCTCTCAAACCTCATGTGCACACACCTCATGATCCTCTCACCATTTCCATGCACACTAAAATATAAACTCTCCAATTTACCCCTAGCCTCCATGTGCACCATATAAATTGAAGACTTGGGCAATTTTCAAGAGGGATCTCCAATTTAGTTTTTAAACCTGGCGTGATAAATTTTTCTACACTCCTCTATAGGTGATATTTTCATTTTTAGCAAATATCTAAATATAGATATGTGTAGAAAAATTTATCTCTAGGATGAATTCCACCCCACCCATCTATAATGAATTATTGCATTTGTAACAATTATTTCATAATAGATTGATGTAGTTGAATTCATCAATTATTATCATGTAAATAGAGAGAGAAAATTCTAGAGAAAGGTAGAGAGATAGGTTAGATTAGAAAATAAATTAAGAAATTATTTTCGTAAATAGTTTTTATTTTTTTTAGAGATTTGGTGAGATTTAATTGTGAGTAATTGAATTGTATGGAAGAAGATAGAGTTCAAATTGCCAATTTCAAGGAGACTTGTTGAAGATTTGTTCTCTTTCTCTACTCTTTTATTATATATACATTTGATTATTTCTTCATCATGTTTAATATCATGTTAGGCTTGATACCTTTTCAAGGGGTGGGGTGAACCCTTATTTGATGTTATTTTAATTTAATTAGTTTGATTACTTGAAAATTCCCTTTGAATATTAATTTTGCTCCCTCACCCTTAAATTTACGCCTCGAGAGAGGGTAAATGATTTTCGAGAGAAAATCAAAATTCTAAGTTATAATACCTAGGATCTTTCGGAACTCCACTGTTCTCCTCGCCCCGCAACCATTTCTTATTCTAGCTTGCTGTTGCGAGGATGGTGAGAGTTCGCGTCTTGAATGATGCTCTGAAGTGCATGTACAATGCAGAGAAGAGGGGAAAATGACATGCCATGATCAGGCCTTCGTCGAAAGTTATTATCAAGTTTCTTATTGTCATGCAGAAGCATGGTTACATTGGCGAGTTTGAGTACGTTGATGACCATAGATCTGGGAAAATTGTGGTTGAATTGAATGGAAGGCTGAACAAATGTGGGGTTATTAGTCCCCGATTTGAGGTTGGGGTAAAAGAAATTGAGCCTTGGACTGCAAGACTACTTCCCTCTAGACAGTTTGAATATATTATGCTAACTACATCTGCTGGGATCATGGACCACGAAGAAGCTAGGAGGAAGAATGTTGGTGGTAAAGTACTTGGCTTCTTTTACTGACCACAAATTTTGTTGGAATTCTTAGTTCTTGAAAAATAACATCACGTTCTATGTTGGAGTTTTGCATGTTGGTTAACTTAAGTCTTTTATTTGAATTATTGTCCTGTTATGACACATTTTGAGATTATAGTCCTAAGACTTTCATTTTATACACAATGGTATTTTTATTGGTAAAACAAAAATCTAAGTTATAATACCTAATAGATTCGAACTGGAGATAGGGGTTTCTTAAAGTGTGGTATTATTCCTTAAATTTTAACTCTAATTTCATTTTCTATGATTTATACAAATTTTAATCGATCGATTCTAGCGGGTGATTGATTAAAAAGAGTGTAGATTTATTTTCTAGAGTTGTGGGGGGTTAAACTTAATTTTCTAAAAGATTGCTATTAAAATTACACTTGCAACGAGAGTTGATTTGTAATTTTGATATTAATTTGGGAGAATTCAAATAATTAAATTAATTAATTAAAATAGCTATAATTTGTAGTGTAGTCCCACTCCTTGATTGCTCTCACATTTATTTACCTCACTTTATCTCTTATTTTTGTGTTAGACTATATTTTTTTTATTTTAGTCACTTTTTAGTTTGTAATTTGATCTTTCATTTAGTTTAGTGTTATTTCACCTCACCTTACCCAATTGTTTAAATATTGAAAAAGCTAAAAAAATAGAAAAGAAAAATTCCACAAAGAAAATAAAAATTGAATTACAATTGAGTTTGTCTCTAGCTTACCCCCTTCATGTGGATTGACATCCTTACTTACCTCTATTCTAGTCTATTATATTATTTTTGTGTAAGTGATAAAGGTTTTGATTGAAGAGCTTTCACAACAATGACGCACAAAAAAGTTTCTATCAAATGGCGCCGTTGCCATTCTTGGGAGCGTGAAGTACTTGGAGCGGATTTCAACTTGTAGTTCATTTATTTTTTGCACTTTTTTTTTTAGTACCATTTTTGTATTTTATTAGAAGGCTTGTATTAGGTTTATTTTATCCTTGCTTGTATTGCGGTGCATAGAGACACCTTTATTTTATTTTTCATTTTAAAAATTGTAAATCGAAGACAAGCGTGATAGGAAAATTGGACAAGGTAGAGAGAGGTCATCCAATTCGAGGAAAAGAAGCCTCTCTACCTTGGGTCAGTAGGACTCCCTGGGCCGATTGAGATAGGCGTAATATCCCCCCGATCGACTCAAATTTTTGGACAATCCACGGCCTAAAAACTGTGGGAGGTACATCTCTTGAACCCTCGTGCCTCTCATGTTACCGAGTCAATTCTTTTGTGTGCTCTTACTTGATATTATTCTCGCATTTATTTTCAAATGGTGTGATGAATTAATTGACTAAGACCTACCCCCGGTCACTCACGATAAAGGATTTTATCACCCGACTCACTCGCTTACCAATTGTGTGCTACCCTAGCCATCACTAAATTAAAAAATAATTAATTAGGTAGCCCAATAGGAGAAGAAAATTTTGCAAAGGCGATCACTCAGATTATTCTGTGATTTTTTATCGCTTGCGGACTTAATTAAAATTTGACTACCCTTTCATTAAATTTAAAGATAAAAATTGGCTATATGTTAGTTAGTTATTATCCTTGACTTGCGTGTGTCCAATTTAATTTTTTTGGTAGTCGAGTTTCAGTCAGTTCGTGCAAATTCAAAGAGTCCACCTATTTTCCCCACTCTTTTCTTCCAAAAAAATCCAAAATTATTTTTTTCCCACTATTTTCTTCCAAAAACATTTTCTTCCTTTATTTTTTTTAGAAAAATTAAAAAAAATATATTTCTTTTCCTTTTGAAAAAAAATTTAAAAATCCAAATATATTTTTTCCCACCATTTTCTTCCAAAAAAATCCAAAAACATTTTCTTCCTTTCATTATCTAAAAATCCCAAAAATATTTCCTTTCTTTTTCACATTATTCAAAAACCACCAAAAAAATGAGAATGTCTTGAAAATAAAAAATAAGGTCGTGCTCGATGTTTCTTCACCCTCACCTTTGTCAAATTATCCAACAAGACTAACGCTTCAGTGTTGTTTGGAGTGATTCTCATCACCCACTTTTTTCTGCCACCCCGCGCTTTCCTTGATCATATCGTTTGGGTGAGATTCCAACGGTCTGGCTGAAGACATTAAACTTAGCGCTACCGGGAGGCAGCCCATTATTTCTAGTACTAGTCTCATCCTGTTTGGGGGTGGTGTTTCACATCACCCAATACTTTATCATGTTTATAGACTTGTACAACTTTGTTCTTTTACTTTTTATTCAGGTTTCATTTTGGCTTCATTTGTCCACTTCATTAGCGGTTGATTCTGGTAATCTCTTTCCTACCTTTTTCTCTCAATTTTAAAAATCATTTTACTTAACATCGAGGATGATGTTCCTTTTTTGTTTGGGGGTGGGGAATTTTATCAAAATTGTACCTCTTTTGAAATTTTTTTATTTTTAAACATGGTTTTAAAAATTTTCTTGCAGTTTCTTTCATCTCAATTATTAACGTGAATTTTCTATCATCCATCTTTTTAAGTCTAGAAATCAAGCTAGAGAAGATTTTTTTTTTATAAATAGCTTATGTAATGCATAACAAGGCATGATGCACCATGAATTTCTAGACTTAACAAAAATTTGTGCACTTATCACGTCACTACGATTTAGAGTTGAAGAGTACTACAAATCCCAAGAAAATCATAAGGATCACTAGTAGAGACTTTAACTTGTGAGATTTGTGCCTTTCATCTTCAGAGAGTTTTATGCAATCTTCGAGTCACAAGTACTTCCTTTGGGTCTGCACTTAAATCATTGTATGATCTCATTATTCTTCACAGAATTTTTGGCTTGATCGCTGAGAACGACATCATTTTCGAGTTGTAAGAAACATGTGTCTTAAAGTTTGTCCCGATCATTAGGTTTTCATCCATACACCTACCACTTTTCCATATCGCGTTTCCATTTTTCACCCATACACTTCACTCATTACACTCCCATGCTCTTCCATATTTTCACATATTTTCCCAGACCATCACCTATCATCTCCATATCATCTTTCATTTTCAAATAAAAGAGTGTTGATTCCAAATGTTAAATGTCTTCGGTGTTAGTTTGAAAAGAGAGAGAAAAAAAGAAAAAAAAAGGAAAATAGCAAAAAGAAAAAAAAGAAAAAGAATATAGAGAAAAAGAAAAAAAAATCGAAAAAAGAGAGAAAAGAAAAGAAAGAGAGTTTGTACTTTATTTTGGTGTAATAAAGACAATCGTGCCTAAAGTGTAGTACACTCTTCTCACACATCCATCTTACATCCATCATTTCACACATCCATCCTATCATACCACACCTCATACCATCCTTCTCATTTCATTTACCCCTCACACATGATCATCCATATTTTCCCTAGGTGTTCGGGCAAATGATAGTCAACGTGGTGAATAACTCGACGTTCTCACTATAGTGATTAGCATTCTTTCATGAGATTAATTTTCTTTCTTAATGTACGTTATTTCTTATGTGTGTGTGAGACGTTTGAACCTGCTTATATTTACTCACCTCCTCACACACAAGAGCGATACACTAACCCATATCTCGAGAGTTCGTTTGATAGAGTTATATCTAGTGAGGTTTAAAGTTGAAGCGTTGATTCCGAAAAGGCAATCTAGGAATTAGTCTTATGATACTAGACCCGTTTTGACTGATTCACACTACACGCGTTGAGTTCAATGAAGGATGTGCCTTGATTATTTACTTAGCTAAACTTTTTACACATTCTAGCTTGTATTTCTCAAATTAGTCCTCTCACGATGGATTGTGCGATTATTCTATGTCTAATAAGAGATTGAATGCCTTTCAATAAATCTTTTCAAATAAAGAATTTTGTGGGTATATTCCTTACAAATCCTCACGATACACAACTTGTCCTGTAGGGCAACCTATAGGTTTCACGGCTTGTTGCACATGCTAAGTGCAATCACAAGTGCCCGCGAAAGTGGTACACTTTTGGTTTCTTATCGTTCTTTCTCTCCATCTTATTGTTCGAGAACTAGCAATGCTCTGTTTGGGGTGGTGTGATAAGCACCCAAAAGTGTATATTTTATACCCCAAATAGACATATTTTAGTTGCTAATTCTTGACAATAATGGTCTTATGCGCGTAAATGTTCAATGTGCAGGCTTGATTGAAGTTGCAGTGTAAAAAGTATTATTTCGAGGCAATTTGCAGTCAAATGGAGCTAATTCCCCATTTTCAAACCTTACCCGAGCCTAAACCTAGCCTAAACCTACCTCGCACCCCATGTGTGTTTAGTTTGTGCCTTTTGATATATTTTTTACATTTTTAGTTTGAGTCGTTTTATTTTTAGTATTTATTTTAGATTTATTTAGAATTTTTAGGTTTTATTTTTATGAGTATAATTTTATTTTATTTTGATTCATATTATTTTAGTTTTATTAGGATTAGATTTTTTTTAGGATTTCATTTATTTTTTAGTTTTGTTTGATTTTACAATTAATTAGAATTTTAGTTTTTAGTTTAATAGATTTTTATTTTTTTTTAGTTTCATTGTTTATTGAGTCTTTATTTTATTTTTAGAGTAGGAATTTAAGTTTTAGATTTTATTTTTATTTTTATTTTTATTTTTATTTTTATTTTTATTTTTATTTTTATTTTTATTTTTATTTTTATTTTTATTTTTATTTTTATTTTTATTTTTATTTTTATTTTTATTTTTATTTTTATTTTTATTTTATTAGGTGTTCAAATTAATCACATACACACACACATAACCTATACCCTCATACACCTAAACAAACACACACACCCCACTTATCCTACACCTCCCATACACTACACTACACTCAACACAATCCTACACCCTCACATAACTCCCCTACACCCTCAACGCACACAATCACTCCCTTACCCATCTTCAACCTTCCATCACTCTCTCACCTCCCTCCATTACTAAAAACACCCAACATCTTCTCTCTCTCTCTCTCCACCCATCTACAACCTTACCATTCCAACCCAACCTCTATCATCATTTTCATTAACCCACCTAAAAAACCAAATCCCCTTATCACCTCATCTAACCCGAACTCATCCAAACCAGAAATCGAGAAAGACCAGACCCTTGTTAACCCTCTACCGGCGCGACCCTACTCCCCAGACCCGACCCTTGTTAACCCTCCACCGGTGCGACCCTACTCCGGCGGCAAGCCCAACTCCGACGATCGTACCTACTAAACCCACTGCCGAACCTTACCACCGACGTCGCCTCCTGCCAGCGAAATCCAAAATCACTCGAGCCCCGGCGTCCTCACCCTTTATACCTCCTGAACCAACCTCCAAGCCGCTGCCACCTCCAGCCTTAACTCAACCCGACCACCCGAAACCCATCTTGCCCCAAACCAAACCATCCAGCTCCTATTCGAACCTCTGCTACTCCAACACCAAACCCAACCATCACCTCCTTGACACGAGAGCCGCGACCCAAACCCGCTTGAGACCCATATCCATTCAACCCCAAAGACCCATTTCTCCAAAGCCTATGTCGATTTCTTCACCTGCTTAAAACAAGAACAAAGCCAACTAAATACCAAATGTCCACATGTCTTTAAAACACATAAAACCAATTTAACCCATTTTTCCATTATACCCCCAAACAACCACTTCCCACATGCACCTTCTTTAATCCAAATATTGCCCTTATCCTGTGACCTCACACCTCTCAAACCTCATGTTCACACACCTCATGCTCCTCTCACCATTTCCATGCAAACTAAAATATAAACTCTCCAATTTACCCCTAGCCTCCATGTGCACCATATAAATTGAAGACTTAGGCCATTTTCAAGAGGGATCTCCAATTTAGTTTTTAAACCGTGTGTGATAAATTTCTCTACACTCCTCTATAGGTGATATTTTCATTTTTAGCAAATATCTAATTATAGAGGTGTGTAGTGAAATTTATCTCTAGGATGAATTCCACCCCAACCATCTATAAACGATTGGAAGTACATGATAGAGGATGTTTGGAGTGGTGAGAAGTTCAAGGTAACTAATTTTTAGTTCACTATATATGTAATTTAATTATTCCTTGAAATTGCATTATTGGAGGTCCATTTAATATTTTTTTTATGTTTTTAATTAGACTCGGTCACTAAAAAGTAAACTAGCACATGCTAGTTTGCCTTGGAATCATAATTATGGGTCGCGATCTTATATATCTGCCATTTGAATTAAGGTGAAGCATTTTGCAATTTACGAATTTAATTAATTATCAATGTATAATCATATTCTCACTCGTTCCATTTATGCATGGGCTGAATAGTGAGTTTTAAGCTAAGTTAAACTTTGTACCTTACACATAATTCTTGAATACAATGTATATGATGATTTTATTTCTTGTGGAATAGAACTATAAAGGGTTAAGTTGTTGGATTTTGTGGTTAAAAAAATATCAGTTATATTGATCAGTTATAACAGAAATCCTTCATAAAATTTATACACTGAAGTACTCAAAATGTATATACTAACTGACTCAGATTACACTGAAGTACACAGTTATATCCACTATCATTAATCCATCCTCCATAACATATATAACATTACAGTTACAAATAAGTGTTGTAATGGATCAGTTATAACTGGTAGGCACATTTAGGCATATCCTAAATGTACACACACACACACACACATGGTTCCATATATATATAATTGTGTAATGTATACATATAACAGTATAAAAATGAATATTTGGTTAACATATAATTTTTTATACATTTTTTATTGTGTGGTTTGTTATATACATTTGGTTCCGGATAAAGATTAAGTTTTAACTGTTAAAATGTTATAAATTGCTAATATCTTTTAATGTCGGATTGATAATAATTTATATTTTCTTTTATGTAGAATGATGATCGATTTTCTTTGAGTAGTTATTTTCGTGGGAGCTTGGAGTTGCGATTTCCTTGACATCAATCCTAAAATCTTCTTTTTTTCCCTTTCTTTATAACCACTCCATCACCTTTTACACTTTTATTCCGAAGTGATAAATCAATTACCAATCTAATCAACACTCCCTGTGGATTCTCGATACCCGACTTACCTCTATACTTGTATCGTAAGTGAAGTCATAAAAACCTAAATTACGACTGCACTTGAGATACTAGTATAGAGGTAAGTCGGGTATAGAGAATCCACAGGGAGTGTTGATTAGATTGGTAATTGATTTATCACTTCAGGAATAAAAGTGTAAAAGGTGATGGAGTGGTTATAAAGAAAGGGGAAAAAAGAAGAATTTAACTGTGTAATAGGATGAGCTTGGAGTTGCAATTTCCTTTGAGTAGTTATTTTAGGATTGACGTTGAGGATTTTTGGACATCATTTGATGTAATAGGATGAATTGTCATTTGATTTAATTTTTTATATAATAGGATGTCACAGGATGGATTGTCATTTGATATAATAGGATGAATTGTCATTTTTAGACATTATATACACGGGTTTGAGCGATGGGCAATATAATTTTGGATTATAAATGTTTATGTTGTCGTGACTTTAAATCATCTTTAATGATTACATCATGAAAAAACAATATCAAAAAAATGATTATTGTATGAAAAATAATATTAAAAAATTAAAATAGAGTAGTTATGGCAATAAATGTTTTTTGTTGCCAATAGTCATTTTATATCTCATTTGAATCTAATATGGAAACTTACTTTTTTTGTTGCTGGAAGGTATGTATAATTTTTGGCGACACAAATATTTTGTTGTCGAAGGTCAACCTATATGACCTTTGGCAACATAAATAATATTTTTGATTAAAAAGTTTTAAAATAAATAATATACATTTGGAAACACGTTTGTGTGTTGTCAAAAGTATACTTTCAACAACAATATGTATTTTGCCGCCAGAGACTTTTCCAGGCAGACTTTGGGCAATAAGTTGGCAATAAAATGAATTTTGTTGTCAATACCTATTAGTGACACATCTATAACTATTAGCGACATACACCGTATGCTGCCTATGTTGTCTTTTCTTATAGTGTATGGATGAAGAGAAACCCCTTCAATATTAACTCAACTTCACCAAATAATACATTCTACAATCAATCTATGATTAACTAAACATGATTCATATTTAATTCATGACTTTAACAACACAGATCTAGCAATTCATATTTGAGAATACAATAGAAATAGAAATAGAGAAGAAGTAGAGAAAGCAAGCCATAGATCTTGAATGAAAATAGGGCTTAAATATTCAGTTGTCCTCAAATTTGGTACAATTCCTTTGTTTCTTCCTTTCTCTCTCTCTAGAACTATCTAAGTACAAATTATGAACTATCCCTAAGCTAATAATGATGTCAAAAGTTACTCCAAAGCATAAAAATTGCTATTTTAGTACTCAAACCCTGTAATGTCATTGTTGTAATTTTTTGAAGTAAAATACATTTTACAGGGCGAAATACATTTTGACAGGGGCGGAATGTATTCTGACAGGGGAAAAATACATTTTGATAGGGAAAAATATATTTTGACATGGGAAAAATACATTTTTCACTCTGTTGTCCAAAAGCATTTTTCCTAATGCGAAAAAAATCATATATGTCCAAAAATCATCCAAATATCTCTAATCCTTCTTTAAAGAGTGTGACATCCTCTAGACCCGACACATGACTTTTGGTAGGAAATGAGCTTTGCTTCACATGTAAAAAATTTATTTGGCCCTTCAAAAGAATACATTTAAAGTCAAATAACATATAACATTCAAATAAAATGCATGCACATAAAAATAACTCAAATGGTAGAAATTAAGGTTTTGAGGAAGATATATTGCCCATGTATATCACTATAAATGTACAATATTAGGCTGTAATCACACCCTCTGCTAACTCATGCTAGTCCCTAGCATATGAAGCGATAACGCAATAAGGAAAGAGAGGAATTAATTACTAATTACAAGAAAAAGAAAAAATTAAAATAAAATGAAACTTTCATGGGCCTCTCGATTGCATTTAGCGTAAACAACAAATCTTTTAAAACCCTAGGTTCCCCCTACAGGATGAGTGATGTCTCGTTAGAGATTGCATTATACCTAAACATTTCTAAACTCCTTAATATTATACCCCAAATTCTCATTTTATGTGAGATAAAAAAAAATCAAAAACACATTTAATTAGTAAGAAATCAACTTTAGTTTTTCATCAAAGTTAAAAATTTATATTAATCATGAAATCATTTTATATAGTTAAAATCCTGGAGTGTAGGTGTTTTATGGACAATGAGTCAAAGCAAGGTCCAAAGCTAAACAACATAGATTTCTATCAAAGTTATGCTTTGACTCGATCCTCTCCGGGAATACACTTTAAAATTAAATGCTTAGATATTGTATAACTCTCATTGTATGTGAGATATAAAAGCTTATATGTAGTCAAAATTGAGATCCCTCATACAAATACGAAAAAATGATTTATATAAAAGGATTAATAATATCCTGATAGGAATCCATTCACTAGATAAGTTAAAATGTACTCAAGTTACCCCCTCAATCATTTATACCTTAAAAGCATCTTCTACCTAGGATCAAATAGGACTTTTCGTTTTGGTTGTAATTTAGGCAATGGTAAGGGAAACAAATCGAAGGGTAAAGGGATCCAAATATGTTTGAGAAATGTGTTGGGAACTACAATAAAGATTACACAAGAGGCTTAGGGCATTCAAGACTTGAATTCAAACTTGCAATTTTCTTCTCTTCAATACTTTTTTAGCTTTTAACACTATTGTGATGCATTTTTCTACAATCATACACATCCATCATACAAAACATCCTTACACATTCCCATACATAAAGGAATGGATAATATACATGGGTTGATTCTTCTAATATGGAGAGGGGTGTGGATATTAGGGTGTTAGAAATAGAGGCTTATTGAAGGCTTAAAGGGTCTAGTGATAGGTAGATTTATAAATAGGGGTAGGGTTAAGTGAACGATGACCTATGATCATCTCCTAAGTTTCTTTTATGCTTACGGTGTTAAAATGTTGAGGCTTTTTCCTTGAGTTAATACTTTGACGATAAACTTATCTAGCTACCGGGAGAAATAATAAAAATGCGATTATGAAACTAGGTGCATTTTTCAAAGGATGAAACGACTAGATGTAAATTAACCCTCACATTGGGAATGACTCTAAACTCACTATAGTTTAAGTCTCCATTTTTTTATTTTCAATATCTCCAAGTTAGTTTAACTAAGTAATCTCGATTCAATAGTTAGGCTATGTAATGAAATCATGATTTCTTAAAGTTTCAAAAATATAAATAACTCATGATGAATATAATAGGTGAACTAGGATGTTAACCAATAATATCATACTAGCAAATTCAAATTTGTTTGGACATGTATCACAATAATGCAATGGGAATTCGGGGTAAATGATATATCATTGGAGTAAGGCTACTAACTAAATTAAAGAAAAGAAATAAGATAAAGAAAACTAAATATAAACTACAAAAGAAAATATTTTTGGATTTTTAAATATTTTTCTATTATTTTTGGATTTTTTAATTTTTATTTTTATTTTTATATTTTAATTGTGGTTTAAAAATGCAATTGATTTAACTGGCTTCCACTCCCCCTAACCAATCCCGACAATGCCCTCAAGGTCACCAAATGGGACATAAACTATGAATGAAAGCATAAATGAGGGATAAAGTGAGAAGGAATATCACCTTCCTTTCGAAAAAAGAAGAATTCAAACAAGATCTGCATAGAGAAATCATAAAAATAAAGCGAAAATTATATTTGTGGTTAAAAGGTGTTCGCCAATGGCCCAAGTGCAAGGCACAAAGAAAGTAGCAAATTTTGGTAAGTACAAGGACAAATTCCATGGAGAGTGGTAAAACTATTTATCAATTACATTTATAGAGGCATTTTAATAAATATGTAGTGCAAGTATAAAAATTGATGTGAATTTGGTTGAATAAAATGAAGGTGATTAGATGGAAAACACAAAAACAACAAGTAATTAAGAATTCAAATGAGAGTAAAGGTTAGGCATCATGAGTTGAATATAAATCTTAACACAAATGAATGATTGACTAGAGAGATGTATTAATTTTGTGTATCCTCGTGTGAAATCAAATATCAAATGTGAAGGTATCAACCAACAACACTTAATTAAGGTCTATTATGAACAAATAAAACAAATATGAATTAGAATTGTGGAGATCCATCAACTATCCATGTTGCTTGACAATATGTATGAAGAGAAATCCTTACAATATTAACTCAGCTTCACCAATCAATACATTCTACAATTAATCTATGACTAATTAAACATGATTCATATTGAAATCAATATCTTAACCATATAGAACTAGAAATTCATAGTTTAGAATACAAAAGAAATATAAATAGAAATGAAGTAGAGAAAGCAAATCATAGATCTTAAATGAAAATAGGGCTCGAATCATCAATTTTCTTCCAATTTAATACAAATACTTTGTTTCTTCCTCTTTATATCTCTAGAACTCTCTATATACAAATTATGAACTATCCTTAAGCTAATAATGATGTTAAAAGTTCCCCCAAATAATAAAATTTTCTATATTAATACTCAAATCTCGTAATGGCATTGTTGTAATTTCCTGGTAAAGAAAAATACTTTTTGATAGGGAAGATTACATTTTGAGAAGGGCATAATGTATTCTGATAAGGAGAAAATACATTTTGACATGGCAAAATACATTTTGATAGGGGAAAAATACATTTTTCCCTATGGTGTCCAAAAGAATTTTTCATAACACTAAAAAAATTCATATATGCCCACAAATCATCCAAAATATCTCTAATCCATCTTTGAAGAGTATGATGTCCTCCTTTGGAGACAAGACATGCCTTTTGAAGTATTGTATTGATGATATAATTGTCCTTCTCAAAATACATTACGAGATTTGAGTATTATTTAGGGTCCACATACCAATGGGGAATGAATATTATTTTCCCTATCAAAAAGTGCCTTTTGAGAAGATTACATTTTGAGAAGGGCATAATGTATTCTGATATGGTTATCACATTCGTATTACATTTTGAGAAGGGCATAATTCATTAATCCAATGGGGAATGAATATTATTTTCCATGATATGGTTATCACATTTTTGAAGTATTGTATTGATGATATAATTGTCAAATAAAAAATAGTAACTAATCATATAACACACCTAAGAATGTCCATCGACAGGATGAGGATTTAATAACTTAAAAGGAATCCTTTAAAATGTGCCTTTGGATTTTCTACAGAACAATTTCCTAGGATATTTGTTCCACCAAAAAGGGATACAAGTTTATCATAACAATGGTAAAGCTATAATTGAAAGCACAAATTCCAAACATAAGAAATAATTACAAAGGTTTTCGGGTCAAGTCAATTTCCTTCGTAGATTTATATTTAACGTAACACAAAAATCTAATGTATGTTCTACTTTCTTAAACATAAAAGACTAAGATGAGTTGTATTGCAAGGAAGATAATGAGCTAGATTTCCAAGCACTTAATATATACATGGTCAAGCCACCTGTTTTGGAACCTCTAAAGGACAATAGGCCACTGAAGTTATATATTTTAACCTATGATGCCTCAATTGGAATTATGTTGGCACGAGATTATGAGAATCACAAAGAACAAATAATATATTACCTTAGTAGGTTTTTTACTGACTATGAATATAGATATACAATATTAGAGAAGTTATGTTTGTATTTATATTTTTCCACTATAAAATTAAGATATAATCTGTTGCCCAGAGAAGTGCTTGTCATTTCGAAGTTTGATTTAATCAAATATATGTTAACAAGACCTATTCTACGAAATAGAATTAGCAAATGGGTATTGACTTTATTTGAACTTTGCCTAGATTATGTACCTCAAAGGGTAGTAAAAGTCCAAAATTTGGTTAATTTCTTGGCAGATCATCCATATGAGGATGAGCCAAAGGGGGAATTTGAGATCAGATATATAACTTTAAGTTCTTGAAAATTATGGTTTATTGGTTCGAAGATTGAGACAATGTCAAGAATAGGGGTAGTAACTGAATCCCCTAAGCATATTAAAACCAAATATAGATATCGGTAAGAACAAAACACATGTTTGAACAACTAAGTGGAATATGAGGCCCTTATAATGGACCTAAAAATTCTTCAAAGTTATAATTCTTCTATAATAGAGATTTTTCGTGACTCCTAATTGGTCATAAGACAATTAACTGGTGAATACAAATGTGTTCATGATGGTTTAACTTTATACAACCAGGTAACTTTGAATTTACTATCCAAATTTAATAAAGCCATGCCAAATTATATTCCCAGATTTCTAAGTGAAGAAAATAATAAAATGCTAAAAAAGATTTAGGTTTTAAACTCGATGATAACTTCAAAGAAAAGTTAAAGATTAGTTTAATTGATGGTGTAAGGACACAAATTTCCAATTGAGTCCTTTGTTGTTTTGGCTCAATTATGGAAAAAAATGTTCGAGTCATAGGATAGAGTTCTTGACCATCCTTCAAGCTTATGACATAATAAAGTTGAAGACGTAGCGACCAAGTTCATAAAGCGTCATCAAATCCCAAGTTTATTATGCCTCATTTCTACGTCATCAACATAGTTTCAATTACTCCTAAGGTATGAATGTAAGGTGCGTTTGATTGCAAAGTTGGAAAATGAATTGAAAATAATTGATTTATATGGAAAATTATTCCAAAGAAATATTTTCCATGAAAAACTATTCTAGTGGTTGTTTGATTGCTTTTATTTTCTAACGGGAAATGAGGTATTTTCCAACTTTTCTTGTTTGATTCATAATATTTTCTAACTAGAAATTAAGAGGCTCATGGAAACTATATATATAAAAGTTCATTTTTTTTGCAAAGTTTCAAACTTAACAAATAAATATTATTCAAGTTTCAACAATAGACCAAGGCACATGTCATTAAAATAGTAGTAACATCAATTCAAATATTAAAATGCTTAAATGTTCATTCACAATTAAAAAAACTAGAATATCTAAAAAAACTACGAAACATCTAATATGTGCCAACTGTAAGAACACGATGTCAATTTGATGACTCTTGTCCAAGCTTGTGAACAATCCAAGCACGTGTAAACTCGTCATCATCTAAGCCGATAAACATCTGACCCAACTCTTTGTCTTACTCAAAAACTTTCATGAGTTGCATTATATCACTTTTCTCTATGTTCATAGCCTTGAGCTTATCTAATATAACTTTCCAATTGATGTGAATTTCCGTAGCTTGCTTTTCAAATGCAATATCTTGCATTTCCAAACAACCGTAATCTTTTTTTATGAATCAATAATAACAGATAAGACAGCAGAAGCATCGTCCATTGGTTGCCTACGTTTACGTCGAACTTTTGAGTTTGGTCCTTGCGAGGGTCGTTTGGATGTCATGGATGGGCCTACATCAGTAGTAACACTCTCATTTCGCTCATTTTCATCGTCTAATCCCACCTCAATATTTTCACTATGATCATTTTCATTCATAGGGGGGAAGTCATTTCCTGATACGGCCCAATCACTCGTTGGAATGTCGTCGCCAAAAATAATACCCAAATCATGGTAGTGAATACACACTTTCCCTTTTAACTTCCCTGCATCAGGTTTATCCTAAATACAAAATAAAGAAAAATAAATAAATAAAATTTCAATAAACTAAAAAATATAAGGAATGTATCATTGTAAGCTTATAAAAAATTGATGATACCTTAATGTACTCTTCCCAAATATTAGGATCCGATGTGATCCGTCCGGTGTTGGCATCCCACCCAAAACCGCTAACCTTGAATAGCTCACGGAGATCTGTATAATATTTTTTTAAAGTCTTCAAACGTCCTCTTACGTTCTTCTCAACAATAGCTACACCACATCGAGAATATACGCGCTCAACCACCTTCAAAATCTGAGTTGATGTGAATCCATTATCCGCTCTTTTTGTCCCAGCTAGCACTTGTTCAATGAGCGTGTTTACCAATTGCTATCCATCTTATCAGTCCAACAAACTTGCCCTTTTTTTGCATTACCTGGGAATGATTGAGAAGATGGTTGACTAACTTACTCAATATCAGGGTGAGGGCACGTGGTTGTTTAGGTCGTGGGACACGAAATGTCACATAACTTCCATATTGACGATAAGCTGCCATTAAATTAAATAAATTTTTATATATAAAAAATAATAACACATACGTAAAATGTAATAAATCTAAAATAGAAAATTTATTGTGCTATAAAAAATTCATAATAAAAAAGATCAATCAAAGTTAACTCCCCACATTGGGGTTCGTTTGATATTCATTCCACATTGCAATAGCCGTAATATTCCACTTAGTATTCCAACTAGCCTCGGGTGTGAAAGTGATGTGGGCATTAAGGGAGGAAACTTTAGGTACATCCTGAGGGGGTGGGTTAACTTCATCATCGCTAACCTCATCATCACTATAAACGTCATCTATATCATCAATTTGTATGAAGTTGTGAAGGTCACAACAAGCAAGTACTATTTTTGCTTGTGTGCCAATATCGTGAAAGGGTTGATGTCTTAGATACGCAAATATTTTCTTAAGCAACCCTATTGTTCTCTAGATGACATTACGGAGTGATGAATGGCAAAAGTTGAACAACTCTTAACAATTTTCTGGTCGTTGACCCTCGATGTCTCTACAGTGGTAACGAGTCTTTCGATATGGTGAAAGGAAACTCGGAACTAACGGAAATCCAGCATCGACGAGATAATATTTACCTATTATTATAATGAACTGTCATTAGATAGTGCAATTAAGTTTATTATAATTTATGAAAAACAATAAGATACAAATTATACCAATATGAACCGTTAATTTAGGTCCTTGTCATAAGATAGCACTCCGTAATAATCGACCGTCGTGTGCCGATCCCTCCCAACCAGCAAGCACGTAAGTAAACTTCATATCAAATGTACACGCCACTAAAACTTTTTGCGATATGACTTGCTTTCTGTTGCGATATTTAGGTTGCTCTAGTAAATTAACATTAGCAGCGATGTGAGTACCGTCTATTGCCCCCATGGCATCCTAGAAGGAAGCTTAGTTAATAAAAAGAATATAAATTTGTAAAAAAATAAATAATTAGTAACAAGATCTAACCTCAAAGTAATGGCACCAGTCTTCATCATGATCCTTATCGTATGGAGAATTCACGGCAGTTGCGTTAGTGACTATATCCCTATAGAGCATAAGGCATGCATCTAAAACTCTATGAAAGTAATAGCTCATTGTTTCCCCAGATCTAAAGAAATGTAAACTTTCAACATGATTGCGCTCGTCATGGCCAACTGTGGTTAAGAATATAGCAACCTATTCCTCAACTCTCACAAATCGACTATCGTGTAACCCATAAGTACGTAAACTAGCACACAACCTGTGGAATGGACCTCGTTTCATCCTAAGTTGCTCATGGAAAACCCTATCACTCATGTTGTACAGTCGATGTAGTACTATAGCCCTATTTTCATCCCAATTTCTTTGAGGTGACCTAGTGAGATGCCGAAAACGATGATGCCTAATAGTACTATACAAAACTAACGCTTGCATCACCATTGCCCAAAATGCACCCACAAGTTGGCCGTTGTTTGGTGTTCTTGTCATTTTCTAGTGATGCGTGGAAAATAAAAATAAAACAAATTATAAAAAAAAAGTTGCACATCATATTCATCAAATAAAAATTAAAAAAAAAATATTTGAAGAAATTAACATTGTTTAATTGTAATAAATTTATGAACAATGTTTTTTTTTAATTTGTCCCATAATTATTTTTTTCATTTTTTTTTAAAATACCAAATTTACCAATAATTGGGGGATGTGTTCATGTTTGTACCTAACTGGAACACGATTCAATTATAAGCGACACGCTATGATACGACCCGACACCAATATTTTTTTTTGGCCCAAATATTAACACATCTCAAATAAGAAAAGGCATAATACAATTTTTAAAATACTACCCACTGTGCGGACCATATTAAAAAACAGGGCACTTGCCTACCTGTACTATTTATGGAGAAATGGAGTTTTAAATTGACCTAAGAAAGCAAGCTAACATGCTTTATCAACAAAGATAGGCTCCATTTATTAGTTTTTTATTAACTAGCTTTTCCTTTATGTTTCATACAAGCAAAAAATGACTCTTAGCTGTAGAAATCTTTGTTGGGAAAAAGTATTATCTTTGTTGGGGAAAAAATTGTAGTTAGCAGCGACTGAAGAAAGTGACACCATCATACTACTCCCAAAAGAAAAAGCAACAACTTTGATTAAAAAAAAATCCCTTTAATTTCAATAAAAACGAAAATAAAAGAGTTGATTCGGCACTGTGGTTGCAGAAAAATGAAAACTATATATCTTTTTTCTCTATTGTGCGTGAATATATGTGTATATGTAGAGAGAGAAAAACATATTGTAAAACAAAATGATCCTAGAATTCCATTATTAGGGATTAATCCGAGAAAAAGATGATTGGTATATATATATATATATATATATATATATATATATATATATATATATATATATATATATAGAGAGAGAGAGAGAGAGAGAGAGAAATTGCGAAAAAAACGAACCTAAAATTGATTTTGTGGTATTAAACGAAGAAGATGGTTAGAATCATTTCTCTGCAACAAGAAATTAAGACGTGAGATAGTGAGAAAGAGAGAGAACGAAAAGAGAGAAGAGAGATAGAGTTTACCTTTTGGTTTGATTTTAGGAGGATAATGTAAGATACATTTCTTTGTGGAAAGAGTGAATTGTAGTTGAGATAAAATAGGACTCCACTTTCTTGTAACGTGGGATAGAAAATTTTTACTTGGAATCCGATTATTTAGGGATAGCCTAGAAATTCTTTTCTTACTTTTTCGTGGAAAATACATTACGTGACCTTCTTTTGTAGAAAATAATTACATGGAAAATTTGGTAATCAAACACTTTAAAAAATGTAAAATAGATGAACAAATTTTATTTTCCATGGAAAATAGTGGCAATCAAACACACCCGTATTACATATTTATATAGGAGCTTGGAACAATTAGTATTGGGTGTAATTTTGTTTAAACTGTTGTTTATTTTCAGAAAGTTTCTTTAAATCTTTAAAATAAAGTTTATGGGATAAAATCGGATTTTTAAGCTTTCTGGATTTTCGTTAGAAATTGTCGTTCCAATGAGTTTTTCGTTCGAATAAGAATTTCATTCGAACGAGGTTTGCCAACGACTTGCCACTAGAACTTTGTTCGATATTGTCATTCAAACATGTTTGTTTGTTCAAACGAGAATGTCGTTCGAACGTGTTTGGCAACTAGATTTCCCATCAGGCCACTAGAACTTCGTTAAAAGGGTCGTTTGAACGAGACTTCGTTTTTAACGAAAATCTCGTTCGAACGAGATTTTCGGCGGGAAATTAAGTTGGCATTTTTGGGCAGTTTTTCACCTCTATCCCACTACTTTTCCCCACTAATTTTTGACTGACTTATCAAGTGCAGGAACCAACATTTTGGGATCAACTTTTTCACATACTACAATCTCCAATAGAGTTTGAGAGCAAAATTCTAAAAAGAAAGAGTTCATGTTTTGAGTGTTTATTTTTCAAGAAAAATATCTTTAAACACTTTTGTTTTACACCCATAGTTTGTGTATTCCAAGTTTCCATATAAATATCTTGCTTGGAGTATTTGACACCGGGTTTACTCTACCATGTTGAAGAGTTCATTTGGGTTTGCTTCTACATCCCACAAAGAAGAAGTTCATTTGCGTTGACTTACCCACTTGGAGAAAGGCTCCTTGTTCGGGTGGCGGTGACCAAAAAATTCCGATCGATGAATTCCGAGATCGCGGTGGAGCTCCGTGGTTATTCGCTAGGCAGAGGTGTGTACAAGAAGGAGCGTCGGGACTTGGACGGAGTCAAGTCGAGTGTTATAAGTCTTACTGTCTTGTATTTATAATACCGTAGTTAGTGGATTTGTGGCTAGGGTCGTCCGAGATTTTTTTCCAATTGTGGGTTATTCCTCGTACATCGCAACGTAGTGGTTTATTTCTTTATTTTCTCTTTTGCAAAATTCACCTAGATGCATGCTTAGATAAAAAAATAAAATTTGGTTTAAATCACTACTTACTTAAATTGGTGCTAATTTATATTTGGGTATATGTTAATTTAATTCAAGTCATACTTTAATTTGATAAAATTTGGTTTGGCCTAATTAGCAAAATTGAACTAATTATTTTGTTAGACAAATTTTTAGGACTTGGATTGAGTTAACATGTTTAAATGAAATTAAAATATTTATGTGTGTAATCTAGTTTCACTTTGTTTAATTTTAATTTGTAAAAGAAATTAAAATTTGGTGTTTGTGTGTGTTTTATTGAACCATCTCTATTCCGCATTTAAAAAAGGAAATTATATTTTTGTATAAGATTTTAAAATTGGGGGCCTCGTGTTCCATCAAGTGGTATTAGAGAATTGATTGAGAGAAGCTATCGCTTTCAAATTGGTATCAGAGCGGGATCGCTAAATTATTGCATTTAAGATCCTTTAAATATTTTTGTCTAAAATTGAATTTTCCCCATTTTCAAAATTTCCTATTTTTTATGGTTCTAACTACGCTTAGGGTCCGTTTGGCAATCCAATTCCAAGGTTTGGAATTGGAATTGGAAGGACAATTTCAATTCTGTGGAATTCAAATTGGCCTTTCAATTCCAATTCCAAGCCTTGAAATTGAGTTGCCAAACGGGCCCTTATTGGAAAGCGCGGATGAAATCATCACTAAAATCTATCGACGAGAGATTTTGGTTGTCTGTCGTTAACGGGTGGTCCCCACCTACACATTTGGTAGATAATGAGCGTGTTCCCAAACCCGCCGATAGATGGAGTGAGAATGAATAAAAACTTGCTAACTTTAATTCGTGAGGTTTAAATGCCTTGTTTAGCGCGGTCATATCGGATGAATTCCAACGCATTATGACGTGTGAAATCGCTAAAGAAGCTTGGGATGCTTTACAACTCACTCATGAAGGAACTAGTGTCGTAAAAGCTTCGAAACTCCAAAACCTCACCACTCAATTTGAAACCATCAAAATAAATGAAAAAGAAACATTTGATGTATTTTATGCTAAACTTTTCGATATTGTTAATTCATCTTTTAATTTGGGAGAGAAAATACCCGACAACCGAGTAGTAAAGAAAATTTTAAGGTCCCTACCCGATAGATTCATTCCTAAAGTGACCATTTTAAATTATTTATCCACTTTAGCCTCTATGAAATTAGAAGAGCTCGTAGGTGATTTACAAACCTATGAACTAGACATGTTTCCCTCCAAAACTGAAAAGAAAATAGAAAAGGGCATTGCTTTGAAAGCCCGAAAGGAGGAAAAATAAGTAGTAGAGTGTGAAAGTGATAGTGACTCGAAAAATATGGCTATGTTTTCTAGGAAGTTTCAAAAAATTTCTTAAATTTAACAAATATAAATTTAAAAATGATTTTAAGAAATTTGAAAAATCTACGCATGACAAAGCTGAGAAGATCCTTAAAACTATTAATGAAAATTTAAATAGGGACGAGTCAAATAGGTGTTATGGTTGTGAAGGGTATGGCCATAGGGCAAAAGAGTGCCCCACTAAACTAAGGATATAGGGTAAGCAACCAATTTCTTTTAATACAACCCTTAGTGATAGCGATAATGAAGAGGGACCTGATTCCACTGAGCCTAACTTTGTGGCTTTTATGGCTAGTCATGTGAGTGATTGTGAGCACTCTTATATTGATGAAATTTAAACACATGACACTTCCAAGGGCAAAGTTTATGATTCCCTTATTTTTTATTGTGGTGAGAGTGGAGAAGAAAGAGAGAGTGAAAATGAAGAAGAGGTTGATGTGATTGAACTTCAAAATTCTTTTCAAGAACTATATGAAGAATCTATTAAATTAAAAAGAGCGAATTTGAAGTTAGAAGCTAGTTTAAGAGTGCGTGTCAAGGTCGTTGATGATAGTGTGTTGGTTGAAGACCTTAAGACATGTGAGAGAGCTCTTCGAGAGAATCTTGAATATATAGAAGGCGAGAGAGATAGCCTTAGAGGTTTAATGGAGTCAATGAAAAAGGAGCTTCTTGAGTTTGAAGATAGAAATATTTTGTTAGAGTCTAGAATTTTAGAATTAGAAAATAAATTAAAAGACTCTAGTAAAGTCAAATTTAATTTGGAGTGTAGGTTCGAAAAACTAGATAAAATCTTAGGCACGGTCCAAATAAAAAATGACACTTGTGGTTTAGGCTTCGATACTTATAATGAATCAACTCATAAGGCCAAAACCAATATTTTAAGAGAATCTCCTAGGAAAGCCTTTAGAGATCAATCCTTAGGTTCCACCTTTCGACGTCCTTTTATTTGTTCACATTGTGTTCGCAAAGGTCACCTTAAGAAATTTTGTTTTGATCTTAAACGAGGTCCTAGAAAATCCTTACGTAAGGCAACCGAGTTAGCCAAGATTCCTACTTACCGAGATCGTCATTCATCATTAATTTAGGTTAGGAGATCCGACTTGATAGCTTTACAAGATAGGGTATTTGATTCTCATTTACTTTCACATGCTTCCTCCCTTGCAAAATCTAAAGGTTGAATGTGTTAGTTTTATTTGCATACTTTAGCTTTTGTACTACATTCTATATTATAATGCTAATTGTATGCTTCTTAATCATTTTCTAGTCTATGCTCCATGCTTAATCATATGCTAGAATAATGATTTTTCTTTATCTTTTGTATTATATTTCTTTCATTTTAGTTTGCATTAAATGAAAAATACAAAAAGATTTTTGTTTATCATTTGTGTTTTACCTTTTTAGTAATTTAAGATTAATGAAAAATATAAATGATTTTTGTTTGTCTTTTGAGTAAATATTTTAATTTTGGTTAAAAAGTTTTAAAAACTCAAAAAGATTTTTTGTGTGTATTTTAGTTTGACACACTCTATGTGGCTTACACTTGTGTTAGAATCCCTTATTTTTCGCTTCCATATGGCTAGAACCTTTGGTTTAGATTGTCAATCCTTATTATGTTCTTTACCATGCTTACATGAAATAGTTGGATTTTATGTTGGTTTAAATGGATTCTATTTTTATATGCCTCAATTCACACATGCACGAGCTCTCTTGAAATTTTAACTTCATATGTATATTTGAGCTTTGTGATGTGTTCTACTTCCAATTTAGTCATCTACATATTATTTGACCTATGAGGACTAGTGCATGTCAAAATCCGTTGCACGTAAGATTTGTGTGAGATATAAAAAAATGATATATATAAATGTGCACGGGGAAGGGCTCCGAAAGGAATAATCATCATTTGCGAGTAAGCCACCGTTTGTTTGGACCTAAAAGAAATACCTGGTCCAAAGGCCTAAAAGAATAATGGTATTACAAAAAAATATTTGCCAATGCCTATTTTGTTTTTATTGATATATTCATTCAAAAATATATATGCTTATTGAGGGAGATTGGATGGTATATCAACGGTTTGCACAATGTCCATTTATCCTAGTTGTACTTTCAATGTCATAACTCTATTGGTTTGTAGAATCATTAAAAGTCTAGGCTTGTATGCATTGTGTATGTTTGTTCATTGAGTTTAATCTCTATTGTCACATGAGGTTATATTTAAATGTGATGAAGTTTGCAAGCAAATGAGAACTCTGTGAACATATTTTAAATGATTGGATCTAAATTTAATTGTTACTAGTTCACCCTCCAACACTTCCATATGACACATTTTGCCATACGAGTGTGAAAAGCTTATTTTATTTTGTGTCATGTGTGGTGTTAATACCTAGTATATGTGCATGTGCATTTAGGATATTAATTATGTACTCATATACGAGGTATTCTATTTGTCTTTGCCTCGCTTTCTAGTCCATCTATGCTTCTACTTCATGATTGGTATCTATCTTGTTTCATTCTTTGTTGATATCACATGCTTAATACTTTATATATCACATTGGTATCATTTTCTTGCATCTTAGTTGGTATCTGTTATTATTTGTTGGATTAGTTATGTTGTTGTTGCCTATATGCTTTCATGCTCTTATTACTCTAAGCATCATGTTTAAATTAGTTTGTTATCCTTTGTCTATTCCTAAACAAAAAGGAGGAGAATGATAGGGGGAGAAATGGTATCTAATCCTATTGTAATCGTATCTTAGTTTGAGAGATTTAACTTAGGAGGAGTCGCGACCTTCTTAGGTAGATCATAGTTGATAAAGGGGAGAATTAATTTAGGGGGAGTAATTATTTTAATTGCATTTAATATTTTGATATTCCCTATGCGTTTGATAATTTGCTTAAGTGTGCAGAAATTCTTCTAAATGGAAACTTTCATCGTCGGCAAAGATATTGATCCTTGGGTTGTTTTGAGTCAAGCTATTGTATTTTTATTTTAGGTGGGATATTTTTTTAAGTCTAGTAGAGCTTGATGGCCCTTTAGGATTTTTCTTAGTTTTTGTCCCGGAATAGCCAAAATGGGAGATTTGTAAGGACACAAATTTTCAACTGAATCCTTTGTTGTTTTGGCTCAATTTCGGACAAAAATGTTTGAGTCATAGGATAGAGTTCTTGACCATACTTCAAGCCTACGACATACTAAAGTTGAATACATAGCAGCAAAGTTCATAAAGCGTCATCAAATGCCGAGTTTATTGTGCCTCGTTTCTACGTCATCAACATAATTCCAAATAGTCCTAAGGTATGAATGTATTACATATTTATATAAGAGATTGGAACAATTAGTATTGGGTGTTATTTTGTTTAAACTGTTGTTTATTTTTCAGAAAGTTTCTTTAAAACTTTAAAATAATGTTTTCAGGCTAAAATCGAATTTTTAAGCTTTCTGGATTTTCATTCAAAATTTTCATTCGAACGAGTTTTTCGTTCAAACGAGAATTTCCTTCAAACGAGGTTTGCCAACGACTTGCCACTGGAACTTCGTTCGAACGAGTTTATTTGTTCAAACGAGAATGTCGTTTGAACGTGTTTGGCAACCAGATTTCCCATCAGGACACTGGAACTTCGTTAGAAGGGTCGTTCGAACGAGACTTCATTCAAACAAAAATCTCGTTCGAACGAGATTTTCGGCGGGAAATTAAATTGGCAGTTTTGCGCAGTTTTTCACCTCTATCCCACTATTTTTCCCCACTAACTTTTCACTGACTTATCAAGTGCGGGAACCAACATTTTGGGATCAACTTTTTCACATACTACAATCTCCAAGAGAGAGTTTGAGAGAAAAATTCGAAAAAGAAAGAACTCATGTTTTGAGTGTTTATTTTTCAAGAAAAAAAATCTTTAAACACTTTTTTTAGACCCATAGTTTGTGTATTCAAAGTTTCCATATAAATATCTTGCTTGGAGTGTTTGGCACCGGGTTTACTCTACCGTGTTGAAGAGTTCGTTTGGGTTTTCTTCTACATCCCACAAAGAAGAAGTTCGTTTGCGTTGACTTACCCACTTGGAGAAAGGCTCCTTATTCGGGTGGCGGTGACCGAAAAAGTCCAATCGGTGGATTCCGAGACCGCGGTGGAGCTCCGTGATTATTCGCTAGGCAGAGGTGTGTACAAGAAGGAGCATCGGGGCTTGAACAGAGTCAAGTCGAGTGTTGTAAGTTTTAATGTCTTGTATTTTTAATACCGTACTTAGTGGATTTGTGGCTAGGGCCATCCGAGGTTTTTTTTTTCCGTTGTGGGTTTTTCCTCGTACATCGTGGCGTAGCGGTTTATTTGTTTATTTTTTCTTTTGCAAAATTCACCTAGATGCATGCTTAGGTAAAAAGATAAAATTTGGTTTAAATCACTACTTACTTAAATTGGTGCTAATTTAAATTTGCGTATATGTTAATTTAATTCAAGTCATACTTTAATTTGATAAAATTTGGTTTGGGCTAATTTGCAAAATTGAACTAATTATTTTGTTACGCAAATTTCTAGGACTTGGATTGAGTTAATATGTTTAAGTGAAATTAAAATATTTATGTGTGTAATCTAGTTTCACTTTGTTTAATTTTAATTTTTAAAAGAAATTAAAATTTGGTGTTTGTGTGTGTTTTATTGAACCATCTCTATTCCGCATTTAAAAAAAGAAACTATCTTTTTTTATAAGATTTTAAAATTGGGGGTCTCGTGTTCCATCAAATGGTATCAGAGCATTGATTAAGAGAAGCTATCGCTTTCAGATGGTTTCTGACCACTGTTGTATAAGAGGCGGCCCATGGTTGAAATTAAAAATATTAATGTTAAAAAAGATTGGAGAAATTTATTAAATGAGTATCTAAATTATCCAAATATCAAGAGTGATGGGGTTATCAGATTAAGGACAACAAACTATGTCATGTATGTTGAAAAATTATTCAAAAGATGTGCTAATAGGATGATCATAAAGTGCCTAGGCAAGGATGAAAGATTAACAATAATTGTACATTTCCATTAGGGTAATTATGGGGATTATCAATTTGGTCCGAAGATGAGATGTTTGTTGAGAAGACATGGATTTAAGGATCCAGAAGTGGATTCATGAAGACATTTAAAGCCAACATTGATGTATTATTAAGGAGTCATTTTTTGTGTAGGAGAGAAAAAAGAAGAGGAAGAAGAAGAAGAGACAAGTGGCCCAAGTAAATGACCACAGTATTGGTCGATTAGGATACACATTTTCTCACCGCCAAAGGACACCTATTTATGTTGCATTTTCCATATAATAATGATGACCAAATGTGGAGTTATGACGTGAGAAACTTAACAATCCACTAATTTATTCTTCTCAAAAATCAATTAGTGTGGGGGGCATGTTTACATCATATTAACATGGTCCAATGAGGTGTTTCCACGTGGAATTATAAATCAGTAATAATAATTTAACTATAGTACACAACCTCAAAGTAATTGGGAACCCACATGCATGGAATTTGTCATCACTTTGAACATAGGATAGAAAATAAAGGAATCAATTTATATTGGGGCATTAGTGCACCTAGGTAGGAAACAATTTCGATAGGTAACCACCTAGATGTTATAAATAGATGAGTTTCATGGAAAGAAACTCTATAAATAAGCAGCTAGAAGACAAATAAAAAAAGGACTCCATCACCACAAAACTACGTTTACTCGTTTGATCCTTCTGTTTCCTTTATTTTCTTTTATTTACAACTTTTCTTTTATTCGAAGTAGATTGTAACTTCTTTACAATTTATTAAATGTTTCCTGCCTTTACATTTGATTTGTTTTACTTTCTCACTTTATATTTTGTAGTGTAATCATTTACTGTATCACACGTATCTTTCTTTCATTTTAAAGCCTTTTACTTTCATTTTTGCTTATGCAATTTGCAGTTTCTTCTTATGTTCTAGTTAATTATAGTAATTTAACAATCATATCAAAGTGATCCCTAAAAAAAGAATAAATCTTCTTAATTGATGCATCAAATGGTATAAAATCACCTGATTATCACTAAGCTAAGATAATCAATTGGTTGGCAAAACCACAACCTTCCCTCGCATGCTCGCAATTAAATCAATTAACCAAGCTAAGTGAAATCCGCATATAGGTATTGGTGATGTTATTAACCACTAAGGTTATCCTATTGCATAATTTAGTGAAAAATTAAGAGATTCTTGTAAAAAAGTATTCAACTTATGACAAGGATTTCTATGTTATTGTTCGAACCTTGGATCAATGGAGACACTACCTTATGCCTAAAGAGTGCATTCCTTTTTCGGATCATGAGGCACTAAAATATATTAATGGTTAATACTAACTTAATTCAAGATGTCCCAAATAGGTTGAATTTTTGCAGGCCTTTACTTTTGATATCAAGCATAAACAAGGTGTTCAAAATCAAGTGGAGGATGCATTAAGTCGAAGACATTACTTATTTATATGAAATTAAATGTCATGGGATTCGAAGTGTTAAAGGATCTTTATAAGGATGGTTCTTTATTTTTCCCCATTTTAGAGAGGCGTTCCAATGAGCCATATCAACAATGTATGTTAAATGATGGCTATATTTTAAAAAACAAACAGTTGTGTATTCTTGAGTGCTTATTGAGGAAAGTTATTCTAATTAAATCTCATGGCGGTGGACTTGGTGGACACTTTAGGAGAGATAAAAAAACCTTATCTTATTAGGGAGAATTTTTATTAGCCAAAGATGGAGTGTGATGTGGCTAGGCATGTGGAGCGATTTAGACCTTGTCACATTGAAAAAATATATTCTTAAGATGAGGGTTTGTATACACCTCTTCCCGTTCCATTATCTCCTTACACTACACCAAAATGATAAAATTGTCACCTTTCATCCTGCCACCCTTGTCAAGGTCATTGACCGTGATAAAAAATACGCGTTTTGTGTCACGGTCATTGACCTTGACACGACCGTGACAAGGCCGTGACAAATCTAGTTGTCACGGTCGTGTCACGGTCAATGACCGTGACAATTCTTTAAATAATTTTCACGGTCAATGACCTTGACACGACCGTGATAACTTCTGCAGTAAAAAAAGCCCTAGCCTTATTTTTTCCCACCCTTTTTTGGTTTCCCCCCTCTCTCTCTCTCTCTAAGCGATTTATGCTCTCTCTCTCTAAGGTATATTTTTTTTCCTATCTTTCTCTTTCATTTCAATATGTGTGTGTATGTGTATATGTATGTGTATGTGTATGTGTGTATATATATGTGTGTATATATATGTGTATATGTGTGTGTATGTGTGTGTATATATGTGTGTGGTGGTGTGTGGTGGGGGAGGAGGTAAGGGGGTAGTGGGGGTGGGGTGGTGCAGGTGTGGTGGGGGGAGGGGGTGGGGCGGTGGGGGTGGGGGTGGAGGTGGGGTGGAGTGTGTGTGTGTGTGTGCGTAGGTGTGTGGCGGGGGGAGGGGGGCAAGGGGTGTGGTGGGGGGGGGGGGGGGGGCAATTTTAACAATTGTATAGCTTTAATTAATAAACTGTATAGCTTTAATTGTAATTTTAATTGTATAGTTTTAGATGAAAGTAAATTAATAATTAGTGTCAATTTCATATGAAAGTAGGATTGCCCCTCATTGTAAATTAGTTTATTAATAATTGTATACTTTAATTGTTAGTTTAATTGATGAAATGAATTAATTGAGTAGATGAATTAGAAGGAGTACGGGTTACACATTTGTTGTTGAAATTGCTGTTGGATTATTTTGTTTAGTAAATGTTGGGTTGGTTAGTTTTAAAAGTGGCATGACCATTAAATTATTGTCCATATAGGGGTGAGATTTTTCAACTTTATTTGAAAATTACTTTGTATATCGAACAATATATACAAAGTATGATAATTAAATGAAACATACTTGAAATTAAATATGTGTATATGTGTGTGTATGTGTGTGTATATATGTGTGTGGTGGTGTGTGGTGGGGGAGGGCGGCGGGGGTGTGGTGGGGGTAGGGGGGTGGGGTGGTGGTTTTTTTTAACAATTGTATAGCTTTAATTGTAATTTTAATTGTATAGTTTTAGATGAAAGTAAATTAATAATTAGTGCCAATTTCATATGAAAGTAGGATTTCCCCTCATTGTAAATTAGTAAATTAATAATTGTATACTTTAATTATTAGTTTAATTGATGAAATGAATTAATTGAGTAGATGAATTAGAAGGAGTACGGGTTACACATTTGTTGTTGAAATTGCTGTTGGATTATTTTGTTTAGTAAATGTTGGGTTGGTTGGTTTTAAAAGTGGCATGACCACTGGATTATTGTCCATATGGGGGTGGGATTTTTCAACTTTATTTGAAAATTACTTTGTATATCGAACAATATATACAAAGTATGATAATTAAATGAAACATACTTGAAATTAAATATGTGTATATGTGTGTGTATATATGTGTGTGGTGGTGTGTGGTGGGGGGGGGGGGGGCGGGGCAGGGGTGTGGGTGGGAGGGGGGAGATGGTGGTTTTTTTTTAACAATTGTATAGCTTTAATTAATAAATTGTATAGCTTTAATTGTAATTTTAATTGTATAGTTTTAGATGAAAGTAAATTAATAATTAGTGCCAATTCCATATGAAAGTAGGATTGCCCCTCATTGTAAATTAGTAAATTAATAATTGTATACTTTAATTGTTAGTTTAATTGATGAAATGAATTAATTGAGTAGATGAATTAGAAGGAGTATGGGTTACACATTTGTTGTTGAAATTGTTGTTGGATTATTTTGTTTAGTAAATGTTGGGTTGGTTAGTTTTAAAAGTGGCATGACCACTGGATTATTGTCCATATGGGGGTGAGATTTTTCAACTTTATTTGAAAATTACTTTGTATATCGAACAATATATACAAAGTATGATAATTAAATGAAACATACTTGAAATTAAACATGTGTATATGTGTGTGTATGTGTGTGGTGGTGTGTGGTGGGGGAGGGGGGCAGGGGGTGTGGTGGGGGGAGGGAGGTGGGGTGGTGGTTTTTTTTAACAATTGTATAGCCTTAATTAATAAATTGTATAGCTTTAATTGTAATTTTAATTGTATGGTTTTAGATGAAAGTAAATTAATAATTAGTGCCAATTTCATATGAAAGTAGGATTGTCCGTCATTGTAAATTAGTAATAATTTCATGCTTTACATCTATTCCAGCATATATAATATATATAATAATAATTTCATGCTTTACATCTATTCCACGTTAGATGTTTTCAACTAATTTAGACATATTTATGTACGTGTACGTGTGTGTGTGTGTGGTGCGGGTGGGGTGGGGTAAGGGTGTGTGTTTATGTGTACTAATAATATTTTATTATATGTACTAATAACATTTTTTTACAGCAAACGTCTCCTTCAGGTATTAAGGCGAAGATGATGATGCTGCTTATGATGATGTCGTCTGGGCTCGGTGGTAGCGGAGGCGACGGGGGCTCCTCCGCCCCTAGGCTTCCCAAATATGAAAAATTTGGGATTACCGTCGAGAACAAATCGGAGCTATTAGCGAGATCCCTCGAGCTGCTAAAGACGGTTATGGGCCCGGGGTTTATGAGTTGGAAGGAGGTGCCATATGAGCTCAAATTAGCTGTTTGGGCGGCACTACAGGTAATATATTTCAATTTCAATTTCAATTTCAATTTCAATTTCAATTTCAATTTCAATTTCAATTTCGATTTCATTTTAAATTTATATTTATTCGCAACTAACATTGAATTTGTTGGACAGGAACTATTCAACTTGGATCCAAAGCTACGTGATTCCGTCTTGGAGCAGTTGAGGGAGTAACACAAGACGTGGAAGAAAAATATACAGAAATGGTACTTTGGGAAAACACGAGAGTCCATTGTACAATGGCGTGGATCCCTCCCGCCCAAGGAGCCGATCTCATTGGCACAATGGCAAAAGTTCATTGACAATGAGATCGAGGATCGACAATTGGCATCTCGCCAATCGGGAAGGGAAAATCGGGCAACAAAGACGGACGTGCACTACTCCGGCGGGACCTCTTACGCCGAGGTGGAGCATAGGATGAAGGTAAGATTTAATTTTTCTATAACTACAGAAATATATTATTCTTCATTATTTTACTTTGCGGGGCCGATACTAATTTTACTTTATTTTATTTTAGGGGGTAGGGAGTGGGCCAGGGGGTAAGCCACATAGGCTCGATACTTATGTGGCTCTTCGGACGAAGAAGGGGAAGGACAAGGAGGTGTCCCCGAGCGTCGCGGCCACGATTGTAAGTAATCCGACAGTTTAATTTTTGTTAATTACGTTATAATTTTTTAATTTACTTATTTTACTAATCATGTGTTATTTGTCGTTTCAGGCAAAACTTAAGGAAGTGCATGAGTCGCAACCTGATGCCGACAAGGCGTCTTTGTCCACAGACGCACTCAGCCAAGTGCTTGGCTCTGATCGCAAGGGGAGGACAAGGGGGGTGAGCTCGCGGGTGGCCAAATCTAGGATCATCGAGTTGTAGACGAGCGACACCGGGTTAGCTCGAACAGTGGATTCACACGACGCGAAGCTGTCCCGTTTGGAGGCAACGGTCCAAGATATGTACGCATTCATGAAGCGTATGTTGGCCGAGCGTGTTCATATTGGATGTTTTTGATGGCTAGCGGATAGGGCGGGGGTTGAAGGACCCGAATATCGTCGAGGGTGGAATAGTTCATGGACATGCGCTTCAAGGGATCGAGTCCAAAGTGCTCGTCACGCATGTGATACTCGGAAAGGAGAACTCCCTATTGTGGTTGCGCGAACAATGCGGCACGATGTATATTAGTGGGTGTGTCAATTCGTATATCGTGTGACTAACTCACCTCCTCACATTTACCCAAGACAGTTAGTAACATTATTTTTAAGTTTGTCCATTTTAATTATATTTGGATTATATCGTCATGTATATTATTTCTATTTTGAATATTTGGATTATATCGTCATGAATATATACTTGCACTATCTTTAGTTTATTTGGATATATGATGTTTGAATATGTACAACCATCGTTGTTATAACAAGTACAAACATACTGCTGGGCAGTGGCAGTGGCCATACTGCCCAGTAGAATTTTTTTAAATTCTGCCCAGAATTGTCACGGTCATTGACCGTGACAAGTCCTTAACAAATCTTGTCACGGTTTTTTACCGTGACAATTTTTTTAATAATTGTCACGGGTTTGTCACGGTTATTAACCGTGACTAAACTTGTCACGGTCCATGACCTTGACACGTCCGTGACAAAAAAATTTATCTCGCCCCGAATTGTCACGGTCATTGACCTTGACAAGTCCAACTTGTCAAGGTCCATGACCGTGACAATAGTGCAGATTTGGTGTAGTGTTAGGAATATGTGAGTTTAGACTTTGTTATCGAATTGCCTTAAACTCAAATAAATAAAGAATCAATTATTATTGTTGTTAATCGTTTATCTAAGATGGCTCATTTTGCTCCATGTAACAAGAGATTCGATGCATCTTATGTTGTTGATATTTACTTTCATGAAATTTTAAAGCTACATGGTATTCCAAAGACCATCACTTCTAATCGAGATTCGAATTTTGTGAGTCACTTTTGGTGCACTTTCTAGAGAAAGCTTTGAACTAGTTTGTAATTTAGTTGATCTCATCATCCACAAACTGAAGTTGTGATTCAAATCTTGGGAAACTTATTGAGGAGTTTGGTGGGAAGTAACATTTGAAAGTGAGATCCTATCTTAGCACAATGTAATTTCTTACAAAAAATCTTCGAGCCATACTACGAGTGCTAATCCATTTGAACTTGTGTATGGGAGAAATAAAATCACTCCATTGGATTTGGATCAAATTCTAACACCTCAAAAATTCAAAGGTGATGCAAAAAAATAATCCAACTCTATCAAAAAGTTGCATGAGTAGGTGCGTGAGCAAATAACCAAGCATAATGAGAAGTATCGAAATCAAGCCAATAAGAATCGTAATCCAATTACATTCCAAGATGGTGATTCGGTATGGATTCATTTACGGAAGGAAAGGTTTCCTCTAAGGATACATGGTAAGCTTAATCCTAGAGCTGATGGTCTGTTTAAACCCTTTGATAAAGATGACTTCGATTAGAAGATGAATCTCTTTTAACCAGGGGAGAATGATGCAGTAGCAACCTCTAATATTCCGACAAGTTCCTATAAGCTTTATGGTTCATTAATTGGGCTTAAAGAAGCAGAACAGTCTATTTTCGAGTTCTATTGTCATCACATGCATTATTTGGTAAAATAATCGTAACTCACTCCTGATAAGTCTAAATGACTTGATTCAAAGTTCATTGGAAAGAACACCTCCAAACCTTTCATTTGGTATATAGTATACCATCTAATTCAATGTACACATATGCCGGAATGCATTTAAACTGAATTTAAATTTCAAGGGAGATTAGTTTTGAGTTCCAAAGGACTAGTCTTTTAGTTTTCCAACTTGTACGTCATTCATTATTCTCTTTAATATCTATTAATTACCTATTTCGGGAGGATTGTTCCAAATTTCTATATAAGGATTGATAATGTATGAAGTTAAAGAAAATTGATATGAGAATATAAACAAACTTTTGTCTAAGAAATGAATTTTTCTTTTTTCCTCTTAATCTTTGGTGGATTCCAATTGGTGGCGAGTTTTGCTACCCCTCTTTGGTTTATTCCTTAGAGTTTACGCATGTTTCATGAGTTTACACATGTGTTATTTACTTCTCTTTCATTATCCAGTGTCAAGAACCTTCTCAGAGTACTCAAGTATTTCTATCCAAATTAAAACATGATTGGTCCACGTCACCGATCCCAAAAATTCATCTTACCTCAAAATTTATTTAAGCTCATAATGTGGCCTCAACATCATAAAATACTCCATCTCAATACTGCCTACAACCTAATAACTATATTATGATTAATATCCGTAATGTTAGAGTTGTTCGTGAAAATATCACACTCTGCAACCTAAGCAAGCAATACTTAAAAATTATTATGGGTTATTAAATCATATTTGGACATGTGCATAGGATTTGGACAGTTTTCGTCTAATCCACAAAACGATCACTAGTTTTTATTAATAAGTTACAAGGACATCCTCATTTCATAATATTAAGTTAAATATTCCCTAAGAACTTAGAAAATATAAATAAAAATGAATAAAAACAAATCTTCCCCAACTTCCCACCACTATCCCACCTTCTCATCGTCCCCACAACTAATTGTCTCTTGTTGACCTACACCCCTTATCCTAGCATCCCCTCCCCAAAACACTATCATGGTGGATGCCATGTCTGGTATGAAATCAGAATATATAGTGAGATGAAGGTTCGAATAAAAGGGTTGGAGTGAAAATCAAATGGTGATATGGAAGGTTTGGAAATCAAATTTCGATTTTTATTAATCTTGTTTAGGTCGCAAACCGGATCTCTCTCTCTCTCCATTCCTCTTATTTTATGAGAAAATCTTCCCTTTTAGGGAACTACAATGACTTTTTATTTCATATTTTGTAATTTTAAAGTTAAATGGATTTTTATAAATTGAATTATACTTTTTGGTAACTTAAATAAGAAATATTCTATACCTTCATTCATGTAATTTTTCTACAATTTTTCAAGCTAAACAAATGCACCGGAAAATAACGATACATTTCTTTTACTTTAATTCACTTCACCCTTGCTGAGAATCATTCCCCAATTAACCTTCGTGACAATTTGACGGTGCCTAAATATTTATTGCAATTCTCTTATAAGCATATGAAGTAATTACTCTGTCACTTGTTAGCAAACGGGGGTCATAATGTTAATTTAAAATTTCATTTTGAATATTAATTTTGTAACCGTCTTTGATGAATAAGTTAAAAACATCGTAATTATATTAATTTTATGTGAGTTATATAAGTCAATACTCTTTATATGGGACTTTTATATAAAGTTCGTAATGTATAATTATTATTCTTTCAATTTTGATTGTACTTTTGTTTTGTTTGTTTGGACAGACATAGCAGGTTGACAGGTATTTGTCCCTGTCCAATGCACATTAGTGGCATGTTATACCATGTGAGCACATTAGTTTCATTTCAAAAGGAAGACAATAAAAGTCATTGCGAAGTTGCCTCTATATCACTTTCACTCAAGTCTATGCAGATGTCGTGTATATCTAAAATTAGAAAAGAAATAGTATGGGCACTACCTACCTTAAACCTAGGTCTATTTCTCACCACAATTATTTACAATTGATGCAATGGGGTTTGGCTATTTTGTGTAATCATGGTTTGAGAATGTAACTCCTCTCTCCTTTTATGGATATACCTTTCTTGTAAGAAATGAGGAGAGAACCAAGACAGTTTAGGAAAGCAATTCGGCCATCTGCACGATATTAAGCAGTAAAATAAAAGACATTAACAATACCAAATTGTCTCTCAAATTAAAATTTCGATCCAAAACATTATGTTTATCCAAAACTAAAATCAAATTTGCAGTGCAAGAAAGTCTATTTTGTCTCTCTTTGTGTTGCAAATAACTGAAAAGTAAAAAAAATACAAGTACTTTTTAGTATAGCTTCGTATAGGCCGGAGCCCAATTTCTTCTTGTATGGGAATAGGTTGTGAGATTAAATTGTCTAGGGAACCTTGTTATATAAATAGTCTCATGAAATTGGCTAAATCACATATATTGTCTTCTTGTTTAAGTGGTTTTTTTTTTCGTATACGAAGAAATAACTACTAATTGTCTCTCTTTGAGAGATGAACTGCCTCATGAAAGCCTAAAAGCCATTCTTGTACATAAATGGGGGACTATATGTCTATTCATCTTACGTTCCCCAATTCCAACATTTTCAAACAAGTTAGTTACTATGATGCACTATATATTAAGCTCTCCATGCCTCTTACAACCACCTTTCTATACATCTTCGAAATTTCAAAGTAATTTCTAACATCGTTTGCGAAGATGCAGGTAAATAAATGCACTCTAGATTTTATTTGCTCTTCTTCATCTACCTTTTTTTTTTTTTGTTGTTGTTGTTGTTGTTGTTGTTGTTATAGGGGGGATATCATTTCATTTTTATGGTCTTGATTCATTACGTAAACCCATTCAACTACCTAATCTTTTTTCCTTGTCTGGTGGTTGTCTTTAAAACATATAATTTCAAATATGAAAAAGAGAGCTTCTACTTGAACACCCAACGTAAAACCGCATGCAAACCAAATGTCCAAGTGACATCCATTGATCACTCTAACATACAATTAACTCCACAATTTAAGGTGAAGAAGAAGCAAGCCCTTTGGCCACATACAGATTAGGTTTGTACGTGGTTCAAATAGGACGTAAACATATATTTATTCATATGAAAATGGTAATAAGTGAATTTAGGTCACTTGTTTTTTTTAGCCTCATATGAAACCCTGTGGGATATTGCACTATATTCTCATTAGTCGGTATTCTTGGAGTATCAATAGATGCACCTCAAAATATATTTCCAACATCATACAATGCATGAAAAACATTGTACATTATATAAAACAAGCAATGGTATTGGTCTATTGAGGATAAATTTTGTAGATGACTTTAGCAACCATATTCCAATTTGCCAAGAAGGATATTATGTTTGTGGAACACCTTTTTTTTCGTTATAAGTCGAGACTTGAAAAGTGTATTGCCGATGTTTTTCATTCGTATCTTCATCACTAACATTCCTACAAGTAGAAATAATGTTTTAAATTGTCGTATCATATAGAGAACATGATAACCGTAACTTTTATAATAGAAATTTCATTCTATTTTACATCTTAGTCGTTAAAAAATAGTTCGGACGGGTTTAATAATACGTGAGTTTGTGAATATGCAGAGTGTTAGGTATCTCGTTATAATGGTAATTACTATGTTGATCGTGAAAGAAAGCAAGGCTGAGTCACAACAATTTGACTCAGTTGTAGCACTGGATGGGTCTGGCAACTTCACCAAAGTCTCAGAAGCTGTCTCAACTGCACCTAATAACAGCATCAGGAAATACTATATCAGGATCAAAAGAGGTATCTATGTGGAGCGTGTTCACGTTGGAAGGCAGAAAACTAATATTGCTTTTATAGGTGATGGTAAGGATGCCACCATCATTACTTACAACAGGAGCAATGCTACCGGTTACGTTAGTAGAGAATCAGCCACTCTCGGTATTATTCCATTCGTAACAAACTGAATATGTTCATCTTTTGTTTGAATGTTGGCTGTCTTTTTTGGGGGGAGGGAGATGGGTGAGGTTCAAAATCAATTTGATTCAAATTTAGAGTTTATTCATAAGCATTTTTTTGTTTTTAATCATGTACACATAAAATAATTGTTAACCTCTATGTTTTGTTAAAAAATCAAACACTATTTGATGTGAGATAAACATGAATTGAGAAAAAAAACAAATAACTCTTAAGAAATTATTTTTGATTCATATCAATATCACATAATAATAGAATGGATACAATTTTGACTTGATAATTGACTGAATTTCCTTATCAATGTTGTCAGTGAAGAAAATCAATCATCAAAAATTAAACAGTCACATCAACCAAATGATAAGTAGAGGGATAATGAAACTAAACCACATATCAAAGGGACACATGATGTTTGTCGTTGGACAATTTGCGTACAGAGATTTGCTCCTATCAATGATAGATAGAGAAAGTATAAGTATAGTTTCGACAATGGTTCTCTACATAAATATTTTCACTCCTACTGGAGTACCCTATCAATAGTCCTGAACAACATAGTTCGGCTACTTGGCTTGTAATCATAATCTCGTGGTTCTTCTCTACACGTGTCTCAAGGCTTGCACCATTGTGGATCCCAGGAGTACTTATGAATTGAATGTGTGATACGAATTCCAATTCTTTTTCACTAAAAATGTGAGCTAAGCAACGATCATAAGCGTAATTTCGTAGCAAAGTAGGCAAATAGACTTGATGATAATTTTCATGACAAATGTTTTATGATAATCGTATGCTAAAAAATTTAGAATTATTTGGTAAACACTAATTTTTTATTTAATAAAAATAAAATATTTGATATAATTAGTGACAATGTAAATTAATTTATATATAAAAAATGATTTAAAATAAAAAATAATTCATACCAAAAAACAATTCTTAAAAAAATAAATAGTTTTAAAAAAAAATTAAACAAAAAAAAAACTTCGAATGAAAAAAAAATCAGTTCTTCAAAAGTATTTTTAATAATAAAAATAGTATATAATGAGGGAAAAAAAGTTTGTAACAAAAAAAAAAATTTAAAAATAATTTTCAACCAAAAGTGAAACAATTATTCCACAAAAAAAACTTTTTTAAAAAATAGAATTTTAACAAAATAGTAATTTTAGCCCAAAAGTGAAACAATTTTAACCGGAAAAAAATAATTTAACAAAAAATAAATTTTAATGAAAAAAATTAACAATAAAAAGAACTATATTGATGACAATAAAATATTCGTTAATGAAAGAGAATTTTCAGTGAATTTTTTTATAGAAAAACTGTTTTAAGACAAAAAAAATAGTTTTTAATTCAACATAAAAAGATTATAACGAAAAACAGAAAAAATTTAAAAACAATATTTAATGAAAAACATATTTTAACAATAAAAAAAGACTTCTGACAAAAATAAATTAGTTTTTTTTTGCGAAAAACAATTTTATTGAAAGACTATTTTTTGAAAAAGTTTTAGTGAAAAAGATCGTTTTTAGTGAAAAACAGTTTTTTATATTAAAAAAAAAGTTTTAGCAACCCCTCCCCCCTAAAAAACAGTAATGATGAAAAGTAGATAATATTTAAAAATAGTTTCAACAAAATAAAAAATGTTTTAACCTAGAAAAATAAGTTTAAAAAAAAATTCATAGGTATGACAAATCTGTAAAAAAAACTTTGTTATTTTGTATAGATAAGTACAATTTGTGCACAAAATTATCAAAAGGATTGCAAAACATGTATATGGACATAAAATCCGTGCAAAATTTATAATGAAATATAAAGACAATCAAATACACAAATTGATGGACAAACCCTTCATTTAATAACATTTGTCGCATTTGCGACAAGAACATGTGATCTATTAAACGAACCCTAAGGTATCTCTCACCATTAACCGACAAAAGTATTGTTAAAACTATTACATGTGGAGAATATTCTTTATATTTTTATTCTCTTATTCTAATAATGATAGTAAATTAAATATATAATCATAACAAATGCACTTTAAATTTGCACATGCCCCAAGTCAATTCCCCCACTCATCAAACATACATGATCAACAGTTTTTCTACATGAATAATTCTTGGTAGATCTTCAAAATTGTATACAAAACTCAAACCTGGTGATGTGTCCCACGAATATTGATTGGTGTTTTGTGTGCATGGATTCGCGTCAGAGCCATTAATCAATACACGTTTGACATAACACCAAATTTTTATTTTGTGTGTAATCTGAGGGCTCTCTTTAATACTCTTTCCTATATTTAAGGTGTATGTACGTATTTTTTGTTGAAAGTCTCATTATATAATTTTGCAGCCTGACAACAATCTAAATAACGGCGCAACGAGAAATTATCTATCAATGCCAATCACGTAAAGGAATTCATTCCCCCTGTCATAAAATGGAAGTGAGAAAACAATTATTTTCTTTTTTATAAAAGGCATACGTGTACTGAAGGATTTTATAATCTTTGATGAATAACAAAAAGTCCCTTAAATATTTTATAATATACAATTAGTTCAAGTTTTTTTTTTTGTTTAAAAAGTCTGTGTAACAACCATTGTAATCAATATTCTCTTAATTTTAAAGATTCGCGTTAGTGACACTCCCATACTATCTCCACCTCCCCATTCTCACACTCAACCCAATCCCATCCTATTGTCGAAGTTTCGACGACTCTCACCGGAGATTTTTTTTTTAATTATTTTTATCTAGTGAGAGACTTTTTGAAACAAAATAAAAAAATGAGGGTTTTGGGAAAAGGTCCTCATAATGTTTAAAGTGTATAAAAATAGGACGCTCCATATAATTTTATAAATTTAGTCCTTGTACTAAAAATACCATGAAAAATGGTGCCGCTGGCGCGGACCAAAAAAATAAAGGAAATTGTACCACAGGGACTAGATTTATAAATGCTATTGTACCACATGGACTAGATTTATAAACTTGAAATGCATTGTCCTAAAAATCCAAATATAGGAAGGAACATGACCTTTACCTTAATTCTCTATAAAAAAATTTAAACTAAATGTGCATTAAAAAATATTTGAGTGACTATTTAATATATAACCTCTAATCATGTATAAATTGCGGCTTGTGTCAATCTCCTATTATTTGTATCATGTTTTGTTTTGTTGGATGAAAAATTGTTAATAGTGATTTTTGTTCAGATATTGAAGGAGATGGGTTTATAGCAAAGCACATAACCATCAACAACTCAGCGGGACCAAGCAACGGACAAGCCGTAGCAATGAGGAGCACCTCCAACTTTGCCGCCTTCTACGATTGCAACTTCCATTCCTACCAAGACACCCTCCTCCTAGAAAAGGGTATCCAATTCTACCGCGACATCCAAATTTCCGGCACGGTAGACATCATTTTCGGAGACGCCACCGTTGTTCTCCAAAATTGCGTGGTTTTGGTTCACAACCCCGGTGAGGGACAATCCAATGTGATAACCGCACAAGGAAGAGTGACCCCCAAGGACATGACAGGAATATCAATGCATAACTGTTCAATAATTGCCGCGGTGGACTTTAATTTAAAATCAGGAGTGAAAACATATCTAGGAAGGCCTTGGAAGCAATTTTCAAGAGTTGTTGTAATGCAATCCTTTTTGGGTAATATAATAGATCCCAAAGGATGGCTTCAATGGGGTAGGGGCAATTTTAGTAATACGGTGTATTATGGAGAGTATGGGAATAGAGGGCCTGGTGCTAGCACTGGTGGGAGAGTGAAATGGAAAGGGTTTAGAGTGATGAGCAAATATGAAGCTAAAGAGTTTACTGTGAGAAAGTTTATTGCTGGTGATAGGTGGCTGCCTTCTACCAATATCCCATTTGAGCCGGATTTTATCTCATAGAGGTGAAAATTTATAGGCCTCAAATTCATATATGTAAAGGGTTGTTTGTATCTTGGTTTACGATACACACAATATTAGACAGAAAACAGGGAATGTTAACACGTCTTTGAATTATGTGGAAAAAGGGCTAATTGGAACTTCAAGAAATGTTACAACATTCTTAAGAAAGCTTGGTTGGAAATATTTCACCTAGAATAGTAACTAAGCCATCTCTATAAGAGTCTCTATAAGAGTATCTACGTCTTATTAAATGTATGTTGAAATTATGTTCCTATTAGTTTTGGATTCTTAGTATCTTCCCTTAGGTAACATATTATGTGGACACATATATTAAACTTACAATTGACCAAGTGGTCAAAACTCAAGGAATTCGAAAAGTCGGTTTCATGATTGAATAGATTTTGGGGGACAATGTTGAAACGGGGTAAAACTTTTGAGGTCAAAATCTATAAAAATCCTTGTTTAATTGTGGTAATTTTAAGTTTTGCAGCGGTATCTTTTCTCTATATATAAAAGCTCATGTAATACCCCGTAATTCTGCTTAATTAGGAAAATGCGTCTTATTTAAATTACGTGAGTAGAGTAATTTAATGTGATAAAATACGTCTTATTTAAATTACGTGAGTAGAGTAATTTAATGTGATACGTTTTATTTAAATTACGTGAGAAGAGTAATTTAATGTGATATAATGTTAATAAAGATTAATATAACGATTAAAAATTTACTAAATGTGAGTAGTAAATTTTGAATGTTGTTATGTACGGTCTAGGGATTTTATGGACGTACCTGAGTTATCTCAACCGAGTGTCACGCGTAGACAAACATTGAAGATGAGATTAGAAAAATATTTTTAGAGACTCAAACGATAATTTAGAGTCCACAGATGATTCCGAAATGGTCGAATTAGTCAAAATAGTATACCCCGGGGTACTAGTTGAGTGTCGGGTCATTTTCGGGCTAAACCGGGGTCATTCGAGGGCATTTTGGTCTCTTTACATTTATGGGTAAGTAGACCTACGAATTTTGGAAATCCTAAATCAGATTATAAGAGTTAAGGGTAGGGTTAGAAAGATAGAATATACACCATAGCCATTAGAGAAGTGAGAGAGACAATTTCCTAAGGCACACTACACCAAAATGGCCAAATTGTCACCTTTCAGCAGGCAGCCTTGTCAAGGTCATTGACCGTGATAAAAACACGTGTTTTTTGTCACGGTCATTGACCTTGACACGACCGTGATAACTAATTGTCACGGTCATTGACCGTGACAAGACCGTGATAAATTTACTTGTCACGGACTTGTCACGGTCAATGACCGTGACAATTCTTTAAATAATTATCACGGTCAATGACCTTGACACGACCGTGGCAATGTTAACAGCAAAAGCCCTTTCCCCCTTCTTTTTTCCCTCCCGCGACGTTCCCTCCCTCTCTCTCTCTCTCGACGCTGCTCTCTCTCTCTCTCTCTACTTTCAGGTTTAATTTTCTTTCTCTCTCTCTCTCTCTCTCTCTCTCTCTTCCATTTATATATATGTTTGTGTGTATATATATATGTGTGTGTGTGTGTGTATATATGTGCGTGTGTGCATGTGTGGGGGGTGGGGCAGGGTGGGGTAGGGGGTGGGGCAGGGTGGTGGCAGGGTGAGGGTAGGGGGTTAAAAATGTAAATAAATAAGTAATTTTCTATAAATTTCCAAAAATAATATCCAAAAATGTAAATGTACATAATATCCAAAAATGTAAATTTGTAGTAATTGTCATCCGAAGTTGCTAAAAGTATCCGAAGTTTAAAAAGCATGAAAAATAAAATATTTTTTAAGATTTGTGGTGAATAACTAAAGTTAAAAAAAGTATTACTTTAGTCATTAAATTACTTTTTGAATTCAGGCGATGCGCGTAAATTTGTAGTAATTGTCTTATAATAAAGATCAATTAGTCTATGTTGTTGAAAATTTTGATCAAATTGGTGAGCCCTTCATATTTTAAAAATGTTATTTTTATTCCTATAGAACAGCTTAGATAGTGTGTGTGTGTGTGTGTGTGTATGCGGTCAATACATGAATTTATTAATGTATTTGAATTAACCCATGAGTTTATTTTTGTATTTGAATTAACCCATGAATTTATTTTTGTATTTGAATTAATAACCCATTATATGAAACATACTTGAAATTAAATATAGTGCGCATAGATACTAGCATTCTAGTTCTTATGCGTACGCATTCAATAGCCCTTAGACCCGTTCGAGAGTCATTACCCCTGTAATGAGATCTCTCGAATTGTCACGTTTGAGACTGTATAATTTCTGTATTATATTCTTATTGGCTTAAAGTTGTTACTTTTGGAGGAAGTTCTGCAGTCGTATCTTAATGTTCTATGGGTACATACTAGATTGACAAGTGTGACTGTTATTTCAATTGACCAATTGAAATAACACTCACACCTGCCAATCTACGTCGTGTACTTGGAGAACTAAGGGGATATGCTGTCGAATTTTTTTCAAATCGTAACAATGTGCATGAGCTGTTAAGTATATTACAGAAAAATGCATTCTTGAATGGGATAGGACCACTTACCCTTTAATAGGATAATTAAATGATGGGATAATTAAATAAAACATACTATAAATCTAAGTTTTGTTTACCTTTAATAGGTGTTTAGTTGTGGTAGCTGTGATGGGATATCCGAAATACAAAGAGTGGATGGGTGAGACTAATAGAATGGGGGATGTGTTTCGCAGAGGTGCTAACGAATTTGTGAAATATGCAAAGAGATGTCGTAATGATGAAGAGTTTCCGTGTCCGTGTGCTAGGTGTAAGAATGGTAAGGTTTTTGAGTGGAAAACAGTTGAACTACATTTGTTAAGATCGGGTATGCAAGATAGTTATCGATTTTGGAGTTTTCACGGTGAATTGAAAGTTCCTTTTGTCCCCGACCAACCTTCACAACAACCTTCAACAAGTAGAATAGATGTAGAAGGGGACGACGTAGATCATAATATGTTAGAGGATTTAGTTGATGATGCGTACGGAGTTTATGAAGCTGAGGAGAATGAGGTTAATGATGATGTAGAAGATTCAAGTGCTCGTGAAGATAACACGATAAAACTTGACGATGACTACCAAAGTTTAAAATTTAAGGCGACCCAGCCGTTATACTCTGGCTGTGAGAAAGATCAAACAACTTTACATGCCATGGTTGGTTTGCACAGTTTGAAGACGCAGTACGGTTTGTCTGGCAATAGCGTGACGGGAATTCTGAAATGGGTGAAGGGCTTATTACCCAAGGTGAATACACTTCCAAATAGCTATCCTGTTATGAAGAACAGTTTGAAAGGTTTGGAAATGAAGTATAAATTGATTCATGCTTGTGTGTATGACTGCATACTATACCGAAAGGAGTATCAAAATCTCGATCGTTGTCCGGTATACGATGAACCTAGATATGTCCAATCTACTAGTAAGGAAGGCACAAGCTCAAAAGTGCCTCAAAAAGTATTGAAATATTTTCCCGTTGGGCCTAGATTAAAGCGATTTTTCACAGTACCATTGTGACAACCCGAATATAATTATGATTAATTATACGTAAATCATGCCTAGCTTGTGTGATATGATTAGTGTGTTATTAATATATGTGATGTTAATTTATTATGTTTAGTCTAATCCTACCTCCAAAAAGCATGAAATGTCGAATTAGTTACAAATACAAAATTTGAAGGTTTCGATAGGAATGTCCATGTTTAAGGCTAGTTTTGACCTTTATGACATAACAATTGACTTGAGGTGAAAACTACATAATTGTAGACAAGTGAGTTATGGTTGTAACACAACAAACGGTGAATGAAACGGAGGTTCGAGTGAGAAGTTATACCAAAATTACGAAACAAGGGCAAAGTAGTCCATCCGTTAAGTAGTATTTTGTCTTAATATGGCAACAAATGTTTTATTCTCATTGGTTGGGAAGGGGGGTGGCTTTGGCCGACCTTAAACCCTTAGAATTACCTCTTCATTCATCCAAAATGCAGCCATGAGAGATTTTAAGCTTAAGGAAAGAGAAGTAGGAAGTTAGGAAGAAAAAGTGAGGAGAAAATTGAAGAAAATTCATAGAAAATTACGAAAAAGCCCCTAAGGTAATTCCAACCATGAATCTTGCTATTTTTCTTTCTTGTACGATTTATATGATATAAATACTTGATTTTTTATTGAACTTTCATGCTTGGGTGCATATGTATGGATATATGCAAGTTTAAGTTAAGTTGAATGTACAAAACCCTAAAATTGCTTTGTTTAGAAACTCTGTTTATTCAAACTTCCATATATTTTCGTGTACTTACTGGAATTGATTGATTACAATTGGAGATTAACCTGTACTCATATAGGTATGACATATCCGAAAATCATGATAAAATACCAATAAATGAGTCCTTGGTGAGAGTTTTAAGTTCGGGTATGAAATCTGCCCTAGGGGTGAAAATATGCCCGCCATGTGTTCGATGTTTTGCTTAACATAGAAAACGAACCTTAAAAATTATGAAACTTTAATCTTATATTTTTCAATGTGTTTACTGATGTTGGGTGAAATATCATAGAAATTTATGATGTAGAAAAATCATGAAAATTCCTGGAAGTTCAATGAACGATAAAAGAGCCTATAGGGCATATTTGCTATGTAGTGAAGAAATAGGCTTATTTTGCTCTAGGAAACTCGGAATGATGTGCCGTCTTTTGTTTTGGAAACATGATATAATAAGGATTGGATTACCAAGAATAATTATAAAGGGTTTGGGCTGTAATTTGAATATGTTAGATATCAGAACCTGAGTCTAGATGGGACTTCATTTTAATGAATGATTTGAATTGAATAATATGATGCTTATGAATTGAGTTATGATTGAAGTTATTCTTTGGACTATTAATATTCTTATGATGATACTAATATTGTGAGAATGATAGGAAGGGAAGGAGAGCTGATTGAACAAGTACAGGATAAAGGCAAGGGAAAATCCAGTTAAACTGTCAAGGTGAGTGTACTTATGATTTGTTTCATATATAAATATGAATATAGCTCTAAGAGCGGATTTGTTTGAATACTTCGGTATTCAGGATTTGTTTGGATATTAAAATATCCAGGATTGGTTGGGTCTTATGATCCAGGATTGGAATTGGACAAAGATCCAATGATTTGTTGGAACTTATGTTCCAGGATTTGTTATTGCCAATGGGCAGGATTGTTCGGATTTTATATCCACTTATTCTATATAGAATTGTTATTACATTGTAGGGAAGGAGTACCTCACTAAGCTTAATGCTTACAGTTATATTTTAACAATTTCAGGTTTCTATGCTGCCAACTAGAATACCATATGACCGGTAACTTTGAGAGTTGCACCGTTGGAAGGAGCCGGGGTTTAAATGTGGGGATTTTATCATTGTCACACTGAAGATTTTAATTTACTCACACATTGTATATTTTGCGTTAGTATGGATTGAGTTGATGATTGTGAAATTTTATCATAGTTAATCATAGTATTGTATGTCCGCTTAAATTATGACTCTGATATTGATTTCGTTATGGCACAATAATAATATTATGTTGATTATGCGCATTATACAGTAAAATATGGATAGATGAATTATATTTCCAATGGGCTCTAGATTATGATTTAATTATTCTAATAATAAATGATTAGTATGGATATTGGGTTTGGGGTGTGACAATTAGTGGTATCAGAGCGTCTAGGTTATTAATTCTGGACGTGTGTGACGATTAGATGGCAGTTATTGATTGATTTGATATTATTGAATTGTTTATATACTAACAAATAGTTTAGTACTGTAAACTGTTTATATTGGTTGTTAGAATTTTATTGTATTACAGATAATTCCAGATGGAACCTGGGAATGGACAACCTAGAGAAGAGGGAGTCGCTTCTCATACAGAGAATACTGAAGTGGAGCAAAGTGTTGCTGGAAGGGCTAGAGAGCAAGAGCAGCCTACAGAGATGCAAATAATGGCGCAGGCAATGATGAGGATGGCAGAGCAACAAGAAAGAAATATGGCGCAAATGGCAGAACAACAGGCTAGATATCTAGAATCCAAGATTGTGGCCAGGATTGAGAAAGAGGCAAGGAAGGAAATGAAAGATTCCATGCATGAGAAGTTTTTGAAGTTGAATCCTCCAGAATATTCAGGGTCAGTTGAACCTACAGAAGCTGAGATGTGGGTCAGGGATCTAGAAACTATCTTTGCAGTTATGAAGGTTCCAGACAACCAGAAAGTGAATCTAGCTGTGTTTAAGCTCAAAGGAGAGGCGAAGTATTGGTGGGAAGCCAGCAACCATTTGGTTCCAAGGATGGAAGGTACTGATGTCATTACTTGGGCTGAATTTATTAAAGCTTTGTATGTTAAGTATTTCCCTAAGGTCTATAGGAGGGAGAAACTGAGGGAGTTTATAAATTTGACCCAAGGGAACATGTCTGTGAGGGAGTATGATGCTAAATTTACTGCTTTGTCTAGATTTGCTGCTAAGTATGTGCATAAGGAAGAAGATAAATGTAGTAAGTTTCAAGATGGACTGATTTTGCCTATTCAAAATAGAGTAGCCACTTATGAGTTAGAAGATTATGCTTCTCTGGTAAACAAAGCCATGATAGCAGAAAGGCAAATGAACCAAGGGGTGGCAAGCAGAGAGAGTTTTAAGAAAAGTAGATTCGACGCATCTCAGTATAGGGGAGGTGAGAGTGGAAGTGTTAAGGTGGAACCTCATAAATTTCAGAGAGGTGGTGGAGATAGTGGTAGAGGTCAGGGGAGGTTTGGTAGAGATACCAGGGGTGGAGGATCTTTTGGTTCAGCCAGAAAGTCAGGGAGAGGTGAGGCCCCAATAGGAGGTGTTACATGTTTCTTTTGTAAAGAGGAAGGACATTATAAATCTGAGTGTCCTAAGCTTAAGGGATTGGAATGCTACCATTGTCATCAAGTGGGGCATATTAAGAAGAATTGTCCGCAATTGGCACAGACTCCAGCAGCACATAGTGAAGTAGCAAGCAGAATGTTATCTCCAGGTAGTACAGTGAAGAGTGTGGGTAGAGGACAAGCTAGTGGTTCCAGGCCAGTTGGACGAGTCTTTACGATGAAAGAAGCTCAGATTACGCCAGATGTGGTGACAGGTACACTTTCTGTTAGTGATAGAAGTGCTTATGTTTTGGTTGATCCTGGTTCCACACATTCTTTTGTGTCCTATGCTTTTGCCATATACCTGAATATACCGTGTGCTCGTTTAGATGTGGGGTTGGGTATTTATATGCCTATGGGGGATATGGTTGTAACTGAATATGTTTTTCATGATTGTGTTTTGACTGTGGGGTCTAGAGATACAGTTATAGATCTACTTCCATTGGATATTTCTGATTTTGATATAATTCTGGGAATGGATTGGCTATCCAAATATCATGCATCCATGGATTGTTTCCGTAAGGAAGTTGTTTTTAATATGCCTGGTGAGCCTGAATTTAAATTTGTGGGGGAAAGGAAAATTGTTCCCAGTTGCATCATTTCTGCTATTCAGACGAGGAAATTATTGAGTAAGGGTTGTGAGGGTTTTATTGCATATGTTCTTGACACTAGGAAGGGGGATTTACAATTAGTCGATGTTCCTATTGTACGGGATTTTCCTGAAGTGTTTCCTAGTGAGTTGCCAGGGTTACCTCCAGAAAGAGAAGTTGAATTTAGTATTGAATTAGCACCAGGGACAACCCCTATTTCTATGGCACCGTATAGAATGGCACCTGCTGAGTTGAAAGAACTCAAGATTCAATTGCAAGATTTACTTGATAGGGGGTTCATACAACCTAGCGTATCTCCATGGGGTGCGCCAGTTTTATTTGTGAAAAAGAAAGATGGTACCATGCGTTTGTGTATTGATTATAGGCAACTGAATAAAGCTACAATTAAGAACAAGTATCCTTTACCTCGTATAGATGATTTGTTTGATCAGTTACAGGGTGTTAAAGTGTTTTCAAAGATAGACTTGCGATCGGGTTATCATCAGGTGAGGGTGAAGGAAAGTGATATTTCTAAAACCGCTTTCCGTACTCGGTATGGTCATTTTGAATTTCTTGTGATGCCTTTTGGGGTGACTAATGCTCCAGCTGTATTTATGGATCTTATGAACCGGGTACTGCATCCTTTTGTTGATTCATTTGTGATAGTTTTTATTGATGATATTCTGATTTATTCACATGATATGGTTGAACATGAAAAGCATCTCACAACTATTTTGAATCTGTTGAAAGATAAGAAGTTGTATGCCAAGTTTAGCAAGTGTGAATTTTGGCTATCACAAGTTGCATTTTTAGGCCATGTTATTTCTGGAGATGGTATATGTGTTGATCCTAAAAAGGTAGAGGCTATTGTGAAATGGGAGAGACCCGATAATGTGACTGAGGTGAGGAGTTTTCTGGGTTTAGCTGGGTATTATAGAAGGTTTATTAAGGGATTTTCTTCGATTGCCTTACCAATGACTAAACTGACTCAGAAAGATGTTAAGTTTGAATGGAATTTTGATTGCGAAAATAGTTTTGATGAATTGAAAAAGAGGTTGGTAACTGCACCTGTTCTTACTATTCCGCATGGTGGAGATGGTTTTGTTGTTTATACCGATGCTTCACATCAGGGGTTGGGTTGTATTTTTATGCAGCATGGTAAAGTTATTGCCTATGCTTCTAGGCAGTTGCGTACACATGAACGTAATTATCCTACACATGATTTGGAACTTGCTGCTATTGTGTTTGCTTTGAAATTATGGCGTCATTATCTATATGGTGAGGTATGTGAAATTTTTACTGACCATCAAAGCCTTAAGTATTTGTTTACTCAGAAGGAGTTGAATTTGAGGCAGAGGCGGTGGATGGAGTTAATTAAAGATTATGATTGTACAATTCACTACCACCCAGGAAAGGCAAATGTAGTTGCAGATGCTTTGAGTAGAAAGGCTTCAGGCAGGTTATCTTGTATTCGATGTGCTAGAGTTGCTCATATTATGGAGTTGAGATTGATGGGAGTGGAATTGCAGCTAGCAGATGGGGACAGATTCTTTGCTCATGTAAGTGTGAGGCCTTTGTTAGCTACCCGTATTCATGATTTGCAAAGTCAAGATCCTTTCCTTGAGAAGAAACGACAAGATGTCCAAGACGGTAAGTCTGAAGATTTTTGTATTGTGAATGATGGCACTTTATTGTATAAGCATCGGTTGTGTGTACCTAATGTGTGTGGATTGAAAGAGGAAATTTTAGATGAGGCTCATAATTCCATTTATACTATGCATCCTGGTAGCACTAAAATGTATAGGGATTTAAAGGAGCATTATTGGTGGAATAATATGAAGAAGGAAATAGCTGATTTTGTTGCGAGGTGCCTTATATGTCAGCAAGTGAAAGTGGAGCATCAGAAACCTACTGGTCTGCTTCAGCCATTGCCGATACCGGAATGGAAATGGGATCATGTAACGATGGATTTTGTGGTTGGGCTTCCTCGATCTCCGAAGGGGTCAGATTCGATTTGGGTAGTGGTGGATAGATTGACAAAGTCCGCTCATTTTCTAGCAGTCAAGACTACGTATACAGTTGATAGGTATGCTAGATTGTATGTTAATGAAATTATTCGATTGCATGGGGCGCCTGTTTCTATTGTTTCAGATAGGGACCCTACTTTTACATCCAGATTTTGGGATAGTTTGCAGTATGCTATGGGTACCAACTTAAAGTTTAGTACGGCTTTTCATCCCCAGACAGATGGGCAGTCTGAAAGGACAATACAGATTTTGGAAGATATGCTTAGAGCTTGTGTGCTTGATTTCAAAGGTAATTGGGATGAATATTTGCCTTTGATAGAATTTGCATATAACAATAGTTTTCAGTCTACTATTGGTATGGCTCCATATGAAGCCTTGTATGGTAGACGATGTCGTACACCGATATGTTGGGGTGAAGTTGGTGAAAGGAAGATAGAGGGTCCAGAATTAATTGAAGTCACCACTGAAAAAGTGAAGATTATTCAAGATAGAATGAGAATAGCTCAAAGCAGACAGAAAAGTTATGCGGATAAACGACGAAAAGATTTGGAATTCCAGAAAGGGGATTATGTGTTTCTTCGGATATCTCCATGGAAAGGAGTTATGAGGTTTGGAAAGAAAGGGAAATTAAGTCCACGCTACATTGGACCTTATGAAATCCTTGAGAAAGTCGGGATGGTTGCCTACAAGTTAGCGTTACCACCAGAATTATCTCGATTACATGATGTTTTCCATGTTTCTATGTTGAGAAAGTATGTAGCAGACCCTTCACATGTATTGGTGGAACAACCTATTGAGTTGAAGGAAGATTTGAGCTACGTGGAAGAACCGCTTGCTATCGTTGATAGGAAAGAACAAATATTAAGATCAAAGGTGATCCCACTTGTGAAAGTTGTGTGGAGAAGGCATTCCATGGAAGAAGCTACATGGGAGAGTGAGGATAGCATGAAAATGCGTTATCCCTATTTGTTTGATTCGGACAACCAAGGTATGTCAATTTCGAGGACGAAATTTCCTAACAGGGGGAGAATTGTGACAACCCGAATATAATTATGATTAATTATACGTAAATCATGCCTAGCTTGTGTGATATGATTAGTGTGTTATTAGTATATGTGATGTTAATTTATTATGTTTAGTCTAATCCTACCTCCAAAAAGCATGAAATGTCGAATTAGTTACAAATACAAAATTTGAAGGTTTCGATAGGAATGTCCATGTTTAAGGCTAGTTTTGACCTTTATGACATAACAATTGACTTGAGGTGAAAACTACATAATTGTAGACAAGTGAGTTATGGTTGTAACACAACAAACGGTGAATGAAACGGAGGTTCGAGTGAGAAGTTATACCAAAATTACGAAACAAGGGCAAAGTAGTCCATCCGTTAAGTAGTATTTTGTCTTAATATGGCAACAAATGTTTTATTCTCATTGGTTGGGAAGGGGGGTGGCTTTGGCCGACCTTAAACCCTTAGAATTACCTCTTCATTCATCCAAAATGCAGCCATGAGAGATTTTAAGCTTAAGGAAAGAGAAGTAGGAAGTTAGGAAGAAAAAGTGAGGAGAAAATTGAAGAAAATTCATAGAAAATTACGAAAAAGCCCCTAAGGTAATTCCAACCATGAATCTTGCTATTTTTCTTTCTTGTACGATTTATATGATATAAATCCTTGATTTTTTATTGAACTTTCATGCTTGGGTGCATATGTATGGATATATGCAAGTTTAAGTTAAGTTGAATGTACAAAACCCTAAAATTGCTTTGTTTAGAAACTCTGTTTATTCAAACTTCCATATATTTTCGTGTACTTACTGGAATTGATTGATTCTAATTGGAGATTAACCTGTACTCATATAGGTATGACATATCCGAAAATCATGATAAAATACCAATAAATGAGTCCTTGGTGAGAGTTTTAAGTTCGGGTATGAAATCTGCCCTAGGGGTGAAAATATGCCCGCCATGTGTTCGATGTTTTGCTTAACATAGAAAACGAACCTTAAAAATTATGAAACTTTAATCTTATATTTTTCAATGTGTTTACTGATGTTGGGTGAAATATCATAGAAATTTATGATGTAGAAAAATCATGAAAATTCCTGGAAGTTCAATGAACGATAAAAGAGCCTATAGGGCATATTTGCTATGTAGTGAAGAAATAGGCTTATTTTGCTCTAGGAAACTCGGAATGATGTGCCGTCTTTTGTTTTGGAAACATGATATAATAAGGATTGGATTACCAAGAATAATTATAAAGGGTTTGGGCTGTAATTTGAATATGTTAGATATCAGAACCTGAGTCTAGATGGGACTTCATTTTAATGAATGATTTGAATTGAATAATATGATGCTTATGAATTGAGTTATGATTGAAGTTATTCTTTGGACTATTAATATTCTTATGATGATACTAATATTGTGAGAATGATAGGAAGGGAAGGAGAGCTGATTGAACAAGTACAGGATAAAGGCAAGGGAAAATCCAGTTAAACTGTCAAGGTGAGTGTACTTATGATTTGTTTCATATATAAATATGAATATAGCTCTAAGAGCGGATTTGTTTGAATACTTCGGTATTCAGGATTTGTTTGGATATTAAAATATCCAGGATTGGTTGGGTCTTATGATCCAGGATTGGAATTGGACAAAGATCCAATGATTTGTTGGAACTTATGTTCCAGGATTTGTTATTGCCAATGGGCAGGATTGTTCGGATTTTATATCCACTTATTCTATATAGAATTGTTATTACATTGTAGGGAAGGAGTACCTCACTAAGCTTAATGCTTACAGTTATATTTTAACAATTTCAGGTTTCTATGCTGCCAACTAGAATACCATATGACCGGTAACTTTGAGAGTTGCACCGTTGGAAGGAGCCGGGGTTTAAATGTGGGGATTTTATCATTGTCACACTGAAGATTTTAATTTACTCACACATTGTATATTTTGCGTTAGTATGGATTGAGTTGATGATTGTGAAATTTTATCATAGTTAATCATAGTATTGTATGTCCGCTTAAATTATGACTCTGATATTGATTTCGTTATGGCACAATAATAATATTATGTTGATTATGCGCATTATACAGTAAAATATGGATAGATGAATTATATTTCCAATGGGCTCTAGATTATGATTTAATTATTCTAATAATAAATGATTAGTATGGATATTGGGTTTGGGGTGTGACAACCATGGATTGCATAGGCAATGACTTGGCATGCTAGGGCAGAAGTAGGGGTAATATCATGCGTCATCCTATTGATTCTACTGCATGGCGGAGGATGAATTTTGAGTATCCCGATTTTTCTCGAGAACAACGCAACATTCGTTTGGCTATATCAACAGATGGTTTCAATCCATTTGGAAATCTAAGCACCAATCAGAGTGTATGGCTAGTGATCCTAGCCCCACTCAACCTCCCTCCTTCACAGTGTATGAGACCTGAATTTTCGATGATGGCTTTATTGATACCTGGGCCAAAGGCACCAAGTGATGACATTAATATCTACCTGGATCCTTTGGTAGAAGAATTAAATGAGTTGTGGGAAGAGGGTGTGCAATCATTTGACTCTTTTAGAAAAGAAGAGTTTACGCTGAAAGCTATGTTGATGTGGGCAGTTCATGATTTTCCAGCTTATGGGACATTATCCGGATGTGTAGTACATGGTTATTTGGGGTGTCCTATTTGTGGAGAGGAGACTGAATCTCTTCATCTATCCTCTAGCTTAAAAAATGTATACCATTGCCACAGGAGGTTTTTACCCCCAGCTCATAGTTTCAGATTTGAGAAAGGTTCCAATTTTTTATTGGGCGGAGTTGAACATAGGCTACCGCCGAGACAACTTTCGAGTTCAGAAATTGAAAGTAAATCTTCTGAATGTGGCCCAAATATGCCAGGTAAGAATCCCAAATTTAAGAATGTCAAGCATAAGAAGACCCCAACTGGGAATGAAACTGAGATAAGAAAGGCATGGTCTCGGAGGTCAATTTTATTTGACTTGCCTTATTGGAAGAAAAACCCGGTGCGCCATGTATTGGATGTGATGCATGCAGAGAAGAACTTCGCTGAACATATTGTGGGTACTTGGCTTGGGGGGAGTCATTCGAAGGATGGAGAAAATGCACGAAAAGACCTTAAAACGTTAAAACTTAAACCACAACTATAGTTGAAAGAAGATAGTAGGGGAATGACAATAATTCCCCCTGGTGCGTTTACTTTGACGAGTGAGGAAAGGAAGGTGCTTCTAGACACAATATATAATTTGAAGGGCCCATCTACTTTTTCGTCCAACTTGCAAAGGATTGTGAATTATTTTACTCATGATTTACATAAGTGTAAGTCCCACGATTGGCATGTGATCATGCAATTGGTTCCTCTATTGTTTAAGCACTGTTTCTCCAAGCACAAGGATTTGCGTAGGGCTATTATGCAAATTAGTATTACCTTCTCCCTCTTGTGTGAGAAGGTAGTGAATCGAGAACACATAGTGGCCGCAAAATTGGCTGTGAACGAAGCGATTTGTGTATTGGAGAAGTACTTTCCCCCAACATTCTTTGACATAAGTGTTCACTTGTTGGTACATCTATGCGACGAGGCACTTCTTTGTGGTCCAGTTAGATATCGGTGGATGTATCCGTTTGAAAGATTGATGAAAGTTTTTAAAGATTACGTCAAGAATACGCGATATATTGCAGGATCAATTGCAGAGGAATACATCACCGTGGAGTCATCAATATATACTCGGGAATATATGCCTGACTTGACCAGCGTTGATGACACTGATGAATTCCTCGATGATGGTGGTAATGTGATGGGAAAACGAGTGAAATTAACGAGTTTGCAACATGAACAAGTAGCTCGTTATCTATTTGACACACATGAAGATGTCGAAGAATGGAAAAAGGAAGTTTCGAATATTATAATGTTTAACATTATGTTAGATTATTTTATACATGATTAATTTTGTAATATGCAGTAAATATGAAGCCTGTGAGAACAATAAAAGACGAAAAACAATGGTACAATCAGACAGCGAATTTAGGCTATGGTTGACACAAGAGGTAATTATAATGAAAACAGTCGTTATATAACGTTACATTACACTCAAATTTTACCACTAATATAATTAATTTATCTATATTCTCAGCTCCTAAAGATGGGTGATGCAACATCAAGGCTTGCTCGTCTAGCCACTGGACCCTTGTTCGTGCCACTGGACCCTTGTTCGTAGCACAAGAGCACAAGAGTACAAGGCTTGCTCGTCTAGCCACTGGACCTGAATTTGAAATAATTTTTCAATTTGTAATAAATATTTCAATTTGTACCGAAACATCCATTTTTAATGCTTTTACTTGATCTGCACTTTATCATTTTCACTCTTGTGTAGTGTGCATGTGTGGAGAGGAGATTAATACATAAATATTCCAACTACATCTAAGTTTTGTTTATACTAATCCATGAATATACGCTTCTTACCTTTAATAGGTGATTAGTACATAGTTATGTGGGGTGTCCTATTTGTGGAGAGGAGACTGAATCTCTTCGTCTATCCGAACACTAAGAAATGCCATAATCCTATGGAGCGATGCTCTGCAAATTCCTCCCAACCGTTATGTAGCCAAACATCACCAGTTGAAGTTGTCAATTCCACCCCACCACTTGGAACTTCTAGCAAAACATGGGAGACCATTGAAAGGTGAAATTGACAACTTCAACCGCTGATTTTTGGCTACACAGCGGTTGGAAGGAATTTGCAACGCATAACTCCATAGGATTATGGTATTTCTTAGTGTTTAGATATGAAGAGAATTATAATTGACACGATTGCCCGGGGTACATTAGTTGGAAGGAGGTGCCATATGAGCTCAAGTTAGCTGTTTGAGTGACACTACAGGTAATGTATTTATATTTATATGTCAATTTCGATTTTGATTTCAATTACGATTTATATTTATCTATATTTGAGGGGCGGATACTAATTTTACTTTATTTCAATTTAGGGGACAGGGAGTGGCCCTAAGGGTAGGCCACATATGCTCTATACTTATGTGGCTATTCGGACGAGAAGGGAAGGATAAGGAGGTGTTCCCGAGCGTCGCGGTACAAAATCTCTTTTCCATGAAAATAGTTTGTAGATTTGAGATAAAATGATGGTGATGTTGTTTCTTTTTAAATAGTTTCTTATTTGAATTTATATTTGCATTATCTTTAGTTTGTTCAGATATATGTTGTTTGGAACAGGTACAACGTTGCTATAACAGGTACAAATATACTGCTGGGCAGTGGCAGTGGACATACTGCCCAGCAGATTTTTTTTAAATTCTGCCCAGAATTGTCACGGTCATTGACCGTGACAAAGGTTGTCACGGACGTGTCACGATCAATGACCGTGATAATTTTTTTAAAAAGGGTCACGGCTTTGTCACGGTTTATAACCGTGACAAACATGTCACGGTCATTGACCGCAACACGATCGTGACACAAAACGCGAGTTTTGTGTCAAGATCAATGAACGTGACACGATCGTGACAAAAAAAGTTGTCTCGCCTCGAAATATCACGATCATTCACCTTGACAAGTTGGATTTGTCAAGGTCAATGACCTTGACAAATGGGCAAATTTGGTGTAGTGGCAAAAGAAGCAAGGAGGGGGAAATTCTAAGGAGATTTCACCACAAATTTGTTGGGAAGGAGGATTGAAGGATCAAAATCATCAACAAACACGAAATCAGACCCTACAAATCATAAGGCAAGTGGTTATTTGCAAAATAAATTGAGTTATAATACCCATATTTAAGCTTTATGAAGAACATGGTTTTTATGATATTTTTGGGAGAAAAACAATTGATTATGATCAATGATTGGTAGGGATTGCATGTAGAACGTTTTTGGATCTCCAAATATTCTGATATCATAGAAAACTAGATTGAATCGAACTAAAAATCTGGAATTATGATGAAAGATGTAAAGAATGTATTTTTAGGGTTCTTGAATATTAGTAAGATTTTTAGTTAATTTGGCCAAGATTTATGATGATTTTGTTGTTGTAAATCGTTAGTAATCATCCCAGAACATGTAGGAATGATTAGAAATTATTGGTAGCAAATATGGTGGACTATCATGAAAGATAGATAGATAAAAATGGTGAAACCCACATGAAGAAGACGAACTGGGTCTGTCACTGCTTGATCGATCCATCGACCCTTGAATGTCGATCGATCGAGCAGTCGATCGATCGACCCTGCCTGGACTCTAGAGAATTTTGTAAATAAATTTCCTTTTAATTACCATCGCTTAATGGGAACCTTAGTGATAATATTTTACCTATGAGGAGACTTCATAAATACCAGTAGGTGTACCGTGAGATTTCTTCATAAATAATTGAGTGGGAATTTTGGAGAAACGGACCGACGGGAGAAAGATCGATTTAGCCGTAGGTTGGGATTGAGAGAATTTAGCTACGGAAAGAGTGAGAGTAAATTCCGAAAAAAATACCAGTAGGTTAAAGTTAACTTAACTACTGAATTAAGGGAGGGATAACCAGGGCCCTTAGAGTTGCGTGAATACTCAAATAAATACAATAGTGAAATAAATTGTAAATTAATGAGTACGGTGAATATAAGTAAAATATATTATGTACGGGCATGATTTGATAGGTCGGGTGTGTACCTACTAAATTATATAAAAGTTTGGGTTAAGAGAATTTTACCTAAATTGATTATGTTAGGGTCGATGTGACATTCCGAACTAACATAAGGTTATTATATGTTTGGGGTTAATGAAAAATGTCGAACTAAACTTTAAACTGGTGTCGCGTTGAAAGAGTCCCGAACCAGATTATGTGTATATATTCATATTTTTAAATAGTTGGGGTTGATGGATTATTTCGAACCAACTCTTACTTGGGGTCGATGAATCATTCTGAACCAATAGTCCTTTATGTGTGGTAAAAGGATATGTTAGTGATAACTGATATTAAGTACACGATTGTGTGATAAAATGTATTCTATGTGCATAATCTACAGATTGAGAATAGTAGATAATGAAATGAATTGTAAATATCTTAGTAATAATTTATAGCGTGATGTAATTATTACAAGAATAAGGATAACGAGCAGTAAATAAGTTACCTACGCTTGTGGGTAGTATAACTAGGTGAACTAACTGTCCTCGTTAGACATACACTATAGAAGAGAGGTGAGGAAGTTCAAGGGAGTTGTGCGAAACTTTAATATGTGTAATCAATAACTCAATTGTGATAACTACTTGCAAAATATTTTCAAATGTTTTGAGTGCTAACTCTTGCTATGTAAAATCTTTTAAAAACCTTTTAGGTGCCCAGCCACAGGGACACCCAACATGATTTCATTCTAGGGATTTGGGAGCTGCATCACGTGTGGATGTTATAGGGATTGTTTAGACGTTTACTCTTTTTCAGTTCTAGTGCAAGATCTCAGTTTTAGTATTCTTAGTTGGGATATGTTGTCCTATATTTACTTTTACAGTTATTCTAATTTTGGATTTTGAGATGTCTTTTATTGGCCGTGGTTTTCGGCAAGACCTTACCTGCATTCAGTTATTTATGCAACTGTTTTTTTTATCACTAGACTTGTAATGTGCTTGTATGGATTATTTGTTTTGCTTAAGAAAGATAAAATTTGGCAATCGCTCAATTTCACTTAGGTGGTTAGTAACTTAAAAAGTTTCCGACAGTGATGCTAAGAATGAAGCATTTAAGAAACCTGTGTAAATTAAATTAAGGCTTGATCACCCAAGGTTTAATTAGGCGGGGTGTCACAGATGGTATCAGAGCATCAGGTTCTAGTGTCCATAGGATCTGTACGGCTTACTGCGTTTCAGCGTAACGTTTAGTTGTATTAGAGCCCTACTATTAGGACTGTTGATTCAATATCCACTTTTCCGTTATCGTACATCTGCTCTTAAATTTTGTATAAACTGTGTACTTATACAATTTGAATCTTATTTCAGATGCCACCAAGGAGACAGCGAGCGAAGAGGGCTGAAGCCCGAGATGTGGTGAGGGAGGCTCATCAGGAGCCACAGGTGCCAATACCACCACCCCCACCCGAGTTAATTTCCACTACTCAGGTTGCAGTGATAGTGGCTCAGGCAGTCGAGACAGCTACGAGGGCCATGGAAGCCCATTTTCCTCAGCCCCAGGTACCTCCTCCCGTGGCACCGGTAGTTCAGGCTCCAGCAGGACCATCTACTTGGCAGCGAGTCAGAGAGACATTTCAGAAAGGACACCCACCCGAGTTTCAGGGTAGTACCGATGTAGTGGAGGCGTGCAATTGGAAGAAAAATATTCAGCGCCACTTGCGCATGCTAGAGTGCACCGAGGTACAGAAACAAATTCTAGCCACTTTCCGTCTGTCCGGAGCGGCCTTACAGTGGTGGGAGTCAGTTACCACCACCGAGGAAAGGGACACTATGGGAATTTATGAGTTTTGGGTGCGGTTTGACCGCAAATATTTCCCTCCATCAGTAGAGTCGGAGATGAGGAAGAAATTCAGCGAAGTGGTTCAGGGTGATCGCTCAGTTGCTGATTATGAGGAAGAGTTTACCCGCTTGGCTAACTTTGTGCCAAATGAGGTGAGTGATGAGGAGAGGAAAAAGTCAAAATTTATGGATGGCCTGACCTGGAGAATCAGATAGCATTTGATCGGTAATCCGGCGTTGGTAACCTACACAGATGTCGTCAATGCCGCTCTACTACACTGTCAGGATCACCGCTTTCATGCGAGGGGAAATAAGAGAGGTGAACCTAGCCAACCGGGCAAGGTAGGCGGGAGTAGCGACAGCAGCACACCACAACAGCAAACAGTGGGCCAGTTAGGGAAGGATTCCCGACAGAGGAACTCTACCAAGAAGTTTAAGCACGGAAGCCATCGCTTTGACAGACAGGGCAAGCAGGGTCCCCAACCACAAGTTCCTCAGGGCCGACAAGGCCAAGGTAACCAAAATGGAGGACAGCAAGGCCAAGGTCGACAGGGCCAACAGGGCCAAGGGTAGAGACAGTTTCAGGGTCAGTGTTTCACTTGTGGCCAGCAGGGTCACAAGAGTAGAAATTGTCCACAGCCAGACAGGGCACAACAACAGGGTGCCCAACAGGGGCAGCAGGCTCCGTTAGCCCCAGCAGCAGTACAAGCCCCAAAGCCAGGGCAGATGCAGTGCGTACGTGTGTTCAACATCCGTGATATTCCATTTCAGCCAGCACCTCCAGCACCGCCGGCAGTTGCGGGTATGTTTCGTATTCATGGACTTGAGGGTAGTATTTTGTTTGACATGGGGACGACGTATTCATTTATTGCCACTAGATTTGCACGGGCAGCCGGCCTATTAGCAACAGCTGACACTCATCTTATGTGCGTGGAGTCACCGATGGGTAGTGGGTCCCTTATACACTCAATTTGTAAGGGTGTGGACATTATAGTCGGGAGATTGAGTCTAGCGGCGGACCTCCTAGTGCTGGATATGGAGGGATATGACGTCATCCTAGGCATGGATTGGTTGGCGCATTATAGGGCAATGGTAGATTGTTATGAGAGGACTATCGTGTTCTCCATCCCGGGATAAGAGATGTTCCTTGTGGCAATGCCACTCCCCGAGGGAGGATCGCGAACTCATCTATATTATATTGAGGAGGAGACCTCACATGGGGTTGTCGTTTCTCTGGACTCAATCCCAGTTGTGAGGGATTTTAAGGATGTCTTTCAGGAGATACCAGGGTTACCACCCAGCAGGGAGATAGAGTTCGTTATTGAACTAGCACCGGGGACGAGACCGATTGCCAGGGCACCGTATCGCATGGTCCCTTCGGAGATGCGAGAACTGAGAGAACAGATTCAGCAGCTATTAGGACAGGGTTTCATTCGACGGAGTACATCACCATGGGGTGTGCCGGTGTTATTTGTAAAGAAAAGGGATGGTTCACTTCGTTTGTGTGTAGATTACATAGAGCTGAACAAAGTGACGATACGTAATAAGTATCCGTTGCCGAGGATTGATGATTTATTTGATCAGTTGAGAGGGGTTGCATACTTCTCAAAGGTCGATTTGAGATCGGGTTACCGCTAATTGCGCATTCGTGAAGAGGATGTACCCAAGACCGCTTTCCTGTCGCGGTACGGGTCATACGATTTCAGAGTGATGCCGTTTAAGCTAACTAATGCGCCGGCAGTATTCATGGATCTCATGAACAGGGTATTCAGGGAGTTTTTGGATCAGTTTGTGATTGTATTCATAGACGACATTCTGATTTACTCTCGCACGGAGGAGGAACACGCTGAACATTTACGAATGGTTCTACAGACATTGCGGGACCATTAGTTGTACGCTAAATTTGAGAAGTGTGGATTTTGGCTTCGGGAGGTTCAGTTCCTAGGCCACGTTGTATCTAGCAGAGGCATTGCTGTTGACCCGAGTAAGGTATCGGCGGTAAGGGAGTGGGGACAGCCCATGACACTGACCGAAATTCGTAGTTTCTTGGGGTTGGCCGATTATTATCGTCACTTCATCAAGGGGTTCTCAAAAATTACCGGACCTTTGACGAACTTGACTAGGAAGGGAGTGCCCTTCGTATGGAGTGACAGTTATCAGTTAGCATTTGATGAATTAAAGGAAAAGTTGACATCATCACCCGTTCTTGCCTTGCCTAGAAGCGGAGTGGAGTACCGAGTCTATACTGATGTGTCCTTACAAGGGCTTGGGTGTGTGTTATAGTAGGAAGAGAAGGCTATAGCTTATGCTTCCCGAAAGCTTAAGCCACATGAGAAGAATTACCCAACCCATGACCTCGAGTTGGCAGCGGTCATTTTTGCATTGAGGATATGGAGACACTATCTTCTGGGCGAGCAGTTCACTCTATTCACGGATCATAAGTCACTGCAGTATCTGTTCACTCAGAAGGATCCAAATATGAGGCAAAGGAGGTGGCTTGAATTCATGAAGGACTACCAGTTTGATATACAGTATCATCCTGGCAAGGCTAATGTAGTGGCAGATGCGTTAAGCAGAAGACCTACTAGGGAGTTGGCGGAGATTTGGAAGGCAAAGTGGAGTGAACTTCGACACGAGGATGAGCTATCTAGAGCATGCATGACAGTTTTAGCTATCACTCCTGAGAGTGTTATATGGGTAGTGAGAGCACAGGCCGAGGACCCGTTTTTTCAGGACAAAGTACGACAGTTACTGGCCGAGGGGGCAGAGTCCTACTCCATCAGCTCGGAGGGCGGACTACGGTTTAATGGTAGGCTGATAGTACCCGAAGATGACGATTGGAGGCATGACGTTATGACGGAGTTACACGGGTCAAAATTTTCGGTACATCCAGGTGGGGACAAAATGTACCAAGATATGCGACGATTATATTGGTGGTCAGGTATGAAACGAGATATTGCAGAATTTGTCTCAAAGTGTGTTACATGTCAGCTCGTGAAAGTTGACCATCAGAGGCCTTCAGGGATGCTACAACCACTGGAGATTCCCGTGTGGAAGTGGGAGAGTATCTCGATGGATTTTATTACTGGGTTACCAACATCACAGAGGGTCACGATTCCATATGGGTGATAGTGGATCGGCTGACTAAGGTAGCTCATTTCTTACTGGTTCATACGAATTATGATACGATGCGGTACGCGCAGCTATTTATTTCAGAGATTGTTAAGCTACACGGAGTTCCTATTAATATTGTGTCGGACCGAGACAAAATATTTGTGTCACATTTCTGGCAGAGCTTTCAGGAGGCCATGGGCACCGACTTAGGGTTGAGTACGTCGTATCACCCACAGACGGACGGTCAGACTGAAAGGGTAAACCAGATGTTGGAGGATATGCTAAGGATGTGTGTCCTAGATTTTGGGGGAGGTTGGGAGCCATACCTTCCTTTGGTGGAGTTTGCCTATAATAACTCTTACCAATTCACTATCAGCATGGCTCCATTCGAGGCACTTTACGGGAGGCCTTGTCGTTCGCCTGCCTGTTGGCTAGAGGTGGGGGATAACAAGCTATTGGGGCCAGAGATGATACAGGAAACTTCCTCCAAAATAGAGTTGATTCGAGGACGTATTCGAATAGCTCAGGATATGAAAAAGAGTTATGCTGACGCCGGTAAAGGACACGTGGACCTAGATGTGGGAGACCAGGTGTTAATTCGGGTATCTCCTATAAAAGGGATTATGAGGTTCGGCAAGAAAGGGAAATTAGCACCGAGATATGTGGGACCGTTTCCTATCATTGAGAGGGTGGGACCGGTAGCTTATAAATTGGGACTCCCTGAGCATCTTCAGCGAATACAAGATGTGTTCCATGTGGCATCGCTGAAGAAATACAAGAGGAGCGAGAGAGCCTTCTGGCACATTCCACTGGAGGAGATCGATTTGCAGCCAGATGTCTCATATGAAGAAAGACCCGTGGCTATTCTGGATTATAATGAGCGCAAACTACGATCCAAGGTGGTACCCTTAGTATGAATACAGTGGGGACATCATAATATGGATGAGTCTACTTGGGAACGGGAGGAGGATATGCGAGAGCAATATCTAGAATTATTCACAGCAGGTATTTTCTAATTTCGAGGGCCAAATTCCTTTTGTAAGAGGGGAAGTATGTAATACCCCGTAATTCTACTTAATTAGGAAAATACGTTTTATTTAAATTACGTGAGTAGAGTAATTTAATATGATAAAATACGTCTTATTTAAATTACGTGAGTAGAGTAATTTAATGTGATAAAATACGTTTTATTTAAATTACGTGAGTAGAGTAATTTAATGTGATACGTTTTATTTAAATTACGTGAGAAGAGTAATTTAATGTGATATAATGTTAATAAAGATTAATATAACAATTAAAAATTTACTAAATGTGAGTAGTAAATTTTGAATGTTGTTATATACGGTCTAGAGATTTTATGGACGTACCTAAGTTATCTCAACCGAGTATCACGCGTAGACAAAAATTGAAGATGAGATTAGAAAAAAAAAATTAGAGACTCAAACGATAACTTAGAGTCCACAGATGATTCTGAAAGGGTCGAATTAGTTAAAATAGTATACCCGGGGGTACTAGTTGAGTGCCGGATCATTTTCGGGGAAAACCGGGGCCATTTGAGGGTATTTTGGTCTCTTTACATTTATGGGTAAGTAGACCTACGAATTTTGGAAACCATAAATCAGATTATGAGAGTTGAGGCTAGGGTTAGAAAGATAGAATATACACCATAGCCATTAGAGAAGTGAGAGAGACAATTTCCTAAGGCAAAAGAAGCAAGGAGGGGGAAATTCTAAGGAGATTTCACCACAAATTTGTTGGGAAGGAGGATTGAAGGATCAAAATCATCAACCATCATCAACAACCACGAAATCGGACCCTACAAATCATAAGGCAAGTGGTTATTTGTAAAATAAATTGAGTTATAATACCCATATTTAAGCTTTATGAAGAACATGTTTTTTTATAATATTTTTGGGAGAAAAACAATTGATTATGATCCATGATTGGTAGGGATTGCATGTAGAACGTTTTTGGATCTCCAAATATTCTGATATCATAGAAAACTAGATGATTGAATTGAACTAAAAATCTGGAATTATGATGAAAGATGTAAAGAATGTATTTTTAGAGTTCTTGAATATTAGTAAGATTTTTAGTTAATTTGGCCAAGATTTATGATGATTTTGTTGTTGTAAATCATTAGTAATCATCCCAAAACATGTAGGAATGATTAGAAATTGTTGGTTGCAAATATGGTGGACTATCATGAAAGATAGATAGATAAAAATGGTGAAACCCGCATGAAGAAGACGAACTGGGTCTGTCACTGCTTGATCGATCGACCCTTGAATGTCGATCGATCGAGCAGTCGATCGATCGACCCTGCCTGGACTCTAGAGAATTTTGTAAATAAATTTCCTTTTAATTACCATCGCTTAATGGTAACCTTAGTGATGATATTTTACCTATGAGGAGACTTCATAAATACGTGTAGGTGTACCGTGAGATTTCTTCATAAATAATTGAGTGGGAATTTTGGAGAAACGGACCGACGGGAGAAAGATCGATTTAGCCACAGGTTGGGATTGAGAGAATTTAGCTACGGAAAGAGTGAGAGTAAATTCTGGGAAAAATACCAGTAGGTTAAAGTTAACTTAACTACTGATTTAAGGGAGGGGTAACCAGGGCCCTTAGAGTTGCGTGAATACTCAAATAAATACAATAGTGAAATAAATTGTAAATTGGTGAGTACGGTGAATATAAGTAAAATATATTACGTACGGGCATGATTTGATAGGTCGGGTGTGTACCTACTAAATTATATAAAAGTCTGGGTTAAGAGAATTTTACCTAAATTGATTATGTTAGGGTCGATGTGACATTCCGAACTAACATAAGGTTATTATATGTTTGGGGTCGATGAAAAATGTCGAACCAAACTTTAAACTGGTGTCGCGATGAAAGAGTCCCGAACCAGAATATGTGTATATATTCATATTTTTAAATAGTTGGGGTCGATGGATCATTCTGAACCAACTCTTACTTGGGGTCGATGAATCATTCCGAACCAAGAGTCCTTTATGTGTGGTAAAAGGATATGTTAGTGATAACTAATATTAAGTACACGATTGTGTGATAAAATGTATTCTATGTGCATAATCTACAGATTGAGAATAGTAGATAATGAAATGAATTGTAAATATCTTAGTAATAATTTATAGCGTGATGTAATTATTATAAGAATAAGGATAACGAGCAGTAAATAAGTTACCTACGCTTATGGGTAGTATAACTAGGTGAACTAAGTGTCCTCGTTAGACATACACTGTAGAAGAGAGGTGAGGAAGTTCAAGGGAGTTGTGCGAAACTTTAATATCTGTAATCAATAACTCAATTGTGATAACTGCTTGCAAAATATTTTCAAATGTTTTGAGTACTAACTCTTTCTATGTAAAATCTTTTAAAAACCTTTTAGGTGCCCAGCGACAGGGACACCCAGCATGATTTCATTCCAGGGATTTGGGAGCTGCTGCACGTGTGGATGTTGTAGGGATTGTTTAGACGTTTCCTCTTTTTCAGTTCTAGTGCAGGATCTCAGTTTTAGTATTCTTAGTTGGGACATGTTGTCCTTTATTTACTTTTACAATTATTCTGATTTTGGATTTTGAGATGTCTTTTATTGGCCGTGGTTTTCGGCAAGACCTTACCTGCATTCAGTTATTTATGCAACTGTTTTTTTTATCACTAGACTTGTAATGTTCTTGTATGGATTATTTGTTTTGCTTAAGAAAGATAAAATTTTGCAATCGCTCAATTTCACTTAGGTGGTTAGTAACTTAAAAAGTTTCTGACAGTGATGCTAAGAATGAACCATTTAAGAAACCTGTTTAAATTAAATTAAGGCTTGATCACCCAAGGTTTAATTGGACCGGGTGTCACAGCTCATTAGTTTTGAGAGTGTTGATTTTAATGTGTCACGTCATGATTGAGAAGGCCTAATATTACTTCAAGCTCTCTCATTGAGAGAGAGAATAAATCTGTCCATTTTAGTTACCCACGTAAGCATACTTCAATGATTCCGTGTCTCCACTACCAAAAATCTCGGAAGAAATCTCTCCCACTTTGAAATCTCTTCACATATGAGGTATAATTTCTCATATCTCTTCCACCCAGCCAACCTACTTCTTTTCACAAGCTGTTTCTTTTTTCCAGCTAACCTACATCTTCTCTCTCACAAGCTGTTTCTTTTTTCCAACTGGAAGTGCTTCTCTTTGCAATTTTTTTCATCCAGATTTCATTCTCTTTAGCAGGTATGCACATCTCATTTTATCTAACAAGAAGATTAATGATGTGTTTTGTCTTCATTTCTGTTCTTTACTTAGATTAATGATGTGCTTGGGCTTGGGGTTATAGTTTGATACGTGTTTGATAAAATGACTCTATGAATATTTGTAGACAAAACGCTTGCAAACTACAAATTACCACTTCAAGCATTAGAATGTCATCATATAAATATATACTATGATGGGTTTAAAGTCTTACGGAATGCTTTCCATTGGATTGAAGACACCTTCTTCTGTAACAGAACTGTCACGATTCCACACTACAATCTGAACTAAATTGATTTTTTGCCATTGAAACAATCCTATTTCTATTACGAATAACTGGCAAACATTAAAATCAAACATACCCATTTCTCAAAAATTTTAAACAACCCAGAATTAAAAAAAATAACTTTACACAACTAAAATATCATCACTAATAGAAAAAATAATTAAGTAATTCATCAAAACATAAAAAACAAACTTAAATTGCAAAAATTACATTTAGGACACAAAAGTTTCTAAACCTAATACATTTTGTTCCTTCTTTTTCAATCAGTTTTCATGTGTATAAATGAAAAAGGTTTTAGATCAAATCCAGATGAATGATTAAAAACCAATCATTTGAAAAATAAAGACCCACCCACACAAACAGGACCATTTTTTGTTTATAATGAACTGACATGGGCTAAAATAAATCATTAGGCCCACAATGAATCAACTGCTTAATTAAATGCATCTTCTTCACAAATTAGGGTTTGCACATCTTTACATATGAAGCAGTTGCAAAAAAATATCCGAAGATAGCCCATGCATCTTTACTTAGATTAATGATGTTCTTTATATCTTGATTTGAATGTTTACTTTCATTCAATGTCATATCATACAGTTACAAATACTTTCAGTCAAAATGAGATACACTTGCAAACATAAAATGACTTTATGAATATTTGTATACAAAATTTGTTTCACTCAATTTTTTTATTCGTATTTTTTTACTTGATTTCTATTTACTTTACACAAGTTTCATGTTTAATTTGTCTCTTTTTTATTGTAGGAGTATAAATAATTCCACATTTACGTGCCTTTGTTTTTTTATTTTATTTCTGGGGTATATATTTCTGCTCGATAATGCATGTTTGTTGCCTAATTATTTATTGGATGTTAGTAAAAAAAAATTGGATGATATTTTACTTAGATGTTTGTGAGAGTAATGAATTCTTTTAATGCAGAGTATATTTGTACTTTGTATAGTTTGTTTCAATCATATAGGCAGGTTTATTTATGTTTTGTAATGGTTTTTATATGCACAGAGCATGTTTGATGTATTGACCAAATGCATGTTCAATCATGTAGCTATTTTTTTTCTTATTCATGTTTAATCTGTCTTTTTTTTTATTGTAGGAGTATAATTCCACATTTACGTGCCTTTGTTTTTTATTTATTTCAGGAGTATATATTTCTGCTCGATACTCATTCTACTTTCTTTCGAAATCCAACACCCATTCAAGAAAGGTTAGAAAATCACACTCGAGTCTTTGAGAAAATTAACTAACAGGGAAAAAATATATATTTAAATCCATCAAAATATTCATTGTTTCCGTAAAGTTTTACAGCTGCCTAATTTTGTTAGAAAATCACACTCGAGTCTTTGAGAAAATTGACTAACAAATAAAATATATATATTTAAGTCCAGCAAAATATTTGTTGTTTTTGTAAAGTTTTACAACTGCCTAATTTTGTTAGAAAATCACACTCGAGTCTTTGAGAAAATTGACTAACAAATAAAAAATATATAGTTTAAATCCAGCAAAATATTTATTATTTTTGTTAGAAAATCACACTCGAGTCTTCACGAAAATTGAATAACAGGGAAAAAATATATATTTAAATCCATCAAAATATTTATTGTTTTTCTAAAGTTTTACAGTTGCCAAATTTTGTTTCTTATATAGAGTTTCTGACTAAGGTTAGTATCAAGGAAACAATTGATGTTAATAAAATTTAATACACATAAACAATGACCAATCAAGGAGTACAAAATTCAAAAATTTTCCGAGCACATAGAATATATATTATACAACAACGACATCTAGGAAAATGTAGACAAAGACATTTTTTACAATTACACGCTCCAGATAATACAAGACAATTGCAAAGGAACATCATTACAATGCATAGGATCGAAAGAATTGGAATCGTACACCCCCCCCCCCCCCCCACCCCAACACCCAGACGCAATGGGAACTCCCGGATTTTAATCAAAATCATGTGTGGGCGAACATTGAGAGAGCAAGGGAAGCAAGGCAATATTGTAAGGATATGCTTGCAATGCGTAGAATGGGTAGGGTTCCAACCAACACAATTACTTGACACTTGTATGAAAGGATACAACTCCCTACACAAGAAGAGCATATACTTGGTACTGTTGAAACTATGGACATTCATGTGGATCCTACGAGTAATGATCGACATTCAACTTTACCACATCAAGATCACGGGGGATCAAGTGATGAGCATCACTCACAGATAAGTGAGGAAGACTCTAATGCAAATACGGATAATGATGAGGAGGAGATGCCAAGTAAGTATACTTTGCTTAAAATCATGATGTGTGTGTGTGTGTGTGTGTGTGTGTGTGTGTGTGTGTGTGTGTTTGTGTGTGTGTCTATATATATATGATATGCACTTCAAGATCATCTTTGCTTAAAAGAAAATATATATGATATGTATACTTTTACTTTTACAACCATGATGTGTGTGTGTGTGTGTGTGTCTATATATATGTGCATATTTTTATTAATTGTTGTATATTTACTTACATGTTAAACATATTAATGTCATCTTTGCTTAAAAGAAAATATATATAATATGTATACTTTTACTTTTACAACCATGATGTGTGTGTGTGTGTGTGTGTATCTCTCTCTCTCTCTCTCTCTCTATATATATATATATATATATATATATATATAAATGTATGTCATCTTTTTTGTCAAGTTCTTGGTAAATACCACATTATACATCTTTTTAGTTTTGACTTCAAATCCACAAACATAATCTTATGAAATTTGATATTTACCTATATACTTGCAGGGAAATATTTTGATGTTTGGAATTTTGGCAAACCAACTGGATTGTGTCCATTATGCAACTCAATATTGTGGAATGAAGAAAGGAATAACAAACTACATACAAGGTCTGGGTTCAAATATTCCATATGTTGCCAAGAAGGGAAGGTCCAGTTACCAAAACTCAAAAAATGCTTAGAATTCTGAAAATGCTTTTGGATTACAATGGAGGTACCCGGTCTCGAAAATTCAGAGACAACATAAGAACCTATAATTTGATGTGTGCTTTCACATTAGCAAGTGAAAAGGTGGACCATAGTGTTAATAATGGGGGTGGGGCACCATATGTATACCGAATAAATGGACAAAACCATCAGGTAATAATCAGAAAAAAGAGTTTTCATTCTAAGAGTCATCCTCACACCAAACGACCCAAAATATCCTTTTGTCATGAGAAGAATCTAGTTCCCGATAAAAGTGTGTTTTGTAATGACAATAAATAAGAGTCAAGGCAAACTATAAAAAATGTGGGAATTTACCTACCTAGACCAGTCTTTAGCCATGGACAACTATACATAGCTATCTTAAGAACAACATCATGCAGAGGAGTTAAAATATTAATAGACAGAAACGAAGACGAACCAGTTGGATACACACCAAATATAGTATTCAAGGAAGTTTTTAGTAACTTAAACATAGGTAAAACTAATAAAAAGAATTGATTTTTCAATATACTTTTTAAATTCCTTACATAACTAAAATATTTGTATTGCAGGTCACTATGTCGCAAATGGAGCTGAATGAACTCAACTTTAGCACAAAAATGGCCAGAATCCAAGTAAGACTAACGAGAATGTGGATATCACGAAAGAAGACTAATGAGATTATATCTCAAGATCTCATCCTATTAGATTCATCAATAAGTGAATATCAGACCTGCTATGTTTCCTTGCTAATTTTGATCTATGTTTCCTGTCAGCAAAACTATTGAGGTTTTTCATGCACATCACATTGTTTGGTTCCTCCATGCACACAAAATTGTTTGGTTTCTCCTCTTCTCATTACAGAATGAATAAATAAATAAATAGAGTACTGTTTAATAAATTTGAGCCATTTCAAATCAGAGAGATTCCCAACCTCTAACTTATACGAGAGCTAGATTTAAAATAATATATTGGAACTTGAATGGGACTCCCTTCTTTTAAACCACGAATATTATCGAGTAGTGTGTCATAATCCGTCAAGTGTGGATCTGTATCAAAACATAGAGGTTATCAGAGTTCTGCCAAGAATCCTTCATATTTAATAACATTTGTCTGTAATGACAGAGTCCATTCTCTCTTTGGAGAGCAATGAAACATGAAGATATATCTTATTCAATGTCAACCTGCATTTTATCAGCATATATTTTTTTTTTCTTTTTACTGTATACAAAAATGTTGAAGACAACTCCTAGTTCTTATTGGTTTCTCCACGCACACCAAATTGTTTGGTTTCTACTTTTCTCATTACAATCAGATATACACGTATACACACGCACATGTCATACAGCGTTTGAGATTCAAAACATATGGTGCAAAACTCAAAATGGTCTAATTCAAAACTCCTTTCTCGATTGCACGCACGCGCGCGCGCACACACACACACATTGTTCTCCATTTTATCAATCTTCTTTTGCGTATTTGTTTTAGTGTTTAGGGATTTATGTCATTTTCTTTTTAATTGACGGTTTAAGGTTTTTTGTGTTCATTTATTAATGGTCCATTTGTTTGTCCTTTAATGATTTCATATTCAAAAATAAATTTCTGGGAACATTTAATTTGATCACTTATTGAATCGAGTAAAAACAGTGATGATTATTCTCTTTTTTATGTATCCAACTGATCCATGTTTCTCAACACATTTTACAAGAATAATAAGAAAAATTGGGAACTATCAAGGTGTTGGACCAAATAGTGTTGTTGCTATAAAAAACTGAGTTAGATTGCAGTACTTCCTATGATTTATTATCATAGGAAGTACTAGGCTCGATAACAGTGTTACTAGGCTCATAACAGTGTTCTAATGATGTTTATGCTTCTGATGATCACTAGGCTCGATAACAGTGTTACTACTGAATTTAAAGTATTTCTGGTACCTTTCTCTAAGTTTTTACTTGTGTATGTTTCTTATGAAAGTGCAGTGTTCCAGGTTTGTTTCTAATGAAACTGTTGATATGGTCTACTTTGGAAGTAGCATTAATTGTTCTCTTAGTTTTTCTTTTCTTTCTTTCTTTTGGTCTTTTGTTGTGTTATCACTATGAAACACTGCTTCAACTATAGGACATAGAAATTAGTAGACACGATTTTCTACTCAATATACAAATTAGTACGTATACACAGTCAATACATTCAATAACTCCATACACATTTGATACATCATAATACATTTTGCTGTCTTTAATTTTCCCCTTCAAGTAGGACTTAATTTCAATACATATAATCTCTTTGGGTCCACATGGTGAGTTCCTTGACTTCCCCGACTTTCCGAGCATGGAATTGTTGAGCATTTTCAAATCAAAGAGATTCCCAACCTGTAACCCGTGCGAGAGCTTGATTTAAAATCATATATGGGAACTTGAATGGGCCTCCATTATTTTAAACCAAGAATATTCTCGAGCAGTGTGTCCTCATCCATCAAGCGTGGATCTGTATCAACACATACCAGTTATCAAAGTTATGCCAAGAATGAAACCAACTGTTTATCTTTTGACTTTGTTGTTCATGATTGGTTTGATTTGGAACTATATCTTTTATTTAATGAATTCTACAATATATATATACTATAACATTTACCTTTAATGTACCAGAATACAAATATGCAAGCAAAAATTCCATCAACACTGATAGATAAATTTGGAGATAATATGGAGAAAGGAAAAGTGCATTGGATTCAAAACTTCAACGTGAGAATGGCAACAGGAAATTTCAAAGAAAGCGCTCATAAATACTTCATATGGTTCAACCAAGATACACGCATAAAAATTGCAAAAGATGATGGATCCATCAAACTGGAAAAATTCAATTTTGTTGAATACGATGAAGCTGAAAAAAGAGCCGTAACTAATTAATATCTATCAGGTACCATTAAAAACTTAGTCACCTACAATATATATATATATATATATATATATATATATATATATATATATATATATATATATATATATTAACAAATTCTTTTGTAGATATCATTGAAGATGTCGTCCCATATTCCCCACTAAACGACAAAACATTTTTTGGGAAAACAACACAAATGACATAAATTATATTGGCAGACAAAAGGTCTTAAACGTAGCGAGAAACATTATGAAAAATATTGTAAACAAAATTTCCCACTTAATGATTTTATGTTATGCGTTTCTTGGTTATGCAGTTACAACAAAGTCAAACTTACTTTGTAGGGGGGTCAGGCAAAATCCTTCAGCGAGAAAGTTTCAAAAGATAACAACAAAAAATGCATCATCATTGCAACCACGATGAAGGAAATAACATTTAATAGTAAGTTCTTTAATAAATTAATATGCATATACTTATTCATAAAAACGAAAAAATAAACCAAAAAAATATTTTTTATATTTTGACAGGGGATAGCGACTTCTTAGGTCATGCATCCACTGTAATATATTACAACCTTGACGTCAAAGAAGTAACATAAATTAGAGAGAGGTAAAAACGTAGAATTTTAAATATTTATCCATGTTAGTTACAAATTTTAATAACTGGTACATTGCAGGTCACCCCACATAAAGTCGATCATGTCTCCAATAGTATCAAAGAAGCTGCACCTCAGAGATGAAAATGTCAAGGATAAATATAGGAAAACTATAAAAGAATTGAAAGCTTCCCTTCACAATAAAGATACAAAATTCGTAAGTCATAAAGCCGATCATGTATCCAATAGTATCAAGGAAGCTACACCTCAGAGATGAAAATGTCAAGGCCAAATATAGAAAAACTATTAAAGAATTGAAAGCTTCACTTCACAATAAAGATACAACATCCGTAAGTTTTAAAAACTATGTATGTGTGTGTGTGTATATATATATATATATATATATATATAGAGAGAGAGAGAGGCTCATGTGCACACTAAGTTTGCACATCATTTTTTTAAAATAGTAAAAAAAAATTGAGTTGATTTTTTTTGTGTGATATTTAAACATTTCAACGGACCCATGTAAAAACAATCAGCTAAAAAAAACTTTTTTTGCTATTTTTAAAAAATTGGTCAAACTTTCGCTGCTTTTAAGCACTTTAAAAGCTACGAAAGTTTGACCGATTTTTTAAAAATAGCAAAAAAAGTTCTTTTGAGTTGATTTTTTTTACATGGGTCCGTTGAAATGCATAAATATCACACAAAAAAAATCAACTCAAAAATAATTTTTTTAATGCTTTAAAAAAATTAGTGTGCGCCAGTACTATGCAAACTTAGTGTGCATAGGAGCCTGCCTCTCTCTCTCTCTCTCTCTCTCTCTCTCTCTCTCTCTCTCTATATATATATATATATATATATATATATATATATATATATATATAAAGTAAACTAACAAATCAATTATAAAATAGGGAACCCTTTTCACATGTAAGGCTATAATAGCCAGAATCATAGATGATTATGGGTTGCACTACTTTTCGTGCCGATCGTGTCGTACATCAATTGAACAAGGGAAAGATGGAGCATGTTATTGTATAAAATGCAACAAAAAAACATAAGCAAAAACGGTGATAAAGGTGCAATTAGAAGTTGAAGATGAAACTCATTTTGCTTCCGTCACAATGTTTGGATTTACAGCACTCAATTGTCTACAACAAACAAAACAAGAAATAGTTGAATCTGAGGTACAAATTAGATATATATTTACATGGATTTTTATTTATACAATCGATAATTAATTTAAAATAAAAATGTAAATGCAGGCAAATATTGAAAAGATGGAGAAATTCAAGCAAGATGTGGAAGGGAAAAAATTCATTTTCCAAATTGAAATCAAGCCATACAACCTTGAAACTAAAAAGGGCTCCTTTATGGTTGTGACCACATACAAGATTGATGATGATACTGATGATCAACCGATCAAAAGGATGATAAAATTTGAACAGGTACTCATGCAATATATAGTTGTCTCAAATATCATACAAAATTACAATGCGATAAAAAATGAATACAAAATTCAAACCATTTTTTTGCAGGAGTTCGATGAATTGGAATAAATAAGAGCATTGAGAGGAAATGGCGGCTTGGATTTAAACATTTATTATTAGACGTAGTTTCAGACATTGAAGTTTCATCAACTTAAATTTGGATTATTTGTTATTTCATATTATTAGTGAAATCTTATCCGTAGAAACAAATAAACTATATATTTTTTATTATTTTTTAAAAATTCTTTAATGTCTCTTTATTATTGGGGTAAATGATCAAATTAATTTGTCTTCATCATATTATTCAACGGTTACGATATCATTATTTTGCTATTATTATGTTTTTGTGTTGGTGATATATATTGATCCTACCATCGATGGTTATTACTATATGGAAAATGTTTATGTTTTGTTGTTGTTGTTTCTTTGCTATATGCTGATGAAATAGGTTACACGGGTGAAAAGTGATGCTCTTTCGCACGAGTGCTCAATATCTACTCCAGAATGTCCGTAATGATTCCTAAAGGTATTTGTATTATGCATGATATGGAGCATGTAATGTGCATATCAAATAGAATCTTCTCCAATTGATTGTGTGAAATAAGATTGTTGTAATGTGCATATATCTAAGTATATATGTCATCTCGTGCATCGCACGGGTTGCATACTAGTTATTTTGCAAATAATAGGAAAAATCTATGGATCTACATTGATATTTGATAACACATTAACACATTTTGTTTGTTCATCAATAAGGATGTTGTGACTATTAGATTTTTACTTTATTAATTTACCACATAAAAACTAACCTATGAGACTCTTTATGAATAATCTTCAAAATACTTCAAATGGTTTTATATGTGGCCCAACAATTAAAACAAAATGGAAATCAAATGCTTTTATGGAAACCTGATCTTACTGTCTATCAACTATTTTGTTATATCCACTACTTTGTGAGGTCAAAATTAGCGTGTGATTCTCACATGGAGCACGTGTCTTTAAGTCCATTTTCTTATTTTTTTGGGGGGACAGTAAAACATGGGTACTACGGGACGTTAATTCCTTCACAACTTCTCGAGAATATGGTCTACAAAAGACATTATGACATAAATACTATTAATTTGAGTTTGAAGAGCATTCTCAGCGCATATGGTTTATTTGGAGGTTCGCATGGGGAAAATGAGGTATCGGAGAGGAAATAAAATCACAGCGCGAATATGAAAAGTCAAAACTCTCAAAAGTAATACTGTTTTTCGGGTAAGAGTGTGAGTATTGTTTGAAGTTGTGTAATTTTTCGTTGATCTCCTACGAAATTCAATCATCCCTTTGAGACAAATTATGCCCCCCCCCCCCCCCCCCCCATTTAACATAATTACAAGATTTCACCTTTTAAATATCACCAATATTAAATTTGGGAAAGTTGGATTAGCTAAAACAAAAATATGAATGTATAATTTGTTGTGCTTGGAAAAAAAATTGTTGGTGATTTCTAACAGGTTAAAAATATTGTAGTACCGAATATGTGTGTTTGGATGACAATGAAATAAAGTAGAAATTAGGTTTTATAAATTGGAGGTTCAACTGTAATAATTCAGATTATAGGGATACAAATTATATAAGACTCGACCGAAACACTGTTGTTCGCTTGAAAAAAAAAGACATACTCTCATACGAAACATTATTGTTCGTGGGAAGTTTTAACTTGTAAACTACACCGTTTTGGGCGTTTTTACCCTAGTTTTTCGTGCTGGTAAAAACTACAGTTTTTTTTTTACCAAAGCCTATACCATATCAATTTCCATTTATAACAGTTTAGCTAGTGCGTTGTATTTTTTACCTTAAATTTACAGGTCTACTCTTCGTGTTGGGAATTCTCTAAGCAAGAAGGCAACACGGGAGTCAGATGAGTGAAGAAATTCTACAAACAAAGAGAAACTCATATCTTTTAGTCATCAATGTTTGTATATAAAAATTGCAAACAGGTGTAATTTATTGTATCGCACGCTACTTGAGAAATTTTTGTAAAAATGTTCCACAAATACTACAAACAGTTATTTTTTTAGTCAAAATTAAGGATATTTTAAAAGAGTGATAGCATATAAGTGAATTTGAGACGAATATATGATGACTATAAATATATATATATACTTCGATAGGACTAATAAAAATAAAAAATTATCCCCAAACAGAGATATTGAAACATGATTGACGACAAAATTTTATAAGAATATTTCTTCCAATTTGACCCAAGTGGTGGCCTATGTTGAACTACTCTGAATTATTACAACGCTTTGTTATTTGTTAGGGTAATAAAGTGTCAGGCTAATAATTGTCTAGGGAATACCCACAAGATAATCAAGATATTCATGCTCCTATTCTTGGGGACTCAGTTACAACCGACTACACCTAGTCAAAATAGTTACCTGGTTAAGTTCCTTATTATTTGTAGTCTCTCCTCTCGTAACCCTACACTTGTCTACATGTGTAACAACCTTATACCCCATGTATATCTATAAATAACTACCGCGGAATAAAAAATTTCAGTCATGGATCTTTGATTAATCAAACAATTGAAAAATGTAAAACCAAAAATAGGTTTGAAGAACAAACATATGGTTTTGAACACAATAACTTTGGGATTCGGTTGCAATCTGATGGGGAAAAAGGTATTTGTTGATGATTAAGTGATATATTATTTTGGATCTCCTAAATCTTGATTAAGCTTCTGTAAAGCTTGGATCTTCTAATGTATGATCCTGCCCAATGTTAGGTAGGTGCGTGGGCACGTTTTGAGATGAAAACCCTTGCTTATGATTTAGATATAGTGATCTCTCTCTAGCCCTCATCATAAAAATGTGAATAGTATTTTCTCGTACCCTTGCCAAACCCTAATGATTAAAACCCCTTCTCACACCCTTATATACCAGTACAAAAAGGTGAGCTAGGGCCAAACTGAGTTACTTAAGGGATTAGGCCTAAGTACTTTGGTATATGGAGGGACCTAAGATAAATAATTAGCTTCGAAATAAATACTCAAAAATACCAAATTACATTTACCGTAATTTATATTATTTTTCAATAAGAATTAATTATGCTAAATAATTATGAGTGCACTCTAATTTAATTATCTCATAAATCACTCAAATATAATGAGGTCTTATAAGCAAATTCGATAATGGTACATGATATGATTCCTCTCTTTAAGCTTCTGATACTAGATTCGTTAAGTCAATTTGTCATTAATTAATTTTAATCAACATCTAATCATTTCCTTAATTCTCAGACTTAACTTATATTGCTACTCCACCAGATTATTAATAATCCACTGGTCAGATTTACAGGTGAAAACAAATCATATACGTCTATCAAGGGGGAATTTCAATCTAAGGTATCCCTGAACGCAGATTCCTTTGAATTAAGGTCTCAAACCTACTTACATAACTGTCACCCAATATGCGGGGATGATTTGATTCAATCTAAGATTAAATCTCACCCATATCAATCAAAGCAACAATCACATAATCATTCCAATCCTCATAATTCTCGTGATTAAAAATATATGCACCATTTGCAAATGGTGTGAGATTTACTGAGTCTAATCAAGACAACCCTTATATTTAAATCTTAATGGTGGTCATATTCAATACATTCTTGGGATGTATTGATCATAATCATTTGTTGAACTATCTCATAAGTTATCGAACCATGATACTGGTTCACGTAGTTTGAGATAATTTACTATGATTTCATCGCAGCCATTCTGATGGGATACCAACTACCTATTTAGGTTGTGAACTTTTCGATAATTCTAAATCTTAAATCTAATCTCCTTATAATCAGTCAAAAGTCGTCTCACTAAAATTCCTACTAAGATCTATGGGTTAACATTAACTTGAAATAATATATTTAAACAAATGTAAAGAACTCCCACAAACTTGATTGTAATTTTAAAGTGAATAAAATAATCCTTTATAGTCAATGATAAAAAACAAAATTACACATGATCCCCCACTTAGTCTTAAAGTCATGTGGCCATGAATGTGACTCCTAATCATTCTACATGATTTTTAAAATTCCTTGATGGTAGATATTTGCCAAAGGATCCGCCAGGTTATCCTTAGTTTCAATCTTGGTTTGATGTATCTCCACTGCATGATCTCCCAAATCAAGTGATACTTATTCTTAATTTGCTTCGCCCTCTTATGAGTCTTTAGTTCTTTTGAATTGACAACCACACCCATATTGTCACAAGAAAGTGTAATAGCCGATTGTATTGGGAGAACAACGCCTAAGTCACTTAAAATGTTCTGTAACCAAACTACATCTTTTATTGCCGTTGAATAGGCAACATACTCAGCTCCTATGGTCGAATCATGAATACATGATTGCTTGATACTCCTCCAATTTATAGCTCTACCTCCTAGGTGTGACACCCCGTCTAATTAAATACCGGGTAGCTACTCCTTTATTAAATTAATATAGAATATCAAGTTGGTTCAGTCTTAGCATCACTTTTGAAACCATTTAATTAATTACTAGCCACCTAATATTTAAAATAGAGAGATGCCAAATTTTATTAAATCAGTTAACAATTAACAAAGAATTAAATCATCAACCATCAATTGCATAAACAATCTCATATGAATAACCAACGAAATAAAATAAACTGAATCTGGAGTAAAAACTCCAATAATAATAATAATACCAGAGTAAATAAAGTCCTAATACCAGAGTCAGAATAAATAAACTAATATCTGAAATAATGAAAATCTGTAACTACAACCTCTAAATAAGAACGGGCAACATGCCCTGACTGATATGAATGAATCTGAAGGAATTAAAGATAAATGTGGAGGCGCCTAATACCAAGATCCTGTAGCTTCCACAGAAGCTACAACACGTCTTCAGAATGAAACTTCTATGCTTGGCGTCCCTGTGGCTGGGCAGCTAAAAGGTTTTTACGAAAAAAGAATTTGAAAGCAAATGGGTCAGAGCCCGAGGTGATAATATTTTAAAAATAGCAAGTGTTTAAATTACAATATTAAACAACAAATATATTAAACATGTTAGTCACGTGCCCTCATTTGATATCCTCACCCCTCAACTATTGTGTACGCTTAACGCATCCCTTAAGTTTCACCTAGTTACACCACTACCTGACTAGTCTATTCTACCCCCATATAGACGGTTCTTACTTTAGATACCACCCATTTTATTTAAATAGGATATATTCATAACTCACACATTCAATAATCAGATTACTTATCTCAAGTATCAGTTAAGTCTACATTGTTCTTAACTCCATTAAATTCCTTAAGTATTCACATCTATTAAGTAGCGGTGAATCAGTCGCAAGTACATATATAGGTCACCCATCACACACACACACACACACACACACACATATATATATATATATATATATATATATATATATATATATATATATATATGGCACCCCTAGGCTAAGCTGCGATGCGCGCATACTCTGCTATCTAATCCCGGTACATCACGTACATAAGGATCACGTATTCCGAATCACTCAGGAACCGTTGTAATACAAATCATACATAGTGGAGGTGAATATAGTTCACATACCCATGGGTCATGCAAATACCTACGCTCCCATGGTCAGCTGACTTATCAACTCACAAATAAGTCATTCACAGTCCTATATCCTTAAGGTACCAGTCTAAATCCCCCCGAAGGCACACAAAGATAAGACGGTCCTTTCCCGAAAATCAACCTCCCATAATAATAAGTATGGTAGGTATGTCATACACATAATCATCCATGTACTAAGTATTCACACAACATATGTAATCATCATTTTAGTATAGGTATATTCTAGCCCCATATCGTATGTCTCACACATATAATAATATCGTCCCATTTATTCTACACAATAGATTTTAACGCGATAATTATCGACGTATAGCTCCGAGTACATGCCCTATCCCAAAACGGTTACTAAGTCCCCCGCTAGTCTCTAAGCTTATCTCAGTATTTAAAGTTTCCCCCTTTTAGTGTTTAACCTCAAATTATAATTGGAGCAAAATATATTCAGGTTTTCACAACTTACAATCGTATATATATATATATATGGCACCCCTAGGCTAAGCTGCGATGCGCGCATACTCTGCTATCTAATCCCGGTACATCACGTACATAAGGATCACGTATTTCGAATCACTCAGGAACCGTTGTAATACAAATCATACATAGTGGAGGTGAATATAGTTCACATATCCATGGGTCATGCAAATACCTACGCTCCCATGGTCAACTGACTTATCAACTCACAAATAAGTCATTCACAGTCCTATGTCCTTAAGGTACCAGTCTAAATCCCCCCGAAGGCACACAAAGATAAGATGATCCTTTCCCGAAAATCAACCTCCCATAATAATAATAATAAGTATGGTAGGTATGTCATACACATAATCATCCATGTACTAAGTATTCACACAACATATGTAATCATCATTTTAGTATAGGTATATTCTAACCCCATATCGTATGTCTCACACATATAATAATATCGTCCCATTTATTCTACACAATAGATTTTAACGCGATAATTCTCGACGTATAGCTCCGAGTACATGCCCTATCCCAAAACGGTTACTAAGTCCCCCACTAGTCTCTAAGGTTATCTCAGTATTTAAAGTTTCCCCCTTTTAGTGTTTAACCTCAAATTATAATTGGAGCAAAATATATTCAGGTTCTCACAACTTACAATCGTACCTCACTAGTCGGATATTCGTACGTTTACCACTTAACCTTAATTATATCTAATAATTTTTTCGGGATTCAAATACCATCCTACTGCTCTTCCATAAGTACCAATATGATCAATCAATCGTCACTAAAGAGTTCTAAAGGTTGGAAGTTATTCAATTATTTAAAGCAAAAATACTTCACTTTTTCTATAGGGGTCGATCGATCGATCAAGCAGTTATCTGCCCAGAATTTCCTTTAACAGTTACGGGATTCTACCATTTTTTCACCTCCAAATCACATTACAACGTCCAAATATCCGTAAATGAGTATACTAATCATGAAACCAACATTACTACACCAGTCTTAACGTTCAAGATTCATTAAAAAACACATATTATCGATTTCTTGGATTAAAAGTCATTAATAGTACTATAACCCTAATTTTTCATCATCTCTTCAAAATCATTATAAACCTAAATTAAATTTCATGATTTTCTAATTCATAGTTTATAATTCTTTCACTTAATGATTCCAGAAAGTCCACTACATGCAAACCTACCCAAGTTCATGATTTAGTCTCCAATTTCACATTATCACAATTCTTCATAATTTGTCTTCAAATTTAATTTATCATGTAGAACATATGCCATAAATCTTTGCAAGATAAATCACTTGCCTGGAAAATAAAGATTCTGATCCTTTGAAGCAGACGGTATGGGAGTAATCCTCTCTTTTCGATCTATCCGGTCGTGGTGATGGTGGTGCAAAAGCCGCTAGGGTGGTTTCTTCTTTGGAAACTTTCTTCTCTTCCTCTTTAATTGCCGTTATGATTTTTGGTTGTGAAAATCCTAAGGGACTCAAGTGTTGGCTGGTAATATCAGTCTAAAATCCGTGGGTTACTATTCCTAAAAAAGTCAAAATGACTAAAATACCCTCCCGGGTTGCCCGTTAGGCCTAAAATGCCCTGGGACCCAAACTAAACCCCTGGCTATTGTTTTCTGAAAATCTCGACCCTTCTGAACACGTTGACGCAATCAAAATGATCATACGGATGACGTAAAAATAAATTAGTTTTTAGTCCATTAAATTGGGTCCTGACACTCGCGTCCCAACTTAATTACTGAAGCTGTCGTATTTTTAACTCGCGATAATTTTAATAAATTCAATAATAATATATTACCATAATCACTTAGTAATATTCAATAACATTATTATAATCAAATACTAACTCATGCCTCGCTAGCATTTAAATCCGAATTAATTTTCAATTAATTATCCCAAATTAATTTAATTAATCCCATAATTAAAAGTAATTTCATTTAACTAATCTCATAATTAAAAGCCATAAAAATATCATAAAAATACGGGGTATTACATACTTCCCCCTTAATAATGGAATTTCGTCCCGAAATTCGGAAAGGTAAGGCATACTTGGAAAATTAGGTATCCTCCAGAACTCAAAACAAAATTCAAAGTAAGGCTCAATCACTACAGGCCCCGCTTCACAATAAGCTTCTTAAACACTCTCGACACTTTATCAATTATAGGGTCACACCTCGATAAATCCACCTCACCTTATGTTCTTACTAAACAACATTCGAATAAGAATAACCTATACATCATTATCTCATTATTATTGGGAGGTCGCACCTCCTTCGTATCAACTCCCACGTTTGTCTAAACACAAGACCCCCATCCTGGGAGAAACCATAAGACATTTGACTATTCTTGTCCCTTCTTTGAATCTCCATTCCCGGCAGTGTAACTTTTACAAAAGGAAAAAGCCACCTAAAACGGTTTGTGGTTATCCCATTATAGTCATCGAACTCTAACTTCTGACTGATCCAAAACTCTGATAATCCGCTCACCTATAAACATCCAGAGGAAGAATGGTAAGGTTTATCCACACAAAACCTGAGTAAGAACCTTGTCCACTATAAATAGGTACAGGTTCTTTCACACAACTCTACTATTAGGTAATATTCTCTCCCCATTACCATATTATACTTCACCTACTAGCTATACCCGTTGTGGAAATGAAATGTTCGCAATGAGTCCAAAATTACTTTCATATAACTTCACCAGTCGTCAATCACTTTGCTCCTACTACTCGGGCTATAGGTGGTACAACCTTCTCAAAACGAAACGTTATCCCCACTACTTCCTGATACCCCATATTGAAGGTAGGTTTCAAGGATCTCATCCTAGTTCAGAATAATAATGGGTAGGACCACGTACCGGTGCGATCACTATCTAATAGTGCAAATCATTCAAGGATATAACAATTACTTTCCTTTTGAACAACATGTTCCACACATTCGAAGGAACTCGTTACTTATCTTTAGGTTGACAACCGATCAAAGAAATTTACCAACTTGACTCTTCCATCACTGGAATCGTCGGCTTGATACAAAATTTTCTATCTGATTATCTCAGTCCAACCGATTTACTACTTATAATACCCCTTTCAACACCGAATTTCACTTATAATTCTTCTCGTTAAGTGATACTTAATGACCCTCTTCTTCCCTCGGCGTATACCAAAAGTTTTCACCACGATGTTCACTTCTTGACTCTTTATACCTTATTGACATCAGCATATTTACACGCAAGTCACTCTCAATATTCTACTGGTTAGAACTCCGCTCTAATTTGTCCATAATAGTTAATTATTTGCCTTATCAAGGGATACCTACTTTTTAAATGGCTTCCTACTGCCTTTCAACCAAACTCGGATGTGCTACTGTGATTCCACACAAATATACTTCTTATCATCCTTCTCTTATGACGCTGAATCCATTCTACCACTAGCATTTTGTAATATCCGTCTCACAAGCATAAATTTCACCCATCTATTTTCATGTCTCTTCTTTCGGCGATCCAAACACTAGCAAAACAAGGTGTCCATACACCTTATAGACAGTGCATAGGGGTTTAAACGTCATATATGCTTCATACGTACTCCCAACTCTTTATTGCCCCTGCATTCACAACGTGGCTATACCACTTAGGCGTTCTTAATCACCCCCGAATTTGAAATTCTAAATCCTCCTAAACATCATTCCATCCTTCAACCTTCCAGAATAAAACAAAATTTTTAGTACTTCCGTACCACACAACTGGATCTACTAGCCTTATATCAAAAATTAGCTTTCAACTTACAGTTCTAACTATATATTTCTATAACGATTGAGGTACCGAACTCATCGTCGAATGACCAAACATCTCCCTACTACCAACCTTATGCTAAGTTTCATGCGTGGGATGTCTCGCAAAGCAAAATCTAAATAAAGAACCCCCACGATACACTACTACCTAGCATTGTCGGTCATCGAAATCTGTTAGGCCCTCAGTCCATAACATGTACCCCTATATTCCCGTCTCTTGACACAAAAGTTACACCTCCTTCCGTAATTACACTTAAATAAAGAACTGCCTCTGAAATACACTGTCACTTAACATAGGTGGTAGTCACACTCCATAAACATGGTGCACATATAATCGGGTCTCTCGAAATCCTGTCCCCAGACATACAACTATGAGTATTAATTTCCACGTCTCTAAAGGGTGATATAACAATGCACTCTTCCTATTACCACATCTTGAGCATTAATTATATTAACCAGCTAAATCTTTTCGCTGAACAGTAACCAAATACACTCTGAATCCTATCAATAAAGTCCCTACACATACCGAGATCAAATATCCGAGAATATTACACCTTTTGAAGTCTCGAAAAAAAATATATATATATATATATATATAAACATGAGCCCATCCCTCTCGCAGTTGAGGTCTCGCCAAAACAAAACATTTTACCCTAAGGTAGTAACCCCGATAGACTTGCGACATGTGCCCACTATCGGTCTAAGTATCACTATAAAGTCATAATCAATATAATATCATAATCATATAACACATCACTAAAATGATTAATCTCAATAAAGTATATACCACTATTGATACACTCATTCATCCTCTTCGAATACACTAAAGGTACCCCGCTATACCAGGGAAAATGTTCACATAATAATAACATTGCCGATATACGCACTAAACTCATCTCTCATGCGAATATAGCAATAGTAAAAATGTAGTAATTCATTCCTTTCACATACAATACGCATCATTATTTGAGGATATAACGCATACTTCTACCTTGTCAATTGCCCTGGCTACTCAAGTGGTTCCTGGACTTAACACAATTGTCTGTACCAAACCAAAAATTACATTAACTATTTCCCTCGCTAGGCACCATACCCTTATCCCTTTACTCACTTCGATAAGATTTAACACATGGGGTTTTACTCTCCCCAAAATGCCTCTACACATAATCCTCTTATCTCCGGTCATACTATCCATGTTAGGGTTGTCCTTCTCTCGAACTTTAGTAGTCTCGACTATGATGGCTACCCCCATTGTTTTCTTAGATTTGTTGGCCTTAAGGAACATGCTACTGGTTTCAACAGCCGTTACTGAATTCACCATCGCTTGGTAAAAATTCATCTATCCGAATTATTTAAATGGGTCCACTAATGGGTCTCTCCCCCTTGTGGTGCTTCACTAACCCGTTTCACCCAGTCGTACTCTTTGACTTAATTCTCAAATCTTATAGCTCCTCTCACCAGGAAGCGTTAGCATCCATATTGACAGGCGCAACATTGTTGTTATCTGCATTGATCGCCCAAGCAGAATTTCTCATAAGTGCTTGCAATTTTTTTCTTATGAGTTAATTTTCCCTTTAAAATCCTCTTCTCCATTGTACCTACTTCATCCGGTGCAAGATTCGCCAAGTAATTAAATTCTTTTCTCATAAGGGACCTCTGTCCGACCCTCTGGTGTGAGTTCAGAACAATGTTCGTGTCTTATTCTGAACATCTGATGAAGGAACTTTCGATTAAATAGTACCTAATATCCTTCCAATGACACAATATTTAACTAATAAGTGTGGTGGTTGACTCCTATCATTATAACTTTGCTCCGAAGAGCCAAGAAAATTTTTACCCCAAATTTCACTTTCGGTTAGCCTCACTCTGATACCTGCCCAAGCCTTTGGATATTTTACCTTCATTAGCTAACATGGACGATCTTTGCATTCCTAGAATTTCCACTGCTGGTTCTCTTCAATGTCTCATCTGACTCTCTCCCAATCCAACCTTGTTGGGTGAGTCTAATTTGACTCCACTTTCTACTATAGCGGTACGTGAAAGTCATAGGTTAAGCCTAAGCCATCTTTACCATCCTGGCTTTCCGCACCATAATAGGGGTGACCTCAACTACGGTCATCATTCTTGAATACACCTAATAACCTCAACTGAGCTTTGCCTCCTGCTATCCGCCCATCTGTCCTTGCCTGATATACTGCGTTGTTTGGCACACGAACACACCCGAATGAAAATAAGATTCAATATCATATACATTATAGCAGGAGAACGAAATCTCACCAAAGGAATCAACAATCCTAAGCGTAGGGCTCTACATCAAAGAAGCGACGCTGGAAGCATAATAAGACACACAGATCCTAAAGGACACTAGAACCTGATGCTCTGATACCACCCGTGACACCCCATCTAATTAAATACCGGGTAGCTACTCCTTTATTAAATTAATACAGAATATCAAGTTGGTTCAGTCTTAGCATCACTGTCGAAATCATTTAATTAATTACTAGCCACCTAATATTTAAAATAGAGAGATGCCAAATTTTATTAAATAAGTTAATAATTAACCAAGAATTAAATCATCAACCATCAATTGCATAAATAATCTCATATGAATAACCAACGAAATGAAATAAACTAAGTCTGGAGTAAACACTCCAATAATAATAATACCAGAGTAAATAAAGTTCCAATACTAGAGTCAGAATAAATAAACCAATATCTGAAATAATAAAAGTCTGTAACTATAACCTCTAAATAAGAATGGGCAACATGCCCTGACTTATATGAATGACTCAAAAGGAATCAAAGATAAATGTGGAGGCGTCTAATACTGAGATCCTGTAGCTTCCACAGCAGCTACAACACGTCTTCAGAATGAAACTTCTATGCTTGGCGTCCCTGTGGCTGGCACCTAAAAGGTTTTTACGAAAAAAGAATTTGAAAGAAAACGGGTCAGAGCCTGAGGTGAAAATATTTTTAAAATAGCAAGTGTTTAAATTACAATATTAAATAACACATATGTTAAACATAGTCACGTTCCCTCACTTGAGATCCTCACCCCTCAACTATTGTGTATGCCTAACGCATACTTAAATTTCACCTAGTTACACCACTACCTGACTAGTCTATTATACCCACATCTAGGTGGTTCTTACTTTAGATACCACCCATTTGATTTAAATAGGATATATTCGTAACTCACACATTTAATAATCAGATTACTTAGCTCAAGTATCAGTTAAGTCTACATTGTTCTTAACTCCATTAAATTCCTTAAGTATTCACATCTATTAAGTAGCGGTGAATCAGTCACAAGTACATATATAAGTCACCCATTAGATATATACATATATGGCACCCCGAGGCTAAGCTGCAGTACACGCATACTCTGCTATCGAATCCCGGTACATTTCATACGTAAGGATCACGTATTCCAAATCACTCAGGAACCGTTTCAATACAAATCACACATAGTGGAGGCGAACATAGTTCACATACCCATGGGTCACGCACATACCTACGCTCCCATGGTTAGCTGACTTATCAACTCATAAATAAGTCATTCACAGTCCTATGTCCTTAAGGTACCAGTCTAAATCCCCCCGAAGGCACACAAAGATCAGACGACCCTTTTCGAAAATCAACCTCCCGTGATAGCAAGTATGGTAGGTATGTCATACACATAATCATCCATGTACTAAGTATTCACACAACTTAGGTAATCATCATTTTAGTATAAGTATATTCCATCCCTATATTGTATGTCTCACATATATAATGTATTGCCCATTTATTCTACACAATAGATTTTAACGCGATAATTCTCGATGTATTGCTCTGAGTACATACCCTATCCCAAAAAGGTTACTAAGTTCCCCTCTAGTCTCTAAGGTTATATCAGTATTTAAAGTTTCCCCCTTTTAGTATTTAGCCTCAAATTATAATTGGAGCAAAATATATTCAGGTTCTCACAACTTACAATCGTACCTCACTAGTTGGATATTCGTAAGTTTACCACTTAACCTCAATTAAATCTAATAATTTTTCCGGGCTTCAAATACCATCCTACTGGTCTTCCCTAAGTACCAATATGATCTATCAATCATCACTAAAGAGTTCTAAAGGTTAGAAGTTATTCAATTATTTAAAGAAAAAATACTTCACTTTTTCTAGAGGAGTCGATCGATAAAAAAAATGGGTCGATCGATCGACATGCTTGGATCGATCGATCGATCAAGCAGTTATCTATCCAGAATTTCTTTTAACAATTACGGGATTCTACCATTTTTGCACCTCCAAATCACATTACAACATCCAAAACTCCCCAAATGTGTATACTAATCATGAAATCAACATTACTACACCAGTCTTAACGTTCAAGATTCATCAAAACATCACAGATTATCGATTTCTTGGATTAAAAGTCATTAATAATACTATAACCCTAGTTTTTCATCATCTCTTCAAAATCATTATAAACCTAAATTAAATTTCGTGATTTGCTAACTCTTAGTTTATAATTCTTTCACTTAATGATTCCAGAAGGTCCACTACATGCAAACCTACCCAAGTTCATAATTTAGTCTCTAATTTCACATTATCACAATTCTTCATAATTTGTCTTCAAATTTAATTTATCATGTAGAACATATGCCATAAATCTTTGCAAGATAAATCACTTGCCTAGAAAATAAAGATTCTGATCCTTTGAAGAAGATGGTATGGGAGTAATCATCTCTTTTCGATCTATCCAATGGTGGTGGCGGTGGTGCAAAAGCCTCTAGGTGGTTTTTTCTTTGGGAACTTTCTTCTCTTCCTCTTTAACTTCCGTTATGATTTTTGGTTGTGAAAACCCTAAGGGAATCAAGTATTGTCTAATAATATCAGTCTAAAATTCGTGGGTTACTATTCCTCAAAAAGTCAAAATGACTAAAATACCCTCTCGGGTTGCCGGTTAGGCCTAAAATATCCCGGGATCCAAACTAAACCGCCGGCTAGTATTTTCTGACTATATTGACCCTTCCGGACATGTTGGCGCACTCAAAATAAGCAGACGAATGACATAAAAATAAATTACTTTTAAGTCCATTACATTGGGTCATGACACGACTGACACGTGCGTCATAACTTAATTACTGAAACTGCCGTATTTTCAACTCACAACAATTTTAATAAATTCAATAATCATATATTACCATAATCACTCAGTAATATTCAACAACATTATTATAATAAAATACTAACTCTCGTCTCGCTAGTATTTAAATCCGAATTAATTTTTAATTAATTATCCCAAATTAATTTAATTAATCCCATAATTAAAAGCAATTTCATTTATTAATCTCATAATTAAAAGCCATAAAAATACCATAAAAATGCAAGGTATTACACTAAGGTAATAACATATCGCGAGGTTGATTTCGTAGAATCCCTATCCTACTGAAAATTCGAGTTTGTGTACCCAATGGGTAGTAGACTGTCTACTGAGTAAATTGGTACATAATCTCTAGTCCTATTCAGGTAATTGAGAATGCGTTTCACAATAGTCTTGTGCTCCTCACCTGAGTTAAATTGAAATTTACTATCTATGCCCATGGCATAACATATTTACAACCTAGTACAGACTATAGCATACATGAGGCTTCTCACCGCCAAAGCATAAGATAGATTTATCATCATCTCTATTTGATCAAGTGTCTTAGGACAGTGATCCTTAGATAAAGAAAATTCATGCATGAAAGGGAAAAAACCTTTCTTGGAATCCTACATGCTAAACCTTGTGAGCACTGTATCAATATAAATAGCTTGGGATAAGCACAACATCCTATTTTTTCGACCACATAATACTTTTATCCCTAGGAAGTGACTGGCTTCTCCTAAGTCGTTCATACCAAACTGACTAGACAACCACACTCTTACACTAGACAATACACTCGCATCGTTCCCGATTAGGATAATATCATCTACATATACTACTAGAAATACCACCACATTTATGTCATTCTTCTTATACACACAAGTTTCATCCATATATTGATCAATACCAAATGATTTGATTACCTGATTAAATCGGATGTTCCAAGATCTTGACGCGTATTTAAGTCCATAAATGGATCTCTTAAGCTTGCACACCTTTCTTTTTTGACCATTTGCTACGAATCCCATGGGTTTCCCCATATAGATGGACTTATTTAGACTACCCTTCAAGGTACTTGGGCTATTACGTGGGTACTACTTGAACAAGGACTAAGGTATCGTGTTGTTGGTTGCGGTTTTCCAAGGTATTGTTCCTTGTAAGGTTTTGGTTCCACCTTAAGTGAATCGGAGATAGTGAAGTTCTCAACTACCGCCTCGAATGTGGACGTAGGCTGTAATACCCCATTAATTTTGAGAAATTAATAAATTAATGGGTATTTGAATCAATTAAGAAAACACGAGAATATATGTGGGTAAGTTAAAGTTACTTGGTGTCACTATGTTAAACTAAACTTATATGATGGTTTATAAAATTTATAGATGTGAGATAATTATTTTTATGGATATTGGGTTAAATTCGTTAACATAGGAAATTAATGTAATTCGTATTACTAATAACATTATTAGTATGGATTGTGTACTTATTTGGTATTATGGGTTTACGTAGTCTAATTAACTTAATTTGTTTAATAATTTAAAATGAGTTTATTTACTCTAATTACCTTAGTAGGTTGCTGAATTTAAAGAGTTTGATTAACAAAGAAATAAAAGAAGAAGAAAAAAAACGGGCTTAGTGCTAGTGGGCTCAGGCCTTAAAGAGTAGGGATTTTTAGGGTAGGTATTGATAAAAGACAGTAGGAGTCTCTTAAAAATTGATGTTATTGCATACATGTTATAGAAGGATTATACGGTTTAGGTTTAAGGTATTTGAGGTGGCACTAATTTTGGAGGATAACAAAAAGGATTTGTCAGGGAAACTGAATGGAAAATGGAGAACTCCCCTCTTTCCACATTATCACGACTAGGGTTGTGTTTCGGCCGGATCGGATCGGAAAATGCCTATTCGGAAAAAAAATTCGATTTTTTCGAAAATAAAATAACTATTCCGATTTCCGATCCGATTTTTTCGGAAAATTAAAAAAAATTCCGAATTCGGAAAAATCGGAAATTCACAAAATATATTAAAAATCCAGAAATTTCGGAAATTCCAAAATTTCAAAAAAATAAATTATGGATTTTCGATTACTCGAAATTCTCATTTTAAAGAAACAATGAAAATGGTTTAACTCAACATGTAAACACATGAGGATTTGGCTCATTTTTCATATTTGTGTAGAAGTTAGAAGGATACTTTCCTTTTATAGAGCATATTTTGGAGCCCTCTCCCTCTCCCAACCGATGTGGGATATGGGAAACTTTCAAAAAATCGGAAAAGAAATCGAAAAAATCGGAAATCGGAAAATAATTCCAAAAAAATCGAAAATAATTCGGAAAAATCGGATCGGCATAGTTTCGAAAAAATCGGATCAGAAAAATCGAAAAATCGGAAATTCAGAATTATTTCCGATTTCTGATCCGATTTTTTTCGAAAAAATCGGAAATCGGCAAACTAAAATTTCATTCCAAATTCGGAACAAATCGGATCGAAAATCGGAAAAATCGGAAAGTTCGAAAAAAAAACACAGCCCTAATCACGACAGTAACCTTCTCTCTCCCCTAATTTTTTTCTTCAATATTTCCTTTGACCGCCCCATTTATTTCCACACGTGCTTGTCCACAAAGGCAAACCTTTCTCTTGGACTTCCATCCTTTATGACGGGTGAGCTTAAGAATGTAGCAGATTAAGGGAAGCTGAGTGGGGCCCGGTCTTTGTTATTACAATTTTTTGTTTCTGTTTTATAGCATAGTATGAAGTATCCCGTCATTTTGCGTGCACTCTTGGTTATTATCACCGTTCTAAAAAATTCGTCTAGGCTCTGCCTAGGCATACCTAGGCTTAAGGCTTGGGAGAAATGCTTCGCCTTACGCTTTTCACGCCTTATTCTTGGTAAAACCATTAAGGCCCAATTTCTTCTAAAAATAACAATGATTTAGTGAAACGATGTCGCCTTTTAAAGAATTTCTTTACAAACCGGATCATTATCTCATCCAAAATAATCAAATAGTATTTTAATTTGCATATATTCAATTTATCAAAAAAATTTGCATATATTCAGACATATTTTTATGATCTGTGCAATTTTTGTATTTTAATAGCCTTGTTATGGTTAAAAAATATTAAAATATATTAAGAAGGCCTAAACGCCTTTTCACGCCTTTTTACGCCTAGGCCCGCCTAGGCATCTAAGGCTTAAGGCTTGGCCTCCACGCCTCAATCACGCCCCGCGTTTTTTAGAACCTTGATTATTATACGAGTTTCCCTTCTGTGCTTTACTTCCATAAAAGTCGTGGACAATATATAATAAACAAATATAATAATTATTATAATTTATTTATATATCATAAATTTAATATCATATTTTAAAATTATTATAAAAAAATTAATTTTTTTATAAATAAATTTATTTACTATTTTCAACTATTTTTATTACAAAACCTAATATTTCTAAATAAAATCTTTAAAAAAATGTACTTATTGTATATAAAAAATTATACATAATTTTATTTGTTTTTATTTTAAAAAACTATATGTCATTTATAGATAAAAACTTAATATTTTTTTTTTTATAAATAAAACATTAAAAATGTTTTAGTAACCAATTTTTTATTTATTTATTAAAAAATAATTTTGAATTTTGAAAACTTTTTTAACTTAAAAATGATTTTTATAAACAAATAGTTCAAAAAAATATACGTGTTTTATGTAAAAAAAAAATTGTACATATTTTTATTTGTTTTTAGTTTAAAAAACTGTATGTTATTTATAGATAAAAAAAAAAACTTAAAGTTTTTTTTATAAATAAAATTTTAAAATTTTTTTTGTAACCAAAAAGTTTGATGCCATCCTGTGTATATAAACTACAAATTGAAAATTAAAATAATTTCACCACCCAACAAAAAATAATTTCATCACGTAACAAAAAAAGCAATAAAACACTTCAATAAAGTGCTCAAGTGAAAATATTTTGCTCATTTGTAGATTTCACCTTGCAATATGGGAATTAATTGTACATCCGGGAAGCTTTCTATGGTTTAAAACCATATCGGACAACAATAGTGGTAAATATATAAGATAAGTAAAAATAAGCTCTAAATACATGGGATAATTATCATGTAATGAGAATGTATTTTGTACTCACTTGCATTTAAACACACCGAGTAAAAAAAACTACAAAGCATTCGTACAGCTAAACCTACCATAGAAAAATAAAATCTGTAAAATATTAATAAACCCAAACTTCAAAAATAGCAAAAAATTGAGGAAGAAAACAAAAGTCATCTCAAGAATTTGTACGGACTATAAAATTAAACCTACAGCAAGAACTTACCATTCACCATTTCTAGAAAGAATAAAAAAAATTCTCTTTAAACCATAAAAAATGTATATAATGTTAATTCCAAGTAAAATTAAAAAAATATGATGTTCAATTTAAATCAAGAAAAAGAGATGTTTAACAGAGTCCATTTAAGCATATGAATGTCTAGATTCCTAAACAACACATGCTTAACATAGTATTTGTAACTTAAAGCATAAAATATAATAAAAAACTCTTATCTCCAAAATTCAAAGTAAGAATAACTCAAAATTTTAATAACCACAAAAGGAAGGAGAAATCTAACTGGATCCAAAATTAGCTAAGAACATCACCATAACCATTCATCCTCTTCTCAGTGCATGCAATTCATCAAATATCTTCTTATTGGAACCAATTTATCCATAAGCCCAGAATTATTAGAAATAAAAAAATGAACAGTTCAAACTAAAAAAACCAAGATAACTCTAGACTGGCTCATAGTTGGAACTCAAAATGGTGACTCTGATACGACCCAAGAAAATGTCAAGATTATTTTTAAAAAACAGTTTTTTTTTTTTAAAAAGAGTTATAATAAAATAGAGTTTAAAAAATAGTTATAATAAAAACGACATTAATAAAAATTAGTTTTCTTTTATTAAAAACAATTTTAATAAAACAGTGTTTAAAAAAAATTAATAAAAAAACTTTTTTTGATTAAAACTTTTTTTAATATTTAAACTATTTTAATATAAAAGAGTTTTTTTTTATTAAAGCTGTATTTTTTAATAAAACTATTTTTATTAAAATACTTCATATATATTTACGTAGTTTCCCACACCCCTAACATCAGTTTGAACTATAAATCAATATATACATATAAATAATATATATCATTTTAAATACATCCACATATTGGCATTTTTTAGAGCTTATATTTTCTTTTCTTAAGCTTAAAATCAATTCTTTGGTCATCAGCTTGGATTGACATCTTACCATAAATTCAAATATTTAGATCTGTCACGACACATTTCATTGATTGAATAAACATTGATCTTAACCTCGTCTTTCCATAGCTTTGTCATTCTTGCAAAAGAAAACAATTGAACCTCTTAAAGATATAATTTCTCAACCACCCAGTTCACAGAATCACGATTGTGATTAAAAACAGTCTATGATGAACAATGTAATAACCCGCCCTTTTGGAGACGATTAAATCCCATAATTAAGTATAATTTGGAATTTGGAGAATTTCTCGAAATAGTGATTTCTGGGATTTTCGAGGATTTAATGATTTTCGAAGGGTGTTATAAATTATTTTGGGACCATATAGGTCGAGATATTTTATTTATATGTCGCCACGGAGTATAGCGACAAAAGAAGTGAGATTTTGAGTAGAACACCGCAATTAATTATTTTGGGTTGGAATAGTGATTTGCGGTCAAGTACCTCGGATGGAAATTTCGACTGCGCCATAATTCTCGGAATGGCCGAGATAGTCGGAAAAGAGTGTCCGATTGTCGAAAATGAGTTTCGGGTAATTTTAGAGGTAAAAGTAACTCGTAATTGGGTAAACGAGTCGTTTTTGGGTTTTAAAGGGTTAAAACCCTTTTCTTTATATATAAAGAGGAAGAGAGGGAGAAAAAGAGAAAGAAAAGAAGAGAAAGAGAGAGAAGAGAGAGAGGAGGAAGAAAAGAGGAAAAAAGGGGGAGATTCCGGCCAGCCTCCGCGGGATTCGGCTCGAGGTCGTCGGATTTTATCCACGAGGCAAGTGTTTACTTGCTTTATTTGTTTTTATGCATAAATATCTCATATCATTGTTGGTATAACAAACCCTAATGATTTTGGGTTGGGTATTCGTGAATAAAACGGGTTTTTGGGAGTTAAAACGAATAAACCCCTAAAAATGGTAAATTGGAGAAACTTAGGTTTTAATTAAAATTTATTGGTGATTCCGGGTTCTAGGATGTTTAGAACCCTTAATATAGGTGTATTTGTAGTTGGTTGAGGTTGTAGGACGTTGGGTGACGTGTCAAAAGCTTGGGAGAAGCTTTAATGGCTGAAACCTTCTCGAAGAAGGTGATGAATAGTAACCCGCAGCCTTTAGGGTCATTTTTGACTAGGAAAAGAATTGATTTAGCTTTCGGTCTAAACACGAAAGTTGTAGATCTTTTCGATACGGTCGCGTGGGCGCTGACCGCGTATTTTTCTGATTTTTCTACGATTTTATATGATTTTTACAATATGACAGCTCCGGGTTGAAAGTACCAACTCGAAAATCAAAGCGGAAATTGGAAAAATAGAGGCTAGAAACTATTGTGTAGATGTTTGGGATGATTTTTGGTGTAGAGTAGAAACCATGAAAATGAATTTGGATTGATTTTTGGGTATTTTGGAGTTTGAGAAATCGCCCAAACTGTGACCCTCGAACAGGCCGAATCGATTCGGGTACAGGCCGAATCGATTCGCCTAAGGGGAATTGGGTTTCTGCAATGGGCCGAATCGATTCGGGTACAGACCGAATCGATTCGCCATTTTCAGACCTGTTTGCAGAATACTTTCCGAATCGATTCGGATTGGGAACCGAATCGATTCCCCCACCCGAATCGATTCGCTAAAGGGGCGAATCGATTCGCTTAGGCCAGAATTTCTAGTTTTCTCCCTTTAAGAGCATGGGGAGTTGAATTACCATTTAGGATTTTTATGGGGATTCCTAAATAAGGGTTTTGAGGATAAATAAACCTTTAAGAGATGATTGAGGTAATTAGTATTGAACAAAGTAAGGAATACTTTGGATTTAGAATCATGCAACTATGAATGCATGATTACGATTCCTGGAGGGAATCTTTGGGATATTTGGTCATCGCTAGATGCTATAGGCCACTATGGCCGTATAAATATATTCTAGGAAGAATATATAGGATATGTATATACTGTGTGTTTTAGGTATATATATGATGATGGAAATGATTTTGAAAATATATAAATGAATATTTTCAAAATGGAAAAATAAATGTTTTCATAATTAATAAAATATGGATTACACACCTCTCTAAATCGCTATCATAAGGGAAGTTGCGTTCGTATGGTGAAGCCCCCTGGCTAATGATGCAGGGTGGATATAGTCCTAGGCCATGGGAGCGCTTATGGTTGTATATTTTCTACGGGGGTAGGGAGATTCCGGGTGTGGTCTTGGCTACCACGCAGGCTCATGGCCGCTTCCCGACGTGTTTCGATATAGGATCCCAGGTTGTATTGGAGGCCCTGGAAGATGATAGCCATTTAGGGGCGCGCACAGTGGAGAAATCCGGACGGGCGGTCTTAGAACGCGTTTATTAAAGCAGTTCATAATAATGGATTTGCTTTAATTACATTTCCTGGATATAGGAAGGGAAATGGGTTATATTTAAATTGGCTTCGGTAACACTTCCCGGATGGAAGAAGGGATGTGGAAGCATATGTTATGATCAAAGCATTTTTATGATAATGAAAATGTCTTTGAATACATTTCCTGAGTATAAAGGGAAATGGGATATTTGATAAGGAAAAGCATTTTATGATAATAAAACTGGCTTTTGAAAAGGTATATGATTTATTAAAGCAATTCATGATAATGAATTGGTTTTTAAATACATTTCCTGGATATGAGAAGGGAAATGGAAGTTTTTGAAATGAAAAGGATAAGTATTTATAAATACTTTATATATCAAGAAATCCTCAGTCCGGGAGATATTTATATTATCCGGAAGTATATTGTAGATGTATGTATATGTATAAACTGGGTGCCGAGGGTCTAATGAATCCCGACGATCGACCGTGCCGCATAGTAGTGTATCGGGGGGGTTCCTTGTTTGGATTTCGCTTTGCGAGACACCCCACGCACGAATATGGCACAGTGTTGAGACTGGGGAGAAGTTTAATCCTTAGTGCTCTTATATTATTAAATGTTATGGTATATATATTATATATCTTTCTGTACTGAGGGACTGGCGGATCTCAAAGATCGACCTTGCTGCATAGTAGTGTATCGGGGGGGGTTCCTTGTTTGGATTTCGCTTCGCGAGACACCCCACGCACGAACATGGCATAGCGTCGAGATTAAAGTGAAGTTTAGCCCTTAGTACATCTGTTTGACTATCTAGGTTAGATAGTGGTTGGGTATTAGATTAGTTTAGCAGGGTAGCTTGACTAGGAGGTTTATAGGGATGCGCTAGGGGTGCAGTGTTAGGGGGAGGTGAGGGGTATCTCACGAGAGTGCGATACCAATTTAAATATGAGATAAAACTATTTTTCTAAAAATAAAGCATTTATGCACTTGCAAAATATTTTCTAAACATTCGGGCCCTGACCCGTTTGTCTACTCTCCTTTCTTTCTCTATACTGTATATATATAGGTGTCCAGACACAGGGACGCCTGGATGGGAACTCTTTCGAGTCAGACGTCTGCTGCAGCAGCTGTGGATGCTTGCAGGTTATCGGTAGACGTTTCTTTCCTTGTACTCTAGATAGGAGTTATTGTATAAACACTCGAGCCAATGGCTCAATTGCATTTATTTATTCTTTCAGTACATCATTCGATATGGTTGTATTATTTGGACCGAGTGTTCGGTTATTTTAGTTCTTTTCTTTTCTATTTCAGTTCATTACGCATTTAATTGTGAATGTTTTAATTTGTGCGCTAAAAAGAGTAGTTAGATAAAAGTTTTTAACGGCCACCTAATAGGATATTAGTAATTAATTGGATTTTCGACAGTGATGCTAAGAATGATCCATGTGAAACTCCTGTTTTAATTTAATATTGGAGTGATCGCCCGATATCTTATTAGGCGGGTTGTTACAAACAATAACGCCATTCACCCGCACAACAAACATAAAAAATAAGTCTTTAATCTTAAAGCAACGACACACCAATAAAACAATCTCATGAGTTTTGCTAAATATGAATAACTTATTTGAAAACCGCCACCATCAGCTACTGAGTTGAAGACATGTTGTGTTCTACCTTTAAAATCTTTCTTAAGCAAATGCCAATACATTTACGAAAGATAGTAAGAAAAAATAGTCGGATCTACATCAGTGTCCAGAGTTGTTTAATAAAGTAGGTGACATCATTTCTCAAGTTCATAGTCATGTAGCATATTTATACATTCATAAAACGCAATAAAAAGACAATAACACGCAGATTAAATGTGTTTGGTATTTTTTCAAATACATAGATGACAACTAAAGTATATCGTACAACATCAAGAATTATGGTTGTCCCCAGCGAAAATACTTTTATCTTCATTCAAAAAATCACACTCAGATAAAATGTTAATCAGGTGATAAATAGTTGAGTAAATGATTTCATATTATACATTTAATCAATAATTAAAATGAAACTGTAACCTGGACAGTTATATAAAAATATTAATAACTACAATTGTCCAATTCATAATGTCAATTTCAACTTAAAACGCACTAATAATATTGGTTTGCATACATTCAAGTATATATAAATGACATAATAATATATAAAAGAACATAAATATGCAGACTGCAAAATAAATAAATTAGAGAAGGCATCCAAATAATCATACTTAGAGATATGAAACACATTATAAAAAATATCTTCTTCCTAACTTTCAATCAATTAAACCCTAAAAATTAAAGAAAGCAAATGGAATCAGAATACGAATACAAGATGCAAATATATAAAACATATATAAAAATACGAGAGGATGAACAGAGTACCAATGATCATTTATCAGGACTTTTAACCACTATTGAATAATAAAAAGAACATACTTTCCCTAATCCAGTTAGTTCAGTGGTGCCAATGATCATTTCTTTTATGCCAAATCTGTAGAACATACTTCCCCTCAATGCTTCCAATCCGTACATCTCTATAATTGTAAGAGAGGGACACACTCACCCATTGCCCTAAGAATGGAATCAAGATGAGTCAAGGTACACACACAATGACAAATGGTGAGGTTATGAAAAGATACAGAAACTCTGCTTAGGTAGAGAAATAGACTTAAGTAGAAAATAAAGGGATTAATTTTGAGAATGTAGAATCGCTACATGCAGGATAAAACAAACAATTTCAGGAAAAATCATCGAAGGGCAAAACCTTTTTATTTCACTATAACTTATAAATAACAACTTACATGGATCACAATGAAATAGAGTAACACACGAATACCCGCAGGTGTCGGTTGGCGTCATCAGCAAAGGAACAATCGCAGCTACTCCACAGAACACGCATTTCTATCTTCAGCAATGAATCCACCCGCAGCGAATCCACATGAACACGTAGTCCAATCTTCACAGAGACTCCCTCCACAATAGCACGCAGCTCTCGATTGTAGAGATCTCCCCACATAGAATAAATTTCAACAAACTTGAATCTAAGGTTCCAAAACAATTCACCAAAGAATTGGGATGTTTTGTGAATTGAAAATCAATGGTTAAAGAACCTAAAAGAACAAGACAAAAGAATTCTGCAGAAGCAGTTTCGTAACAGTTCAAAAACGCAGGTCTTCTTATGAAAAACGGAGTTGGAGACTCCTATTTATAAAAAACTTAAGGCGGCGCGTCGCTCGAACGAGATAGCTAAGTCGTTTGAACGAAAAGGCATTATCGTTTGAACGACAACTTCTGACAACTTCTCGTGAGATAGCTCTGTCGTCATAAGCAGGTCGTTCGAACGACCTATCAAACGAGATTTCATTCGCGCTTGTAGATACTTTCGATACGAATGCTTGGCCGCCAGTTTCGTATTTTTCTGATTTTTGATGAATTAGTTATTTTTCTACGGAAAGGTGTCCGAGAACAAAATCTTTAGAAAAATATTTGATAAAAATATCCCAACACTTTAAGTGAAATGCTAAGGAATTAAAACTCAACCTTACCAAACTTAACCTCACGGAGGCTTGAATGTTGAAGATCTTGATATTCGGATCCATCTTTGAGGCTTGAATGTTCTTGAATTCTCTTCGACGGTGTAGCGGTATACGACATAATAAATTGATAAAGGACTTATAAAATAATATCCTTACAAATCTACCCCTATGTCTATGCCGGTACAAAATAAAAACTCTGAATTATCAAATCAAAGGGCCTATATAAATCTAATATCCCACATGAACCCAAAAATGAAAAATTCTAAAATTTGAAAGTCTTCAAATTTTCTTCAAAAATCTTAAAGTTCAAATCTTCAAACCTTTACGCTTTTCTCATTAAGGTGTGCAACATATGATCATCACTTTTGTACCTACAGACATGAGATAAATCAAATACCTTCATGACGCATCAAGTTTGAAATGATATAAGAATAAATCAATCAATATAATCAAATCTCCCCAATAAAATCATAATTCGTTCTCTCCCTTTTTATTATGTCCCCAAATAGACAGATAAGAAGAAACAAACTAAGCCTCGAGTGTCACGATAAAAGTGCATAGTAAATATGAATCAAACTACGCGTATGTAAAGGTGTAACTCAAAAGATTTCACAAACTATTTTTGATTTTTCAATTCTTTCAAAGAAAAAAATAATGATACAAAAATCACACCATGGTTTTATACTAAAACAACTAAGTCATGGAAATGGAATGTATGGGTGTTAACAAGTTTGATAGGTAAATCAACTCAATCAATCATATGTGCACGATGCATACATGTACTCCTAACGAATGAACATCAAAATAGTCCTTAGGTGTAACATTATTGAATTTAGATGACATCATCTTAATCAAATCAACAAATCAAAGTCTAAATTATTTCCACACCAATAACGTCCAAAACTATTAGGGCCGTTTCGAGAACTTTTCAAAGGACGTGCAAACCCAATGAATTATTTCCATCCAAAACTCCCTCATATATAATAATGAAATTTTATTTTTGTAATGAGGTTCTAAATTCTCAACTTAGAGAAAACCTAATGGCCCAAAATTTTAGCATATTTTATTTTTTATTGCATTTTTTTTTTGCGGGCTCTTCTCAAACGGTGGCTTTCATGACGTGATTATTATTCACTCGTAGCCCTTTTTCATGTTCACTCATCATTTTTTTATCTTAAACAATTTACTCACAGGCAATGGATCTTACATGCACTACTTTTATTACTCTCATATTATTGCACTTGGTTCATTTTAAGGACATGATTGAGATGAAAACACGCAACCAACATGTGATACAACAAGCACAATAATCAAACAAATTCGTACATATGTGCAATAAAGGAAATCATGAGTCAAACATGTAGAAAGTATCACTTAATTACATCTTAATGACTCCAAATAATATAAAGCGCAAAGATGACATGATGTGTTATCTCAAAACAATATCAAATAATCACATGGATAAATGAAATGAAATTGTGACTCGATCATCCTAAGTGTCAATCCATAATCGATGTAAAAAAAATACAAAAATCTTTTTGGATTTTCAAATATTTTATCAAAATAAAATCTCTTTTTATTTTTCAAAATTTTCAAACAGAAAAAATATAACTACAAAATGATACAACCAACAATAGGCATAAAATATCGACATGAGCAACATCCTATGCTAGCAAACAGTAATCACACAAGATAATCCATAATGAAAGCAGATGTGACAAACGAGCAATGCAGTGTTATCAATTTGGCATGGATACCAAGAATAACTTCATATATGAAGCCCTTATACTTTTGACTCACTTGAGTCTATATTGTATAAGTGCTCATCTAGTTTGAAAATTGTGACAAAATTGTGTCCTACCTAGAATCCAAAAAACCTCAGAAGTTGGTTTGCTACTTCATCTCTCTATCTTGCTTTGATCAAGAACCTATTGCCAACACTCACACACAGTAGAATTCATTTTTTGCATATCATATTGCATAATTATGTGTGTACATGTGTTGAGTGTGTTTAAATCCCTAAATTGGAATTTTAATAATTTTTTGGGATTTTTTAAACATTTTTAAAATAAGGTTTTCTTAATTAAAACTTGATTTAAAAGTTTTTGGGGTTAATTTGTAAATATCATTTGTTGGTTATATTAGCCATATGTTACCTTGGGTAGAATCCGAAAGCGGAGTAAAACTTGAGGGTGGGGTTTTAATTAACTTTAGACGCGCATTTGTTATCCTGTTAATAACCAACACATGTCCTCGTCTGATTGGCTGAAGTTGTGTTTCTTTACTGAGTTAAAACAACGTTCGTTCCTAGCCCTTGGATCATTAGCTATCAACGCTCTGCATGTTGTCTTGGTGAATCCCAATATAACTCTTTAGACCAATCAGAATTCGTTTAATCACCGCCTTATAAGAACCCTTAGATCTAAGTCAACTTGGCTTGTTAATCCAGGCCCTTGGTTTTGAGCCTGCCTCTCGAACCTTCTCCTCACCCTATAAAAGGGACCCTTCTCTCAGACTTCGAAGACTTTTGCCATTTTCATTTCCTCTGAGAAATTGAGAGAGTAGAGAGAGAAGAGAGAGAAGAGAGAAAACAGAGAGAAGAGAGAGAGTTAGAAACCCTAACCCTGTTCGTCAAACCTCTTCCATCCAAACTCAAACACTTATTCAAAATACCTCCATATCCAAAACACTTCTCTGACTGTTCTTGAGAGTTTGAGAGTTTGAGTTGAGTTTATTTTTGTTGCTGTAACCTCGTGTTCTTTTGATCTTGTTATCAACTTAAACGTTTTACTCAGATCTACTTTCTGATTTCATAGAAATTTCAGATCTGAGTTATTCATGTTACATTACACTTAGTTTCATTTTATTTCTCATCTTGAGAAATATATTGTTGATTATTTTCTTTAAAACGTTTGCTTACTTTGAAATCAACAATAAATGCTTTCTGTTTCTAGTTCTTGTAAAACTAAACCTTTGACCTAGTTTGGAATCTCACTTGGAGGTTTTCAATCTCGAAAAGTTTGTCTAAATTCTGAGATTGATTAAGACCTTGTCTGTCTTCCTAGCAAGGTATCCGTGGATTCTGGGAATGATTTAAATGTTAAATAAGGTGAAAAGTTTTGTAAGAAGAAAGAAAAAGAAAAGATCACAGCATATAGTGTTATTGTAATTTGTTAGGACTGTTTGTACTTAATAAGTGTGTGTGTGTGCATGCATGTGTTAGAAAGCACTTCCACAAACACTTTCACCCTACAACACAAAAAGTGTTGGTAATAAGATCTTGAGAATAAAGAGTCGATGTAAAGTGCTAGAACAAATCAGAAGTTAACAAACTGGGAGAACTACATCTACAATCAGAACTGCAGAGAAGTTTAAGGACACCAGAGGGTACATTCCTAAACTTATATAGGGCTGAGTTGTTTGCATGTTAGTTATATATTTTGTAACTCATATATTTATTTTAGTGGATTTTTCATTTTACTCCGTAGAGGGAGTCATGGATGTTTCCTCAATTAGTGAGGTTTTACCACGTAAAAAACATCGTGAACATAATATTTCTACATCTCCTCATCTCACTCTTGGTTGTGCTGAGTTTAAGATTTTTAAACTACTTTATAAACCTGTTATTCAATTCTTGAATAGATCTCGTACATACTGATTTGTTAAACACATCTTGTGTTCAAATAGTTTGGTTTTTACGAAAAGAGTTTCTTAAAAAAACAGATCGGAGTTACTTAAATAGTTTATTTTTAATAAACGGCTTTAGTAACATTTTTCAATTGGTATCAGAGCTTTGTAAACTTCTTTCAAAAGAGATCCCGTGTTTCTGAAATTATTTTCTGAAAATCAATTATGGACGAGAAAAATGAAAGATTTGGTAACTTGACGAGACCTCCAATCTTTGATGGAACTAATTTTGCTTACTGGAAAGTAAGGATGATTGCTTTCATTCAAGGAACTTTGGGAGATGATGTCTGGGACATTGTTGAAAATGGTTATATTTTTCCTACTGAACCAGCCAATAAAGGAAGTAATGAGAGGGTTAAGAAAGCTCTAAGTGAGTTCACTCAAGAAGAGAAACAAGTTTCTCGAAATAATAATAAAGGAAAGAATGCCATATTTATGTCTATAAATGAACATGAGTTCAAAAGAATCTCATCCTGTACCACTTCTAAGGAAGCTTGGGACACCTTAGTCACTGCTCATGAAGGAGACACTAGAGTTAAGGCTGCTAAAACCCAAATGCTGATTCAACAATATAACTCCTTAATTATGTCTGAGACTGAGTCATTTGATGATTTCTATATGAACTTGACTGATATTGTGACCAAACTGCATGCTAATGGGGTGACTTATGACAGACATGAAATTGCATCTAAAATTCTAAGATCATTACCACAGAAATTTGATAACAAAAGATATGCTATTGAGGAAATGTGTGATCAAAATCTCACTCCTGAATTACTCAGTAGTAGACTAAGAACTGTAGAAATGGAACTAGAATTTAAGAAACAATTGACTCAAACTAATAGGAAACAAACTAATTCCAATCTTAGCTTCTCTTCTAAGATAACTAAGCCTGAACTTATATTCCCCACTTATGATTCTGATGAGGAATGCAATATAGAGAGTTTGGACAATCAAATAGCCTTAATTACTAAACAATTCAAGAAAATTATTAAGTTTAGAAACAAAGTGGCAAATAAACAAGGAAATTCAAATTATCCAACTTCCTCTAATCACAGGCCTCATGAGAAAAACCATGACAAAAATCATAAGGACTCTCACACTAGACCTAATAGAGACCTTAAGAAGACTGAATGCTATAGATGTGGTAAACTGGGGCACATTGCACAAGACTGTAGAGTTAACTTGAACACTCAAAACAAAAACACTAGAGCCAACATTTGCAAAACATGGGATGATTCAAGTGACACTGAAAAGGAGGAACCTGAGTCATCTGATGTCTTTGATCCTTGCATGTCCTTCTTTGCTAAGATCATATATAATGATGATGTGCTTATGCATGTGTATGAGAATGCTTCTAGTAACTCTACTCCTGCTATTGAGAATCATGTTTATACTGGTTTAGATGCTTTGATTACTGAGAATGTTGCATGTTCTACCTCGGGGTGTGTGAGTCAAAGAGATAGCGATAATGACGATGTCAATGGGTGTGTGAGTTTAACAAATGAATCTTTAGGGGTCACTCCACACACCACACTTAGTGACTCGGACAATGAAGACCTCCCTGACATTCACACACTCTATGCTAAAACTCTCAAGAAAAGCACTAGACTAGAAAAGATTGTGAAAGATCTAACTAAGAAGTTAGAAGATCTAAGCCTTATGGTTAAACTGAATGCTGAAGAGTATACTACCCAATGTTTGACTCATAAAAGTGAAATCGAAATATTTGATGAAAAACTCAGAGATTTAAAAGAAACAAATGAAACTTTGGAGAAAAAATACAAATGGACATTGTTAGAATTAGAGCAAACTAAAGAAAAGATAGCAACTGTTTTCAAAAAATTTACAAAATTTGAAAATAATTCAAAATGTTTTGATGAATTTGTTGCTGAATCAAAAACCAATTCTGATGATCGAACTGGAATAAGGTTTTGCCCCAATTTGAAAACACAAATAAAATCTTTTGAAAATATCAAGTTTATGTCAGGAGGCAAAAGAACTATTGAAACATGCCCAGACTTTCATTCTCTAAAAACTGAGTTTGATTCAAAAAATCAAAGTTTTAACATTGGGGAATCAAGTTGCTCTAAACATAAAAGTTCAACTAAGGCCAAATACGTCTGTCCTTCTATTAGGAAGAGTGAGTCTGCATTCAAGACTGTCACACCTAGGAATAGAGTTCAGCCTCAAAACTCTATAAAACCTTTGTTTAGAGACTTTCCTAAGGAGACCCCAATTCTGAGCAATCTTTGTTGCTCATACTGCGAAATATATGGTCATTCCTTTGATGATTGTTATGCTAGGAGACTCGTTAAACCTACCTATAATCCTTATATCTACCAAAACTTTAACTATTTTAGGAGGAGCCGTAACAATTATGTACTTCCTAGACAGCCAGATAGAAATTCTAATTATAGAAAGAGAAAGACCAAACCTAAAAGAACATTTACCAGAAGGAATCCTAAGCACTTTCCTAAACCAAATGCCCAAGTCTTTCACAAATTTCAAAATCATGCGCAAAATGTTTTTCAGCAAAAATCCAAATCTCGCAAATTTTATCAATTAAGAGCTAATAAGCGCAAGATGAAAACTAAGGCAATTTGGGTTAGAAAAGATGATCTATTACCTCAGATGAAGTGTAATGTTGTTGTTACTGCTTTAAAAGCTGGTCACACATCATCTGGTTGGTATTTAGACTCTGGATGTTCTAAGCATATGACTGGTGATGAAACTAAACTTTTAAACAAAATCAGTTTTGCTGGTGGTAAAGTCATTTTTGGTGATGGAGTTTCATCTCAAATCATAGGCAAAGAAACTCTCCAAGAAGATGGGCTTCCTATTCTTCAAGATGTTCTTCTAGTCAAAGGTCTTAAGGCAAATCTACTTAGCATATCGCAATTTTGTGACTCAGATCATACTGTTACCTTTTCAAAGAAAAATTGCAAAATTTTAAATGAAAAAGGTGAATGCATAATTACTGGATTCAGAACTCCTGACAATTGCTACACTGTCATCAACAATTCTGAAATCTGTAATGTTGCCAGAATGGATGACAATGAGATATGGCATAACAGAATGGGTCATATAAATTACGATAATCTTAGTAGACTGACCTCTCAGGAAATAGTTAGAGGAGTTCCTAAAATCAAACTTATACCCAATCTTATCTATGGTTCCTACCAAGTAGGTAAAATTGTTAAGGCACCTCATAAGAAAGTCAAAGATATTCTAACCTCTAATCCCTTAGAACTCATCCATATGGACCTAATGGGTCCCTCCCAAACTGTTAGTCTTTGTGAACACAGTTACATCCTAGTTATGGTTGATGACTTCACTAGATTTACCTGGGTAGCCTTCTTAAAACAAAAGTCTGAAACATTTCAAACCTTCCTAAAAATTCTTCTTAGGATTGAAAATGAGAAGGATACTCAAGTGAATAGAATTCGTAGTGATAGAGGGGGTGAATTCAAAGACACTGGTATTGTAGAATACTGTGACTATAATGGTTATAAACACGAGTTCAGTGCTCCTAAGACCCCACAACATAATGGTATTGCCGAGAGAAAGAATCATACCCTTCAGGAGATGGCACGTGTTATGTTACATGCCAAGAATTTACCTAAATATTTTTGGGTAGAGTCCATTCGTACTGCTTGTCATATTATAAATAGGGTCTATCTTAGAACGAATTCCAAACAAACCCCCTATGAACTTTGGTACAATAAAAAGCCTAATCTCAAATACCTTAGAACCTTTGGCAGTACTTGTTATGTATGTAAAGATAGGGAACACTTGTCCAAATTCTAGATCCGAGGAGATAAAGCCATATTTTTAGGATATTCGCCTAACAGTAGAGCTTATCGAGCGTACAATCTTCGAACTAAAACCTTGATGGAATCCATAAATGTAATTGTAAGTGACACTACTGTAGAAAGCAAGACTGGTGAATTTTCTATTGAGGAAGAGTCTACAAATATTTTAAAAATTACTCCTCTACAATGGATAATTCATTACCTATTGAGACACCTGAGGTACCTAACTGGGTTTCTAAAGATCAGCCCATAAATAACTTAGTTGGTAACCCTAGTGAGCCAGTGCGTACAAGATCCCAACTCAGAAACTATGCACATTATGCATGTTTTGTTTCCCTTGTGGAACCAAAGAATGTTAATGAGGCATTGAATGAATCTCACTGGATTTCTGCTATGCAGGAAGAACTTTTACAATTTGTCATTCATGATGTTTGGTATCTTGTTCCACGTCCTGATCACAAAAGGGTTGTTGGCACACGTTGGATTTTCAAAAATAAGACTGATGAAAATGGGATAATAATTAGAAATAAAGATAGATTAGTTGCTCAAGGATACTCTCAAATAGAAGGAATAGATTTTAACGAGACCTTTGCTCCTGTTACTCGTTTAGAATCTGTTCGTCTGCTTTTTGCTATAGCTTGCCACATGCACTTTACACTGTACCAAATGGATGTCAAATCTGCGTTCCTTAATGGAATACTGGCTGAAGAAACCTATGTAGAACAACCTAAAGTGTTCATTGACCCTAAACAACCAAAATCATGTATTTCGTCTGAAAAAGGCTTTGTATGGCCTTAAACAGGCTCCTAGAGCTTGGTATGAGCGTCTTTCCAGTTTTCTTTTAGATAAAGGTTTTAAAAGAGGCGGAAATGACCAAACCCTTTTTGTCAAACATTTTGACAAACACATCACTATTGCTCAAGTCTATGTGGACGATATTGTATTTGGATCAACTTCTCCCTCAGAAGTCAAATCCTTCTCTGAAAATATGCATAAGGAATTTCAAATGTCCCTTATGGGGGAGCTACAATTCTTCTTAGGCCTTCAAGTCAAACAAAATTCAGATGGATTATTTGTATCGCAATCCAAGTACGCTTTAGAGATAGTAAAAAATTTATCCTTGAGAGTGCTAAAAATGCTAAAACGCCCATGAGTACTACGCTAAAACTCTTTAAAGATGAAAATGGAACATCTGTAGATCCTACTATGTATCGTAGTATGATAGGCAATTTACTATACCTTACTGCCTCGCGTCCTAATATCATGTATGCTGTTTGTGTCTGTGCTCGATATCAAAGTAACCCTAAAGAGAGCCACTTGAATGCTGTTAAACGTATCATTAAATATGTAAAAGGCACTCTAAATCTAGGACTTTGGTACACTAATGACACACCAAGAACTATAATTGGGTACACTGATGCTGACTGGGCTGGGTGTACTGATGATAGTAAAAGCACATCAAGAGCATGTTATTATATTGGTAATAACTTGGTAGGATGGAGTAGTAAAAAAAATAAAACTGCACATCACTCTCAACAGCTGAATCTGAATACATAGCCGTTGGCAGCTGTTGTGCTCAATTAATGTGGCTAAAACAAATGCTAAGTGATTATGGTATTCAAGAAAACCAATTGAATCTCTATTGTGATAATCAAAGTGCGATTAATATTTCTAAAAATCCTATTCAACACTCGCGAACAAAGTATATTAAAATAAGACATCATTTTATACGTGAATTGGTTGAATCTAAGGAATTAGAAATCAATTATCTTCCTACTGATCTACAACTCGCAGATATGTTTACCAAACCTCTAGATTATAATAGATTCATTTCATTACGAAAATCTATTGGTATGGTTTATGCTGACTAATCTTTTTGCTGTTTATCCAAGTTATTCCCTTTTTCCATTTGAGACAAAATGGGGGAGAAATTTGAGTCTATTCAATTCTTACATATTCTAAACAGCTTGATCTTAGTGAATTATTGCAGGTTCTTATTGTACAGTTACTCTCAACAGTTGTAATAGGGTATTCAAATGTACTTAGTTGAGTTATGTACTTTTTGATTTCTAGGAATTAGGTAGATAGAATTTTGATAGGAATAAGTTTTTCTTATTTTCTTGTTGCCCTACGAGTCCAAGATGACTCAAAGGAGCTTTTGTCTCATATTTCCAAAGGGGGAGATTGAAGCCCTTATACTTTTGACTCACTTGAGTCTATATTGTATAAGTTCTCATCTAGTTTGGAAATTGTGACAAAATTGTGTACTACCTAGAATCCAAAGAACCTCAGAAGTTGGTTTGCTACTTCATCTCTCTATCTTGCTTTGATCAAGAACCTATTGCCAACACTCACACACAGTAGAATTCATTTTTTGCATATCATATTGCATAATTATGTGTGTACATGTGTTGAGTGTGTTTAAATCCCTAAATTAGAATTTTAATAATTTTTTGGGATTTTTTAAACATTTTTAAAATAAGGTTTTCTTAATTAAAACTTGATTTAAAAGTTTCTGGGGTTAATTTGTAAATATCATTTGTTGGTTATATTAGCCATATGTTACCTTGGGTAGAATCCGAAAGCGGAGTAAAACTTGAGGGTGTGGTTTTAATTAACTTTAGATGCGCGTTTGTTATCCTGTTAATAACCAACACCTGTCCTCGTCTGATTGGCGGAAGTTGTGTTTCTTTACTGAGTTAAAACAACGTTCGTTCCTAGCCCTTGGATCATTAGCTATCAACGCTCTGCATGTTGTCTTGGTGAATCCCAGTACAACTCTTTAGACCAATAAGAATTCGTTTAATCACCGCCTTATAAGAACCCTTAGATCTAATTCAACTTGGCTTGACTTAATCCAGGCCCTTGGTTTTGATCCTGCCTCTCGAACCTTCTCCTCACCCTATAAAAGGGACCCTTCTCTCAGACTTCGAAGACTTTTGCCATTTTTATTTCCTCTGAGAAATTGAGAGAGTAGAGAGAGAAGAGAGAAACCAGAGAGAAGAGAGAGAGTTAGAAACCCTAACCCTCTTCGTCAAACCTCTTCCATCCAAACTCAAACACTTATTCAAAATACCTCCATATCCAAAACACTTCTCTGAGTGTTCTTGAGAGTTTGAGAGTTTGAGTTGAGTTTATTTTTGTTGCTGTAACCTCGTGTTCTCTTGATCTTATTTTCAACTTAAACGTTTTACTCAGATCTAATTTCTGATTTCATAGAAATTTCAGATCTGAGTTATTCATGTTACATTACACTTAGTTTCATTTTATTTCTCATCTTGAGAAATATATTGTTGATTATTTTCTTTAAAACGTTTTCTTACTTTGAAATCAACAATAAATGCTTTCTGTTTCTAGTTCTTGTAAAACTAAACCTTTGACCTAGTTTTGAATCTCACTTGGAGGTTTTCAATCTCGAAAAGTTTGTCTAAATTCTGAGATTGATTAAGACCTTGTCTGTCTTCCTAGCAAGGTATCCGTGGATTCTGGGAATGATTTAAAGGTCAAATAAGGTGAAAAGTTTTGTAAGAAGAAAGAAAAAGAAAAGATCACAGCATATAGTGTTATTGTAATTTGTTAGGACTGTTTGTACTTAATAAGTGTGTGTGTGTGCATGCATGTGTTAGAAAGCACTTCCACAAACACTTTCACCCTACAACACGAAAAGTGTTGGTAATAAGATCTTGAGAATAAAGAGTCGACGTAAAGTGCTGGAACAAATCAGAAGTTAACAAACTGGGAGAACTACATCTACAATACGAACTGCAGAGAAGTTTAAGGACACCAGAGGGTACATTCCTAAACTTATATAGGGCTGAGTTGTTTGCATGTTAGTTATATAGTTTGTAACTCATATATTTATTTTAGTGGATTTTTCATTTTACTCCGTAGAGGGAGTCGTGGATGTTTCCTCAATTGGTGAGGTTTTACCACGTAAAAAACATCGTGAACATAATATTTCTACATCTCCTCATCTCAGTCTTGGTTGTGCTGAGTTTAAGATTTTTAAACTACTTTATAAACCTGTTATTCAATTCTTGAATAGATCTCGTACATACTGATTTGTTAAACACATCTTGTGTTCAAATAGTTTGGTTTTTACGAAAAGAGTTTCTTAAAAAAACAGATCGGAGTTACTTAAATAGTTTATTTTTAATAAATGGCTTTAGTAACATTTTTCAATATAAACTCACTAAAATCAACCCATCAGTACAAAAATCTTAAGCATACGAACACCGGATACTTAAATCAGAAGGGAAGCAAAAATAAAATTTCTAGATAGGTTGCTCAAACGATTTAGCTCTGTCACTCGAACGACAAGGGCATGTCGCGAGATGCGACTTTGCGCGAGACAGAGATGTCGCTCAAACGACTTTTAGATCTCGCTCGAACGAGAAAACCAAAACCTCCCAGAATGCCTAGAAAATCATACAGTTTTGCCCAGTGCAAAAATTTCATGAAAACAGTATCTGTAAGGGGAAACAGATCCAAAATATTGCTAAAACGGTAGCGAAACACACAAATGCAATAAATAAACCATTGTGAGCTACATTAAAGTGAGTCATAACACTAGAAAGAATATAACATGATGCATAGGTAGTGTATGACAAACATTCAACGCAATCAACCAAAAGATTTATCATGAGGTGAATCACGTGCAAGCAAACGAGAGTCGTGAACAAAAAGACCATATGCCTCTAAATCCGATTTTCTAACCCAAATAGATTTGTAACGACACATGGGGTTTTGGGGAATCGAATCTATTCTTTTATCAACCTTCCTAGGTCCATTTAAAATCTTCTAACAAAAGCGCCTAAGATGACCTTGCCTACCGCAATGTGTGCAAGTGTAAATCGGGTGGTGTGTGTTACCTAAAGGTGGCCCTCCCCCAAAATTTCTCGGTTGCTCTCTCCGAATTTGCCTAGGTGGCTTTCTCCTAATGATCCTAGGTGGCTCTCTCACGATTTTCCTAGGGGCCTTTTTCCTAACAAACTTAGGTGCCTCTTTTTTAACAATCCTTGGAGGCTCTCTCACATGTGTGGGAATGGGTGCAATAAATTTTTCAAGACCAATCCCACCCCTATCCTTTTTTATCTCGATAGTGCCTAAAATCTTATCAAGTTTTTCAGACCTAGACTCCAAATCAAATTTCACTTTACTTGAATCTTTCAATTTCACCTCAAGTTCACCTATCCTAGATTCAAGCAAGTGCCTAGAGTCTTCAAACTCTAAAAGTTCCTTTTTCATAACTTCCATCACACCTCGAAGACTATCTCTCTCACCCTCAACATATCCTAATTTCTCTTTAAGCATCTCCTCACGTGCCCTAAGATCCTTAATCAACGCATCTGTATTATCATTATCTGAAGCACGTTTCTTCAATTCATCTTTAAGTTTTAAGTTTGCCTTTTTTATTTTTAAAGATTCAAAATACAAATTATTGTAGGCAACTTGCAACTCACTCAATTATTCTTCTTCCTCGTCACTCTTTTCACCCTCACTCTCATCACTAATCACACGGATGGGAAGCTCTCGCCTAGAAGCATAAAAGAATTTTTCTTCCGATTCACTATCACTAAGGGTAGAAACATGAGAAATTGGTTTATTCAATTTCTTCTTTAAATTTGTGGTACACTCGTCAAACGTGTGACCAACACCCTCACAACACGGTCACCTCTCAGAGTCGTTTTCAACACAAGATTTAAAACAAGAGTTCATGTGAATTTTCTAATTAACCTTTTCAAAAAGTTGACATCGAAAATCATCAAAACCACCAAAAGCCATTTTTGTGAAAAATCAGGATCAAAACACAATAACTTAGTGCAAAAGGCTCTGATACCAATTTGTAGAATCACTACAGCGGAAATATTGAGACTTTTCAAATAAAATCCAATTGTAATTATTCCCAAATTTTATTTAAACCCTAAAACATACATCTAGATGATTTATCCAATAAAATAAAGCATGCAAGATAAAACAAACAATTTCAAGAAAAATCCCCGAAGGGCAAAACCTTTTTATTTCACTATAATTTGTAAATAACAACTTACACGGATTACAATAAAATAGAGTGACACACGAATACCCGCAGGTGTCGGTCGACGTCATCAGGAAAGGAACAATCGCAGGTACTCCACAAGAACACGCAGTTGTATCTTCAGCAATGAATCCATATGCAACGAATCCACATGGACACGCAGTCCAATATTCAAAGAGACTCCCACCATAATAGCACACAACTCTCGATTGTAGAGATCTCCCCACAAAGAATAAATTTCAAAAAAGTTGAATCTAGGGTTCCAAAACAATTCACTAAAGGATTGGGATGCTTAGTGCATTGAAAATCAAAGGTTAAAGAACCTAAAAGAAGAAGGCAAAAGAATTCCACATAAGAAGTTTTGTAACAGTTCAAAAACACAGGTCTTCTTACGAAAAACGGAGTTGGAGACTCTTATTTATAAAAAAACTTAAGGCGGCGCGTCACTCGAACGAGATAGCTAAGTCGTTCGAACGAAAAGTCATTGTCGTTTGAACGACAACTTCTCACGAGATAGCTCTGTCGTCATCAACAGGTCGTTCGAATGACCTATCAAATGAAATTTAATGCGCACTTGCATAAAATTTCGATACGAACGCGTGGCCGCCAATTTCATTTTTTTTCTGACTTTTTATGAATTAGTTATGATTTTTCTACGGAAAGGTGTCCGAGAACAAATTCTTTAGAAAAATATTTGACAAAAATATCCCAACACTTTAAGTGAAATGCTAAGGAATTAAAACTCAACCTTACCAAACTTAACCTCATGGAGGCTTGAATGTTGAAGATCTTGATATTCGGATCCGTCTTTGATGCTTGAATGTTCTTGAATGCTCTTCGACGGTGTAGAGGTATACGACATACTAAATTGATAACGGACTTATAAAATAATGTCCTTACAAATCTCCCCCTATGTCTATCCAGTACAAAATAAAAACTCCGAATTATCAAATCAAAGTGCCTATACAAATCTAACATCCCACATGAACCCAAAAATGGAAAATACTAAAATTTGTAAGTCTTCAAACTTTCTTCAAAAATATTTAAGTTCAAATCTTCAAACCTTTAAGCTTTTCTCATCAGGGTGTGCAACATATGATCATCACTTTATTACCTACACACAGGAGATAAAGCAAATACCTTCGTGACGCATCGAGTTTGAAATGATATAAGAATAAATCAATCAATATAATCAAATCTCCCCCAAAAATCATAATTTGTTCTCTCCCTTTTTATTATGTCCCCAAATAGACAGATAAGAAGAAACAAACTAAACCTGGAGTGACACGATAAAAGTGCATAGTAAATATGAATCAAACTACGCGTATGTAAAGGTGTAACTCAAAAGATTTCACAAATTATTTTTTATTTTTCAATTTTTTCAAAAAAAAATAATGATACAAAAATCACACCATGGTTTTATACTAAAGCAACCCAGTCATGGAAATGGAATGCATGGGTGTGAACAAGTTTGATAGGTAAATCAACTCAATCAATCATATGCGCACGATACATACGTGTACTCCTAACGAATGAACATCAAAATAGTCCTTAGGTATAAAATTATTGAATTTAGATGACATCGTCTTAATCAAATCAACAAATCAAAGTCTAAATGATTTCCACACCAATAACGTCCAAAACTATTTAGTGCCGTTTCGAGAACTTTTCAAAGGACGTGCAAACCCAATGAATTATTTCCATCCAAAACTCCCTCATATATAATAATGAAATTTTATTTTTGTAATGAGGTTCTAAATTCTCAACTTAGAGAAAACCTATTGGCCCAAAATTTTAGCATATTTTATTTTTTATTGCATTTATTTTTTTTGCGAGCTCTTCTCAAACGGTGGCTTTCATGACGTGATTATTATTCACTCGTAGCCCTTTCCCATGTTCACTCATCATTTTTTTATCTTAAATAATTTACTCACAGGCAATGGATCTTACATGCACTACTTTTATTACTCTCGTATTATTGCACTTGGTTCATTTTAAGGACATGATTGAGATGAAAACACCCAACCAACATGTGACACAACAAGCATAATAATCAAACAAATTCGTACATGTATGCAATAAAGGAAATTATGAGTCAAACATGTAGAAAGTATCACTTAATTACATCTTAATGACTCCAAATATTATAAAGCATAAAGATGACATGATGTATTGTCTCAAAACACTATCAAATAGTCACATGGATAAATGAAATGAAATTGTGACTCGATCATCCTAAGTGTCAATCCATAATCGATGTAAAAAAAATACAAAAATCTTTTTGGATTTTCAAATATTTTATCAAAATAAAGTCTCTTTTTATTTTTCAAAATTTTCAAACAGAAAAAATATAACTACAAAATGATACAACCAACAATAGGCATAAAATATCGACATGAGCAACATCCTATGCTAGCAAACAGTAATCACACAAGATAATCCATAATGAAAGCAGATGTGACAAACGAGCAATGCAGTGTTATCAATTTGGCATGGATACCAAGAATAACTTCATATAAACTCACTAAAAGCAGCCCATCAGTACAAAAAACTTAAGCATACGAACACCGGATACTTAAATCATAAGGGAAGCAAAAAAAAAATTTCCAGACAGGTCGCTCAAATGGCTTAGCTCTCTCACTCGAACGACAAGGGCATGTCGCGAGATGCAACTTCGTGCGAGAAAGAGTTGTCGCTCAAACGACTTTTAGATCTCGCTCGAACGAGAAAACCAAAACTTCCTAGAATGCCCAGAAAATCATACAGTTTTGCCCAGTGCAAAATTTTTGGGAAAACAGTATCTGTAAGGCGCAAACATATTCAAAATAACGCTAAAACAGTAGAGAAATACACAAATGCAACGAATAAACCAATGTGCGCTACATCAAAGTGAGTCATAACACTAGAAAGAATATAACATGAAGCATAGCTAGTGTCTGACAAACATCCAACACAATCAACCAAAAGATTTATCATGTGGTGAATCACGTGTAAGCAAACGAGAGTCGTGAATAAAAAGACCATATGCCTCTATATCCGATTTTCTAACCCAAATAGATTTGTAACGACTCATGGGAGTTTGGGGAATCGAATTTATTCTTTTATTAACCTTCCTAGGTCCATTTAAAAGCATGTAACAAAAGCGTCTAAGATGGTCTTGCCTACTGCAATGCGTGCAAGTGTAAATCGGGAGGTGTGTGTTACCTAAAGGTGGCCCTCTCCCCAAATTTCTCGATTTCTCTCTCTGAATTTTGCCTAGGTGGCTCTCTCCTAATGATCCTAGGTGGGTCTCTCACGATGTTCCTAGGGGGCTCTTTCCTAATAAACTTAGGTGCCTCTTTCTTAACAATCCTAGGAGGCTCTCTCACATGTGTGGGAATGGGTGCAACATATTTTTCAAGACCAATCCCACCCCTATCCTTTTTTATCTCGATAGTGCCTAAAATCTTATCAATTTTTTCAGACCTAGACTCCAAATCAAATTTCACTTTACTTGAATCTTTCAATTTCACCTATCCTAGATTCAAGCAAATGCCTAGAGTCTTCAAACTCTAAAAGTTCCTTTTTCATAACTTTCATCACACCTCGAAGACTATCTCTCTCACCCTCAACATAATACAAATTATTGTAGGCAACTTGCAACTCACTCAATTCTTCTTTTTCCTCCTCACTCTTTTCACCCTCACTCTCATCACTAATCACACGAATGAGAAGCTCTCGTCTAGAATCATAAACGACTTCTTCTTCCGAATCACTATCACCAAGGGTAGAAACATGAGAAATCGATTTATTCAATTTCTTCTTTAAATTTGTGGTACACTCATCTAACGTGTGACCAACACCCTCACAACAGGGACATCTCTCAGAATCGTTTTCAACAGAAGATTTAAAACAAGAGTTCGTGTGAATTTTCCAATTAACCTTTTCAAAAAGTTGACATAAAAAATCATCAAAACCACCCAAAGTCATTTTTATGAAAAATCACGATCAAAACACAATAACTTAGTGCAAAAGGCTCTGATACCAATTTGTAGAATCGCTATAGCGGAAATATTGCGACTTCTCAAATAAAATCCAATTTTAATTATTCCCAAATTTTAGTTAAACCCTAAAACATGCATCTATATGATTTATCCAATAAAATAAAGCATGTAGGATGAAACAAGCGATTTCAGAAAAAATCCTCGAAGGGCAAATTTTTTTTATTTCACTATAATTTGTAAATAACAACTTACATGGATTACAATGAAATAGAGTGACACACGAATACCCGCAGGTGTCGGTCGGTGTCGTCAGGAAAGGAACAACCTCAACTACTCCATAAGAACACACATTTCTATTTTCAGCAATGAATCCACAAGCAGCGAATCCACATGGACACGTAGTCCAATATTCACAGAGACTCCCTCCACAATATCACGCAGCTCTCGGTTGTAGAGATCTCCCACAAAGAATAAATTTCAAAAAAGTTGAATCTAGGGTTCCAAAATAATTCACGAAAGGATTGGGATGTTTTGTCTGTTCAAAATCAAATGTTAAAGAACCTAAAAGAAGAAGACAAAAGAATTCAGTAGAAGTTGTTTCGTAGTAATTCAAAAATGCAGGTTTTCTTATGAAAAATGGAGTTAGAGACTCTTATTTATAAAAAAACTTAAGGCGGCGCATCACTCGAACGAGATAGCTAAGTTGTTTGAACGAAAAGGCATTGTTGTTTGAACGACAACCTCTGACAACTTCTCTCGAGATAGCTCTGTCGTCATGAGCAGGTCGTTCAAACAACCTATCAAACGATATTTTAAGCGTACTTGTAGATAATTTTGATACGAACGCGTAGCCGCCAGTTTCGTATTTTTCTTATTTTTGTTGAATTAGTTATGACTTTTTTACAGAAAGGTGTCCGAGAACAAAATCTTTAGAAAAATATTAGATAAAAATATCCCAACACTTTAAGTGAAATGCTAAGGAATTAAAACTCAACCTTACCAAACTTAACCTAGCGGAGGCTTGAATGTTGAAGATCTTGATATTCAGATCAGTCTTTGATGCTTGAATGTTCTTGAATGATCTTCGATGGTGTAGCGATATACGACATACTAAATTGATAACGGACTTATAAAATAATGTCCTTACAGAGAAGTAGATCACGTGGACTTGAAAATTAACAATGGGGAAGGACAAAAGTCATGAGGAGGGAAAAGTGAGAAGTGAGAAGGGTTTTACGATATGGGTTTTCAATGGAACGATGAGCTACAATGAATTCTTGGGTTGGGTGGAGTGATTAAAAATGTGTAGATAGTTTTGATTGACGTATGTAATAAATGATTCTGATTAGAAGCTCTTTCTATTGTTTTAGATCTATAATATATATTTATTTATCAATCACTGTCGTACGATTTTCCTTAGGCCTTTGTTTCAGTCAGATTGGATCGAAAAATGTCGTGTGGAAAAAAAATACGATTTTTTTGAAAATAAAAATAATTATTCCAATTTTTTATCCTATTTTTTTGAAAAATTTAAAAAAATTCCGAATTCAGAAAAATTGGAAAATCGGTAAAAGTTGAAAAAAAATCGAAAATTCGAAAAATATAATAAAAATCAAGAAATTTCGAAAATTCAAAATTTCTAAAAAAATAAATTTGGAATTTTCGGTTTCTTCGAAATTCTCATTTTAAATAAATAAATAAAGAAAAGGGTTTAACCCAGCATGTAAATACATAAGGATTTGACTCATTTTTTCATTTGTGTAGAAGTTAGGAGTTATGAGGATACTTTCGTTTATAGATCATACATTGGAGCTCTCTCCCTCTCCCAACTGCTATGGGATATGAAAAACTTTCAAAAAATCGAAAAATATGGAAAAATAGGAAAATAATTCCGAAAAAAATCGGATCGGCATAGTTTCGAAAAATCGGATTAAAAAATCAAAAAATCAAAAATTCAGAATTATTTTCGATTTTGGAAAAATCGAAAGTTCGAATAAAAACCACAACCTTAATTTACCCCATTCCTTCTCTCGTATTACCCTATTACCCAAATTCAACATTCACCTAAAACTTACCCAAATCAGAATTTAAAGCACAAACTTCTACATCAACGTGGTAATTAATTTTAAGAAGCATTTTTTAGGCAAGTATCTTTCTACTCCTCTCTTTTTATGTGTGCATTTTTTAAATTCACCTAAACTAAATTTTAGTGCTAAAAATTTATTAGTGACCTTTGGAAAGGGTGTAATCCTAATTTATGTTATATGAGGTAAATTTAAATGTCTTTATATATTTAAAAATTCATATTGAGCCTATTAGTTTGCAAAAATGAATTATTGACCCCCAACACATGAAAATGATAATTTTGGATTTGACCCCGTTTGTGGAAATTGATAATTTGAGATATGAGAATAGACGATGCAAAATTTATTTAGAATTAAAATGTTCTGAAAGTTAAATTGCTCAGTAGGGTTGTACTTTACGCTTTAGGAGTAGTACTTCTAACATGTATGTTCCAAATTGGTGAGATTTGTTACGAGACTCTTATTGATGTTATAATAACTAATATGAAAATATTGTAAATGAATTGGGACAATTGATACGCACTAATAGGTTTCTTATGATGTAACATACCCTCGAAAAATAATTACGTGTCCCTTTTATGTAAGAACTTAATATGAACCCATGTTTGAAACCATGATATTTTTTATGTGCGTTATGTTATGTAGGCTTTAGAAGGAGTACGAGAAAATTATTGTGATTGGTTTGGCTATTGAATAGTAGTGTGGATTAATTCAAAGATTTCATGCGTTGACATATAAATTCTTGCCTTACTTTCTCATAATAAATCTTAAATAAATTGTTTTAGAAACTACTCTATCTAAACGTAAGTCTATTGGAAGGATTCCTTATTTAAATTTTGCTTCGGTGAGACGTTCCACGCATGGAGTTTAGAGATGGGTAGGAGTGACGACTTAAAACCATTAATGAAATTTATACACTTTCAATTTTATGCTTTTTGTTATGAGGAATCACTTGCATGGTGTTCATCCTTTTTAGCTCTTTACGAAATAATTTAAAAATGTATAATGAATCCTAAATGTTACAACCAAGTCCTGGTAATAGGAGTAATTGAGGTTTGAGTAGTTTTCTCAGAGTGAATAATTACGTGTTAAAATGCAAACATTAATTGAATATGATAAATGGAAATGAATGGGTGTGTGCTATAGAAGAAGACACTAATATTACGATATGTAAATTCTCGGCCATGCGAATACCAGGTGGCATCAGGGTGTGAAACGCGAAGTTTATGGTTTATTATGATATGTTAATTCTCGACCATGTGAATACCAGGTGGCATCAGGGCGTGAAATATAATTACTTAAATTTGGCATACCGCATGTTTATGGGATGGCCGAGATGAGGGGGCGCATGTTGGTTACATGTTAATGAATTATTGAGCATGTCGGTTACTTATTGATTAGTTAATGATAATGATAAATTAATGATATGAAATGACATAATTCTAAAATATTGTGAAACTACGTTTAGGGGTTGGACCGTTCATTAAATTATTAAACTGTGACTTTATCATCTATGCATATAACTGTTTTGAGTTGCGTAGCTAAGTTACTTGCTAGGGTTTTAACCCTTTTTTTGGGGAAACCAGGTGTTAGGGCTAGACCGCACACTTAGATGCCTTTTGATCCAGTCGACGCGTGATATACAGCTCTTAGGGTATTAACTCCAGAGACATTGTAGTTCTCTAACTCCTCATGCTATCATTTATCTTTTCAGTCTAGCTTATTTTGAGATGTCTAATTATATGTTGAGACTTAGATAGCTTGTAATATTCATAGACTCTTTGGAGATTGTATTTATGTATTACTGTTGAGATAACATTGTTTACAGTTTGGAATCTTGGACATTATGAGTTATATTTGAGAATTCTCTCATCGCTTCCAAATTATTGTCTATTATTTCATTTGACCTCTTTATGCTGAGAATGATATTATTTTGTTTCAATATCCCGTATGATTTTATATATAAACTTGATCAACCTAGGTGTAAAATTACACAGGGTATTACATAGGCAAGGTCGAACCATATTAAAACCTCGATTTGCAAAGTTATTTTAAACTCTCTTTCCTACCTTACTATATATGCATAATAATTAAACTGATTAAATGCAAATGTGAATGTATATGGATGGATGACAAGAATGTAGAAGTCATTTTACCAACAAACTAAGAAAAGGTTTTAACGATGTTTATAAAATGACAATAAAAAGAAAGAAAGAAATGTTAGTTTTCAAGGAGTTAAATAAACGTCATAATCCCAATTTAACCCTCCCTTTTGGGAATATTTCAGTCCAACAATTGGTATCAGAGCCTAGCTCATAGATAGTCGTTTTGAAAAAGTATATTTTGGGTTTAAATCTCACATCCAAAAGAGTTTTTTTTGGAAAAATGACATTTGTCTATATTTTGGAAAATGATGGATCTTTTGAAAAGGGAGAAAAGTGTTTGAGAGTGAAAAATGATTTTGAAAAATGAAATTGAAAACATATTGTCAAAAGATCATACACATTCACTTTTATGTGAAAATATGTTTTCTTTGATTTAATATGATCTTTGTTATTCATAGACATATCTCATACATTAGTAAACTCACACTTATACTTTTTAAATGTTCACACTAGAACTTATGAACATAAATGAGTATATGAACAAGTGATCTTTTTTTCACACACATATATAAGTCATAGTAACTTAAAGATACAAATCCACATATTTCTCACAAATTAAATTCCAAATTTGTGAGTAAATCAAACTTCATATTCTTAAATTCTTATTTTAGAAGTTTACCTCATAAATGATATTTTGGTAAAGAAACTAAAATAATGCTTTGAAAAAGAATTAAATATGAAATTTTATAAAAAATTAAATACCGATTTTCTCTCATACACATTGAAAAAGTTCTTCAAAAAGTAGAAGGATAAAGTTTTGAAAGAAAGCCCTTGTTAGTTTTATAAATATTTTTTTTTGAAAAAGTTACATTTAAATGTTTGAGAAACTCATAAAAGAGATTTGTCTAAAGGTTTTCTAAAGATGTCTGAAAATCATACTTCGGTTCATAATATTTGAAATCATGATTTACACACGTAACCCTTTATGCTCCCTTGATTTATACCTATATATTATCACACATGCCTATGATGTCAACACCATCTTATTGTGATATACGCTAACACTAACTGTTTTCACACTTGCATTAAATATAAATTTCCATTGTTGTGACATAAGCCCATTTGGATTCACTCACCATTGAAATATCTTTGACATATGCTACATAGGTAGTTCGTGTTCCTCACTTATACAATTAAACAAATACTTCCATTATTGCTATATGGCTCTTGAATTAATATGCTCATACTATACGACGTCAGTGCCTAGAAATTGTCGAAAGTCATTAGTAGTATACATTTATTAAGATATGATTTACCTCACGAGGACTAAACGCTACATCAATATAATCATCTTACACCTATTTTATCATATGCTCAAAAATATGCTTCAATATGTTTACATGATTATCTTGATAAAAAAATAGATTCTGTTTAATCATGTCTCACTAGAGACTCAAAATCACATGCTAGAGAAAACACACAATTGAATATCTTCTCATGAAAAGTCAAAAGTTGTTAGACATCAGTTCTACAATTATATCACACATCATAGTCTAAAACTTTACGTCATTCCTGTCATTGTGAAAAACGAGTGGCAATTTCATTGATGAGATAAAGGTGCAATCTCACCTTTATAAATATCGAATGGCCTTTCCATCTATGTGATATTTTGGTAGAATCCCTACCCATTAGAAAGAAATCCATTCTCATATAGAAACATGCTTAAAATGAACATACATTCTCATTTAAGACATAATGGCAATCCCATTATTGTTGCACAACATTGAGCCTAAATGATACATACGCTTCTTGAATTTTGATTGAAATCCTAGTGTAAGAGATTACTTATGAATTCAATCGATAAAAATATGGCATTCCCATAGATATATGACATATTGCAATACTTACGAGAAAGTTATTGTAATGGGAATCTCATTACATTTTGAGAATACAACTATATTAAATCATAGATATGTTAGAAGCTTGTTACTTGATATATGACTTATAACAATCATTATGATTTTAAAAGAGCATACACGATATTATTAACGCTACCTACACTTATGCTACTGATGAAGATATGTCAAGTGTATATGTGAAAATAAGGATATTGAGGATCAAAGAGGAGAGAAAAATAGTGTACATATAAACCAAGTGGGCAATACTTTTGAAAAGGCGGAAGAAAAAGGAAAGAATGTTAAGGTTGGGTACCAAACATGAATTTTTATGTTCAAACACATTTTTATTGCAAAACACACATTAATTTACCTCTCATGCGCCTTGTGAAACGAGTCTTACTCATCTTTTTATGAGAGAAAGAAACTTTTTGGAAAAAAATTACATACAAACCATTTATAAAAAAAATAATCCATTCATATCACATTTTTATAAAACCAACAAATGCTATATTCAAAATAAATGGTTATAACCCATAGGGAAAACAAATACTAAACCCTCTTTATAAGGTCCAACAAAGAACCAACACGAGAAAGAAATTCTAGTTGAAAAGTATGAACCAATTAAATGAATTTTCAAATATTTCCTTACCAAAATTTCAATTTTATGTGATAATACAACTATGATTTCTCTAAACCATAAATTCCATGCAATATTAACAAAACTCTTTCTAAAGATAGGATTTCTCTAAACCAATAATGCACCTCTTAAACTAGGGGAGAACAATAATACCCGATCAATCACACCCACTTAGTTGAAACTGACCTTCACGCATGGATATAATTTCTACACTTTGTGCACATAACTCTCATATTTTGAATAACAATACCTTCAGCATAATCCATATACTTTGGCCCGTATTTTAGTCACCCATTATATAAGAAATGGGGAGAAAATATTTTTTTTCAAAGAAAACATTGCCTCTACGAAAATAGAAGATTTCAATAAAACCTTTTCCCGAAGATAAACTTTACAACATCCCATATAAGCTAGGCATGAAAAACATACATGACATGTGCATGACTAGGTTTTAGGTATATGAATTATCTACTCTCATATATGTTTAACTTTTCTTAAAACACAAGAACATATAATTTTAAAAGTACCCCCATCCTTTTCGACAATGACAAAGGGAGATAAATATGATATAAGAAAAACATAATATAACAAAGGGGGAGAAAATAGTTTTATAAAAACCAAGTCTAAAAGGAAGGGGGAATTTTAACATTTTTCTTAAACTATATGAAGTATGTTGTCATCATAAAAGAGGGATATATTGTGAAACCAAATGTGTTTCCAACTGAGAAGGATTTTGTATGATGACAACACAATTGATATAAGATCATAACTTCACTATCTTATCTCTAATGTACTTGAGAGTAAAACAGGCACTCAATACATTATAAGATATGTTATATGTTACAAGGAACACATCATCCATGCAACCATACCAATATGCCCAAGTAACACAAAGAAGATTCCAATAAATACAAGCTCTCAAATAAGATAATAAAGATTATAACCATGATCACAAGCTATTAAAATGGGGACTCAAAGATTGCATCAAACCTTAATAAAGATAAACTCTCAAACCTCAGGCTTAGTTCAACATCACCAGTCACACAAGAAAGTTCAGAACCACATCCCACATTATGAAGTCTAATGCTGACGTGATGCTTCTAAAATGGAGTTAATAGAGTGACACTTGACCTCCAGTCTGTGGCTCAGCGTGATACCCTAGAAGTGACGGCATCATGTGTCAACTGGGAACTATGCCCTGATAGGGGGTCTTTAGAATTCGTGCCTCATCATTGTTAAGTTTAAAAATGAACTCAAACCCTCATTTTGTCCCTCTCATTCAACTGTGCGCCAACTCTCTCTCTTTCTAAAACCCAAATTTTACAGAAACTCTCTCGCACTTTTGCTCAAGCATTCTTCGATCGTTTTTAGTATTTTTCAATAACAGAACCTCCCAGGTAATCCACTTTCCCTTCCTTTGTCATCTTTTCCATTGATTTGGAGTGGTTTTCCTGCATTTTACTTTTCCTGCGGTTATTCGGACTTTTTTGGCAACCCCCATCGGTGGATTTTATGGCCATTTTAGTGTTAGTTGTGGCCATTTTTGTTGAATAGAGGTGATTTTTGGGTCTTGCCCTTCCTTTTCTAGTTTTTTCAGCTACTACGAAGTTTTCCAGTCTAACACTGGTCATATTCTCTAATATTACTCATTGAATGTTCTTAGTTGTTCTTGAGTTGGAGAATAAGAACGGCTTGTTTCCTTATTTGATCTCTTGGACAATAAATTAAAGTATTTTAAGTTGTTTGCCCTCTTAGATACTATTTTAAGTTGAGGGTCATCCTTCTGAATGTTAAGGAAATTGTATAAGCTAGATGAACAATTCTCAGACCTTAGGGAAAGGATCTTTAGAGAGATCTGCCAGTACGAGACCAAGGATGAGGCCAAGCACCAGTCTGAGGCCTTTCCTTTACGTCCCATATTTCTAACCCCTTGGCTATCATCCATCCTCCGATAATTGAGAGACGAGAGTATCCTCTTCCATATCGTCCTCCTGCAGCTGTGGGACGAGACTACCTATCTTTCACTTATCCCCCAACTATCGTTATAAGTGAGTCCAGCATGAGTGACAGCTCATACTCGCACGATAATGATGTAGATATCTAATCTTTAGAAGGATATAGTCCTTTATCATCTAGGGTATCAACCCTATCAACTCTTATGAACGTGCTATAAGGGTACTTATCTCTCATACAACCGAGGCTGGGACCACTGGGTCTAACGAGGGTACTTTCCTTTTGATGGGTCGACCTTATAAGAGTCGAGAGTTACTATCTCTCACCCCAATCCAAACAGCTATCCCTATATCCACCATGATAGATGGTGAATTTCAGGAGATATTTCTAACCGGAGCACCGGCTCTTGATGCTGAAGACTCTAGAGATGAGGCCGAGGAGCCACTAAATACTTCATTTTCCTAAAGATTTTAGAGTACCGTGACTGAGTTTGGCCTCGTATCCTTGAGGAACTTATATGGCATAAGTCCTAAGATCATGATGAGGGTTGCGAACGATTTTGAGAAATCCTTCAATGGTCATCCTGGATGGGTTACGGTATACGAACAGATGTTCAAACTCAGTTTTTGCCTCGCCATATTTCCTATAGTATGAGTTATTTTTTTCCGCTTTGGTTTAGCTCGAGATTAACTTTCCCCAAATTCCTATAGAACACTTCTCCACTTGATAGTGGTTTGAAAGTTCTATCATAGTACCGACCTTCCAGTCAACGTGTTCACGACATGATATAATGTTTCCTGCATTAAGTCTCATCCTAGTTATTATCATTTTGTGGCTAGGAAGCTGACCAAGAAGGTGATTTTTATCAATTAAACATCTAATCACCATTGGAAGTTGAGATACTTCTTTGTATCTGGCATGTGGGAGTTTCCTTCCAACCATATCTCGTCTTCTACCGAGCCGAGGGTACCCCAAGAATGAGCCAAATTGTCCATGTTTGCTAAAATTGATCTCGATCTGAGTTTATACGACCATAGATAAGACTAAGACCATAAGGGTTCATGGTGATGATGGTGGTCTCGCCAAATATGAGGATCTCTTAACCCCTCATAACCTTATCGAGGTTGGTCTTCACTTTAACCCTCTCACAGAGATTCTTAACTTTAACTGTAGCCTCCTCTTTTAATTATATTACCGGTTTGGATATTTTTTATACTAACCTTTGGCCCTTTGCAGATCTTCCAAGCAATATTTTCGATACACTCTGGAAAATGGTGTCTCGCAACCTTCTTAACATGGTTAACAAGTTTGGTAAAAATCCAGTTGCCACAATTGGTCCGATAAAGAAGACTACTGGCGGCCTTAGCCCAGCCAGTGATCCCAGAAAGAGGAAGGAGGGAGTGGACGATACTAGTACACCTCGTCGTGAAAAATTGAGTCAGCCGACCCAAGGATCGGACAAGGCAATACTGATCCACTCTAACGACGTCCTTACTACTCATCTTTCTCAGCTGAAGTTAAGCGATGAGAGTGTCATGGACAGTTCCAAGAAGTCCCTCGAGGTAATTGGTTCATTAATATCTGAAACTGGTAAGAGATTTCTTCAGCCTGTTGAATCGTCTCTTCTCATAAAGTTCGGCTTCCACAAGGCAGTCCAGGTATCCATCTGGACTTTTCTCACTTTTGTCTTGTACCAACTAAATTCAAACACAATTTTGCAGTCTATGCTTTCTTTCTACCATCTTGGAGACTGGATTGAGAAGAGACTTCCCTTCATTTAGAAGGGAAGAGATGCAAAGAAGGCTGAGCAAGGTTTGAGGGACGATCTTCAAAAATCAAAGTCGGCCAAGAAGCTAGCAAACCTGGCATTGGACAAGCTCAAGGGTGATCATGAACAGGTATCGAAGACAATGGACAAAAATAATGTAACGCCCTGGCCCAAATTTAGGATCATCGTTGGATCAACCGGCATCGAGTCAAGGATTTTAAGGGGAGGGGGGGGGGGGGGGGAAGTTTAAATAAATTTTTAAATAAGAAAAACCCTTAGTATGCCTTTAATTTAACAAAATGTAAAGTCTCACTTTTATATTTTAGAAAAGGGGTGACGACTTTATAGCTTTACCAATTTGCAACATTTTTCATAAAAACGTAATTAAACTCATTATGAAATTTAGACTGGAAATAAACCACCATCCTGACTTATTACAACTTTATGGCTAAAGGCCCGAATAAAAGTTTTAAGTGTCAATTGCACAAGGTACTAGGAGACTATTTTTTGAAAAATAGGTACAAAGCATTCTACTAACGACAGTTTCCCTCTAGGGCCTTACTTGAGTCCTGACCAACACTCCTATTAGATGTACCTGACGTGGGGGTGGGGGTTTTCAACATAAAAGCAGGGGTAAGTGAATACTTAATAGAATGGGTAGTATTACAACATACGTTTCCATAACAATTCAACATATATATCTTATGAATATTTTATGGATAAGTAAACGTTGACTATTTAACTAGTACTAATACAACTACATGCAATGCATTTGAGCGATGAGCTCATACTCACACTTAGTTGGTATTACCACCCACTTCAAACCAAAGATTTATTATTAGTACTACACCCTTTAATCTCACTGTTGTACCACCTAAATTACGAGTATAATTACCTTTTTACTCTTTTATCATACTTATCGGGGTCACCATTAACCACGTGCTTTAACAGGCTCTACACTGCTGGCGACGCCACCATATGCTCTGGCCAGTGTTTTAGGAATTTTCACTCAAGGGCTCCGGGCCATTCTTGCTTTATATCAGTGTCATTTGAGTCCAAATTAATGTGTGTTAACATTTTATCTAATGTCCACATTATCCCACCCTTTTTACGATTTTATTTTCTCGTTATATAGTTTTATTCATTTTCCATTTCATCAACATGCCATTTATTCACCATATCCATTTTCACCAACAATTAGACCGATAAGGTCTAAGTGATAATCCAAGTACTAGGGTTTTTATTCACTTTAAAATTGCCAACTTGTCCTTTCATCATAATTTTGAAAAATATATTTAATTTCATTATGGCACTAGAACCTAACCTTTTTCTTCCAAACATCCCTTTTATGATTTTATACCTAAACTCATGTTATCATTTTATGTTATACCTCATAAAATATAATTACTCGTTCAAGACGAATTTTAACCAATTATTCATAACTTTACCCTATTATCTCATATGAGTTAAATATAATTTTAATGCATTGTATTAATAGTCATCACATCTAGGGTTGTTTTTCTACGTTCATTCATTTCATCATAAAACTCATTTTATCATGCTTTGACAAGTCTAAGTTATCATCATCTACCTTACTACACGATTCTACATGTGTGAAGGAGAAGGTTTCAACCTAGAAACACATCAAGTATGCATTTATTCTACGCAATAAGGGTTATATAGTTTCATATATTTCATCCTATTTATCAAGGTATAAAGTTCTTTTTTATGTACATGTAAGGTTTGTTAGGGTCTAAAGAAAATTCTCATTCTTTTATTTTTGCAAGATAAGCAATTTATAAATGACGACACATTTTTTTCTTACATGAAATATTACCTATCATTTTCTACTTATTTCATAACTAGAAAACCTTGAAGGTTGGAAGGAGACCCTACCTCTGATTTTGAAGAGGAGAACTAGGAGAGAAGAGTGACTGAAAGCTTCCATGTTCTTAGACCTAAAGACCCAAATTGCACAAAACCCAGCTCCCTCAAGCTCCACACTATTGCTTACAGTTATTTTCCCAAAGAAGATAATGAATATTTGTGGGAATGGTTTCGTATTGTTGGCTATTGCAGTATATTAGGACTTAAAATAATGTGGGATATATCTTAATAGAGGAAGAAAAGGTCATAAAGTATTCTTGAGAGAGAGACATGGAGGAGTTAACATTTTTCTGTGATTTCCACTCCCTAAAACTCTTCTCTTATACTATAAACAAGACCCCTAACACACAAGTAAAATGCATGACAGCTTCATCACCACCTATCAAACTCCAAAGGTTGACACGCAACTTAAATAGATGGCCTTTGGTTCGGCAACCAAAATGGCAGACCAGTTGGCCTAATACTTTATGCTTCCTTTTAATATAATTCAATACACTCCCAATAAATGAGTCTCATGCCTTTACCACTGTCAGGCTCCAAGAGCCTTGGGTCGAATGTTGAATGTTTGGTTAGTATCCCGGTTGGACGGATAGTTGCGTTGTTCTAACTACATTGCCTGTCGATCGAACGAAGCAGTTTGTCGTTAGAATGACATGGCCGTCGCTCGACAGGAAGGTGACGTGGCAGATGTTTCACTATAATTTTCTCAAGAAGCTCCTTCATCACACAAATGAGTTTTGTTAGTTCCATACATATATTTCTCTTTTTCTTTTATAGCCGAGGTAGTAGGTTATAACGAGGAAGAGACATTAATTAGATTGATAGTTTAATAGTTTAAATTAAAATGAGAAAAGAGCATTAATTTAATTGAAGGAATAATAATTTTTACATCATAATCAATTTTTCTTTATTATTAATTTTCATGACAGCGAATTACTAAATGGGAAAGTGAGTACAATATTGAGCCGGGGTATCTTCAAAAACCAAAGTCAGTTAAGAAGCTAGCGAACCAGGTGTTGGACAAGCCTAAGTCTGATCATGAACATGTATTAAAGACAATGTCCGAAAATAAGTAGAAAGAGATCGTTGCCACTGTTCGAGCTACGTTGGATGTGGAAAAGGTGAAGGATATGGCCGATTTCAAGGCATCTAAAGAATTTCGAGGTTATGCATTTGAATACCTTGAAAGAGGCATAAAGATAACCTGTCGCTGAGACAAGCTGAAAGAGGCAGAGGCTAGGGTACTGTCATCCAAGATTTTTCAAGGACTGGATTTTATTGATGAAATGCTCACCACTGCTTTATCCAATATAGAGAATCCCGAGAAAGCTCTGATTGAGGTTACTAAGAACACCATAGCCGAGACCTCCGAGCAGTTGGTGCTGAATGCGGACGACGTCGGTGTCGATGGAGACGAGGCTGAAACTCAGGTTTCTACCGATAATCCCACCACGCTTGCCAACATCGAACCTTTTTCGTATGAGGCGACTACTAAGGAGACAAAATATTTAGATTGCTTAGGTGGCCGTCTATGGACATACCTACCTTTATCTGTATATTTTTCTGTTTGGATATTATTTTTGGGATTGCAGCTTCAATGTCATCTTAGAACAATATTTTTGTTATATTCTGAATGAATGGATTTCTGTTTCTGATGCTCATTTATTTGCTCATGATTTTCTGGGTTTGTGTGACCGTCATTGAATGTTTTTTAATTAGGGGATCACCAAACTTGAATTAGGTGATCACCCAACTAATGATGTTATTCCCTAACCTCGTATCGACATTAGACGAGATGGGAGTAACTAAATTAATGATTTTTAGAATTAGATTCACCAAATTATGATGCTCTAATCACAAGTCCCCTCTTGTCATTTTGGGAGTGTATGGGTGGAGTCATCTTGTTCATGCACTGTCGTCTCAGCCGAGAGAGTGTTTCCACAAAATTAATGATGTGTAATATGAACCACAACTAAGTTATTTTTAATTTGAATTCATCAAATTATGGTGTTTGGATCGCAAGTCCCTCATCATTTTGAGAGTGTATGGATGAGAGTTAGCTCATATAAGCACTGTTGTCTCGGTCGAGAGAGTGTTTCTACGAAATTAATGATGTTTAAAATGTCCCCCCTCGATGTTATTGAGTCTTCATGGGCTAAGTTGACCTTGTCTGGACTGTCATATCACCTAGGGTAAGTAGGATTTACTTCACCACAATTTATGTTTTGTAGCTTAGGATAATCTAATACATACAATATAAATAATTCAGACAGCAGAATAGGAGAGAACTCAATTTTTTTTATTCATAATCTGAATCTCATATATATGAACAGATAACACTTAAATGCAACTGGTAAGAGACAAATGAAGCTAAAATGAAACTTTAACACATAAATCTTACTGAGAGTATTTTTTGAGGTGGTCATCATTCGATGGATTGGAGAATGGCTCGCCATCTAAATTTTTCTGCCGATACGTTCCTAGAACCACCATATAGGGACCATGCCAGTTAGGATGAAGCTTGTTGGGCTTCTGTCAAGTCTTCTTCAGAACGAGGTTTGTTACTGTCAGAGGCTGGGCATTCACCCTCTTATTATAAAACTTCATTTTCCTTTGCTGATAGGTAACCTGCCTAACCTCAACGTCTTCCCTCTTCTCTTCCACTAGGTCCATATCTAGTCTACGTTCTACAACATTCTCCTCCGGTTTATCTGTCTGGACCCTGTGGGTTTGGAGACCAATCTCCATCGGTACCATAGCCTCTGAGCCATAGGCTAACATGAATGGAGTTTCCCCCATTGGAGTCTTCTCCGTCGCCATGTATCCTTATAGGATGGCATGCACATCATCAACCCATCTCCCTTTAGCATCCTCTAACCTTTTCTTAATCCGTTGATAATTTTTCAATTTTTTACTTATATCTGCCCATTGGCTAGGGGTCGACTTGGAGTTGAAAAGAATTATTTGATGCCGAATCACTCATAGTACTTCTCGAGGGAGATATTCTTTAACTGCTTCCCACTATCAGAAATTAAAGTGTTAGGTAGGCCGTATCTATATAAATGGTTTTCTAGATAAACTGAAAGGATTTATTCTCCAATATCATGATCATCGTATTGGCCTCTACCCACTTCAAAAAGTAATCTATAGCTACCATCAGATAGTAGTAATTATTCACAACCCTTGGCAAGGCTCCTACCAGGTAAAACCCCCAGACTGCAAATGGCAATGGGGGATGTGATAGAGGTCATGGCCTGATGATGTTGATGGATAATGGGGGCAAACCTTTGGCATTTGTTTTATTTCTTCACATATGTAGCTGCATCTTTGGTCAACGTCGGCCACCAGTATCCCTGAGTGATGATCCTCTTTGATAATAACCTTCCTCCGATGTGACTGAGCAAGATCCCTCGTGCACATCTTTTAAAATATATTCAACGTCAAACGGATGAACATATCTGAGTAGAGGTAGTAGGAATCCTTTCTTATACAAGAAGTCTCCTATGATGAAGAACTTAGTCGCTTTGTACCTCAGTTTCTTCTTCTCGACCTTGGAATTAGGCTATTCTCCATCCCTGATATACCGGATGATAGGATCCATCCAAGAAGCTCCCATATTCAAATTCAAGAAAAATTCCATAGTGTTGTCTTCCTTTTCAATGGTCGGTCATTGAATGATCTCTACCGGCACCAACCTTCTAATTTTTATTCTCGTGGTATAGGCTAACCTCGCCAAAGCATTAGTTCAATTGTTTTCCATCCGAGATATCTTCTTCATCTTTTCTTTTTTGAAATGCTTTAGTGCTTCCTTTACCCTTCTAAGGTATTTGTCCATTATGTTTTTCTTTCCCTCATATACTCCTAAAATTTGATTCACAACTAACCTGAAGTCACTATGGTCCAGGAGTTGGCCGACGTTCAGTGCCCGGGCAAGGGTGAGACTTTTTAGGAGGGACTCATACTCTGGCTCGTTATTGGAGGCTTTAAACTTGAACCTTAGAGCATATTAGATGTCAGTCCCATCTGGGGCTGACACAATCAGACCTGCTCCACTTCCAGCATCACACGAAGAACCATCAATGAAAAACCTCCACACAGTACCATCTTTGGAAAAATTACCCTCTTCCAGGGTCCCATTATTGAAGAGGTATCCCTCTTCCTCATTCTCACATACCTTACTTCTTGCATCACTCAACTTGGCCTCAATCGGGGTAAGACATACTCTACTTTCTGGCTCATAAGCTAGAATCTCAATCTCTTCTGCATTGACATCGTCCCATGTGAACTCGATTTTGAAATCAGCTAGGTCCTTCCCCTTGATGGCCATTCTTGGCTTGTAGATGATATCACACTCCCCCAACTCAATTGCCCAGGTCATCACTTACCCAATTTATCACGTTTATAGATGACCTTTTTGAGAGGAGTGTCGGTGAAGACGACCATGATGTGTGCCTAGAAGTACAACTTCATCTTTCTTGAGGCATGATTTAGAGCATAGGCTAATTTTTCTATTTTGGGATATCTTTGCTTTTCCCCCTGGAGGGCCTTACTGTTAAAACACACTGGCTTCTACACCCTGTCTTCATCTCTAATAATGGAAGCATTAATGGTCAATTCTGACACTACTAGATACAAATTCAACTTCTCTCCTTGGACTGGTCTTGCAGTAGGAGTGGGGAGACGAGGTTATCCTTTAACTCTTGAAAGGCCCTATCTCACTCCTCATTCCACTCAAAAGCCTTTCTGAGCACTTTGAAAAAAATGATGGAACTTGTCGATAGGTCTAGACACAAACCTATTTAATACTGCCACTCGTACGATTAACCTCTGCATATCTTTTATTGTTATTGGAGTCTTCATCTCCATTAAAGCTTTGATCTTCTTAGGGTTGGCCTTAATTCCCCTCGTGTTCATAATAAAGCCCAGGAACTTGCTTTCTCCCACGCCAAAAACACAGGGTTGAGTTTCATCTTAACCTCATTCATAGTATTAAAAGTCCTCTCAACGTCGGTCATATGAGTGTCGGCCTTGAGAGTCTTTGTCAACATGTCATCGATATAAACTTCCATCGTCTTCCCGATCTGTTCCTCAAACATTTTATTGACCAATCTTTGGTATGTTTCCCTGGCATTCTTTAAACCAAAAGGCATGATCTTGTAATAGTACGTCCCCTTATCAGTTATGAAAGATGTCTTCTCATCATCGACCGGATCCATGACTATCTGATTATATCATGAGTAAGTGTCCATGAAACTCATCAACTCCTGGTCAACAGTAGCATCAACCATCTGGTCTATCCTCGACAAGGGAAATCTATCCTTGGGGCAGGATTTATTTAAGTTCATAAAATAAACACACATCCGTCACTTGCCGTTAGCCTTGGGGACGATGATTGCATTTGCTAACCACTAAGGGTAAATGACCTCCTTGATGAAGTCGGTATTTTTAACTTCTTCATCTCTTCTAGGATGACATCATACTTCTCCCAAGAGTAGACTCTCCTTCTCCGTCAGATCGACTTTGCATCCTCTGCCACATTGATCTTATGGGAGAGGACCCTTGGATCAATGTCGGGCATATCTTCATGGATCTAAGTAAAAATTCTCCATCTCTTCTTTAACAGCTTTATGAGCTCTTCTTTGATTTCATTCTTCAGGGATTTGCTGATTTGGACAATTTTTTGGCTCGTCCTCATTGAGGACATCGGATTCTACCTCCTTAGCAACCTTACCATTCTTCAGCTTAGTCTCATCCCTGGGGTCTAAAGTATTAATGTTGTAAGTTGTTATAACCCATTTATATGCGTCCCTCACCTTAGTCGAGTCGAAGTAGTATTCGCGTACCTCAACTTGGTCATCCCAAACTTCCCCTACTCCATATGGAGTCGAGAATTTAATCATCTGGTGAAATTTTAAGGGTACGGCCTTGAACTCCTTGAGGGATACCCGTCCCAGAATTATGTTGTAGGCTGAGTAGACGTTCTCATCCATGATGAAGAAGTTAATTTTCTTTGTGAGGCATTTTGGCCAACCATTCCCCATTCTAACTTCCATCTCATAGATTCCCAAATCCTTAACTTTCTCCCCACCAAAACCTATTAGGGGTTGGTGATATGTGATCAACCTCTTCTTTCTTAGCCCCATACACTTGTAGCAGTCCCAAAATATTACATCGGCCGAACTGCCACCATCGACCAATATTCTAGGAACTTCATACCCATTAACCAGGGTGGTAATCACCAATGGGTCATCTTGTGGGTCTAAGATCCCTTTGAAATCCATCTTTGAAAAACCAGTAATCAAAGTATTCATACCAACTTTAGTTCTTTTTACCTTTTTCAGTCCAATCGTTACTGAATGCACTTCTTTTGGTTTTGGAGGAAGAGACTTGGACTCTGCCACGTGTGCCTTTCTGTCAGTAATATATTTTCCCCCTCTAGCAAGTCCTCCACATATCAACATCACCCCTACAGAGATCATATTTAGCTGACCTTTAGGATTAACTATTTTCAGTGGGAGGTCAAGGTGTGCTTGATCATCATCGTCTGAAGCATCGTCATCTCGGCTTGTTGGGGCGCTAGTCCTACACTTGTCATTCTTACTCTTTTGAGTGTCATCTCGACCAACCTCTGGACCACTCTTAACCACATCCTTTCTTAACTTTCCGGCCTTCAGTATTTTCTCAATCTCGTCCTTGAGAGCGAAACATCTGTCGATCGTATGACCTTGATCTTGGTGAAACCCACACCATAAATTCTTGTTCCTCTTATAAGGAGGAGCCTTAAAATTCTCAAGCCATATCAGATACCGATCATTCTTTTTCTCTTTTAGGATGTGCTCACAACTAACTATCAGAGGGGTATAGTCAGCAAACTTGTCGTCCGTCGACCTCTTCTTGTCGTCCTTGTTCTTTTCCTGGAACTTACCTCCATTGCTTATTCCCTTATTATCTTCTCCTTTGGTATCCATTGCCTCCTACGCATTCATGACCTTCTCGACGGTAGCCAGGCTGTGCCGGCTCGTGCCCTAGGCTAGTGAGGTGGCTGCCTAGGTCCCCACCATATTTAAGGACCCATAATTTCAACAACTATTTATTCTTAAAACTCTTCCTATTTTTAAGGTTATTAAAAATAACCCACTAACTACACTACTCCTTGTTTTAATATAGTCGTTTCATATCTTCTCTCTCTCTCTCCCCCCCCCCCCTCTTTCTCATTATATTTTGTTTGTAAAAAAAATCTCTACAAAACTTATCAATCTTGTTCATAAAAAAAAATCTAGTCATCCAAAAAAAAATTTGATCATCCTTGTTTTAAATATATACTATTTGTATATTATATTGTTAATGTTATTATATTTTATTTTACTTTTTTGCCATTTTTATTTTACGAAATTGTTTAAACTGAAATAATTATTTTATTAATATGTTTTTAAATGTTGAGAGGTTGAAAGTGAAAATATATTTCTCAATTGGAGAAGTTCGTTGTTTTCTTCGGATAATCAGATTGAATATACATCAGGGTGACTAGGTTCTATTATTCTACAATATTGATATTTGTTTGTTTATGTGAAATAATTAGAAGAGATCATATTTTAGCGGCTAGATTTACTTTTTGTTTGTGAATATATTCATATTTATCGTACCTAAGATCGACTATGTCGCAAGAAAGATTAAATGGATTAGCTATATTATCCAATGAAAAAAATATCATAACAAACCTTTAATACAAAATATAATTCATGATTTTTATCTCAAAAAGCAAGAAAAATAAATTTCAATTAATTTTTTTTTCTAAAAAAGGTTATTGAGAAAATATAACATATATTTAATATAATATAATAATTTTTATAATAAAAGGGCCCCGTATTAATTTCTAGCCTAGGGACCCGATTTTACTTGAGACAACCCTATAGCCAGGTGTTCGGCCATAGACTTTGGAGGATCTTCAGCAAGCTTCCAATGTAACTTTCCTTTCTGCAAACGTCTCATCAGGGTGATCATAGTGATACTCTCTTCGTAGTCTTTAACCTCCAACTTTTCTTTGTCGAACCTTTCTATGTACTCTCTCACACTCTCGCTCTTTCCATACTTCGGGTACAACAAGTGTGTCGTCTTTTTTTAGGGCCTCACTTCGAAGCAAAAATTATGTATGAATCTCTGCGATAGATACTTGAAATTCTAAATTGAGATTTTAGGAAGAGAAGTAAACCATACATTAGAATCTCCGATCAGGGTGCTTGAGAAGGCACGACACCTCATCTCATATGAGACTGAGTAAATATCAGCAGTTGATTCATACATCTCCACATGGGGGATTTGATTAGTCCTCCCATCATACTTGGGGGTGATTACTAGCAACTTAAATTTAGACAGGGTTGGATAGCTCACGATCTTCGCTATAAAGGGGGAGCCTTTAATGTATCCCCTCTACAAAGGTTCTTGGCTCTTTAATATATCCCCTATTTTATCCTCTAGTATCTTAATGGAGTAATTACATTGCCTCTCGGCCACAATGACAACATCGGCTAGAACAACATTATCTCCAATCCTTTCTCTATTGTCTGGACGAACTGAGGGCTCTCTGGAAACTGTTCTCTGTTGACTGTTCACGTATCACTATTCCTCATCTCGGCCACAAGGAAGTCGATGGTCATCACATCTGTCATTCCTTATAGAACCAACTATATTTCTAGATCTGGAGAGGCGATTTATTAGGTCATCTGCTACTGGGCCAAGTCTATCAAAGGACGATTCCCTACTTAATTTGTCTAAAGCTGATGTCATTGGCCCGCACTCTTGGCTTGGCTGTGACACCCCGCCCAATTAAATATTGGGTGATCAGTCCTTTATTAAATTAAAACAAAGCATCCAGTTGGATCATTCTTAGCATCACTATCGAAAAACAATTTTCTTTATTTATCACCTAATAATATAATTAAGCTAAGTGTTAAAACATTTAATTTTATAGATTAAGTCCCATTGTTATGAGTTTATATACAAAACCATTTTATGGACACAGACAATAATTGAATACCAGACCATCAAAGTGGAGTAAACAGGCTAGATTAATCATTCCAAATAAAATATCCCAAATCTAAGGACAAGGTAATAATTGAAACAATCTTAACTAAAACTGAATACTGAAATAAATAAAGAGTACAAAGTCTCTCTGAACTAAATAGAAACTGGAAATGGGTGACACATGCTCTATCTAAAGTGACTAAGTGAAGAGACGAGATGACAAGGATGAAGTCGTCTAAATGGAAAGAACTACAACTCCCACACTAGCTGCAGCACATCAACAGTCCAAAGATATAAGTATGGCGCCCCTGTGGCTGGGCACCTGTAAGACATATATATACACACAAGAGAAATAGGAGATGATAAGAAACGAGTCAGAGCCCGAGTGTAAAATATCTATAAAATAGTTTAGCACGTGTATAAAGTGCTTACCAGTGGATATTACACGCATGTTAGTGCCTTGACACTCACTTGAGAATTCTCACCTCTTAACTAATGTGAACGCCTAATGTACTACTGAATTAATCTAGATAAAGATAACCCAGTTAACTAGTCTAACCCAATATCCTCAGATAAATTCTGAATCACATGGTCGTATAACTATAATTTATACATGGTAAATTTATCTTATCAATTTACAAAGCCAACTATGTACATCTCAATTCAACCTTAAGATCCCAAACACTTAAATTATTTAATATCACTTATTCAATTTTATCTACTTACAAGCACAATAGATGAATCACAGGTACATACATTTATAACTCGTAATATATATGCTAATAGGGCACCCCACATAAAATCTATAGTGCTGGCATACTCTGCTATTAAGTCCCTGTACCTCACATACAAATGAGGGAAATACTAGTTCGTACCTACTATCAAACTATATTAACACAAAATACACATATTGGAGGCAAAGCATAGTTCCAAGTCACTAAGAGGTGAGCACATACCCTCACGTCTCTTAGGACCGTTTGTACAATCATTCTCAGATAGCCTGTACGAAGGATCTTATATTCTAGGGTACGAGTCAATATTCCCCATAAAGGTCACATCAGAATAAGACTGTCCCGACGTGGAAACCTCCATGATAGCAAGTAGCGCGGGTACGATTAAACACAGGTGTTCACATAATATATATATATACATACACTCTTATATATGTATTTATATAATTCAGATAGGTACACCCACGACTCACAACATATTCTAACCATACGTGGCACGTATCGCCCGAGTCCCACGTTAATTCCTTCTTTTATTTTCTCAATTACCATAAGTTCTCAAGTACCTCTCGACTCTCGAAGTGTATCATTATAATAAATATAAAATTAGAAGATGTAAACTCTCTATCCTACTGGTCTAAGTCATTCTTAACTCTCACAAGACCTAATTTATCACACATCCAATCTTCATCCCATTTTATACCCTCGTGACCCCACAGTTAAATCTCATATAAAAATCGTACTACCCGAACCTTGCCTACAACCCTACTGGTCCTTCCCAAGTCCCATCATGGAATTTAGGTTATGTCTAAGGGTCCTTAGCCATTGGGGTTGGATTAACATTAAAAGGATAAAAGATTCAAATTCTAGGAGGAGTTGATCGATCGAAGGGAAGGGTCGATCGATCGATCGATCGATGGATTAACATTACAAGTTTAGTATTACATCATTCATTATTGATTACTACATTTATACTAGAACATTATATCTCCTTGATTGCACATAAGCACGAGCTTTCTAATATTGTACTTGGTTGTCATATGTTGAATATGATGTTCTCATCTCAATCATGCTTAATGACAAACCAAATGTAGTAGAAACTAATTATTCATGTAAAAACCATTGCCCAGATTTTTCTTTATCAGAAAATTGACTTATGTTTAAAGAAATGGAAAGGTACAATGAAAGAGGCACTCTTATTTGTATTAAAAGACACAATTATCAATGGAATAGAAGATATATTAATTACATAAATCCAGAAGTTTCAAGGACAATTTTGTTTCATTGATGCTTTATTAAATTTAGACAATATGATTCGTTCAAAAAATTTGAGAGTTTATGCTTAGAATGTGAGATTTTGAAGGTGTTACAAGTTAAAGATCGAAGGCTTTGCATAATAAAACTCCTTCAAAAACATTAAATATTTTGGAATTATTGATTTAAGGAGCACTGAAACTTGTGACATTTTGTACAACTTGAGTTAATTTCACTTTATTCAAGTTTTTGAACAAAAGGTTAAATTTAACTCTTTCTTTAGGAGTGTCTATTTGACTTCGTGCACCGTTTCTACGTATGCCTATATTGACTTTACATTGCATTAAATTTACACACATTTAGTCTATATCCATGATTCCGATGTTTTCATGCTACTCCAGGGTGTAATTATTTGTATATTTTTATATACTCGAAAATTTCAAAATAACTTCTTGGTTTATTAAAGGTTCATCACATATGACTAATTAATTATACTTTGGGATTATATTTCTAATTCATTTTCTGGTGATTCTAAAATTTTTAGGTTTAGTTTCTTAACCTTTATCGATTACGAATAAAAATGTGGAGAACAAATTAAGGGGGGGGGGGGGGGGGGGGTTATTTTCTTTAAACTCCATATGCTATGGTATTTTTCTTTATTTCAGTACACGGGTCTTTTTCTGCATTGATGATATGATGAACTACATGATGAAGATCTTCAGTTGATACAAAGTTACAAGTGTCTTTTTATTTTTGGGTTTGGGAGGGACATTAGTTGAACTTTTCTTAGGGCTTATTATTTTTGGTTTTGTGATTCATACCAGAATAGCCAAAGGGGAAGATTTGTAAGAGAAAATATTTTGGTTGTTCATTATGGTTTTAGTTTGGAATTTTTCATTACATCCCATTACACCATCATTTACATTCTCAAGGTTTCAATTGAAGACAAGTTAGTGACTAAATATGGCAATCAACAAACATAGAAGGTATATGAGGTTGATTTTGTGTAATCATTATGTTCAGGGGTATTTTAAAAGTGTTTGAAACAAAAACATTTTCCATAAGTTTTTAAAACGAAAATTAATTTTTGAGGCACCTTGTTAGAACGAGTTATAAAAGGTTATTCGAACGAGTATCTTGAACACATTAGATATAAGACGTTTGAACAAAACTTCAGACGCACTATTTTACTCGTCTCGCTGGAATACCATTAGATATCTCGTTCTAAACTATTGGAACAAGTTTGCATAGGTAATTCGAAATAGGTCAACTCCGTTCGAATGAGCTTGCGGAAATTATTTTTTACTTGATTTCAAATGCAATCTTTTCAAGTCTATCTCTTTGAGATTTTCCTCCCTATTTAAGATATACGAACTTGCACTTCTTTGTAAGCCTTTTTAATACATTTTGTGATCAAACACTTTGGTTTTCCAAATTCAAACTCCTTCGATGCTTTGTAATAACTTTATCAAACCTTTAAGAACACTTTATCAAACCTTGAAGAACAGATCACATATTCAAATTGCTATGGAGTTCATTATTCATTGCTGAAGATTGAAAAGAAGCTTTTTGAGGCTGATCAGTGGACATCGAGGCAAATGGATCTTGTTGTGAGGAATTTCTGGATCAACACCACTTTTTGTTATCAATAAGGAAGAAGACATAAGTGAGATACTTAGCGGAGACTAAGTTTATAAATCTGTTTGCGTCATTATGTAATAACTCAGTTCTAATAGTGCTGAAAAAGGGTTTTCCCAAAACGATTTTTCTTATATTCTGCTTTATTATTTGTTTGATTCGATTTAGATTCATTATCTTGCTTGTTTAGTTTTAGTTAATTGATCTAGGTAAAATGGGATAAAATTGAATTTGGATTGCTTGTGACCTAATATATGGATTGTACATTTAACCATATAATCGGACCACTCTACAAATTTTTCAAACACTGTAGGATCCATTCAAATAGAAAAAACATGTATGCCCAATATGGAAAGAATATAAATAAATAATCTATGTAAAACCATGTTAGTATGGAAGCATACACACAGATATATTATCCCACAACATGCAAAACTAGGATTTTCTAGTTCGGACAAAATAGACTTTTCTAATGGATGATTAATCTAAATCAAAGTCTCTAATACAATTGTTAGTGATTGATATAGGCAGAATAAAAAAATCCAACCATGGATCTTTGATTCAAATAATAGAAAATGGTAAAACTAAAACTAGGTTTGTAGAACAAACATAGGGTTTAGAACACAAAACCTTTACGGATATCGTTGCAATTTGACGAGGAGAAAAATATTTGTCGATGATTAAGTGTTTCCTTATTTTGAATCTCCAAAATCTTATTAACCCTCTATAAAGATTTGATCTTCTAGTGTATGATCTTCCCATAGTTAGGTAGGTCTGGTGGTCTCTCTCTAGCCCTTTTCAGAAATAAGTGAATAGTATTTTCTCTCACCCTTATCAATCTCTGTAAGGACATATTTTCATAGGTCCGTTATCAATTTATTATGTCATATACCGCTACACCGTCGAAGAGCTTTCAAGAGACATCTACATCAAAGATGGATACGAATTACTTATGTTCTTCATCATTCAAGGCTCCGCGAAGTTTACTTTGGTAAGGTTATGGTTTAAATATCTTTAGTTTTCTCTTAGAGCTTTAGGGTTATTTTTACAAAATATTTTCTAAGTGTTAGAGCGGACTTTTTCGTTAAAATTTGAGAATGAGTATTTTTTTTAAGTGTTGAAGCGGACATTAAAATAATGATTTTTTTCGCAACAATCGTTCGAGCGACATAGCATGTCGTTCGCACGAGATAGCATGTCGCGCGATATCTTTCGAATGATAGCTGTCCTTCGTTCGAGCGACTTGCTGATCTCGTTTGAATGAGCTCTATTTTCGAGGCGGCACAATTTTCTATCAAAATATCATTCTCTGGTTCCGTTTTCATTACGAAGTCACAGCATTTTAACGAACAGAAAAACTACGAAAGCATAATTCTTTTAGGCTTCTTCCTTTAGGGTTTTTAATTCCCTTTTTGGTTTTCAATTCACAATTGTTTGGTGTTTAAGAAAAACTTTGCTTTTGTTCAACCTATGTGGATAAGGGATCTCCATATTTGATCGGTGGATACCGAGCGTAGTCATTATGCGTGTGGATGAGCCGAAGATGACGAACCGACTCCTGGAGGGTATTTTGCTGTCTCGCGTATCTTTGAAGATTTGCTGAAGGCACTGTGCATTACACACTTTTGGGTGATTATCAGGTTGTATGTAAGTCAAAGGTCTTGCAAATTTTTCAAAGTGTTTATAAAAGGTTTTACCCGAAAGGGATTTTTTCCTATATCGGTCGCCTTTATTTTTAATGCATGGGTTGAATTTCTCATGATGTTTAGATGCATGTGTAGAGGCTGAATTAGTTTGTTTAAAATTAGACTCTAATTAAATAAGTGTGCCAAATTATATATTTGCGAATTTAATCAATTATCACACTTTTCAAATTGGTATCAGAGCAGGTTACGCTAATTGGTCGCGTATTCCTATTTTCTGCAAAATTGTGTGGTATTGATTTTTTAAAATCAAGTTTGTGAAAATTCACAATTTTTCTCATGGAGCACTTATATAACTGGATGCCTATGTTTGACGGATCTAATTATGCCTACTGGAAAGCTCGTATGAAATCTATTTTAAAATCTATTGACGAGCGTGTTTGGCTGCTTTGTGAAAACGGATGGAACCCTCCACGGTCACCGTTGATAATATCACCTCTTTAAAATTCATGTGGTTTGAGTGCTATTTCTGGAGCCGTCACTCCCGACGAGTTCCGACGAATTATCACGTGCACCACATCTAAAGAGGCATGTGATGTTTTGAAATTGACACATGAGGGTACGAACGCGGTTAAAGAATCTAAGTTACAAAATTTTGCCACCCAATTTGAGACTATCACCATGTCTAAGTCTGAATGCTTTGATGATTTTTATGCACGTTTGTCGGACATTGTTAACACCAATTTTAATTTGGGTGAGGTGATTGATAACACGCGTGTCGTTAAAAAGATTTTGAGATCTCTTCTAAAATATTTTATTCCCAAAGTCACTGTTTTGAACTCTTTGGGAAATTTGAAATCACTTATGTTGGAAGAACTTGTAGGAGATCTTCAAACCTATGAGATTGACATGTTTCCCAAAACCATTGAGGATAAGGATAATGGCGTTGCTTTAAAGACTCATTTTAAGAAAAAGAAAGAAAATGTTTATGAGTCTGATTCTGAGGAAGATTTTGATATGGCCTTGTTTGCAAAAAAATTTAAAAAATTTCTCAAAATGAATAAAGAAAATTCTTCCAACAAAAAGAGATCTTCTGAGTCAAATAAAAAGAAAGTGGAGGCTAAAGATAGTGATAAGGAGGATGAGATCAGGTGCTTTGAGTGTGAGGGGAAAGGGCACATAGCTAAAGAGTGTCCTACTAGGATAAGGAGAAAGGGAAAAGAGGATGCTATGCCCACCACTCTTAGTGATAGTGAGGGTGATGAGGGAGATGATTCCGATAAAGGTTTAGGACATGGGATGGTTGTCGCTTTTTCTATTGGTGTGAGCACACCCATTTTGTCTCACGAGAGTGCCCACGAGAGCGATGATAGTGATTTGTGTTCTTCAAGTGAGGAAGAAAGCGAGGAGGAGAGTGGACATGAAAGTTAGCTCCAAAAAGCTTTTAGAGACTTGTACACCGAGACATTGAAAACAAAGAAGTATAATAGAGATTTAGGTCGTCAGATTTTAGATTTGGAGAGAGAGAAGGAGGTGTTGAGAAAGGAGAAGTGCGATTTGATCGACACGTTGTCTAGTCTAACGATACGTGTATCCCAACTCGAGACTAATCTCGAACGTGTCAGGGAGGTCAAAGTCATGTTTGAAAACGCACCTAATAAGGTTGAAAAGGTGGTTCTTAAGGGTAATGGTGAGAATTTAAGAATAAGTCATGACGGTGATTCTTCTTCCCAATTAGCACCCGAGCCGGTTCCCACTTTAGTGATAGATTCACATGAGTCTCACCCTCACCCACCTTGGCATCCCATTCCTATTAGGAAAGTGCATCCTAGAGTTTTTGATAGAGGTGTTCCGAGGCTTATTTATGTTTGCTCACATTGCAAAAGGAGAGGACACCTTAGGGAGTTTTGCTTTAAGTTGGGGTATGTGTCACGTTTTGCTTCTACACATGTTTCTGATACACATGCACCCACACATGATTCTTTTCATGCTCCTGGAGACTACATGAGAGAGTTTGCACATTTAGGTGAGCAAGTTAAGATTTTAGTCAAAACTTCACAAGAATTGATGGAGGTTTTTCATAAGTTGTCACCACCTTTGGAAAATCCCTCCGCACCTAATGATTGAGGTTTGACTTGTTTACTAGCATAGGATGATTTTCATGATGGGATTGTTTGCCTATTTCTAGTATGTATCATTTTTGTATGTTTTATTTTTTTAGAAAAAAATTTGAAAAATACAAAAAGATTTAATTTTGATAAAATTTTGAGGAAATCCAAAAAGATTTTTGTATTTTTTTTGCACCGTTTATGGATGGACACTTAGGATGACCGAGTCGCAACATCATTCCATTATTTTCATGTGACTATTTTGTAGTGTTTTGAGACAATAGGTCAATTCATCATTGTGCTTTATAATATTTGGAGTCATTAAGATATAATTAAGTGTTACTTCCTACATGTTTGACTCATGTTTCCTTTATTGCACACATGCAAGGATCTGTTTGATTATTGTGCTTGTCTTATCACATGTTGTTTGGGTGTTTTCACTTCAATCCCATCCTTAAAATGAACCAAGCGCGATAAATTTTGATAAGGAAACTGTGCATATAAAAACCGTTTTGTGAGGTTGTGTGTTTTGTTTGACTCATGTTTGCACCAATTCTCTGAAGTTTGAGAATTTAGTTTATTCACCTCTAAAAATATATATATGAGGGAGTTTGGTTGGAGATTTTATAATGGGTTTGCACGTCCTTGAAAATCTTGAAAAAACGCTAAATAGTTTTGGACGTTATTGGTGTGAAAATCATTTGACTTTGATTTGTTGATTTGTATAAGACGATGTCATCTAAATTCAACAAAATTTTACACATATGGATACTTTTGATGTTCATTCGTTTGGAGTACATATGCATCGTGCACATATGATTGATTGAGTAGATTTTCCTATCGAATGTGTTCACACCCATACAAAGTCATCAAAACCAATAACCAAATATCCGAATCAATAACAAACAAAAATAAACTAACAAAGCTTAAGACCATCAAAACAAAAGATGTCTGAAATAAATAACCACTAAAACAACTACCAAAAGATATAATACCACAACTAGAAAAAATGCAACACTGATTAAGCTTCATCATCATCACCATCGTCGTTGGAGATCTCATGATAACAACGAAGAACCCAAACCTCTGATTAAAGATCGACCACATTCCTCTGCATGGATACCATATGTATAAAGACCGAGGTATGATATAAATTATAAGATAGTCGGATTAGCAAAAATTATTGGGACATAGAGAGATAGGTGGCCACTATGTCATGATGGAGAAGGTCAAAAACTTGATCAGAAACCAAAGTAACTTGCTCATTGGTTACACCTGAACTACTGGAGTTTTGGGGTGGCTTAGTCCTACGACGAGGTTATGAAGATGAACCAATGTATCCTTGGAAGCTCTAGTAGGTGATCATTTGCTCATCTTGATCGTTCTTCTCATTTGAAAAATAAATATGCAAGGACTAAATGAGACGTCCATAACAAAAAATGAGACGATTACCATTACCATTGTTGTTGATTCTCTTAACGATCAAATAAAACATCAATCGCTCTCATTCTACAATAACAGTTCTAACAGCATGCAAGAACAGACAATTTTTGGCATGGATGGTGTGATGGTGGGAGTTCTGTGTAATATGTTAGAAATTAATGTTAGTGATGAAATTAATTATTTAATTTCAATTGTATTAAATTCTGAATTTTCCATGTATGTGGTTTTAATAATTGTTAGATAATTAATTAGGAATGTGATAAATAAAGATATTAAAAGATTTGGGTAAACCTTACCCGTTAGTCACATGATGGTTAGTGGCAGTAGTGGGAGACTTGGAAAGAGTCCTACCACCACTAGGATTCCGGCCCTCTTCCCCTTATAAATAGAGACCTCTACACCATCTAGAGTCATCTCAATACACACTGTTTCTAAGGAGGGAGAGAAAATCCGAAATTCATTTTTCTCATATTCCGGGCTATTCAAGAAAGGAGCATTCAAGTCATTTTAATCCGTTCAACAACGATGGACAAAGGTCAATTTTTAATCGTAGTTATAAGGAATTTTCGGTTCTGTGATTGCATGAAGATAAACATCCTGGATTCATGTAAAAACTATTTTATTCATGATGCAACCTTATGATTCATATTCGAATTTGTGATTAACAAAAAAGTATTAGTTAACATATGGTATCAGAGCTTGCGGTTTATAATCTCATGTTTTTCGTTAATAAAAACTCCTTTATAACATTCTAATTTATGATCTTTTAAAAATCTGGAAATCTGGAATTTTGGTAAATCTGGAAATCTGGAATTTTTGTTAAATCTGGAAAAAAAATTCTGAAAATTCTCGAAATTTTGTTTTTCTGGAAATCTGAAAATTTTGTTTTTTTGGAAATCTGGAAATTTTTAAGCAATATGATAATCGTACATATGGTAATTCGAATTTGTGTTATGATATTAAGAACGAAATTGCTTTTGTGCCTGAGACCTTCTGCGACGTCTTATTTCTGTCATTAAATCTGCTCTTAAAGTGTGTCTGAGATTTTCTGTGACGTTTTTCTTCTGTCGCCAATACTCACTGGTGAGAATGTAGGGTTAAAACTTGCTCGGAATTTTAGAAAACTGACATGGTCAACTGAAAATGTCGAAATAAACAAAGCCCATTATAAACAATGGGCACCACCTTACTTTTGCGTTTTGACGTCGTTAAGGCCCTCAAAACCCTGTTTTTGCCATTTTAGGAAATAATCTCGGGGCTTATAAATCTTTGTAGAAAATTGATATTAACGTTCCGCAAAAAGTTTTGGTTTTCTGCCATGTTTTACTTTGATTCTATGGTGAAAACTCATTTTTTCCATTTTTGGCAAAATTCATGTATTTTGTGTTTTTACTATACCCGGGCAATTCTGTTTTTGAGGCATTTAAGCTACTATTGGTATCTTTGTAATTATTGATAGATTACGTATTATAGTTAATATTAAGGCATGATTAACTATATTTAAGTGGAGATATGTAAACAATTATTCATTTGAGTTAAGTCAAAGGCCAAACACAGGCTGAGACTGCATGTACGAGTAATATACGTACATTCATTAAAGACTTATTCTAATGTCAGTTATAAAGTTGGATTGAAGCGCAACACATGCCAATATCTGAATTGAACAACATTAGAACTAGTTTTTGTAAAAACATAATAGTTGACATTAAGTCCATTAATCATGGTATTAAATGTTTAGGCAACAAACACAGATGCCAAAATTATGGGACTATGATAAATGAATTATTGGGTAATATATCTTTACAAATCTGAACATTATGTGATGATTAAAACAGATTCCATGATATTCAGATTGTAAATGAAATATGCCAAAATCTTTAGTCAACAATTCAATATTCGACCCTTGCAATTTTTGTTGTGTGTGAAAATTTAATTTGTGAACATTGTTATTAATTGCAGTTCCCCTTAACCCGTATTCGCAAGAACATTCCTATTCCAAATTTGATGGAACTAATTTTTCTGAATGAAATGAGAAAATTGAGTTCAGCCTAGGGGTTCTTAACCTGGACATGGAAATTATTTGTGATGAACCCGCTGTTATTACTGATACCAGTAGCGAGGATAAAATTGATGTCCATGAAGCATGGTCTCGATCCAATAGGTTGGCCCTAATGTTTATGCGAATGTGTGTTGCTGCTAACATTAAGGCCTCCCTACCTGAAACTACGAAAGCGAAAGAGTATTTGAACAACATTAAGGAACGCTTTCGCACTGCTGATAAATCCCTTGCTGGGAAACTGATGGCTAACCTGACCACTATAAGTTTCGATGGTACTCGAACCATGAATGAGCACATTATAGAAATGACCAATCTGGCTACTAGACTTAGAGTTTTTGGCATGACAGTGGATGAGTCTTTTCGCCTCCAATTCGTCCTAAACTCCCTACCTCCTGAGTATGGGCCTTTCCAAATCAATTGCAATACTATAAAAGACAAGTGGAATGTAAATGATTTGCAAAGCATGTTGGTACAGGAGGAAGGAAGGCTCAAGCAACAGAATGGCCATGTGACTAAGGGACAGGTGGCAAACCTTATAGTCAAAGGAGCTGGTTTTAAGAAGAAGTTCGGCAAGGTCATTAAGAAAGGTCCTGGGCCATCTCATCAAGCTGAACCATCAACTGCTACTATGAAGAAGGAAAAGAACGACAAGTGTCACTTCTGTAAAAAGAAGGGCCATTTCCAGAAGGATTATCATAAACGAAATGGCTGGTTCGAGAAAAAGGGTAAGCCCTTTATTTATGTTTGTTTCAAATCAAACTTTATTAACGCTCCTTCTAACACTTGGTGGATTGATTCTGGTTCTATGTGTCATGTTTCTAATTCGATGCAGGGCTTCATTTCGATCCGTAAAACAAATCCAAATGAGCATTTTCTCTACATGGGCAATAAGGCAAAGGCTAAAATAGAAGCTGTTGGAGTCTTTCGCCTGATTTTAAGCACTGGATTTATTTTAGATTTGCAAGAAAATTTTTATGTTCCCACAGTTTCTAGGAATTTAATTTCTATTTCTAAACTCGCTTTAAATGGTTTTACAATTGAATTTAAGAACAATGGTTTTGGTTTGATTAAAAATTCTAATAATACTGGTTCTGGTTTTTTATTAGATGGTTTATATCGATTGAATCTTGAAAAGAATTTTTCTGAAACCCTTGTGACCCGGCATCCTAATGTTAGTACGAAACGTACAATTAATGATGAAAAATCTGCTTATTTATGGCATAAAAGATTAGGGCACATATCCAGGCCGAGAATTGAAAGGCTCATTAAAGATGGAATACTCCATAACCAGGATTGGGCCAATTATGATGTATGTGTGGACTGTATTAAAGAAAAACATATCAAACATACAAAGAAAGGAGCCACAAGAAGCACCCAACTACTTGAAATAATACATACAGACATATGTGGACCTTTTGATATTCCATCCATTGGTGGAGAAAAATACTTCATCACCTTTAAAGATGATTTTTTATGTTATTGCATTTTGTACATGTTGCATGATAAATCTCAGTCTGTCAACGTCGTTGAAATATACATTAATGAGGTTGAGAGGCAACTAGGCAAAAGGGTGAAAATTATTAGGTCTGATAGAGGTGGCGAATATTATGGTAGATATGACGAGTCAGGGCAACGCCCAGGCCCATTTACTAAACTCCTTGAAAAATTAGGTATTTACGCCCAATACACAATGCCAGGATCACCTTGGCAGAATGGTGTAGTTGAAAGACGTAATCATACCCTTATAGAAATGGTAAGAAGTATGATAAGTAGGACCCAATTGCCTACATTTTTGTGGACACATGAATTAAAAACCGCTGTACACATCTTAAATAGGTTCCTAGTAAGTCAGTTTGAAAAACCCCTTTTGAACTTTGGAAAGGATGGAAACCCGATTTAAGGTATTTACGTGTGTGGGGCTGCCCAGCGGAAGCTAGAATCTATAACCCTCACCAAAAGAAATTGGATCCTAGGAAATTATTTTGTCATTTCATAGGATATCCAGAAAAGTCGAAGGGATATAGATTCTACTGTCCAAATCATACAACTAGAATCATAGAAACTGGAAATGCTACATTCATTAAAGAAGGTGAAGTAAGTGGGAGTATAAAAGAAAGGGAGGTAATCATTCAAGAAGTCAGGGTACAAATTCCTATACCCAGAGTTCATAACATACCTGTTGTTCCTAATGTAGTTATTGAACCGGTCATTGACCCAATCAATAACAACGAACAACAAGTGAATGATCAACCAACTGAACAACCACATAATGAGACTATAATCGATGAAACATTTGAAGAACCACAAGAAGTGCCTTTAAGAAGATCTCAAAGAGAAAGGAGATCGACAATTCCGGATGATTATGTGGTATACCTTCAAGAGATCGAATTTAACATAGGGAATATTAATGATCTAGTTTCTTATGAAAAAGTTATAAATAGTGATGATTCCGATAAATGGATTGATGCCATGAATGAAGAAATAAAATCTACGAATGACAATAAAGTTTGGGAGTTGGTCGAATTGCCAAAAGGACAAAAACGAGTTGGGTGCAAGTGGATCTTTAAGACCAAACTTGACTCAAAAGGCAATATCGAATGACATAAAGCTAGACTTGTTGCCAAAGGTTTTAATCAACGAGAAGGCATTGATTATAATGAGACCTTCTCTCCAGTTTCAAAGAAGGACTCATTGAGAATCATATTAGCGTTGGTGGCTCATTATGATTTGGAGTTGCACCAAATGGACATAAAAATAAATTTTCTAAATGGGAGTTTAGAAGAAGAAGTCTACATGGCACAGCCATAAGGCTTCATAAAGGAAGGAAAGGAAAACATGGTCTGTATGTTGAAGAAGTCAATATATGGTCTAAAATAAGCTTCTCGTCAATGGTACATTAAGTTTCACGATACCATTACATCGTTTGGGTTTAAGGAAAACACTGTTGATCGGTGCATATACCTGAAGATCAGTGGGAGTAAGTTTGTTTTTTAGTACTATATGTTGATGACTTACTTATCGCCAGCAGTGATCTTGGTTTATTAAGTGAAACCAAGAAGTACCTTTCTAAAAACTTTGAAATAAAATATTTAGGTGAGGCATCCTTCGTGATCGGGATAGAAATATCTCGGAATAGATCACGAGGAATGTTAGGATTGTCTTAGAAATCTTACATTAACAAAGTTTTAGAAAGATTTAGCATGCAAAGTTGCAATCCCATTAATGTTCCACTTCAGAAAGGGGATAAGTTGAGCTTAAGTCAATGCCCCAGAAGTTCTTTAGAAAGGGAGCACATGAAAGGCATGCTTTATGCTTTGCTCGTAGGGAGCTTGTTGTATGCACAAGTCTGCACTAGGCATATATCAAAGCAATCCAGGGATTCACCATTGGAAAGCTGCAAAGAAAGTTCTGAGGTACCTGCAAGGGACCAATGATTACATGCTCACATATCGGAAGACTGATCACCTTGAGGTGATTGGTTATTCAGACTCAGATTTTGGTGGATGCCTTGACAGTAGGAAGAGCACTTCGGGTTATGTCTTCCTTATGGCTGGAGGAGCCGTTTCATGGAAAAGTGCTAAGCAAAGCGTCATTGCATCATCTACTATGGATGTTGAGTACGTAGCTTGCTTCGAAGCTACAAATCATGGATTATGGCTGCGAAATTTTATTTCAGGACTTAAAATTATGGGGTCAATATCTAAGCCGCTGAAAATTTGTTGTGATAATGTCGCAGCAGTCTTCTTTTAGAAGAACGATAGGTATACTAAGGCTGCTAAGCATATTGAGATGAAATACCTATCAGTTAAAGAAGAAGTTCAGAAACAAAGAGAGTCAATTGATCACATTAGTACGCGTGATAACATAGCAGATCCTCTTACGAAAGGACTATCTCCGAAGACCTTTATGGAACATGTCAAAGAGATGGGTCTCGATTAGTTGGATTATGATTGCAATTTTGGCTTAGTTGTTTGACACTATTACTTGAATTCAATAAAAGTATTTCTGATTTCTATTATTTCTGTCTTTTGTGAATGCATGCATATAATTATGAATTATTGTTGACCGAAATAGTTCTTATTCAAAAGGACATTATGAGGCCATTATGATACCCAATATTAAAGGCTAGTTGAATGAAACATTGGTGTTGTGGTACATGGAAGGAACCAAGCTCTTGAATAGCATGGAACCGCCATGACTCGCATCCGTGAATCATTTGATTTAGCAAAATTTATCAATGATTGTGCACCTTATGATACCTAATTTAATTATACGATTTATTAAGACCAAGTGGGAGACTGTTGGAAAGTAGTGTTAGTGACGAAATTAATTATTTAATTTCAATTGTATTAAATTCCGAATTTCCCATTTATGTGGTTTTAATAAATGTCAGATAATTAATTAGGAATGTGATAAATAAAGATATTAAAAGATTTGGGTAAACCTTATCCGTTAGTCACATGATGGTTAGTGGCATTAGTGGGAGACTTGGAAAGAGTCCCACCACCACTAGGATTCCGGCCCTCTTCCCCTTATAAATAGAGACCTCTACACGATCTAGAGTCATCTCAATACACGTTGTTTCTAAGGATGGAGAGAAAATCCAAAATTTATTTTTCTCATATTTCGGGCTATTCAAGAAAGGAGAATTCAAGTCATTTTAATCCGTTCAACAACGATGGACAAATGTCAGTTTTTAATCGTAGTTATAAGGAATTTTCGATTCTGTGATTGCATGAAGATAAACATCCTGGATTCATGTAAAAACTATTTTATTCGTGATGCAACCTTATGATTCATATTCGAATTTATGATTAACAAAAAAGTATTAGTTAACATAATATTCATGATGTGAAGAAGGTAGTAGAATTTTGTGAACTTGCTTTGAGATAAATCACTTTGGGGTGACTCTATACCTTCTCTGCCAATAATCTCAATGACCACCTCATTAATTCTTAGGATGGCATCAACATTATAGGGATAGGTTAGTTATTAATAGTGGGTAATCCATAAATTTCCCTAAGAAAAGCTGGAGTGAGGGTAATGGAAATGCCATGAAGAACAGTGATAAAGTTAGTCTCTGTCATTACAACAGTCGTGTAACATTCTTGAATAAGACCGGGATACTTGTTTATTATTTGCTCCTTGGTCCCAATATTCATTCAACATCTCTCCTAGAAAACTATTAACCTCTAGCATGACTTGTCCAAAGGGAATTCCAATCAGTAGTACGTTCATAGTGGCCAACATGGAGACAAAAGTTCTTAAACCTATTCAAATTTTCCTGGTTTGTTAGCTGTAGAGGAGACGGATGTGAGGGAGCAAAAGGATCGGTTAGTGACTGCCATTTCTTTGAGATTCTAGACAACTCGTGCATTATAAATAAAATAATCAATCACAAAATAATCGAATAGGTTCAATAAATAAACCCAGATTGAATCAAAAAATGGATTGAGTTTCAACCCATGGTGTAGTACATCAAGAATATCATAAACTCATAACCGAAATGCTCAAATCTAGAGTAAAAAGATAGAATTAAAGTCAAATCCATGCAATCCAACAATTATATCGTGAACTACTTTACAAAACCCTAATAGAGATGAAGAACAGTTATAAAAGGACACAAATACCGAGACATTCTTTAAACCCAAAAAAAATGCCAAAAAGAGTCAAAAGTACTAAATCTAGAAAGGAAAGATTATAAGTGTTTCCAGAAGAGAAAATCGTGAGGAAATATTGAAGAAAACCTCTAAAATAGTTAAAAATAGAGTAGGGGTGAGTGTTCTAAAAAATAGATAGAGAAAGATGGTTTCGAAAGTGAAAAATAAAAGGACGGATTGCATATTAAAACCAAACATCATTGCAATTAGAGTCATCGCTAGTCGCAATGGTCACTACAGTGAGGAAGAAGATCATTGCGACAAAAGGTCTTCGCTAATAGCGAGATTGACCAGAGAATTTCCAAAGTGCTATAAATAGTGTTCGACTCAATGAACAACTCACAAAAGATACAAAGTGATCATTCTCACGTGATCCACTCCCTAAAATGACTTAGACAAATAAAATTTGATATATTTGCATTATGAATTATCATAGTCTATAATTGGTTATTTCAAGTAATCTATATGGATAATAAACTAGCTAGTGAAAGAATTATAGCATGTTTCAAGTTAATCTAAAAGAGCACATAGGAGATAACTCATGTGGAAAAAATAAATTTACAAACATGAGCATTTGTTCGATGAAATTAAAATAAATATCAAAAGAGAAGTTTTACTTTGAAATCTTAAACTTTAAATGATTTTTATCGAAAGGGAAGTTTTATTGAAAATATTGAAAAAGTACAAGTGCTCGAAATCGAGATGGACAAAAGATACCCAATTCAAATCTCTTATCAAGTTGTGACAAGGTTTTGTTTTCATGTTCAACTTAGGGAAAAAAACAAGGCCTAAAGTCTATGTGACAACCGTTTACCAAGTATATTACACCAAATTTTATCTACAATAATTAGGTGACTTAATCTAAGTGTAAAGAAATAAATAATATAGCACAACACAAAGTTGTACGAGGAAAAATCCACGACAGGAAAAGACCCGGGGCCAATAGAAGGACAAATGCACTATAGTAGAGTTTTACAACTAGAAGATGGAAACTTACACCCTCATGACGCTTGGACTGGCTAGACCCCTTTTTACTCCATATTCTCTAAGGAGAGTGCTGACAACTGAAGAACGCTACACAACTTCCACTAGTTTTGATCCGCAATCAATGTCATCAAGTCCCTTGCTAACAAATTCTTCGTTTATAGTTTGAAGAAAAATTTGCCTTACAATTCTTTAAATGAGGATGAGAAACCTTTAATGAGTGTAGTGCCACTTTCTAGTTGTGTAATGAACATAAAGTGAAAGTATATTTAAAAATAACTGCTTAACACATAAAATATATTTTTGTTATAAACGAAATTTATTAATAAACACAAGAACAAATTAGAAAGATATTTTTGCAAGGTATAAAATGATTTTAAAGCAAACAAGTTTACCTTAAAATATTCTTAGATCTCACAAGTATTTAAACTCAAATATCTCAAGAATATATTGAAGAGAAAAACAAGATTTAAAACTTGGAAGAATATAATATTCAACATGAAGATAATTTTTTATCTTAAAAAGATTTCTCTCTCGTAAAATGATTCTTGTGGAAATATAGATTTTAGCAAAAATATTTTGTCCACAAAAAGATCACAAAATCACACTTCACACGCACACTTGTAAAAATGAAGTCTAACAAAGAGATCACACTTAATACACACACTTGTAAAAAAAAAGTTTAACCCACTCACATATAACACTCAAGCTTGCAAGAGAAGCTTGAGGGGGGGGGGGGGGGGGGGAGGGACAAGTAGGTAAGTAGACTTACATGAAGCGACATAGTGTGAAAAGTAGAAAACATAGGGTCAGATACTTAGTTTTTCACGAGTACGAGAGGATGTACCAAATCTAATGTAAAAAGTAGCTTTTTGTACTAGACTAACACTTATTTTCGGAGCTTCAGTACATTGACGATTTTCCTCGCTGGGTAAGTCCTTTAACGATAACTTAAGGCAAGACTAAGATAAATCTATGGAACTTGGTGTGGCCGGCGAGAAGCTGTTTGTCGCCAAAACAAAGGAAAGCTTCAATGTGGCGATAGTTTTGCGATAAGCGCACAATCGCCATATAAAATGAAAAACATAAGATTTTTCAAGAAAATTTTATTTGCAATCTATATAAAGTCCAAAGATCCACATCAAGCACATATGCACATATTAATTTTTTTAAAAATAAGAAGAGCTAGTGTGATAAATGAGTATAAGTGTCCTTTTACCTTCCTAATAGTTATATAAAAGGATACGTATGAAGGTTGAGGATTTCTGTTTGAATAATTTTCTTGATGTTTTGGTGGAACAACCTCAAGGATAAGGCTCAAAGTATATTTAATCAATTGAATAATACAATCTAGTCCTATTGGGGCTCATAAGAGTAATGCATACTCTTAGAAGCAACAATAACTCCTCTTTATTACAACTCATTGGTCATTTAACTCAGGAGTTTGATATCATATATCTTGGAAGGTTAAGTTACTTTTCAAGTATCTCCGTAACTCCTTTTTTCGGCGTCTTAATCTGCAATCATGAAACCTATGGCGACAAGATCCTCCAACAAATGCATATGCTCAATGCCAATGATATTGCCATTCCTACATTAACAAAACGTTCCTCTCGAGCATATTAGTGCACATGTTTCTCCTCTCAAGACTTCAAATTCGTTGTCGGTTCTCTCTAATATCTGACTCTCACTCGTTTAGACATTAATTCTACAATCGATTATGTGTGTCAACACATTCATTATCCCCAACTACAACATTTTCATGCAATCAAGAGGATTTTGAGATACATCAAAGGCATAAATCAATATGGTCTCAAGATTATTACTCAGTCTTGTCAGTATCTATATGCCTTCTCTAATGAAGATTCGACAGGTTCTCCAAAAATTCGATGATCAACTTCTGGCCTTTGTGTTTATATAAGAGAAAATTGCACTACATGTGCCTCATAAAAACAATTAATAGTAGCTTATTCTAGTTGTGAAGAAGAATACTGAGTTCGTACTATCACCACTGTCGAGATTCTATGGGTTGTTTATTTATTACAAGAAATTGGGTTGTCACTGTCCACTTTACATACCTTATACTATGATAATATGAGTGTTCTTCTCCTCCGTGTCAATCTAGTTATTCATTTTCGAACTAAATATATTGAGCTAGATTACCATTTTGTTAGAGAACAAGTTGCAAAAGTTTTTCTCATTACTTAGTTTGTTTCCTCTGGGGATCAAATGGAAGTTATACTTACCAAAGCTCTCCTGAATACACTAAATTTTTCCATGCTTCTGTCATGCAACACCGGCATAATAATTCAATTCCTGCTATTTTCAATCCAGACACTGGATGGAACACTACTATTCAAGATATTCAGGGTCAATTCCAACTCTTCTATGAAACCCTTTTTACTTCCACTAACCCCCCTCGTCTGTCGGCTGTTGATAATTTTGTCCAAGTTACATCCGCTGACATTACTCAATTACTGGAACCTATAATAGATGCAGAATTTTGGAAAAACTTGTGTACTATGGGGAAGAATAAGAGTCCAGGCCCGGATGGGTTGACCTGTGAGTTTTTCAAAAACCATTGGGATATTGTGGGACCCTCCGTCCTTAATATAGGTAAAGCTTTTTTCACCTCTAGTCGACTACTCTGAGCCCTTAATAAAACCCTCCTCATCTTCATCCCCAAAATTCCACACCCTACTCAAGTTAAGCACTTTCGTCCCATCAGTTTATGTAATGTTATATATAAACTAATCTCTACGATCTTAGTATCTCGCATGAGACTTATCCTTCAGTACCTTGTGTCCCCTTATCAAAATTCCTTTATTGCCTCTCGTCATATTCAGGATAATATCTTGAGCGCCCACGAGATTTTACATACCATGCGTAAATCCAAATCTACAAAAGGTAGTTGTGCCACTAAAATTGATCTATCTAAAGCCTACGATAAAATGGAATGGCCTTTTATCCAATGGGTGCTCCACAACCATGGGTTTCCAGAGGTTTGGATTGGATACCTAATGGAATGAATTTCTTCTACGTCGTTCGCTACGCTTATTAATGGCCATATGGGACCCATTTTTATCCAACTAGAGGACTCCGCCAAGGGGATCCCCTCTCACCTTACTTATTCATCTTGGCATTAGACATTCTTCTACGACGTGTGGAGTTAGACTGTCTTTTAAAACATATAATGCCTCTCCGAGCCTCTCACAAGGGTCCTCCTATTCCTGGGCTTGCTTTTGCTGACGACTGTATTTTTTTCCTCCAACCTACGTCAACTTCAGTGGATCGCTTCCATTAAATTTTGACTACTTTTGGATGTTTTTCGTGTCAGACTGTTAATAAGGACAAATCTACAGTTATTTTTGGCCCTTCTACACCGCGTGCCGTTAAACAAGCTACTTTGAGACAACTGGGAATTCATGGTTCTCATGGGCAGGATAAATACCTTGGATTACCTCTTATTACTGGTCGGGATACGCGCCAAATGTTTTCTAATCTTACGAAAACTCTGGACCGATGCTTACATGTGTTGTATAATAGTTTCTTGTCCTATGCTGGTCGAACCACTTTAATTAACGCAGTGTGTACTTCCCTTCCATCTTATTACATGTCCGCCTTTTTGATTCCTCCTCATATTCTTACTACGTTATCCAAGAAAGTTAAATCGTTTTTTCTGGAATGCTTCTAAACTTTCCCATAAAACAGTCACCGTCCCTTGGGATACGATTACCCTTCCCAAACAATATGGTGGTTTGGGCATAAAAAACTTACACTCTTTAAATAAAGCGTACATGATTAAATTATTTTGGAAGCTTTTTACCGAGCCACACAACATTTGGACTCAAACTATGAAACATAAATATTTTTTTCACACCAATTTGTTGGAGTCTCATAGTAAGGCCACAGACTCGTGGTTTTGGAAAAAAGTTTTATCTTTAATCCCTTCCTTCGCCACCGGTATCAAATGGAGAATTGGATCCGACTCTATTTCATTTGGTACACATATTTGGCTCGGGCAGGATTCCTTCAATCATCTTTACCCGCATATTCCTCCTCATATTTTAGCTGCCCCCTACACACGTTCATTTCTAATAGCCAATGGGATATACCGACTTTAGCTCAGTGGTTGCCGTTGGATGCTATACATCGGATTCATGCCCTGTATGTTCCTTCTCAAAAATCACCGGATGTTCCATATTTGTGGCTGAGTTCTACTCGTAATTTTACTTTTAAATCGGCTTATCATTTGCTTCACATTCAATTATATACCCAGCGCATTCCTGCGCTTCCTTGGAAATTCTTATCGAAAAGTACCTTACCCCATAAGCTTCAGTTCTTCTTGTGGGTTCTCATTCATAGGGCATTACTGACTGCGGACTTTCTTTTTCATTACCATAAATTATCGACTCCTCAGTGCTCTCTTTGTGAGTTGATTGACTGTAATACACATATATACCATGATTGTCCTGCATTGTTCCAACTCCGACATTCGATGCCTCTGTTGGACCTTAGTTCGACATCTATCTTTACTGCCCTATCCCACATCCAGTCTACAACTCGGGTTACAGTTAATCAACTTCAACCAATTTTCGTTCTTTGGTTAATTTGGGTCACGCGCAATGAGGCGATCTTTCAACAGATACCCATAACTTTGTCATCTTTCAAGTCCAACTTATCTCAACGCCTTCGTAGCTATTACCAGGCTCGTCACTTGATAGAACACAGTGTACCAATCCCACTTTTTCTTTTTCTATTGCTTGGTCAAAACCTGCGCCTACATTTTTCAAATGTAATACGGATGGAGCCAAATCATATCTTACGGGTCATTCTGTAGGTGGCGGAATTATCCGCGATGCTCAAGGAAAGTTTGTAAGTGATTTTACCCACCATATCGGCTTTGCATCATCAGTTCTAGCGGAGATTTATGCCATTAAAATTGGGTTAGATCTTGCTTTTGCTCAGGGTATTACTTGCATTGAAGTGGGAACCAATTGTCAAGTTGTCTTTAATATGATCCACAAGAACCAATCCCAGAATCCAGACCAAATGAGTTTGATCCAGGCCATACGTGACGGATTTCAGATATTTCAACACGTTACCTTATATTTATGCTTCAGGGAAGCTAATGCTTGAGCTGATGTTCTTGCTGCCCACTCGGTTTCACAATTGTTTCGCTTTACTATGTATGATCAGATTCCATGCTTTTTACTTCCATCTTTTCGCCGCAATCTGTGTAATACTGCGGCGGTATGTTTTGTAGTTTATAACATTACTTGTAAGATTTCCATAATTTAATTTAAGCATCCTGTTTTTGTAAAAAAAAAAAGCTCTCCTTACTACTTCCCTTGCATTAGTGCGGTTCAAGTTGGGCGTGGTTCCTCACCACATGCTTATCTTGAAGGGTAATGTTGAGGAATACCCACAAGATTATCAAGATACGAATGCTCATATTCTTGGGTACACTGTTAGAACACCTATCCACATGTGTAACAAATGGGTACACCATGTATATCTATTAATATCATCCGAAACCATGAATGTAAATCGAGAGAGAAAATTTATCTCTAAATTTTTCATTACATAAAGAGTTCTTTATTATTTGATTAAGTGTTTCTATAGATTTTATTATTTGAGCATTTTTAAATTTTTTAACACTTCAAGATTATTATATCGTCGAAAATAGCAATTTAAGTGAATGTTAATAAAAGATAGACGATTTAAGAATTTAAAATTGCATAATACAAAAAACACAAAAATGACAATAATTTTATTTAACTATAATGACATCGATAAGGTGCTTATTTTGGGGTTATTAGTTATTTATCCCCCTGAAGTTTGAAAAAGTTATCATTTTAGTACCTAAACTTTCAAAAGTGGCACATAAAATCCCAATGTTTGCTGGTTGAATTATTTTAGTCCAAAACCAAATAGCTTATTACTTTTTTTTATTAAAATAGTCATGTGCAGTGCACATGTTTCAAATCTAACATCTAACTAATTACTAATATTCTTTGGAAAATCATTACTTTTCATATAAAAATTAAAAAAATTTGAGGAAAATAGCGTCAAACTTATGACGTCGCGTAGAGGGGTTTTATATAATATTTTGGAAAAATATAATTTAATCACGAAGTTTGGGACGGTTTTTAATTTTAGACCCGATGTTTTAAAAGTTCTAATAATAATTTTGAACTTTAAAAATTTCTTCAATTAAACCAACCATTAGATTGTCATCACTAAATGTAAAGGAATGTTGATTGGGCAGACATGTGGGGCGCCTAATTTATTAAGTGGGCCAAATAAAAGCTTACACAGGGATAAGGAAAAAAACACTTCATTAAAAATACCCCGTTTACTATTAAAACAACCAAATTCTTTTTATTTAAAAACTAAAATTAAATAAGACACTAAACACATCCATTAACCCATTAAAATGAAAAACAAATCCCCTTCTCCTCTCACAATTAACCCATTAGTAATTTGCTCCCCAAATATCTTTCCCCTCCTCCACTACCCTTTAACCCATGAAACATATGCTACTCAAACACCCTTCCTCTCTTCCATCACCCACTGCCTGTACCCATCTTATCCCACCCCTCCCATGTGAATTCAGTCATAATATTTCCTCTCTCTCTATAAACCTAAAAATTGTACTTTTTAATGAACCTATTAAAATATTAAAAACTAACCCAATTAATTTTATTTCGTTATTGTAATAGGTCCATGCCAGCGACACCAGAACCTCGTGTGACACGCATGCTTTTTAATACACACACTTTACCCCCCACCCAAGAAAGACCATAACCCATTTTTACACCCGCAACAACTATCCCATAATCGATCTCGGAGTTCAACCCAACAGCTAAAACAATGTACATTCTCTGATCTCCATTCTTTATTTTTTTCCAAATCGAACCTTCCCCCACCTCTTCAACCGTCGAAAACCACCTTGTTTTCCAAACCCTTCACATCGGCGAACCAAAAATCCATTCCCAATCTTCTCTAAACTAACTTCTAAAATCACTTCTCCAGCCATCTTAGACGAGATTAACACTTACTGTCTAAACCTGGACCTTACTTCTCCCATAATCCAACCCAAAACCCACCTGAACCCTTGACCCTGCTCAGGTAGTGAGGTTTGGGCATGGAAGGTGATATTGAAGTGTACATGGGTGTGGATGTGGGAGGGGTGGATGGAATGGTCTCGGGTGCCACTAGCACGGATCAATTACAACATAGGAATTTAAATTAATGGGTTATTTTTTAATGTTTTATTAGTTTTATTAAAAAGTTTGGTTTTTAGGTTCACTTTAGAACCTCTCTCTCTCTCTTTTATTTAGTAAAATTTTAAGAGAAAAAAGCAAGCCAGATGAGATGAGGAATCAAACTGATGAACTACACTATGAAATAATGGGAAAAGGTTATAGAACAAAGAGTAAGAAATCAGTATACTATTTTGGACATAAATTTGGATTTACGCCAGGACAATCCACCACGGAAGATATTTACTTATTAAAACAGATAATAGAGAAATGTAGAAGTAAAAATAAAAATTTATATATGGTCTTTATGAACTTAGAAAAGGCTTATGGTAGAGTACCTAGGGATATAAATTAATGGGATTTAAGGAGGAAAATAATACCTAATAGTTATATTAAAATTATTAAAGATATGTTTGATAACACAAATATTATAATAAGAACTATATGTGGAGAAAATAATGACACTGCGATTAACATGGGTCAACATCAAGGATCGACCTTAAATCCTCATTTAGTTTTTGTAGTTTTGGATGAGGTTACTAAGGACATATAAAAAGATATCCCATGGTGTATGTTGTTTGCAGATGATGTAGTTCTAGTAGACACTTCAAGGAGGGCTGAAAGATGAGAGTGAATACTTGGAGAGAAGCCTTAGAGTCTAAGGGACTAAAAACCAGTAAAAATAAAATGGAATTTATGGAATGTAAATTTAACAATGAGGCATCGAATAACATAATCATAAAGTTTTAAGAAAAGGTGATAAAACAAACTAACAAAATTCATTATTTAGGTTAAATGTTACAAAGTAACGGGGATATTGATGAGGATGTTATGAGTAGAATATCGATTGGTTAGATGAAATTGAGATAAGAGAGTGGGGTGTAATGCGATGAGAGGATAACTAATAAATTAAAAGAAAACTTTTATAGAATAATTGTTAGGCCAACGACCTTATATGGAGTGGAGTCTTAGATGTTGAAGAAAAAACATGAACAAAGTCTCCATGTTACTGAGATGAGGATGCTCTAATAGATGATAGAAATTACTGAAAAGGATAAAATTAAAAACTAATACGTGAGAGAAAAGTTAGGAGTAACTCCCATTAGCGATAAATTAAGAGGAAATAGACTTAGGTGGTACGGACATGTGTTGCGTAAACTAGTAGGTGCCCTTATAACATGAGGAAGATTATTGTAAATAAATGGTAAAAGCGAAGGCCACCCTAAATTGTCGTGGAAGAAAATTATTAGGAGAGATCTTAAGGAATTAAAGTTGAATGATAGTATTGCATATAATAGATTATAATGGAAAAAGAGAATCCATGTGGCCAACCCCATATGATGGGATTAACGCAAGGATGATGATGATGATGGTATACATATTGTGGGATAAATTATTCATGCCATGTGGACCTATGACACCGGGACACCGGGACACCTGTCCTCATGAGTATACACCTAACCGCTATATTTATACATGGTCACCTCCAAAACTACTTGGTCGGCGAACCTATTAATCATCTTAAGAAGACGATCCATCAAGAAGAAGAAAGATCATTCACAAGGGAATTATCAAGAGACATTCCACATGTGCCTTAGAAGATCAATAGTCTCATTCATTATGTACGAGTGTAAATGCCGGGATATATAAAGGCATTTAGCCGTATAGTTTTCGAGACCATTATAAATATCTTATTTCCTTTATATTAAGGTAAAATTCTAGTGCACATCCACAAGACTACCGAGAATTTTATGTAAATACCTTCAATAATAATACCATAGCAGGTGGACGTAGGCTTTTACTAAGATGACACAATTTAAAAATCTTTGTTATTCTTTATTATTTTCCTTTACATTACTCAATTAATTATCTGTGATTAGAAAATTGGTAATTATTAGCTAAGATAAAGTCTCTACCAATTTTGGACATCAACAAATTCTCATTGTAAGGGAAAAATTTCCAATTGTATCCTCTTGTATGTATTTGACTTATTCCCAGAACAAAATTTGTTTGAGTCATACATAGATTTTATATTGTCATGATTCCTATAAAGTACAGGACATGTTTGTATTGAAGACATAGCAACCAAGTTTAAAAGATTATATAACGTGGTATGAATGCATTATGTTTATGACATTTGGGGAGAGATTTATTGGATGGAAACTTTATTTAAAATGTTTAAAAATTATTTTATAATGTTTTATCTTCGTTTATTCGGAAATAACTACAGTTTAGAGTCGCATGAAACAATAACTTAGGTTTAGGTGGTTCAAATGACATGTGATGTCGTTCAAACAACATCTCACAGTATTTAGAATGACTTGTGGATCTCGTTAGAACAACATGTCGATTTAAGCTTTTTATTTAAAGAATTTTTCCCTCAAAATTTAGTGCAGAAAAAATTGAGTTTAACCGTTTCATTTTTCTACGCAAATTTTTTCTGAGGTTTTCAAAGATTAAAACCATCCTTAGAGTTTAAAAGATTCGAGATTTCATATAAAATTTCTATAGAGATCTTGTTTACACCATCTGGGTTTGTTCATCGCTTCGAACATTGTTCATTGGGTTTTGCAGTGAAGAAATAGAGGAGTCCGTGTTCCAAATCGTAGACGGTTTCCAACCTGTATCGGTGGACATCAAGGCATTCATGGATGGGTATATTGTGGACGAGTATCGGGGAAGGATTTCTACGTGCGCACTATTAAGGAGCGAATAGAAAGAAGAAGAATGTCTAGGCTTGTGAGGATCCATTCATTGTGTAAGTCTGTCTGTCTTCCTTTGTAAACCCGTATCATAGTGATTGTCTAGCTTGGACCGTCCGAGGTTTTTTTCCTTTATGGTTTCCTCGTACATACAGCGTTGTGAAATTATTTATTTTACTTGATTTAATCACCTAGATGCTTGTTTAGGATTAAACAAGATAAAATTGGACTTAATTGAAATTGGTTCACAAACTTAGTGCGTGTTAAAATTTGGAAAAAGTTTTTTAATGGGAAATTATTTTGACATCCTTAAAGCACATTTGAAAAAAAAGGCTAAAATTGGTATCAGAGCTAGAAATATTTTTTTGTGTGTGGATACCTTGTGTTTTTAAGGATGAATTTTGGAATTTTGAAAGTTTTGAAGCTCCTGTTTTTCATGGCACAAGGGATAAATTAAAAATCAACTGATAAGTATGTGTGGTTAGCGATTGAAAAGGGTAGGACACCACCGATCATACATGAGGGAGATGCCACTAATTTGAAACTCGTTGAGTCATGGACCGAAGACGAACATAGACTTGCAATTTATAATTCTAATGGTCTTCACGCTATTTCCTCACATGTCACACCAGAAAAGTATAGTATAATCATGATGTGTGAAAATTTAAAATAATCTTGGGATATTCTTCCACTTACTCGAGAGGGATCTATCACAGTTAGGGTTTCTAAACATCAAAACCTCACTACACAATTTGAGACGATTAAGATGATAGAAAATGAGTCGTTTGATGAGTTTTATGCTAGATTATCCAACATAATCAACTCGTAATTTAACTTGGGAGAGAAAGTACCCGATAATTGAGGCATAAAGAAACTCTTAAGCTCATTTCCTAGTATATTTGATCCCAAAGTGATTGTTTTAAACTCCTTAGGTATGCCTGAATCGACGAAACTAGAATAACTTATAGGTGACTTATAAACTTATGAGCTTCACATGTTTACCTCCAAGTAAGTTCCAAAGAAAGAAAATGGCATTGATTTTAAAGCCCGGAAGGAGGAGTCTAAAGTTTTGGATGACGATTTCGATTTTGAGGATGTAGCCTAATTGGAAAAGAAGTTAAAAAAGTTTCTTAAGTTCCAAAAGCAATCGAAAGATGCCAAAAGACTTGGGAAATCCACGAACATTGAGGTCGATATCTCCCCTAAGAAAAAGAGTGAGAATGCTAAAAAGGATGAGTCAGATAGGTGTTTTAGGTGTTAAAGTTATGGTCATAGGGTAGCACAATGTACCTTTAGACTTAATAAGGAGGGCGAGAAATCAATAGCATGTCATGCCACCTTAAGTGATAGTGAACCGAAAAAGGGAAAGAGTTCCCCCATTAAGCGTAACTTTGAAGCATTCATGGAATGTTATCTGGGCAAAAATAATAAATTTTCTCATGTGAATGACACTTCCAAGGTCGTTGAGTGTGAATCCCAAGTGAGTGAGGGTGAAGATAGTGAGGATGACGATATTGATGTGGGAGAGTTCCAAGTTGCATTTAACGACTTGTATAAGTAAGCGATAAAGGTGAAAAAGGAAAACTTGAAGTTACGAGCTAAGTGGGATGAGCGTTCCATAGAAAATAATGATCCTTTGATTGAGGATATTAGAGCATGGGAGAAGACTCTTAGGGAGAAACTAGAATACATTAAGAAATAGAGAGATAGTCTTTGTGGTTTGATGGAGTCTTTAAAGAAAGGGGTTCTAGTTTTTGAGGATTCTAGGCATTTTCAATAGTTTAGGATTAGTGATCTTGAGGAGAGATTGAGAGACTCGAGTAAGGTGAAGTTTGATTTGGAGGCTAGGACGAAAACGTTGGATAGGATGTTATGCATCATCCAAATCAAGGAAGATAGGTTTGGTATAGGTTATGATAACCATACTTTCCCATTACCAAAGTCAATACCAATCGTGTGAGGGAGTTGACTAGAAATATTAGGAGAGGTCCACTTTTTAGTCACATTCCTCACCGTTTTACACTTGTTCTCATTACGGTAGGAAGGGTCAACTTAGACATTTTTGTTATGACCTTAGAAATGCTGATAGGAAGTTTAGGAATAAGATCGTTTCGGTTCGTAAAACACCCATACGTCATTCACACCTACTTGGGTTAGGAAATCAAACTTAAAGGCTTTAGGAATTAAACTTCATGGTTATTGTTTGATTGCACTTGATTCTTCCCATGCTCGATCTAAATGATGATTGTGTTGCCATATTTATGATACGCTAGTCTTTGCTTCATGATTTATATCTTGCTAGTGTTATGACATGTGTATCTCTTTGTATTATATTTGTTCATTTATTTTAGTCTTATTTGAAAAAATACAAAAATATTTTTTGTTTCATATATTTTTGAACAATACAAAAAATATTTTATTTTTGGGTCAAAAATATCTTTAGAAAAATAAAAAAAGATTTTCGATTTATTTGTTGTGTCTTGAGTTTTCATGTTTGATGTGGAATATTAGTGTGCTTCGATCCCCGTCACTTCATTATCCATGTGGCTAGGACATTTGGTCATAATTGTTAATGCGTTGAATGATCTTAACCATTATCTTATTTTGGTTGTTTCGAAGTTGATATGCATTTGGATTCGACTTTGTATATATTCCATCTTTGAACACATGCACAACTTTATATGAATGTTTGACATCTCATGCATATTTGAGTTTTGTGAGACGTTGTTATCTCAATTTTTTCATCTACATGTAATAAGATTTAGGAGGACGTGTGCATGTAAGAACCATTTACAGCGAGGATTGTTATTGCAAATTTATAAAAAAAATGATGAGTGTTCACGGGATAGGGTTGCGAGAGTGCAATTAACCCGTCGTGAAAGCCACCGTTTAAAAGAGCTAAAAAAAATTAAGGCAATAAAAATAATTATATGTCAAAATTGGGCCAATAGGATTTCTCTAAGTTGAGGGAAATGGAAACCTCAAAAGAGATTGAAAAAGAAAATATAAATATTTGAGGGAGTTTGGATGGAAATTAAATGGGTTTGCACCATAAATCCTTATGTTCAAAATTGTATCATGACGCTATTTTTTGTATAATCATCAAAATTTCGGATTTGTGTGCATGTTGATTGTTTAGTTCATTTAGATCAATATATTTATCGTCACATATGGCTAAAACTAAGTTTGATGATATTTAGCTAACAATTAGAGCTTCTTGATAATTTTGATGTGTTCATATTTTGATTCAATTGTTGTAGTTCATGCCCATTCAATCCATATCCATGTTTGAGCACATTGATACTATGTTAGCATGAAACTCACATTATTTTTGCTTATTTTATTTTTCTGTTTTGAGTCTGTTTTGCTTCTATTTCGTATCTCCGTGCCTGTTTTTATGAAATTTTTCACTGGAAAAAACTATATCATTTTGGAACTGGAATACAGAGTTTGTTGAAGCCGTTCAAATGACTTATGGACCTCATTCGAATGACATGTCCAAGTCATTCGAAGTCTTCTCATTGCGACACATTTTTTGATGCGTCGATTTTGTCAGATATGGTCGTTAAAAGGTCGTTAGATAGATGTATAAAACGACATCACATTATATTAAGTTATTTGATGGACAGTTCAAACAACATGCTATGTTATTCAAACGACATGGCTTAGTCGTTTGAATGACATGTCTCAAATTTTGAGCCCTTATTCTTCTTTTGTACCTGCTTTGTATATATGTTTATATCTTTCTATTTTGGTACTTTTGGGTTCATTTGGAAAGTTTACTGCAGTTGATATTGATTATGCTGCATTGTTTTATTTTGTCATATGTTTGCTTAGATTGATGATCTCATTCTTTGTGACTGTTAACTAGTTACGATTTGGTACTTTGTGATTCTTATTATATGGTGTTTCAATCCTTATCTAAATATGTTTTATTGATTATTTCATTCTAGATATGATAGTTTATCTTTTTCACTTATTATGGATGCGAGATAAAAAGAAGGAGATATGTATATGATTTAGGGAGAGCAGTTTGAATAATGATGAGCACATATGATCTTTTTGACTTTACATATTGGTATCATGTTATGTATGTTTATATTTTATTAATATTATATTGACTTGAAAAAAATAGTTTATAAAAATTGGTATCATAATTTGCTCACATGTTAACCAAATCATTTGTTCATCCATACTTCACTAGGTATTTGTCTATTTCATGTGTGTAGGTATGCTTAAGAGATTCAAAATTTCAAGACTACATCACATTCAGACAACTCATGCTTGTCGAACCTGCATATACTAGTCCTTGTCCTGTACTTTTTGGTTCTGGGTTTAATGGGATGGGATTTAGGTGTCAAACTACTTGACGACCCAGCTTAGGCACTTCACTATTTGTGTTTTGTCTTAGAATAGTCAAGGGGGAGATTTATATGGGCAAAATATTCAATTGAGTCCTCTTGTATGTATTTAACTTATTCCCGCAACATAACTTGTTTGATTCATGGATAGATTTTATATTGTCATGATTCCCATAAAGTCTATGACGTGTTTGTATTGAAGACGTAGAAGCCAATCTTGAAAGATTATATAATGTCGAGTTTTATTGGTGCATATTTCACATCTTCATTCAGGTTGCACTTTGAATATCTCTCAGGTATGAACGCATTATGTTTATAAAGTTTGAAAAGAGTTTCAAAGGATGGAAACTTTATTTAAAATGTTTAAAAATTATTTAAAAATGTTTTATCTTCGTTTATTGTGAGATAACTACAGTTTAGAGTCATATGAAACATCAATTTAAGTTTAGGTGGTTCTAATGACATGTGATGTTATTCGAACGACATCTCACAATCATTAGAATGACTTATGGATCTCGTTAGAATGACTTGTCGACTTAAGATTTTTATTTAAAGATTTTTTCTCTCAGAATTTTATTTGGGTTCAGAACAAAATTACAGTTTAATAGTTTCATTTTTCTGCACAAAAATTTTCAAAGCTTTTCAAGGATTAAAACCATCCTTAGAGTTTAAAATATCCTAGCTTTCATATACAATTGCTACATAGATCTTGTTTACACCATCTGGGTTTGTTCATTGCTTTGTACATTGTTCGTTGGGTTTTTCAGTGAAGAAACGGAGGAGTTTGTGTTCCAAATCTTAGACTGTTGCCAAGCTACATCGGTGGATACCGAGGAATTTGTGGACGCGTATGCTGTGGACAAGTATCATGGAAGAATATTTTGATGGGCATTATGGAGGAGCGATTAAAAAGAATAAGAGCATTAAGGATTGTGGAGATCAAGGCATTGTGTAAGTTTGTATGTCTTTATTTTTAAAGCCTTAACATTGTGATTATCTGGCTTAGGTCGTCCGAGGTTTTTTCCCTTTATGGTTTCCTCATACATCCAGTGTTGTAAACTTATATATTTTACTTACTTTAATCACCTAAATGCATGTTTAGGATTAAATAAGATAAAATTGGACTTAATTGAAATTTGTTCACAAACATAGTGCGTGTTAAAATTTAGAAAAAGTTTTTGGAAAGAAACTTGTTTTGACCTCCTTGAAGCACATTTGAAAAAAGGGCCCTATATACACCATTTATTGGAATGAATACTGGTCACTGTTCTCTATCGATCCTATTCACTTATTCCCCTAGAAATTTTTCCAAAGTATAGAAAACATTATTGAGAGCATCCTTACAGTTGCAGGAAATGCTCTAGATCCGTCTGCTCCTTCTAGTGTTCCAGATCTCCAAAGGATCTTCCTCAATCTTGCTAAAGGATAGTATGCCATGCAAGATCTAGTTATCTAGTTGACTCAAATGTTATCAGACAAGTCCACTTTTTTACTATCCCATAGGGACCAACAACATACTCCCACCAGAAATAAGAGAATTAGATATTCCAGGACCTCTCATGATAGATCCTATCACCCAGAGGAAACATCGTCAATCTGATCTATCGATTGCAATGATGGTTAGTCTACCACCTCTAAATGGATGAGAATATATAGAATGCTTGAGTAATTCATCTACTTTTGATCATCTTAGTCCCCAAGTAACCAAATATCATCATAGAGTGCCAATTGGATCGGCGAGCATAGGGAAGGGTCAGTTTGGTACAGGGTTAGCATCAGAGGAGCTGCACGTGCCGAGCAGAATTATTAGGAAGAAATCTCAACACAAAAGCTTAGCAAGGCCACCAAAATTACCTCAACCAAATTAGAATCAAAAGATCACTATTGGAAGGGATCTATAAAGAGATTATAAGGTTATTTGGGAGAAATGGCTAAGACTCTGAGTTTTATGAAAGGATCTCCTTTCATCTAGACTATTATGGATTACCCCACACCTTAGAAGCTGAAAATACATGTGGTCACGCCTAAGTCTGATGGTGAAACTAATCCCGTCGTTCATGTCGAACAATACCATTTTGCAGTTTATATCTATTTTATTCCCGACGAGATGAGATGCAGATCTTTTTCAGGTACGAGATTGCCAATGTTCATCAACTCGCCGAACTATTCATTAGTAATTTCTATTTTGGATCATCTAATCAAGAGAGTAGTACATTTACTCAGTGCTCTCTAGTGATTAGGAGAAAGTACCCAATAATATATCACTCGTTTCAATAATGAGAAATTATAGGTAGTAGATTATGAAGAAAAAATGGCCATTACAACTTTGATGAGCGGATTACTCCTTGAATAGTCCTATTATGCTTTGTCAAAGGAATCTCCAAAAACCATGACTGAATTGATGGAAAAAGATGGGAAGATTATGAATGATGAAGAGGTTATGGCTTGAAAGAAAACCCCAGGACAAAATCTAAGTGCCAGAAGAGTTTTGAGAAGAAGGAGCACAAAGACACGAAAGTCGAAAAGCCTAAAAAGTATGAGGAATATACTCCTCTCACTATAGGTTTGCATCGCATTCTAAAGGAAATTAGGGGCAGTAAATAGTTGAAATGGACCAAGAAGCTGAAATCTCCGCCCAACCAATGAGATAAGTCCAAGTATTTTGACTTTCATAAAGATCATGGACATACTACCGATAGGTGTATTGCCTTAAAGAATAAAATTGAATCTGTTATCCATTGAGGAAAATTTACCAAGTTTGTTAACTAGACTGAAAGTTGGGACACTAGAAAATGTTTAGTATTCCTTTACAAATATAAAGATGACAGGAAGAGATGTTGAGATGATGATTTTGAAGATGCCCCCAACCTACTGAAGAAACCCAGGGATCCTGAACTTGAGGTAGGCATGATATCTTTTGGTTGTAATTTCATTACAAGAGAAGATGTTAGAGGTGAAGATGAAGTAGCCAAGAGAAAGACTTATTTAAATGAGGCCAAAGATTTCTCTTACATTAGGTAAGTTAATCTAACAGAAAAAGTAGATATCCAGGCTAAAAAGGTGAACAAAGATAAGATAGTCATCAGCTTCTCCTAAAAAGACTTGTCGGGAGTTTTGTACCCTTATAATGACCCTCTAGTCGTTACCTTCTGAGTACATCACGCCAAGATAAAAAGAATTTTTTGGATAGTGGTAGCTCAGAAGACGTCATGTTCTACATTTTCTTTCATAACCTGGGGTTAAGAGGTAGCAAAATGGAACCTTACCATCGGCCTTTAATTGTATTTTTTGGAGATAAGGTATATCCTTTGGGGACTGTCAAACTGAAAGTGTAGATCGACACATGGCCAGAAAGTAGTACATAGAAGATTCACTTCTTTATTCTGGACAGAAATGTTCCCTCAGCTTATTATATAATCTTTAACACAGTTGGATTAAAGAAATTCGAAGTAGTGGCATCCAGAGTTTATAATTTCTGAAGTTCCCCACTCACTATGGGGTTGGTGTGGTAAAGGGAAATAATATGGAAGCCAGAGAGTGCTACTATACCTCTGTCGAATATCAAAACATTCAGACGAGAACCACCACTTACCATATAAACACTTTGGACCACTATAAAGAAGCTGATTAATCAAATAACAAGTTATGGAGGCTACGGAAATCATTGTACTAGACGATGAAAAGCCAGAAAGAGCCACCTATTGATTATCTCAAACCTAACACCCTGTCTCAAATACGAATTAATACCATTCCTTAGAAAGAGAAATAATGTGTTTCCTTGGATCCATGAGAATATACCAAGAATTAGCCCTAACTTCATATGACACGAACTTAATATCAACAAAGATGCTAAGCCGATCAAGGAGAAATGTAGGGTAATTAGTCTTAAGATAAATGTGTATATCCAAGAAGAAGTAGATAAATTGTAAAAAGCCCATTTCATTAAAGATGTCAAGTGTCCCAGTTAGTTGGCCAACGTATTAATGGTAAAAAAATAACAATAACAAATTGCGAATGTGTATGCATTTTATCGACCTCAATAAAGCATGCCCAAAAGATCACTTTCCTTTACTAACGATTGATCAATTTGAAGATGTAATAGTAGGCTGTGAGTTGCTGAGCTTCACAGATGCCTACTCAGGTTATAACCAGATTAAAATGAAACCAGGGGATAAAGAAAACACATCTTTCATCACCAGTCGAGGTACCTACTCTTACAACGTTATGACTTTTGGGCTTAAAAACACTAGAGCAACATACCAGAGGTTAGTGGATAATGTTTTTGAAGAACAAATTGGGAAGAACATGGAAGTATATGTGGATGACATGATGACTAAGAGCAAGGTAGCTGCTGACCAAATCAAAAACTTAAGGCAAACATTTGATCAGCTGGAAAACCATCAAATGAAGCTAAATCCGACCAAATATCTGTTCGGTGTACTTTAAGGAATGTTCCTTAGCTTTTTTATGAATAAAAAGGGGCATTGAAGCTAATTCAGCTAAAAAAATGCATTATTTGATATGCAATCTCCAACATGAAATAAAGATGCACAAAAGTTGATTAGAAGAATGATCGCCCCCATCGATTTGTGTCCAAAGGTACTGATAAGTGCCTACCATTCTTTGAAGTAATCGGGAAAAACTTTGGATGGAATAAATAATGCAAAAATTCCTTTCAGGAGTTGAAGAAGTACTTGGGACCTGCCCCACTACTCTCCCGACTAGTTTTGAGAGAAAAATTGAATCTATATTTTTCTATTTTGGAATCCGCTATTAGCTCGGCTTTAGTCAAGTTGGAAGATGGAGTTCAAAAGCCAGTGTATTACACCATCAAAAGGATTTAGAGGAGAAAACATTAAATACCCCTCCTCGAAAAGCTAGCCCTTTCTCTCATTAAAGCCTCAAGGAGGATAAAGCCATACTTTCAAGCACACACCATTATGGTCCACGCAGATTTACCTCTGCGCCAGGCACTTCACAAATCGGAGAAGTCAGGAAGATTAATGTCCTGGGAAGTTGATTTGGGAGAATAAAAAATCCTTTATGAGCCAAGGACAACAATCAAAGGACAGGCCGCAACAGACTTTTTTGCAGAATTAACGCATCCACAGGCGATCATTACTCCAAGTTTCTTTGTCGAGCACACTTCCTTGGAAGAAAACTCGCTCCAAAGAAAACTAAAAGGAACGCTGACTAACCTGAAATGTTGGTTGCCCAAGATATGACTGAAAGGTACAAAAATAGAGCAAGAAAATATTCCAACGAGGTGTATTGTCTGAAGAAATCTTCAATAGCGACATTCCAGTCTGGAATTTGTATATAGATGGATCCTCATGTGCTAGTGGAAATGGTGCAGGTCTAATCATCAACACTCTGGAAGAAATTGATGTGGAGTATGCACTTCATTTTTAATTCAACACTACTAATAATGAAGCAGAGAACGAAGAATTGATCACAAGTTTGGAGTTAGCCTTATCATTATGAGCTGAGAAGATCATGGAACATAGTTGTTCTAAACTAATTATTAACCAAGTGCTTCAAATATATGGATTTAAAAAGGATATCATGATCAAGTATTTATCTTAAACCATAGAAGTTATATCCAATTTTATCGCAGTCAAAATGGTGGGAACTCCAAGCATAGAGAATGCTCGAGCAGATGCACTTACTCGACTGGACTCAATAACCAGGACAGAACTAGATGATCCATCCCTGTGGAAATTCGCGCACACATAAGTGTAGACGTGGAGGATATTGCTAGTCTTATTGAAAGGGATTTGGGGCCTTCATGGATGGATCATATTAGAAATTACATTGACAAAGGTATACTACCCGTTGATCCAAAAAAAGTCGGGAAGTTAAGGTTCAAGGAAACTAGTTATGTGTTAGAACGAGGAGTCCTATACAAAATAGGATACACTGTTTCATTGCTTTTCTTTATTCACCTAGCCAAAGTACGAGATTTAATCATAGAAGTGCATAAAGGTTCTTGTTGGGTTCATACAGCTGGTCGATCATTAATATCTAGGATAGCTATGAAAGGATACTACTGGTCGACTATGGGAGCATATTGTATTTCCTTTGCAAAGAAGTGTGATAAATGTTAGAAGTTTGCCACGATTCATATAAGAACATGGGCTACCTTAACTCCCATTACTTTCCCTTGGACTTTTGCTATTTAGGGAATTGATTTGGTCAGCCTATTTCTAAAGACCAAAGGAAGGTTCAAATACTTTGTGGTAGCAGTGGATTACTTCACCAAATGGGAAGAGGTTGAGCCATTGGTTTAAATTCCTTATGAAAGAGTTTTACAGTTCATATATAAATATATCATATAAAGGTATGGAATGCCATATACCTCCATCACTGATCATATCACTCGGTTTGATAATAAGGAATTCATAGAGTGTTGTATTTAGTCCAAAATCTAGAAACTTCACTATGCTGTTAAGCACCCACAGTTTAATTGCCAAACAGAGGTTACCAATAAAACTATACTTGATGGTTTGAAAAAAATATTGGATGATACTGAGGGGAAATGGATAAACGAACTGCACAATTTTCTTTGGGTATATAGAACTACATTGAGGACATCCACCGGTGAGACTCCTTACATGATTTCTTTAAGAACTGAAGCCATGGCACCAACCGAGGTTGGCCTGCTGACTCACAGGGTGTTGAACTTTGATTCCCCCAAAAGTGATCTCATGAGGATATTGGATTTAGACATAATTGATGAAGTCAGGGACGACACTGCACTTTGAATGGCTACTTATCAGCAAATGACTGCTAGACTCTACAACAGGAGGGTCCAGCCAACTAACTTGAAAGAAGGAGACTATGTCCTTAAGAAGGTAATCTAGAAAGGAAACAAGTTGGAACAAAATGGGCATGATTGATATCGCATCTCAAGAGTTTTCCGACCAGGAGCCTATCGCCTCGAAACACTTAAAGGGGAATAATTTAAGAATTCATGGAACGCCAATGACCTCAGAAAATATTATCAGTAATTTTAATACAATATAATCATTTCATTGAATTTAATAAAGTTTTGATTTCCTACCAATTATGCTTCTTTTTAATGTTTCTTTTTTCAGGATACGGTGATGATATACATCCCCACAAACTAACAAACTAACAAACTTTTCCAACTTCAAAATTCGAACTTTTGAGACTTCAAAATTTAAATTTTTCCAACTTAAAAAAAAATTCAAAAATTTTTGGACTTCATATATGACTTCATCTTTCACTAGTCATGAACAAGAAATCCCTTTGAAAAAACTAACTTTTCCAACTTCGAAAAGAAAATTCTTTTAGGCATTATGTAGGCATTATGTATGACTTCACCTTTGACAAGTCACGAACAAGAAGTCCCTAAAGCTTCATGTATGACTTAAAGTTAAAAATAAGGAATTTTACTCGACCAAGTTAAATTCTGGAAAAACATAAATTCCTAATACACTTGGTCGCCAATAGTAACTAATGAAAACACTTAGTTCTAGAAATGTTTTACTTGATTTCATTAGTAGAACCTAAGGTCCTATAACTTTAGTTCATATCTTAACCAGACACAAATCAATTAAGCAAATTAGTTGGTTGCATAGCCAATACACTTTTCAAAAAATTTAATAATGTATTAAAGACTAAAGTACATAGAAAAATATATCTGCCAAAAATGGTATTTTTATTCCATCAAACTTTCATACAATTAGAAACAAGTTATAGAAACAAATTCATTTTGTAGGCCATTTTCCTTCAGCCTTATCCACCCCAGCAGGAGGAACATCAAGAGTGTTGGCCAAAGTTATAGTACAAAGATGTCTCAATCTATTATGCCGTTGTTGCTCAACCAATCAAAAAGATGAGGGGGGAGAAAGTACTCATCTTCACCTTGAAGACCATAGTACCCTAAGTATTTCCTCATTAAGATCCGGGGAATGGCATCGGTTTGTTCGAAACGTAGACCCCCAATTTCAAAATTCTTTTAAATTCAATTTTCTTTAAATGCGGAATAGGATGGTTTAAACACATAAACAACTTACAAATTTTAATTTCTTTCAAATTGAAATTAAACTAAACTCGAAGTGAAATTAAATTAAACAGATAATAAATTTTTCACTTAAACCAAATTAATTCAACCCAAGTCGTAAACATTTTCCTAACAAGATTAATTCATTTTTCGCAAAATAGGCCAAACCAAATTATATTAACTTGACTTGAATTAAATTAATCTAAAATGTTAGCCAAACTAATTTTAGTAGCAAATTAAACGAGAGTGTGAATTAAACCTCAGACGACCCTAGCCTTAAGTCCAGTAGGTACAAAATTTTTACAAGTACAAGACAAATGACTTACTAAACTCAACTCGACTCATTCAAGGCCCTGACGAGTCTTCTTGTACCGACCTCTACTTAGTCGACAATCCCGGACTCCATCGGAACCTTGGACTCCTCCAATGAAGCTTTTGGAACTCCTCAACCACACAAGATGTCTTTCACCGAATGAGAACGCCGCAGTAAACATATCTCCTTTCTGGGTAGGGAATGAACTCAAAAAAATTTCGATGGGTAGATTAGAACCATGTGTCAAACTGCTCCAAGCACAATATATGTATGTAGAGATACTTGGACTAAACAAACTAAACAATGGGTGTATAAACAAGTGTTTGAAGAAAATTTTCTATTGAAATTTAACACATGAATACATGGACTTTTTGGTTGGAAGAATTTCTCTCAAAATCTCACTAAGGATGCTCAAAAGTCTTATAATTTTTTTTTTCCCGAAATGGTTAAAAACTTCCAAAAAGTAGTGGGATAAAATAGTGGAAAAATGCCAAAAACTGCCAATAACTGCTCCAACTTGAAACGACTTTTTCGTTCGAACAACATTTCTAATGAACGACCTTTCTAACGAAAAATCAGTGTTCAAAAGGGAAACTCGTTGGCAAAACTCATTCGAACGACAATCTCATTCGAATGATAATTTCGAACGAAATGTCAGTATAACATTTTTCATTTTAAGCCCATAAAAATTTATTTTAAATAAAAATTACACCCATTAAAAATTATTTCAAGTCTCTACAAATATATATATATATATAGCATTCATACCTTATTGGATACTTGAAATATAATGAATTACTGATGACGCAACACGAGGCACTTGAAACACGGTAAGATGATGTCTTCATGTTGAACTAGGTCGATACGTCTTTAACAACTTAAACTTCAAACGTCATAGGCTTGGAGGATACACATGAACACTATCCTATGACTCAAATGTTTTTGTCCGGAATTAAGCCAAAAACTACAAAGGACTCAATTGGAAATTTCTGTCCTTACAAATCTCCCCCTTTGCCTATTCCAGGACAAAAACCAAACAAAAATCCTAAAGGGCTGTCAAGCTCAACTAGACTCAAAAACATCTTGCCCAAAATAAAAAAAATACAAGCTTGACTCAAAACCCATTGACGACTATATTTGCCGATATAAAGTGCCGCTATAAAGATGCCTCTAAAAATCCTGCACACTTAACCAAAACATTAAACGCATAGGGAATATCAAACTATTAAATGCAATTAAAATAATTACTCCCCCTTAATTAATTCTCCCTTTATCAGATATGATCAACCTAAGAAGATAACGCTCTCCCCCTAAATCAGATCTCCTATACTAAAGGATAGAAACTAATTCTCCCCCTTTTTGTTCAGGAATAGATAAAGGTAATAGAATTAAAAAAAAATACTCATTTCTCCCCCAATATAACTAAGTTCCTTTTGTCCCCCTGAAAACTACATAAGGGATAAAAATATGGGAAAAGAAAGTAAAACATGATTGTGCATAAGGTGATAAGAGCACGAAAGCACATGGGCTACAATAAAAGTAACTAATCCCAAACAAATATTAATGGATACCAACTATGATACGACAAAAATGATATCAATTTGAGAAATAAGATACTAAGCATGTGATATCAAACAAAATACGCAACATAATAGATGCCAATTATGAAGTAAAAGCATAAATGGACTAGGTAACATGGCAAAGATGGATACAAACAAAATATCATATATATGTATACATATTAGATACCAAATATACACAAGCACATATATATAGATATAAACACAAAAATGACACAAAATACAATACTAGAAGTTTTCCACACTCTTATGGCATGAATGTGCCATATGGAAACGGAAATGAAGGGGTGTGAAATAGATACAGAAAAATTAAAAGCCAATCACTATCAACTAAAATTAAAAGCCAATGTAGGCCAAATGTTCACAGAGTTCTTGCTTGATTGCGAAACTCTATCAACTAAAATTTAGCCTTATGTGACAATATAAATTTAACTCTATGAATAAACAAACACAATGCATACAAGCTTAGCATGTTGATGTTTCTACAAACCAATAGAGTCATGACAATGAAAACACAACTAGAATAAACGGACATTGCACAAACCGTTGATATATCATCCAAACTCCCTCAAAATAAGCATATTATTTTTTTGAATGACTATATCAAACTAAACAAATATAGGCCTTGGCTAAATATTATCTTTTAATGCCATATTCTTTTAGGCCTTTGGATCTCGTATTTATTTTAGGTCCATAGAAAATGGTGTCTTACTCACAAAGGATGATTTTTCCTTTCGAAGCCCTTCCCCTTGCACACACACACACACACACACACACACACACACACACACACACACACACACATATATATATATAGAGAGAGAGTCAGGCTCATGTGCACACTAAGTATGCACATCATTTTTTTAAAATAGTAAAAAATATATTTTTGAGTTGAATTTTTTTTTTATATTTAAACATTTCAACGGACCCATGTAAAAAAATCAGCCCAAAAAAACTTTTTTTGCTATTTTTAAAAAATCGGTCAAACTTTCGCTGCTTTTGAGCACTTTAAAACCTACGAAAGTTTGACCGATGTTTTGAAAATAGCAAAAAAAAAATGTACTGATTTTTTTTACATGGGTCCGTCGAAATGTTTAAATATCACATAAAAAAATCAGCTCAAATATATATTTTTTAATGCTTTAAAAAAATTGGTGTGCGCCAGTACTGTGCAAACTTAGTGTGCACAAGAGCCTGCATCTCTCTCTCTCTCTCTCTCTCTCTCTCTCTATATATATATATATATATATATATATATATCATTTTTATCACACAAATCTCACGTGCAACGGATTTTAACATGCACTAGTCCTCCTAGGTCACAAAATATATAGATGACTAGATTGGTAGGAGAACACCTCACAAATATACATGTGAAGCTAAATTTCAAAAGAGCTCGTGCATGTGAATGAAAAAGACATATAAAGTTAATCCATTAAGCAAGTCAAACTTAAAGTACTCCACGTAAGCATGATAATGAACATTTTAAGGATTAAAATTTTAACCAAAAGTTATGGCCACATGGTAGCGGTATGAAGGATTCAAACACAAACATATGCCACAAAATGTGTGTAAAACTAAAATACATACAAAAACAAAATCTTTTTGAGTATTTTGAAAAGTTTTTAATCAAACACAAAAATATATACTCAAAAGACAAACAAAAATCATTTGAATTTTTTCATTAAGGCTAATTAACTCATAAGATAAAACACAAATGATAAACTAAAATATTTTTGTATTTTTTTTCATTTAATGCAAACTAGAATGAAAGAACTATAATACAAAAGACAAATAAAAATCATAATTCTAGCACGAGATATGAGATAAAGCAATGACTAAAAAATGATAAACATGCATACAGCTAGCAAGGATATGTGATATAAAGCACAAAAAGTTAGAGTATGCAAAACAAAACAAACACAATCAACCTTTAGATTTTGAAAGGGAGGAAGCATGTGAAAGAAAATGAGAATAAAAAATCCTATTTTTTAAAGCTACCAAGTCGGATATCCTAATCCAAACTAATGAAGAGTGACAATCTGGGGATTTGGGGATCTTAGTTACCTCGGTTACCTTACCTTTGGATTTTCTAGAAATTCTTTTAAAGTCAAAACAAAATTTCCTAAGATGACATTTTCGACCATAATGTGAGCAAGTAAAAACTCGTTGAAAATTAGTACCTAAGGATTGACCTCTAGAAGTTCTCCTAGGTGATTCTCTCAAAACATTGGTTTTGGTTTATTAGTGGAATCGTTACAAGAATCGAAGCCTAAACCACAGGTGTCATTTTTTATTTGAATCGTGCCTAAGATTTTATCTAGTTTTTCGGACCTACACTCCAAATCAAATTTGACCTTACTAGAATCTCTCAATTGTTCTTTAATTCTAAAATTCTAGACTCTAGCAACACATTCCTCTCTTAAAATATAAGAAGATCCTTTTTCATCGATTCCATTAAACTTCTAAGGCTATATCTCTCGCCTTCTACATATTTAATCTGCTCACGAAGAGCTCTCTCACGTGTCCTAAGGTCTTTCACTAAGGCACTCTCATCAACGACCTTGGCACGCTCTCTCAAATTAGCTTCTAACTTTAAATTAGCCCTCTTTAATTTAATTCATTCTTCATATAACTCTCTAAAGGCAATTTGAAGTTCACTCTCATCAAACTCTTCTTCACTCTCACAACCATAATAAATAAGGGACTCATAAACTTTGGTCTCGAAAGTGTCATGTATTTTAGTGTCATCATTGGACAAGCTCTCACTGTCACTCACATGACTTGCCATGAACGCGGTAAAATTGCGCTCAATTGGGGAATTGGGTCCCTCTACATTATCACTATCACAAAGGGAATCATTATATGAAATTGGTTGCTTGATCTCTCTCCTTAGTTTAGTGGAACATTCAAAAGCCCTATGGACATACCCTTCACAACCAAAGCACCTATTTGACTCGTCCCTATTAAGGTTTTCATTAAAAGTTTTAGGGATCTTTTCGGCTTTGTCATGCTTAGAATTTTTAAATTTCTTAAAATCATTTTTAAACTTATCTTTATTAAATTTAAGAAATTTAAGAAATTTCCTAGAAAATATAGCCATGTCCTCCAAGTCACTATCACACTCATCATCCGAAACTAATTTTTCCTCCTTTCGGGCTTTTAAAGCAATGCCCTTATCTATCTTCTTTTCATTTTTGGAGGGAAACATATCAAGTTCATAGGTTTGTAAATCACTTACGAGCTCTTCTAGTTTTGTAAAGGCTAAAGTGGGTAAAGAATTCAAGATGGTAACTTTAGGGATAAATCTATCGAGTAGGGACCTTACAATTTTCTTTACTACTCGACAGTCGGGTATTTTATCTCCCAAATTAAATGATGAATTGACTATATCGAAAAGTCTAGCATAAAATTCATCGAAATTTTCATTTTCAAGCATTTTGATTATTTCAAATTGAGTGGTAAGGTTTTGGAGTTTATAAGCCTTAACGACACTAGTACCCTCATGGGTGAGTTGTAAAATATCCCAAGCTTCCTTAGCGATTTCACATGTCATGAATTCATTCGGTGTGACTGCGCTATACAAGGCATTTAAACCTCGGGAGTTAAAATTAGCTAGTTTTAGTTCATTCTCACACCAATGCTCAATGGGTTTGGAAACACGCACATTTTCTATTAAACAAGTAGGTGGGGACAACCCATTAACTAAGGATAACCAAACCCTCTCGTCTATTGATTTTAGTGCCGATTTCATATGCGCTTTCCAATACGCATAGTCGGAACCATCGAAAACAGGAAATTTTGAAAATGGGGAAAACTCCATTTTTAAACAAAAATATTTAAAATGGACCTTAACGTAATAAATTAACGCTCCGACTCTGATACCACTTGTTGAAAACGTAGATCCCCAATTTAAAAATTATTTTAAATTCAATTTCCTTTAAATGCGGAATAGGATGGTTCAAACACATAAACAACTTACAAATTTTAATTTATTTCAAATTAAAATTAAACTAAACTCAAAGTGAAATTAAATTAAACAACTAATAAATTTTTCACTTAAACTAAATTAATTCAACCCCAAGTCCTAAATATTTTCCTAAGAAGATTAATTCATTTTTCACAAATTAGGCCAAACCAAATTATATTAACTTGACTTGAATTAAATTAATCTCAAATTTTACCATAACTAATTTTAGCACCAAATTAAACGAGAGTGTGAATTAAACCATATTTTATCTTTTAATCCTACGCATGCGTTCTGGTGATTTGTGAGATAAAATAAATTCACAACCACTACGTCGCGATGTACAAGGAAAACCCAAATGGGAAAAACCTCGGACGGCCCTAGACTTAAGTCCACTAAGTATAAAATTTTTATAAGTACAAGGCAAATGCCTTACTCAAACCGACTCGACTTCTTCAAGCCCTTGATGCGTCTTCTTGTACCAACCTCTGCTTAGTCGACGATCCGGGACTCCAGTAGAACCTTGGACTCCTCCAATGAGGCTTTTGGAACCCGTCAACCACACACGAGGCCTTTCACCGTATGAGAATACTGCAACAAACTAATCTCCTTTTTGGGTAGAGAATGTACCCAAACAACTCTTCGATGGGTAGAGTAGAACCCGATGCCAAACTTCTCCAAGCATAATAAATGTATGTAGAGATACTTGGACTAAACAAACTAAACTATGGGTGTATAAATATGTGTTTGAAGAAAAATTTCTATTGAAATATAACACATGAAAACATGGACTTTTTGGTAGGAAGAGTTTCTCTCAAAAGCTCATTAAGGATGCTCAAAATCTTATCCAAAAATTTTCCCCGAAATGGTTAAAAACTGCCAAAACATAGCGGGATAAAATAGTGAAAAAATGCCAAAAAACTGTTCCCGCCTGAAATCTCATTCGAACGACATTTCGTTTGAACGACATTTCTAACGAATAACCTTTCTAACGAAAAGTGTAAAACCAAATAAATTAATTCACAAGTTTTCAATTAAAACTTATTTAATTAGAGTCTATTAATTCAGTCCCTAAACATGCATCTAAATATGATAAATCATACAAACTATGCATGAAAAATAAACACGACCGATATAGGAAAAAACCCCTTTTGGGTAAAACCTTTTATAAACACTTCGAAGAATTCACAAGACCTTTGACTTACATACAACCTGATAATCGCCCATAAGTGTGTAATGCACGGTGCCTTCAGCAAATCTTCAAAGATACGAGAGACAGCGAAATACCCTCCAGGCGTCGGTTCGTCGTCTTCGGCTCGTCCACACGTAGAATGACTACGCTCGGTATCCACCGATCAAAGATGAAGATGCCTTCTCCACAGAGGTTGAACAAAAGCAAAGTTGTTCTTAAACACCAAACAATTCACTAAAGCATATGGGAGTTTTGTGAATTGAAAACCAAAAAGGGAATTAAACCCCTAAAGGAAGAAGTCCAAAGAATTCTTCTTTTGCAGTGTTTTCGTTATGGAAAACGTATGGACTTCTTAATGAAAATGTTACCATTTAATGAGTATATATACAAAAATGCACCACCTCAATATCCGAGCTCGTTTGAACGAGAAGCATATGTCGCTGAACGAAGGACGCGTGTCGTTCAAACAACATCGTGCGACTTACAATCTCGTTCGAACGAGATGCTGATCTTGCGCGAACGACCTGGTCGTCAAAATCGAGGTCCGCTTCAAAACTTAGAAAAAATACTCATTCTCAATATTTGACGGAAAAATCGCCCCAACACTTAGAAAATATTTTGTACAAATATTCCAAAGCTCTAAGTGAAAATTTAAGGTGTTAAAAACATAACCTTACCAAAGTACACTTCGCGGAATCTTGAATGATGAAGAACTTGAGTAATTCGGATCCGTCTTTGATGTAGATGTATCTTGAATGCTCTTCGACGGTGTAGCGGTATATGACATAATAAATTGATAACGGACCTATGAAAATATGTCTTTACAAAAAGTCAGTGTTCAAAAGGGAAACTCGTTGGCAAAACTCGTTTGAACGACATTCTTGTTCGAACGACAATCTCGTTCGAACGAAATGTCAGAATAACATTTTTCATTTTAAGCCCATAAAAATTTATTTTAAATAAAAATTACACCCATTAAAAATTATTCCAAGTCTCTAATGGTTTTGTAAAAATTACACCCATTAAAAATTACGAAATATTGATTTACCCTGTCTTGGATCTTCTTAATGGTTTTGTCTTTCTTTTTTAAAAATGATGCTAGGTCTGCCAAGTCTTTTTAGCTCTTTATTTATCCTTAGTTGGACAAGGAACAATCACTTGTCAAGAAGGCAAGACAAATTTGGTATTTTTCTTCTTTAAACTATCTAGCTCCTCCAAAAGTTTGGCGTTCTCAAGCTCCAGGAAATAAGCACATTCGTTGAGAGCAACCTTAACTGACTTTTTCAAGCTCTCCAATTCATTCCTTAATTTGTTATTCTCCAGTTCGAGAAGAGTAGCAACATGTTTAGAACTTTTAACTTCACTGTTCAATATAAATTCTTTCTTCCGAAAGGCGGATGTGATATCTTATAACTTCTTATCAGAACCCCAACTTGCACTTAATGCCTCATATTTGGCTTCATAATAGAGGCTGAGCAAGATTATGATCATCTTGAAGATGCTCAATCATCCCATAGCATGTTTTATTATATACCATAACCCTATCAAAGAGACAATACAGGTGTACATAGGCCTCTTTTACTTGTTCATATGCATCTCTGTCGAGAAACCCCTCCAATTTAGTTTCAGTATGGATTACATGGCTAGATTGTAACATGATTTTTCTATGCCTTAATAAGTCTATTTCAATAAAGATAATTGTGTTTTTCTTGGAAGTAAATTCGAGAGAAACAGCATCGGAACAATTCCAACAACTCTAGGTAAACAAGCATAATCAAAGGTATACACTAACAAGTTTACCAAAAGAAAATTTTCATTCAGCACCAAACAAATATATTACAAAGGATTATTTCATTACAAAGTTCAAAAATAAGAAGAAATAAAGGTAGACATGAAATGAAGAGAGACACAAGAGCAAGTCATCAGGCTGAGATATTTACACCTTCTTGATGTCATTAGTCAATGCCTCTAGGAGGATGGACTCATCCCAGTTATATTTATCCCGGATGATTCCACTGTCCCTTCTTCATAACCAATTTTTTCATCCAAGTTGGTAGGGGAACTAGGATCATGCCTTTGGAATAGGTCAGATTCAGCTGTAGTGCCGACCTTATTCAAGGCAAAGGTCCATCCATTTTTAAAGGATATCTTTTTCACATACTCAATCAGGACAACCATTTCAGTTAATGCCTTACCCAACACCTATTGAAGGCATTTTCCTTATATTTCTTTATTAGGCCTTCAACTCTAGAATTTTTTTTCTTTTTAAGAGCTTCCTCCCTAAATGAGCTAGCCCATTTGTCCTCAGTAACCTTCATATTTTCCTCGATAATCTTCACTTTGTCATTGAGAACCTTTATTTTGTCTTTTGCCATAGTCGCTATATCTTCAGCCACCTTTAGTTTATCTTGCCATTTCTTATGCTCTCTCAAAACCTTCCTCTGAATCTTTTAAATATTTTCTAAAGCCTTCAAATGCCTCCTCTACATCAACTAATGATGACCTCAGTTGTCCATTTCAGGTCAGAAACAGGTCATAGCTGACCAAAAAATGTAGGACAAAATAACCACAAAAAAGTTATTGCATATACTTAAAGAAATTATGGGAAGCTGATAGGGGATTAAGAATGTTACCAACGATAATTTTTTATTCACCCTCTCTAACAAATAGGCTCTTATCAAAGGGATTTTAGTCGACTTATCTACTGGGAGAACTCCAACACCAATTAGCCCACTGGCAAACCCATGTTTCAATGTCACAGAGGCAAACTCAATAGTAGCTTGGTCACCAAAAGTCTTCTAGACCACTTATTATTGGACATATGGTCCTCTTCTCAGTCTCTTGAACTGAGGCTCAGTGGTCTTGGCCTCTTCAATATTAATGACTAGGTATTTTTTATCAGCAACATTAGTCTTCTTTGTTGGTGGAGAAGTCATTCGATCCAATAGGTTTGGCACTCTCTTTTTCCTATATATGCAGTGGGGGAAGTCTAGGTAGTAGTGATAGATAATGATTCTGAGGAGGATGAAGTCCCTCCAAGTGTAAAGTCCTTATCTTCTCCAAGTGACTCAACAATAAAAGATGTAGAAACAGGTTCCTCATCCAAATTTATGGGAACTTAGGGAACCACTTAATTGGTTGGGTAACAAAAGATGTAATGTAGCTTTGATAATCAACAACACAAAAGCTTCTCTAAGGTTATATTCCCTACTATTTCATGAATAGACCACAAGAACTTTAATTCATCCAACCTCACCTCACCTTCCTTTGGACACTTCTTTTCACTTTCCTCTCCAAAAATGAAATAAGAGTGGTTAGTCGACATATAATCAAATATGTTGTATGTAATGGCCTCACTTTTATATGTTAATATATAGTTTTAAATGTTGTATTATTTCATACATGATATGGATAATGTTAATTTATTATTTTTAGTCTAATCCCCCCTTCATAAATCATGAAATATCAAATTAGTTACAAAGATAAAATTTTAAAGTTTTCGGTAGGAATGTTCATATTGGAGACTAGTCTTGAATATTATAATATAACAATTGAATTGAGGTAAAACTAAAAAGTTGTAGATATATGAATTAGGTTTGTAACACGACAAACGGTGTGTTAAACGGAGGGCCGAGCAAGAAGTTATATCGAAATTACGAAATAAGGGCAAATATGTCCATCCTTTAACTTGTATTTTGTCTTATTAGCACACCATGTGTTATATTTTGATTGGTTGTAAGGGTGGTTTGGACGACTTAAACACTTTGAAATAAACTCCTTCTTCATCAAAAAGGATTAAATCAAAGTCTTATAGCGTATCCTAAGCTAAATGATAAGTTTTGGGGCAGAAAATGAAATTTTATGAAAATTTAGGGACTTAATTTTAAATAAATTAAGTTTCAAGGACTAAAATGAAAATATAAAAAGGAACAATTTGAAAATAAATTTTTTTTAAGGACCTCTAAAAAATATTGAAAATTTATAGTGTAAAATTACTAAAATACCCTTCATGTGTAAAATGACCCTTATACCCTTAATAACTTTACACCTCATGCTTGACACCTTGTTCTTGGTTTGACACCACTATCGTACACGTGTAGGATTTAAAGGAAGAAAAAAAAATACATTTCATGCAATTAGAGAAATTTAAAACACATGTCACCATCTCGTGCATTAAGACTGAAAGACATCCCCGTTACGTGACACGCTGATGCCGACTCACCAAAATGAACGCTTAGTCATCGGGACACATGTCATCACCCATATAACTTTGGGAAATTATAAATAGAGGGATTAGGATCAGTTTTTACACGAAATTCATTCCAAAGATATGAGAGAAAATATGGGAAAGTTTATTCTTAAGAATTAACGAGTGATCCAAAACTCGGTATCTATAACTTCGAACTTCTATTCCAGGTGAGTAATCTATGACATTCCTTGTGTATTTTGATGATATTATGCAAACTGTATCTATTTTGTAAAAAAATTTATCCTCAAAATACATCTGATACCGATGATTCCGTCGTTTATTATATGTGTACATCTCTCGATATATACATCTGATTTGAATTATGAAATTATTGATTCGACCTATGGAAACTCTCTTACTATGTTGACCTTGACTACGAGGTGGAAGAATTTGGGTGGTACCTTCCCAGATGGTTTATCGCTGGTGTGCCCTAAATAAGGCGTTGTTTCAGAGATCATGATTTTTTGTCTATGTTGTTACTAGGTGGAAACATTTGGTAACACTATCTGATCTGTCTGGGTATTTGAGTGTACCTAGCCATTAAAATAAAATTGATATATTGAGATATTGATCAATTATTTTATCTATTATGTTCTGAACTATTTATGAAAATATTTATTGTCAATTACTTCATATAAACTACTGCAAATTCTTATCTCTATATATATGCCTTCTGTTCCAAATTGAACGAGTATCAATTTTCTGAAAAACCCTAAAATTTCAAGGGATTAAATTTCACTCGTCTTTTTGCTGATGCTGTATAAATAACCATTTTTCATAAAATAAGTAGACTCATGGAGAGAACATCCTAGGACTATGTTGAAAATTTAGCTTTTAGAGCTCTTTCCGTTATTATGTTTGTTTTATCATTTAGAGCATGACTGGCTCTCTTGTAATAAATTTTTTAAATTTTGTCTTAAGTTGTAATTCATTGTTACTTTTAATGTAAATGAAGTTTCCTTTAGAAAGCTCTGATGACGTAATTCCTTTACTTTCAATATTTTACGATTCATAACCACGCGATTGTATTTCCGTTGCACTTATTTAAGGAAACAATTTAAATTAAAATATATGTTGCCTTGGTGACGTGTCAAGACACTTGTTTCCTACTACTAATTTGGGTCGGGGTCATGACAGAGGTGGTATCAGAGCATAGGTTATGAACCCGTAGACTACTGAACATAAGTTTCAAACGTTATATATATTAAGTTTCTATACATAGGAGATAGGATTAAATATTCAACTTATATGATAACCCTCCATATGTGTTATATTATTGATCTCTTAATTTGGAATCTTGATATAGTATAATACATCTTACGATTAGCCATGACTGTAGAAAATGACCAAGATAAGATCAACTGCGGGAACTAGTGATTCGGATATGGAAGGATTGGAAGGTGCATACAAAGCGATTGAGAGTCTAGCAAGGATTGTGGAGCATCAAGTGAATAATGGAGCACCAAGTAATCTTGAACTAACTACATGTACCATTGAACATACTAAGAAGTTGAATCCTCCATCCTTTATAGGTACTTATAACCCCACTGAAGTAGAAAGTTGGGTGATGTAGATGGAAAAGATGTTGGATGTTCTTAAGTGTACCGATGAACAAAGGGTTTCATTTGCAACGTTTATGTCGGAAGGTGAACCCGAACATTATTGGATAATGACTAAGATAATACATGAGGAGAGGTATACTTACATAGGTTGGAATGAATTCTTAGTGATCTTTTATGAGAAATATTTCCCTAAAATGGTGAAACATGAAATGGAAACTGAGTTCATTAGTCTAGTGCAAGGGAATATGACGGTTAGTCAATATGAGGTAAAGTTTACAAAGTTATCCAATTTTGCACCTTATGTTGCGATAATTGATGTTTTAAAAGACAAAAAGTTTGAACGTGGGTTAAGGTTGAGATTCGTAGTCGAATTTCCATCCTAAGGTTGACATCATATAGTGACGTTGTGACTAGGGCTACGATAGCTAAGAGGGGTGGATAGGAGTACAATCGAATTAGAGATGGTAAGAGGAAGTTTGGGGAACAAATAGGGAAGAACCCAAATAATAAAAATAGTTTAAGGAGTACATCCAATGTTTGGGGAGCTAGTGATAACAAACAGTTTAATAACAAGATATGTCAGCGATGTGGGAAGATGCATGGAGGACGTCCTTGTTACATGGATACGGGAGCTTGTTTTAGATGTGGTCAGAAAGGACATCAGATAAAAAACTGCCCAACCCCAATGAGGATTCCGATACAGCCTTTAGGTGAGAATAAGGACCAAGGGAGACAGAGTAGAGTTTTTTCACTTTTTGATACCTAAGATTCTAACCCAGTAGTGTCAGGTACACTATCTATATGTGTCGAACCTTTTCAAGTTTTAATAGATCCTGATTCTACCCATTCATTTGTGTCTATGCATTTTTTTAACCGCTTTCCTAATATGTCCTTGAATCATACCATACCTATTTCTACACCTTCGGGTGAGTTATTAATGGGATATAAGTCTTGCCCAATAGATGTTAGTAGTCATAAAATATTTGCCAATTTGATATTTTTAGACATAAGAGACTTTGAAGTCATTTTTGGGGATGGATTGGTTAGCATCGTATCATGCTAAGGTAGATTGTTTTGATAAGAGAGTTACTTTCCAAATTCCTAACCAACCAAAATTCAATTTTGAAGGAACTGGCATCCTATCTCCTATGCGTATTTTCTCTGCAATGCAAGCATGTAGTTTTCTTAAGAAGGGATGTCAATGATTCCTTGCAAGTGTTTTTGATTTGCAAATAAAAGAACCTAGTTTATAAGATATTACTATAGCTAAACATTTCCCAGATGTTTTTCTAGATGATTTACCCAGTCCTCCTCCTAGTAGAGAAATATAATTTACGATTGACCTTATTCCTGGAACTATACCAATATCAAAACTACCTTATCGTATGTCACCTTTAGAATTAAGGGAATTAAAAGTTTAATTACAAGATATGTTAGACAAGGGTTTTATTAAACCAAATGTATCCCCTTGGGGTGATCCAGTGTTATTTGTTACAAGAAGGATGGGACGAAGAGGTTATGTATAGATTATCGTGACCTAAATAAGGTGACCATTAAGAATAAATACCCCATACCTCGTATAGATGTTTTGTTTGATCAACTTCAAGGTGCAAAAGTATTTTCTAGGATTGACCTTAGGTCAGGTTATCACAAATTCAAGATTAAGGAAGCTGATATTTCAAAATCATCTTTTCGTACTAGATATGGTCACTTTGAATTTCTTGTGATGCCATTTGGACTAATTAATGCACTAGCCGCTTTTATGGATATGATGAATAGAGTGTTTAGGAAGTATTTGGATCAGTGTGTGGTTATTTTCGTTGATGACATCCTTATTTATTCCAAAAGTATTAAAGAACACGAAAAGCATTTAGAGACAGTGTTACAAATCCTTAGGAGGGAGAAATTATATGCAAAATTAAAGAAGTGTCAGTTTTGATTGCCTAGCGTATCTTTTCTAGGAAATGTCATTTCTATGGAGGGAGCTTTAGTTGACCCTCAAAAGATCAAAGTTATACTGGATTGGCCTAGACCAACTAATGTGATGGAAATTCATAGTTTTCTTGGATTAACAGGTTATTACCGAAGATTTGTTGAAGGATTTTCTAGTATTACCAAACCTCTATCTAGGTTAACCCAAAATAAGGTGAAATATGAATGGTGTGAGGATGTTGAGAATAGTTTTCAAGAACTTAATAATTGATTAGTAACTGCCCCAATTTTGACTATTCCTTTCGGACAGGGGGGGTTGTGATTGATAGTGATTCTTTTAAAAATGGATTGGGATGCGTGCTAATGCGAAATGGAAAAGTAGTAGCTTTTGCCTCGAGACAGTTAAAACCACATGAGGAAAATTATCCAACCTATGACCTAGAATAAGCAGTTGTAATTTTTTCTCTTAAGATTTGGAGACACTATTTGTATGGTGAGACTTGTGAGATTTATACCGATCATAAGAGTTTGAAATATATCTTTACTTAGAAAAATTTGAGCATGAGACAAAGGAGATGGTTATAATTGATAAAGGATTGTGATTTAAATATTCATTATCACCCAGGGTTAGCAAATATAGTAGCTGATGCTTTAAGTAGGAAGTCTACACCAAATTTAGCATATCTTATTACCAGTCAGAAAGCCCTATTAAAGGATTTAAGAAGTATGGAAATAGATGTACATATTTATAGTAAAGGAGGAATAATCACAAACTTACATGTACAACCCATGTTGATGGAAAGGATCAAAATTTCACAAGTAAATGACCCACAATTGAAGAAGATTAGAGAAGAAGTTATTGAAAGGAATATGATTGAATTTGTGATACAAAATGATATATTGAGGTTTGGAAATAGTGTGTGTGTGCCATGTGATGCCCAACTAAAGAGGCAAATTTTAGAGGAAAGTCATTACTCAAGATTCACATTTCATCCCAGATGTAAAAAGATGTATAGGGATCTTCGAGAGGTATTTTGGTTGGATAATATGAAAATGGAGATAGCCAAATTTTAATCTTAGTGTTTGGTTTGTGAACAAGTAAAAGCTGAACATCCGAAACCATCAAGATTACTACAACCCCTACCTATCCCTGAGTGGAAATGTGAACATATTACTATGAATTTTGTGACATGTTTACCAAGGAGTTCAAATGGTAATGATTCTATTTGAGTAATTATTGATAGGTTAACTAAATTTGCTCGTTTTATTTCCGTTAAGATTACCCATTCTTTAGAAAAGTTAGCTAAGTTGTCTATGCAGGAAATTATTAGGCTTCATGGAATCGCAGTTTCGATTGTTTCTGATCATGAACCTAGATTTGTGTCTCGCTTTTAGAAAAGACTGCAAGCATCCATGGGAACACAATTGAATTTCAGTACCTCTTTTCATCCTCAAACAGATGGACAATTTGAGATAACCATTCAAACCTTAGAGGATATGCTTAGGGTATATGTACTTGATCTGAAGGGGAATGAGGATAATCATTTACCATTAGTATAATTTGCATATAATAATAGTTATCAAGCAATTATTCAAATGGATTCTCATGAGGCACTCCATGGTAGAAGTTGTCATTCCCCTTCATGTTGGGTAGAAGTTAGAGAAAGAAAATTATTGGGACCAGAATTGATCCAGATCACAACAAAGAAAGTGAAATTAATACAAGATCGACTTCGAATCGCTCAATACCATCAAAAGAGTTATGTTCATAATCACCACCGACAGTTCGAATTCCAATGAGGAGATTATGTGTTCTTACGAGTATCACCAGTAAAGGGAGTAATCCAATTTGGTAAGAAAGGGAAGTTGAGTCCAAGATACATAGGACCTTTTAAAATCCTTGAAAGGATAGAAGTTGTTGCGTATAGAATAGCCTTACCCCCTGAACTCTCTAGTGTGCATAATGTGATTAATGTGTCAATGATGAAGAAATACATCCCAGATACAACGCATATCCGAAGTCATGAACCTCTTCAAGTTAGAGAAGATTTTACCTACACTGAGCATTCAGTAGATATTTTAGACCATACATATAAAATATTACAAACCAAGGTAATTCCAGTGATCAAAGTATTATGGCGTAATCATTCCATTTAAGAAGCAACATGGGAGCAGGAAGATGAAATAAAGGAGTGATATCCATACCTGTTTGAAAATTAATGTAAGTAAAGTTTGGGGACCAAACTTTTTATAAGGAGGGTAAGATGTAATGACCCCACTTTTATATGTTCATATATAGTTTTAAATGTTATATTATTTCATATGTGATATGGATAATATTAATTTATTATTTTTAGTCTAATCATCCTATCATAAATCATGAAATATTAAATTAGTTACAAACATAAAATTTTAAAGTTTTCGATAGGAATGTTCATATTCGAGACTAGTTTTGACCATTATAATATAAAAATTGACTTGAGGTAAAACTAAAAAGATGTAGATATATTAATTAGGTTTGTAACACAACAAACGGTGTGTTAAACGGAGGGCCGAGCAAGAAGTTATACCGAAATTACGAAATAAGGGAAAATATGTCCATCCCTTAACTTGTATTTTGTCTTATTACCACACCATGTGTTATATTTTGATTGGTTGGAAGGGGAGACTAGTTTGGCCAACTTAAACACTTTGAAATAACCTCCTTCTTCATAAAAAATGATTCAATCAAAGTCTTATAACATGTTATACCCCTTATTTATGAGTAATTATTTTTATATTAATTTGCCATGCGGGTTAATTATATAAAATAAAGGAAGTCGGAGTGAGTATTACTTTAAGTGATTTAAAAGATAATATTTATTGAGTTTTACATATTTACTGCTAAGTGAATGTAAATAGCATCATATTATGTTTTATTGCGTCATTGCATTTTAAACGACGGTTATGATTTAAAATAACGTTGAATCATAAAATAATTTATGTTATCCTGGATGCCAATTTAGAAGGCGCAATTGGTCCAGAAATAGTCGAAATAGTCAAAATAAGTGTCAAGTTGTACTTTTGGATTCCTGGTACTTTTGACCGGTTATGACTAAATTATGTTATTACGAGTCATTTTAATTATGTAGTGGCATTTAAAGTTAAACTTAATGTAATTTGGGTATCTTAGTCTTGCTAGAGAATTTGAGCTTATTTATGTTTAAAAGACTAGAGAGAGAAGAGAGAATTTGGGAGAAAGAGAAGAGAAAAGAGAGAATTGAAGATTTGGGATGGAATTTGTTGCTAACGGAAGATAATTCGAGACTACAATCCTAAAGAAAGTTTCTAACTTGCAATTATGTATGATTTAGTGTGGGTAATTTGTGTTAGTGGTTGTGTTTTTGGAGATGCAAACCATTTATGGGTTTTGATGGATTTTTGTGTTTAAACCCGTAAATATTGTATTAGACTTGATTTGAGCTAAATTTATTAGTTAGTTGTGATGTAAGAAGGATTTGGGATGAGTATTAGTTGATCATGTTGGGATTTCAGGGAAGAAAATAAGTTTTGGGGTATTTGGGGTTCTTATGACCCATAGCAGTAATTGGGGTATCTAACCTAGGGGAATCGATTCTCCCCTAGAAAATCAATTTGCTAAAGTGGTAGGCTATAGGTCTGTGTTTGGCGAATTGATTCGGACTGTTTGAATCGATTCGACAAATAAGCAGAAAGATTGGTTCTCTTGATAGAATCGATTCGGACAGGCCGAATCGATTCGCTTCCAAGACCAAATCGATTCGTCCGGGACGAATCCATTCGGAAATCCTGCTGTTTCAAGATATTTCTCTAACTTAGTTTTTAGCCATTTTCTTTTGGGTTTAAGACAAAGGAACCTTCTCTTATGATGTAAAATAAAGTACGAGAGTCTCATATTAGGGTGATGAATACCTTGGAATAGAATGGTGATAATTAGGCTTATTTTAGGGGTCATTTAATAAGAGCCGTGTAGTTTTTCTTCGAGCAAGCTAGCCTAGGACTACAAGAAAGTTAGGTGATATTGTTATGGGACTCCTAGAGATTAAAATGAGGAAAATTACATGTGGTAGCAATTAGTGTTGTTATAAATTCTCGGAGGTTATTATGAGGGCAAAATTTAACTTGATAACTTATGTCGTTATACACACGTGGTTCTTGATGTAATAAAATGTACTTTTATATTGGCATATCTTGTGAATTATGACTTGCATATGCATACCTCTCTAAATGCTATCGTAAGGGAAGTTACGCGAATGAGGTGAAGTCCCATGTCTAGTGCAAGCAGGGTGAATATAGTCCTCGGCCATAGGACCGGTGGTTACATTGTGTTGTTGTTTTATTCGAAGTGAGGTAATTTTAGGTATGGTTATGACTCACTGTCGAAATTATATGGCCGCTTCCCACGAAACGCGATTTAGGGTGCCCAGGTGGTCTTAGTTATAGGCCCAGGAAGATGATATCTATTTAGGGGCGCATCCAGTGGGGTGACTCCCGGAAGGATGGTCTTAGAATCGTTATATTATGATTGTAACTATTCTCATGAATGTGGCATTTTATAAATGGCTTAAGCATTTTATAAATCAACTGCTTATAATAAGTTTCCTAATGAGGAATACACTGGTAAAGTCATATTGTTCAAAACTATATTGTAAGATTATTGAATTGGCATTTAGTTATCTCTCTTGTATAAATGATAGTTAACATATTAAATGAAATTGCGCTAGGATGTGGACTTAGATGAGAGGTGAGGATAATTATTGTTTGTGAGAGCGGACTGGAATTGCTTATGAGGTTTAGCACTCATAACTATTATGCATTTTATTCACATGTTCATCATATCAAATTGGGCCCTGACCCGTCTATATTTCTCTGTCTTGTGTGGTTCCCTTATACGCCCAGGGGCTCCACCGCAAGGACGCCCGTGATGATCGTTCCTTCCTAATGTCCAGGGGATATAGCATTTTTGTGGATGTTATAGAACTTTTGTGATAGACGCATCACTCCTTTGTATAATCTAGTTATGATCAGTCGGTACATTCAGGCGTATTGCCTAAGTTTTGTAATTGTATATATTATTTGTATTCAACTATAATACTCGGTGTAACCTGTTTTGTATCAGTCGGTTAACTGATAAATAATTCGGTTATTGTGTTGTGAATGATTGTTAAATGTTATTTGTCTTTATTTATATCCACCTTCTTTTCAAATTGGATTGTCTAAATGGTTTATTTAAACTTACAAATTAAATTGACACCCCTTTTCTAAAATAATCAGTGGTTATATCGTACTATTATTTTCACGACAGTGATGCTAAGAATGGACCATCTATGATTCCTATTATTATTGGAGTAATGGCTTGGCCACCTCTTATTTTAATAAGCGGGTCCTCAGAGATGGTATCAAGATGGTGGAGACAAAATGTACCAAGACATGCGCCGCCAATATTGGTGGGCGGGTATGAAAAGGGACATCTCTGAATTTGTTTCCCAGTGTATTACTTGTCAATTGGTCAAGATAGATCACTAGCGACCAACGGGATTGCTACAACCATTAGAATTACCGGTATGGAAATGGGAAACTGTCACGATGGATTTCATTATGGGATTGCCAACGTCACAAAGCATCCATGATTCCATTTGGGTTATTGTTGATCGTCTGACCAACTCGGTACATTTCTTACCGATATGTACGAATTACAATACGGCTCGTTACGCCCGGATATTTATGGCGGAGATTGTGAGACTCCATGGGGTGCCCATCAATATAGTCTCTAACCGTAACAAGATTTTTGTGTCCCATTTTTAGCGAAGTTTCCAAGAAGCAATTGGGACCGAATTGAAGTTGAGTACCTCTTACCACTCGAAAAAAGATGGACAGACGAAAAGAGTCAACCAGATGTTGGAGGACATACTTAGAATGTGTGTGCTTGACTTTAAAGGAGGATGGAGCAATACCTTCCCTTGGATGAATTTGCTTATAATAATTCATACCAATTCATAATAGGTATTGAACCTTATGAAGCATTATATGGTCGGCCGTGTAGATCCCCTACTTATTGGTTGGAAGTAGGAGATAATAACCTCCTTGGAACTGAAATGATTTAAGACACCTCTTCAAAGACTGAGCTTATTCAAAACCGCATTCGAATCACCCAAGACCATCAGAAGAGTTATGCCGATGCGAATAGAAGGCATGTAGAATTGGAGGTAGGTGACCAAGTTTTGGTACGGGTGTCACCATTGAAGGGTATAACACGATTTGGGAATAAAGGCAAGCTTGCGCCTCGCTACGTAGGACCTTTTCCCATTATTATAAAGGTAGGCCCCGTAGCATATCAAATCTCTTTGCCGGAACGCCTACAACAGATTCACGACGTGTTTCATGTTTCATTCTTGAAAAAGTACAAAAGGTGTGACGGAGCTCACTCGCACATTCCTTTGGACGATATCAAATTACAACCCAATATTTCATACGAGGAACAACCAGTTGCAATCTTAGATCACGGAGAGCGTAGGCTAAGGTCGAAGCTGGTGCCCTTGGTTCGTGTTCAATGGGGTCATCACAATGCTGAGGAATCGACATGGGAGCGTGAGGACGATATTTGAGAGAAGTATCCACACCTCTTCTTACAAGGTACGCTTTTTGAGGGCGAAATTCCCTTATAAGGGGGGATCTTGTAATACCCCTTATTTATGTGTAATTGTTTTTATATTAATTTTACATGCCGGTTAATTATATAAAATAAAAGAAGTTGGAGTAAGTATTACTTTAAGTGATTTAAAAGATCATATTTACTGAGTTTTGCATATTTACTGCTAAGTTACTATAAATAGCATCATATTATGTTTTATTGCATCGTTGTGTTTTAAGCGATGGTTATGATTTAAAATGACGTTGAATCATAAAATAATTTATGTTATCCCGGATGCCAATTTAGAGGGCGCGGTTCGTCCGAAAATAGTCGAAATAGTCAGAATAAGTACCAAGTTGTATTTTTGGATTCCGGGTACTTTTGACCGATTATGACTTAATTATGTTGTTACAAGTCATTTTAATTATGTAGTAGCATTTAAAGTTAGACTTAATGCAATTTTGGTATTTTAGTCTTGCTAGAGCATTTGAGCTCATTTACGTTTAAAAGCCTAGAGAGAGTAGAGAGAAGAGAGAATTTGGGCGAAAGAGAAGAGAACAGCGATAATTGAAGATTTGGGCTAAAATTTGTTGCTACTGGAAGATAATCCGAGACTACAATCCTAAGGCAAGTTTTTAACTTGCAATTATGTATGATTTAGTTGGGTAATTTGTGTTAATGGTTGTGTTTTTAGAGATGTAAACATTTATGGGTTTTGATTGATTTTGGTGTTTAAACCCTTAAATATTGTATCAGACTTGATTTGAGCTAAATTTATTTGTTAGTGGTGGTGTAGTATGGATTTGGGATGAGTATTAGTTGATCATGTTGGCATTTGAGAGAAGAAAAATAAGTTTTGGGGTATTTAGGGTTCTTATGACCCATAGCCACAATTGGGCTATCTGACCCAAGCGAATCGATTCGCCCCTCGAGAAAGTTAATCGATTCTCTAAAGTGGTAGGCTACAGGTCTGTGTTTGGCGAATTGATTCGGGCTGTCCGAATAGATTTGGCAAATAAGCAGAAAGATTAGTTCTCTTGACCGAATCGATTCGGCCAGGGCGAATCGATTCGTAAATCCTGTTGTTTTAGGATATTTCTCTAACTTATTTTTTAGTCATTTTCTTTTAGGTTTAAGACCTAGGAACCTTCTCTTATGATTTAAAATAAAGTACTAGAGTCTCATATTAGGGTGATGAATACCTTGGAATATAATGGTGATAATTAGGCTTATTTTAGGGGTCATTTAATAAGAGTAGTGTAGTTTTTCTTCTAGCAAGCTAGCCTAGGAATACAAGAAAGTTAGGTGATATTGTTATGGGACTCCTAGAGATTAAAATGAGGAAAATTACACATGGTAGAAATTAGTGTTGTTATAAATTATCGAAGGTTATTATGGGGGAAAAATTTAACTTTATAATTTATGTCGTTATACACACGTGGTTCGTGATGTAATAAAATGTACTTTTATATTGGCATATCTTGTGAATTATGACTTGCATATGCATACCTCTCTAAATGCTATCGTAAGGGAAGTTACGCGAATGAGGTGAAGTCCCATGTCTAGTGCAAGCAGGGTTAATATAGTCCTCGGCCATAGGACCGGTGGTTACATTGTGTTGTTGTTTTATTCGAAGTGAGGTAATTTTAGGTATGGTTATGACTCACTGTCGAAATTATATGGCCACTTCCCACGAAACGCGATTTAGGGTGCCCAGGTGGTCTTAGTTATAGTCCCAGGAAGATGATATCTATTTAGGGGCGCATCCAGTGGGGTGACTCCCGGAAGGATGGTCTTAGAATCGTTATATTATGATTGTAACTATTCTCATGAATGTGGCATTTTATAAATGGCTTAAGCATTTTATAAATCAACTTCTTAGAATAAGTTTCCTAATGAGGAATACACTGGTAAAGTCATATTGTTCAAAACTATATTGTAAGATTAATGAATTGGCATTTAGTTATCTCTCTTGTATAAATGATAGTTAACATATTAAATGAAATTGCGCTAAGATGTGCACTTAGATGAGAGGTGAGGATAATTATTGTTTGTGAGAGCGGACTAGAACTGCTTATGAGGTTTAGCACTCATAACTATTATGCATTTTATTCACATGTTCATCATATCAAATTGGGCCCTGACCCGTCTATATTTCTCTGTCTTGTGTGGTTCCCTTATACGCCCAGGGGCTCCACCGCAAGGACGCCCGTGATGATCATTCCTTCCTAATGTCCAGGGGATATAGCATTTTTATGGATGTTATAGGACTTTTGTGATAGACGCATCACTCCTTTGTATAATCTAGTTATGATCAGTCGGTACATTCGGGCGTATTGCCTAAGTTTTGTAATTGTATATATTATTTGTATTCAACTATAATACTCGGTGTAACCTGTTTTGTATCAGTCTGTTAAGTGATAGATAATTCGGTTATTGTGTTGTGAATGATTGTTAAATGTTATTTGTCTTTATTTATATCTACCTTCTTTTCAAATTGGATTGTCTAAATGGTTCATTTAAACTTACAAATTAAATTGACATCCGTTTTCTAAAATAATTGGTGGTTATCCCGTACTATTATTTTCACGATAGTGATGGACCATCTATGATTCCTGTATTTATTCGGGCTGGGCACCTCTTATTTTAATAAGCGGGGTGTTACATAGAATATCCTAAGCTAATTGATTAGTTTTGGGGTAGAAAATTAGATTTTATGAAACTTTAGGGACTTGATTTTAAATAAAGAAAATTTAGAGGAATAAAATGAAAATATAAAAAGGACCTTTTTGTAAATAAAATATTTTCAAGTACCTCTAAGAAGTATTGAAAATTTATGGTGTAAAATTAATAAAATACCCTTCATGTGTAAAATGACCCTTATACCCTTAATAACTTTACACCTCGTGCTTGACACCTCGTTCTTGATTTTGACACCACCATCGTACATATGTCGAATTTAAGGGAAGGGACAAAACAGATTTCATGCAATTAGAGAAATTTAAAACACGTGACACCATCTCGTGCATTGAGACTGCAAGATAACCCCGTTACGCGACACGCTAACGCTGACTCACAAAAATGAACGCTTAGTCATCAGAACACGTGTCATCACCCAGATAACTTTGGGAAACTATAAATAGAGGTCTTAGGATCAGTTCTTACATGAAATTCATTCCAAAGATCAGAGAGAAATAGTGAGAGAAAATATGGGAAAGTTTAAGAAGAAGTTTCGTCTTAAGAATTAACGAGTGATCCAAGACTCGGTATCTGTAACTTCGAACTTCTGTTCCAGGTGAGTACTCTGTTATATTCCTTGTGTATTTTGATGATATTATGAAAACTATATCAATTTTGTGAAATCATTTATCCTCAAAATACATCTGATATCGATGATTCCGTCATTTGTTATATGTATATATCTATCGATATATACATCTGATTTGAATTATGAAATTATTGATTCGGCCAATGAAAAGTCTCTTATTAAGTTGGCCTTGGCTACCGGGTGGAAGTATTTGGGTGGTACCTTCCCAGCTAGTTTATCGTCGGTGTGCCTTAATTAAGGAGTTGTTTCAGCGATCATGAATTCATGTCTGTGTTGTTACTAGGTGTAAACATTTGGTAACAATGTCTAATCTGTCTGGGTATTAGAGCGTACCTGGTAATTAAAATAAAATTGAATAATTGACATATTTCTCAATTTTTTTATATATTATATTCTGAACTGTTTATTCTGAAAATATTTATTGTCAATTACTTTATATATACTACTGCAAACTCCTGTCTCTCTATATATGCCTTCTGTTCTAAATTGAATAGGTATCAATTTTCTGAAAAACCCTGGAGTGTAAAGAGATTAAATCTCACTCAGCTTTGAGCTAATGTTGTATAAATAACCATTTTTCAGGAAATAAGTAGACTCGTGGAGAGAACATGCAAGGACCATGTTGAAGATTTAACTTTTAGAGCTCTTTTTGTTATTATGTTTGTTTTATCATTTAGAGCATGTCTGACTCTCTGTAATTAGTTTTTAAATTTTTTCTTAAGTTGTAATTCATAATTACTTTTAATGTAAATGAAGTTTCCTTTAGAAAGCTCTGATGACGTAATTCCATTACTTTCAATATTTTACGATTCACAACCATGTGATTGTATTTCTGTTCCATTTATTTAAGGAAACAATTTAAGTCAAAATATATATTACCTTGGTGGCATGTCAAGACACTCGTTCCCTACTACTAATTTGGGTCGGGGTCGTGACATGGTAAGCATTGAAGAAAGGTGAAACTCAAGGTGTTAAACCAACCTATGTGAGGACCTTCCGAGGGGGATTTGGGGCCAGGTTGTTTTATCCCCTCTAGAAGGGGGGCATATTGCCAGTTTTCACCACTATATCATAATCCCAATAGTTTTTGTTTGAATAATGCAGATTAATTACTAGCACCCTATTGTCCTATCTAGTCTTTAGATAATAAGTGTCATCCCCTATTTTTCCCATTTGTAGTAGTACATTATCTTAGGAATCCCAATGTGGGTCCCAGGGATTTCGTTCAACTGATGGACCATATTTACTAACCTCCAAGTGTTGGGGGCTACTCTAGCAGGGAACACATCGAATTGTTGATAGAATTCAAGAAACAAGGGGTTTTGGAGGGAAAGTTATACCACATTTCGTAATGAATAAGATGGGTATCCATTGGCCCTCGTCAAGTGATAATAAGTCCACAAGATCATCGACAAATTCCAAGGATTCCCAATTGGGAGTTTTTTGTATTTCCTTAAACTCTGTTAAGGAACCCTCATTCACAATGTACACTATTGTTTAAATGAAATAAAAGAAGGGGTATAAAAGGAAGAAGTCTTAGAAAAGTTACCATAGGACATCAAGTAAGAAACGATAAAGGAAAAGCTCAAATAAATAGATATTACTTAAGTGTGAAGGTTAAAGATGAGGAAATATGGGGGGAAAACTTCGTCCTTTTATAGCTTATCTTTAGATTTGAAAAGTAATGATTAACTAAACCAAAAATTGAACTCTTGACGACCGCACGATTTCTAAAGGCGTGAAAAGACCAGCATGCCTTTGGGTGGTTCGCTATTTTTCAAATTATTCACAAAAATGCCACCGCCTAATAAACTGGTGAAAACTTTACAAGTTGAGGAGGTCAGCTACCGACCACCGTCATGTTTTAGCTCCGGGTAACTTTTTAGAACTAATACTCCTTCCTTTCAACAAAAAATCAAGCATGGATCATTGGGGACTGTTGTTGTGGGCCAAATTATTCATGCCATATGGACTTATGATATTAGGACACATGTCCGCCTAAGTATACACCTTGGCACTTTATTTATACTTGGTCAGCTCAAGAACAACTTGGTCGGCGTACTTGCCAACCAACTTAAGAAGATGAACCTTCAGGATGAAAAAAAAGGTCATTCACATGGACAATATCAAGATACATTCCACACGTGCCTTAGAAGATCAATAGTCACATTCATTATGTACGGGTGTAAATGCCTGGATATATAAAGGCATTCTGCCCCTTGGTTTTGGGGACCATTATAAATATCTAATTTACCTTAGATAAAGGACAAGTCTACAACACATCCGTAAGACTACTCAATTTTTTATGTAACTGCCTTCAATTATAATACTATTACAGTGGACGTAGGCTTTCCCTAAGTTGAACCACTTTAAAAATCTTTGTTGTTCTTTATTATTTTCCTTTACATTGCTCAACTAATTATCCACGATTACGAAATTGGTAATTATTATCTAAAATAAAGTCTCTACCAATTTTGGACATCAATAATACACATAGTGTGTGTATGTGTGTGTGTGTGTGTGTGTGTGTGTGCGCGCCAATATGGGATTGTATTGAATAACACTTTTTCGACTTAATGGTTGTGAACAAGTAAGATCTAAAGGAGATTATTAAAACGCATGATTTCATTGCTATATGTTAATATTTGTATAAAGTTATGTGTTGTGCAAATATGTGAATTATTTCCCCTCATTTTGATTTGCACAAGTGTTGAAAAAAAATATTGAGGGGGTCGCTTTGGGTGGAGGTTTATTAGCAGTGGCGAATGTGGCTTGGCGGTGTACTTTGGTGGTTGTGGTTGTGGTGGGTGGGTGGTGATAGAGGGGATGGGGGTTTGAGCCAACTAAAAAAATGTTTGTCCTTTTTAATGGGTTAATGGTTGTATTTAGCTTCTTGTTTAATTTTAATTACTAATTCATATATTATTTAATGTTGTTTTAATAGTAAAATGGGTATTTTTAATGGATTATTTTTTTCTTAGTCGCATGCCATGTTTTAATTAGATGTACCACATGTCTATCCAGATAGCATTTCATTACATTTATTAACGACAATCTAACGATTGGTTTAATTGAAGTAATTATTAAAATTTAAGGTTAACATTACAATTTTTGAAACATCAAAAAAATCCGAAATCACTACAAACTTCATGGTAAAATTTATATTTTTTTCCCAATAATTTTTTTGGATTTGATATATTGTTGATATACTTTATGTTTTTTACATTTGTGTTATCTAAAGGTCACCATACGGTACATTATTTACAAATTTTGGTTCGTTCTTTTATATTAACATGTTAAAATAAATAAATACATATTTTTAAAAAACTAAAAATAAATTAAAATAAGGAGTCCTATACTACCATGTATTGGTTATACACTAATTTTTTGTAAAATTTAAAACATGGACCCTTTATGAAAGATGTTTATTATTATCTAAATAGTCTAAGACCTATTTTTAATTATTGATATACTATATTGCATATACTATTAAAATATTATACTTATTATTAAAATATATAAACTTAAAAATTAAAATTATTATACCTTTTGTAAAAAAAAATTGGAAACTAAAATTATTATACTTAATTAAAATTTTGGGAAACATAATAATATTTTAGAATTAAAAAAGGAAAAATAGAATTTAAAAAAATAGAAATATACTTAATAAAAAAAAATTAAACTCTTTAGATAATAATAAACATCTTAGATAAAGAAGCAAATCTTAAATTTTTCAAGAAAACAGCGTAACCAATATACGGTAAAATTAACATGGTAGTGTTTGATTCCTTATTTTAAATTATAAATAAAATTATATTTTCTTTTAAAAATGTCTCTTTATTAATTTTAACACGTTATAAAAGAATGAACCAAAACATGGTTAATAATGTAGCTTATGGTGAACGTTAACTAACATAAATGCCAAAAATATAATGTATTGTAAGAGAATTTTTTTTGGTATTGCTCATAGTTAGGCCTTTTTATAGTTTAGACTATTTTAGCGTATCCCGTTACAAATCGTCACATACCGTCTTGACAAACCGACTCCAACATTTAAAAATTTCCTACATCCCACAAAGGGATAAAACAATTATTTTTTAAAATTATTCATAAACTTTATTTGGGATGTTTACTTAAATGAAAAAATCGAGGCTGGATTGTTTTTAAGTTTTAAAATAAAAAATTAATTTTCTAACCTTGTTCAAACGTGATCAACGTCTTGGTCGAACGAATTGGTCATTTCATTTGAAGTGTAGTTTTATCCCTACATCAAACGAACTACTAACGAGGGCCTTCTGTTTAAATTCGTTTGAAGCTCGTTCAAATGAGATTGGAGTGTTGTTCGAACGAAGGAACTGTTTTTTTTTCTAATAAGATCACATTTTCGTTCTAATGACTTCTAATTTAGTTCCAATGACCTGCCGCCTCAAATTTTATTTACGACCTTTAAATATATGTTTTGTCTCCAAATTTCGTTGGACTTTTGCCAAAACGATTTATGCATAGCTGTTGTAAAAGTTTTCAACATTATTGTTTACAAAATATTTTTAATTCACAAACACATCTCCAAATATATTTTGTGAACCTTTTTTAACCTTAGTTGAGTGATAAACATTATGGAAAAAGCATTTTTATGGGTGCCTTGTGAATCCAGAGGGATCACAGTTGAAGACTGGTGGTTGAAGGTTGATCTGTGGATACCGAGGGTGGATCACCACCTGTGGACTGCTCAGGAATGAGTGGTATTGCTTAGAGATTTTATGACGATTGTGTATTATTCTTGTGAATGTACCAAATACTTTTGTAATTAGATTATATTGTAATATTCCTAAAGTGCTGATATAAAAGGTTTTGCCGTGAAAAGGGATTTTTCCTCAGTTGTCGTATGATTGCAGATTTTATTTATCTTACTTATCACTTATATTCATGTCTTAGGATAATAAGAAAAAATTGTATTTTTGATTGGACATTTAATTAAATTAGTTATGCCATTAAGATCATGCACAATCACTCTTATATTGGTATCAAAGCAGGTTACACAAAATTATTATGTGATTTTTTCTGCAAAAGTTTTCTTTGATATCAATTTTTTTGAAAACTTATTGTTTTGAAAAAGGCTAGATTTTAATGGATAATTTGTATACTCTAATTCTCATCTTTGATGGTGCCAACTATGCATACTAGAAGATGAGGTCAAATTTAAAAGAAAATAATGAATGTGTTTAGTTAGTTTTTGAAACAGGATGGACACCACCCACTATCACTGTTGATAATGCTGTTGGCCCTAAACCTGTCTCTCAAGGGACATGGGATGGCTTTAAGTGGATTAATTTTAACTCAAGAGATTTAAGTGCTATTTTTGGAGCCGTCACTACTGACTTAATCTGTCGCATTATGATGTGAACCGTGTCTAAGGAAGCTTGGGACACCCTCCAGCTCACACACGAGGGAACCAATGTTGTAAAGGCGTCTAAACTTCAAAATTTGGCCACCCAATTTGAAACCATTACCATACTAGATGAGTTTTATGCGCGTTTTTTGGACATAGTTAATTGTAATTTTAATTTGGGTGAGAATATTCCTGAGAGGAGAGTAGTTAAGAAAATTTTGAGGTCGCTCCTTACTCGCTTTATTCCTAAGGCCACCGTGCTTAAGTAATTAGGGATCATAGACAATCTTAGGTTAGAAGAACTTGCAGAAGATCATCAAAAATATGAGATTGATATATTCCCCAAAAATATCAAACCTAAGGAAATAGGGATTGTTGTAAAGACTCAAACTAAGAAAAAGAAGAAATAGAAATTTTTTGAGTCTGAATCTGAAGTTGATTTTGGTGTTGATAAGTTGGCCCTTTTTGTAAAAAAATTCAAAACGTTTCTTACATTTTCAAAATAAAATTCTTCCAAATATAAGATTTTTTAGGAACATAAAAATAAAAATGAACGAACGAGTGGGGGATAGAAGGAGCAGGAGAATAATTGTTATAAATATGAGGGTTAAGGGAACAAGGCACATGAGTATCCCACTAGACTTTAGAGAAAGGGAAAAAAAGCTGCGAATAAGGTCACTCATAACGATAGTGACGTCAAGTCGATCGATTCAGGGGAGAATCATCACATGAACCATGTGTTACATTCATGGCTAGTCATGTTAGTAGTTTTAGATTGTCACACACCAATGAGAACACATTTAAACTTGAGTGAGGGAGAAGGTGGTATCCAAAAGGAATTAAGTGATCATTACATCGAGAATTTTATAATGAAAAAGGTTAATGAAGATTTGTCTCTTAAAATGTTAGATTTGGATAAAGAGGTAAAAGTTTTGAGAGAGTGTAAGTCGTCGATGAGTTAACTCGAGAAGGTAAAGACTTATTTATGAGAGAAATTGATTGTTTTAGGTGGAGAAAAGATCAATTTGACCAACACCATGGCTAGTCTTATGAGAGATCTTCAATATTTATTAGAGACTCGTGAGAAAATTGAAGCCCATGTATCCCAACTCGAGAGCGATATCGAATATGTCTGGGAGGTAAAGGTCACTTTGGAGGACACATGTAAGAAGGTCAGAAAGATGATCCTCAATCTCTCTTTAGGTAATGTCAAGAGGAATGGAATAGGTTATGACGGTGCATCCACTTACCATATAGCACTCGATCATGTGTCCCGAGTTTGTGTTGGATCATGGACCTTGACCTAACCCACCAAGGAGAGCTCGTCCAAGACGTTTTGAGAAAAGTGGACCCAAGCCCATTTATGTTTGTTCCCAAAGAAAGAGGTCACATTATAGAGTATTATTTTAAGCTAGGGAAAGTGTCTTATAGGTATGTTCCTCGGTATGCTCGCACATGTGTTCCCACACGAGTTTCAGCACGCACTACCAAACATGTTACTCCGCATGCTCTTTCACTTCACTTGAGAGATTTTAAGAGTTTTCAAGAGCAAGTAGAGTATTTAGTCAAGACTTAACAAAATTTGGTGGAGGTATTTTCTAGGATGTCATCTCCTCTGGAGAACTCCTTTGGGCCTAATGATTGAGGTTGAGACTTGTTTTCTAGCATTTGGTGAAATTCATGCTCATATCTTATATCCCAAATGCCAATGTGTACTACCATTGTATTTATATTTTTCATTTTGATATATTTTTAGAAAAATCTAAAAATAGTTTTGTGCTCTTGAATTTTTTTGAAAAATTCAATAATATTTTTGATTTTTAAGAAAAAAATGAAAAAGACAAAAATATTTTATTTTGATAAAATTAAAAAAAAATAAAAAGTGTTTTATATTTTTTTACACCATATATGGATGAACATTAAATATATTCAAGTCACCCATTTATTCCATAACCACATGAATGTTTTGTCGTGTTTTGAGACGTGACATCATTACATATATGTGCTTTATAATGTGTGAAGTCATTAAGTTGTGATTTGATGATATCTTGATAGATGTTTGACTTCTTGTCTCCTTTATTCAATACGATCATGAGCTTATATTGCACTTACCTGTCACATGTTGACCATAGTGTTTTCATCTCAATTTTTCTTCAAGACAAACTAGATGTGAAAAATGAGATACAAAATTATGCTTGTAAGAACCATTGTCAGATTTAAATAATTTTTTTGACAAATTTGACAAATATTAAGAAATGGAAAGGGGTTGCAAAAGGCAAAGTTCTTTGTATTAAATGTACCCATTTGCAATAAAATTATCTTAAAAATATTATAGGCACATAAAAATAAAAACGCCAGTCCATTTCTTTTAACATTGATGCTTCGCTACAAATGAGCATTAATTTCTTCAAAATAATTGAGAAAATTCAGTGTTATATGAGATTTTGAGGGAGTTAAGTCGAAGATCAACAGGGTTGCACTAACAGTATAAATTTAAAAAAAACATTATACAGTTTTGGGCATCATTGGTGTGAATATCACTTACGATCTTGATTTGTTGATTAGGTTAAGCAATTTTACATGAGTTCACATTCTTTTACACCTAAGGTTGACTTTAAGATCATTCGTTAGTGGTATCTCAATCCTTAATTCACATGCATTATGTTTGACTATGTTGATTAACCAATGAAATATGTTCACACCCCTACATTTCGCTTCCATAATTCGGGTATTTTTGTGTAATTCATGGTGTGTTGTTTTGGTAAAATTTTATACTTGAAAATTTTGAATTTTTTTAAAAATAGTTGGTGAATGTAAGCCTTTGAGTTTACCACTTCATGTGCTCTATTTATATCTTTTGTGATGATATTTTCTTCATATTTGTGTTGCGTTAACTTCATGATTATGTTTCTACTCCTTTGTCTATTTCGGACAAAAAGTGGGAGACTTGATGAATTTGATTTATGGGGGAGAACTTAAGTACGATTTTTATTTTCTATATCCAACTCTTTGCATTATAGGTATTTTATTTGTTTCATATGTGTAGGTATCCAAAAGAATAACATATTCCACCACATGAAAACAAAGTGGCGAAGGGAATATCAAGAAGATTAATGTAATACCCCGTATTTTTATGACCTTTAACTATGAGGTTAATTAAATGGAGTTGCTTTTAATTATGGGATTTATTAAATTTATTTGGAATTTATTAAATTAATTTGGGATAATTAATTGGGAAATTAATTCGGATTTAAATGCTAGCGTGACGAGAGTTACTATTTGGTTATTATTATGTTGTTGAATATTACTAAGTGATTATGGTCATATGTGATCATTGAATTTATTAAAATTGTCGTGAGTTGCAAATACGGTAGTTTCGGTAATTTAGTTGGTATGCGCGTGTCAGCCGTGTCAGGACCCAATTTAATGGATTTAAAAGTATTTTATTTTTTTGTCATTCGTATGAGCTTTTTGAGTGTGTCAACGCGTCCGGAAGGTTCGAGATAGTCAGAAAACACTAGTCGGGGGTTTAGTTTGGGTCCCGGGGCATTTTTAGGCCAAACCGACAACCCGAAAGGGTATTTTGGTCATTTTAAAAATTAAGGAATTAAGACCCACGAATTTTAGTGTTTATTTAATTATTATTAGAAAGGCCATTAGGGCCATTATCAGCCAAAAAAATAAAGAGTGGGCTACGTGAGTTAGAGGGGAAGTTGCAGGAGGTTCCCAAAATCTAGCCACCAACCACCACCACCATATCTTGACGAAATTGTGGCCAGGGAAAGGAAGAGGACCAACCCTAAACATCATCAACGGATCAGAAGCAACATTTTTTCAGGCAAGTGATTTATCTTGCAAAGATTCAAAGCATATATTTTACATGTAATTCTAGAATTGAAGAATTATCATGAATAAGGAAAATTGAAGGGATTTGAAAGGTTTAAATCATAATTTGAATAGGTGTTGCATGTAATTAAATGTTAGAAATGATATCAACCATGAATTTATGATTTATGGGTAGAGAATTATGGAATTTTATTGGATTATGTGATGTTCTTGAAGAAATAGGAAAAACTAGGTTTTTATATGATAATTGGGTATTTTGATCCAAGATATTGAAGTTATATATCGATTTGATGAATTTAAAACGTGGGGAATGATGTAAACATGTTGGTAGGATGATTAGTTTATTGATTTGTGAGTTTTGGACGTTAGAATGAAGATTTAGAGGTGTAAAAAGTTGATACCCGTAACTGTTAAGGATTTCTAGGCTGATACCTGCTTGATCGATCGATCGACTCAAGAATGTCGATCAATCGAACGATCGATCGACCCCTTTTCTTCGATCGATCGACCCCTGCGGATGTTGGGCAATTGTTTCTCTTTAAGGTTTAATGATTAGTCCAAAGCCGATGTTGGTTATTAGGGTGATTAATATAATATTATGGGACTTAGATAAAGGCAGTAGGGTTTTAGTATTATCGAAGAATGTTATAACTTATGGAATTTAATGTCATTTCTCACGAGGGTCTACAGAGTGAGGTACGATTAGAAATCGTTCGAATTGGAACTATATCGGGAATTAATGATGATATAAGATTAAGGGCAGCAACGGAGGGGTTTCAAATACTGATATAACATTAGAAACCAATAAGAGATCTAGTCACCTTTTGAGATAGGTTTAAGTACTCAAATTGATACGACGAGAGATTTATCAAATGGAATATATATTATGTGTAATGTTCGGGGTAAAATACCTACGTACGAGATTAACTAGATAAAATGTGTGAACATCTGTATTGTTATATGATTACTTAGGTTGTGTGAATGCCTAGTGTATGGATTTCTTATGTGTATGACATACCTACCATACTTGCTATCACTGAAGGTTAGTTTTTTTTATGAAAAAGGACCCTCTTATCCTTGTGTGCCTTTGAGGGGATTTAGACTAGTACCTTAAGGACATAGGGCTGTGAATGACTTATTTGTGAGTTGATAAGTCAGCTAACCATGGGAGCGTAGGTATATGCGTGACCCACGGGTATGTGAACTATGTTCGCCTCCAATATGTGTGATTTGTATTTAGATGGTTCCCGTGTGATTCGAAACATGTGATCCTTACGTACGTGATGTACATGAATTTGATAGCAGAGTATGCGTGCACCGCAGCTTAGCCTAGGGGTGCCATAGATGTATTTATGTACTTGTGACTGGTTCATTGTTTCTTAGTAGATGTGAATAACTAAGATTTTTGAATGGGTTAAGAATGATAATTTAATTAACACTTGAGATACGTAATTTAAAGAAGGTGAACATGGGTTATAAATATGGCTTATTTAGGGGTTACGTGTAGATAATCTATGTTAGAATGTGAAGGCAGGAGTGGTACAAACTAGTTAGATAGTGGCATAACTAGGATGGGTCAAAGGCATACGTTAGGCGTGCACAGTATTTGAGAGGTAAGAAACTCATGTGAGAGTATGCAACAAACGTGTTTATAATATGTGTTGTTTAATTTTAATTTAAACACTTGCTAAACTTTTAAAAAAATTTCACATCGGGCTCTGACCCGTTTTCCTCTAAATGTATTTTTGTTTTGTAAAAACATTTTAGGTGCCCATCCACAGGGACACCAAGCATTGGAGTTCCATTCTGATGACGTGTTGTAGTTGCTATGGAAGATACAGGATCTTGGTAGTAGACGCTCTTATTTTATCCTTGATTCCTTCAGAGTCATTTGTATCAGTTAGGGCATGTCGCCCATTCTTATTTAGAGGTTGTAGTTACATACTTTCATTATTTCAGTTTTTGGTTTATTATTTATTCAGACTCTTGTATTGGGACATTATTTATTCTGGCATCTTTATTATTGGAGTGTTTACTCCAAACTTATTTGATTTCATCTCGTTGAACATTTATATGAGATTGTTTATGCGATTGATGGTTTATAAATAAATTCTTGTTTATTTGTTAACATAATTAATAAAATTTGACATCTCTTTTTTTTATTAGGGGGATAGTAATTAATTAAATGCTTTTTGATAGTGATGCTAAGACTGAACCAACTTGATATTCTGTATTAATTTAATAACGGAGTAGCTACCCGGTATTTAATTAGACGAGGTGTTACAAATAAGTGGAGATTGAAGACAAAGTTTATATATGCCATTTCATTTCTAGGGTTTTGGAAGGGCATTTACAGGGTATTTTATGTAATTTGGATTTCTATTTGGTTTGTATAGTTTTTTTACCAGAATAGACAAAGGGGGAGATTTGTAAGAGCAATTTTTTCTAGTATTGCTCATAGTTTAGGCCTTTTATAGTTTAAGCTATTTTGGCGTATCTTGATACAAACCGTCACATACTGTCGCAACAAACCAATTACAACATTCAAGACTTCCCAATATCATATGAAAGTATAAAAAATTAGTGTTTAAAGTTATTCATAAACTTTATTTGGGATGTTTACCTTTATGAAAAATTTGAGGCCGAGTTTTTTAATGTTTTAACATAAAAATTTATTTTTTTAAACTCGTTTTAAGGAAATGGTCTTTTTGTTTGAAGTGTGATTTAATCTTTACATTGGACGAAGTACTAATGAGGGCCTTCTATTTGAATTCATTTGAAGCTCGTTAGAAGCTTGTTCAAACGAGATTGGACTCTCGTTCAAATGAACTGTGTTTTCGTTCTAATGAGATGACATTCACGTTTGAATGACTTCTAAATTCATTCGAACGAGTCATTATCTTGAATTTCGTGTATGACCTATAAATATTTGTTTCATCTCTAAAGTTTGTGGGACTTTTGGCAAAATGAATTCTATATATCTATTGCAAAAGTTTTCAATATTTTTGCGTACAAAACAATTTTGATTTACAAGAATATCCCCAAATATATTTTGTGAATCATTTTTAACTTTATTTGAGTTATGCTCATTATGGAGAGATCATTTCTATGGCTGACTTGTGATTCCAAAGGGATCACGACTGAAGACAGAAGGTTGAAGGTTGATTGGTGGATACCGAGGGTGGATCGCCACCTATGCACTACTCATAAACGAGTTATATTCTTTAGACATTATGCGAAGACTATACGTTATACTTGTGGCGGTATCAAGTAGTATTGTTAGTCGACTATCTTGTAAAGTTTCTAAAGTGTTTATATAAAGGTTTTGCCCTAAAAAGGGATTTTTCCTCAGTTGCCAGGGGATGGCATATTTTATTTATCTGACTTATCACTTGATGAATATCTTAGGATAATAAGATAAAATTAGATTTGTGACTGGACATTTAATTAAAAAAGTTATTCCATTAAGATCGTGCATAAGGAGTCTCATGTATATCAATAGTATGTCAAATTTAAGAAATTTATATGTAAAAACCATTTAAATAACATCATGAATCCGATAATATTTTTATCATAATATTTTAAATATTATTTAAAAAGTTATGATTTTTTAAACAATTTAACTAATTATGTAAACGTTAAATTTGAAGAATGTGTAAAGGTCTATTTGATTTCGGACGAAAGTGATTTAGCTCGAAAACTTTAGGGTTTTATCCGTCACTTTTGAAACTTTAGGCGCTGAAGTGACAATTCAACCTAACTTGAGAGGACTAAATTGCCAATAACCCTTTATGTTCATTACTATTGTAAGATTGTTTTTTACAACTTATGATGAAGATAAAATTTGGTAAGACTTGGGATTAACTTAGAATGAGGTGAGTGATGTAGACAAAGAGGAAGAAACCATAGGATAATGATAAACATGATGATGTCATTTGGTTTCGTCTAAGGAGTTAAGCCTAAATCCATAAAAATGTGTGTGTGTGTGTGTGTGTGTGTGTGTGTGTGTGTGAGAGAGAGAGAGAGAGAGAGAACAGTAAATTGTGTTTAGCTACCACATCAGGGAGTTATAAATACAATCTTGAGAATGTGTTTATAGCTAGAGTTCAAATTTGGACACCCACTTTAAATGTTGATCCTGGTGATACTCTCACTTGATTGGTTGAAACATTAAAAAAATTGGAATCCACTCCAACTATTTATTTAGTATTTTAATGTTTTAACCAATTACGTGAAAGGATCATCAATTGATTCATCCAAATTTGAATTTTTATAGCTATGGATCCTTGTATTGGTGCAAGTGAGTGTATACATCTTTAAATGTGGTGGATATGAGAATCCTTTATGACTATTTTCTGAAATAGTGAAGGCTCACACCTATGAAACACTATAACATGGGAATCATGAACCCTCTGTAACACTAGGTTGAAGAGTTTATATTTTGATGTTTAGCTTGTTGTTTATATAAAACTTTACTTTTTGATATATCAATTGGAAAATATCCTTAGTCATGAGCGTTGACCTAATTTTTTTTACATTATTCACATTTAACTGAACAACTATTGATGATATAAGAGCATCCATAATGGTGGATTCTCATGAATGGAATATTTGGAGAATCAAATGTACATTTTACCTTTTGTTGCGTAAAAACTCCACAATGGTGGAGGGAATATAATTTTATCTCTCTTCTTTTCGCCTCATATGTGTAACATTTATTCGTAAGGGAAAATACGTGTTATAAAATATGTATTTATATGGATGTCTACCAACATATCTTATTATTAAAGGGTCTCTTGGGATTCCTCGCTTTGTACTATAAATAGGGGTGATAGCCCTTGAATATTAACATACCAATGAAATGAAAAAATTCTCTATATCTAAATTATCTCTATGTTCCCTTTATTTTAGAACATGTTAGCTCGAGTGTCTCTGTTTAACCCCACCACCACCGAGATTGAGTTTTTTTTTTCCAAATCTCATTTTATACCACACTATAATCTAATCCCAAGAATCTCTCTCTCCCATCTAAAACACTTTTACGGATTTTTTTATTTCTTTGTTTCTCATAATTCGCTTAAATTAAATAGGACCCCGGAGATAATGTTGTTCGTGGTCCATTCTTATTTAAAAAATTATTCAACTATGTATGGAGATTTTCATGATAGGAACCTCCCAGGGCAAGCTAAGAAGACAACTTTAGTTTAAAGATATGTTGGTTCTTGTAAGATTGTTATCAACAATAATTTGATTCCTTATATGGGTTATTGTTATTCAAATATGCATTTTTGTCAACCCCCCACATGACCAAAATCCCTTGAGAAATTCTATTTGTACATAGGATTCGTTCAGAATTGTATGTGCAGATTGATGTGTCGTATTCGTATTAGTCTGTGTCTTGGGCCCGCTTAAGACACTAACCAATATGAACACGACACATCAGACTGTACATACGATTTTGTACGAATCCTATGTATAAATAGAATTTTCCAAATCCTTTACCCTCAAAGTTGCCACAACTTTGAGTCCAGGAAAAAATTATTTACCCTTATGCACTGTAGTAAAACAACCCAAAAGCTTCGTTGTCTCCACCGCACAAAGCCGCCCATCTCCACTGGACACCACTCAAGGGTTTGACTAAACAAGCCACACAAGCTATCGTGTTGCTAGACTTAGGCCAATATAGAGAAAAAAATGAAACTCCAATGAAGAGATTTTAAGGGAATGTAATTCCTCACTTCTTTCTATTAATACCTCTCTTATTTAAAATAAAATAAAGAATAAAGAATATAACATGATTGAATACACACTTTCTGACTTATCTAAATATGGGAAGCTATTTTAGACTACTAAAAATTATACAGTGGTTAAATTTTTTATACTCGCAATTTAAATTTGTTACAATTGAAAATAATACCTTATAAAATAAATAAGTAAAGAAATAGGCAACTACTCTAATATTCTAAACTCTTCGTACACTAATGTGATTAGTTCATCCATGATGACATTTAAAGTGAGATCAAACACAAAAATGCTCTTGAATTTACTTCTACAGTGAATATTTTGGTTACAAATAGTTTACTCTAACGTACAAAACCCATAAGTCACTAATTAAAAAAAATACTTGTCTAAGGAAAGGTATGAAATAATCATATATGCTAAAAGTGATAGTATATAAATATCCTTACAAAGATGTTCTCCTAAACAGCTCATTTAAATTGCAAAATACCCGAATAAGTAATTTAACATCAATGACCTTGGGGTAATTAGTTCCTGACTCGCCCAGCAGATTAAGACTAATTTTTGTTAAACAACGATCCATAAATTAAATGGATTGAAAAGTCCTGCAATACTTCAGTGTATATTAAGAATGCGATTTTGTATACCCATTATCTCCAGTCTTTTGATATTAAAATATCCATATCATCCTAAGGAGGATGAGAAATATATATTTGGTCCAAAAGTTCTATATTAGCGTGTTATTATTGCATTATTTTTACGTTATTAGTATATTGTTATACATAAAACAATACCAGACATAAAAATTTCAGTCAATCTCTTTGTAAGAAATAATTACCATTGATTTGCAAAGCATGGGACTAATGTTAATCATATTATGTGATATTTTTTTATCTAACCATCTGTGTCTAGTTAGTTGTATAGATGCAGGTTATCTCTAGAAGGAATAATAAAAGCATTTATGACTTAACCCCAGTAACACATGTTACGACCCTGATTATGAAAGAAATGATACATGTATAGATCAAATTCAAAGAGGTTATATGTCACACCCCGCAAAATTCGACAGACGGGGTGGCCAGCCACCACCGCCGAACTATGTCGGGCGTGAACTAAATAAAATACCATTCTTAGCATGAGACAGATATGAGACATAAATAATCAGTCCATAAGATAAATAATTGAATCAAACTTAAATGATCATAAACAACTAAGCGATAAAAGATCCATCACATGCTAACTCCAAAAGAAATCCATACACCAATAATGATTAAATAAAATCTGAATAATCCCAACAGAAATCCTCTAAACAACTTTAGAACCGAATGGCCCAATAAAACTCCAATGAAGTCTCATAATACGACTGGAAAAGAAAGTCAAACTAAACTATGCCATAAAATGAGTAACTCCAGCTGCACCTCCAAAGATAACTCCGATAAATTTATGCAGCTTCTCCAATTCTCATCCTGAAAAATATTAGTCAACGCATGGGTCAGAGCCAAAGCCCCGAGCAAGAATACACACTACTCCCCTCAAATAGGATCCTTGAATCCAGACAGTAGCATTATACGCAATAAATATCACAATAAAATATTTTAAATTAAACGGAATAATTAAACGCGATAAATATAATCTACTAACTACCCGCAAAAATCCCCATTTATAAAGGCACACCAATATGATTTTAAATTCCCAAGTCCCACGATGTTAATTTAATTAAATTAACCAACTTTTATTATCGTTCTCACTTTTTATAAAAGTGTCATACTTCCCCTTGTCAATCGTCCTCTGACCCGTTTACTGTCGGCCCCGACACATGACAAGGTTCCCCCTTATCAATCGTCCTCTGACCCATTTACAGTCGGTCCCGACACATGACAAGGTTCCACACACGACACGACATAAATCGTCCTCTGACCCGTTTAAACTGTCGGTCCCGACACATTATGTCGCCACAAATTTTAATACCCATTTTTATCTTAGGCATTAATTCTCAATTTCTCAATTTATAATCACCTCACCCTTTTAATCGATGTGAGATCCTCAAAATACCCCTTAGTCCCATACCTAAGGGTCCCCAAGTTATCAATACGTCCTATCCTATGTATAGGAGGATTTTCTAACATAAATCTTAACTTATTCTCGTACTTAGGCTACCATAACGACGATAAAGTAATAAAAATCAACCCACCCTCAAGATGATAAAAAAAGCGATAATCTACCCTCACTAGTCCCATACCTAGAAGGCGTAAATCATCAAAAGGCATACCCACTTGTCCCATACCTAGAGGCATTCTAAAATATAGGGAGAGCAATAATACCCAACAACCCGTCGTAACAATGGCAACATCATAATACCAATAAGTCACACAAAACAAGCATAATTAATCAATATATAAACTACGCATGATAGTCCAATTCAATTAAATCTTTAATTTAATTATCACAACGTCAACAATACCCAAATAACCTCATTTAATTATTTTAAATTAAATATACCAAGTTTTCATCATATATACATCAAAACCAAAATTTATTATCTCTACATGTATTACATGAGTTGTCCGCACCCAAAAATTATTTATTTTAAAACTAGAGGTTTTCTACATGCAACCTACACCAATAAAACCCAAAATCACTCATGAATCCTACGTACCCAAAGGTTATGAATATTATTCAGATTAAAAGATTTTATAAAAACAGCCCCTTATTTAGTGTCCATTTTTTCTAATTAAGTTACTAATTATTTTTAAGAAAACATGTAATTAAGTATTTGCGCGACACTTAAAACGCATAATAATAAAGGAAAAGAATAGAGTATTCATGCCTCTGAAGATCGTGTTAAAAATCTGATTAGAAATCTGGATTCCTCTCGAAAAATTAGCAAAAGAGTGTTCTTGAACGATCTTGATTAAACCCCAATTAAGCATTCAAAAACTTGTGCCAAAAACTTGATTTTGTTGAAGGTTGATGATTGATGATGCTAAGATTTAACACCACCGGATAAGTGACAGTGAGCTCAAACAGTAGCAGCCATGGCAGCCATAGAGATGTATGAGTGTATAAGTGTGTAGAAGGGGATGAGTATAGGAGGAAATAAGCCAATGATGTATAGTGGTTCAGCCAATTTGGCATACATCCACTGTGAGTGTACGATCCACTAAGTATGGGCACTAATGGCCTTGGATACAATGCACATAACCCTCTCTTTCTCTCTACTGTGTGTGTGTACAAGCAGAGTCTTAGCTAGGGCTACAGTTAATTGATCGATCCCCTGTAGGGTTGTAGGTGACAAGTATATATAGGTCTTGGGGGGTGTAGTGTACCCCCCAAGTATGCATGGTGCATGTAAATGATGATCTAGCCAATCGCATGTTGACACCTATAGATGCCAAATGATGACATAATATTCCCTCACGTGAGGGTGTGATTTGGTTATAACGGTCTTCCACGTGCCATGTGAGCCTCACGCGCACTGTTCCACGCGTCTCCCAAACCACGCGCTGTGATGATGTCACCCTCGGCCTATGAGACGAGGCCGAGGGAAAAGTTCCTTCCGGTAGTGAGTCTGGCCTAATTCTGGCCTCGTACTATCGTACCCTCGTAGGGTCGTCTGGAGCCTGGGAAGGGTCGGCCCCTCGCAGGGTCGTCCGAAGCCCGGTGAAGGGTCGGCCCCTCGTAGGGTCGTCTGGAGCATGATGAAGGGTCGGCCCCTCGCAGGGTCGTCTGGAACCTGGCGAAGGGTCGGCCCCTTGTAGGGTCATCCATTTTGGAGGTAATCTTCAGCCAGGCCGAGGATATAAACGGGTATATCAATGATTATGAGTGAGAGGAAAAATATTTGGAATTGTTCTCTGGTGAAAAATTGGAGAAAAAGTGATATGAGAAGTCCCCCTACGGATTAACAAGGTTATATAGTGATTAGGAGTCCTAATCCTACACAAATTCTAAAAAAAACAGCTCACAACGCACGTTTTCTGGGAGGGTCGATCGATCTACCCCCCCCCCCCCCCCCCGTCGATCGATCGATCACCCCGAAAAACTGACAGTTCGCCCAAAAAAATGCCATAAGGCAAAATATTGTAAAATCAATATAAAATCCGTTTTAAATCCGATTTCAATTCCGCTTGAAGTTTTATTCTTCTAAAATCATAACCAACATACTTAGCCAATAAAAATTTTAAAAATTCAAAAATTTATTTTTCTCAAAAATTTCAATTAATTAATTAAAATAATAAATAAAAACACGGGGTGCTACATTATATTAAAAGATATTTGAGTCGAACATTTCGATCTTTCTACATAGATGAAGTCTAGAAGTGTCATGAAATAGATTGAAGTCAAACCATTATGATAAAGAGACATGTTCATCCCTCTTCATCAAATTCTTATCGATGTCGAGCTTCAGAAGATATGAGATTGAAGTAACAACTTGTTAAATCTATTCACCAACTTAAAGAATTTTTTTAGATATGAATGAATGGAATAAATCATCAGAGAAATGCCACAATGAGGGGAGCATCTTATCAGGGCGAGAAAAGAACATCAAATTTTTAGACATATGCATGTTATACATTTTTTTCTTTAACTAGGTTTTTTCTATTGGGTTTTCCTGTTAACGGATTTAATGAGACAATAACAACCGCGTCCAACACCGATTCAACGATGACAAAAGTTGAATTATTTTTCCTTTACTTTTTTTTCCCACTTGGTTTTCCCTTAATAAGATTTTAATGAGGAAACAATCATTGAATGGTGAAAATAGTATGTAAATCTTAATCGGTTTATTTAACCCCAAGTAATCAATCTTAAATCATTTTGTTTCTCACATAAAATAAAAATAGGTAATAAGCGGATGCGTACTTTGATCTATTGTAGTGTTTATATTGCACTTCTTGAAAGATTACAACTAGAAGTTGGTGTTTCTCTTTCTTTATCACCTTAACAATCTCTTAGATTTAATGTGTTCAAACTTTTCTCTACAAACATTTTCTCCAACAACCAAATATGGGCAAGTGTGTGGGATTATGTCTCTTCACTATCAAGGAGACACATATTCAACAAATCTCTTAACCAATAAAAATAGGACATGTGTAATTATTGGATATTTAATTAAAATTCCACAATAATATAATAAAATACATAATAAATCATGTGGGCTACACTTTAAAATATTTAAACGTTATAATTTTTCTAACATTCACGTGCTTGGCATATATGATTTAAACAAGTAAAAAAATTATAAATCTTTTATCAATCCGGAGTTTTTTTAAAACTATGTAACTCGATACATTATACGATCATAATAATATCCAAAAAAATCATTTATCTAATTTTCTTACTTTGGTTATAGAGAGAAAATAGCGTTGCCAGGAAAGACGAGAAAGGGGAAGAAGAGGAGGAGAGAGAAAAGTTGGCCAAAAATGGGTCCCAATAGTGTAATGTTGGTTGAAGCTAAATATAAATCCAAATGGTTCTTTGAGATACCCATATTAATATTTAGAAAACAAGAGTTTTTATTTTATTTTTGAGTTATTTTCAAAAATACAAAACTATAAAATTCCATAGATTTCAAATGAGTAGTTATAAAAAGATGGAAAATAGTGTTGGATTTGAAACGACGATTAGATCGTGTAGGTATATAAAGTATTTGTTTTTGTTGTACGTTTTGTCAAAAATACTATTTTAAGAGTTTATTTCAATTAAGGATCACGCTATACTCGGAAAAAACATCATTTTAATCCTATGAAATTTATATTAAAACATTATTATACACCATTTAAGTTTTGTAGAATATAACCTGAATATTATATCAAATCAACATTTTTACAAGATTGGAATTTAGTTCCTATATAAGATTTGAGTGTACTATTTAGAGGTTTTATTTATCTTGTACATTCAAAATTATAAACTCCATCTCATTACTCAATTTACCAAAGCTCTCGTAAAAGAGATTTAATTACATACTGAACCACCTATAGAGCAAAACATATTAACACTCATTCGTATGACCTTCAAGATTCCAATGTGATGTTTTGTGCATAACTCTCCCTTTTAAAGTGAATGAGGGACTACTATAGGAGGAGGCTAATGTAGAGGGGTATATGAGAAATCCTTTAGATACTTGAGGGTTATTTGAGCAATGATAAAGATATAGGGAAGTAGCATGAGCAACCCCTTAACCAAAAAAGACAAGAGCATGCACCCCCTCAAAGTGAAACAAGTGCACTAGCGATGAGTACCAAAGAAAAGGAGGAATGGACGAGTAGTTACTCAACAACACAAAATCAAATTTGTGAGCACTTCATTTACTAACACTTAATATTATTGTTATCTTTGATAGGTTAACTTAGCAAGAGGTATTGGCCAAGAAAGCAGGTATCGAGCAACTGGACAACTTGGGACCTTTTGAAAGTTTTGCTTTGTAGGCTACCAATTCGATATTTAATAATTTATTATATAAGTAATAAATGAAATCGGCTACCCCGTGCCTAGCTACCGTAGCACTCTGCCAAAAAATATTCGAGTCACAACCCTGACTCTTAATTCCATAAATATTAACTTACATTCATATTTTTATTCAAGATACAGAGCACATCTCAATCTAGCCCGTATCCTAATTTCATCCTAAATTTCCATTCAAATCCGTTCATATATTTTCGAGTGTTGTTCATCCTAAACACTCTAATTCCATACCTTGAATTCATTCCCTTCTAATTCCAAGGTAAAAATAATGTTCCTTAATATTTTTTCGAGTCCTACACTCATCTACGGTTATCCCTAAGTAATCTAGATTTGATTTTTGACAAAGAATTTTGAGTTCAACCTTAAGTAATAAATTCATAACTAATTCAAAAAATACAAAACTGGCGACCATATGTTTGTAACGAAAAGATCTATCTCCATGTACAAAGCCATGGTCGTTTGAACGAGATAACAATCTCGTTTTAGCAACTTTCTATGTCGTTTGAACGACCTTCTTCGTTTTCTATCCTTTCGTCCTTCTCCTACTGTTTCCACCATTGACAATCTTCTTCAAGATTTTAATACTCATAATTATGTTCAGCAGTCCCAACCAAAATCTCTCCCTTTAACGCATTTAATTTATGAATTTATCCCTAAATACCAATGATTAATAAACTCAAAAGTAAACATCTAGTTGGGTTTTCATGATTTCTTTTTGTTTTACTCCATTTTAAGATTTGTTGAAAGATTCTTACAAGAGGTTTTCCAAATAATTCCTCTATTTAAAACAGATGTATACAAATTCGATACAAAGGATTATGGATCCATGCATGGATCATGTAATAATCATCAAATTTTACACTAATTCAAAGATCTTTAATTGCACATCCTCAAAATATGATTCAACTTTAAATCTAAGCATGAAGTTAACATTTATATAAGATTAGCACAAATTGAATAAGAATGACAAGAGAATACTTGCCTGAGATTGTGTAGAAAAGCCTTTTTTTCCTCCTCCTAGGGTGTTCTTCCTCCTCTTAGGCCTTTGTTCTTAAAGTGCGGCAGCTAGAGTTAGGTTGTGATTAGTAGTGAGGGGTTATTTCTCTTCCTCCTAGTCTTATATTTTACGTAATTCCCGAGTTGGACTTTAAGCCCCAACTTTGGACCCCTAAATGAGCCCAAATACATAATCTAATTAGTTCGATAAGTACCCAGCTCATATATATATATATATATATATATATATATATATACCCCGGGACAATTTCTAAGGGTCTAAAATGCCCAAACGAGCCTATAATACATCTCATGGTGTGTTCCAAATATTTTTATCCCAAAAATACATTTAATTTTGACGTGACATGCCCCAATACTTTTTATAAAAAATAATAAAATCCATTTTAATTTATTTCCAAATCATTAAAGTCCAATTTTGAAATTTATAAATAATACTGAGTCTAATTACTCACAACCCAGATTAACAAATTTCAATGAATTAATTTAATCCTTATTAAATTTTATTTCATTCTAAAAATATACGAGGTATTACATCCCCCCCATAACGGAATTCCGCCCTCGAAATTCAATGTAATATAAAATCACATTTTATTTCATACCGTTAACTTATGTTTATACCTAACTAGTCCATACTCATATCTTATGAGATAAATGAAAAGGATCATCTATGCCTATCATAACAAGACCGAGGTGCCCATAAATTTCACATTACATACATGTACACACGTACCATTAACAAATATGAATGACACATATACATCTAATATGTACCATTAATACCAAGCATATCCATACAAAAAGCATACCACCACATACGTACATAAAAAAATAACCATCCTAATATCCGACTTCCCTCAACTCTCGAGTTTTGCCAATTTCGTGCATGGGACGTCTCACAAGTAAAATCCAAACAAGGAACCCTCCCGATACACTACTGAACAGCTTAGTCAATTATCGAGGTCCATCGACCCAAGGCAAAGGAAAATCAAAATAACCATTCATGCTAATCATATAAATTTTAATATTTTTTATTTTTCAAATCAACCACTTATCACGTTATAAGAGTTATACCAAACTCATTTAGAGTCAACCGCTCTACCATGCTTGATATTACAACTAACATAATCTTGGTAGGGCATTATCTGCCCGTAGTTGCTCTATAAAGCACTTAGTCATTTCTAAGTCTCCAAAGGCATACCCATGCTAATCAAGTCTACCATTACCACTCCAATGATAACGTCACTATAAAAACATTAAACATGATCATACACAGTCTAAACAATCAAAGCGTTCACTAGCTTTATTTCTACTTCATTCCCTATACTTGCTAAGGAAATACTTTCCCAAATCATACCATTATGTTTTCTCGTAATGATTTTCCCCACATAAACGACCCTTTCTCTACTATGAGCATAAGACAATTTATCTCAAAATTTTGAGTTTATTCACACTCATCTCCCTTGTTTGAGTTATTCAAAACTTTAAACCACACTCACACGATGCTTCCCTAAGCATACTCAAATTTCTAAAGGTCCCTTCACAACCTAAGTAGCCAATGACATTCATTGTTTCAAAATCAGGCTCACCCATAAAAAATTTCCCACAATAATCCTCACAACTACGGTGGACCCCCAATTCTAACCAATCACGTCTTCTTGACTTAACCACAAATCATAGCAGTCCACATAAAATTAACATATTCCAAGTAACTATAAATCCATTCCCAGGAAAAATATAACACTATAACATATCTAATAAGTAGTCCTAAAATAAACATATGCCTCTTAATATACATGTACATGTATTCACATACCAATAAAATAATATTCCTCCTCACCCACGATGGTCACTGTACAGTATTCTCACCAAATACATAGTCTATCCTTTCTAAGGTATTAATAAAACTCAAGTGAACACTAAGTCCCCATATCAAACAAAACATATTCGATATACTCTAGAGTAGGGAAAACACAGTATTTACCACAGATAATATCACTAGCTTCTTTCTCCATAAATGATCTTAGCTATAATTTAATGCCCATATCATGGTAGGACATAGTTTACACGAAAAAACCTCTACTGGTGCATTATTATACATTACCATGTGCTCAAATTCTTTAAATGTCTTCCCTTAAATTACTAGGCACTAGATTACCCGAGCTTCTCACAATTCTAGCAAGTGACCCACACGAAGGTCCCTATGGCTCTCTCTCTCGAAAACTAACCATTTGCTCGAATGGTTAGTAACTAATTGTAAAGAATATAATAATTCCTAATCATAAGGTTATACATTAAAGGACGTAACATAAAACGCGACAAGCTCAAACACAGATCCTAAGGACACTAAAACCTGGAACTGATACCAACTATAAAAACCCCCATTTTCTCATGTAAATGTTGTCCAGGCTCGATACGCCGAAGATGGGGCTTATCAACAATTTATACCATTCTCATTACTAAAGAAATAAAAGTTTCTTTATTTTATATTGAAATCCACAACGAATAATACATTTGAATAAAAATGATTCAACTCATGAATAATAACATCTAAATCAGCATACAATGTCCATAATGTAAAGCTGAGTACAACTGATATAAATAAACCCTTGGCTTATGCCCATATAAATCCCAGTGTGAAATAAAATGACAAGATGCTGAAGTACAACCTACACTAGAATCTATGGAGCAAAATCCACTACGTCGAATGTAACTGCAAGTCTGATCCATCTTCTGTCTTGCCATCCTTGTCATTAAGAATACCTAGAGGGAAAACATTTATAATATGGGTCAGACCCTGTGGTGTGCATGGATTCTTCACCAGTAAATATTTAATTTGTCACTAACTCATACTTCACGTCTCCCCATCAATGCTCACATGTAACAAGTACCTCACCTCTCATCTAGAAGCAGTTCTACTTGTATCCTCAATCAAAATTCCAATTCTAATTTCCATTATTTAATCAGTCATGTGAAGAATAAGCAATTCAACTATGCAATACCTAAAAGTGGGTACTCATGCCTGACACCCTAATCCCTGAATAGATTTCGTAACATTGATTTCACAATTTACATCGACTAGGTGCAAATTCTTACGTCATAATATCTTATAACTCTTGTCTATCTCTTTATACCATTTAATGATTTAATTTGTATTCTTTGTCGTCTACCTCGTTAGACTATAAGCTTCATTCTCTTAGATTGCCAAATTATTATTCTAATTAACAATTGGCTACCCCATTTTTTGTTCTCTTTAAATATTGTCTACGTTTTTAGACAGTTCAACTATTATTCTCATTAACAATGGTCTACCACATTATTCATTAGGACTCATCTTCATCCTTAATTATCCACATCATTTTATTAACCTAACTTTATTATCATTAAGCATTGTCTACATCTTAGACTAAGAGGGTACATTCCAATGTAAGGCATCTACCTCTAGTGTTTCGTTCATGCTTTATCAGCAAGTCCGGAGGAATCTCTTATCCTAAACGAACATCACAAAACACATACAAGATGGGGGTGGTCCCTACGCAAGACACATGTTCACGGCGCATACCTAGTGGTGACACAGGCTGGGTTAGCGTCAACACTTACTCTCCTCATAGATGGCACCTCCACATAATACCTATATGACCTACACATTCGCCAAGCCCACCTATGTCGGCTTGTGGTACCCGATCCAAATGCACCAATCCCCGAGCTAATAAGACGGTCCACAAACATTGGTATGTCCATACAAATACATATGATTGTCCAATATGTATAAGTAGTTACTCTATAACTGCTTCAATCCAATAAAATCTCAATCCATATAAATTATAGCCTTCTTGGCTTAATTATAATATTTTAGTCAATTATTCCATAACTCATTTTAATCTGTTATCTTATGACCACTTTTCGATTAAATATTAAGTCTCATAAAATTCTTTTGGGACTTAAATCACCTTTTCATAATAATTTATTTCGTCTTTTAATGTATTAGTACAATTATTCCTAACTAACCTTTCCCAAAACACTATAGTCATAGTTATTCCCAAACTAACATTTCCAAAACATTATAGGTATAGTTATTCCAAAACTAACCTTACCAACACAATTATAAGTATCGTTATCCCCAACTACCCTTACCCATACATTTATCAATCTTAGTATGTTGTCCTCTTGACTCAAACTTCAATCATTCTAGATTATTAATAATTGTTCGCTTCTTGATACCTTTTCGCCAAGGTTTATATGTACATACATAAGGAGTCAACTATCATGAAAAGGGTTATATGTGCATATATAACAAATCCTCTAATATGGTTAAGAAGTATCACCCACTACAACACTAAGACTCACTCATTCGGTCTATATTTTCACCCTTCAGACTGCATTACACAAAGTCCCACTATTAGGTCAAATACCCTTTAATCAATTCGATATTTGATAATTAATTATATAAATAATAAATTAAACTGACATCCCCGTGCCTAACTCCCATAGCACTCTGCTTCAAAATATTCGAGTCACAACCCCGACTCTTAATTCCATAAATATTAACTTACATTCATATTTTTATTTAAGATACTAAGCATATCTCAATCCATCTCGTATCCTAATTTCATCCAAAATTTTCATTCGAATTTTTTCATATATTTTCGAGTGTTGTTAATCCTAAACACGTTAATTTCATACCCCGAATTCATTCATATCCAATTTCAAGGTAAAAATAATGTTCCTTAATATTTTTTCGGGTCCCACACTCATCTACAGACATCTCTAACTAATTCAGATTTGATTTCTCAGAAAGAATTTCGATTTCAGACCCCCTTTAGTAATAAATTCATAACTAATTAAAAAATTGAAAAATACAAAACTAGTAGCCACGCGTTCATAACGAAAAGATGTATCTCCATGTCCAAATCCATTGTCTCTTGAATGACTTTCAGTATCTTTCGAATGACCTTCTTCGTTTTCTATCCCTTCTCCTGCTGTTTCCACCATTGTAACCTTTTTCAAGATTTTATTACCCGAATTTCTATTCACTAGTCCCAACCAAAATTTCTCCCTTTAATGCATTTAATTCATGAATTTATCCCAAAATACCAACGATTAATAATCTTAACAGTAAATATCTAGTTGGGTTTTCACAATTTCTTTTTGTTTTACTCCATTTTCAGATTTGTTGAAAGATTCTCACAACATGTCTTCTAAATAATTCCTAGATTAAAAACGCATGTCTACAAATTTGTTACAAAGTATTATGGATCTACGCATAGATCATGTAATAATCATTAAATATTACACTAATTCAAAGATATCTAATTTTTCAGTCTCAAAACATGATTTCACTTTAAATCTAAGCGTCACTACACCAAACTGGGCGAACAGTCACGTAAAGGGGTCACGACCTATAACTGTGACCATACCCAAAATAGGCGTGATGAAGTCCATGATGTAGTGTGGTAATGGATCATCTCGCATGTGGTCACGGACAATAGTCGTAACTCGTGTGAGTCAGGGATATGAGCCGTGACCATTATGCTGCCAAGTTTCCCTCAAAATCTGGTCTTAGTTAGGGTCATAACCTTGGACCGTGACCATAAACCAAAGCCACACTTATATAGTCACGGCTTTTGATCGTGACCATTATGGGAATCGAGTCATGACTTCTGGCCGTGACCAGTTTATAATTTACATACTGATGTGTTAAAAATTAATGTGGTCACATCCTTAAGCTGTGATCGGGGTCTTTATACTTAATTCGCAGATGAGCTTTTAATTTCCATCGAAAATTCCTAAACCCTCCAAATTTTCCCTCTCTCGTGCGATTTTGTGCTCCTGTCTGGCGGTTTCAGCTCTCAATTTCTCTTTTAATATCTACGATAATATTTTAATCTCAGTGTATTTATGTGTGTGTATTTTTGTATGTGTATTTTTATGCTTGTGTACATGTGTGTATTTATGTGTGTGTGTGTGTGTGTGTATTTTAGTATGTATACATGTATATGTGTATATGTATATGTGTACATATATGAGTATATGCATATGTGTATGTATATGTGTATAGTGTATATGTGTGTGTCTGTGTATGTATAATGTATGTGTGTGTGTATTCTAGAAAAAATATTTGACTAATGTTAGTTTAGGTATAGGGATGAAATATAAAAAAAATAATAAAAAAATGTGTCCTTTAATATTGATGCTAAAAAAATTAAAAAATATATCAATTATGTTGGTTTAAGTCTAGAAAAAAAATATATGACTAATGTTGGTTTAAGTTTAATATTGATGTTAAATTCGGGATTGATTTTAGGGGTAATGTTTATAAGAGATTAATTTTATGGCTAATGTTTGTAAGGGTTAATTTTACGACTAATGTTCGTAAGGGTTAATTTTAGGGTTGATATTAGGATTGATTTTAGGGATTGTTGGATTAAATGACAAAAGTAGGTATTCAAAACCTAATAAATTAACAGTGAGATACACACACATACACGGGATTCACTCGTGGGAGACTATGTGGCTCCACTAATTTAATTGGAGTTTTGTTTGGACAGTCTTTGGACCAGTGCCCTGGCTTTTAACAACTATAGCGAGTGTTCCCATTACTGATTTTAGATGGTGGAGTTCGATTTTATTGAGTGAGGGGAAGTAAGGCTTGTTATGAAACTATAGTTTGATTCCACGCTCTCCTTATCAAATGTCATATTGTTGGTGGGAATTTCCACTGTAAATCAAAGACTTAATATGAGTGAGAAAGTAACCGTTGTGTGAAGGAAATCAAAGGTCGGGTCACAAAGATTTTCATGACCTGGGCAGTATCGTTCTCTGCTTCAATTACAAGCTATGTTAGTCGCAGAATTATTCGACCCGAAGTGACTCCACAATCGCATTCATATATCTTTACCTGTGTATGTGTGTATTTATGTGTCTATGCATGTATTTCTATGTGTATGTGTGCACGGGGTTCAAACTATAGTTCATAATAACTAGTTAGTGATTCATTACAGCCATTATTTATAGGAATCATAATCACGCCCTCGTTCATTTTTCTCAAGAAAAATGAGTCACGGTGCTAATAAATGGCAACAAGAGTGGGAAAGGTTGCAATTGGACCTCACTCATACATCTTTGATTAATGAGCCTCATTCAGAGGGTACTCTAGTTTATTGGTATGGGAATAAGAAGATCGAATAATTTAACTACCTTGTAAACCATGAAGTTCATCTCCAGCAAGAGTAATTGTTCAATCGTATTCGATTTTCCCTACCAAAATGATGGGATAACACTATAAAATATATATTTTGCGTACATAATTCTGATAGAGCACTGACCTTGCTTAAACTGTTAGAGAAGGTAGAAGAAACAAAATTCACACTTTATGGATATAATTATGTACAAAGAGCATTGCCGAAGATTGTGACGTCTCATGACATATACATGTCAAACTCAATATTTCCAATAGGCTAAAGAGGATGAGATTTCGAGTTCATGTCGCTGACATCTATTCATCCATTATAGATATGCTTCCTCCTAATTGGCCACGTGCAAAAATCCATATGTTTTAAAAATAAATCCCGACTGGATGGAAATCATACACATTGAACTTTTATTAAAGTCTTACCATGAATAGGTAGAACGTAAAGAAGGTATTTTACTCGAAGTGCATAAACGATGGCAATTGGTATATTTTTGTGCAAGCACCAAAGGGTATGACTACTCAAGTGGATGCTTTAAAGGCTCCAAAATAATTCCAATCAGCTCTTTATGACAACCCTAATTTTAAGGATCTTTTAGTTGATTTAGAGGAAGATTGAGTATCAAAATATTATTTTATCATTGTCATTCTTATTTGTACCCTATTATGATATTGACACTATATTAGAGTTTTACTTTGATGTATGAATGTTTAGTTAATTTTATGAATGCTTAATATGATTTAATTTGATGTACGAATGTTTAATTAAATTGACCTAACTCAATTTCCACATGTTCCTGTACATATACATATGTTGGATAATTATTGGTTGTTGGCTTGTTGTTGGATAGTATGCTAGAAGGAGTACGGGATAATTATTGGTTGTTGTTGGATAGTATGTTAGAAGGAGTACGGGATAATTATTGGTTATTGTCTTGTTGTTGGATAATATTTTTCTCAGGAAAAATGAGGGGCGTTAAATTATTTGCTTTATTGCTTTATTTAATTATTTGTTTATGCAAAGAAAAAAAACTTCAAAATCTAATGTAGTTATAAGAAATCATGATCATACTCCTTGATAAACTTCCACATGTATTATAATAATCGAGAGGAACCCCAAAGTGCAAGGAGTAAAACGCATATGAACTCCCAAAACATAACCCATACAAAAACAGAAGATACATCAAATGTTGAGCATGAACGATAACCGATAAGAATTCTTCTTTTCTTGTAGTTAGCCTTGAATCAATCTTGCCTAAGCTTCTTAGTTCTTTCAGTGAGATCCAATTATGGCACCACCTCCATCAGTTTCTTAGGAAAATGATGGAGTTGGTGCCATAATTGAATCTCACTAAAAGAACCAAGAAGCTTAGACAAGCTTCCTTCAAGGCTAACTACAAGAAAATAAGAATTCTTATCGATTATTGTTCATGCTCAACATTTGATGTATCTTTTTGAGAGCACGACCGCATGGCCACAAGACCCACGTTTTGAGAGCACGACCCAAATTTTAGAATATTCTCACTTAGGCCTAAAAATGTACCGTGAGAAGAAAAAACCATGAACCACCCACCAAACGGCCTCTTTAGCGGCGTCAACACCTCCCACGGGACCAACGTAGCTCGTAGGAATCGACCGTGTGGCCATGGAACCCATGGTTTGAGAGCATGGGCCAATTTTTAGAATAACCACACTTAGGCCTAAAAACGTGCCATCAGAGAACGAAACCATAAATCACCCCCCAAACGGCCCCGTGACCAGCGCCAACACCACCACGGAACCAACGTAGCTCGTAGGAACAAATCGCGAGTCCACGGGACCCACGGTTTAAGAGCACTGCCCAAATTTCAAAATATCCACACTTAGGCCTGAAAACATGCCATCAGAGGGCGAAACCACAAAGCACACCCCAAACGTCCCCGTGAGCGACGCCAACACCTCCCATAGGACCTACGTAGCTCATAGTAACCGATCGTGTGGCCACGGGACCCACAATTTTAAAGCATGGGCTAAATTTTAGAATATCAACATTTAGACCTGAAAACGTACCGTCAGAAGGCGAAACCACAAACCACCCCCCAAACGGCCCCCTGAGCGACTAACACCTTTCATGAGACCAACGTAGCTTGTAGGAACCGAACACGTGGCCACAGGACTCGCGGTTTGAGAGCACAGGCCAAATTTCAGAATATCTACTCTTAGGCCTGAAAACGTGCCGTTAGAGGGTGAAACCATAAACTTCCCCCCAAATGACCCCGTGAGTGGTGCTAACACCTCACATGGGACTAACGCAGCTTGTAGGAACTAACCACGTTAGCATGGGACCCACGGTTTGAGAGTATGATCCAATTTGAAGAATATCCACACTTAGTCCTGAAAATGCACCGTCGGAGGGCAAAACCACGAACCACCCCCCAAATGGCCCGTGAGCGGCGCCAACACCTCCCACGAGACCAACGTAACTCGTAGCAAGCCACCGCCAGTCCACGGGCCCACGGTTTGAGAGCACGGACCAAATTTTATAATATCATCATGCTCTCAAACCAGGGGTCTCGTGACCACGTGGGCTTTTATAATTTATTGTTTAGCATTGTGGTTGTGCGGGGTATACATTATGCAAGTTTCAGAACGTCCAGAAAATAGATAAATATCTGTCCAAATTTTTTTTTTAAATATATTTAAATATGGTCACAGATATAGTCCGTGACCATATCCCAATTTTTTTTTATTGCTCATGAATGGGGTCACAGCTCTGGCCATGACTAACCTAATTAGATGAAAAGTATGGGTCACGATTCATGACCGTGACAAGGTTTATGACCATTTTCATTCGGCGAATTGTGGGTCACGGCTCAAATTTGTGACCCTATCTGTGAATATTCACGTAAGTTGAACATTGGGTGACGGCCTTGATCCATGACCATCTCTGGGATGGGGTCCTAGCTAGTATCCGTGACCACAGTCCATGACCCATAGAATCCGTGACCAATATTATGGTCATGGATATGGGCCGTGACCAGTGAATATGGGCACGGACCAAATCCGCGACCCACGTCCAATAATTAGGGATAAAATTTGTGGCCATTCACTCAGTTTGGTGTAGTGCTGTAACACCCCGTAATTCCGAGGACTTAGAATTTAATTATTTTCTAGAGATATAGAACTTAATTAATTTGGAGAATTCAAATTTATGAATTAGAGAATTTATGTAAGTCGGAGGAATTATTAAATTGGTGAATTGACATTTAATTAATTCAGAGCATCTTTGGATTTTGCATGTGTCGCATTTTGAGGTTTAAATTAGAGAATGTTATAAAGTATTTCACATGTCAATTCTAAGTGCACGGTTGAGTCCGGATAGGTCGAGATAGTCGAAAAAGTGTATCCGGGATGGTAAATGGGTCACGAGGTATTTTTATGCATGACCGTGCTCACACGGGAGTATTTGGGCTATTTTAATTAGGCCCATAAGAGGAAAAACGGGATTAACACTTTATAACCTAAAAGTGAGAGTTGGGGGCAACCATAATTCATTTTAGAATACTTAAATATGTAAAGGGGAGAAAATGGATAATTTGAGGAGCTTTTGGGGAGACAATTTGGAGGAAGATTTGGGTGCTTGTGTTAAACCTATCATATTCATCAAAGGATTCACAATCTACGAATTTATAAGGCAAGTGGTTAAATTACTTCAATGTAAATTGGTGATATTCAATTCATATCATAGTAGGTGTTAAACAAATGATTTTGGGATGGGGTTAAAACAAATTGGGTTTTGATTTGGGGAAGTTATGAATCAAGTTTTTGGGACTGTTATGATAAGGGCTTATGAATTCTATGATGTGAAGATATTATAAGTTAATTAGAGAAAATTTTGATTGCAAGTTGGGGAACAATCCTATTTATTAATATCTTTATTATCAATTGGATATAGAAATTGGGAATTAAGATATTGGGACTGGTTTTGATTCGTAAGGATTTTAGTGGATAATTCTAGGTAAAAAGCTTCACAGAAGCTGTTAATGGCGATTATGTTCGCACTGCCCTCTAGAAAATGGTGTTTTCTAACTTTTGTTCTCTATTGCTTTTTTTTTTCCAAAACGGCCCCAAAATGCCCCAAAACGGCATTTAAAAAATCTGGACAGATTGAGTAAATTGAAAACCTCAGATTATTAATTAACTTATAATTTCTTTACAACATAGAATTCATAAGCCCTTATCATAATAGTCCCAAAAACTTGATTCGTAACTTTCCCAAATCAAAACCCAATTTGTATTAACCCAATCTAAAAATCATTTGTATAACACCTACTATAATAAGAATTGAATATCACCAATTTATATTGAAGCAATTTAACCACTTGCCTTATAAATTCGTAGAGTCTGAATCCTTTGATGAAGATGATAGGTTTAACACAAGCACCCAAATCTTCCTCCAAATTAGCTCCCCAAAAGCTCCTCAAATTATCCTTTTTCTCCTCTCTACATATTTAGGTATTCTAAAATGAGTTATGGCTACCCCCAACTCTCACTTTTAGGTTATAAAGTGTTAATCCCGTTTTTCCTCTTATGGGCCTAATTAAAATACCCCAAATACTCATGTGTGAGCCCGATCATGCATAAAAATAACCGTGACTCATTTACCACCCCGGGTACACTTTTTTTACTATTTTGACCTATACGGACTCAACCGTGCACTCAGAATTGACATCTGAAATACATTATAACATTCTATAATTTAAACCTCAAAATGCAACACATGCAAAATCCAAAGATGCTCCGAATTAATTAAATGTCAATTCACTAATTTAATAATTCCTCCGACTTAAATAAATTCTCCAATTCATAAATTTAAATTCTCCAAAATTAATTAAGTTCTATTTCTCCAAAAAATAATTAAATTCTAAGTGCTCAGAATTACAGGGTGATTCATATTTCCCCCCTTATAAATGAATTTCGTCCTCGAAATTAAGATAAGCTTAGTGCTCGAAGGTATGAATATCTCTCAAATCCCATCCCTCTAAGATGGCTATGCCCATCTCTCCCACGTCTGATCATGAACTATGCTAAAACAACTTTAGTTAATAAAGGTACCCATACACCTTATACCCGTGGTTAACCGTACAATTGTTACCCGGCTATACTAGCCTTAATCCGTAATATAACTTCCAAATTACAGTTATAACTACATACATGTAAAATAACCGAGGTACCTAACCGATGTACAAATGACCAAACATCTCCCCACTTCCAACGTTGCGCTAAGATTCATGCGTGGGACAACTCGCAATGTGAAATCCAATCAAGGAACCCCCCAATACACGACTACCTAACATTGTCGATCGATGAGATCCGTTCATCCCCCATTCCATATCACGTACCCTCAAATACCCGCCTCTTGGCATAAAAGTATACACGCCCACTCTTATGCTACAAAAGACAACACAAACATATCGCGCCCTTACTATCACTAGCTTCCTTGCTTAAAATTAATCCCGAGCTATAACTCCCCGATCGTAAATACGTCTATCCACCCTGAATCACATTAGTAACCGTCCCTACTCCCCGATATCTAATTAACCTCATAAGCATATCATCATAAGCCTATTATGCCACATTTAACATACATACTCGTATATATAAGCTAGACCCTATCTTAGGTGATACCTAGCAAAAATAATCGATACCTCGTACAGCTAACACAAATCCTTACTATAACTATCCACTATAGCTCCAAACCATCACTAACTAATCGAAAATTGGAAAATGTTGCACTATACCCTCATAACTCTCGACAGTAGAAGTCTCTCCAGTAATGCAAACATCATAGGATAATATCGTTAACGTCTTGTACATAACAATACTTATCTCAAACTCAACTCTGCACTCTCTGCGTGACTATATAATACAGGTATTCTCGATTACCCGACAATTTGCAATTTAATTCTTCTCGATACAACCCCACCTATTAAATTGTGGTACATAAGTTCTCTTTATACTTCTGTCATGACACACCCCGGCTCCACTAGCCCTATATCGAAATATCTCTCATTTTAAAGTGTTTTCTCTACACGTCCAATAATTTAACATTTAAAATCGATGCACTCGCATCCCACAATGTCTCACTACTTTCAAAGTTTATCAAGGTCCATGTGTATAACATTCCGCAACTAAGCTCAAAAGAACGTTTCCCAATGCACTATTTCCTAGCATTGTCGATCATCGAAATTCGTGTGTCCATAACACACACTAAGATATCATAGATTTTGTTTCCCGACACATAAATCCAATTACCTATGTCGATGTCTCTTAAGGAATTACATGATACGACGTTATCACTATCACTATATTCTCAGCGTATAAACAATAGTGAGCTAAATCTCTCCACTCCACAGTAAACCCGACATTCCTGGAATAACATCCGTAACGGTTCCTACGCACCGGGATACAATATCCCTAGACCACTGTACCCTCCTGAGTTTATTTAATGAATAATATATACACGAGCTCGACCCTCTTTCAGGTGAGTCATCGCAAAAGAATATGAATCCTGCCCTGGAACCGCGAATACGATAGTCTTGCTGTAACCGCCCACCATCGCTTACCCATCGCTAACCAGTCCGTATCCAGGAAAAATTATACTCTCATAAAACCTCTCAAAATGAGTTACCCTTATAATATACACCCTCTCAGTTTCACACCTGCTCCCCTGCAGATAAAACTAAAGAGATCCCCGTTACCCCGCAGTAATTATATATACCATAGCAATACTATGATACATACACTAAACTCATCTCCCACGAGAATATAGTGTTAGCAAGAATATCGTGACCACTCATGTCACACAAAATTCCTCCCATTTATCCAAGGATAAAAACTCATACTTCTACTTGCCTACACATCGGCGGCCCAAATGGTTCCTGGACATAATATTCTCATCCAAATCGAACCAAAAACTTCCTAACTCTTATCCATGCTGGGAATCCCACTCCTATCCCCTGACTCAGTGTGGTCATAATCAATTGTTGTGGTCCTACTTTCCACACATAAGACACTTCGCTGTGTCAATCCCCTATCTATGGCCCCACTAGCCATGTGGGGGTTATCCTTCTCCCGTACTTGGTATACTTTACCCTGATTGCTACCCTCGTTGTCCCTTTGGCTTCGCTGGCCCCATGGGACTTGATGTTGGCCTTGACGACCCTGATTGAATCCACCGTCACTCGGTAGGAATTTCACTGATCTAAATCATATAAATGGGTTCCTTGACTGGGTATCCCCCCTTATGGTGCCTCACTTGCACTACTAAATACAATTTTATCTTTCGGTCAAATTCTCCACCTCTCTTGGCTTCCTTCTCACAGAAGAATTGATCTCAAATCGTAACTATATGACCTTGATGACTATAGCACTAGTCATCCTATCCGAATTTCTTATCCATGGTTGTATAATACCCGTGAGTCCATCATTAACTTATGAACTTTATTCGTGCCCCTTTATCGGGTTTCGAGTTCGCTAAACACTTCACCTCTCCTTCATGATCGACCACTTTGCGGCCCCTTGATTTTCGAAACAAGTATTGAAATATAATTTGCCTCACTGGTTAAACAGCTGACGAGAATATTAGCGGTCAAATCGCACCCCAAATTCCTTATTATTTAAGGCATCTCTCCGTGGTTGTGGTGGCTAACTCCTACCACTGCAACACCGCCCCGTTGAGCCAAACAAAATTCCTGAAATTTAGTCTTGGGTGTCGGTCCAAGTCACCCTACACTATTATCTTTAGGTTATCTTCTTCGATTGGCATATCACACCCTCTTCCACTCGAATCCTTGTACATGTCCCTTCTAAAAGGATCCGTCCAAATTTCCCCACCCCTTGCTAACTATGCTGGGTGAGTCTGAAATTGCACCACCGTTATCTACAACAGTGCTTTGGAAGACTATCGCTCCCGAGTGATTATTCTACCATCACTTGTCTGAACAACAATCATGGTGACTCCTAACATGATCACCATTTCAAGAATACTCCAAGTCTTCTGCAAAGCCTCTCCTCCTTTAATCCTCTTACGGCCCTCATTGGTCGTCCCAAGGAATGTTCGGTGTACAAGGCCCAACCGAACTCATATATAAATCACATAAACTATACTTAATCACATGAGAACGTAAATGCATGTACGTAAAGGGATACAATAATCGTACAATAAGGCTCTACATCAAAGAGTGCTACGCTGAAACGTAAAAAGCTACACAGATCCTAAGGACACTAGAACCTGATGCTCTGATATCATGGGTCACACCCCGCCCAATAAAATACCGGGTGATCAGTCCTATATTAAATTAAAACAGAAATGTCATCTGGTTCATTCTTAGCATCACTGTCGAAAACTTTTTAAAACTTATTAACCACCTAGTATTCAAAAGCTGATGTCAAAACTTTAATATTTTTATTTAACAACAACAACCATATAAATATCAATACGAACCATTCACACAAACCATGAATCTAAAGCAATACTGAATAAATCAATAAATGACCGGTCGAATAAACCATTGACAGAAAACCAACATCCACTAATATAATCAAACAAAGAATAGTAACTAGTACAAAATTCGAATGAAATGAAAATAGCAGGGGAAACATGCCCGAAAGAAATACCAAGCAGCATCCTACTCTAAGACTTAAATAACTGAAGCATCTATGTCCAAATCCTGCAACATCCACACCTGTTGCAGCTACGCATCCCTGGAATAGATCTTCAAGTTTGGCATCCCTGTGGATGGATACTTAAAAAGTTTTGAAAATATTTTGCAAGTATGGGTCAGAGCCCAAAGTCCTTTTGAAAATATTTTGCAAGTGAATTAAAATGCAACAATTAAAATGTAAGAATGCTCTTCATATTTAAGTTATTGTCACACTCCTTTGATATACATCTCACCCCTCCTCTAAAGTGCACACCTAACGCTTTCTTCCTGACCCTCATAGTTACACTACCCCGTCTAACTAGCCTTGTCATGAAACTCCTTGAACTCTACTCTAACCCGAGTAATTTGTATCTTGACTTCGTAAGTTATTTATCGCATTTACTTAATTAATCATTTTCTTAAAAGCCATATAACATTCACTAGTTATATTAGTAATACAAATCCCCTTCATGTATTTAATTACCCGTATATAATTATCTACTCCATTATATACGTAGAACTATATTCCACAATTATACATATGTTGAATATAAATAAAACCTCTCTTAAAAGACATATAACATTCACTAGTTGTATAAGTAATACAAATTATCTTCATGTATTTAATTACCCATATATAATTATCTACTCCATTATATACGTAGAACTATATTCCACAATCACACATATGTTGAATATAATTAAAATCATCCTTCTAAGTAATACCTCATCGGATGCATTCTATAAAGTGCTATTATCCTAGGTCTACTCAGTCCCACCTGGATTTCTGAGACAACTAGCCATCGCCGAATCAGAATATAAAAATATAAACGTATTGGAGACGGTCATATTCCCCCGAGTGTGAAGACAATCATCTCGATGCCCACCTCTATTTGGAATCTATGACCTGGGGATATATTCGCCCTACTCCTCAAGATAGGGGATTCACCCACATCGCGCAACCTCCCCCGATAGCACTAGAGCATATAATTCTAAATAAATACCAAGCCACTAGTATTTATGAGCACACAATATATATATACTACCACACTACCGTATATATATATATATATATATATATATATATATATATATATATATATATTAATCCCAATTTTACCGTGTACAAAGTCCGTAACACTAGCCAACATATTCCCGAGTCTATGGTCCCACTCTAATTTAATTAATTTACCCATTAATTAATTTAATATCTCCCTGAGTCTATGGTCCGACTCTAATTTAATTATTATGACCATTAATTAACTTAATATCTCCCCGAGTCTATGGTTCGACTCTAATTTAATTAATATGCCCATTAATTAACTTATTATATCACCGAGTCTATGGTACGACTCTATTTTAATTAATATACTCATTAATTAATTTAATATCTCCCTGGTGTCACATAACCAATGTACCCGGACTCGCTCACCTAGACCGAATTTCCATCTCTTAGAACTTACTTCTCAAAATTCCATTATAAATAGAACGATTGCATCATCCTATAATAAATTATTTCCGCTATAAGCTTTAATTAATTAATGCCCCATTAATTAATCTATTATCATGGTGTCACTCAACTAAAATATTCGGACGCCCCCTCGGTCCATAATACAATATCTCCAATTAATTATTCAAAATTCTCCTCAATAAAGTTTGCACAATTATTAATCCGAGGTTTTCAATTTACTCAATCTGCCCAGATTTTTAAAATGCCATTTTGGGGCATTTTGGGGCCATTTTGGAAAAACGTATTAGAGAACGAAAGTTAGAAAATGCCATTTTCTAAAGGGCTAAGCAAACAGAATCACCATTAATAGCTTCTGTGAAGCTTTTTACCCACAATTATCTACTAAAATCCTTACGAATCAAAACGAGTCCCAATATCTTAATTCCCAATTTCTATCTCCAATTGATAATAAAGATATGAATACATACGATTGTTCCCCAACTTGCAAACAAAATTTTCTCTAATTAACTTATAATTTCTTCATAGCATGGAATTCATAAGCCCTTATCATAACAGTCCCAAAAACTTGATTCGTAACTTCCCCAAATGAAAACCAAATTTGTATTAACCCAATACCAAAATCATTTGTATAACACCTACTATGATTTTATTTGAATATCACCAAGTTACATTGAAGCAATTTAACCACTTACCTTATAAATTCGTAGAGTCTGAATCCTTTGATGAATATGATAGGTTTAACACAAGGACCCAAATCTTCTTCCAAATTGGCTCCTCAAAAGCTCCTCAAATGATCCCTTTTCTCTTCTCTACATATTTAGTTTTTTTCTAAAATGAGTTATGGATGCCCCCAACTCTCACTTTTAGGTTATAAAGTGTTAATCCCATTTTTCCTCTTCTGGGCCTAATTAAAATAGTCCAAATACTCCTATGTGAGCCCGGTCATGCATAAAAATACCCCGTCACCCATTTACCACCCCCGGGTACACTTTTTCGACTATCTCGACCTATCCGAACTCAACTGTTCACTCAGAATTGTCATCTAAAATACTTTATAACATTCTGTAATTTAAACCTCAAAATGCGACATATGCAAAATCCAAAAATGCTCCGAATTAATTAAATGTCAATTCACCAATTTAATAATTCCTCCAACTTAAATAAATGCTGCAATTCATAAATTTGAATTCTCCAAATTAATTAAGTTCTATTTTTAGAAAATAATTAAATTCTAAGTCCTCGGAATTACAGGGTATTATAAGTGCATGGAATTAACATTTATATAAGAATACACAAATTGAATAAGAATGAAAAGAGAATCCTTACCTGAGATTGTGTAGAGAAGTCTATTTTCCTCCTCCTAGGGTGTTCTTCCTCCTCTTAGGCCTTTGTTCCTCTCTCTCTTGAAGTGGGGCAGCTAGGGTTAGGTTATGATTAGTGGTGGGGAGTTATTTCTCTTCCTCATAATCTTATATTTTACCCGATTCCTGAGTTGGACTTTAGGCCCCAACTTTGGACCCCCAAATGAGCCCAAATACATAATCTAAGTAGCTTGATAACTATCCAACTCATACATATGTACCCCGGGACCATTTCTAAGGGTCTAAATTCCCAAGCGATCCCATAATACCTTTCAAAGTGTGTTCCAAATATTTATATCCCAAAAATATATTTAATTGTGACGTGAAACAACCCAATACTTTTTACTAAAAAATAAAATTTATTTTCCAATCATTAAAGTCAATTGTAAAATTTATAAATAACACCGAGTCTAATTACTCACAACCTAGATTAAATATTTTCATCAAATTAATTTAATCCCTGTTAAATTTAATTTTATTCTAAAAATATACAGGGTATTACATTTAAGCCTTGCCTCCTCTTGAACAGCCATACTAGTCAATTCATTCACATTCCATTTGTCTTTAATAGTATTATAGTGATTTTGTATTGGGTCATACTGAGGAGGTAAGGAATTCAAAATAAAGTAAACAAGGAAAAGCTATTTCACATTCATTCCCAAACTCTTAAGTTTGGCGGCTAGGTTTGTCATTTCGAAGATATGCGCATGCATCCCTTGAGATCCATCATAAGTCATTGTAGTTAATTTATCCATTAGTCCCAACGAGCAACTTGTTAGCACTACGAAAAAAAATTTCCACAACTTTCATATATTCTTTAGCACTATCAGTTTTGGGGAGTGAAGTCTTAATATTGTTTGCAACAGTCATTCGCATAAACATTATATTAAGTCTATTCAATTTCTTCAAAACTGTAAGGAGATTTTTCTCATCCGCAATACTAGTCTCAATAAGAGCAACGGGCTTTTCAGTTTGGAGTGTCAAGTCGATATCCACTGCACGTAAGTGAAATTGGACTTGTTCACACAATTGTGAAAAATTAATTCCATTGAATATCGGAACAAACGAAGCCTGCGAGTGAAGTGAAATAGGAGTAGAGAATGCAGTAGATATATAAATTAATAAATTTACATTAATGCCATGAATATGAACACATATTAACGAAAGATGATGTGATGGATAAAAAATATATTACGATTTTACCTTTGGGCATAAACCATTACATACAAGGCGTTCACTCAGTTTTATTTTATTTTTTGTAATAAGGTTCATAAATTTCTAATTAATTAGGCACGGTACCTTTGGGTGTTCGATTTTCACATAACTAAAAATTAAATTCTAATAACCCTATTTCAATTTTTAAAATTATTTCAAAATAATATACCTTTGGGCTAATTAACTATCTATGATTTAAAAAAATGCCTCTTAATATATCATTATTATATTAATACACACTTATATTTATTAAGTACATTATATAACATGATATTTATAATTACTATCTTGCTAGATCACTTTAGCAACTACCAAACACGTTTAAATTATAAAATTATATTAAAATAATGTCATGATCCATTTACATATTTATTTAACACTACAAAGAAATTACATACATTCTAGAAAAAATGAAAATTATACTTACCATATGTATCTAAAAAAATATTAACAAAACTACTCTACATTTCATTATTAAGCATGGGTCATAAAGGCTTTAACATCTCAAATAAGGGAACATCACCCATTATTCATTTTGATAAAATACTCATTGGTTAGTGCACTACAAGCAAAGATGATCGTGGAAGTTCTTAAAGACAATATGATTAGAATTCATGATGGCAGAATAGTTAAAACATCAGTTAGGATGGAATGATATATACATGATAATATGTTAGTTCAAAAGTTAATTACTAAGGAAAACAATCAACTTTCATATATGAGTGCAGTGATGAAAAAACAAAGCAAATGATATACGAACAATACCAGCATCAATCACACACAAACACACAAGAATTTAGTATGTGTGTGTGTGTGTGTACAACCAGAGGATCCCACAATAATGTAGAAAAATGCAAAAACATGGAGAATGACAGAAACTAATAATGACTCATAAACGTGGCCTTGATACCAGTGTAAATCTTGATGAATTTATTAGACACCAAACAATCAATTTTGAATCATTGTGTTTCTCACATAATAGATAATAAGTGTAAGAGTACATTGACCCATTATAGTGTTTGTGTTGCACTTTTTGACCTATTACAACAATAATTTAGTGTTTTCCTCTTTTAACCACTGGATAATTTTTTAGATTTAATGTGTTCAAACTTTTCTCACTAAATTTCAACAACCAAAGATGGGAAAGGGTGCGAGCTTTTATAGGATAGGGAGATGACTCAATTTTAACACAATAGTTATGTCTCTTCACTTTCAAAGAGACACATTTCTATAATATTCTAAAATGCTATACAAGCATTTATAGTGAAAACCATCAGGTATCCACGCAGGCACACTAAAATTAAATACCCAAAAACACATCTGGCTCTGTTTACACACGAAACGCCCTCCTCTTTTCACACGAAATTGGCAACCTTCCAACTTCTCACCTTAAATGGCACCACCTTTTACTATCTCCAAGTAGTCCCTTCAATGATGTCTCTAATCTATTTATTGTCCTCCTTATAAATCTTCACATTCTTTGTAGGTGGAACTAAATGTTTGAAAACCCAATAGCCCAAAGCAATATCCCTACTTCTCTCTCTTTTTTCCCCACGATTTTTGGTTTGATGACAGGGGTGAGTAGTTTTTTTGTTGTGCTAACATAGGTTGAGGTCGGTTTTGGTGGTGAGGATGATGGTGCCTCAGAATCGCCATCTGAGAAGGCTGAGCTTTGGAAAGAGAGATAATCAAGATAGATGAGGAAGTTTGATCCATGGCCCATCTTCTTCAAGCGATGTTTTATTATTGTAAGTTTGTCACCAAATAAAATACTGGGTTGAATTTAATTGTGAGAGTGATTGATTTGGGTAGAATTGGTTTTTGTGTAGGCTGAACAAGACTCATCTAAGGTTTATGCCCAAATTACTTTAATACCAGAAGCAGATGTAAGAACCCAATAAAAGATGTTCAGTGAAAAAGCACACAATATATCTTTCTTTTTATTTGTTTATTGAGAATTAAATCCATTGTTTATGTGTGTAGCAAACTGAGCCAAGAAGTTCTGATTCACCCTCCTCTGAGTTTCCAACGCCCAAGGTTTTAACTACTCCAATACAAACACTCATGACGGTTTGAGTTATTTTTATTTATTTTGGGATTGTGATTAAAAAAAATGTGAAATTAATCCATTTGAAATAGAAGTCACATAAAGTGCATGCCCCCTCTCCCTCTCTCCCTCCCCTCCCCTCCCCCACTTGATTTGTTTTTATCTTTTTTTCATAGAACCTTAACATCAATTTCAAATTACCAAATATTGTGTAAAATTGAATTTAACTCATTTCAAATTCACTCAACATATCAATAATTGAATCAACAAATTTCACTCTTTAATATTTCATCAAAGATGTTTTGTCGTGTGGTTCACATTCAGTTGACGGTATGTTACTTGACCGAGTATTATCTCCAAATAGATTGTTTTAATTTAATTGACATTGATTCCTTTGGGAGCGACTCCACTTTCTTGAGATTTGCTTTTGGTGCTTTGAAATTGGATGGCAATATCACAAATATAAATTGTGGGTTCTATACTTTTAATACTTTCTTTGGGCATCAAGTAAAAGAAATGAATGTTGTAAACTTTTTTTTTGTAATAGAATATTACTTTAATGCATATATCTGATTATTACTACATTTGTCTTCTATAAAGTAGCAGGGGTGGATATGGAAACTATCAAGGTATTAGATTTTAGGATAATGTACGTTTTGTTGTAAAAATGATCAATTTATATTTTTTTAGCAGGGGCGGATATGAAAACTATCAAGGTATTAGGTTTTAATATTATGTTATGTATCATGCTTGTATGTTTAGTGAAATATTAACGTAACCTATATCCATGATTTTCACTACATATGTCTTCTAGATGGGAGAAGGGGTGGATATGAAAACTATCAAGGTATGAGGTTTTAATATTATATTTTTTCATATTGTCAGTCATGTTTTATTTTTAATGAAATATTACAGTAACTTACTTATTTACTAATTTAATAAGAGTGGAACTTTGTGGAGTGTTTTGGGTGTAAAACACTATTGTTATTAGTTTCCATAAGATTCGAGTGTAATGAAGTCATTATTATATTTTTATTTTTAAAATTGGGTTTGTGATGAATTTGCAGGTCTTATAGATGTTTTGCAGTATGTAGAGATCGATTTGAAGAAGATAGTTGTTATATTTAAGTAAAAGGCTTAGGAGATGTGTATGGATAAGTTAGTACTAATGTTGACTTCATAATTCATTTTGTGGATTTTAATTTTTGTTCTTTGTCCCTTCTACAATTCTACAAAACTGAATATATGTTCTCGTATTTTTTTGGTAGGTATTGCATTATCGATTTTTCTCAACGAAAGAATTCATTGTCATTTATAAAGGAAGATATTAACATGTATGTTAAAAAACCAAATTCCAATTTCCTTTTAAAATACTATGAAAAAAATTAAGAATTTTGATGAATTTTTAGTTCTGGATTCAGATGAACATTTGATTATGTGTTATAGCGCAATAGGAAGTTGAATGTGATTCATTATTTGAGTTCTTATGTTGCACATTAACTGTTTGTTAAAATTCCCTAAAGAGGAGACCATTATTTTGTAGATCCAAGGTTCTTTTGTTCAATGTAACGGGGTCAAATAACTTTTACCAACATGGGTTCGCAAGAGGAATTTTCATGGGAACCAATGCAACAATAATAGAACACACCTTAAGGTATACATTTGAAATTTTTTATATTACCCAAGGAAACTTCTAAGTTTATACCTTGCCTCAACCAATAGCCTAATATTTCAAGCCAATGTTTATTTTTAATTCCAATGAGTTCTGATTCTACATTGATTCTCCTTTCTCTGACTTAAAATTGTTTGGTATCTTAATGCAGACTGTTGTTCTCAAGGTTGGAATGTCATGCCAAAGCTGTGTTAGGACTATTAATAGGGTCTTAGGAAAAATGGAATGTATGTCAACCTTCTTCATTGTGATTCTAACTTTCAATTAACTTGCTTATGATTCCTATGATGCATTACAAAAAATATTTCATTTTATATTAGAAAACAAACAAAGAGGTTTTTACTTTCGAGAAGCACCCAAACGATTACTTTCAGTTTTACATCAGACAATTTCATGAATTTCCATTTAGAATGGCTATATGTATAATTTCTTATCAAATTTATTTTTCAGTTTATACATGTAGTAATAACATTATGATAAAAAAAAAAGGAATTATAATATCACATGATGCTTGAGTGGTGCTTAGTTTATCTGATGAGATAATCTTTATATATACACTCCATGCATACATCTTCACACCTTCATGATTATTGTTTTATGTAGTGTATTTTCTTTTTCAATAAAATTTGGGTGTAATAATAGTATGTCACTGTGGGTCTAGTAGGCTAAAGTTTACGAGGCATCTTCTATTAAATATTCAAGTTTTAACACCCACACCCACTCCCACATTACTTTAGGGTCTCTACAACATACCTCTATTATGAATGGATTTTTTTATGAATAGAGTCACATTTTAAAAGAGATCCATCTCCACCAATTTATCAAAATTTTCAAAGTGAGGTGATGATCACAACTTTCAACAGTATGATATTTAGGAAATTGATAACATGTGCCCTTACTCCATCAACAATGGGTGAGACAATCCTGTAAATGAAGAGTATAACGGTTCACAGTGGGAGAAGTTAGTATAATCCATGTTAAATTCTTTAAGTTCCCTCTAATTTTAGAGGGTGATTGACGAATCTCGAAATTGGACCCACATGTTCAATTGCCCAACTTTGGTGCTTCGTTAAAAGTCATAATGTTGTGCATATTGAGCTTAAATAGGAAAAAAAAAGACACCTCCAACTCTTCAAAAAAACAACATTTTCACATACCAACCATTTATTACCTTTTACCATGGTTGCTAGTTTGTTCTCCCCCAATTTGCTTCAATAGCGACCTTTGGGGTACATTTTTTAGCATCAAAATAGCAAGGATAAGGATTTTAAAAGAGTGTATATGATGACATTATTTATGGACATACATCATGAGGACCCATATATATATATAATGTCTACTGAGATTTTGATCTTTTAAATGCTATTATTGTGAGATTATATATTTATATTTAACAAAATACTAGTAGAAGTAAGCCCTGGTGTAAAATGGGGTTACTGCTGTAAGGGGAATGCTTCATAACTGTTAATTATTTTGTCCCACCTAACTAATTAATAAATTTGGGTTTTGAGTAGTTCAGATCATATATGGATCTTTGATGGAACATGAATACAACTGTCCTTACTTAAATGGACACAATTTAACTCAAATCATACAATCAAAAGCTCCACTAACTTGGGATATAAGTAGAATACAACTTAATTGTGGACTCATCAACTGGCCAACAGTAAACTGTTGTCTTTACTGGTGTGAAAAAGTTTGATGGCAGTAGGTATAGGCTTCAGGAAAGAGAATTATGTTTTTAGAGTTTTCAATTTGGGGATTTGGAGGTGTAGCACGAAGTTGTTTTTTGAGTTATGGGTCCAATGTGTTTAATTTTTTTAAGTTGTTCTTGCCGTAGTTGTGAAAGTGTTTGATGGTAGTAGTTATAGTCAATTTTGATTGACATATTTTTGTTTTTTTTTCTGATTGTTTTGTTATATATGAGTTTTCTTTTAAGTAGTATATTCATAAGTTTACCTGTTTCTTCATTTTATTTTACAAATTCATTACCATTTAAGCCATATATACATCTTTAAGCACCCGAGACATAAGAAAGATATATAACACATTGTTTTCTAATTTCATAAGAAGTAATTTCTTGAACCAGTATGCTGACATCTTTGGCTACCTCTCGAGGGTTTTAAAGATTACATAAACAATGCAAAACCTTGAAGTGTAGCCTAATTTCCATTCAAATTTGTCAACAAATTACTACACAAAATATCCTATAATATTGGCTCCATCATCAACTACCTTATTCAGCTGAGTCAAATAGGCTTTGTAGTAATTCAATGGCCAACTTTCAATTATGCAGCATTCTCATTTTGTATATATTTGGACTCTTATATTTTTTAAATATAAATATAAATACTCAGTGGGTGGATTGAAAACATGGACTTTAAAGACTATTGCTCCCATGTTGATTTAGAAACATTCAGTACATAGGTACTTGAAACTACTTAATTTTAATTTTCCCCCCACCTTTTATTCTTCCCCTCTTTGTTTAGCATATTCTATTAATTCTCATTTCCGTTTCCAGATCATCCTTATCGTATATGCCACATTAAACTTTCTTTATAAAGAATGCCAAGATATGCAAACAAATGTGAAGTTCTAAATATTGTATGATATGTAGTTTCTAAACATTTCGTTTAATACACACTTATTTTCGCTCACGAGACGATCTATTGTGCTAGAAGATATCAATGAAATATGCACCAACATTTATATTATTTCCTTTCTACATATTTGATGCACATATATTTATTTTAATTTAGCCTCAATTTAGGTTACGAACCCATTGCAATGGCCATCAACAAAATCATTGGTACCTTACACATCCTTCGTCTAAAGCTCAACAACTATAACTTAGTCTGTGGATATGAAAACTACACAGTCTCCAACATTTTGGGCAAATGACGTTACGGGAGACAACGCAGGAGATGATATCACAAATCAAAAGGTAATATATAATTATTCATAATTTATTTACAAATATATATATTTATTTCCCAAATTCTAATCCCTCAAACGTAAATAACACGAAAAGGGACTCAAAAGTTTTAGTCCCGACATTATCAATCTTAACGAAGGTCTATGCAGCACCCAAGGAATTCCAATGTCAATTCTACTTTTTCCTTCTCTAAAACACATATTTGATAGTAATAAGATTGTAAATGAACACCATTCAAAAAGGAAGAAATTTGTCGGGTAATTCGAGAAAATTTAGCCATGTTCTTGAATAATATTTTCAAATGAAAAATTTAGATACATTATTAATTTATTTTTCCCATTACTTAATTGCAGGAACACGAATGAAAGGAAAAATAAGTGACATTATATCCAAAATGGAGTACTTCAAAAAATTCTGAGAATATAATTTGGGATGCATATTAGATGGGCCATGAATTGCTGAATAATTGCTTATACAATATATAGTTACATAATTGCTTATTTTGTTATGTTTTTGCGGAATATTATGTAGTTATATTTATTTTACATGTTTCGTGATTTCAGATACTCTGAAGTTTTTAACCAATTTCCTATTTTCATTTATCATCTTTCACATGTTTACAATTCCTCATATGTTTCTCCTACACTAATGTATAACCCGCGCATTGCGTGGGTTTCCAACTAGTATTCAATAAAACTCTTAACCAGTAAAACTAGTACATGTGTAGTTATTGAATATTTCCTTAAAAGTCCATAATAATATAATTAAATACATAATAAATCATGTGGATCGCACTTCAAAATATTTAAACCTTATATTTTTTCAACATAGTGGACATTCAAGGGGAGTGCTATAAAATATGTATTTATATGAATGTCCACTGATATCCCTCACTATTGAAGAATCTTTTGGGACGCCTCATTTTAAATTATAAATAGGGGTGATACCCCTTGGGTAGTGATATCAATCAAATAAAAAACTCTTCCTCTATATTATCTACGCAACTCATTTATTTTACGATACTTATTAATACGTATATAAAATATTAATAGTTGTTCGTATAAACTCAAAAATAATAATAGTTATTCGTATGAACGCATATTTGGTTCATACGAATTAGATTTACTCAAATTTTGTTCAAACGGCTAACATTTATTCTTATAAATCTGAAGAATGCTTACATTTTCTTCTTAAACATTTCACACTATTAATCTGTGTTCTAAAAGACGCTTGAGGCTTGAGGGTTGAGAGAAACGTATCGCCTACGCCTTGTTTCGCCTTATTCTTGGTAAATGGCTTAAGACACACTTTTTCTTTTAAAACAAAGATACCTTAGTGAAATGATATCTCCATTTAAATAATTTTTTTTACAAATCGAATCAATATCTTGTCCAAAACAATCAAAATACACTTTATATATTGATTATGGAGCATGAATATGAGAAAGATGGCTACAAAACATATGAATATATTTTCAAAATTCAATGTTCGTATTATTTTATTATATTATTAGCCTTAGAATAATTAAAATAAAAAAAAAAAGAAAAACATCTTTTTATGCCTAGGGTCCTAAGGCTTGAGGCTTGACCACGCCTCGCGCCTTTTAGAACCTTGCTATTAATTATATGTGAACCGCCACAGATACCGCATCCAACCCGCATTGTCACTTGGGCTCAATAAATAACATTTATGCAGCGCATTTCCTTTTCCATCTTGTTTAACAAACTCTCCAACAGATTATAAATTCTACTTTTATACGTACCTGGAATAAGGGTGGCAATTCGTATTTTTGGGTCGTGTTTCGGGCCGACACGACAAGGGTTTTTCGGACACGAACACGATACGACACGAATTCGTATTTTTTTAGTTGACACGAACACGATCCAAATAGAAACGACAGAACACGACACGAAACGAATAATACGATTTCTTTTCACACAAAATTAAATATAAATTAACACGAAAACACGAATAAAAACACGATTAACGCGACAAGACACGATAACACGAATAACATGACTCATAATTTTGACATGAACACGACACGACACGACACAACTTCGTGTCAAAACAACCCGACACGAACACAATACGAACACGACAGATCGTGTCAATTTTTTGTCATTCTGTGTCGTTTTTAAAATTGCCACCTTACTAACCAAACCCATCATTTTTTCTTTTCTTTTTTCTTTTCCTTAGAAAAACAAACACATCACTTAACACTTAAGAAATAAAAGGTCAGTGCTACATTTTGGCTCCTAGGATTAAAAAAAACTACTACTTTGGTTTGGCTTATTTTGAGTTTTGAAAAAAAAAAATTATTTTATAAATTTTAATCTTCTAAACATACATCTTATCAAAAAGCTTTTGACAAATTATATGCATGCCCATTATTTTCATAACTGTAATGTAAAGAAGTAATATGACTGAAAAATTAAGATTTGACCATTCAAATACATTTTAGGCGCATTTACTCTGTGAAATCCATTAGTTTTCATTGTATTGGGTTGAGGTACACTAATTTTCATAGTAGTTGTTTGGGATGAAAATTGACGAAAATCGTTAGTTTACCAATTAAACTGTCACTTGACCCTTTTTTCAACAAAAATAATGATCTTGCCTCTAAATATATTAATACACATTAAAATGTATATATCTTAGTATATTTATACATTATATATAGTATATTAGATATACGTTATATTTTGAAAAAAATGAAAAGTGTAATATTCAGAAAATTAAAAAACATTTGGGATTTGTTTTACTATACGTAATACTCTTAGACCATAAATATCGTAATAAAAGATAATAGTATGTACATTAAAGAAAAGTATTTATAAATTTTGGTATATAAAGAGTTTTATATACAAAATGTATAAGAAAAATATTAATTCAAAATGGGGATGACCAATTTGACCGTCACTTGACCCATTTTTTTAACTAATATATGATCTTTCCTCTACATATATCGTAGTATATTTATACATTATTTAGATCATATTAAAAATAACAATGTTTTTAGTTTAAAGTAATAGACAATTTTTATTTATAAGAAATTTTAAAAAACTGTTTTTCATAAATAATGTAATTTTTTTATTAAAAAAGTTTTAAAATAACGTTTTGTTTTTATTTTCATAAAACACAGTTTTTAACATACATACATTTTTTTTAAAAACAAAAACAGATAAAAAAATTGTAATATATATATATATATAACAGTTAAAAATATAAAATAAGTCAACTCAAAAGTAATAGTATTTTTTTGGTATATTATTGAGCAAAAAACCTAGGAATGGGTATGGTTAGTGCTAGTGCTAATGCTAGTTGTGCTGGCTTCTAGGCGGAAAGTTTCATTTATAACTAGGTGTCAACCCGTGCGATGCACGGATGTATTTAAAAATAATAAGTTTTAAAAAATTGTGAATTGTTAAATATTTCAGTAATAAATATATATTACAAAACTTCAAATATTGCGAAGAAATATTACAAAATCTGTTAGGGGAAAAGATAACTAAACTCATAATAAAGAGTACCACATAGAAAATTTTACAAATAGTTAATTTATATAATTGTGTACAAAAAGATGTAAAATGAACTTGTTTAATTATAAAGAAGATGAAGATCAATATTTAAGCTGTAAATATTACCTAGAAGAAAAATGGATAGTGAAATAAAATTAAATTGTAAATTTTTTTAAGAAGGTAGCAAGTGTCATACTCAATTATTGCATCTAAGGCCACAAATGGGAAGTAATCTTTCACGGAGGTCACCTCGTAAATGAAAGATAATTTATAATATTATATTATAATAAAATTAACAAATGTAAAAATTTGCACATAGGAAGTTTCATAGGGCACTAAGAAAATATGGAAAGTGGGAAAATCATTTAAAAAAATACACCAATTTGGTAAAACAATTCACTCAAATCTATAGACATGGCATTCAAAATTTATACTTAACAACATTACTATTAAGTTACTCCACCACCAGAACATAGCCGGAATCACCCAGTCACCTTTGAACACCAAGAAATATCCACCATCACACCACATGTCACTACACCAAAATGTTAATTTTGTGACTGCCTTTTTGTGACTGCCAATAGGGGTGACAAACTATTCACTCCCGGGAGCAGTCACAAAATTATTTGTGACTGCCATTAGGGGTGATAAAATTAATTGGTTAAAAAAAATTTGAGTCAATTAGTTTGTTACCGCTAATGGGAGTCACAAATGTTACAGTCACGAAATTTGTGACTCCTTTATGATGTCGAGAAATTTATAACTGTCACAAGAACTCACAAGTTTATTAGTAGACACAAGTTATGACTCTTATGAGCAGTCACGAAATTATAACTGCTATGAGGAGTCACAAATTTTAGTCTTAGACTTAATTTACGACCGCTATTAGCGGTCTCAAATTTTGGTATAAGACTTAATTTATAACTGCTATTGGCAGTCATAAATTTATAACCGCTCCCAACAGTCACAAATTTTTATTTTATACTCAATTTGTGACTGCTATTAGCGGTCACAAAATTTTTCACCTACTTTAATTTCCCTCTCTATCTGTACGTGAAAGCTCCCGCCCTCTTCTCTCTCTTTCATTTGCCAAAACCTCTATCTATACATTTCTCTCTATCTGTACATTTCCCTCTCTATCTGTACATTTCTCTCTCTCTACGAATCATTTCGATCGGTGAAGAAGCCGATTACCATAGGGTGTGTGCGCATTTCTCTCTCTCTACGAATCTTGAAAGAAAACCCTAAAATGCTTAAAGTTTCAGTTGTTGATTAAAAATTGAATCTTGGAATCGTTTGGGTTTCAGGCCTTGGTGAGAGTTGTTCTTCATCAATAACGTTCATTTATGCTTTTGAAACTGAAGCATAAACCGAATCTTGGAATCGTTCAAGCCAAAACAGTATTGATATAGATGCATTGACTGCCTTTAGAGGAAAAGATACTAGGGGGGCGACTCGTGGTGTTGGACCCGTGTCCAAAAGTAAACTTAAGGAAATTGCTCCTATAGTATCACAGTTGACTAGAGCAAAGACACGAGAAGAAAAACATGATGAGGATATGGCGTTTCTCAAATCATCAGTTACCATGCTTTTAAGTGCTTTTCAATCGAATGGATTGAAAATACCAAATCCAAGTCCTCGCAATTATACTCCTGTCCCACATCCAAGTCCTCGTAATTACACTCCAGTTCCGCATTCAAGTCCCCATGATTACACTCCAGCTCCGCATTCAAGTCCCCATGATTACATTCCTACCCCCCGTTAACTGAGCCAAACTTTAGAGATTCAACTGAGCCAAACTTTGGAGATTTAACTGATCCTCCACATGATCCATATGTCGATTTATTAGATTTTTCAAATCAGAGAAAGATTGCAAGTGGACAAGTTGTTGCTTCAGTTGCTACTGGAACGGTGGTGCATGGCCATCAATTGCTGATATTTGAACGTAAGGTTTACGTTAGTAGTGTTGAGCCAGGAGAAGAGAATCATCCGTTGTATCGTCGAAGTCATGGGGCGGACACTATTAAGGATGTCGAGAAATCTTGGGTGGTTTGGCCGTTGCTTTGTCTTATCCTTAAGTGATCCAGAGTAATTTGTCTTGAGAAATTTGAACAAATTGTCAAAGTGAACAATTAGTAGTGTTTGAACTCTATTTTAAATATTAGTAATATATTTTGAATCAATTAGTAATCTGTTTTGAATGTATCCAGTGTCTATCTGTTTTGAATATTAGTAGTGTTTGATGTTGGATTGAATATTAATATCATTTTCTCTCCGTAGCTGGTAGGGATGAATTGATAAAGTCAGTGATTCTTCATATTCTGCTATACAACTTCTATATATACAAATGGTATATTGGGCCATTAGATAGGCTTCAATCTTGGGTTATAAATTTTTTATGTACTGGAAATACATATAAGTGGGTTGTTACAACTATTTCTTGGTCTAACAGTTGTGCAACTCATGAAATTAGACGATCTTGATCGTGTATTTTGGATTCTATGGTAGCACTGATCAAACAATAGTAGCAGAAGATGCAGTGGATGCTGAAGTGGCTCTTGTTAACTTAGATGGGAGAAATGCAGAAGAATTGAAGTCAAATGCGTATGTAGAAGGGGATCATATGGAAATAATGGAGATCAATGATAACCAAGAAAAAGCAACAGATCAAATGATTAGTTCAGAAAAGAAGGAGAGGTATAAGAAGATTCAAGATCACATTACCAAGATCCACAATCAAGACTTGTCCAGTGAAGAAACTCAGATTTTTGAAAATTGTTCTTTGTCCCTAAGGTGTACTATCATTCCAGATCATGAGCAAAATCAGGCTGCAAGGCCTGTTTGTGTCTCTGATAATGAAAAGGATATCCACATTCCTTTCATTGAAGAACTCCATCTCTTTACTAAGATCATCGATAAAAAGCTTCGATCTCTGAATACTTCTCCTCCTGATTCTTCTTTGCACCCAGCAAATATAGATGTTGAGATAAAAAAGAAACAGTTCAAGATGAAAGATCCTCTGTTTAGAAGATTCACAAGGTCCTCTACTAAAGGTATCAATCATTCCTTTACCTCTATATCCAAATGATTAATACAATGGTTTGGAACATTCGAGGGGCAGCTAAGAAATCCTCATCTAGAAGAATTAATGTTTTCTGTAAAATGCATAAAAATCCTCTTATTGCTCTGTCAGAACCAAAAGTAGATGCTTCAAAAATTGGTTTTTACCAAAGGAAGTGGGGCTTTAAAGGATGTGTAAGTAATATTAGTGGGAAAATATGGATTTTTTGGAGATTTGACATTCAAGTTCAGTGCATTGTTGATAATATTCAGAACTTAACAGTGAAAGTTTCTCACAATGCTTTGAACACAGACATCAATTTAACTTATGTTTATGCTAAATGTACTAGAGAAGAAAGAAGAGAACTGTGGGATCAGATGTGCCTCCTATCTGGTTCATTTCATAATCTCCCTCATTTGGTCCTTGGGGACTTTAATGTTGTTTCTTCTGAAGCTGAGAAATTGGGTGGCAATGCCATTGGTCATCATGCTGTGGATGATTTCAACCAAGCCATTGAGGATAATGGTTTATCTGATCTTGGATATTGTGGTACTAGATATACCTGGTGTAATAATAGAGATGAAGTGGGGTTGATTATTGCAAGGCTAGACAGATGTCTGATGAATAAAAAATATCTTCAAATTTTCCCAAACTCTAAAGTACAGCATTTAAACAGGGCTGCTTCAGATCATGCTCCCTTACTGCTATCTATTAATAATTTGAGAGAGACCTCTCCTAGATCATTCATTTTCCAGAAAATGTGGTGTAAGCACCCATCTTTCCTTGACTTAGTTGAAAAGTCTTGGTCTGAATCTTCAAATTTGAATGGTCTGCTTAAGTTTGCTGAAAAACTTAAGAGACTAAAAGGGGATTTCAAGAAATGGAATAAGGAGGTTTTTAAAGATGTTTTCCAGAAAGTGAAAGATCTTGAGGATTTAAATCTTCAAATGGAGCTAAATTTTGAGTTGAATCCAACTGATATTAATAGAGCTGAAAACATTAAAGCTGTGGGAATCAGAATGTGCTCTAGGTGTAAGGCCTGTCAAAGCCAAGTAGAAACTATTGATCACTTATTCCTTGGTAAGATTTCTTGGTAAGTGTACTTTTCTAGCCTAATGGGCATGTCGAATTCACATGTATATCCAATACAATTTTAAGAATAACATTATTTTAAATTCATTTTCCTTGTGCATTTCTGGATGCGTCATGTATGAAACCTGTATTATTTCTTAAATATGTACTACCCTGCCGAGGTCTACTAATCAGCAAACCATCATGTTCACAACTTTGTAGTCGTTTGGTACCAGTAACTGTTTATTTCTATGCTGCTAAACTCTCAAAGACAACATCTCTATTAATTATATGACAGGTATGTGAATTACTATTTCATAAGGTTTATTTGATTGTTGTATTAATAGTCTGGGGGACTTGATTGAAAATATTCAAGAATGGTTTTTATGTACCTATAAATTGTCACATATGCATAGAATGCTTCTGTTTTACAATGATTTTTGTATTCAAGTAAAATGGATGGTTTTTGGTTCAAGTTGTGCTATCATTTTTAATTATCAATTCACATGTCTTATTTCAGGTGAAGGAGTAGGTAAGATATAAGTGAAGCTATCATTTAACGACGAGAAAAGGTAAGATGATGGTAATGAAATTCATATATGTTTACCCAACTTTGGGGAAGTTGTTTGTTTGTATCATTCCTATCATATCCATCACCACCCCTTTATATAGATTACTTTGTAGTTATTTGTAGATTCAAAGTTTTGGGATTACTATGTAGTTGAACGGTGATGCGTGCGGTTCTTAACGGTGATGCGTGCGGTTCTTAACTCAACATCCTATTCAATAGTTGTCAATATTATTGTTAAATTGATGAAGTGGTTGAAATGACGTCCAATATGGACCTCGAGTATTGTAGTATAGCTGTTGTTGAGTATTTTTATTTTTTTAAACAGGGTGGATAGTCCTATCAATAAAGGGAACTCTGCCCAAATTTTTTAAAATTAGAACAAAAATATTGTACATTTATTTCACTTTGTTGTCGGGTAACGATTTTTTTTTTGCAATTTTCGTCATGCCTTCAGGCACGGGCATACGCTAGTATATATATATATATAAGCTATGGTAGCTTCTTTATCACAAAAAATGAATGTGTGTGTATATATATATATATATATATATATATATATATATATTAATCACATTTTATTATTTACAGGCATACACATGGCATATCCGGCATGCGTAGTATTCAAAGGCCTAAATCCAGGTGTTTACACTTCGTGGCAAGCAACACAAGCACAAGTTAATGGATACCGAGGCGCTGTATTAAAAAAATTTGAGTCCATTGAACTTGCTCAATATGCATACTCCGAGTACACGAGGGAGGATGTCACCGCATCAATACCCCCCACGGCTGATATACCTAGACTTCACGAATCGTATCCACTGCGTGGTGACTTCTAGTCTAGATTTTGAATGATTTGTTACATGTTCATGGCATTCAATGTCATCGAAGTGTTGTGTCGTTACTTTTTTTAGTTTATTTTTTATTCTATGTTCATTTTGTACTTAGCGCCCACTTAGGGGTTGTTTGATGTTAAATTAAGTTTAACAAGTTTTATGTGTACTGGATATTTGGAATATGAGAAATATAAATGAAACGTTGACAAAATTTTTAGACTTGTTATCATGATATTTATTTTACTTTCATTATTTCATCATTTTGTGAAAATATAAAGATATTTGTAATAGCTTTTACAACATTTAACAAATTTAATTTTGTAACTCCTAATAGGAGTCACAAATTTGTCACTACTATCAATTTTGTAACTGCTAACAACAGTCACAAATATATGATTCGTAACTGCTGACAGTAGTTACGAATAGCAGTTACAAATTGGGGTCACCAGTCATAACTCCATAGGGGTTATAAAAAATTATGACTGCTGTTAGGAGTTATAAATTTTCTTTTGTCACCCCCTAAATTATGACGGTAAATAGCAGTTATAAAGGTCATTTGTGAGTGCTAACAGCACTCACAAATCTCCCATTTTGGTGTAGTGTGTTGAAACCAACACCCGCAAGTAGCCACAACCCATCATCGTCAGTCACCATCTTCAATCACCACAACCATCATCACACCATCTTTCCACCGCAAACCACCAACATCCTCTCTCAAATCCAAAGACCCCCAACATATCTGGAAATTATATAGTTTAAAAAAAACTTATGAACAAAAAATCAATTAAAACTATTCAGAATAATTTTAGAAAAAAGTTGACCAGATAGATGAATCCGTCCAAATTTTCAAGAATTTAATAGTACGGTATGCGTTCTCCCATCTTTAAAATAATAAAAACTACCCGCGTCTAAACAATAGTAAAATATCCATTTTTTATGTGTACTTCCATCTCTCGGATTTGAACAACTTTATCACTAAAAACTCAAGAAGAAATTATAATATTTCTTCACAGACTTGTATCACGGTCGCGAGAGCACATTTACGAGGATGAAAACAAAGCAAAAATATAGCTTGTGGTTTACAGTTGCGATATTGATATTGAATTTCAAATGCACATGTACAGAAGGGGCAATCAACCACCAAACTCCAACCCGAAATCCATAACCCATCTCATACCCAACTTGAACCAAACTCGATTTTTAACCCAACTTATTGCTGGCAACCACCCATCTAGGCCTGTCAATGGGTCGGGTCTGGACCCGGATCCGACCCGACCCGAACTCGATCCGTAAAATAGGGTCTGAGCATATTTTTTTGGACCCGAGACCCGAATACCCGAAGACCCGTTTATTAAACGGGTAGGGTCTGGATCTTATACAAGACCCGGACCCGAAGACCCGACCCGAATTATACATTATTATTTTGTATATATATACATATATACTATAAATTTATATATATTTATAAATATATATTATCAATATAACATGTAAGTATTATATATAAAAATATATATTTATGTATATAATAAATATAAGTAATATACGTTTTATTTATACTAATAATATTCTACAATACATTACAAAATATTTTAATTTAAGATTAAATAATAAAGAAGGGGGATAAAATAAAATAAATATAAAATAAATGTACATATTTGACCAGACTCGGACCCGAACCCGAAGACCCGAATGGATCCGGGTCTGGATCCAATAATGTAGACCCGATGAAGACCCGAACCCGAACCCGATGAAGACCCGATTACACGGATCTGGATCTCCCTAAACCCGACCCGTCTCCGACTTGTTGACAGGCCTACCCATCTGGCCCCCTACCCAACCTCATACCTCACTCCGGCCAGAACTCACCCTAGTCTCGTTTCACTCTGACCCATCTCAATACGGTGATCTCAACCACACCAAACCAACACCTAGCCCACAACCCATCCTTCAAACAAGAACTAGCAGACCCGAGACTCGATTTTACTCTTTGTGTGGGTATATGGTAAAGGGGTTAGAGGTGAGGGAGTTTATTTGGGTGAGGAATATAGCAAGGCTAATGATTTAGGGAAGAGTGAAAGATTAAGTAAAAGTAGGGAGAGACCTAGTCTAATGGTGTTTTGGTGAGAGAGGGTAGTGGAAATGATGAATGTTGAGAGAGAAAGAGAGAAATGAGAGGACGAATATTGAGTTTGAAACAATGGTAGTGCTTATATATATAAAGGGAGGGGAAGTCACTCCTAAAATAGAGGTTGGAAGGTAAAAAGTTAGGGAGATAAAATGCAGGGACACTAGGTAATGAAGGGTGGGGGAGAGAGAATGACACGGAGAGAGAAAGAATTGTGTAGAGGAGGCGTGAAGGGTAATAAGTCCTTCACCAATGCCCTTTTCTATCTTGCATATTTTCTATGAGAGAAATTTTAAATGCTAAAAAATGCTCAAACGGTGGTAAAAAAAAGGTGATATGGCTGTTGAGTCATATAGAACTTTTCTACCTTCATTTCTAGAGGTGTAAATATGAGAACAGTTAGACAATATGACTTGGCACTAAATTAAGCAGCACGTTCATAGGAATGTCCAATTGGGTTTTTGAAATACAAAGACTTTTTTCAAAAAAAAGGATGCCATATCAGATTGATAGGCATTACCGTTGGAGATGTAAAATACATATGGTGTCCCAAAACTTTAGGAAATGTGCCATTACTCTTAACTGTCATTTAGAAATGGCTTTCGAAATAAGTCATTTGGAGATGGCCTAAAAGTGGGTGGAGAGAATTGTGGAATAAAAAATCGAGGGTGGATTAAGATATGATGCCACGTGGATAGGCTCATTGGTGAGGAGTCCTAGATGCTTGTATAAAATTTTATAGTAGTATAGAAATTTATCTTGGGGAGCTTTGTGAATACAAGAGAGAGAAGAGAAGTCAGAAATTTAAAAAGACATCTTTTTCTCCTCATTGTGGGGCTATCCGAGGTCAACTATGAAATTGTAAAGCTACAATGCGGTTCCTAACCATATGGTTCAAATAGATTTTACTCATTTGACTCATCATGATGTGTGTTTACAAAAACTTTGCCAGTTATTTTTAGCATTAAAGTTGCTCTAATAAATAAAAAGTATGGAATTGCTTCATCATTTGTGTAAAAACATGTGGATCTATAAGGATATTTTCACTTGATCATATAAAGTGGGCCTAGAAGCCCAATATGTTATTGTAATATCGACTTAATTGTCCTCACAAATATAATGATTTGACAAATTTAGGATGAAAAACTTGTATGTCTAAGACTCGGGAAGAGATCATGTGATAGAGCTTGGGCCTTGCAAGTTACAATCATTGTGTAAGTTTGATCTTAATATTTGATATGATAATGAATAAATCGAATTGGAATTGACCGCTACTTAAATTTATTTTGTTTTTCTGTTCAAATGCACTGCTTAATTAAAATTTTGAAAATTTGAAATCGAACATGAGTTATCGGATTGATTTGACACCTCTTACAAAAGTGATGGGTCCTTAATTTTTATTATTATATAAGATTATTTATTTTAATTATTAAAATTTTATATTAGGTATTGGAGTAACCAACACAACATTAATTATGGAGTGCTTCTACAGCTACTCAAAATTGGGACTCAAAATCGCGACTCGCAGGCATGGCGTTTCGCGATTGATTAGTGCCGCTGGCGCAAACCCACATTCTTAAGAGATCAACTAATGATAAGATGTCATATTAGCGTGAGTCCCAATTTTGAGTCTCAATCAAGAGTCTCCCAAGTATATTCCCTTCTAGCTTCAAAACTTCCCCGCTGCTCCAAGGATTCCGCTGCTTACGCAGCTCTACAAGGATTTGTAGTGGAGTGATCGACTAACTCGTTATATGGAGGAAAGCTTTTAGTGAAATATTTTCATTTCAAAGTCTTCTTTATCGAAAAGGGCTCTCCTCTCCTCTATAGCTTTTGTTTGAGGTGAGTGGGGAACATTTCCTCTAACTCACATACCATCTCGACTTCCTGGATGAATAGTTATTGTGCGGAGGAACAGAGAATCGAGGAGAGTCACCTCCTTCTCAGCAGCTGAGGTTGCGACCGCCATGAAGTTTTAGAGAAAAAAACTAACTGAAGCTTCAAGTTTTGATTTTGATGCATCGCATCAATTGTCAATTAATTTTGAATTAAATGTCTCAATATTTAACAACTTCAAATTTGGTTAGACAATGGTTACTAACTTTTAAATATTCCACTAAATTATTTTATGAATAAACATTTCTTTAACTATTACAACCTGAATGATTTTTATTAGGCTATTGACATAGCTTTTATAATGTCAATGTTTGATTAGCTTGGTTGAAATTAGTCAATACTTTTTACCATGACATGTAGTATTGTTGACAAATTCTAGAGATAAGGTTCAATTGTTTACAGAACTTTTACTGCAATAAGAGTTTTAGTGCTCTAGATCCACTGAACTATTAAATTTTGTATTTGAGTGAGTTGTCATGATTGTTTTTATCGTAGAGAGGCTTTCTGAACCAAGTGTGTAATTATAATAATATTGAGTAACATTTTTACTCCAAATTTTGTAGTTTTTTCAATAGTGGATGAGATGATCATTATATTATCTCAACTGTAATCTCTTTTGATGCGACCGGCACAAACACATTGTGACGATTTGTATTGAGAAAAGCTAAAGAATTCACTAAACTCCAATGTTATTTTTGCTTTTACCACCCAACTTTTACTAACCCAATAATTGATACCGAAAAGTGCAAGTATAGTCGTCGGTAAATATGAGATATGGGGTCTTATATCACATAAATTTGAATATATATATCCGGATATAGAACAGCGTGCTTTTGCGTATTTATTATTGTATGATGCAATCAAGTTGCAGGATATTAAATTGTAGCATTAGAACTGTGCCAAATAGTGAATACAGCCATTGAGGATAGACTCTATGATCGAACGGATAAACATAGTGCCAAATATTGTTATGCTTTATAGAAGACGACGCATTATTTGTTATATGCAAATTTAAAATGATTGAGTTAATACAGCCATGTAAAGCACTAGGAAACAATTATTTACGCCGCAATCAATCGAGTCCTTGTTATAATTTTAGTTAGTGGGAAAAAGCGAAGCGAAGCATAGATAATACCCATCTCTATATGTTTTCCAATTAAATATTCTATTGTCGATTATTATAGTATTAAGTTAAGATAGAAATACTGATTATTTTTACAAAAAAAAATTAGTGACCGTCCTACACACAATCATTAATATTTTAAAGAGTGAGGAAAAATAGAATTAGTGATTATTTTTACAAAAGAATTAGTGAGCGTCCTAAACACATAATCACTCATCTCCCTGTGGAATCATATATTTGGATAAAAAAACTCGAGAATAAAACAAGTTTTGTGAGAATCACATAAGATTTTAGAGTAAACTAAAATACGCTTATTTTTTTTTTCCTGTACTCTTATATTGTCTTTTTCTCGCGCAAACTTTAAAATTAAATATTTTCACGAATAATAGTTTGTTTGAGATAAAATTTGTGTAATTTTTGATGTTTGAAATTTGAAATTTCGCAGTGCAATTTCCATCTAGTTTTTTGGTGGTAAAATTTCGCAATGTCAAATTTCAACATTTCGCAGTTAGAAATTTTGCACGATAAAATTTTTCAATATATATATATATATATATATACAGAAAGTATTCTGTAAGGACTCTTTATGATACAGACTCTAGTACATACCATTGTTTAAAATAGTAAAAAAATGAATTTTTTAATGAAACTTCATGGATACAATGTTCACGGTTAAAAGACCATATATTATTTTTTTTCATCAAAAAAATCAATAAAAAACAGTTGAGATGAGGCATATGTAAAAAAATGGTATAAATATTCATTTTCAACCATTGAAATGTTGGGTCACCGCTAACCACTTTATAATTTAAATTTTTTTATGAAACTTCATGGATATGATCTTCTCACTGTCGAGATCATATTCATGATGTTTCATAAAAAAATTCAATCAAAAAGTGAATGAGATGATTGTCAACATTTCATAGTAAAAAATGCATATTTATTACATTTTTTTACGTATCACCTCATCTTAACGGGGTTTTTTATTGAATTTTTTAATGAAAAAAATTGAAGACGATCATTTCATCGTGGAGATCATATCCATAAAGTTTCATAAAAAAAATTATTTTTTTACTATTTTTAAAAAATGGTATGGACCAGAGTCTCCCCCATAAGAAATCCTTATAAGAGGGGTCTCATATATATCTATATAATAAGGAGTAAAATTTTTGACACTATTCCATAAGTTCATAACTTAATTAGAGGCTAGGATTGAATGGGCCAAAATTGAATCCAATGGTTGAGGTTGTTTCCCCCTCTTTTCTCAATGCAACTTTTACTTTAATTCAAAATTTAGGGTAATTTTGTAAGCTCACACACGATTTGTCTCATTCATACCAACTCCTCCAGCCTCACTGTCACGAGATCAGAAACGCTCTCTCTCTCTCTCTCTCTCTCTCTCTCTCTCTCTCTCTCTCTCTCTCTCAGCGATCGCTTTTCATTCTTCTTCATCGAGGTGAAGTGTTCCTACTACTATTCTTATTCTTTATGGTGTGATATCTATTTTTTTTTAGATTTAGATAGTTTAGATTAAGTGTTTTTTGGAAATTTTTGGGGATTACTAAATCAATTTTTTCTTTTGAAATTTTTGGGTGAAACTAAATCAATTTACATTTCAATTTTCTGGAGTATGAGTTATGGTTTTTTATTTTAATTTAAAGCTATTTTGGTTTCAATTTATGAGTTATGGTTTTATATTTTTGTGGGTACGATTTTTATATTGACTTTTTAGGTTTTGGGATTATGAAACGACATGTTTATGGATGTTGTTGAGTTTTTTACGATGTTGTTATGGCTTAATCATATTTTATTTGGTGTTCATTTCCTATGCAGTGCACAACAATGTAGGAGCACAAACATTCAAAAATCATAAACTTTTAGGTGAGTATTCTACAAAATGTGTCGAAAATATTTCACATTTTGATCATTCCCATGAAATTCACTCTCTATAGGGGTACATTTTAGATTTCTGTGATTTTGGCTTAATCATGTTTATTATTGAATCATTTGTTTTTTTTTTCTATGCAGAGAATACATACAACAACTCACCTCTCCTACATGGTTCAACATCAATGTCTGGGTTTTCTACGTATGTGAAAGGTTGTAAACACCAATGTTGTTTGCACTCCACATGTTCGAGGAAATGTCAAAGTGAGTTTTAATATCATCTCGCTTTTGGTTTTTTGGAAAGAAAATTTATTCATACATCATTATACACCTTTAACATCATTAGTAACCATTTGAATTTCTTAATTTGGTGTATTGGTTTGATTTTTAATTTTTGTACTTTTGAGAGAGTATTTGTTTTTCTTGCTTTTGTCACCATTTAAATTTGTTAATTTGGCGTATTGGTTTTATTTATTATTTTTATTGTTGTACTTTTGAGAGGTTATTGGCTTTGATTGCTTTTATCTCCAGTTCACCCTCCATTGCATTTATTCATTTGTTATATTAATCAATTAGATATTGGGGATGTTTTGTTGTATATAATGTTTAGTTGACTTTCCATTATCTTTATAGTTTTTATGTTTCAAGGCATCAATGTATCAGTGTATCAACACATTAACATATAGATAGGGTTTTGTGTTTCTCATATTGGGTTCCACTCAATTTGCTTGATATGACTTCATTACTTGGTTGAAACATGAGCGCTGGTTGTGATGATTCTCTGATACTGTGTTGACACGTTTCTTAATTTTCAGATGGAGTCCTATTACACCAATGGCATCCGTGAGCATGCTATGCAATGCCATCCTGATAAATGAATAAAATCTTTCGCTGAAGAGTGAAGCACATTCGGAAATAAATGACATCTCTTAAGGCGAACATTCGGTTACAAGGTATGTTTTGGGAGATGCCACATTCCCCGTTGTGGCTTATTTGTTTGTTTTGTTGTCTATTAACTCATTTTATTTATGGTATTTAAATTTGTTTTATAGAACCCAATAGGTTTCTCTATTTAGAGTATCCCAGTTTCTTATCGCATTTTCAAAGCATCTGTATCATTGGGAATTTCCTATAAATTGGGTGTGATAATTGTGAGTGACAATTTTGTTTCCCATATTTTGGGGAGTCTCTTCGCCTCGAGGTGAAATGATATTCTTCTCCACTTTCAGTTTATATTAATCCATTTGTAATGATTGAAAACATTTACTGTCCGCTTGGTGTAAATTTCTTAAACTTATACTTTGTTTTACATTTACTTGGCCGCTTGGTGTTACTTTCAGGGAATAATGCACTTTAAATGGTCAACATGGATGGAACTCAATGATTCTTTCTTATCCCACATGGATGCAGAAGAGTTCAAAATGGTAAGCCTTTTCAAGTCTCTATTGAAATTTTCAATGATCAACATTACAATACTTAAATCAAACGTTTGGGTAATTAGTGTCCATTCCTAATTTCCATACCATTACCTTCATATGTTTATTGGATATAATATTATTTATAGTTTTTCTTTCTTACGTGTTTGTGTTTATATGAAATTGAGTGGTTAGGATTTATGGCGCAAACTGTCGTATTCATTTTTGTGTTTTTGGAGTTGTTTTTTAACTTCTCCTTCTATAGTAGGCTTTCCATTTGTGTCAATTTTTAGCATATGAGAGGGCCAAATTATAAAACTGTGATCTGTAGCAGTAGTGAGTGTTTTGGTTTAATTTATGGTAACTAAGAAACTCAGCATAATCAAACCATATGTTGATTTTTAATAACTAACTTACCAAACTCAACATAATCAAACAATTTGTTGATTTTTATGTTTGAAATATCCACTATTATTTGTTTTATGTTTCTTATTGACAGACAATGCGTATCTTTGGATTGGTATTTATTAAAGTATTGATGTGTTAATGTATGAAAGGTTATTAATAATTGAATGAGAATGAATATGATTTTATTTGTTTCTCTATTATATAGTGATACAGTGAGTGTCTCTGTAATGTACACACTTTAACCAGTTAATTCCATCAAGTTATTGTCTTAAATAGTCAGTGAGTTTGAAATATGTGGATGGAGACTGGTGAGGTTTCAAAATAAATCTAGCTGAAATGAATTCAGCACATAGAGAAGTCGAATGAATCAAGTCCCAGAGATTCTTCATCGGAGCGTCTTGGTTGTAAATTTTTAGATTCACAATTACAATCACACCTTTATCAATATTTGAACATGTATTGGCCCAAGAGACTGTCATCACTATTTGTTTTAGAGTATTACCTGACCAGAAGAAGTTTATGACCAGAAGAAGGCCACTGGGACACTTATAGATGTAAAAACTGTAGAGGAGGATTGGGAGAACGATAGCTTTAACAAGATGTATTCGGCCAGCAGTGGATTAGGCCATCGGTGGATAAAGTATGCATTATTGTCAAGATTACTGTATTAAACTATTGTGTCTCCTTGCTTCATATTGCTTTATTTATGTTCAATTAACGTTTTGCTAATTATCTTCATTTAACTAAAATTTTGTAGCATATTGTGATAATTTTTTAATTGAATACTATTTCTTTTGATTTTCACTCAAGCATACACCAATACTATTACTTTGGAGCTTGCTGGGACAACAAGAAAAACAGAATAGTACCGAGGCACAGGCAACTGGCTGTGAGAAATGATTAAGAGTTTAGCAACTTATTGGGGGCTGTTACAATTACAAATCGAGGTGTGTTGCCTGATATTCATCTGACTCTTTTGCCCAAGAAAGTAGGCAAAGGCAAAGGCAATTTTTTTTTTCTCTCATCTGCATATAAATCCTGTTTCAAGTTCGTGTATTATAACAGTTGCTAACTATGTTAATAATATGTCAAGACTTGCCTCATAGTAGCCATTTAATGTTAAAATTTTGTATTAGTTGTAGATTTCAAGATCTGCCTCATCTCAATTATATAGATTTATCTTGGAGGTTTGATCACTTTTCACACCGGAGAGATACTAATGTAGCTGTCAAGAAATACAATAATGCCCAACTAGATGGAAAGCCTATGAAAATTGAGATAGTGGGGACAAACACTGCAACAGCTGCTGCAGTGAATGTGGCTACAAATGCCATGTTTAGAAATCAACATTTTGCACCTGGAAGCTAAGGAAGAGGTAGTGTAATGAGGAGAATTCAAGGCGGTAGCAGAGGCATGAGGGGGGCGAGGACGGGGTAGAGGTCGTGCTGGTGAAAAGATATCTGAATAGGTATCCGCAGAGGCATGAGGAGGGGGGCTCGGGGGACTTTCTTTTGTTGTGTATTTCTGCTCTTTTTATTTTAATCTTTTCCGCTATCTTTTTCTTTAAGTAGCATGATCACGATTGGTAAGGATACTACAATAATGTGATAGTTATGAATATTACTGAATTATAATGCCCACAATCATATTGTTTCCCAGACTTGAAGACCATGATCATAATGGCTTCTTTATTTGTTTCGTAGCTAATCAGGAAGTTGGCGTGAATTTTTTGTCCATTTCTTTAGGTGATAAAGTATTATTTCATTTAGTCTTATATTCTCAACACATCAGTTTTTCCCACTAATTTTGTGTTTTTCACTTCGTTTTTCAACTAATTTGGTGTTACAGTACTCTGTCCTTACTCACCTCTGTTTCTCTGCAGGTCTGAACTTCCCCTTAAGATTTAGTTTATCATTATCTCTCCATTTTCGGTGTTATTTTCTTATTCTTTTGGATTTGAGATACAACGATCAATTGGATTATCACATAGTTTAACTATACGTTCAGATGTTGTGTTCACTTTTATTCCAATTTAACGTTTAGGTCACTTTTATAGGGAAACAATTTCTTTGATGTTGATTGTGTGGACTTTGGAAGCTTACTATGAGGCTCTTTGTGAGTATTCTTTGTTTATATTTAATGGCTTAGAGATGTTAAAAAGTAATTTTGTTAGTTCATCAGGTTTTATGTTTCGTACGTTCTGATATGGCTTTGGGAAACCTGCTCCATATATATTTTTGACATTTTAGTTGCTACAAAATTAATGCGTGCCTTCTTTCCCTTTTTCTGGGTAATGTAAGAACATTTCAAGGTGGAGGTAAATTTCTATTCTTTTTTATCTCATTTATACCCGGGGAATGAAAAGTCATACATGCTTTACCCATTTCTTTTGTCCTTTCTTAATGTTTGGAAGTTCTGAAATTCCTGATCCCAAATTCTTGGACTGTTAAGACTGAAATTCCTTTCTTAATTTTTATTTATTTTTTGTTTCAGCCCTGATCCGAAAGCTTGATAGCACTCCAGAACTAAATACCAGATATTTCAGCCCTGATCCGAAGCTTGGTTACTTGCTTAGATGTTGTGTTATTCTGAAGGAGACCATAAATACTTAAGGATTAGTATATATATCTTATTTAGTTATAATTATCTTTTGGTTCTTACACATGTATTTTCTTCAAAAGTTTTTAATATTTTTTTCTTATTACAGTTTTAACTTAAGGTACTATAAACAAGACCAGAAATATAGTTTTCTTATTATAGGTTTGGATTCTTGATCATGATTAACACATCAGTGACATTTTGATACAATGGAAAACCCAAGGCTTTGACTAGCATCATGAAGCGAAGTAAGATATATCCATGACTTCTACATGAACACTGATATTATCTATTATGATTCGATAAATACTTATTTGTAATGCTTCAGTATGTTGAGCAGGTGGTTTGTCGTCTTTTTTGAGCGTGGAAAAAATAAATGAACCGAACAGAAAGTGGCATCGCTCTACATGCCAAGGGTGTCCCGGTGCAATTGGCTGGTATAGGGGGATGCAACCACTCATGACACATGCAAAAACCAAATAGGGTACCGCTTCACAGGAATTTCACGGAGCTTTTGGATGAAGAGTTGCCCTAGAAGGGAATTTGAGAAATGAATAGGGTTAAATGATGCCAAGGATAAGGAGATTGTGCAAATATAATTTGTTCTATATATTTCATTTTTTAAGAAGTTTGTTTCGTTGAATAATTTTTTATATGAATTTGGGCGTTTTGAATATTGTTGGATTGGTTGTTACCCCTTAACCAGGGTGGATAGTCTAATAAATAAAGGTGATTATGTTCATTTTTTTAAAAAATTGACACTGTTTATTTGAGATACAATGTTAATTCGGTTGATGAATATTGTATATTGCATGTTATATGTGAATTTTTTTGATGAATTTAGACTATTTGAATGTTGTTGAACACTTTATTATTTGTTAAGAATGGTGGATAGTTCTATAAATAAAGGATATTATGGCCAATTTTTTTGAAATTATATATTTTTTTGTTTTGGAACGAAATGTTTGCTGTTATATAGTTACATATTTTGAATTTTGTTTCCGTTTTGTGATTACGTATTTTGGAATTTTTTTGCCGTGCCTTTAGGCACGGGCATTCCACTAGTATATTTATATATATGCACTGCGAATTGTAATAGTTTTGTATTGTAAAAAATGTTATGTCTGATTTCGAAATGGTTACAAGATTAATCATATAATTTTTTAAACCCTTATAGTGAGGAATAATACCATAAAATATTCAATGAGTAAAAATATCTATTAATCCTTGTTTTCTCATTTAACCTTTTATGGTATTAGTCGTCTCTAGCAGGGTTCAATACGTCCATATATATAGTTTCAACCATCAAATGTGATAGTGTATTATAAAAAAATATTTGCGTACTCAAAAATGAGTCCGCATGCTGCGAATCTTTTTAAAGAAATACAAAAAAAAAAAAAAGTTTTTTTGTGTGTGTGTTGATTTTATGCATTTTGTACGGAAGAAAAAAATCAACTCAAAATAAAAAAAAAATATTTTAAAAAAATGGGTCAATGTTTAACAAGTTTTGGAACTATTTCAAAAACTGTCAAATATTAACTCATTATACACGCACGCACACACACGCACACACATAATGATGTTGTCAGTGGATCAAATTATTTTATCGATTGAATTTCAATTAACTATTTACGATTCCATCGTGTGTGCTTGGGGCAGAAGTTTTGTATAAATGTATCGCCATGCTATTATGTATTTTGGTTTAAGTTCTTTTCTTTCTAAGGGATGTGTGTGTGTATGTGTGTGTGCGTCTCTCTCTCTCTCTCTCTCTATATATATATATATATATATATATTATCGCCTAAATTATAGGCACAATCTCTCTCTTTTCTGGGCTCACCGTCAGGTGACACATATATATACACTCCTGCTCTTGTGCGGACTAATCCGTATTTTAAGAAAGCGGACTGGACATGTACCACCTGGCGGTGAGCCCAGAAAAGAGAGAGAATGCTTATAGTTTAGGCGATAATTTCTAGGTGCACTGTTAGGTGACACATGTCCGGTCCGCATTCTTAAAATGCAGATTAGTCCGCACAAGAATATATATATATATATATATATATATATATATATATATATATATATATATATATATATATATATATATACTAGGGTATGCCCGTGCCTGAAGGCACGCTGATAATTTTGAAAAGCATAGAGTCGTGCCTTAGTGCGATTGCAATTGCCCTCGCCAAAGCTACGGTTGGTCTTGCGTTCGAAACACGAGAGCAGCCTCCTCACATATAGGGGGTAAGCAAGCCAACATCCGCCTATTCAAGATCCTACAGTTAAGCGTATTGCCCTTTGATTGAAGGCACGAAGAATTTTTTTCAAAAGATCAAGTAATGTATAATTTAAGTTTAATGTTTTTATATAAAATAAATAATCGTAAACAATTTAAAATTTTTGGACAAAATTTCCTTTGTTTATAAGATTATTCGCCATATATAAGAAATAAAAAATACACAAACAAAATAGAACGGTTGAAGATATAAAAGTTCCTAAAATATGTTTGGTAGGTGTGCGTGTGTGCAATCGATATAATAAATGACTAAACTTCAAACCAAATAAAAATTTCCAAATCAAATCCCATATATTTTGCATTTATACAATTGATAATATAATAAAGCTCCCTGCAATTTGTCAATAAGAAAAACAAAATTTAATTAATTATGATAAATTTGTAGTTTATTCGGTCAATACAATTCATTTATGAATAGTAATGCCTATTCAATAAAAATCATTCAGTTTTTGCAAGTACTGCATTGGAGAAGCAGGGTGTAATTTTTGAAAAAAAAATAAACCTGCTTGGATAACATGTATATGTCAACTCCCGACTGATTAATGTTGATGGTGCTTTTTAGAAGTATGGATCTCTTGCTTCCATTAGTGGGGTTGTCTGGGATCATAGAGGAAAATTTCAACATGCTTTTAGGCACAGAATTTAGGCCGAATCAGCTTTGGCGTGTGCAGCTTTGGCCGTTTTAGAGGGTTGCAGAATGGCCAACTCCTTTGAGATTAGGAGGCCACTATTGAAAGTGACAATGCCCTGCTGATTAACTGCTTCTTGGGTGTTGCAGACCATCCTAGTACCATTTCATACGTTATTTATGATATTCAATAGTTGGTATCTACATGGAAGATCAATTTGATTTGGACCAGACAAAATGCCAACAGTATAGCGCACTGGTTGGCCTCAAGGCACAGCTATCCAAAAAAAATGAGTTCAACGCTTTATGCCAACAATCTGATTTGGACCAGACGAAATGAGTTCAACGCTTTATGCAGTTCTAAACTTATTATCTTTATACGGGCTAAGGCCCTTTCAGCTGTAAAAAAACATGTATGTGTCAAGGGGTAGGGTAGCCATCGACCATAAATGAGTCAGAGAAGTGGATTGTCAAAAACTTGGCTCAGTGCTCAGGTACTTAGCTTCTTCCAACTCCCAGTGCTCGGTACTCAGCGTTCAGTGCTCAATGCTCAGCTGGCCATCTCTCAATGCTCAGCTTCTTCTGCTCCCTCACATATGCAATTTCTTATTATTCTACCATCTTACCTTCCCGACTTTCTCGATCAGCTTGGTCATATTAAAAAATTGAGTATACCTAATTAGAGAAGAAGCTTTAAATTAAATAAATGAAAAACAAATTATGCAGATTATAATTACATTAAGATCCCATCACAGTCATAACTTGGAATCAAAATTTATGAACCTCTAATCATGGTCACATAACAGTGTAGAATTACATCAGAAGTTTTGGTTTTACAAACATTGTTAGCATTGAGAAACATAACTTGATGTAAAAGAAAAAATAAAACCAATAAAAATATCTGAGACCATAGTTAATGAAAGATATTCTAGAGCCGAAGATGATAAAAAAAATGAGGTCTTAAAGCTGGATAAGATGTAATAAAATCACTACAGTAACTTGTGTCGCAATAAATTTTTATCTCTATATACCATGTTTCTATAAAAGTATAGTACATAGGTAATATTAGAAATAAACTTTGGTTAGCACTAAAATTTTTTTGGCAAAGACAAAAAATTGGCTAAACAACCGACACATTATATAAATTGTACACACAACAAAAGTACCTTATGCTTCACGTGGATTGATAAGAGGTGAAGAATCCCTCATTTCCCACAGAAGCAGATATAATTTTTATGGAGGGCTTCATATGGAGTAAACTGAGACTTTCACCCTGTTTCAACAATCGAGAACTAATAAGCGTCTAAGATCTTAGCATATATAGTAGAAGTGTATATAAACAAAAAGTAATTAAATTAATTGTATCCCTAAGACCAAGGCTGCTGAGTAATGAAAGAAAAAAATAGAAGAGGCTACATCAGGCTGCCCTTGATAAGGGTAAAGACTTTGAGAAAAATGAAGTTTCATCCGTTGAAGATATAAATGAATCATTGGGGAATGTTTGAGTCGGCCATGTCTTGAATAAATGAGCTCAGTATCTTCGCAAATTCTTCCGTAGTTACCCCTCCATTAAATTCGATAGACTACTTAGATTCGGCATCTCTCCCTTCGGCAGCTAACAACTCTTTGCTCAAATTTTCGTTCTCAATCAACAACTCTTTGCAAATATGATCAAACTAAATAGATTAAGGCATTCATGTAGTAGTATAATATGCGCCTAAATAAAACCAACATGAAGATCCATATCTCAGGCCAAATAAAATATAACGAAACCTTAAAACACCAATTTCAAGGCATAGCTATGTACCCAAATGTAAATCAAATAGTAATCATGCCATTGTTAGAAGAAAATGAACAAAAAATAGAGTTTATACCGGGTAGTACCCAAAATATTTTGGTAGTACCCAAAATAGAGTTTATACCTGGTAGTACCCAAAAAAATAGAGTTTATACCCAAAATAGAGTTTATACCCAAAATAGAGTTTATACATGGTAGTACCCAAAAAAATAGAGTTTATACCTGCCACAGTCAAATAGAGTCTAGTCATGATATGTTGGCAGCCCATCTATAGTGTGTTACATTGGAAGAAACAATTGTCAAACACGGTCATGCTGAGATGTCTTTATTAAATCATCGTTTGTGGAATTCAGTAGCCCGTCGCAATAATCTGTAAAGGAGGGGACATTCCAAGTTGTCGTTCGAGCTGATTTTGAAGCCTCAATGTTGGCCGGAAATTCGAGTAAATGAGAAGGGAGATGATTTTGAAGCCTCAATGTGGATATAGTTGATGAGGGAGAGGAGCTAAATGATAACGGTAAATGAGAAGGGAGTGTTCCAGCCTTTCATTGTATAATGGACTATGTCGTGTCAGCTGCACACGAACAATAAATTAAAACGAAAAGGAAATGAATTATCATAACTTAGCATTAAAAAAAATAAGGATTAGATAAAGCAACCTATTCCTATTCAATCACACGGGTGAGTGTCCACCACTTGTTGATCAAACAACTTTGCATCAACCTATTCCAAAGTTTTTATTTTCAAAACGGAGAAATAAAGAATTAATTTGAACTCTGCAACCCAGTAGGATAATAGCAGCATCATAAGTGCATACCATATTTTAGTAGTAGTATGTAGTATAGTAGGATAATAGCAGCAGCAATAGGACAATAGCAGCAGTAGGATAATAGTAGCAGTAGGATATTTTAGTAGCAGTAGTACGATAATAGCAGCAACATGTAGTATGTAGCAGCAGTAGGCTATGAGATGTGTGCACCAGCAGGACACCTGAAGGTGACACTGCATTAGGACACTGGTCTCTTTTCATATAGGTAATGCAGTGCGTATGTTTTTAGCGTAACTGAAGGCATGACTGTGGGTTTTTCGCATAATCGAAGGCGTAACACAATGGGTTCTTAATGTTGCCAAAGATCGTGGTTATGTAAGCAGGGTGTTTTTAATACTAATCAAAACACATCACAAAATTTTCAAGTTGGTACATAAATTTGAAAATACATGTTTCAGTTTAAAAAGAAAACACGTGCTAAGAATGATCGCAACAATTTTCTTAAATTAGTAAATAAGATGCCCCTAATCAAATCAACCTCCCTCCTTGAAAACTAACTCATAAATGAGAATCACTTTCCATCACTCTAGATGAATCACGACCTCAATTAATACAACGAAATATGTCGAAGCAATAACATGTATGCTAAACTGTTATGTACATCAAATAAAACAACAATTAAAGGTATGCTAAGCTGTTGCATTATTCAACTACTTTTGTAGCTATAAGAGGCAGGAGTTGCCAAGCTTGTAATGTATAACTTTCTATATAGTGTTATATTAATCATTAAAAAAAATTAAATTCCCACCAATTTTTTTTTTGTACCTCTACAGGTTTTATCCAAGAATTTTCTCCAAAACACCATTAATGATTCCCAAACTCCCAAACAAGTATACCACTGATTTAATATACCTACCTATATGATTTACTAAGTAAAGAATGTACGAATTCATTAAAGACATAGGGTTAAAGGCCCAATTCATAATATATATCAAGAACCCTAGTTTCATCATAATTTCTAACATTCTAACTCTTTTTCCAGATTTGTTTCTTATAAACCATTATAATTCCATGGGTAATCCTATACATATGGAAAGACTTCCAGATTTCATCTATTATTCCTAAAACATGTGATTCAAATTTCCTAGTTCATGAAATTCTTCAATAAAACATGTATTTATTGATCCTATTCTAACGTGAGTGAAATATCAACTAGAAAAATAGCAAGATAGATATTTGTTTGGGAATCGAAGGCCTGATCTGTTGGTGATGAAGATATGGATGCGTTCCTTGTCTTACGATCTATGCCCCAGTGGTGTTATTCTTGAAAAAGGTGTTATGGTTTATGATCAAGTCTTGAAGAGCTCTCTACCTTTCTTCTCTAATGGTCGTTCTATGTTTCTGTGATTGATAACCCTAAATGCTTAACTCTAATAGCTGATATAACTTAGGAAAATTCGCGGGTTTAATTACCCAAAAATACATAATGACTATAATACCCTCCCGGGATGCCAATTAGGCCCAAAAATTCCCCGAGAGCCAAACTAAACCCCCGGGTACACTTTTTTTACTATCTTGACCCTTCCGGACACGTTGGTCCACTCGAAATGACCATACAGGTGACTTATAATTTATTCACTTTTTATAATAATAATATAGTCCTGACACGACACAGGTACGTCCCGACTTAATTTCCAAAATTGTCATATTATTCACTCATGACAATTTTAATAAATTCAATTCTACATATTACTTTACTAATTAAGTAATATTCAACAAATTCCCAATAATTACTAACTCTCGTAACGCTAGTAAATATTTAAATAAATTTTCGGATTAATATTAAATTAATTTATCTTAATTACATTTAATAAATCCCCAATTTAAAAGCCATACAAATACAAGGTATTACAGATTAATATTGTGTCCGACTGAAACAAGATCTTTGTGTCTTATTTTTGGTAGAGTTTCTAGGAGGCTATGGGAACTGAGTTGCATTTGAGTACGTCTTATCATCGGGAGACAGATGGTCAGACTGAGTGAGTGAACCAGATGTTGGAGTATATACTGACGATGTTCGTGCTAAATTTTAGGAGAGGTTGGGAGTGGTTCTTCCACTGGTAGAGTTTGTTTATACAAACTCTTACCAGTTCACGATAGGCATGGAACCTTTTGCGGCACTGCATGGAAGACCTTATCATTCTCCCTCTTCATGGTTAGAGGTGGGGGGCTACAAACTTTTTGGATCAGAGATGATCCAAGACAATTTTGTAAAGACTGAGTTGATTCGAGGTCATATACGTATAGCTCAGGACTGGCATGAGAGTTATGCATCTATTGGAGACACACTACACCATATGGTAACATTTTTAATGAACATATCTTTGGTTTTGTAACAGTTAGAGTGCATTAGAAATTTTTAACGGTATTTAAGTGTTAGTGATTACTTATGTTCGTTACAATTATTTTTTAGTGTGTTTATATTTAATTATAATATCTATTTTTTAAAATTCAATTTTTTATGCACTAAAAAAAAGTGTTAGCCAATCAAATTGGCGCCAAAATGGAGGGAATTATTTCGTGATCTATTTTATTTTACCCTAGATGTTTTCTATTCCTACGTAAGAGTTGGGAGACACACGTAACTATTGGCTTCCCTTGTGTTGCCGCCGTTCTCCTCCCACTGCCTCCCCTGTCCAAAGAGAGTCTCAGAATGCATTTTCCACCTCAGACAGCGCTCTCTATCTCTTAAATTGGATCGCAAAGAGAGGTAAAAATTTTAAAATCTGATAGCAGATACTTGCCCTTGTCTCATATTGTTTTTCTTTGATATTTTTAATATATTGTTTGGAGATAAAGGATATCCCTACCAATTCATTTCTAATTTCGAGATTGCTTAATGATATTCGCCCACTTGCACCTACACTTTGCCAGTCTGGTGTGAGATGGTCATCAAGTTGTTGTTTTTTCTACTACTCCCTTTTTTTAAAACATGATTCATATTTTTTCTAGAGGTGATATTGCCTTATATCCTGGGCTCATTTCAAGAGCATGTTTGGAATCATCTATAATAATTATTATTTGAGAAAAAAGGATAATAACTTTATGTCACTATAATTCAACAGTGAAAAAGTTCTTTATGTTTCGTTTTGCCTTATTTTATTTAGAATCTACGCAATGCAAGAAATATGTCAGGATTTGAACGAAACAAATCTGGGTGGATAAATTTATTTTCAATACATGCATTTTGTTGTGGCGTAAAATTATATTCATACCCTTACTACCTAAAACGTAGGTGAATATAAAATAATATATTCTGAAAATATATTATTTTTGTTTTTCTCTATTTCTTGAACGATTCTTGTCGCTCAGTCCATTTATCTTTTCGTCCGGTATTTATATTCATCCGCCATTCTCAGTATAATCATATGTATAAATATATACACGCATTGGAATTGAAATTATATTGCAAAATTATAATTATTTTTGTAATCATTGTGCATTGCTCATTTAACTGATTGATATAGACACAATTATGCAAAAGTTTTGAATTCATTAGTTTATGAGAGTGATATGTACGAATATATTTATTATTATTTTTTTTAATTTTTGTTTTAATATAAGATTGTAAAAAGAAAAATATATTAAAAGATGGAGAAGTTGTTCTCTTTGATAACCCAGTTTTTTATGTGCGTTATTTATTAATTTATGTAATCACTGTATATCTTTATTAGGTAATAAGGGTATTATTTTATGAGTTTTTTGTTGGCGAATTACATTTGTTAATAACCATATTTATCTGGTTGAAATCACAAAATCATGGTTGATATGTGATATTACGTTTGAAATTGAACATTGCAATCAAAGCTAGGTCTTTAATTTAGATCAAATCAAAAGTCTAAAGTATGAGTTTGTTATAGATCTTCCTCCTCCCAGAATAATGTACAATTTTATCTTTGTAGTTTTAAATGTGTTTGAAATCGAAGGTTGAATATTGTAGACGTTTATTTCAATTGAAATACATGTTTTGTGATGATTATTTCAATGGTAGAATTATATAAGTGTTATTGAAACTTTAAGGAAACATAAGGTGCCTTCAACATTAAATAATTATTTATTATTTTCATATGAATGTATTATCTTACTATACGATATGATCTTATCACTTAACCCTTTTATGTTGCAGAATGTCTCGACTAATTAATAAAGTATGGATAAATGAGAAGAATAGATTTAGCCTAGTGTATAAACAAGGAGTTGAAGATTTTATTGACTTTGCGATTGAAAATAATGATAAACTGCTGCCAACGTTTCCATGTTCGATTTTGAAATGTTGGAATAAAATGTGGTTTACCGTGACATAAATTCGAACACATTTGCTGAGGCACGGTATAAATCAGTCATATACTACATAGGCTTCACATGGTGAGAAGTCTTCCAAAAATTTAAAAGATCACCCATCGACAAGAACTGTTGAAGAAATAGCTGAAGAAGACATCATTGACAATGCAGGATTTGGTATGAGGAACCTTGTTGATACATTTTATGGAGTGCATGAAGGTACTTATGTAGATATCGAAGAAGGTTAATTAGGGGCTGCTGAAGAATTGTATCCAGATAACAAAAAGTACGATGAATACAAGATTAGCAACTGAGAAACTATACCCTTCATGTGAGGGCCCTGACACAACTCTTTCTACAATCGTAGAATTGCACAATATAAAGAAGCAGCTTGGATGGTCAGGACATAGTGTGACATCACTTTTATATATATTGAAAAGGTGGATCCCGATAGGAAACATGTTTCTAGAAAAGTATCCTGACATGAAGTGTATAATGAAAGACTTAGGGATGAAGGCCAATTTCATTCATGCATGTGTCAATAATTATATTTTGCATTGGAAGGAAAATGAAGATAAGGAGGAACATCCACAATGTGGAGAGCTAAGATATGAAGTGATCACGAGAAAAGGGAGTAGAGTATACAAAGAACCTAATAATGTATTAAGGCATTTTCCTCTAATTCCTATACTTGTTAGATTGTATACCATACCGTTGATAGCACGAGAAATACTGTGGCATAGTCGAGCAACCAATTTATGGGATTTTCAATGACATTCTTTTGATTCATCTCAGCAGAAATTTTTTAAACTGAAATGGCCAAATTTTGCTACAAAATAGTACAATGTTTGGCTACCAATAGCAATTGATGGATTTAATCCATGTGGTATTCAATCTGCTAGTTATAGTTGTTGGCTTGTTATCACTGCACCATTAAATTTCTCACAATCATTGTGCGGGAAACTAGAGTTTCATATATTGTCTTTGTTAATACCTGGGCCAACGACACTTGATCAAGACATTGATATTTTTCTTCAGCCACTCGTAAATAAGTTGAAGCTACTATGGGAAGAAGGAGTGTCAACTTATGACATGTCAAGAAAAGAGTCTTTCACATTGAGAGATATTCTCATCTGGGGGATTCATGATTTTCTCGCATACGGGAATTTATTTGTATTTGTAACATATGATTACAAAGCTTGTCCTGTTTGCGACGATAATACTCCGTCCATCCAACTAGAGCATAGACAAAAGATAGTTTACACAAACTACCGTATGTTTCTCAATAATAATCACTCGTTCATGAAAGGAGGTTATTTGGGGTTCAATACGATAGAATATAGAGACCTTCCTAGTAGGCTAAATAGTTATGCACTATTAGAGAAGTTACCCCACATTAATTATATTCCTAGGAAGATCCTAAAAGTTCATAATAAAAAGCAAAAATTTGGTGATGTAATCGATAATTGTAATATTCAAGTTAAAGAGGCGTGGTATAAAAGGTCCAATTTGTTTGATTTATGATATTGGATTTCACATTAAGTTCGACACATTCTTGATGTGATGGACACAGAGAAGAATGTTGCAAAACATCTAATAAACACAATCCTTGATACTAAGCTCAAAACAAAGGATACAATAAATACTCGGTTGGATATGGAGAATATGCACATGCACAGTAGTCAATGGACGAAAGTAGATGGACGCACTGATAAAGAGATAAAACCCAAAGCACCATTTAGATTGAATAAGGAGGAAAAAAAAATAGTTTTGTCAAATTTTAAAAGACTTTAAGCTCCCTTCGAGTTTTTCATCTAACTTGAGCAACATTGTGACTCTTAATCCACCAAGCTTGCACTCGTTGAAGTCACATGACTATCATGTCATAATAGAATATTTACTACCTATTTTTCTTCAACATGATTTTCCTAAACACCGTGATTATGAAAAGCTATCTAGCAGTTGAGTTTCTTCTTTAACATATCGTGCTCGAAGGTTTTAACTCGAAAGATTATCCAAAGAGCCAAATAAATGGTTGTGGAAGCATTGTGTGTTAGAAAAATATTTTCCGCTAACATTCTTTGATATCATCATTTACCTTATAGTGCATCTAGAAGATGAAGCATTGATATGTGGATGTATATCAGATCGGTGGATGTTTTCATTCGAAGGGTAAACAACTTATCTTTTATTGAATTTTAACATGAAAATGTTAACGACTTTATATGTTCATATTTTTTCTGCTATATGAACAGAGAAATGGGGGACTTTAAAAATATACCAAGCATTAAGAGATATGTTAAAGGGTCGATTATAGAGTCATATATTATTTTCGAGTCGGTTCGCTATTGCATGGAGTATTTTCCAATCCCCCTAGAGTGAAATCATCAATGGACTCATGAAGCATTCTTAGAGGAAGATGGAGAGCTCTCTGATGAAGGGAATTTGCTTGATGATAAGATTGTGATGTTGGAACCAACACAATTTCAACAAATATGTCGGTGGGTACTATTTCGTCTTAATGTCAATGGACTCCATGAATACTACAAGTTTGAGTTTCATCACATGTTTATATTACACAATACCCCGTTCCGATAAATTAATAAAATTGTATGTGAAGTCTCTATGAGGAAAACCAATTAAGATTATAGAAAATTTCAGGTAGAAAATTGAATTAAATAAGGAGAATAAGTGGAGTATGGAATTGCCTTTATGTATTAATAAAATGATTGGTTACTGATTACGTGAAATATATATATATATACCCTCTTAAGGAGTTGGAAATAGTTGGAACAAAATGTCCGAAACCAGAAGATTGGACATAAAAGAAGATGGGTCATCGTAACTGGTTGTTCAAGCGACGTTCATCGTCGCATGAACGAAGAACATCATCAATCGAACGACCGGGTTACCAGATCAGGTATGCCGCTATTTTCGTGCTATCTCCGTGATGGCCCTTGGATAAAATTGGTTTAGCAAGCTGTCGAGTGGAGACTTACTTAATGCCTGATATAGAATGATGTGGGACTAGGAAAATTCTTTATTAGGTAAGAATCCAATTGGCTTGAACTATAAGAGCGAAGGGTGAGAACAGTAAACCACCTAGAAATCATCCCTTTCATTTTTATAAACCCTCTCTAGCATTTCTCTCACTCTTCTACCATACACCAATCGATTTCTATAAAAGTGTAGAAAGTACACACACCAAATGCTTATTTCCCCACTACTAAGGCATAAACTACGAATCATGGATGAGGTCTTAGTGGGGGTTTTGGATGGGTCCCTTCTTGGAGAGCGAAGATGTAATTCTGCAAACACTTTCGATTGTGTTGGAGCTTCCATGGAGGCTGCTTGGTAGGCTTTTGTGACTCCCTTCAAGGCCACCTTTGGAAGTGGGGGAGTCACTCATCTCCACCACCATCACCACCTTTGGAAGTTAGACTATATTTGCTGAACATTATAGTCTCCTTATTGTGTATGATTAAGAGTAGGGTTATGAGAAAAATGATGTGTTGCTATTAATTTGAAAATAGCCATTTTTATGAAGTAAAAATGTTAGAAAAGTATTATTTCTGTGTATTCTCTATTAAATTTTAAAATGGACATTTTTATTGTAATAAAAATGTAGGAAAATATTGTTTGTGTGTATTTTCCAATAAATTGAAAATGGACATTTTTTTTTTGTAATAAAAATGTAGGAAAATATTGTTTGTGTTTATTTTCCAATAAAACTAAAAATGGACATTTTTATTGTAATAAAAATGTAGGAAAATATTGTTTGTGTTTATTTTTCAATAAAACTAAAAATGGACATTTTTATGGTAATAAAAATGCACGAAAACATTGTTTGTGTTTATTTTCCAATAAAGCTGAAAATGGATATTCTTATGGTAATAAAAATGTATGAAAATTCTTTTATAGTATATTTCCTCATAAGAGAAAGTAATGGGCATTTTTGGAGAATAAAAATGTAAAGAATTATTATTCTTGTTTAGAATAAAAGGAAAATGCACATTTGTTGCAAATTTTATAAATTCTAAAATGAACGTATGTTTAACCCACTCGGTAGGATTTTAGCAATTAAAGTCCACTTTCTCGTGTGTATAAACTTGTAGTATTTTGATAATAAATATAGGAGCAAGTTTAAAGAAAGTTGTGTTGAGCTAATAACAAAAAATGGCGACTTTGGTTTTAAAGGAATGAGTGAAGAATGGAAGTATGTTATGTGAAGGTGTTATTTTACATACTCGACATGTAAAAGAATCAAGTGTGGGAATTGGGTAATAGTGTGGTATTGAAGAAGTGTTAAAATGGCTAACAGTGTTTTGAAGGTTAAGGTTGGAACTTAATAATCATTTGATAAATAACACTTTTTAGGGAAATAAATCCAAAGTTTGATAAACAATGGGTAAGTTGGTGATTTACTTAAAGAGGAACATTTTATAGAATGAAAATGTTAAAGCATGTCTTTACACTAAGTTGTGTGAAAATGAATTAAGTCCTAAAGCATGAATGAATTTATTATAAATCACGTGTGTGTGGATAAGGGACTTAAAGAAGAAAAGAAACAAAAAATTTCAAGTATTACTAGGAAAACGGACGGTTAAGTCCGGGTTTCGGCTTCGACCGGGTAAAAATAAAGAAGTAAAATAATGTGGAAATGTGTAAAATGTTAAACACATTAATAAGAACTCAGATGCAACCGGGAATAAGAAACAATGGCCCGGGCCCCTTGGGTGAAAAACTCTAAATCACTGGACAGAGAATATGGTGCGCATAACCGTCGGTGTAGAGCCCGTGTATGTATGCAATATTCGAAGATTCTGATAAAAGGTGAAGAAAATATGGAACATATCAAGAAATGGGTTGTGTAGTAAATGTGTTAAAACAACCTAAGTTGAATGAGTGTAATAATTTTTAGGTAAAGGTGAAATGGATAAGTAAATGCGTAAATCTATTAATGTCCATAAAGGAATGGAAAAAGGCTAAACAAAGTGCATAAATGCGTGATTAAGTAACCTAAATGGTGAAACCCATACAAGAATGTGTTATAAAAAGGATTTTCGAAAGGGTGAGTAAGTATCTTTTAACATGACAAATGCGTACATTGAAATGGCGATTTTCAATGAAAATACTAAAGTACATTTATATGAATAAAAGGGTTAAATTTCGGTGAAGGAATAGGTACAAATGAATCAAGTGTAATGGCCTCAAGTGTTTAACCAGGTGTGTTAAATAAGTGGAAATGCTAAGTACATGTAAAGAAAGCCTTTAATACGATTAGGGTTAATTAATCTGGATAAGTAAGGTTTTAGAAAAGTAAAAGTTATTGTACATTGGAATGTGTATTCTCAAAGGTATGCATATGTAGATATATACATATTTTCGCATGTGTGTAGTTGTAGCGTGTGAGTACCTTTATACCATTCGTTTCTATGTTGTTCGTGTAAATCCCACTGGGCATAGGCTCATATCCCCTCTTTGTTTACGGCAAGTTAGCGGCGGTTTTGTATTTTTTGGGCCTTTTTCAAGTATGTATATTTTATTTATATTTTTGTTAGTATCTCTGTTTACTTGGACTTTGGGGTTCTCCCCATGGGTCCCTCACGTAGTTTATCTTGAAACTGAAATCGCATGCTAATAAGTGAAACGTAATTAAAATAAAATTAGATTAGCAACATTATATAGGTTATTCCATTTGCACTTCAAACCTAATGTTCGAGTCGGACCGGGTTGACTCATGGTCAACCCATAACTCCAGTATGGGTCGTTACGACACATGTATTAATATTGTGGTATTGAAACTTGAAACTAACATGAACAATTTATGGTGAGTATAAAACATTATTGAAATCCAATTTACGTGGTAAAGGAAAGGCGATCAAAATGACAAAATTAAGGAAGCATACTTCTTTCATACCATGGCTATACGAAAAGGTTTGTAATATATAATAAGAGTTATTAGACTTGTCATTTTTTTAGTGAGCATAATGTTGGAATTTAGTGTTATAATTATGTTTTAGTCTTTTCCACAGTTGGACAATTCAAGAGAGGCGAAATCGAAGGCACTATTGTGGTGATTAGTTCAAGGTCGAAATCATAGGGTTATGAAATATAAGAATTATCGTGTCAATATTTTTGTATATTCAACTAAGTACCATGATGATAGTGTTGTAACATAAGACAACAGTGTTTGCCTAAAGGCATGGACAAAATTTAGGGCGAGAAAAAGCAAAAAAAATTTAAATGATGGTTGGAATATATGGTATGGAGTTATTAAACAAATAATTAAGCTTGATTATACAATAACTAAGGAGGTAGTGTTTTATTGTGATTGGGTTAGAGTGGAAGATATGGTTGTCGACACTATCCGGAATCTAATTTGGTGATGGTCAATTTTGACAAGCTTAAGAGTTTGAGCAATGACTTGGATAAGCCTGTAATTCTCGCTTGCGAGGTCAACCAATTATTATATTAGAGAGACCTTAAGAATACCAATTACTGGGTGGTTATACACTCACCGAAAAGACTGACCAATCAAGTAGACAAGTTAGATATATCCACGGACTTCTAATCTACTATTTAAGACCAACCTCCTTTGGAAAAGGTGTTTAAACTTCATGGTTATGTCAAGCTATTGAATCACCAAACTCATTTGGAAATATGTGAATACCTTTGGAAAGATCAATGCCTCTTTTATTATCTTTTTATGGTTTGAATGACATTGAATTGCTTCATATATTTATAGACATTTCTTTTTATAAATCATGCTATGTATGTAGTTCTCTAATTGCTTTTATCTATTTCTCTTTCTTTGAGTTTGTTTATTTTCATATGTCGTTCGATTGACGTGAGTATGAATGGAGCAATATAATAGTTCATGTGTAAAGGTTGTTATGGTTTGATTACGTTGATGCTTGGAAGGAGAAGAACAGATAACACTACACCAAAAATAGGAATCTGGCATGGTTTAAAACTATGCCAGATTAAATCTGGCACGGTTTTGAACTGTGCCAAAATTAGGTGTTCCAAAATTGTCATTTTTTTCTTCCACGATTTAAAAGTGTGCCAGATTTGACCAAACAGGAACACTTCTAACGCACTTTTAAACCGTTCCATAATTTGATTTTCTAGCACAGTTTTGAACAGTGCCAGATTGAGCACATTTTCATAAAAATTTGTCACAGTTCAAAACCGTGCCAAAATTTGATACACTTTTGGCATGGTTTTGAACTGTGCCAAATTTTTGGATAAAATAAAAAAATTTAATTATTTGAAAACAAGAAAATTCACAAATTACAAATCTTGCACGTTGTTGATAAACTAATGTACATACAAACTTCAAAATATTACAAATCTTTAGTAGTTCACAAACCAAAAAAAAATTGGGCAGAGTTTCGTCTATTTTTTGGACATTCTAAAACCTGCTAATATAAAACATGCGTAATATAAAGCCCGCACGTCCACAAAATATAACAATAAACTATCCAAAGCCCGCACGACCATAAAAGTTAACAATAAAACTATAAACGCCCGCACGACCATAACACAAAAAATAGAATCATGAATATTGACGATATTAGATAAATAAACCCTTTGTTGTAAACCATTGACTTCTCCGTGTGTTTTACGTAAATAAATGCTAACGATAAAATATATTCCTGCAAAAAACATAGGATACAAAAAAGGGACGATATTAGTAACCAAGTAATTTATAAAAAAAAGCTTACTGAAGCTAAAAAATTACATATAGGAGTTGCAATTATCATATTCTAAAATTGAAAATCTTACGCCAATTATGACTACTTGATCAGTTTCTACGAGTTACATTGGTCCCGTGCGAGGTGTTCGTGCCTCTTATGGGGCTGTTTGGCGGCTGGTTTGGGGTTTCACCCTCAAACGGCTTGTTTTTAAGCCTAATCTAGATATTTCCAAATTATCGTCATATTCTCAAATCGGGAGACCCTCGACTATGTGGTCAGTTTCTACAAGTTACATTGGTCCTGTGTGAGGTGTTCTTGCCTCTTACGGGGCCGTTTGGGGGATGATTTCGGTTTCCACCCTTCAACGACATGTTTCTAAGCCTAATCTATATATTTTCAAAGTATCGTCATATTCTAAAACCGAGAGGCTTGTGACTACGCGGTCAATTCCTACAAGTTATATTGGTCCCGTGCGAGGTGTTCGTGCCTCTTACGGGGCCATTTGGGGGCTGGTTTGGGTTTTCACCCTTTAACAACATGTTTTTAAGCCTAATCTATATATTTTCAAAGTATCGTCATATTCTGAAACCGAGAGGCCTGTGACTACGCAGTCAGTTCCTAGAAGTTATATTAGTCCCGTGGGAGGTGTTCATGCCTCTTAGGGGGCCATTTGGTGGCTGGTTTGGGTTTTCACCCTTTAATGGCTTGTTTCTAAGCCTAATCTATATATTTTCAAAGTATCATCATATTCTCAAAGTGAGAGGCCTGTTACTACACGGTCAATTCCTACAAGTTACATTGGTCTCGTGCGAGGTGTTCAAGCCTCTTACGGGGCCGTTTGGCGACTGGTTTGGGTTTTCACCCTCAAACGACTTGTTTTTATGCCTAATCTAGATATTTCTAAATTATTATCATACTCTCAAACTGGGAGACCCTCGACTATGCGGTCAGTTCTTACAAGTTACATTGGTCCCGTGCGAGGTGTTCGTGCCTCTTACGGGGCCGCTTGACGACTGGTTTGGGTTTTCACCCTTAAACGGCTTGTTTTTAAGCCTAATCTAGATATTTTCAAATTATCGTCATATTCTCAAACCGAGAGACCCGCGATTACGTGGTCAATTCCTACAAGTTACATTGGTTCCTTGCGAGGTGTTCGTGCCTCTTACGGGTCCATTTGGTGGCTGGTTTGGGTTTTCACCCTCAAACGGCTTATTTTTAAGCCTAATCTGGATATTTCCAAATTATCTTCATATTCTCAAATCGAGAGACCCACGACTACGCTGTCAGTTCCTAGAAGTTACATTGGTCCTGTGCGAGGTGTTCTTGCCTCTTACGGGGCCGTTTAGGGGTTGATTTGGGTTTTTACCCTTCAACGACATGTTTCTAAGCCTAATCTATATATTTTTAAAGTATCGTCATATTTTGAAACCGAGAGTCCTATGACTACCCGATCAGTTTCTACAAATTACATTGGTCCCGTGCGAGGTATTCGTGCCTCTTACGGGGCCATTTGGTGGCTAATATGGGTTTCCACCCTTCAACGGCTTGTTTCTAAGCCTAATCTATATATTTTCAAAGTATCATTATATTGTCAAACCGAGGGGCCCATTATTACGCGGCCAGTTCCTATAAGTTACATTGGTCCCGTGCGAGGTGTTCGTGCCTCTTACGGGGCCGTTTGGTGACTGGTTTGGGTTTTCACCCTCAAACGGCTTGTTTTTAAGCCTAATCTAAATATTTCCAAATTCGCGTGATATTCTTAAATCGGGAGACCCTCGACTACACGGTCAGTTCCTACAAGTTACATTGGTCCCGTGTTAGGTGTTCGAGCCTCTTACGGGATGAAGAGTGCGACTGTGTGATAATTGATTAAATTAAATTTGCAAGTTTCCAAGAACCCTTATTTAATTAGAGTCTACTTTTAAATCAAATAAATACAACCCTTAAACATGCATCTAAATCAACCCATCAAATATAAAGCATGCGACACAGTAAATATGCTGAGACACCGATTTTAGGAAAAAACCCCTTTCGGGTAAAACCTTTATTTCACTATGAATATATAAATCGCAACTTACAATTTCATAGAGAAATCTGTAATGGATCAACGCGCAGCCAACCCATAAAGACACGCAGTCTTGAACTTAGTAAGAAAATACACGCAACACCCTCCAAGGACTCGCAACCCAAACAACAAAGGAAGAACCGCAGCTCTCCTCAATGACACGCAGTTATAACACTTTGTAGAGACTCCCTCAGCAATGACACGCAGACCTCGGTTGCAAAGATCTCCCCACAAAGGTTGAACAATAGCAAATCTTGTGTTCTAGGATTCCAAAAGATTCACCAAAGTAATTGGGATTTTTGTGTGTGAATCAAAAAGATGTTTATCAAATCAAAAATCGAAGTCTTGTTATGTTTGAAATCTTAGAAATTTTTTCTTAAAGGCTTGGAAAATTCATCACCGATATAGGTATATATATAATAAATATGAGTCGGTGGTAAAAACACTCACGGAACTGTTCGATTTTATCCCAGGCGGACCGATCAGGCTTGGAGACGGATCGGTCCGACCTCGGATCGGTTCATTTTTCCAAAGGTCCTCTTCAGTTTGCCTATGATCCGGGGTATACTGGTGCAAAGAAGATCGGTTTCGGTAGGGAGGCGGATCGGTTCATTTAAAATATGGGCGGACCGGTCCGGTTATCCCGAAAAATTTAAATTCTTTTAAAAGCCTCATTTTTCTTGAAAAAACTTACTTCTTATTTTTATAAAAAATATTTCATAAAAGTTTCCCAATACTAAGTATGAAACTTTAAGGGACTTAAAAACAAAACTTTACCAAGTTCATTCTCGCAGAGGTTATGATGTTGAAGACGCTTTGATATTCGGATCCGTTGATGTAGATGCGATCTTGAATTTCTTCAACGGTGTAACGACGTTTGACATACATATTGACAATGGACAAAAATGTCCTTACACGGGACCGTTTGGGGGCTGGTTTGGGTTTTCACCCTCAAACGGCTTATTTTTAAGCCTAATATAGATATTTCCAAATTATTATCATATTCTCAAACCGGGAGACCCGCGACTATGCGGTCAGTTCCTACAAGTTACATTGGTCCCGTGCGAGGTGTTCGTGCCTCTTACATGACCATTTGGGTTTTCACCCTTAAACGGCTTAATTTTAAGCCTAATCTAGATATTTCCAAATTATCATCATATTCTCAAATCGGGAGACCCTTGACCACGCGATCAGTTTCTACAAGGTACATTGGTCCCTTGCGGGGTGTTTGTTCCTCTTAGGGGGCCGTTTAGCGGCTGGTTTGGGGTTTCACCCTCAAACGACTTGTTTTTAAGCCTAATCTAGATATTTCCAAATTATCATCATATCCTCAATCTGGGAGACCCTCGACTACGCGGTCAACTCTTACAAGTTACATTGGTATCATGCAAGGTGTTCATGCCTCTTACGGGGCCGTTTGGCGACTAGTTTAGGTTTTCACCCTCAAACATCTTATTTTTAAGCCTAATCTAGATATTTTCAAATTATCATCATATTCTCAGACCAAGAGACCCGCGATTACGCGATCAGTTCCTACAAGTTACATTGGTCCCGTGCGAGGTGTTCGTGCCTCTTACGGGGCCGTTTGGTGTCTAGTTTGGGTTTTCACCCTCAAACGGCTTGTTATTAAGGCTAATCTAGATATTTCCAAATTATCGTCATATTCTCAAATTAGGAGATCTGTGACTGCGCGATCAGTTCCTACAAGTTACATTGGTCCTGTGCGAGGTGTTCTTGCCTCTTACGGGGCCGTTTGGGGGATAATTTGGGTTTCCACCTTTCAACGGCATGTTTCTAAGCCTAATCTATATTTTTTCAAAGTATCATCATATTCTGAAACCGATAGTCCTGTGACTACAAGATAAGTTCCTACAAGTTACATTAGTCCCGTGCGAGGTGTTCGTGCCTCTTACGGGGCCATTTGGTGGTTGGTTTGGGTTTCCACCCTTCAACGGCTTGTTTCTAAGCCTAAGCTATATATTTGCAAAGTATCATCATATTCTCAAACTGAGAGGCCCGTTACTACGCGGTCAGTTCGTACAAGTTACATTAATCCCGTGCAAGGTGTTGTACCTCTTTCCGGGACGTTTGGCGACTGGTTTTGGTTTTCACCCTTAAATGGCTTGTTTTTAAACCTAATCTAGATATTTCCAAATTATCATAATATTCTCAAATCAGGAGACCCTCGACTACGCGGTCAGTTCCTATAAGTTATATTGATCCCGTGCAAGGTGTTCGAGCCTCTTACGGGACCGTTTGGGGGCTGGTTTGGGTTTTCGCCCTCAAACGACTTGGTTCTAAGCCCAATCTAGATATTTCCAAAATATTATCATATTCTCAAACTGGGAGACCCGCGACTACGCGATCAGTTCCTACAAGTTACATTGGTCCCGCGCGAGGTGTTCGTGTCTCTTACAGGACCGTTTGGGGGCTGGTTTGAGTTTTCACCCTCAAACGACTTATTTTTAAGCATAATCTAGATATTTCCAAATTATCATCATATTCTCAAATCGGGAGACCCTCGACTACACGACAGTTCCTACAAGTTACATTGGTCATGTGCGAGGTGTTCGTGCCTCTTACGGGGCCGTTTAGCGACTGGCTTGGGTTTTCACCCTCAAACGGCTTATTTTTAAGCCTAATCTAGATATTTTCAAACTATCATCATATTCTCAAATCGAGAGACCCGCAATTATGCGATGAGTTCCTACAAGTTACATTGGTCCCGTGCGAGGTGTTCGTGCCTCTTACGGGGTCGTTTGGTGGCTAGTTTGGGTTTTCACCCTTAAACGACTTGTTTTTAAGCCTAATCTAGATATTTACAAATTATCATCATATTCTCAAATCGGGAGACCCGCGACTACGCGGTCAGTTCCTACAAGTTACATTGGTCCTGTGCGAGGTGTTCTTGCCTCTTTTGGGGCCGTTTGGGGGCTAATTTGGGTTTCCACCCTTCAACGGCATGTTTCTAAGCTTAATCTATATATTTTCAAAGTATCATCATATTCTGAAACTGAGAGGCCTGTGACTACGCGATCAGTTCCTACAAGTTACACTGGTCCCGTGTGAGGTGTTCTTGCCTCTTACGGGGCCATTTCGTGGTTGGTTTGGGTTTCCACCCTTCAACGACTTGTTTCTAAGACTAATCTATATATTTTCAAAGTATAATCATATTCTCAAACTGAGAGGCCCATCACTACGCGGTCAGTTCTTACAAGTTTCATTGGTCCCGTGCGAGGTTTTCGTGCCTCTTATGGGGCCATTTGGCGATTGGTTTGGGTTTTCACCCTTAAACGGATTGTTTTTAAGCCTAATATAGATATTTCAAAACTATCGTCATGTTCTTAAATCGAGAGTCCCTCGATTACGCGGTAAGTTCCTATAAGTTACATTGGTACCGTGCGAGGTGTTCGAGCCTCTTACGGGACCATTTGGGGGGTGGTTTGGGTTTTCACTCTCAAACGACTTGTTTTTAAGCCTAATCTAGATATTTCTAAATTATTGTCATACTCTCAAACCGGGAGACCCTCGACTATGCGGTCAGTTCTTACAAGTTACATTGGTCTCGTGCGAGGTGTTCGTGCCTCTTACGGAGCCGTTTGACGACTGGTTTGGGTTTTCACCCTTAAACGGCTTGTTTTTAAGCCTAATCTAGATATTTCCAATTTATCGTCATATTCTCAAAATGGGAGACCCGCAATTACGCGGTCATTTCCTACAAGTTACATTAGTCCCAAAATAGGACAAAATTTGGAAGATACTAGAGATGATCGTACAAATGTGTGTGTGTGTGTATCAACTAGTCGATTTAACATATGTAATGCTCATGGCTATACAATGGACACTTGCCTAGGACTAATTTATATTAAACTAGCACCAATGGAGTCTAATATAAAGAAGGAAAAAGAAAAAAAGGCCATTTTAATTGATTTTCTAAAACTCTATGGGTCCCCTTTGTCATTGTCCATCCAGTGACTCTGATATCTACTAAGGTTTAATCTCCGACACTAGATCACTTCAAATCCGGAAAGGCAAAAATTCATTTTTTTTTTAATTTAAGTGATTGACTATCAACGTCAAATGATTGATGAATTGATAAGAGACGAATGAGTCCGTTAAATCTTAGTTACAGATAAACTACCTCGGATAAGATTAAGTTGAGCCAGTATTACCTTATCCTTAGTAGTCCTAGACACAAACTCGGGAAACCAGGCCATGCTACTCTCTCCCTCTCAATAACTCACTTGATCATTACGGACTCGGGCAATGACCTCCACACTGAGGTTATTACCTCTTTATACTAAATAGATACTTGGGCACCAAGTAAAAGCCCTAAAGTGTCGAATTGACATAAAAGACTTACTTATCCTAGTATTCCCAAAAGAGGTATATACCTCTTCATTACATTTATTACTATTACTTTTTTTTTTTTTTTTTTTTTTAAACAAATCACAATTTTATTAAACTAGGTAGAAATGCCCTACCAAGGCTTTTACAAGCTAGAGAAAAAGAATTAAAAAATACATAAGAAATGCTTTATTTGAAAACTTTAATGGATTGAACACCTTGCAGATCCATTTTGTAGTGGCCTCTAGCTGAGAAAGGAAGATCACTGGTTTGGCTGAAAGTAGAGTAACCTTTAGAATCCACTCCATGATTTGCTAGACTGTCTGCAACCTTGTTATTCTCCCTCCAAGTATGCTGAAAAATGACTTGAATATTGCCTTGTAAGAGCTTGATTTCATAAAATACTTCAATAATTGACCAGGGAATCGACTTCGTAATACCATTAAGCATGTCAATCACCAATTTAGAATCAGATTCTACAATGATATTGTGCAGATTTAATGATATACAAAGTTTTAATCCCCTAAAAATGGCCAAAATCTCAGCTTTGTTGTTGGAAATAACACCTTCAAAAGATGAGAAAGCTTTGATAAGGCGACCACTGTGATCTCTGATTATACCATCTGATCCGGAAAAACCTGGATTCCCTTTGGAAGCTCCATCACAATTCATTTTAACAAAACCATCCGGGGGTTTGATCCAATGGAAAATGAGAAAGTAATTTGGGACATAAGAGGCAACATTCAACTTGAAAGATTGGATGATGAAATCAAAGTTTCTGTTAGAAGACTTGAAGGTTTTATGATAAGCACAAGATTGGATAAGATCATAGACTTGATGAATAATATTCTTGGCTATCATTTTAGCACCATTAAAAACACATAAATTTCTGGAAATCCATATTTCCCAAATTATAGCAGCAGGAACAATGTTAAAGATGAATTTGAGATAATCTTGAGTGGGACTCCTTAACCACCAAGACATAAGCGTCATGTGGAGAGAAGAATAAGAAATATGAACACCAAGCAGTTGAGCAAAGTGGTTCCATACTGATTGCGCAATAGGGCCATTAAGAAACAAATGGTGCATATTTTCAGATGAATTATAGAAGCAACGACATCTGGACGCTAGACGGATCCCCATTCCTTGAATAGTTGCATCTAAAGGGACAATATTGTGTAGACATTTCCAAAGAAATATAGATATTTTTTCTGGGATACCTGGATTCCAAATGAATTTAAACATGGCAGAGACAGGTTTAGCAGATCTGAGAAGCTGCCAAGCAGATTTAGATGAGAATAAACCATCTTGAGTGGGAGTCCAATATGTGTTTCCATTGATGACAGTTGAGTATTGATCAGAGATGCTTCTAAATTTTTGAATTCTACGATGAGAAGCTGAGCCGATTTGAGTATCACCTCCCTTGTATTTAGCCCTGTATAGAGCAGACCAAAGGCTAGGACTAGTTTTCAGGTACCAATTGAGCTTCAAACTGGCTGAATTGCAAACATCTTCCATATTTCTGAACCCCAAACCACCTTCTTCAATAGGAAAACAGAGGTCAGACCATTTTTTCCAGTGAAATTTAGCACCAAAATCCTTAGTATGCCCCCATAAAAAATTACTGAAAAGATTATGGATAATTGAAATGGTCTTTTTTGTAGGATTTAGAGCTGCAATAGTATGAACTGGTATAGATGATAGGACAGAAGATATTAGAGTTCTTCTTCCTGGGAAAGACAGAAATTTAGAATGCCAAGAATCGAGTCTAGCTCTGATTTTAATGATCAGGTCTTCGAAATAGGAATGCTTACTTCTCCCATAAAAAATGGGACAGCCAAGGTATCTAATGGGAGGCTTTTTGAAAGATAAATTTGAAATTTTGGCAATGGTTTTAATTCTATTGGACGAGATGGAGTGATGAACAGTGAAACTGCTTTTAGAAAAATTGATTAATTGCCCAGAAGCAATTTCAAATTTTTTTAAAAACTTGATCAAGTTCTTGATGCTATGAGTACCCCCATTGTAGAACAGAATAGTGTCATCAACAAAACTTAAGTTACTTATGAGGGGACTGTTTCTAGGGAGAGAATAAGGTTTAATAAGGCCATTGGAAACAAGCTTATGCAATCCTTTATTAAAAGTTTCAGCTACCAAAACAAATAGACCAGGAGAGAGGGGATCCCCTTGCTTGAGACCTCTACAAGACTTGAAAAAACCAGCGCTTTGACCATTGATAATAGTTGAAAACCAGTTATTTGAAATAACCCTCCAAATTCTATCAATCCATATTCAGAGAACCCAAATTTTCTAAGGGTTTTAATGAGGAATAACCAGGAAACTCTGTCATACGCTTTTGATAGGTCTAATTTGATGACAACATTAGAACCATAGGTCTTCTTACCAATGTTCTGCATAAGCTCTTGAGCAAGCAGAATATTATCAGTCACTTTTCTACCTTTGATGAATCCAGCTTGAGATAGGCCAATAATGGAAGGCAGAACTTGAGAGAGTCTTGAAGCAAGGATTTTTGTAATTATCTTAAAACAGAAATTACAAAGGCTAATAGCCTAAAATCTGTGCAAACTGAAGGATTAGATGTCTTTGGAATGAGGATAATGTTGGTACTAGTCCAGCTTTTAGGGAGTTCACCACCTGAAAAGAAATAACAAACAGCATTTATAAGGTCAGTTTTGATGATTTCCCAAAAGGTTTTGTAAAAGATCCCATGGTAGCCATCAGGGCCAGGGCAGCCATCTTCATTAAGGTCTTGGATGGCACTCCAAATCTCCCCTGCATTTGGAATATCATCTAGCATGAAGATTTGCTCAGTGGATAAAGAGAGCTCAATATCTTGAATAATGTCATCTTCCCCATCAATGATATTAGCTTTAAAACTGTCTTCAAAATAATCTACAAAAGTTTTTTGCACTTCTTCAAGATTTTCAATCCAAATCCCATCTTTATTTTTAACTTTGTGGATCATTTGCTTCAATCTCTTGGCCTTGACAGAGTTATGAAAAAGTTTGGAGTTAGTGTCTCCTTCCAAAAGCCATTTACCTCTCATTTTTTGCCTCCAAAAACTTTCTTCCTTGCTAAGAGCTTGGAGAAGATTAGCTTTAGAAAGAGATAGTTGGTCCCTATTAGCAGCAGTTGGGGAGTTTTCAAAAATAATCTCCTTTGACAGCACCTCATCTTCAAATCTGGAGATTTCTTCAAAAACATTCTTGTATGAACTTTTATTCCAAGACACTAGAAAAGATTTGAGTCTTTGCAGCTTGGTAGAGAATATTCTGAGAGGGTTCCCAAAAGCCTCAACATTCCAAGAATTTTCAATAACAGAATTAATGTCCCTATGCTGGCACCAAAAATTTAAGAATTTGAAAGGTTTTTTAATTAAATCAGATTGGGAAAGAATAGAGAAAAGAAGAGGGCAATGATCAGAACAGGTCTTGTTTAAATGAGATAAAGAGAAGTTAGGAAAGGTAACACCCCACTCAATTGATGCTAGCCCTCTATCAAGTCTAGACCAAATTTTATCACTATCTCTATTATTGTGCCATGTGAACTTAGAACCAGAGAAATTTACTTCCAAAAGAGCAGCTGTAGAGATGAAATTGTTGAAATCTTCTACAGCTCTGAAGTCAATCTCCTGACCTCCCAACTTTTCATCACTCTTAGTAACAATATTGAAATCTCCAGTAATCAGCCAAGGCTGGTTATTTGAGATATTTTTGTGCTGCAACAAGCTAGCCCACAAATCAGTTCTTTCCTTCCTGGAGCATTTCGCGTAAACAATGGAGATGAAAACTTCACATTGGATATGAGGATGAGTGATTTTGACTAAAATGGACTGGTCATCATTCAATAATTCAACACAGGTAGTTCCAAACCTCCATAGAAACCAGATTTTATTATTGGAATTAGTCACTCCTCCATCAAATTTAATGGTCCTACGCAACTGATCAAGCTGATCCAATTTGGATTTAGGTTCTAATATGGCCATAAAAGGAATAGAATGAATCTTGCAAAGTTTTTTGAGTCTCCTTTTAGAGGGCTTGTTAGACAACCCTCTAATATTCCAACATAGGAAATTTATCATTGAGAGACAGTAGGTGAAATACCTTTTGAGAACTTGGAAGCAGCTCTAGTTAATCTCTTGAACATAGGATCAGGGGGCCTGCGATTTGGAGCTGTGTTTTTTTTCAAGTCTGCTTCAGTACCAACCACATTAATGTTTTGTAAAGCTAATTTCTTATCAATCTCTTTAGAGAAACAAATAAATTCCTCTATAAAGGGGGGGCTAAGTGACTGATCCACTTCAGAATCAGATAAGACAATGGGTTTCATCAAGGCATCTTGGTTTTTAGCTGGCAGCACAGTTCCTTTGGGAGAAAGCATAAGGTTATCCAGAATCATCAAGTCAGAATTGTCTAGATCTTCATCTTGGATTTTATTTATAAATTTTTGGATGATTGGGAAAGTTTTGTTTGGGTGAAAGGTCTTGGTCAAAGTTTGGTTGGGAAGATTTGATGGAGTTGATTGAGCACAAAGGTCTTGAATAGGTTTTGGGGTAGGGTCGTGGATATTTTTTGGAGAAGGGATTGATTCAATAGAGAGGATAGTGGTGTTAAGATCAGTTTTTGAAGGAGATTGGATGCTATGGGGAAGGTTGGATTGACTTGGAGATAAATTTTTGGAGGATTCACCATTGGTAATGAGAGGATTCAAGGGTTTGGGTATAGGGATTTTTTTAATGGTAAACTGTTGGTTAGGTCTTAGATTTTCACCATTTCTGGTGGGGCCAGTGGTTTTTTGAGGGTTGGTTTTATAGGGTTTAAAGTTTTTGGGAGGATTTGCTGCAGCAGCTTTTGTGGAATTTTGCAGACAGTTATTCCTATCATGGCCTACTTTGAAGCAGTCGATGCAATATTTAGGGACATCTTCAAACAAAATGTTTTGCCAAAACCCATCTTCACCACAACCAATCCAAAGACGATCAGGTTGGGTATCGAGTAAATCTATCTCAACGCAGACCCTAGCTATACTAGGTCGATTGATAGAAGCAGTGGAACTGTCCAGTTTTAATGGCTTTCCCACAACTTGAGCAATAGAGAATAAAGAAGATTTGGAGAAGAAATGGATAGGTAAGGATGGAAAGGAAATCCATATTGGGACTACATAGCTTTCTTTCTCAGGTCGAAAATTGGGAGACCATTTAAATGCTCTCATAGGGCATCTACCAATGAACCATTGATTACGTAACCATAACCTTGTGAAATCTTCTTCATGGAACAAACGAATGAGGATATGTTTTTGATCCAATAACCCTACGGAAAAGAAAGCTTTTAGATTCATAGTGTGTAGGGTCTTACGAATATCATCGAGGGGAGGCCTGCCATGGGAAAACTTCCCAACAATAGAAAACTTGAAAGGGGCAGCCAATAGATTGATATCATGAGCAGAAAACTTAACAGCAGGTTCCCCTTTGTAAGATGTAACTTGGATGAGGGGAATTTCAGAATTTGTGGATTCTTTCACCACACTTGCAAAGGATTTACTCCATGCAACTTGTGGATCATTATCCCTATAATTATATCATTATCCCTTCTCTTCCTTCCAACACTCGCACGGGTGATTTTGAGTATGGAAGGAGTTTTTATCCCCTTACCCCTCTTGTCAACATTTGTCTTGTTGTTGTAATAACGATGGCCATTTTGGTGGGTAAGTCGGCACACGATGTGGTTTGAAACCTTTTATTTGAACAATACAATAGTATAAACACTGAAGAAGTTCGATGATGTGTTTAAGGTGTTAAATATAGGACACACATTCCAATCAGTTGTTAAGCTTTGGTATAATAGAGCTTGACAAGAAAAAATAAGACACGACATATGGAACTACATATTTGCGTACCAATTATAGAAACGGTAAGATAACAGGAAATAAAATAATAAGCACTTGAATAAGTAATATAAATCTCATAACACCAAATGAGATAATGTTAGAACTCTCTGCATCAGAAAGTTAACATGGTCATGGAGTGTGGATTGAAAATCATACAGATGATCAATGTAGCTCAACAACTGGGCTACTTCTTCACTCTGCTCTTTTCTTGTATTTGAGGTTCCTTCTATGGCTTATGATGTTGTAATCTTTTAGAAATAGATATTCTGAGATCAACCAAACAATGATGAGAAGCCAAGTAATTAAAAAAAGTATAATAATAGTTATGCAGCCTTTTGCTATTTGCAGTATTTTTCTCATGTGGTCACCACCTGTGGTACATATGTGAGTACTGCCGTGGTCACATGAATGGGGGTTTCCCACAACTGAGTCCAAGGACATAAGTTCAATTTTATCAGTTGAACTATATAAGTTGTAAAGACCAACTGCCTTAGGAATGTTGCGGCATTCTGACCATAAACCTGCTTGGTCGTATTCTTCATGTGGCTGTGAAGGGTGTGACCCCAAAATAGGACCTAAATCCTAAGACCAATTCAACATATATACAAAGAATGTGGCTACTAGGAATTAACCAAGGGCATAATAGCCTTTAGGTGTGAGAATTACACTAATTTGGTCATAAGCCCTTGATCATAGGTGTAAAAGTTGGACTGAGTAAGAATACTTCCTTAGTTACCCACCTTATGAGGAAATATCCTTGTTCTTTTCAATATTATCTAGGTAGGGTAACATCACCGCGAAGTGTAAAACAAATCTATAGCCATAGAAAGGAAGATTGACAAACAGATCTGAAATGAGTAACCCCTCACTAGGGTGTACGGAAATATTAAGGATCGATAACCGTAATCTCACCCACGGGTCCCTGTAGATGAAATAAGGCATTTGGAACCCTAAATAAGAAGAAACAAGATAAAATACTTTGTTTCCCACAAACGGCGCCAGAATGATGATACGAGAAACCGGGAACGTGCAGAAACATATGTGATATGGTGTAGACATCAGTGGTATATTCATAAATACCCATCGATAATAAAAAGCATGCATGCACACGTGTAGAAACATATGTGATTGCTTTTGTGTTCGGACACAGAGATATCTATTGAGATGGTGTTCCCCCTGCTGCGCGGGCAAGGTGATATATATGTGGTGCATTATATGTAAACAAATAGAGAGAGACATAGAGCAAAGAGAAACTGATCTACAACGATTATATAGAGTTCCAACCTTGAATAACTCATATTGTATACAAGTAACTCCAAAGTTTAAGAGGTTGTGGGATCCACAACTTTCAAGATAGTAAAGTCAAAAAAGTTCATAATTATATTTTCATATATGTCAGTAACCTGACAGAGCAGGATTATCTTTCAGAGAAGCATAAAAGATATCAATACATAGGATTAAATAAAGAAATTACCTGGCTTCGAAGATCCGCTTTCGATAATGTGCTTAATTGATTAAAACTATCTTCCAAAATATGATCTCTTTTAATTCTAAATCGATTTCATGTAAAAACAGAATGAGATCCATCTCTTTCCTTCACTGCAGACAAGTGTGTGACTGAGATAAACTCAAAAGTAATTATATGGGATGAAATAATTTAAATGGTTTGATTGACTGGCTAGACCAAAAAAGAACAATTATATTAAACTAGTCCACGCATTTAAACTATAGGTACCAACCAGAGCCAATATAATTTCTAATTTAAGGGATGCAGAAATAGATCGAGGCAAACTTGTAATGAGTTTAATCACTCACAATACATATTTTAGCTCTGCTTGTAAATGGCACCAAGAATGGATCTTGCTTTATAGTATGTCATACGCTCTAGTATTTTCTGTCATAGCCCAGATAAAGATGGCAACAAATTAGAATAATCGATGCCAAATAGTTTAAAAACCCAAGGAATACAAGTGTAATTGGCATGCTAATACTTGAAAAATGAAGTCCTCATTGACACCATCGACATGAAAATCACTGGGTGGAGTAAACTCACGTGTATTCTTTCAATATTGCAACTACAATCATAGTTTCAAATGACCATAAGGAGAGTACAGGGGCATTCACATTATGTATTTTTTTAATTATAACTAAATTTACTGAAAGATTTGATAAAACAGTTCAAAAACTAAGAGGAATAACTTAATGAAGCCTTTACGGGCTTCAAAGGAAACCTGCGCATTTGGCAATACTGTAAAAGGCACTAGGCAGAAGGGGATCAACTGGTGTCCACACACACATTCATTTCAGGGCCCAAAGGAAGCAACAGATCACCACCAAGTGCCTAGGCTGGGCTTAGGTGGGATATTCGGCACACTGACATTAATAGGTATATATTTTATAGATATAAATATCAAAGTAACCTTTTATGACAAGTTGATCAAGACACCTCTATATTTGATTCAATTCTATGTAAAGTCTTATAACTGGTATTATGAGTTTTAATCGCTGGTTGCAAATTACTTTATAATCCTCAACTTCATATGAAACTTTCCCAAATTAGAATTTCAAAAAGCTTAAATATTTGAACAATTACAACAAAAAGGTTCTTTAATTTTATCTACAGAGTTCTTAATTTTGTTTATAATTTACTTAATTTCAATATAAGTAAAATAGTTGCTTATTAGAAATAAAGACTATGGCATATCTATAGAGTACTTCATTTTGTTAAAGTGTTGAAGTACTATTCAAATGCAAGAATCATTCCCTTATTGATGTGATGAATATTTCCCACCTCATTTCCATTTCTTCCATCTAAATGCAAATTTTACATTATTGGCATATTCAACTAAAGGAATTTTCATTCTTTTAATAATTCAAATGCTCGTTTCCATTGCTTGCACTTGGAATGATCTTTCAACTTAATTTGTAAATATTCAGCTAGTAAGTTTGGCCTCAAGGTTTTGGCAGAAGCATTGCAACAAGTGGTTATTGTAGAAAACATTCATGTCTCACTTATTGTTGAAAACATTCTTATCATCTATATGTTTTTTAGCCGTTGATTTCTATCATAATCTAACTTTATCATGTTAGGAAACTAATAGTTATCACTTAATCTAAGTAGGTAAGGATTCTCACTGTAATTAATCAATTCATACAAACTAAAAAGACTTACTTTTCACGAATTCTCATTAAAAGACTAAGAAACTAGTCTCATTTAAACTAATTTATTACTTAGAAGTAATTAATTGTTCCCATATATACTTTTTGATACGAAACTTTTATAAAGTGTTTTATATTCGATTAGTGGTGCATTTGCTTCCCTGTTGAGAGGTTTATCTTACACCTTCCATAAATATGTATGCTACTAGAAATATGTAGGTTGTGCCATTATAGATATAGTTTTAAAGAGAGTATTGTTTATCTCATCTTTATTATTAGCATACTTGTAATAATCATTGGAATTCCTCATACAATTAAATTAGTAATTGTGGGGGTGGTCAATTTCTTTTCAGAATGTTTAGAAATCTAAATTTACAAGTCATACATCCTAATACGCAAATGGTGATTGAACCCACTAAGTTATATTTATGGAGCTTATTTAATGTTCTAACATTTAATGTCGTGTTCTAAATTTTAGGAAATCAATTATGTCTTCAGATGCAAATGCAACGCAACAACCATCTTATGCTCGATCTTCGTATCAACTACTGGGTGACAACGATGAGAAGGAAAAAATTCCAATCACAGTTGAAATTGACAGCTCTGTTATGGGTGATAATTGCAAGAAGTGGAATTCTCGTGTAGGGGATTTAGTGCGAAGTCTTATTCCCATTACCTATGATGATTGTCGAAAGGTGCCACAACACTTCAAAGATGATGTATGGTGCACATTAATGGTAATATTCAATTTCCTTTGAGAATAATATCTATACATGGTGATTTTTCCTTTTTAAAGTATGAAACATAGATACATATACCATGGATTCAACAATTTATTTTTGGAATTATAATATGTTCGTGAGTAAAGCAAATGTATAAACTCATTTTTTTGTTTTCTAACCTTTTACCATTTTTTATTTATATTTTTCTAGAGGGTGAATTTGAACTTAATGTTTTGGCTGAAGTTAGTCGCCCTTTGCTTAAGAAACCTTGGTCTAAAAGATTTAGGATCTTCAAGTATAGTTTGCGAGACCATTTAAGGAAAAATGGTCATGAAGTGCCTTAAGTCGTTGATCCTGAAATTTGGAAAAAAAAATTTAGAAAACGAAGATAATCCCAAAAAGAAGCAACAAAATATTAAAATAGTGAAAATTAACAAAAAAATCCAAATTCTTCATTTTCTCGGGAGTTGTAGCTATGGCAAGAAAGCATTCAAAAAGTTAATTGTCATTAAACTTATAGGGAATGGAAGAGCCTCCCAAAAAAATTAGGCGAATAGATAAGTGGATTACGGGACACAACGATGAAAATGGGAATGTGATGGCTAGCGCTAAGGCTAAATATGTGAGTATTTCATTTTTTGTTTGTGATATTTTTTTCTCATTTACTCTTTCCTCCTTTACATGTATTTATAGTTTATCATTTTGTTTTTCATATTATAGGATGAGTTGATGGCTGCCGAGAATAAAAGAAAATGTGAAGGACGTAGCCATAATGAGGGAGGCATTGACACCGATGTAGTTACTGAAGAATTTGGGAAGGACAAAAGGTTAAGTGTACATGGATATTCAAGCCATATCTCTAAGACACAACTTCTTCATATTGGGATTGTGAGCGAGGAACTTGAACGGAGGCAAACGGAAAATGCAAAAGATGCATGGAATAATTATGAACTCAACTCAAGACTACACACTGTCGAGGATACCCTCAAGGTAGATTTTTATATTTTAAAGTTTCGTGTTGTCATGTTACAATTTCATTTTTTTATTCTTGCTCTGAATTATTTTTACATTTATGCTACAGGTTATGTGTCATATTGTATTAAATAAGAAAGAAAGTGGGGCACTGTTGAACACTCCCTAGAGTGATCAATGCATATCAACTAATTTCCCTTATCCTCTAACCCAAAACGTGGACACTATTTTCGCATCTCTTAGTGAATCTCAAACTCACCATCCTTCCCACGTTCCCATGAACGAACCTATAGTCCTATTGTGTAATAAGTTTTGTAAAAATTTAGCAAAAGGTCATGTTGTGATAGATCCATCATGACAAACGCGTCATTTTAAGCATCCCCAAAATGGATAAATGATAGTTTGTGTGAAGTAAGTCTTCGACCCTGACTCTCATTTGTGGGAAGCTCCTCAAGATGATTTCTATACCTCGGCTGGCTTCGCGGGTGGGGGATATCTCATATGGCTTGATTGTTTGTTGAAGTACATATGATTCTGCTTATGGATGAATCATGAAATTTATTTTTGATTATGTTCTTGTGCATGTGGACCTTTTTTTAGTATGTTTGGATAGTTGCTCTATGATTGTGATGGATTATGCATATTTATGTATTTATGGACAATGATATGATGGGGTCACGGTTATGTCACGGTCATTGACCGTGACAATTGGGGTCATGGTTATGTCACGGTTCTAAACCGTGACAAACGTGTCACGGTCATTGACCTTGACACGACCGTGACACAAAACGCGAGTTTTTTGTCAAGGTCAATGACCGTGACACGACCGTGACAAAAAAAGTTGTCTCGCCTCGAAATGTCACGGTCATTGACCTTGACAAGGTGAATTTGTCAAGGTCATTGACCTTGACAAATGGGCAGATTTGGTGTAGTGTATTGATTGTGTATAGCTTTCTCTCTTTCTCTCTCTCTCATATTTTTTTTTATATATGACAACTTCATTAATTATTTGAAAGTTTTAACAAGCATGAGTTTTTATGAATTTCTTTTTGGTGATTCTCTTTGATTACTATTTTGGCTCCCATTCAATGCTAGCATTGATTTTGAAAGGGTGAAAAAAGATCGATTGGTTGGTTCCCTGGAATATATATATATATATATATATATATATATATATATATATTGAATATACGACATTTTCTAACGGAGTTAGAAAGTCCCACTTCTAACGGTTTAGATCTGTTAGTAAATAAAAGGAAAGCATAAATGTGAAAATAAGTCCTCGCATAAATAACGGTTTTTATTATGTCTAACACTAATTTTTCGTTAGAAATAACATATTTCTAATAGTTTTAATCCGTTAGAATTAATAAATTTACTAACGGGTTGTGTCTGTAAGAAAACATATTCCTAACACATTATTCCTAACGGATATATCCGTTAGAAAATTGATGACTAACACTCGCTATGTGTTAGTAAATGATCATTGTGGTGTAGTGACACTTGGAGTTTGATATGGGTGATCAGGTGTTATTACGGGTGTCTCCCATGAAGGCAGTTATGTTGTTTAAAAAGAAGGGAAATTTGGTGCTGAAAAATATGGGTCTTTCCCGATCATTGAGAGAATTGGGTTAGTTGTGTATAGGCTCACCCCGCCAGAGCATTCATAGAGGATTCGTGACGTGTTTCATGTGTCATCGTTAATGAAGTATAAAAAAAGTGACATGGATTACTGGCACATACCATTAGAGTAGATTTACTTATAACCAGACATCTCATATGATGATAGACCCATTGCCATCTGGGATCATCGTGAGTGTAAGATTCAGTCGAAGGTGATATCGTTAGTTCGTGTATAGTGGGTGCATCATAATGCCAATGAGTTGACTTAGGAGCATGAGGATGGTGTGCAAGAAAAGTATCTGGAGCTCTTTGTTCTAGGTATGTTTGAATTTTGAGGATGAAATTCCGTTGTTAGGAGGAAGTATGTAACATCGTGCATTTTAAAAGTATTTTAAATTACACGCGTGATTGTAATTTTGAAATAATTAAAAAATAAATCGAATTAAATAAATATTGATAAGAAAATAAGATGGATTAATATAGATGTATAACTATATTTACTTATGTGATAAGTAAATGATAGTGTATTAACTTATGTTACTTCGTAAGTGAGAAAAAGTGACGGGCTATCGGTATTTCATACGGGACATGCGGGTAGAGTTGTGTTGAGAGTTAGATGGAAATTTTATGATAAGGGACTCGAATAGTAATTTTGAGTGCACCGATTGTCCAAAATGTTTCAAAACAATCAAGAATAGGTACCCAGGGGTTATAGTTTGGTTCCAAAGGATTTTTAGACTAAGTAGGAGCCGTAGAAGGGAATACGATTCATTTTACCTGAGGGGATCAACCTTAATTCGGGATTAGATAATTTAACGTTAATATTTAATCAAGTTGGATAGAGGAGGGGCGTTATCTATCCACCAAAAACGTCTAGGGTTTATGAGAAACTGAGAAAAGGGAAGAGAAACTGAGAAAATAAGGGGAAGAAAGGATCGAAGGAGGAAAGCTTTCGTCTTTAGGTTAAAGATCATCGAAAAATAGGAATTTCAGAAAGAGGAATATCAGAATTCATCATCTCTAAGGAAAGTATTTAATTGCTTTAATAATCTTGTGTAGTTTTATTTATTCGTCCAACTTTGGTGTAGAATAATATGATTTTCGGAATCGAAAATTAAGGAAATCTGGGTTAAATTATGTAAATGATGAAAGATGAATCTAATGATGTTTATGTGATGGATGTGATATAAATCTATGATAAAAGATACGTTATTTGATGAATTAAGAAGAAAAACTCAAATCTTGAAACTAGGGTTTACTATGGCATAAATTCTTGATTTAATTAATTATTTGGTGAATTAGATGTTTTGGGGGGATTGTTTTTACATAGAAAATTATTGGATTATTTATGGGGATGAATTAGGGTCGTTAATGAGGGTTTGGTAAAGTTTAGGACCACCATGGATGAAGGTTGAAGATGAATTCTTGTCAAAAGTTTGTTCTGGCCACCCAGCAAATTAAACTTGTTGGCTGGGGGAGCGAAGCGATTTGCTAACCGAACGAGTTCGGTCCAAGTAGTGATCCATTTCGATTTTATTGGCTTGCCACCTTTTCCTCATGTTTATTTTTTGGGTCGTTTGAGGATTGGGCATGAAATCGTGGGTTCAAGAATGAGTTTAAATATCTGAGAATTCAGTATGAGGGTTAGGATGTGTCGTAGGCTAACAGAGGATGAATTCCACGTAAGGAAAGTACGTGAATAAATGAGTGAAGGTTCATGAGTAGGAATCGAGAAATTGAGTTAGGATATCGAGAAGATAATACTAGTGATTAGTTAGAATGGCATTTTGTCTAGAAGTATATAGTCAGAGAGTTAAACTATAAGTAAGGGGATACTTAAATAAAATTAGGAAGTCGGGTTAGACTTTGGGATTTGGTGTGCTAGTAGAATGAGAGATATTACGCACGTTAGCCGACTTTATATCTATATACGTATCGAATGTGAGAAGAATACAAATATGTCTATGTGTGATTGACTTTATGTGGACATACTTACTCTAATATGCTATCATTGGAGGTTACGTGGGGTAGTACACCTTGGTGCTGACCAATAGGTGTCAGATTATTTCCCTTGGTCATGATATTGTTGAATATCAACTGCCCACATGTGAGGCTATGTATTGGTTTTAAGTACATTTGGGTGTGATGTGGTATGGTTGCAACCCATGAATGCATATTTATGACCACTTTCGCAATGTGTTTGCGATGTAAGATCGATTGTGAGATTCTAACTCAGTGGCCCATTAGTGGTACATGAGGTACTTAGTGCGTGATAGAATACTAGTGATGCATCTGGAAGTTACAGCTTAGGGATTCTATATATATATACGTATAAAAAGTGATATACGTATATGTGTTTTAATGATTGTGTGAAATATCAAAGTATAACTAGTGTATGGTTATGTCGTCTATGCAGTGAGTCGCATATAATTGAGAACCCAAAGTTATAGCATATGGATTAACTACGTGGCGCATTGTATGGGGTAACATATGAGCGTAATGGAGGGTCTAGACATTTAGCGGATCAAATTAGGTTAAGAATGATCAAACTATTTAGGCAGGGTAGCATAACTAGCCGGACATATACACATGTTAGGTGCATTGAAGATGAGGGGTGAGGATAATCTCAGGCGAGTGTGACACTAAGTGAACACATATATTTCTTACTGCATATTTATTATAGTATTTAAATACTTGCAATTATTTTTCAAATATTTTAGGCCTTGAACCATATTAAAAATATTTTCAAAACCTTTTACATTCTCAACCACTGATTCACCAGGGGTACCCATTCCATTATATTGAGACGATGCTGCAACAATTGTGAGTGCTTATAGGACTTGATTAGATGCTTCACTCATTTTTATCTAGCTAGGACTCTAGTTTAATATTTCTTTTTTGGCATGTTTCCTGTAGTTGGATAGTTTTATTATTAGATAGTATTTACATCACTACACCAAATTAGGTTGATGGTCTCATATTTGGGTCGTGACTAGGTCTGTGGGTCACGGATTTAATCCGTTAGAAAAATAAGCTTGACCAGGAACACGGGTCACAGACCTCATCCTTGATCAAAAGCTTTTGTAATGGACCACAGAGTGTGGCTATATGAGGTGAATGATCGCGGGCAAGGGTCGTAACCTGGTGGTCATGAAACAAATCTGTGACCAACCTTTACAAATGGTCACGGACTAAAGATGTGACCATCCGTGACAAAACTTCAAGTGTGGTTACAACTAAAGTTGTGACGACATGGCAAACCTTTAAACATGGTGATGGACCAAAGTTGTGACCAAAATCTAAACATTTAAAGGTTGTCACGGCTATTAGTCGTGACCAACCTTTACACATGCTTCACTTTAGTCATGAACAAAATCGTGACCATATATTTATCATGAAAAAAAAACATGCTCACGGTTAAAGTCCATGACCATAGTTAAATGGAAAAAGAAATATGGGAAATTTGGGGTCCTATTATCAAATCGCATTCGGTTTCTATAATTTATATTTGACACGTTTGAGGTTTTCGCGCCACTGGCGGGGGCGTTTGGAGGTTGTTGGTCGTTTTGGCCCACTCCTGGCACGTTTTCAAACTTAAGTGTGATTATTTTCAAATTTGAGTCCTACTATCAAACCAGTAGTTCTAAGACTACACATCCGATCACTACGAATCATATTGGTCACCTGCAAGGTGCTCGTGCCCCTTGCGGGGCTATTTGGGGGCTATTAGTGGTGTCCTCTCGCTCGAAAAATGTTTTCAAGCTTAAGTGTGGCTAATTTCAAAATTGGGTCCTATTCCAAGACCGAGAGTCCTATGACTATGCAATCGATTGCTATGAGTTATATTGGTCACGTATGAGGTGTTCGTGCTACTTATGGGACCGTGTGAACTACTGGTGGTTTCGACCCACTCCCAGAACATTTTCAAGCCTAAGTGTGCCTATTTTCAAAATTGGGTCCTTTTTCAAATCAAAAGTAACGCGATCACGCGGCCGATTGTTATGAGTTATATTGGACACATGCGAGGTGTTCATACCACCCGCGAGACCGTTTGGGGGTTGGTGGTGGTTTCGGCTCACTCGCGTCGCGTTTTCAAGTCTAAGTGTGCTTATTTTTAAATTTGGGTCCTATTCTCAAACCAGGAGTCCTGCGACCACACAGTTGGATGGTACGAGTTATGTTGGTCACATACGAGGTGTTCGTGCCACTTGCAGAGCTGTTTCGGGGTTATTGGTAGTTTTTTCCCATTAACGACATGTTTCAAAATCTAAGTGTGCTTATTATCAAATTTGGGTTCATTTATCAATCTTGGAGTCCTGCGACTATGTGTCCATTTGCTACGAGTTACATTGGTCACATGCGAGGTGTTCATGCAACTTGAAGATCCTTTGGGGGTTATTGGTGGTTTAGGCCTACTAGAGGCACGTTTTCAAGCCCAAGCGTTCCTATTTTAAAATTCGGGTCCTATTCTCAAATCGGGAGTCTCGCGATAACGCGACCAGTTGCTATAAGTAACATTGGACACGTATGATCTGTTCTTACCACTTTTAGGACCATTTGGGTGGTGTTCAGGTTTTTGTCCCACTCACGGCGCGACACGTTTTCAAGCCTAAGTGTGCCTATTTTCAATTCGAGTCCTATTATCAAACTGGGAGTTCTACGACTGCACGATTGTTTGCTATGAGTTACATTGATCATGGGAAATGTTGGTGATTTTGGCCCACTGGCGACACATTTTAAAGTTGAATTGTGCTTATTTTCAAATTTGGATCCTATTCTCAAACTTGGAGTCCCGTGACTATGCGACCGGTGGATTTATGGGTTATGTTTGACATGTGTGAGGTGTGATGAAATTTATGGGGCCATTTTTGGGTTGTTTCTGGTTGCGAAATAATCGCAACACATTTTCAAGCCTAAGTGTGCCTAGTTTAAAATTTGGGCCCAACTCTCAAACCGAGTATCCCACAACCATGAAGTCGGTTAGTGCGATTTACGTTGGTCACATGCGAGCTGTTCGTGCCACTTACGAGGACATTTGGGGGTTGATGCTAGTTTCAGCCCACTCGCAAAAGGTTTTCAAGCCTAAGTGTGTTGATTTCTAAATTCGGGTCCTATTGACTAACTGCGAGTCCCGCGATTATGCGTTGGATTGTTACGAGTTACATTTGTCACGTGTTTAGTTTTGTTGCCACTTGCACGGTCATTTGGAGGCTGTTGATGGTTTAGCCCACCGATGACACGTTTTCAAGCCTAAGTGTATCTATTTTAAAATTCAGGTCATATTCTCAAATATTGAGTCTACGACTATAGAACCAGTTGTTACAAGTTTGGTTTGCCATGTGCGAGGTGATCGTACCACTTGCGGGGCCATTTGGAGGCTTTTGGTGGTTCCAGCCCACCTGCGAAACGTTTTTAGGCCTAAGTGTGCCTGTTTTTACATTCGGGTCCCATTCTCAAATCGGGAGTCTCGTAACAATGTGATCGCTGGCTCTACGGGTTACATTCGACACGTGTGAGGTGTCATGTAAATTGTGAGGCCGTTTTGGGGCTGCTTCTGGTTCCATCACACTCATAACATGTTTTCAAGACTAAGTGCACCTATTTTAAAATTTGGTCCCTATTCTCATACCGGGTATCCCTTAATTATGCAAATGATTGATACGATTTACGTTGGTCACATGCGAGGTGTTCATGCCACTTGCGGGGCCATTTGGGGGTTCTTGCTGGTTTTGACCCACTCGCGGAAGGTTTTCAAGCCTAAATGTGCCAATTTCCAAATCTGGGTCCTATTCTCTAATCGGGAGTCCCACAACTACGCGGATGGTTATTACGAGTTACATTTGTCACATTCGAGGTGTTCTCACCACTTGCGGGGCTGTTTGGTAACTGTTGGTGGTTTTCGCCCACTCGTGGTCCATTTTCAAACCTAAGTGTGCCTATTTTCAAATTTCGGATATATTATCAAAACCAAGAGTCATGTGACTACGCGTTCAGTGACTACGAGTTACGATGGACATATAAGAGGTGTTCGTGCCACTTGCGGGGTCATTTTGTGACTGTTCGGGGTTTTGGCCCACGCGCGACATTTTTTTAAGTCTAAGTGAGACTATTTCTAAATTTGGATCCTAATATCGAACCGAGATTCCCGCAACTATGTGACTAGTTGTTACGAGTTACATTGGTCACGTGCGAAGTGTTCGCACTACATATAGGGCGGTTTGGGAACTGTTTCTTGTTTCGGCCCACTCGTGGTACGTTTTCAAGACTAAGTGTGCATATTTTCTAATTTGGATCCTATTATCAAACCTAAAGTCCAATGATTATGCTGTTGGTTGTTACGAGTTATGTTGGGCACTTGGGGGATGTTGGTGGTTCTACCTACTCGCGGCACGTTTTCAAGCCAAGTGTGCCTATCTTCAAATTAGGAACCTATTCTCATATCGGGGGTCCCGCTATTACGCGACTGATTACTACGAGTTAAGTTGGTCACATACGAGGTGTTCGTACCACTTGCGGGGCCGTTTGGGAAATATTAGTTGTTTTAGCCTACTCACCAAACGTTTTCAAGCCTAAGTTTGACAATTTTCAAATTTTGGTCTTGTTCTCAAATTGGGAATCTCGCGACTATGCAATCGGTGGCTACGGGTAACATTGGACACGTGCGAGGTGTGAGTGCCTTCCGGGGGACCTTTGGTGCTTGTTGGTGGTTTTAACCCACTCGCAATATATTTTCAAGCATGTGTACCAATTTTTAAAATTTTATACTATTCTCAAATCGGAGCCACGTGACTATACAACCGGTTGTTACGAGTTACATAGGTCACATGTGAGGTGATCGTACCTTATGCCAGGCCATTTATGGGATGTTGGTCATTTCGGCCAACGCGTGGTACATTTTCAAAATGAAGTGTGCCTATTTGCAAATTTTGATCCTATTCTAAACTTGGGAGTCCCGTGACTATGACATTGGTTGCTAAGAGTTACGTTGGACATGTGTGAGGTGTTCATGCCGCTTGTGAGGCAGTTTGGTAGCTTTGGTAGTTTTGGCCCACTCGTGGCATGTATTTAAGCCTAAGTGTACCTATTTTTAAATTAGGTTTCTATTCTCTCATCGGGAATCCCGCTACAACGCGTTCAATACAAGTTAGACTGGTTATGTGTGAGGTGTTTGTTCCACTTGCGAGGCCGTTTGGAGGCTGGTGATAGTTTAAACTCATTCGCGACACGTTTACAAGCCTAAGTGTGCCTATTTTCAAATTATGCTCCTATTCTCAAACTGGGAGTCCCGCAACTTTCAGTCGTTGGCTACGAGTTACATTAGTCACATGTATGGTGTTTATGCCACTTGTGGGGATGTTTGGGGCCTGTTGGTGGTTTTTTCTCACTCACGACACATTTTCAAGCATAAGTGTTTCTATTATCAAATTCGTCCACCTAATCTTAAACTATGGGTCCCGCGACTATGGGGATGGTGGCCATAAGTTACGTTGGTCACATGCGAGTCCGTGCCACTTGAGGGGCCGTTTGAGGACTGTTTTTGATTTCGTCTCAATCGCCACATATTTTCAAGCCTAAGTGTACCTATTTCCAAATTCGGGTCCTATTCTCAAACGGGGAGTCCCGTCACTACGGGTCTGTTGCTATGACTTACGTTGATCATGTGCCAGGTGTTCGTACCACTTGAAGGGCCGTTTGCGGGATTTTAGTTGTTTCGTCCCACTCGCAGAGTGTTTCCAATTTTATGTATGCCTACTTTTAAAGTCGGGTACTATTCTCAAATTGCGAGTCCCATGACTATGCGACCGATGGCTAGGAGTTACGTTCTACACATATGAGGTTTCATGCCACTTGCGGGGCCATTTAGGAGTTGTTGATTGTTTTGGCACACTCACTACACATTTTCAAGCCTAAGTGTGCCTTTTTTCAAATTCGGGCCCTATTGTCAAACGGGAGTCCCGCGACTACGCTTTCGATTGGTATGAGTTACGTTGGTCACATGCGAGGTATTTATGCCACTTGTGGGTCCATTTGTTGGTGGTTTTGGCTACTTGGGAAAGTTTTTCAGGCCAAAGTGTGACGATTTTCAAATTTGGATTCTATTATCAAATTAGGAGTCCTTCGACTATGCGACCAGTTTCTGTTTTTCAAATTCGAGTCCTATTATCAAAATTGGATTCCCGTAACTATGTGGCTGGTTGATACGAGTTACGGTGGACACTAGTGAGGTGTTAATGCCACTTGTGGGGCCGTTTACTGGCTATTCTGAGTTTCATCGCTATTACAACATGTTTTCAAGCCTAAGTGTCCCTATTTTCAAATTTGGATCCTATAATCAAACCAGGAGTCTCGCGACTACATAACTGGTTGCTAGGACTAACGTTGGTCACATGCAAGGTGTTTGTGCCACTTGGGGGGCCACTTAGGAACTGCTAGTGATTTCGACACACTCGCAGTACGTTTGGAAGCCTAAGTGTGCCTATTTTCAAATTTGGATTTTATTCTCAAATTTAGAGCCCCGTGACTATGTGGACGGTTGTTATAAGTTATGTTGGTCACGTTCACGGAGTTTGTGACACTTGCTGGGTTATTTTGGAGTTGGTGGTGGTTTCGGCCCACTCACGGCACATTTCCAAGCCTAAGTATGCCTATTTTCAAATTAGGTTCTTATTCTCAAATCGGGAGTCCTGCGACTACGCGATGGGTTGATACCACTTACGTTTGTCATGTGCAAGGTGTTTATGTCACTTGCACATACCTTTAAGGTTGTTGGGGGTTTCGGCCTCGCGATAAATTTTCAAATTTGTGTCCTATTCTCAAACTGGGAGTCCCACGACTATACGGTCGGTGGATCTACAGGTAATGTTCGACATTTGTGAGATGCCGTGACACTTGTGGGGCCGTTTGAGGGTTGTTGGTGGTTCCGACACACTTATGACACATTTTAAAGCCTAAGTGTTCCAATTTTCAAATTCGTCCCCTATTCTCAAATCGATTATCCTGTAACTACGCGGACTTATGGTAAGAGTTAAATTTTTCACATGGGAGGTGTTCGTTCCACTTACGGAGCCGTTTGGGGGTTGTTTATGGTTTCAACCCACTCGCAAAAGGTTTTCAAGCCTAACTATGTCACTTTTCAGATTCGTGAGCAAAGAGTTACGTTGGTCACGTATGAGTGTTCCTGCCACTTGTGGGACTGTTTGGGAGCTGTTACTGGTTTCGTCCCACTCGCAGCCCATTTTCTAGCTTAAGTGAGCGTATTTTTAAATTCGGGTTATATTCTCAAACTAGGAGTATCGCGACTACGCGATCAGTTGCTACGAGTAACGGTGGACATGTACGAGGTGTTTATGCAACTTACGAGGTTGTCTGGTGGTTATTCGAGGTTTTGACCCACTTGCAACAAGTTTTTAAGGCTAAGTGTGCCTATATTGAAATTCGGGTCCTATTCTCAAACTGGGATTTCCTCAACTTAGTCACCGAGTGTGACGAGTTACGTTAATCACATACGAGGTGTTCACACCACTTGCTAGGATATTTCGGAAGTGTGGGTGGTTTCGGCCCACTTGTGGAACCCTTTCATGCCTAAGTGTGCGAATTTTCTAATACAGATCCTATCCTCAAACCTGGAGTCCCACGATTACGTGATTGGTTATTATGAATTACATTGGTCACTTGCGAGGTGTTCGTGTAACTTGCTGGGCCGTTTGGGGGATGTTGGTGGATTCGGCTTACTCATGGTACATTTTCAAGCCTAAGTGTGCCTGTTTTCAAATTAGGGTTCTATTCTCAAATCGACGCGATAATGAGGCCGGTTACTACGAGTTATGTTGGCCATGCGTGAGGTGCTCATGCCACTTGCGAGGCCATTTTTCATCTCTTAGAGGTTTCGTTCCACTCGCGTCACGTCTTCAAGTTTAAGTGTGCCAATTTTTAAATTCAAGTCCTATTCTCAAATTGGGAGTCCCGCGACTACGCGACCAATTGCTATGAATTACATTGGTCACGTGTGAGGTGTTCATACCACTTGCATGGACTTTTCGGGAATATTGGTCATTTTAACCCACTTGCAGAATATTTTCAAGCCTAAGGGTTCTAATTTTCAAATCTGGGTCCTATTCTCAAATCGGGAGTCTCGAAACTACTCAGTCAGTGGCTATGGGTAACGTTAGACACGTACGAGGTATGTGTGCCATTTATTGGACCGTTTGGGGGTTGGTGGTTGTCTCGACCAACTAGCGACAAATTTTTGAGCTTATGTGTATCTATTTTCAAATTCGGGTCATATTCTCAAATTGAGAGTCCTGTGACTATGTAGTGAGTTATTACGAGTTATGTTGGTCACATGCGAGGTTTTCGTACCACTTGCGGGTCAGTGTGGGGGCTATTGGTCATTTAGGCCCACTCATACCACGTTTTCCAAACAAAGTGTGCCTATTTTCATATTCGGGTCCTATTCTCAAACTGTGAGTCCCGTGACTATACGTCCAGTTTCTACAAGTTACGTTGGATAGGTGTGAGGTTTTTATACTACTTGAGAGGCCGTTTGGGGGCTGTTGGTGGTTTCGTTCGACTCGCCACATGTTTTAAAGTCTAAGTGTGCCTATTTTCAAATTAGGTTCCTATTCTCAAACCGTGAGTTTCGCAATTACGGGGTCGATGGCTATGAGTTCATTCATCATGTGTGCGGTGTTTGTGCCACTTGTGGGGACGTTTGGGGGATGTTGGTGGTTTCAACCAACTCGTTGAACGTTTTCAAGCTTAAGTGTGCCTATTTTCAAATTTTTGTCATATTCTCAAACCGAGAGTTTCACGACTACACAACCGGTTTTTACTTGTTACGTTGGTCACATACGAGTTCGTGCCACTTGAGGGGCCGTTTGGGGATTGTTGGTGATTTCGGCTCACTTGCGACACATATTCAAGCCTAAGTATTCCATTTTAAATTTTAATCCTATTCTCAAACTTGGAGTTCTGTGGTAATACAACAAATTGTTAGGAGTTACGTTGGTCACGTGTGAGGTGTTCGTGCCACTTATCGAGTTGTTTGGGAGATGTTGGTGATTTCAGACCACTCGTGGCACATTTTCAAGCCAAATTGTGCCAATTTTCAAATTAGGGTCCTATTCTCAAATTCAGAGTCCCGATACAACGCACTTGGTTGCAACAAGTTATGTTTTCCACATGCGAGGCGATCGTGCCACTTGTAGGGCCGTTTGAGGTCTGTTGGTGGTTTCCGTCCACTCGCGATACGTTTTCAATCCTAAGTGTTATTATTTCCAATTTTGTTTCCTATTATCAAACTGGGAGTCCCGTTAGCACGTGTCTAGTTTCTACGAGTTACATTGGTCACGTACGAGGTGTTTGTACCACTTGCGGGTCCGTTTGGGGGCTTTTGGGGGTTTCGGCTCACTCTTCAAATGTTTTTAATTCGAAGTGTTCCTATTTTCAAATTCGGTTCCTATTCTAAAACCAGGAGTCCTGCAACTATGAGACCGATGGCTACGGGTTACGTACGACATGTCCGAGGTGTCGTGCCACTTGCGGGGCCGTTCGGGGGATCTTGGATGTTTTGGCAGATTCATCACACGTTTTCAAGCTTAAGTGTGACTGTTTTCAAATTCGAGCCCTATTCTCAAATCGGGAATCCTATGACTACGTATTCAATTGGTAAGAGTTACGTTGGTCACATGCGAGGTTTTTGTACCACGTTTGAGGCCGTTTGGCACTGTTGGTTGTTTAGGCCCACATGCAGAATGTTTAAGCCTAAGTGTGCCCATTTTCAAATTCGGGTCCTATTATCTAATCGGGAGTCTTACGACTATGCATTCAGTTGCTATGAGTTACGTTGGTCACGTGTGAGGTGTTTTGGCTACTTGCGGGGCCATTTAGAGATATTTGTGGTTTTGGCCAACTCGCGGCCCATTTTTCAAGCCTAAGTGTGCCTATTTTCAAATTCAGGTTATAGTCTCAAACCATAAGTTCAACGACTACATGGCCCATTGTTGCGAGTTATGGCGGACACGTGTGAGGTGTTCGTGCCACTTTGGGGCCATTTGGTGGTTGTTCAAGGTTTCATCCCACTCATAGTACGCTTTCAAGTCTACGTGTGCCTTTTTTCAAATTCAAGTCCTACTTTCAAAATGGGAGTTTTGCGACTACGCGACTGGTTGTTACGAGTTATGTTAGTCACTTGCGAGGTGTTCAAGCTAGTTGCGAAGCCATTTAGGGAGTGTGGGTAGTTTTGGCCCACTCGCGGAATGTTTTCAAGACTATATGTTCCTATTTTTAAATTCTAGTCCTATTCTTAAATCAGAAGTCCCACGACTACGCGGTCAGTTGGTATGAGTTACGACGAACATTGTGAGGTGTTCGTTCCATTTGCGGTGCTGTTTATGATTTTGGCCCACTCATCGCATATTTTCAAGCCTAAGTGTGCCTATTTTTAAATTCAGGTCCTATTATCAAACCAAGTGTCCCGCAACTACCCGATCGGTTGCTACGAGTGAAATTGGTCCCATGCAAGGTGTTCATGCCACTTTAGGAGACGTTTGGGGATTGATGGTGATTTTAGCCCACTCACGGATCATTTTGAAGCCTATGTGTTCTTATTTTCAAATTGGGATCCTATTCTCACCCCTGGAGACCCATGACTATGTGATCAGTGGTTACGAGCTATGTTGATCATGTTCGAGGTGTTCCTGCCATTTACTAGGTTGTATGGGAGTTTTTAGTGGTTTTGTTCCACTCGCCACACGTTTTCAAACCTAAGTATGCCTATTTTCAATTTGGGATCTTATTCTAAAAGTGGAAGTTCTGCGACTACACTATTGGTTGCTACGAGTTGCGTTTATCACGTATGAGTTGTTTATCCCCGTTGCATGGCTGTTTGGGGACTATTTGTGGTTTCGGCCCACTCGCGACACTTTTTCAAACCTAAGTGTGCCTATTTTCAAATTCGGGTCCTATTCTCAACCCGTGAGTACCCCACTACGCGATTAGTTTCTATGAGTTATGTTGGTCACGTGCAAAGTGTTCGTACCACTTGCGGGACCGTTTGGATGCTTTTGGTGGTTTCGGCCCACTCTGAAATATTTCAAGCCGAAATGTGCCTATTTTCAAATTCTATATTTAAATTAGTAGTCCTGTGACTACATGGTCGGTGGATCTATGGTTTACATTCGACATGTGCGAGGTGTCGTGCCACTTATGGGGCCGTTTCGAAGTTGTTGGTTGTTCCGGTACACTCGCGATATGTTTTCAAGCCTAAGTGCGCCTATTTTCAAATTTGATACCTATTCTCAAACTGAGAGTCCCACAACTATGCGACTAGTTAGTACGAGCTACTTTGATCACACGCGAGGTGTCGTGCCACTTGCGGGGGCCATTTGGGGGTTATTGCTGGTTTGGGCCCACTCGAGGAAGATTTTTAAGCCTAAGTGTGCCGATTTTCAAAATCGAGTCCTATTCTCTATCCTAAAGTCTTTCCACTATGCGGACGGTTGCTAGAAGTTATGGTGGTCATGTCTGAGGTGTTTTCACCACTCACGGGGCTATTTGGGAGCTATTGGTGGTATCAGCTCACTCGCGACCCGTTTTTAAGCTCAAATGTACCTATTTTCAAATTTAAGTTATATTCTCTAACCAAGAGTCCCACGATAACACGATCGGTTGTTACAAGTTACGGTGGACACGTGTAAGGTGTTTGTGCCACTTGTGTGACCATTTAGGGGTTGTTTGAGGTTTCAGCCCACTCTTAGCATGTTTTTAAGTTTAAGTGCGTCTATTTTCAAATTCGAGTGATATTCTCAAATTGGGATTTGTGTAATAACATGATCGGTTGCTACAAGTTACGTTGGTCACATGCAAGGTGTTCGCACCACATGTGGGTCGTTCGGGGACGGTGGGTTGTTTCGGTCCACTCGTGGCACCATTTTAAGCCTTAGTGTATATTTTCTAATTCGGAGCCTATTCTCAAACCTAGAGTCCCACGATTAGGCGATCCGTTGTTACAAGTTACATTGGTCACTTGCGAGGTGTTTATGCAACTTGCCGGACCGTTTGGGGGATGTTAGTGGTTTTAGCCCCCTTGCGGCATGTTTTCAAGCCTAAGTGGGCCAATTTTCAAATTAGGGTCCTATTCTAAAATCGGGAGTCCCGTGACAATGTGGTCGATGGATACGAGTTAGATTGACCACGTGTGAGGTGTTTGTAACACTTTCTGGATATTTGATGGCTATTGGTGATTTTTGGAACCTAATCTTAAACTTGGAGTTTCATGGATATGCGGCGGGTTGTCAGGGGTTACATTGGTCACTTTCGAGGTGTTGTACCATTTATTGGGTTGTTTGGGAGCTGTTGATGGTTTTAACCCACTCGCGGCTCATTTTCAAGCCTTAGTGCCTATTTTCAAATTAGGTTCCTATTCTCAATCTGGGAGTCCCGCCACTACGCTGTCGGTTACTACAAATTACATTTGTCACGTGTAAGGTGTTCGTACCACTTATAGGGCCGTTTGGGAGTTGGTGGTGGTTTCGTCCCACTCCTGACACATTTTCAATCCTAAGTGTGCCTATTTCTAAATTCGGTTCCTATTCTCAGACCGGGAGGCCTGCGATAATGCAGCTAGTTGGTACGAGTCAAGTTGCTCATGTGCGAGGTTTTTGTACCACTTGTGATATCTTTTGGGGACTTTTGGTGGTATCGTCCCACTCGTGGAATGATTTCAAATCTAAGTGTACCTATTTTCAAATTCAGTTCCTATTCTCAAACCGGGAGTCTCATGACTATGCAACCAGTGGCTATGAGTTACATTTGACTCGAGCGAGGTGTCATGCCCCTTGCGGGGATGTTTGTTTTTTCGACACACTTGCTATACATTTTCAAGACGAAGTGAACCTATTTTATAATTTGGCCCCTATTCTCAAATCAGGAGTCCTACGACCAGTTGCTACGAGTTACGTTAGTCACGTACAAGGTGTTCGGGCCACTTATAGGGCCACTTGGGAGCTATTAGTGGTTCTGACCCACTTGTGGATGTTTTTCAAGCCTAAGTGTGCCTATTTTCAAATTTAGGTCATATTCTCAAATCGGGAGTCCCATGACTATGTCCCCAGTTGTTACGAGTTACATTAATTACGTGAGAGATGTTCAGGCCACTTGTGGGTCCATTTGAGGAGTGTGGGTTTTTCCACTTACTCGCGGCACGTTTTGAAGCCTAAGTTTGCGTATATTCTCATCCAGATCCTATTCTCAAACCTGAAGTCCCACCTTTATGCATCCGGTTGTTACGAGTTATGTTGGTCTCTTGCAATGTCTTTATGTAACCTACAGGGCCGTTTTTGAGTTGTTGGCATTTTGGCCCACTCGCGACATGTTTTCAGTCCTAAGTGTGCCTATTTTTAAATTCGAGTACTATTTTCAAATGGGGATTTTTGCGACTATGCACCATTTTCTATTAGTTACGTTGGTTATGTGTGAGGTGTTTGTACCACTTGTAGCGCCATTTGGGGAACATCACTAGTTTTGGCCCACTCGCAAAATGTTTTCAATCCTTAGTGTGTCAATTTTCACATTTGGATCATATTCTCAAACCGAGAGTCTCGTACTACGCGTCGGGTGGTTACATGTTATATTGGACAAGTGCGAGGTGTGCATTCCACTTGCGGGGTCGCTTGGGGAATGTTGGTGGTTTCATCCCACTCGCGACACGTTTTCAAGCCTAAGGGTGCCTATTATTAACTTCGGCTCATGTTCTCAAACCAGGAGTCCAGCGACTACGCGTCCGGTTGCTACAAGTTACGTGGTTCATGTGAGAGGTGTTCTTGCCACTTGTGGCACTTTTTGGGGGCTGTTGGTCATTTAGGACCACTCGTGGCACGTTTTCAATCGCAAGTGTTCCTATTTTTAAATTGGGGTCCTATTCTGAATTCGTGAGTCTTACAACTACGCGTCCAATTGCTATGAGTTACGTTAGACACGTGCGAGGTGTTCATGCCACTTATGAGGCCGTTTGAGGTATGTTTGACGTCTTGACTCTCTCACGAATGATTTTCAATCCTAATGTGCCTATTTAAACATTCGGTCCGTTTGGGGAATATTGGTTGTTTTGGCCCACTCGCTACACGTTTTCAAGCCTAAGTGTGCCCATTTTCATATTTGGGTCCTATTCTCAAATCGAGAGTCCATCCACTACATGACCAATTACTATGAGTTACGTTCGTCATGTGCGAGGTGTCCGTGCCACTTGTGAGGCTGTTTGGGGGTTGTTGGTGGTCTCAACCCACTCCCGGTACGTTTTCAAGCCTAAGTGTGCATATTTTCAAATTCGAGTCCTATTATCAAACTAGGAGTATCAAGACTACGTGACCGATTATTACGAGTTAGGTTGGTCACATGCGAGGCATTTGTGCCACTTATGGGGTCGTTTAAGGGTTGTTGGTACTTGCTGTCCACTCGCAACACTTTTTCAAGCCTAAGTATGCATATTTTAAAATCCGGAACCAATTCTCAAATCGGGAGTCCCACGATGGCACATCATCTCGCTTCGAGTTACGTTGGACATGTGCAAGGTGTTCGTGCCACTTGTAGGGCTAGTTTGGGGCTATCAGTGGTTTCGTCCCACTCGCCGTACAATTTCAATCTGAAGTGTGCCTATTTTCAAATTTAAGTATTATTCTTGAAACAGAAGTCGAACGACGACATAATCGATTGTTAAGAGTAACACTAGTCACATACGATGTGTTTGTGCCACTTGTGAGGCCGTTTGGGGGATGTTAGTGGTTTCGGCCCACTCATGGCACATTTTCAAGCCTAATTATGACTATTTTGAAATTTGGGTGTTATTATCAAACCGGGAGTCCCAAGACTATGTGACCGGTTGTATGAGTTAGGTTGGTCACATACAATGTGTTCGTGCCACTTGTGGGGCTATTTAGGGGTTGTTGGTTCTTTCTTCCCACTCGTAGTAAATTTTCAAGCCTAGTGTGTCTATTTTCAAATTCGGGTCCTATTCTCAAATCGGGAGTCCCACGACTAGGCAACCAATTGGTACGAATTACGATGGTCACACGCGAGGTATTTGTGCCACTTGCGGGGCTGTTTGGGGGTTGGTGGTGGTTTCAGCCCACTCAAAGCACGTTTTCAAGACTAAGTATACCTATTTTCAAAGTTGGTTTCTATTATAAAATTGAGATTCTCGTGACTACACAACCGGTTGCTACAAGTTATGTTGGTAACGTGCGAGGTGTTCATTCTACTTGCGGGGCTTTTTACGCGTTGTTGGTTGTTTTGGACCACTCGCGACACGTTTTAAGCCTAAGTGTTCCTATTTTAAAATTCGGGTCCTATTCATAAATAGGGAGTTTCGCGACTACGCTGCTGATTGCTACGAGTTACATTGTTCACGCGTGATGTGTTCATTTCAAGGCTGTTTGGGGGGGGGGGTGTTAGTGGCTTCATCCCACTCTTATCACATTTTCAAGCCTAAGTGTGCCTACTTTTAAATTTGGGTCATATTATTAAACTGAAAGTTTTACGACTATGCGGTCGATTGCTACGTGTTATGTTTGATATGTTCAAGGTGTTCATGCAAATTGCGGGGCCATTTGGGGAATGTTCAGGGTTTATCTCACTCGCAGCATGTTTTCAAGCCCAAGTGTGCCAATTTTCAAATTTGGGTCCTATTCTCAGACTGAGAGTCATGTGAATACGCGAACGATTGCTACGAGTTACATTGGTCACGTGCGAAGTGTTCGTGTAACTTATGGGGTCGTTGGTGGTTTCGGTCCACTATTGACACGTTTTGAGGCGCAAGTGGGCCTATTTTCAAATTTGAATCCTATTCTCAAGACGGGAGTCCCACGACTATGCGGCCGGTTGCTATGAGTTACGTTGGACATGTGTAAGGTGTTCATGCCAATTTTGGCCATTTAGGGGTTGTTCGGGGGTTCGACCCACTTGCGGCATGTTTCCAAGCCTAAGTATGCCTATTTTCAAACATTTAAAACATTATGTATATCAATTATATAAAAATGTTAGTTAAAATAAAGAATACTTGGTTCCTGTGATCCATGAATGCCATTAAATCGAGTCTTCTAATTGGTGATTAGACCAAATTGATCCCGAAGCCCCAGCATATTCATGTACATGTGCATTTGGTGATTAGTTTCTTTGATACAATCTTCATAAAAGGAAGATAAAATTAACATCCTACATGGGATAAAATTCGAAATTACTAATATCCTCAAAATTTGGAAACTAGTAACCGACTTAGAGTTTCAAAATTTTGAGGATATCAATAATGATAATTTTTTTCCCATGTGAGATGTTAATTTGCCTTCATTGTATGTCAATTTTATCAACGAAATTAATCAGTAAATATACATGTACATGAACATACGAAATTAAGCGGGGTCAATTTGGTCCAATTACAAACTCAGGAGATTCTATTCTTAAATTGATCATCTCGTGAAAGGAGTTCGTGGCCCCAGGTTTCTATTGAATAGAACATATTATCGAAAGTTAACTTACATGACTCCAAAGTAATATTTGTTGGTAGAAAAATGAAAATTGTTCCTTAAAAAAGATTATGGACTATCCTCATTAACACGCATAATAATGTTGAAATAGCAATGTCCATTAAGGATAATTCTTCACTATAGTACATGCTAATGATGGAGAGTACCTAATCATATTTAAGGAACAATTTTCATAAATCATAAGAAAAGTTTTAACATGTCACAACGAAACATACATAAATCATAACACACATGCATTACATAAGCAATATTTTGAAATGTTACAACTAAACATACATAAATCATACTAAACATTCGTAATTAAACTAAGCATCCATACATCAAACTAAACATTCACACACCAAAGTAAAGTGCTAATATAGTGTATATATCATAATAGGATGCATATAAGATTAATAGGGATAAAATAATATTTTGATACTCAATCTTCCCCTAACAAAAGATCCTTCAAATTAAGGTTGTCATCAAGAGCTGAGCGAAAATCTTTTAGATCCTTTAGAGCACCTTCTTGAGTATTCATAGCCTTTGGTGCATGCACAATAATAGACCAATTGCCATCTTTTTTTTCAATTTGAGTAGATTACCTTCTTTACGTTATGAATGGCACAAATAAAAGGCTCGTCGACTATGCGATCTTTACCCTTCATCTTTGATAACTCTACCGTAATAAGTTTGGAATTGAGATCAACTTTGCATGCATTCATAGTATATCCCACTTCACCTAATCCCGGTAGAACATGATTTCTGTGAAATCTAAGTAATCGAGTTATAGGATTTATTAGATTATCCCATAATAGGTTAGCACCGCATCTTTTGATTTTTTATTGCTTTTGCTAGCGACACATGTAGTCAAGGAAGAAATTGAAATTCCATTATTTTGCATCAAAATCTTTTCCATATATGGATATCAAAAATCAATACCTCTGGTATGGAATTTCTTAAACACTTTTGCATGAAACTAGGACCTTTTGCTAGGCGCGTAAACCTTGAAGAGATATCACCTCTTTTTAAAAGTTGTATTTATTAATGAATTTGTATTAGAGCATATTATTACCACACATGAATGAATAACCGCACGTAAGAGGTGAAAGTTACCTCTTTTGATACACATTCCCTAAAATCAGTTGTTTTGCAATATCTCCTTTGATTTTGGGAAAGTTTATTCTCGTACTTCCTACGGGTAAATTGTAGACTTTAAATCATAATATATAAAATAAATATAATCAAAGAAGAATAAATCAATAGATACTCACTCTTTCCAGTCTTTGATTTCATTTTAAGATTCGAAGACATAACTAGCTGTTTTCTGATATTATAGATTTATAACTTTCACCTTTTTAGGGTTGAGAAAAGGAAATTCATCCTCAAACTCATAAGGTTCCTCTATCACTCATTCTCCATAAGAGTTGAACCTCCTCATCTCTTGTTCTGGCATATGTTCTCGAGTATATATCGATGGTTTAACAAAAAGGTATTCTCCAGTAATTGGCCCTCCAATATACCATATATTTTGTATGTAATCTTTGAAGGTTTGAATCAAGCACTCAAAAGGATACATCCAGCGATACCTAATGGGACCACATAACAAAGCTTCATCGTATAAATGCATAAGTAGGTGGATGCCGATATTGAAGAGCGATGTAGGAAAGTATTTCTCCAGTACACAAACTACCTCAGCTAATGTTAATTTTGCATTTTTAATGTGCCTTCTTTTTACCACTTTTGCACAAAGTAGGGTAAAACACAAACTAATTTTCATAATTTCCCGACGAAGATATTTGTGTTCATAGAAACAATGTCAAAATAGCAGAGGGATTAATTAGATGATTACGTGCCAGTCATGAGACTTGCATTGTTTCAAGTTATTTATTTGGTAGCTAACTATCCTATGTAAATTACCAGAATAACTAGTTGGAGTGTTCAAGTTGCACAACGTGTCTAAGAGGATCCTCTTCTCACTAGTAGTCAAAGTGAAAGCAACCGAGGTGATAACAATTCTTCCTATTATTGGATAATTTTTTAACTATAGTTTTTTTTTCATATCCTTTTCATCATGACGGTCCCTCTCTTAATCTTTTAAATGAGATCCACATAGATATGTTCTTATCAGATGTTCTGCAACATTCTAATATGTGTATATCTCATCAATCACATGCCTTACACGATCATCTGTCCAATACAAGAAGTACAAAATATTGATCATCTAGACCATGGTTTTCATTAATATGGCCGTTGGGATCCTACCTAGCTTTACGCTTTTGGTTTATAAAATGAGTGTGTTTGCCTACCTATTCCCCACAGTTTCAATTGTCACCTTCTCCTCAATCTGCTGACGTGAAAGCTGAGAAGGTTGCTTCCTACGCTCATGAGCAACAGGAAAAAAGTTAAACTTATGGTTCCTAAAACGATGACTGGTTGATAAAAATCTATGATGACTTGTATAACTCATTTTACCACTATGGTATAGTCATCTGTATTTAGTTTCCTCAACACATATGGGACATCCATAATAACCATGAACATTACAACCGACCATGGTCCCATAAGCGGGAAGGTTGTGGATCACCCACATCACCATTTATTTAAGTGTGAACTTTTCATCATTATGAGAGTCAAATACCGCCATGCCTTTATCCCACAACTCTTTATGTTCTTCAATTAATGGGGCTAAGAATATATAAATATCACCATCGCGAACCTTCGGGCCGAGTATCAATAATGATAACAATGTGAACTCCTTTATCACGCATCGTGTCAGAGGGAGACTTGAAGGTGCCATGAAAACTGACGAATAACTCTCATTAGTACTTAAATTATTGAATGGGTTAAACCCATCGGTTGAGACTAGAAGACGAACGTTGTGCATTTCCTTTATGAATTTATGGTGTCGTGCGTTTGAAATTTTCCAAATGAATGAATCTACCGGATGGCGTGTTAGATTCCCACCACCTCATATCAAGCATGCCATGTTATAACCTATGATATCCATTGTATAATTAAAAACTATTTTAACCGTGGCCTAAGTGGAAAATACTTCAAAACCTTTTATGGTACGTATGATCACTTACAATTTTTTACAGCTTTGTCCTTTCCGTTCTCACAAACCACATATCTAAGATCACTGCATACAGGACACTCATTCTTCTCTTTGTTCTCGTTGTTGTACAATATACAATCATACATTAATGTATGAATATATTTTTACTTCAAACCCAAACCATTCAAGCTCTTCTTCATGATTGGGTAATTGTCTTGTAATGTGTTTTTTTTGGGAGAATTTCTTTAACCCACTTAAGAATTCAGATTACGCTATTGCTAAACAAACTAAATTAATTCTTCAAATACTTCAAACCAATCATTGCATATAATATCGAGTGATCTTAATCACAATCTTTATATAATGGTCTAGTTGTATTGATTTTCAACTGTATGTATTCTCGGTCTCCTGGTAATTTAGCATCAAATTGTTCATTTACTTGGTCACAATGCACATTATTCGTATCCAAAGGTGGTGATTTTGATGATTGTGGACTCCATAATCATAATCAATTAAGTCGATCAATGCACAATGTGTTGGTGAATCATGTACCACTTCCACTCATTGGGTCACCGTTACGCGATAGGGTACCGATAATTCTTCCAGAACATAAGATATATTTTTTTCACTAAAGTATGTCCATATTTTATAGTCTTGAAAATTTTCCCAGTTTTTTAAATGCAACTCAACGTCTTCTAATGAATTATATTTTCCTTTCAAACAATGGGTGCACGGACACAAAATCTTGTCACTTTTAAGTTTTTGTAAGCATATTTAACAAAAATTTGAATGCCCTTTACATGATTATTAGTTATTCGGTTATTCTCCCCTATTTGTATTGTGGGAAATCTATTTAATAATATTTAGATTTCAGTCACGTGTTAATAATTTAAAACAAATGTCATGTTTCATACAAGACATTCATAAGATTATAAAAATTTCACAACTTAAACTCAAATTAAACAAAATTTCCAAGTGCTATTCTCACAACTGAAACAAAAAAAATATTATTAAAACTAAAGCAAAATATATTCTTACAAATGAAACAAAAAAATTATTATTACAATTGAAACAAAAAAAAGAGGGGAAGGATTAAATCCTTTTAAGAAACAAAGTTTTTTATTGGAATATCAATCAAGCTTAATGATGATGCTGGAAACAACACCACCAGATAAGGTGTTGATAAGCTCAAGCAAGTGATACCAATGGCAGCATAGGAGAATACAAGTGTATATGTAGAATGAGGTGAGGAGAAGGGGATGACCACCAATATGTAAGTGGTTCAGCCAATTAGGCCTACGTCCACTATGCAAGTGGGTGAGTAATGTCACTGAAATAAGGCACTAATGGCCATGGATACAATCTCTCAAGCTTTCTCTCTCTACTGTGTAAATTGACAGAGTTTTAGCTAGGGTTGTAATTATCAATCTTTTATAATGTTGAGGATGACCTCACTATATAGTGCTTGGGGGGGTGTAATGTACCCCCCAAGCATGCAATGTGCATGTGCATGGAGACCCAACTAGTGAAAGGATGACATCTGCGTGATCTCAACTAAGTGATGATGACCTCAATATTCCCTCACGTAGAGGGAATGATTCAGTTATAATCGATTTGTCCACGTGTTCCAAGAACGAGGTTGGTGAAGTATGACCCCTGCGTTGGTTGGAGATTATATAATGACCTTGGCTGTGATGCCAGCCTAGGTTAGATATATAAAACGTCGGCCAAGGCCGATGTTGCCTTGACACTTGATGCTGAGCCTGTAAGGCCTTGCTGATTTTAGATGAAACTTGTAATGTCGGCTATGGCCAATGTTGATTGTGATGCTGATTGATAACCCATATTCATACTTGCCTCGAATAATGCCCTCACCGAGGTGATACTTGTAACGTCGGTTGTGGCCGACCTGATGGATAACTGACCCCATGAGTCATATAGACTTCGACTGATGCCCAATCATGGTGGTACTTGCAATGTCGACTATGGCCGACCTGGTGAAGGACGACATCACTAATAAGTAATCCTGAGCTATTGTTACCTCGGCTGTCATACAGGCCAAGGTTAATGCCTCTGAGATGGCAGGTGCACTTTGGCCATATCAATCACCCCTAGCCCTTAGTTACCTGTGTAAGTAGTTGACTAAGTGGTATGTATGTCCGAGGCTATATTTCCTTATGTACTAATATCTCTTTTACAGGTGTCCACATCTGAAGTGGGTAGCGTGCCTGACAGTGTAATGATGTTCATTATCTTTTAGGTTCCCAGGGCAATGATGGGCCTTGGGATGCGTGCAAGGCATTTTGAGGGTTTAAAACCCTTTTCTTCTCCTTCTTCTTCACTTCTTACTCATTTCCTGCATGTGCCTTATGCTTTTTCTCTCTGTCATCAAGAACTTGATCGAGGTTATTTGTGGACTTCTTTGCTCAATCTTTCTACTCTTTATCTCGTACTCTATAAGGTATTGATTGTTACCTTTCCTTTGCCATTTTCCAGCCCTGCATTTCCATTTCTTGCATTTTTCGGTGTAGTTTAAGTTTTGTGGTGAACCTGTTCTTCACTGGTCTTAGTTTGAATTTTTTCAAAAATCAAGTTTGATCCTTAGTTTAGGTTGTGCCCAGTTGTTTGTTTGTGGTTAGGGTCCCAAAGTGTAGGGTCGTCTGACTTATGCTTAGACCTCTGTATAAGCTCATAGAAGATTTCCCTTCTCTTAAAGAGAAGACCTTTGCAAAAATTAGGCAGATAGAACTAGCCCAAGAGGAAGCTCGTAGGGCTGAGGCCTTCCCCCTTAGACCTATCTTCCCTCCAACTCTGAAGGTGATTTACCCTGAGCCAATAGAGGGCCCAATTGACCCTTCTCCAATGTTTGAGTCTGAGTCATCTACCTTAGACACTATGTCTGTAGACTCATTCCAAGAGGCTATGGACTTCTCTATTAGGCAAGGTCAGGTCCCTGATCAGGATGAGGTCCAAAGTCATGACTCGTCCCACAATGGAGCTAGAACCTCACACACTTCTTCTGATGTCGAGATTGTGGGGTCGAGCGTGGCTATTCCTCCACCCATCGATACTATCCCTCTATCGACCACCACCATGGCTTAGTTCGCTCAGAGATTTCTCGATGGTGTCCCTTCATCTGCTTAGGATGACATTACCATGGATGAGGATGATGGCCATCAAAGTGATATTGACACCTCGGAGGCGACCGAGATAGAGAGACCTGTCACCGAGTATAACCTCTTAGCCTTTAAGCACCTCTATTCTATAGGTCCTTCCATCAAGCTTAGGAGACCTTTGAAGGGTGAGAGGGCCTTCGATGGATAAGATGGGGAGATCTGTGTCTATGAGCAGATGTTCAAGTTGGGCTTCCATCTCCCCATCCATTCTTTTATTAGAGCAATACTGTCCCATATCAACCTAGCCCCTTCGTAATTATCCCCAAATTCCTGGAGGGTGATGATTGGGGCTATCATCCTTTGGAGGGAAGTCCATCACTCAGACCTTCCAGTTAGGGTCTTCACAGGATGCTATGTCCCATCCCCTGCCAAAAACCACCCCAGCTACTATCAATTCCTAATGAGGAAGTCAAACTAAATGATGCTATTGTTTACCCAGACCTCCAATCAAAACTAGAAACCACGATATTTCTTTGATTAAGTGGCATGGGAATTTGGTCCTTGTGCCACCTCTTCATCGTTGGAGCCGAGGATACCTCTGAGGTGGGGAAAGGTGCACTTACTGCCAAGGACAACCCTGGACTTATCCAGGATAACTTACAAAAGGTTAAGGATCTTCAAGATAAAGGGGGAGCACAGTTGGCTAGTCAAGTACGAACATCTGATGACCCTATATTACCTCTCTGAGACTGGCCTAGGGGGAAGTTCTCTGACTGAGCTTCATAAGTATTATATTTTTACAAGTTGCACCTCTGATTTTTTGTACCTCTGATTTATTAACTCAGATGTTTCTTTTTGCATAACACCCAGAAGGTATCTCTGACGAGCTCTGGGAGATGTTAGCCCCAAGCCTTGTTAAGCTCATGAAGAAAGCAGGGCATAATGTAGCCCCTCCCCCTCCCCCACCTAAGCAAAACGTCAGTACATCCAAGGCCAATGCTACAAAGAAGAGGAAATCAACCACTTCTGACTCGGAGGATCAGAGGCAGAACAAAACCCAAAAGGGTTATCGTGCCATCCCAATATCTTCTGATGATGCACTGGTTGCTCATCTGGAGCAACTGAAGATCAGTGACATCCTAATAGGTCATGGTCTTAAGGTAATGGATACCATCGACTCTGTGATGACCGATGCAGATAAGCATTTTTTACGCTCTTTAGATACCCCTCTGCTGGTTGAGTTTAGCCTTCACAGGTCTATTCAGGTAAAAACTTTTGCTTTTTTATTCCAAGTGTAAGCTCGACTTTAAATGGATTAAGGCTTGAACTCATACATCTGACTTTGTTTTGCAGGGTATTCTGTCTATGCACAAATTCATTGACTGGACCCTAAGGAAGTTTCCCCTTATTGAGAAGGGAAAAGAGGCCCAGAAGGTGCAAGCCTCTTTAAATGCAGAGGTTGAACATCTGAAGACAACTTTGGATGAGTCTGAAAATAAGGTGAAGTAGAGGGATAGGGACATAGCCAATCTTAAGAAGGACCACACCTCTACTTTGCAATCTAAAGATGACGTCCTTCAGGCAAAGGTTGATGCTGCCATAAAGGTTGCCCTTGAGGATGCCTCTGAGAAGATGTTGGCTGACAACAAAGTGTCTAACCAGTTTATAAGATTTGGCTTTGAATATCTCGAAAGAGGTATTAAGGCAACTGGGAAGTGGGAAGCTTCAAAGGAGAAAGAATCGGGGATCTTATCTACCTTAGACTTTATTAGTCTAGGCTTTTGCGATCCTCGCTTTGCTCAGGCCTTGCAAGAGGTTGAGGAGGAAGTGGAAGGTGCTTCTCCTGTATGGCCTGCTCTATTGGAGGCTAGAGAGACAAAGGATGTTAACCCTCGAGATGATGGAGCCGAGGTTACCAACGTCGGCAAAGAGGACACTATTGTGGCTACAGACCCTTAAACCTTAATTTGTAAAGCTTTTAACTTGTAATTTTTAGTTTTTCATCTGTAATTTTTGTAAACTCTGATAACCTATTTTGAGGAATATCTGACTTGTAATTCTGACTACATGTTATACCATCTTCTTTAAAGGATTTTTCTACTTTCAATGAATGCTCTCTCTTGAATGTTGTTTGTCATATAATGAACTTCTCTTAAAGGTCCGAGGTCACCAATTTATGATGTTTACCCTTATAATTTATCACCTAATTAATGATGTCTTAAGGTGTGAGGTCATCACAGTATGATGTTAACCTCATAATTTATCACCAAATTAATGATGTTTAAGGCCTGAGGTCATCACATAATGATGTTTCACCTCCTAATTTATCACCTAATTAATGATGTCTAAAGTCTGAGGTCACAAAATAATGATGTTTCACCTCATAATTTATCACCAAATTAATGATGTTTAAGGTTTGGGATCACCAACATATGATGTTTCACTTCATAAATTTCACCCAATTAATGATGTTTAAGGTCTGAGATCATCACAGTATGATGTTTCACCTTATAAATTTCACCAAATTAATGATGTTTAAGGTCTGAGGTCATCAAGCTATGATGTTTCACCTCATAAATTTCACAAAATTAATGATGTTTAAGGTCTCAGGTCACCAAATTATGATGTTTCACCTCATAAATTCCACCAAATTAATGATGTTTAAGGTCTGAGGTCATCAAACTATGATGTTTCACCTCATAAATTTCACCAAATTAATTACGTTTAAGGTTTGAGGTCATCACAGTATGATGTTGACCTCATAATTTTAACCAAATTAATGATGTTTAAAGTCTGAGGACATCAAACTATGATGCTTCACCTCATAAATTTCCCCAAATTAATGATGTTTAAGGTTTGAGGTCATCACAGTATGATGTTAACCTCATAATTTTCAGCAAATTAATGATGTTTAAGGTCCGAGGTCACCAAATTATGATGTTTCGCCTCATAAATTTTATCAAATTAATGATGTTTAAGGTCCGAGGTCATCATACTATGATGTTTCACCTCATAAATTTCATCAAATTAATGATGTTTAAGGTTTGAGGTCACCAAATTATGATGTTTCACCTCATAAATTTCACGAAATTAATGATGTTTAATGCCCGAGGTCACCAAATTATGATGTTTCACCTGATAAATTTCACCAAATTAATGATGTTTAAGGTCTAAGGTCATCAAACTATGACGTTTCACCTGACAAATTTCACCAAATTAATGATGTTTAAGGTCTGAGGTCACCAAATTATGATGTTTCACCTCATAAATTTCACCAAATTTATGATATTTAAGGTCTGAGATCATCATACTATGATGTTTCACCTCATACTTCACTAAATTAATGATGTTTAAGGTCTGAGGTCACCAAATTATGATGTTTCACCTCATAAATTTCACCAAATTAATGATATCTAAGGTCTGAGGTCATCAAACTATGATGTTTTACCTCATAAATTTCACCAAATTAATGATGTTTAAGGTCTGTGGTCACCAAATTATGATGTTTCGCCTCATAAATTTCACCAAATTAATGATGTTTAAGGTTTGAGGTCATCATACTATGATGTTTCACCTCATACTTCACCAATAATGATGTTTAAGGTGTGAGGTCACCAAATTATGATGTTTCACCTCATAAATTTACCACTAAAGCATGATGAAAGCAAGTATTGACACAGGAACTGCTCTTTTCATTAAGATTCTCTTCATAAAATAATACATGTATTACAAGAATACAACTGCAACATCATATGTAATATTTATTCAAGTGGTCAGCATGCCAAGGGTTGGAGAAAGGTTCCCCTTTGAGATTTTCTAGCCGGTAGGTACCAGATACAACCTCGTCGACTACTTTGTAAGGACCATGCCAGTTCAGGTGGAGCTTGTTTATCTTCTGTAACGTCTTCTTCAGCACTAGGTCTTCTACAGCTATAGGTCTTAACTTCACCCTTTGATTGTATAACTTTATTGTTCTCTAATGGTAGGCTGCCTATCTGATCTCAGCGTCTTCCCTTCTCTCCTCAATTAGATCTAAATCAAGTCTTCTTTCTTCCCCATTCCTCTGAGGGTCATAGGTCTGAACTCTACGGGTGGGGAGTCCTACTTCTATAGGTATGATGGCTTTTGAGCCATGGGCCAACATAATTGGGGCATCCCCCGTTGGTGTCCTTGCCATTGTTTTGTAGGCCAATGACACTGCATAAACCTCTTCTGTCCATCTCCCCTTGGCTTCTTCCAACCTAATCTTAATCCCATCAAGGATTTTTCAGTTCGTGACTTCAGTCTGTCCATTTTCCTGGGGTCAGCCAGGAGAGGAGAAGAACTGCTTAATCCCCACCCTTTCATAATATTTTTCTAAGGAATAATTCTTGAACTGGGTTCCGTTGTCTAAGATAAGGGTGTTTGGAAGGCCATGTCTAAATATGATGCTCTTCCAGGTGAACTATAAGGTCTTCTGCTCCGTAATTATGATCATTGGCTAAGCCTCTACACACTTGGAGAAGTAATCAATTACTACTATAAAAAATTGATAGTTGTTAGCAGCTCTTGGTAATGTCCCCACCAAGTTAATGCCCCATACTGAAAATGGCCAAAGAGAACTTATTGACATAATAGGTTGATGAGGTTGATGAGGGATAGTGGATAATCTCTGGCATTTTTCCCACCTCTTCACTTAGGCAGCAACATCTTTATCCAAGGTCGGCCACCAGTATCCCTGCGTAATTATCCTCTTGGCGAAAGGTCTTCCTCCTATGTGACTGGAGCAAGAACGCTCGTGTACATCCTGCAGGACGTGGGGGACCTCTGTGGGATGGACACGTCTGAGGAGTGGTAGTAGTAATCCTTTTTTATACATTACATCTCCTATTATTGAGAACTTAGCAGCTCTGTATCTCAATTTCCTCCTTTCTAACTTCGATTTTAGGAGCTCTCCCTAAGTGATATATCTGATAAGGGGGTCCATCCATGAGTCCCCTAGGTTCAAGTTGAGGCAAGAGCTGGTAACCTGTTCTTCCTCAATGGTCAGTTTGAGCAAGATGTCAACCAGTACTGTCCTTCTGATGTCTGTCCTTGTTCCTGAAGCCAACCTTGCTAGTGCATCTGTACGACTGTTGTTTAACTGGGGTATCCTTTTAATCTTCACTTTTGGGAATATTTCTAGCATCGTTCTCAAATTCTTCATATATTTGGCCATCCTTTCATCCTTGACCTCATATACTCCCAGGATTTGGTTGACAACCAACCTTGAGTCACTGTGGACTAGGAGTTGGCCAATGCTAAGAGCTTTTGCCAATGAGAGGCCTGTTATCAAGGCCTGATACTCTGACTCGTTGTTCGATGCTTTGAAGTTGAATCTAAGTGCATATTCAATGTCGGTACCATACGGTGCTAACACTATCAACCCTGCTCCTCTACCACTTTCATAATAAGACCCATCGACGAAGAGGTTCCAAACATCTTCATTTGAAGAGAAGTTCCCCTCTGATAGGGTCCCTTGCTTCAAGAGATACCTGTCTTGCTAATTCTCAGCTACTCCTTTTCTGGCTCTATTGAACACAACCTCTTTCAAATTTTGAAAGACATTACTGTTTGATTCGTCTGTAATCTTTGGACTACTCTCAATCTCAACCTTTTCCCATGTGAACTCAGTAACAAAGTCTGCGAGTGCCTACCTTTTAATGGCCACCCTAGGTTGATAAATAATATCATACTCTCCCAACTCGATGCCCAGGTCATTAATCTTCCTGACTTCTCGAACTCGTGGAGGACTTTCCTTAGTGGGGATTCGGTGAGGATGACCATAGAGTGGTCTTGTAAATAGGGCTTCATCTTCCTGGAAGCGTGTATCAAGGCGTAAGGCAAATTCTCCATCAGAGGATAGTTCTGTTTAGACCCTTTAAGGTCCTTACTATTGAAGTATACATGCCTCTATACCACATCGTCTTCTCGTACTATGGCTGCACTTATAGCTGACTCTGAGACTGCTAGATAAACATTTAACTTCTCCCCCAGAATGGGCTGGGATAAGAGCAGGGGGGATCTGTGGTAGGACTTGATCTCCTTAAAGGCCTTATCACACTCTTCGTCCCACTCGAAGGCCTTTCTAAGCACCTTGAAAAATGGAAGACACTTTTCCGTAGGTCTGGAAACAAATCTGTTGAGTGCAGTAACTCTTCCAGTGATCCTCTGAACATCTTTTATACTTCTTGGTGTCTTCATATCAAGCAAAGCCTTGATCTTCTCGGGGTTGGTCTCTATTCCCCTCTGGTTGACGATGAATCCAAGAAACTTTCTAGCCCCTACTCCAAATACACACTTGGACGGGTTGAGCTTCATCCTGTATAAGTCCATGGTGTCGAAAGTTCTTTCCAGGTCGGCCATGTGAGTTTGAGCCTTCAAGCTCTTCGTCAACATGTCATCTATATGTACCTCCATGGTCCTGCCAATTTGATCTTCAAACATCTTATTTACAAGATGTTGATACGTGGCCCCTGCATTCTTTAATCCAAAGGGCATGACCTTGTAACAATAGGTCCCCTTATCGGTGATGAACGTTGTCTTCTCTGAGTCTTCAACATCCATAAAGATCTGATTATACCCTGAATACGCATCCATAAAGCTCATAAGTTCATGTCCTGCCGTGGCATCTACCATCCGATCAATCCAAGGTAAGGGGAAGATATCTTTAGGGCAAGACTTGTTCAAATCAGTGAAGTCTATGCACATCCTCCATTTATCGCTAGCTTTGGGCATAATGACGGCATTAGATAACCACTATGGGTATATGACCTCCCTAATGAATTCTGCCTCTTCCAACTTTCTGACCTCTTCCCTGATGACATCAAATTTTTCCCTCGAGTAAACTCTTCGTCTTTATTTGATTGGTTTAGCATCTTCTGCCACATTGAGTTTGTGTCACATAACCTCTAGGTCGATGCCAAGCATTTCAGCGTGGCTCCAAGCGAAGACACTTTGCCTCTTCTTCAAAAATCTTATCAGTTGTTCCTTGATCTTGGGTTTTAGGGCCTTGTCTATTTGGATGGTTTTTTCCGGTTCTTCCTCATTAAGGACGATGGATTATACCTCTTTCGTGACCTCTCCTTTCTTTAATTTTATTTCATCCCTAGGATCAAGTGTATCAATGTTATATGTGATTGTTGCCCTCTTATGTGCCTCTCTCTCTTTTGACGAGTTGAAGTAGCATTCCCGTGCCGTGGTCTGGTGACCTTTCACTTCCCCTACCCCATAGGTGGTCGGGAATTTTAGCATTTGGTGGATCGTTGATGGCACGACCTCAAATTCCTTCAGGGCTACTCGTTCTATGATGAGGTTATAGGCCGAAAAGACATTTTCATCCATCACGAAAAATTTGATCCTCCTGGTTAACCTCTTAGGCCACTCGTCACCCATTAGTACATCCATCTCATACATGCCCAAGGGATGGACCTTCTCTCCGCTTAATGTAATCAATGGATGATGATAGGGTACACACATTGCTCTGCTAAGGCCTAGGCTCTTGAATCAGGGCTAGAACATAACATCCGCAAAGTTTCTGCCATCAACAAGGATACTCTGAACCTCACACCCATGCACCCTCGTGGTGATTACCAAAGGGTCATCGTGTGGAGCTAAGATACCTTTGAAATCAAGTTGGGAGAACTCAACTATAAGAGTATCCATATCCACCTTCTTTCTCTTCTGCTTAGCCTCTGAAGACGCTAAATTCACAACCTCTACTTTGGTCACCGACTTAGCCTCTCCCACATGAGCTTTATGGTCGGCTACTTCTGAGCCACCCCATGTTAGTCCTCCACAGATGGTGTTAACACCAAAGGAGATCATACCAACCCTCTTTACAGGGGCATTGTCATCTTTTGGTGGGTGGTCAGGATCGTCCTCATCATCACCATCTGAGTCATCATCTCTTCTCGTTGGGGGATCATCTCGACATCTGTCATTTTTCTTCTTTTTAGGGTGATCTCTTCCCCTCTTAGGAGTTTACCTTCGACATACTTCCTGAGATTTTTGGACTTCAACATCTTCTCAATTTTATCTTCAAGGCGAAGAACTTGCCTGTCACATGGTCGTGGTTTTGGTAGAACTCACACCATAGGTTCTTGTTCCTCTTATGTGGAGGAGCCTTCAGCTTCTCCGGCCATCTCAGGGATTGATCATTTTTTTATTTCATTGAGGATGTGTTCGTAACTCACAGTTAGAGGAGTATAGTGTGCAAACTTGTCGTCTGCAGACCTCTTTTTTCCATCTTTCTTCCTTTGGAACTTCTCGTTGCCACTTCCGTTCTCATCCTCATACTTTGCGACCATAGCCTCTTTAGCATTCATGGACTTTCCTACAGTTACCAATAGCTCTACCATGGACTTGGGAGGGTCTTCTGTAAGCTTCTACAATAACTTCCCTTTCTGGAGTCCTCCAATGAGGGTAGTCATAGCTATATTCTCTTCATAATCTTCAACCTCCAATTTTTCTTTGTTGAATCAAGCAATGTAGTCTCTTAGGATCTCGTTCTTGCCTTACTTGATGTAAAACAGATGGGTGGTCTTCTTTTGAGGTCTCACCCCAAAATAGAAATTATGAATGAACTGTTCAGCCAAGCCCTTAAAGTTCTCAATAGAGTTCTTCGGAAGAGAGGTAAACTAGATGTGTGCAGCTCTCGTTAAAGTTCTAGAGAAGGCCCGACACTTCATCTCATATGGGATTGAATAAATGTCCACCGTAGACTGGTACATCTGAATATGATGCACATGATTGATACTACCATCATACTTGGGAAACACCGTAGGTGGTTTGAATTTGGCAGGGGTTGGGAAGTTCATTACCCTTGCCACGAAAGGGGAACCCTATGAGAATCCTCTTTGCAGTGGATCTCGGCTTTTGATGAGGTTCCCTATCTTCTCTTCCAGGCATTGGATGGAGTCATTCCATGGCCTTGCAACATCGGCCTGACCGAGGTTATCCCCAGCCACCTCCAAGGGGTGGACTGAGGGTTCCCCAGCTGCTGCACAATGTCGACTATTGACCTCCTCTTGATCCATGCCTCGGCCATGTTTGGGTCAGTGCTGATGAGGCCGATGTTCCCCGTCTTCCCTTTGCGATCTTGTTACACTTATAGACTTGGAAAGCCTTTGTCTTAGGTCCTTGACTGGGCCTAGCCTTTTAAAGGCCGACCCTCTTCTCAAGTAATCAAAAGTTGACAATCTTTGTTGGGCACCGCCATCTCTTCTGCCCCCACAATCTCTGCTCTACTGGATAGGACGTACCGTGTTATTCTAAACCTGATACGGCTCCCAGCAGTCCTCTGGAACATCTTCTGCCTCCATATCATCATACTTATCCTCGGGGCAAGGGTTTCCTTGCCACCCTAGACGTAAATGCCTAGGGTCAGCAACATCCCTCCTCCACTGAGGAGTAGGTTGATCCTTTCGCGGTGCCTGGGGTGGTCCCCTAGCTTCAAGGTAGGGTTGAACAGCTGCCGGAGTATTCATCTCCGGTGAGACCCCTGGTGGACTCATCATATTTTGAATGCAAATTGTTCCTTAATTTCTTATCGAGTTACGGTCAATGACTTTAAGGCTGCTGCCACCTTAGCCATTTCAGACTAGGGTGGCACTGGATGGAACTGGGTCCTCGAGCACTAGATGGTGGAGGAGGTGGGGGTAACTCCGGTGCCATATGTTAAAACTAAAGATCTTGTAAGGAAGGTGAGCTTAATACCTTAAAGGATCTCTCTTCAATGGTGAAATAACTCCACACAAGGGGTGAGGCCTAGTTCACCACCAGAGTCTCTGGTGAGGTTATGTTCAAAAATGAAGAGTTATGTCTTCTCGTTCCCACAGACAATGCCAAAATCATGATGCTGGAAATAGCACCACTAGATAAGGTGTTGACAAGCTCAAGTAAGTGATAACAATGGCAACACAGGAGAATACAAGTGTATATGTAGAAGGAGGTGAGGATAAGAGGATGAACACCAATATGTAAGTGGTTCAGCCAATTAGGCCTACGTCCACTGTGCAAGTGAGTGAGTAATTTCACTGAAATAAGGCACTAACGGCCATGGATACAATATCTCAAGCTTTCTCTCTCTAGTATGTAAATTGACAGATTTTTAGCTAGGGTTGTAATTATCGATCTTTTACAATATTGAGGATGACCTCAATATATAGTGCTTGGGGGGTGTAATGTACCCCCCAAGCATGAAATGTGCATGTGCATGGAGACCCAGCCAGTGCATAGATGACAGCTGGATGATTTCAACTAAGTGATGGTGACCTCAATATTTCCTTATGTGGAGGGAATGATTCAGTTATAACGGATTTGTCCATGTGTTCCAAGCCATACATGTGCGCATAGATGCTCGGTTGTCTTTGCTTGGTACCAACATTGGCTTGGATGAGTACGAGGTTGGTGACGTACAACCCCTTCCTTAGGTGGGGATTATATGATGACCTTGGCTGGGATGCCAGCCGAGGTTAGATATCTGGAACGTCGTCCAGGGCTGATGTTGTCTTGACACTTGATGCTGAGCCTGCAAGGCCTTGCTGATCTTAGGTGAAACTTGTAACGTTGGCTATGGCCGATGGTGATGGTGATGCTGATGGATAACCCATCTCCATACTTACCTCGGATGATGCCCTCACCGAGGTGATACTTGTAACGTCAGTTGTGGATGGACTGATAGATAACTGACCCCATGAGTCATGTAGAGCTCAGATGATGCCCAATCATGGTGGTACTTGCAACGTCGGTTGTGTCCGACCTGGTGAAGGATGACATCACTGATGGGTAATCCTGAGCTATTGTTACCTCAGCCGTCATACAGGTCGAGGTTAATGCCTCTGAGATGGCAGGTGTACTTTGGGCATATCACCGAAAGACCCCTTAACTATTAAGGAGGTTAATATAAACTGTCCAAGTGGTAAAAGAATTTGCATGATGCTTTAATTCTTTCTTTTCCTCACTGTCAATGCACATAGGTACATCTTTGTAGATGTTTTATATTTCATCAACCATCACCCGAGCCTCACCCTTATGCAAAGGACGACCGTGTCCTTTAGTTTTGACAACAACGGAGATAAGTATGCACACGCCAACAATCCTACTATTTTCCAGGTCCTTGCAATATAACTGATCATCGTAGTTACTAACGATATTCCAAGACCTGTGACTGGGGGAGGCACTAGGAAGGAGAATGTTTAAGGAGGTAGAATTTTGGATGGGATTTTTGAAGGAGACTACATTTAAAAAGGGAATTTTGAAGGAGGGGACATTTGGGAAGGGAACTTGGATAGGGAGGAAAGGGAAAACATTAAGAAGGATGGTAGGGAAAACCTTAAAGAGGAATTGGGGGATGAAAACCTTGAGTAAAAAAGGACATAACTTTTCCAATTTCACTCGTTAAGGCTCCCAGGTTAGTTTTAATTTCCTTGACATCCCCATCGGTCTTGGACTTTCTTGGGTAGAGATTCGATTCCTGACCGAAGAAAGCTAGTCCATGAGAGTAGTTATGTGTTTTGATTTTATTTTTGGCATATATGATCCGACACCTCTCATCCTTCCTCTTTTGTCCTTGTAAAAAGGTTTAGGTTAGGGCATCATTTTCCAAGTCATCATAAGGGCTCAAACTTGACTAGCTGCTAATTACCTGTATCGATCATAGACTAGTGTTTTAGCCAAGTGCAATGGGAATTTATTATCTTTATCCCATCGAGCATGAATGTACAAGTTGACCCAATTTGACTATTTACCGGCATCTGCACCATCCTTTGTCCTACTCGACCATTCATTCTTCAAATCTTTATACGATTTGGCGCCAAATTGTGGACATCATTTTTTTTGCTCCTGTTTTGTTTTATTTTTCTTCCTCTAGACCAACTTCTTGTCCTTTGCCTCATTCTCTAAAATATAATTCCACCGATTCACTGACATTTCAACATTCAGAGGCACTCTGTCTTTCAAAGCCAAAATATTGGAGCTTGATACATCATTTGGGAAATGTCTTTGCCAAAGGTTTCTCCGGTATGTTCAAAATTTTTCAAAAGTCCAAGAAAAAACCTAATTCTTTGAAAGGTCGGGAAATGAAAACCTCTTGTAGAGTTGATCATAGTTTCCATCTTTGATGGCTTAATCAACAAGGTTCCAATTGTCTTCCCCCACTCCCATGTTCATTTTCTCAAGTGACAAACACTGGGCTTTAAATCCCAACAGGCCATTGTTATCACCCGTAGGGTTATTCTCGAGAATGGAAAACCCAATGGGATTCTTTTCATTTGAGAGGGAACAATAGATAGGGGTGTTAGAGCAATATAGGTTCATTGCCTACTCATACTTTGAGTAAGGGAATTAATCAAAGGCGGAGTTGTGAATTCCTCATCAATTACTGATGATAATTCTTTTTTTTTGTGCACAAGATGAGGATCCTTGTTGGGGTGTCACCTCATCACTTGGTACATTTTGTCTATTTTCTCCTAGCATTATCTACAAAATTAAAAATTAATATGTGCCTAAAAAATTATAATAATATGAAATTAGAATATATATATATATATATATATATATATATATATATATATATAGAGAGAGAGAGAGAGAGATTGAGAGAGAGACCGTTTCAGAGTAAGACTTTATAATATGTTTAATGTTCCTGATCTCCATTCATTTGGTATTAGTTTTTAGAAACCTATGTATTTTTCACGTGGGCAACTCAAGGGAAGAGTATCTATGATTGATGAATAGATATCCCTGACATGAACTCGGAATCCCATTTTCTTTAACTTAATGGAAAAATTCATTTTAATGTGCATATGTCACGAGACATCACAGTCTATGTTAATGCGCTCTGTACGTAGTTGTATCCGTAAAGGGTGAATTTTTTTCTTCCTTCTCTAATAGTGTAAGAAAGGTCAAGGCTACACTGGTATTATGTACGTGGAATATATTCTCTATAGCTCCATCCTAGCTTTATGGTAGGAAAAATAGAATACGATTAAATATGTACTCTTCCTGGAGACCAACTCCACGATTTGCAAGGTAATTTTTTCGATCTTCTTAATCCCATACCTATAAATAGGAGTACTCTTTGTATGGCATGCACTAATAAAAGAGGTATATGTGCCGTCCAATTTACACCTCTCGTATTCTTATTGTCGGTTATTATCACCGCTCCATTTTTCCTGAGAAAAATATACGAGGGCATGAATATGAGTCCTACAAAAAAGGGTTGTAATTAATAACTATTTATTCCTTTTCAACCGATACAATTTAAATCTATCTTATTTTAACATATGAGGTATGAGGGTATACTAGTTTCATTAAAGTTTTGATTCATCGCTACCCTTCTCTTAATTCCGTGCATGTTAGATCTCACGAAGGTGAAATCCAAACTTGAACCCACCGTAAGTGTTAAGACACATTTTGCTAGGGTTAATTATGATATAGTTTGAAAGTATAAATGTATTATCAATCCAAGCAATCCAACATACTATCCAACTACCAAACGTACAACCAATAATTATCCCGTACTGCTTCTATTATACACGTGATAAAATACATACCAATAATAAAAATATCTCACTAAAGTACGGTCATTTCTCATTAAAATTATATATGAAGATTTGGGTTTTAATTTTAATTAGGGGTCAAATAAACACACATAAACATATATAAGAAAATTACGGTTTTAATTCAAGTGAGGGTTAAAATAAATACACATAATCATATATATGAAGAATAGAGTTTCAGTTTTCACAAGGGTTAAAATAAACATACATTGACATATACATGAAAATTAGGCTTTCAATTTTAATTAGGATTAAAATAAACACACATTAACATATAGACGAAAATTAGAGTTTCAATTTTAATTAGGGTTAAAATAAACAACCATTAACATATACACGCACATTTCATATATTCCAACTACACGGTATACACACACGCGCGTGCGCACGCACACACGCACACACACGCACACACACACACACACACACACACACACATATATATATATATATATATATATATATATACACACACACACACACACATAGAAAGTCTCCTGTAAGGACTCCTTATGGTGTAGACCTCGATATATACCTTTTTTATGAAACTTCATGCATATGATGTCGATGGTTAGAAGATCATCTCCAATTTTTTTCATCAAAAAATTCAATAAAAAAAATCGTTGAGATGAGGTGATATGTAAAAAAATGGTATAAATATTCATTTTCAACTGTTGAAATGTTAGGTCGGCGCCAGCCACTTTATTGATTGAATTTTTTGATGAAAATTCATGGATATGATCTTCTCACTAGCTATATCATATCTATGAAGTTTCATTAAAAAATCAATCTAAAAGGGGGTGAGATGACTGCCAACATTTCAACGGTCAAAAATGCATATTTATACCTTTTTTTTACATATCACCTCATCCCAATGGTTTTTTTGAATTTTTTGATGAATTTTTTTGAGATGATCATCTCACCGTGAAGATCATATCCATGAAGTTTCATAAAAAAAAAATCATTTTTTACTATTTAAAAAAAATGGTATATACCGGGGTCTGCACCATAAGGAGTCCTTATAGGATGGGTCTTCTCTCTCTCTCTCTCTGAGAGAAAATGTTACCTTTAAGATTGAGAGAGAGGAAGATAAAAATAGAGAAGAATTTGGAGAGGAATTGGGAATTTGAGAGAGAGAGAGAGAGTTTGCGGGAGAATGAAGAAGCTTGTTTGGGGTTTTTTATATATAGAGAATGGTCACGGACCAAAGATATAACCCTTATTTTTTTCCATGTTAGAAGTCATGATCGTCCCATGATAATAGGACTAGTCATTGTCTGGTATTGTGACCAATCTTACTGAACATTTTGAATTAGTCACAACCCAAAGTCGTGACCCATTTGGTGGGAATTTTTCATTGTTCATGGATGTGGTCACGACCATCATTTGTTGAAACACCGGATAATCCCGGAGGGAGATTTTCTCAATTAAAATCAAAGTTAATTTCCTTTTGTATAAAATTCAATGAATGATGCGGAAGCGTTGAATGATGGTTCACAAATAAACAAAGCCAAATTTTGTTTTCTCAAAAAACGAATTAAAACATAATTCAAGTCCTAGCATTTGCCTAAGTCATAATTACCAAATTATATCCAAAGTTAGGCGAAACCAGTTTTAGTACATGACTTGAATAAACCAAATTTACCCAATTTTTAATTTAAGTCCCAAATTAAATGAGTGTGATAATTAAACCCAATTTTATCTTGAAATTATCCTAAGCATGGATTCTAAATTATTGTGCAAGATAAAATAAACAAAGTCACACTACACCGCGATGTACGAGGAAAAACCCACTAACGGGAAAAAACCTCGGGACGGCCCTAGCCTCAAATCCACTAAAAACGGTATTACAAAATACAAGACAAAAGACTTACTTCCTAAACTCGAACCCTCTCAAGCCGTGATGCTCCTTCTTGTATCAACCTCCAATTAGCGGATAACCAACGGAGCTCCACCGTGGTCTCGGAATTCACCAACGGGACTTTATATGGTCACCGTCACCCAAGCAGGGAGCCTTTCTCCGTGTGGGTAGAATCTTCAACAAAAGTCTTCTTTGTGATGGGGTGTAGAAGCAAACCCGAAACGTCTCTTGAATTCGGTAGAGAAAACCGGTGCCAAAAACTCCAAGCAATTGATATAAATATAGAAACTTGGATAAACAATTATTGGGTGTAAACTAGAGTGTGTATGAATTTTTCTTTAAAAATTAACACTCAAAACATGAACATTTTCCATAAATAAATTTGCTCTCAAACTCTCTCTAAGAGATGGATATGGAATGGAAAAGTTGTCTTGGAAAATGTGTTTCCCGCACATAATAAAGTATGAAAAAGGTTGGTTGAAAACCAAGTGGAGTAGTGGGGAAAAACTGCAAAAAAACTGCCAAATAACTGTTCCCGCTGGAAGTTCGTTCGAACGAACGTGATTCTCGTTCGAACGAGACTTCTAACGAGTGACCAGCCTGGGCTCGTTAGAAGTTCGTTAGATACCTCGTTAGAACGAACATTCGTTCGAACGACATATCGAACGGCATATCGAACGACTGTCTAGTTAGGGTCGTTGGCAAAACTCGTTCGAACGAACCTGGTTCGAACGACAAAACTCGTTCGAACGAAATCTGGTTCGAACGAAAAAAACTCGTTCGAATGACATTTCTAACGAACGTCCAGAAAGTTTATAAAATGCGATTTTGGCCCAGAAACTTTTATATATTATTTTTTAAGTTTCTAATTGATTCTTTCTGAAAATAAAATGCAGTTTTTATTAACCTAACACCCAATACAAATTGTTCCAAGCTCCTATATACATATAATTACATTCATACCTTGGGAGCATGGAACCTTAGTTGATGACGTAGAAACGAGGCACGCAAACCGGTATTTTGATGAAGCTTTAAATTCTTTGCCGCTACGTCTTCAACATACACTTCATAGGCTTGAGAATATTACAATAAATACTATCCTATGAATAAATGTTTTTGTCCGGAATTGAGCCAAAACTATATATGGACTCAATTGGAAATTTGTGTCCTTACAAATCTTCCCCTTTGGCTATTCCGGGATAAAAACCAAACAAAAAATCCTAAAGGGCCGTCAAGCTCTACTAGACTCAAAACATAACCCGCCCAATCTTGACTCAACCCAAGGATCAAACGCTTTGCCATAGAAAGATGCCGCTTTAGAATAATTCCTGCACACTTAAGAAAACTCATCAAATGCATAGGGAATATCAAAATATTACATGCAATTAATTAATTACTCCCCCTAAATTAATTCTCCCTTTAAACACATGACCTACTTAGAAAGACGTCTCCCCCTAAGATAAATCTTCCCCAAACGAAGATACGATAATAATAGGATTAGATACCATTTCTCCCCCTATCATCATTCTCCCCCTTTTTGTTCGGGAATAGGCAAAGGATAAAGAACTAATAAACAACATGTGAAAGCTTAAAGTGAGAAGACATGAAAGCATATGGGCAATAAAAGCAGGGCAAAGACAAACAAATATCATATATATATACATTAGAAATATACCAATATAGTACTTGCATATATATAGATATAAACACACACATGACACAAAATACAATAAGTTTGCACACTCGTATGGCAAAAATGTGTCATATGGAAACGGAAGTGTAGGGGTGTGAACTAGCAACAATTAAATTTAGACCCAAACACTTAAGAAACGTTCACGGAGTTCTCATTTGATTGCAAACGTCATCACAGTTAAATATAACCTCATGTGACAATATAAAGATTGAACTCAATGAACAAACATACACAATGCATACAAGCCTAGCATGATGATGATTCTACAAACCAAATAGAGTCATGACATTAAAGACAACTAGGGTAAACGGACATTGTGCAAACCGTTGATATACCATCCAATTCTCTCTCAATGAGCATATATATTCTTTTGTTTTTGAATGAATATATCATACAAACATAGGCCTTGGCAGTTGCTTTTTGTTTAATGCCAAATATTCTGTTTTTAGGCCTTTGGATCACGTATTTCTTTTAGATCCAATCAACGGTGGCTTACTATCGCAAAGGATTTGATTCATCCTTTCGGAGCCCTTCCCCGTGCATATATTAATTTATCCTGTTTTCATTTTTCGCACAAATCTCACATGCAACGGATTTTGACATGCACTAGTCCTCCTAGGTCATAGATATGTAGATGACTAGATTGATAGGAGAACACCTCAAAAAGCTCAAATATAACATGTGACATTAAGATTTCAAAAGAGCTCGTGCATGTGTGAATAGAGGCATATAGAAATAGAATCCATTTAAACAATACAAAATCCAACTACTCCATATAAAACATGGTAAAGAACATTTTAAGGATTGAAAATCTAAACCAAAAGTTCTAGCCACATGGAAGCGTAAACGATAGGATTCAAACACAAATATATGCCACATAAAGTGTGTCAAACAAAAATACACACAAAACAAAATCTTTTTGAGTTTTTAACATTTTTAATCAAAAATAAATATTTACTCAAAAGGACAAACAAAAATCATTTGTATTTTTCATTAAGCTTAAATGAAATAAATAAAACACAAATGATAAACAAAAATCTTTTTATATTATGCAGTCAATTCAAATACAAAATATAATACAAAAAGATAAACAAGTCATAATTTCTAGCATGTGATATGAAATAAGGCAATGACTAGAAAATGACTAAACAAGCATACATTTAGCATATGAATATAGCATGAAGTACAAACGCTAAAGTAAGCAAACACTAACACATTTATCCATTAGATTTAGCAAGGGAGGAAGGATGTGAAAGTAAATGAGAATCAAAATCCCTATTTTGTAAGGCAACCAAGTCGGATTTCCTAACCCAAATGAATGAAGAATCACTATCTTGGGTTGTAGGAACATTAGCTATCGTGGTTACTTTACTATGGGATTTTCTAGGAATTCGTTTAAGATCTAAACAAAATTTCCTAAGATGACCTTGTCGACCACAATGTGTACAAGTGAGAACATGTCGAAAAGATTTATCTAAGGAGTGATCATTAAATGCATTCCTAGAAGATTCTCCTAAAACATTGGTTTTGACTTTAGGGTAAACATCATTACAAGAATTGAAGCCTAAACCAAAAGTGTCATTTTTAATTTGGACCGTTCCTAACATTTTATCTAGTTTTTCCGAACGACACTCCAAATCAAATTTGACATTACTAGAATCTTTTAATTTATTTTCCAATTCTAAAATTTTAGATTCTAGTAAAACATTTCGCTCTTCAAAAGCAGGAAGCTCCTTTTTCAAGGATTCCATTAAACCCCTAAGGCTATCTCTCTCGCCTTCTACATAGTTAAGCTTCTCTTGAAGAGTCCTCTCATGTGTCCTAAGGTCTTCTATTAAGGCACTTTCATCAATGACCTTGACACTCTCTCTTAAACTCGCTTCTAACTTCAAATTAGCTCTTTTCAATTTAATAGACTCTTTATATAATTCATGAAAAGAATTTTGAAGTTCACTCTCATCAACCTCTTCTTCATTTTCACTCTCTCTTTCTTCTTCACTCTCACTATCATCAAAAATAAGAGAATCATGTACAATGACCTTGGAAGTGGCATGTGCTATAATTTCATCATTCGATGAGTTCTCATTATCACTCACATGTCTAGCCATAAAAGCCACAAAATTTTTCTTAGTGGGGGAATCGGGCTTTTCTTCCTTATCACTATCACTAAGGGTTGCATTATATGCAGTGGGTCGTTTACCCTCTTTCCTTAGTTTAGTGGGGCACTCATAAGCCCTATGGCCATAACCTTCACAACCAAAACATTTATTAGACTCGTCCCTATCAATATTTTCATTACTAGGTTTAGGGATCTTATCGGCTTTAGAAATCTTCTCGTTTTTATCATGTTTAGAAGATTCAAATTTCTTAAAATCATTTTTAACTTTATCTTTGTTAAATTTAAGAAATTTTCTAAATTTACGAGCAAACAAAGCCATATCTTCCGAGTCACTATCACTATCGCTCTCTATTACTTGTTTAACCTCTTTGCGGGCTTTTAAAGCAACACCCTTTTCAATTTTCTTTTCAGTTTTAGAGGGAAACATATCCAGTACATAGGTTTGTAAATCACCTACAAGCTCTTCTAATTTCGTAGAGGCTAAAGTGGGTAAAGAATTTAAAACGGTCACTTTAGGAATAAATCTATCGGGTAGGGACCTTAAAATTTTCTTTACTACACGGTCGTCAGGTATTTTCTCTCCCAAGTTAAAGGATGAATTAACAATATCAGAAAGTCTAGCATAAAATTTATCAAAAGTTTCTTTTTCATCCATTTTGATAGTTTCAAATTGAGTGGTGAGGTTTTGGAGTTTTGAAGCTTTAACGACACTAGTTCCTTCATGAGTTAATTGTAAAATATCCCAAGCTTCTTTAGCGGTTTCACACGTCATAATACGTCGGAATTCATCCGGTGCGACAGCGCTAAATAAGGCATTTAAACCACGGGAATTAAAATTTGCAAGCTTAAACTCATTTTCGGTCCATCTATCAACGGGTTTGGGAACATGTTCATTTTCAATTAAATGTGTTGGTGGGGTCCAACCGTTAACAACAGACATCCAAACACGTTCATCGATAGATTTAAGTGCCGATTTCATTCGCGCTTTCCAATACGCGTAGTATGAACCATCAAAAATAGGAAATTTTGAAAATGGGGAAAAATCCATTTTAGCCAAAAATTAAAAAGATCTTAACGAAATAATTTATCGTTTTTGGCTCTGATACCAATTTGAAACACCGGATAATCCCGGAGGGAGATTTTCTCAATTAAAATCAAAGTTAATTTCCTTTTGTATAAAATTCAATGAATGATGCGGAAGCGTTGAATGATGGTTCACAAATAAACAAAGCCAAATTTTGTTTTCTCAAAAAACGAATTAAAACATAATTCAAGTCCTAGCATTTGCTTAAGTCATAATTACCAAATTATATCCAAAGTTAGGCGAAACCAGTTTTAGTACATGACTTGAATAAACCAAATTTACCCAATTTTTAATTTAAGTCCCAAATTAAATGAGTGTGATAATTAAACCCAATTTTATCTTGAAATTATCCTAAGCATGGATTCTAAATTATTGTGCAAGATAAAATAAACAAAGTCACACTACACCGCGATGTACGAGGAAAAACCCACTAACGGGAAAAAACCTCGGGACGGCCCTAGCCTCAAATCCACTAAAAACGGTATTACAAAATACAAGACAAAAGACTTACTTCCTAAACTCGAACCCTCTCAAGACGTGATTCTCCTTCTTGTATCGATCTCCAATTAGCGGATAACCAACGGAGCTCCACCGTGGTCTCGGAATTCATCAATGGGACTTTATATGGTCACCGTCACCCAAGCATGGAGCCTTTCTCCGTGTGGGTAGAATCTTCAACAAAAGTCTTCTTTGTGATGGGGTGTAGAAGCAAACCCGAAACGTCTTTTGAATTCGGTAGAGAAAACCGGTGCCAAAAACTCCAGGCAATTGATATAAATATAGAAACTTGGATAAACAATTATTGGGTGTAAACAAGAGTGTGTATGAATTTTTCTTTAAAAATTAACACTCAAAACATGAACATTTTCCATAAATAAATTTTCTCTCAAACTCTCTCTAAGAGATGGATATGGAATGGAAAAGTTGTCTTGGAAAATGTGTTTCCCGCACATAATAAAGTATGAAAAAGGTTGGTTGAAAACCAAGTGGAGTAGTGGGGAAAAACTGCAAAAAAACTGCCAAATAACTGTTCCCGCTGGAAGTTCGTTCGAACGAACGTGATTCTCGTTCGAACGAGACTTCTAACGAGTGACCAGCCTGGGCTCGTTAGAAGTTCGTTAGATACCTAGTTAGAACGAACATTCGTTCGAACGACATATCGAACGACATATCGAACGACTGTCCAGTTAGGGTCGTTGGCAAAACTCGTTCGAACGAACCTGGTTCGAACGACAAAACTCGTTCGAACGAAATCTGGTTCGAACGAAAAAACTCGTTCGAACGACATTTCTAACGAACGTCCAGAAAGTTTATAAAATGCGATTTTGGCCCAGAAACTTTTATATACTTATTTTTTAAGTTTCTAATTGATTCTTTCTAAAAATAAAATGCAGTTTTTATTAACCTAACACCCAATACAAATTGTTCCAAGCTCCTATATACATATAATTACATTCATACCTTGGGAGCATGGAACCTTAGTTGATGACGTAGAAACGAGGCACGCAAACCGGTATTTTGATGAAGCTTTAAATTCTTTGCCGCTACGTCTTCAACATACACTTCATAGGCTTGAGAATATTACAATAAATACTATCCTATGAATAAATGTTTTTGTCCGGAATTGAGCCAAAACTATATATGGACTCAATTGGAAATTTGTGTCCTTACATTTGTGACCACAGTTGGAGGGAAATTTAGTGCAATTTTGGCACCATAATGGTCATGCCTTAGTCTTAGATGAGGGTCTTGACCCACCGTGGTCACTGTTAGAGGCCATGACCAGCTCCAACTAGGGTTAAGACATTATATGGTCATGAAACTGGCCACACATTTATTGGCCGTGATCATATGGCCATGGACCAAGACCGTGACCAAGTTGTCGTGACTAGACACCTAATTTGGTGTAGTGCATTTCAGTTTGACATTTGGATTATTTTATTTCGGATACCGAGGATTTATTTGGGTTATTCATTTATGGTATCAGTGTCCTTATGTTTCAGTTACTGTGGATGTTTATTATATTCTTGAATGGTTTCATTTATGCATGTTAACAAGATTTAAAAATTGACACCATACTTAATAGGTTATTAATTTAATTCATTGGTTTTCGATTGTAATGCTCAGAATGAAATATGATATGACTCACGTTTAGTTTAATAAAGGCCTGATCAACTAGCATTAAACTAGGCGAGGTGTCACGAGATAACCAACATGAGATGGATCCATTTAAGGAACAATTGGGAAAATATACATTATAATTAGCTTAAAATATCGACAAAATGACTACTGACGTAAATGGAGAACAAATTTAGTAAAGTAGCGACTAATTAAAGGGTATGCTAAGACATCATATTTTTTTACATTGTGTTATAAAAATTAGTGTGGATGTATTATTAATGTTTTAAAAAGAGTGTGGATGTAGGCAATCTGTTTCGTATTGTTTCAACGACATTGGATCATATGTATGTTCTATATGATAGAATTCTTATAGAAGTTAAATTCACATTTTCTATACCCGGTGTTGTTTTCGTGGAAGTTAATGGGGTTAATGTTCCTCTTAAGTTTGAATTTGAATGATTACAATTTTTGTGATTTTGTGGGTGTGTTGACCATCCAATATTAACATGTAAAATGTTCAAAAATAATTGTCTGAGCTTAAAGAATCCTATTCAAACTCAAACCCATATGCCTACTCGAGTTCGATTTCTATAAAAAAATGGTTTCAATCGCAAATCCAAGTCTGTTCAATCTGTTTGTCCTTCCAATTCATCCTCGAATTTTAGGATGTGCATAATGATATTCCTACTATTGTGAAGTTCATTTTAATAGGAGATAAGGATCATCAAGTTACGAATAAAGGGAAAGAGGTTCAAACCATCCAAACCATGGTTGTTTATCCCTTAAAAATTGCGCAAAATTCGATAATCCTATCACAAAAGAATACTCTATATCTCTCCACATGTTAGTATCTCTTTTGAATTACTCATGACTATTACAAAAAGTGCTAATATCACAACAAAGGTTGATCTAAAATTTAATAAGGCAATGGTTTCTGAACAAATTTAGTTAGGTGAAGATTATTCTAAATTCTTAAATAATAATTTTTCTATAGATGATATTGTTATTACTTGTAATTATGAGTTACTCCCTGATGATGAAATGCCCCCTTTGGAGGACATTCCAAATAAGGAAATGTCAGCACATACAAATGATTCAGTGCGATTAGTAGAGGATGATAATAGTCCTAGAGTAACTTTATATGTCGAGTTCCCAAAGTATGATTTAGTAATGTCTTATAATTCAACCAAAGCTCATGCTTTTCTTGAAGATTCAATTGGCCAGAATTTGTGGGAAAAATTAATATCAAATTTTTAATACTAAAGTCAGAAATTCTTCGAAACTCTTAGGTAACATGAAAGATTCAATATTAATCAGTCAAGACATGGGGGCTTAGAGTTAAACATAAGGGAGAAACTAAAAATCCTAAATTGGACTCTTTTTCGATTTAAACTGATGAAGATTAATCGTTCCTTAAATATAATTTAAAGCCTTTTGCTTCTTGCTCAAGACAATGTAAATTTACGTAGTTTGGAAATTTTTCTTTCATTATGCTTTAATTTTCTTTAGCACTTGTAAGAGGCATTTAGGAAAGGCATTTTCTCCTAATTATTTATAAATTAATTTATTTCTTTCCAAAGAAAAGATATATTAATAATGTTAATAACAAGTTATTATGTCTTTAGAATCATTAAAGGAATGACTTCATAATTTTAGCCATTTACAATCTAGTAAGAACAAAACCATAAGCTTTCCATTCTAACTTGGCCAAAAATCCGTTATCACAACTGAATCACACAAAAATATCCATTTTCAACTCAAATTCAAAATTTATTACAACACAATTTATTTTAACATCTTCTTGAGAAAAAACACAGTTAACAAAAAATATATTTTGTTTGAGCGATGATAGATATTTCTCATCAAAAATTAAAAAATAAGTAATAATATAGAATTATATTCAACTAAAATAACATAAAAATAAAACCATTTAAATCGAATAAAACTCAAATATGGAAAGAGAGAGAATAAAAAAATAGAGGATATCTAGACAATGTTACCTAAAAGTAATTGAATCTGAAAAATATAAAAAAAAAAACTAACACATTAGACGACAATGCAGTTATCATGCTTATTCAAACCCAAGTTATGAAAAATATTTTCAAACTAAAAACACATGAACTAAACATTAAAAAAAAATACCTCGAACGATGATGGGAGAGATAAAAAATGGAAAAATGAAAGATAATACCTATAAAAATAAACAATGGTTAGAACAAATTACGATAAAAATGCAAATGTAAGCAAAACTAAAATCCACAATGGGAAAAAATGGAAAAAATGGTTACTTCGGCAATATTCAAATAAAAAAAAGTTGTTAGATCAGGAAAATATAATAAATTAGATAAGAAAATTTAAATTCACTCCAAATATAAAATAAAACCCTTAAAGAGAGAGCATGTATCGTGTTGCCTAGGTGGACGGTGTTCAATTGACTTAATAAAATACGGAGTCAAAAGAAGAAGAGGAAGAATGAGAATTCGTGAGATGAGAGAGAGTGTGAGAAAACGAGATGGGTATATTTTATTTAGATATAGTTAGGTATCCAAAATAAAGTAAAGGAGGCTCTGAAATGTCTGGGTTTTTGAATGAAAGGTGTAAGGAGATCAGTGAAATTGGTTCGGGAAGGATATTAATTTTTTGCTGGTGAATGTCCACCATTAATTTTTACATAGTAAAGGTGGCAAAATCTAAGCCCTTACTATGCTTTTAGATTTTGGGATTTCAAAATCTTTCCAACTTTATTATATGGTTGGTTGAGTGATAGCTTAAACTTTGTATATAATGTGAAATTTAAATCTTTTCATTGTGCAAAATTTCACGTTGCCATTTCTCACTACTAAAATTCACACTGCTATTTCTCATTGCAAAACCATAGGAAAAATTGAAGGGAATTGCACTACAAAATTTAAAATTTCAAACTTCAATTTTCTCATAGGTTAGGATATCATAGTTGTTGTCATATCCCTCTACATTTTGACTCGAGATGTCACGAAGAACCGTATTTCCACTGTCTCCAAATTTAATATGATCTTCACATTACAAAGGTATAAAATAATTTGGGAATTATAATTTTTTTACATTTATAATTAGGAGATTTTTTTAAAAAAATTGAGCCATTTTTCTTTATTTAAAATTTTAAAACTTTCCGCATCCAGTTCAAACAAGATGGGATTCTCGTTCTAACGAGATCATCATTTGTTCGAAGTCTCGTTTGAAGTTTTCTTCGGTTGAACATTTAACGAGGGCATATTGTTTTGCATCGTTTGAAGATTGTTTGGAGCTTATTCAAACATGAATAGTTATGTCATTTGAATGAACTTGCTTTAGTTCGAATGACATGATTTTCTAGTTGGAACGAGCATAGTTTTCATTCAAACGAATGATGCCGCTTTGAATTTTTTATCGACTTATAAATACTTGTTTCCTACAAATTTAAAAGAGACTTTGAAAAAATAATTTATTCATTCCTGGTGCAAAATTTATCACTTTATTTTGGTCAAAAATACCTATTAATTCATAACTCAACACTCATAAATTTATATATGTGAATCCACTTAAAACCCTAGATAATTCTATATCTAAGTTACTCTCGTGGAGAGATTCTATTCAGTGCTGACCATTGTGATTCACGAAAGGATCATTATTGAAGGAAGACAAAGGTTGATCAGTGGATACCGAGGGTGAAGCACCACGTGTGGACAACTCAGGAGAGATCCATATGCTTTAGATGTTTTGTAAGTTGTATATTGTAAAAATATAAAGTTTTAATTGAAAAAAGGTTTTACCCGTAATGGGTTTTTTCCTCATATTGCCTTGTCTCTTTGCATGTTTTAAATATTTGCTTTATCACCTATATGGTTGTTCAAGATAAAAAGATAAAGTTTGGATTTGTGTGTGATTGACACTTTAATATATAAATATTCCATTAAGACGTGGCGATACTAACTTGATATATACCAAGTGGATTTTAAAGAATGAGGAGGATGAAAATGGTACCATAGTTCGCAACAAGGCTAGGTTCGTCGCTCAAGTCTACACATAGATCGATGGTGTAGACTTTGAGGCGTCATTCGCTCCTATTTCTAGGCTTGAGTCTATCCGCTTACTACTCGCTATAGCATGTCATCTGTTCTTTAAGTTATATCAAATGGATGTCAAGAGTTCCGTTCTGAATAGCATTCTACATGAGGAGGTTACGTGGAACAATCAAAAGGGTTAGAAGACCCCAAGCACCCATAACACGTCTAATATCTTAGGATAGCCTTATATGGTTTGAATCAAGAACCCCATACATGGTACGACAGGATTACATCCTATCTCTTAGCTCATAGTTTCAAGACAGGGGGATTAGATAACACATTATTCGTGAAGAGAATTAGTGGTGCTATATTGGTTTCCCAGGTCTATGCGGACGACATATGCTTTTGATCCATGTGCTCCCTCCATTCTCAAACTTCCGAGGATGAGATGAAGAGTGAGTTTGAGATGAGCATGGTAGGTGAGCTTACATTATTCCTAGGTCTCCAGGTTCATCACCTTGAGGAGAGGATATTCATATCTCAATCCAAATATGTAAGAGATCTTGTGAAGAAATTCGGTATAAACTCCTCACCCCTACGAGTTCTTCGACAAATCTTATCAAAGAAGATTTATGCAACGACATAGAGAAGACTTGATATCATAGCATGATATGTAGTCTTCTTTACCTTATCGCTAGCTGACCCGATATTACCTTTAGTGTTGGAGTTTGTGCGTGATACTAGGCATCCTCAAAATAGTCACCCTTACATGCTCTTAAATGTATTATCAAATATGTGAGTGGGAATCTATCATAAGGTATTTGGTATTTATTTGATACTGATGACCACTTGTCCACCTATTCGGATGCACATTGGGTCGGGGATATCGATAGGTGTAGGAGAACTTTGAGTGGGTGTTTTTACTTTGGGAATTCTCTTGTCTTGTGAATGATCAAGAGGCATAACTCCATATATTTTTCCATGACAGAGGCTGAGTATATGGCTCCCGGGAGTTATTGCATGCAAATCTTGTGGATAAAGTAAATTTTGGAGGATTACGACCTTTCATGAGTAACTATGACTATTTATTGTGATATTATGAATGCCATTCGCATTTCACATAATCCCCTCAAGCATTCCCGCATAAAGCACATTAGGATGTGCGGGAACTTTATTCGAGACCTAGTTGAGGAGAAGGTCGTGTCCTTAAGCTTTGTGAGCACCGATCGTTCATTAGATGATATTTTCACAAAACCTTTAGATGCGCTTAGAGTGGAGGATCTTAGTAATTTATTTATTTATTTGCACTGTTATCTGAGATTGGATATGTTAGCTAGTATATGATGATTTTCATGCTTATTCATATTTTTTTCTATTGCTATATTGTAACACCATTGTTTTATCATTGTACCTGCATTTTTCATTTTTATACATTTTTCAAAAAATCCAAAAAGATTTTTGTTTTTCTTGAAATTTTTTGAAAATACAAAAAGATTTTCGATTTCTTTTTAGAAGAAATGAAAAGGACATAAAGATTTTATTTTTGATAAAATTTTTGAAAACTCTAAAAAGAGTTTTGTATTTTTTTTCGGACCATATGTGGATAAACATTAAAGATGTCTAACTAAATCATTTATTCCATATTCATGTGACTAATTTGTAGTGTTTTGAGATGTGACAAAATTTCATTTATGTTCTTTATAATGTGTGGTGTCATTAACATGAGATATGATGATTACTTGCTATATGTTTGACTCTTTGTCACCTTTAATGCACACACGCACGAACTTATTTGAGTATTACACTTACCTTTCACGTGTTGATTGTAGTGTTTTCATCTCAATCCTTCTTTTAAAACAAACCAAATATGAAAAATGAGATAATAAAAGTTCTTCATGTAAGAACTGTTGCCCAGATTGAAATAAATAGAAGATCATTATCCGGTATATTTGGTTTATTTTAAGTAATAGAATCGGGCTACGAAAGACAGATTGACTTTGCTTGAATAGCCACTATTTGCAAAATGAAAATAGCCTAAAAGATTAATGACACATAAAAATAGGAGTGTCATACCAATTTATAAGAAGATTGATGTCTCTCTACATATCAGCATTAATTCCTTCGAAAGATTGAGAGAGAAAAAATCAATATGTGAGTTTTGTGGGATTTAAGTCGAAGATCAATGGGTTTTCACGTCTTATAAAATTCTCGTAAAACATTATATAGTTTTGAGCGTTATTAGTGTGAAAATCACTTATGATCTTGATTAGTTGATTAGGTTAAGTCAATTTCACTTGAGTTCACCATTTTTACACCTAAGGTAGACTTTGAGATGTTTCCTTAGTGGTGTCTCATTCCTTCACGCATTTGTGTTATGTTTGTTTATATTCATTAATCTAGAGAATATGCTCACATCCCTACATTCTGTTTCCATGATTCGGTTATGTTTGTGTTTCTCCATGGTGTGTTGTATTTGTAAAATTTGTAAACCTATAAAAATTAAAAAAATATTTTGTGGAGCCTTTGCTATTATCATTAAATGTTACACATTCATATCTTTTTGTGATGATATTGTAGTTTTATTTGAGATGCTTTGCATTTCATGACTAGTTTTGACTACTTGCCTATTTCGGAGAAAAAATTATGGGTGAGTTTGATGTTTGATTTATGGGGGATATTTTATCTTTATGCATTTTATTTTACATGTCAAACTCGATGCATCATGGCGTATTTTCTTTATTTCCTGTGTGTAGGTACTTTTGGGAGATTATATTTGCATTACACTCAATAATTTGAATATTAGAATATTGTTTTATGTATTAGGATATTTGATTGTGATTTGAATTTTAGTTTTATGTTTGTACTCGAATTGCCAAAAAGAGGGAGATTTGTAAGAGCATAAATTCAATTACTTGATCATAGCTTAGTCTATTATAGTTTTTGGCATATCCCTCTGTCGTTTGACTCGAGTCATCACAAAGAACTGTATTTCCATCATCTCCAAATCCAAGATGATCTTCATATTACGAAGGTATAAAACAATTTAGGATTTTGAATTTATTTACATTTATAGTTGGGATATTTTTGTATTTAAAAATTAAGGCTTTTTTCTTCATTTAAAATTTTCAAAGTTCGCGTAACTCGTTCAAACGAGATGGGATTTTCGTTCTAACAAGATTATCTTTTCATTCGAAGTCTTATTTGAGATTTACGTCGATTGAATATCAAACGAGGACATACTGTTTTGCATCGTTTGAAGCTCATTTGTATCTTCTTGAAATAATATTAGTTATGCCGTTTGAGTGAACTTGATTTCATTATAACAAGATGCTTTTCACGTTCGAATGATCATATTTTTCATTCAAACGAATGCCACCGTCTTGAATTTTATGCTGACTTATAAATATATATTTTGTACATATTTTAAAACAGACTTTTGCAAAAAATGATTTTTGTATTCCTGGTGCAAAAGTTCTCACTTTATTGATGTCAAAAAACCTTTTGATTCATAAATCATCACTCCTAAATATATATTGAAAAAAATAGTGCACGATACTGATAAAACTAAATTTGCAAATTTCCAATTTAGACTTATTTAATCGGTGTCAAATTACAAATCAAATTAATTCAACCAGTAAACATGCAACTACGCGTGTGTGTGTGTGTGTGTGTGTGTGTGTGTGTGTGTGTCAGACCAACACAAATAAAATTGCTAACACACAGATTTTAGGAAAAAATCCTTTCGGAAAAAACCTTTTATTTCATTATAATACTTACAATAATTACAATGAAATCCATAATGAACTCCCACAATAATCCATAAGGACACACAGTCTTGAGTCAAAAATGGAACAACCGCAGCAGTCCATGGGAACACGCAGCTCAAATCAGCCAGGAACACCCTCGAACACTCCCAATCGACACGCAACCGTCAGCTGTAGATTTACCCTCTCTACAAGAGAAAAACTTCACCAAAGTAGTATCTTGGGTTCGAAAATAATTCACTTATAGATTGAGATGTTTTGTGAATTGAAAACAAAAACAATTAAACCCAAAAAGAAGAAGACAAAGTGTTCGGCCGATTTGCAGTGTTTGCAGGAACTAATATGTCTGATTTTCTTATCGAAATCGAAGTGGTTTAGCACGTTATTTATAAAAAACTTAAGGCAGCGCGTCGCTCGAACTAAACAATGATGACGCTCGAACGACAGCTTCGCGCGAGATCACATGTCACTCGAACGACTATGCATCTAGCTCAAACGAGATTAAATAAAAAATATATATTTGTATTATTCCCATAAAATATTCCACCTCAAAACTTAAAAAAATACTTTTGACGAAAAACTCCGCTCCAACATTTCAAAAATATTTTGTAAAAAATATCCCAACACTCTAAGTGAAATGCTAAGGTACTTAAACAGAACCAGACCAAAATTAATCTCGCGGAGGCTTAAATGTTGAAAAACTTTGATATTCAGATCCGTCTTGACGCTTGAAGGATCTTGAATAATTCTTCGACGGTTGTAGCGGTATATGACATACTCATATGTAAGACGGACAATAAAATAATGTCCTTACAAATCTCTCCCTATGTCTATGCCGGTACAAAATAAAAACATCTGAATTATCAAATAAAAATGCCTATACAAATCTAATACCCTCCCATGAACCCAAAACTGAAAAGGTACTAAACATGTAAGTATCAAACCTTCTTCAAAAATGTTCAATTCTTTAAGCTTTTCTAATTAGGGTGTACAACATATGATCTTCAATCTTTGTACCTACATACATGAGATAAAGCAAATACCTTCGTGACGCATCGAGTTTGAAATGATATAAGAATAAATTAATTAATAATGAAATCTCCCTCATAATGCAAAAACTCCACACTAATTTGTCCCCCCCTCCTTTTATTTGACCAAAATAGACAAGAAAACAATTAAACAAAATAAACATGGAGTTATCATGACAAATATTCATAGTAAAAGTGAGTTAAACTACGCTCATGCAAAGGAGTAACTCAAATACTTCCACAAACTATTTTTTATCTTTCAATTTTTCATACAAAAAATGTAAAAATAATTTTACAAAAATCACCCTCCATGAATTTACACTAAGACAACCAAATCATGGAAACGTAATGAATGGGTGCGAACATATTCGATAGGAAAATTAAAGCAATTAAACATAACATATGTGCACGATGCATATGTGTACTCCTACTAAAGGAATCTCAAAATCGTCCTTAGGTGTCAAAAGAGTTGAATTTAAATGATATCAACTCAATCCATCAACACATCAAAGTCAAGAATGATTACCACATCAACAACGTGTTAAACAATGTAATGATTTTTCATGATGCTATCAGGACATGCCAACCCGTTGATTTATATTTTTCTATCCAAACTCCCTCATAAATAATAATGCGTTTATGTTTCTTTTGAGGTGAAGAAACTAAATTCTCTCCTTGGAGAAATCCTATTGGCCCACTTTTTGGCATATTTATCTTTTTATTGCCTTTCATTTTTTTCGGACTCTTTTCAAACAGTGGCTTTCACGACAAGTTAATTTTGTACTTGCGCAGACCTTTCCCGTCTTTCACTCATCATTTTTTTAATTTAATTCCTCACGGGAACAGTTCTTACATGGACTACTTTCATTGCCAAGTTTTATCGCATATGGTTCGTTTTAAAGATATAATTGAGATGACAACACTTCCGACCAATATGTGATAAACAAGTACAATAATCAAACAAATTCGATCAAGTGTGGAATAAAGGAACTCACGAGTCAAACATGTAGGTGGTAACAAATAATCTAATATCAATAACTCAAAACATTGTAAATCACATAAATCGAATGATGATGAATATCAAAACACTATAAAATCGTCACATGGATATTGATTGAAATTATGACTCGGTCATCCTAAATGTCCATTCATATATGGTTCAAAACAAAATACAAAACTCTTTTTGTCTTTTTACAAACATTTTATCAAAATAAAATCTTTTTGTATTTTTCTAAAGTTTTATCGAAAATAAAAATCTAATACAAAAAGTACACATGTCACAACACTAGCAAGTATATCACATGAAGCACAACTAGCGTATGAAAAACATGCGAACACAATCATCTATACGATATAGCAAGAGAAGAATCAAGTGTAAGCAATCAAGAATTAACTAGTCTAACATCTAGTGCCTCTAAAAGTTATTTCATAACCCAAATAGGTGTGCAACGACGTGTGAGGGTTTTGGGAACCAAGGGAACACTGAACTTCAACTTGCTAGAACCTCTTCGAGGATCGAAACAAAAAGGCCTAAGGTGACCTTTCCTACCACATTGTGAACATGTGTAAACGGATGGAACGACACCTAGGGGTAGACCTTTTCTAACATCCTTGGGATTGATTGACCCTCCAAAACATATAATGGTCTTGGATTTAACACTAAAAACATGAGAACACGACGAGCCACTAGCATTGCTACCAACACTACTCGAGTATGTCAAATAATTTTTCATCTCCAAAATTTTTTACTCAAGCAAAGAATTAGACTCTTCCAATTTTAGTGACTCCTTCTCTAAATTTTCAATTATACCTAGAAGGTTACCACATTCTCCCTTAAAATACGCACACTTATCCCTAAGAGTCTCCTCACATGCCAAAAACTCATTGAGTAAAACATTTTTGTTCACTTTGGGACAAACACAAATCTTAGAATTTTTAAAGTCCTACAATTCCTTTGCTAAAACTAGGACTCTATCACCACTATACTTTTTGGAAAATTTTAAAGCATTAAATTCATGGTCCAAAGAAACAAATTTCTCATGATAAAAATCTCTTTGATTTTAAATCGTTTGCAAAAGATCCATCGCGGATTTAAAACAATAATTTTCTTTTTTCAAAAAATCAAATCTTTTTGCAAACGTCAAATTCAAATTATTTAAATCATTACAATTATGATTCATGTCATTAAAAGGGGGCATCCGATTACATAAGTGCTCCATTGAAAAATTGCGATTTTTTCACAAAATATATTTTTCAAAAAAATCAATATCACACACTTATGCGAAAAACTGGGATCACTCGATAACTTAGAAAAACCCGCTCTCATACAAATTTGAAAAAAATAGTGCGCGATATTGATTAAACCGAATTTGCATATTTCTAATTTTGACTTATTTAATCGGTGTCAAATTACTAATCAAATTAATTCAGCCCCTAAATATGAAACTACGTGTGTGTGTGTGTGTGTGTGTGTGTGTGTGTGTGTGTGTGTGTGTCAAACCAACAAAAATAAAATTGCTAACTCACAGATTTCAGAAAAAATCCCTTTCGGACAAAACCTTTTATTTCACTATAATACTTATAATGATTACAATGAAATCCACAATGAACTCCTGCAAGAATCCACAAAGACACGCAGTCTTGAGTCAGCAAATGGGACAACCACAACAGTTCACATGAACACACAGTTTAATTAGCCAGGAACACCCTCGAGCACTCTCAATCGACACGCAACTGTCAGCTGTAGATGCACCCTCTCTACAAGAGAAAAACTTCACCAAAGTTGTATGTTGGGTTCCAAAACAATTCACATAAATATTGGCATGTTTTGTGAATTGAAAAAGAAAGAATTAAACCCTAAACGAAGAAGACAAAGTGTTTTTCCGATTTGCAATGTTTAAAGAAACTAAAACGTCAGGTATTCTCATCGAAATTGGAGTGGCTTAATACGCTATTTATAAAAAACTTAAGGCGGTGCGTCGCTCGAGCTAAACATTGATGTCGCTCGAACGACAGCTTCGCGCGAGATCACATGTCGCTTGAACAAGATTAAATAAAAAATAATTTTTAGTTTTCCTTGAAAACATTCCTCCTCAAAACATAAAAAAAAACTTTTGACGAAAAACTTCGCTCCAACACTTAGAAAATATTTTGTAAAAAATATCCCAACACTCTAAGTGAAATGCTAAGGTACTTAAACATAACCTTACCAAAATTAATCTCGCGGAGGCTTGAATGTTGAAGAACTTTGATATTCGGATCCGTATTGATGCTTAAATGATCTTGAATAATTCTTCGACGATTGTAGCGGTATACGACATACTCATATGTTAGACGAAAAATAATATAATGTCCTTACAAATATCCCCTATATCTATGCCGGTAAAAAATAAAAACATCTGAATTATCAAATAAAAATGCCTATACAAATCTAATACCCTCCCATGAACCCAAAACTGAAAAGGTACTAAACATGCAAGTATCAAACTTTCTTAAAAAATATTCAACATCAAATCTTCAAATCTTCAGGCTTTTCTCATCAGGGTGTGCAACATATGATCTTCAATCTTTGTACCTACACATATGAGACAAAGCAAATACCTTCGTGACGCATCGAGTTTGAAATGATATATGAATAAATCAATCAATAATCAAATCTCCCCCATAATGCAAGACCTCCCCCATAATTCGTCCCCCCCCCCCTTCTTTGACTGAAATAGATAAGAAAACGAATAAACAAAACAAACATGGAGTTGTCATGACAAATATGCATTGCAAAAATGAGTCAAAATACGCTCATGCAAAGGAGTGACTCAAACACTTCCATAAACTATTTTTGACCTTTCAATTTTTCATACAAAAAATGTAAAAATAATTTTTTTTAATCACACACCATGAATTTACACTAAGACAACCAATTCATTGAAACATAATAAATGGGAGTGAACATATTCGATAGAAAAATCAAAGCAATCAAACATATCATATGTGCACGATGCATATGTGTACTCCTAATGAATGAATCTCAAAATCGTCTTTAGGTGTCAAAAGTGTTGAATTTAAATGACATCGACTCAATCCATCAACACATCAAAGTCAAGAATGATTTCCACACCAATAACGTCTAAAATAATATAATGCTTTTTCATAACCCTATCAGGACGTGCAAACCCGTTGATTTATATTTTTCTATCCAAACTCCCTCATAAATAATAATGCTTTATTTTTCTTTTGAGGTGAATAAATAAAATTCTCTCCTTACAGAAATCCTATTGGCCACTTTTTGGCATATTTATCTTTTTATTGCCTTTTATTTTGTTTCGGGCTCTTTTCAAATGGTGACTTTCACGACGAGTTAATTTTGTACTTTCGCAGCCCTTTCCTGCATTTCACTCATCATCTTTTTCATTTAGTTCCTCACGGGCAACAGTTCTTCCATGCACTACTTTCATTATCAAGTTTTATCGCATATGGTTCATTTTGAACACAAAATGGAGATGACAATACTCCGATCAATATGTGATAAACAAGTACAATAATCAAATAAATCCGTACAAGTGTGCAATAAAGGAACTCATGAGTCAAATATGTAGGTAGTAATAACTAATCACATCTCAATGACTCAAAACATTATAAATCAGATAAATGGAATGATGACGCATATGAAAACACTATCAAATCGTCACATGGATATTGATTGAAATTGTGACCCGATCATCCTAAATGTCCATTCATATGCTGTGCAAAACAAAATACAAAACTCTTTTTGCCTTTTTCCAAAAAAAATTATCAAAATAAAATATTTTTGTATTTTTCTAAAGTTTTATCAAAAACAAAAATCTAATACAAAAAGTACACAGTCATAACACTAGAAAACATTTAACATGAAGCACAACTAGCATATGATAAACATGCGAACACAATCATCTTATGATATAGGAAGAGAAGAATCATGTGTAAAGAATCGAGAATCAACTTGTCTAACATCTATAAAATATTAACCATTATGGTTCTCGAGGGGATCACTACTGAAAGAAAACAAAGGTTGATCGGTGGATACTAAGGGTGGACCGACACCTGTGGATGACTCAGAAGAGAGCAGTATTCTTTAGATATTTTATAAGTTGTGTCTTGTAAATCTATAAAGTACTTATTAAAAAAAGGCTTTACTCGCAAGGTGTTTTTTCCTCATTTTATCTTGTCTTTTTGTATGCTTTAATTTATCAATTTTATAACCTAGATGCTTATTTAGGATAAAAGATAAAATTTGGATTTGTGTGTAGTGGACACTTAATTATATAGATATTCCATTAAGATCTAATTGAAACCTTTCCAAATATATAAATTTTGTCTTAGCCGAATTTATATTTTGAGAGATATTTAATTTTAAAGTTTGCACTCACAAAAATAAAATAAGTATCAAGGGAAAATCTATTTGAAAAATACTATCAACACGTGCAAGAGGACATAGACTAAACATGTTTACGATTAGTGCCAATACTAGTACACATTTGTTTTCAATAGGGGAATTAATTAATTGTGCAATTTTAAATTCTATTTCTGCAAAATCTATTATAACTTCAAAGTGTCTTTGATTACGAAGTTGGAAAATAACTTTAGAATGTGTTTCACAACTTTATAATGACATTACGTCTTTATACAAGCGATACTTTAATCTATAAAGATTTAAAAAATCCAAATTTTATATTTTACTATCACTGATTGACTTAAGAAGGGGTGGAAAATTGACATAAATTTGACTCATCTAATAGATGATTTAGAATAGAGGATGTAATTTCTATTTATAGAATGTTAGATACCCTTTCCGAATATACACTCATAGAATTAATTTCAACAATAATTCTTCCATAATGTGTTCCATAATTGAATACTACTAAGAGTCGATTTCATTAATGAAAGAATGCTCCAAATACCAAGAGTCAATGTTATTTATGACAGTTAATCAAATGACATCTTTGATTAATTACTAATTTAAAGAGTACTTTTGGTCATATACGATGATAGACGGTTAAGAGTAATTGACTTGAGGATTTGGGCCCTCTCCCTGCCTATAATTAAATAGTTGATTTTCATCCTCCAGACACACAAAAAGATAACAAAACAAAATTATATAATAAGAGAGAGAAATCCAAAATTCTCATAGAGGGATTTAATTGTGTTGGAGAAAATAATAAGGAATAATTTCAAGGCATTGGGATTCAAGGCTTATTTAATTTCTCACCCAACCTCAATAACGTTATGACTGTAAGTCGAGGTAAGTGTATGTTATTATATTTCTATAAATTTGCATATTTTATCAATTTTAATTCTCTCGAGATTGTCTTCTTAGAAATAAGTGAAGACGTGAAGTTTAACTAAAAAATGCTACATCATTATAAGTCACTTTTACTCGATGAACCGACTATTAATAATAAAAGTAGCATGGGACACTTCCTTATAATGTTTGGATAATTCTTAAATGGATTACGCATAAAGTTAATGCAAATCACTTTTGACACTCACCCGATGTTATAATGTTAAAGACTACCCATTTGTAAAATATATGTTTTAAGCTATATTATGTATATTATAATGTGTCGTTCGAGAGGAATGGTAATAATTTATCTTTTCAAAAATAGAGTTTTACAAAAAATAGTTCTAATTCGATATAAGGATGTTTAAAAAAACTATAAATTTTCGGATTCCTTTTGTTATGACATTTTGGAATCAATTCATCATTTAGATCTTAAAAAAATAATTGATGACCTATAATTTTTTTTCTAAACTTGATTGTTAGGGATTTATTTTGAGTTTACTAAATGAACTTTATACAATACACCTTCCCTAATTATGGTATTTTAGTTAGTAGTTCGTACAATTATGTTTTTGATAAAACTTTATTACAACTAAAAAGGTTTTGAGCCTATATCATAATGTTGAACTTTAACATGACATTAAAACTCTTCAATATTGTGGTAGAATTGAATATGATATTGCTTAACATCTAGACTTCCCTTGATGATTTAGTGGTATAGACTTATCTTGAAGTTTTCACTTATGAATCTTGAGAGTCACATTTGATCTCGTAAGGTTTTATAATTTAAGGACGATAAATGTGGCCCAAGTGGGATATTGTAGTAATTTCCTTAGATAGTGGACTTACAAAGATCATGGATTTATATATTATGAAATAACAAGCCCAATCAAGGGTGCACGAGAAAAAGAGTTTGTAAAATTATTCACACATTTACGAAATTGTTATGTTTCAACTTTTGAATGAATATTTTTTAATGTATATGGTTCAAAATTTATTATATAAATTCTTCTTTACACAATATGAAATACCATATGTTTGAGGATGTCTAGCAGAGGCAAGGACTTAGAATTCACAAAAAGAATTGGATTTGATCTCTCTAGACTTTCTAGAGGGTACATTATTTATTATTGAAACTAAAAACATCAAATTATTTAAAACTTGGTGAAATTAATGGGAGTACCAAATCACTTAATTTGGTTACAAAGGAATTTAAGGAACTCGTACCATCCCCTAACATGCAAAATATTTTTTTTTAATTGCTAGATTGTTTACAATACAAAATAAATAAATGATCAATCACCATATAATGAATTTATAATCAATAAGTAATTTAGATAAAACCATAGGTAAAAGTTTTAAGAAGCTCTTAAAAGGAGTTTATTATCATGAATTATTATGTGATTTTTTCATAAGAATGTGAATTTGACGTATGATTAAGATTATATCCAAAAAATTTTTCACAAGTTTTAAGAAATTATAATTTCAGGACATGCCATTAGTTGACTAAAATTAAGATTAAAATGGCGTTGAATTATTGAAGTTATACACTAGCGTCGAGTGTAAGTGGGCCATTAAGATTAATAATGAGTCTAGTAGTAATCAATAATATAATTCTACTCTTATGGTTAAAGGGTCATAACGAATAGAGAAATGGTTATAAACAAATATTTTCACCTATATCTTAGAATGCAAAGTTCTTATGGCTTTCATAGTTCGTTTTGATTAAGAGTTACATTTAGCATAAAAACATATGAGAGTTTAACAAAACTTGTGTATTGGTTCAGGAATCATTATATAAACTAATGTAAGTTTTCTAACAATGGTATTTTAAGAATACTATTACATTTTTGTATTAATATATATACCTTAAGGTTGGGAGTATGTTTATATATTTTGAATTTCTATATAAACTAGTAATGAGTTATAAATTATAGAAATATAATTGTTGATGCAAAAAACTGGACCGAATCCCATTTTTATGATCACAGATAAATAGATGAAAGCAATCCAATCAAGCACATGAGAAACAAAGATTTTTAAAGTGGTTAGGCTATAAGAAAAAGCCTACGTCCACTGTTATTTTATTCCCATGGGTTTACAATAGCACAATGTGGTGTAGAGAGAGAAAAAGGTGTGGATCTTGTGTATGGTGTCTCTCGATTCTCCCGGATCTCCTGGTTCTCTTTTGGCTAAGGGGATACATGCATTTATAGTGATGGAAGATAAAGAGATTCATTATATGTAGACATTTATGTCTACATTCAACGAATCTAATTGTTGAATTGCTTGGTATGTTAAGTGTTGTCATCTATTAATACAGTATAAATGTACATTAAGGCTCATTAAATGCGCTGCCATCTTCATTAATGCACATTAAATGCATAGTTATCCTTTGATCTTCCTGGTTGGTATGCCGACCAACTCTCCTCGGGTGCCGACTAACTCTCCTCGGGTGCCGACCAACTCTCCTCGGGTGTCGACTAATACTCCTCGGGTGCCAACTAATTTTCCTGGGGTACTGACCAACTCTCCTCGGGTGCCGACTAATACTCCTCGGGTGCCGACCAACTCTCCTCGGATGTCGAATATTGCCACGTAGGATGACATGTGTCCTTTTCTGATTGGTCCTCGTAGATGGAGAATTTTTGCGTTAACAATAATATTTATATATTTTATAAGTATGAAGTAATGAGATGCCTAAAAGAATATATGCTCACAGTTAAGATAACTGTTCATTTAAATATGATCCGTCATAATAGATTCTACTAGAATTATAGAATTCATTCTTTCTTAATCATGATTATATAGGCTTATTGGCCAATATTATGAAAAAAGGCAAAATAATCCATTATTGTTTATAATAAAAACCTTAGCCTGTAACATGCTTTGATGCTATAGTTTATGGATTATAGTTGCCAAATTTAATTTAGGACTTGGAGTAGTTGACCCTTTACTAATTTGTTGAAGTATTATGATAATGTCACTGCAATATTCTTTATGAAGAAATAAGAGGTGTTTTAAAGGTGCAAGACACAATAAGTTACAATAAACTTTTATCAACTAAGAAGTTCGAAAATAATGAGTGTCAATTGAACAAAATAGTACACGTGTCAACATATCATATCTACTAATAAATGGGCTATCAACAAAGGACATTCAAGAAGCATGTTTAAAATATGGGTCTTGAGTGTAGTAAATTAAGTATAAGTGTTGTGAATTACTTGGAGTTTGTTTATATGACACTATATTTGATATCAATTCAGGCTTATTTTTAAAATTAAATTTTTTATGTTGCAATATAAGTTTACATACATGTGAATTAACGAATGTGACATAAATTGTCTTTTATAACACAATTATTGGACCATAATGATAACCCTTATTACTGTCCTTGTTGGATAAATAGTTAATGGTGTAATACATGGAAGTAACCATGCTCATTAATTAGTATGGAACATGTGTGAATCACATTGATATTTTATTAGATTATTGTGTTTATAAAGAATCATTTAAGAATGACTCCAAACTTATTGTTCCCCTTACGATAATTTTTAAAAATAATTCTTCCATAATGTGTTTCATAATTAAATAATAACAAGAATCACTTTGATTAATGAAAAAGGGTACTCCAAATATCTAGATTCAATATTATATAAGATGATTAATCAAATAACATCTTTAATTAATTCAGGCTTTAGGTACTCTTAGTATCTACCATGATGAATAATTCAAATTAAGTGACTGTTAGAAATTTTGGTACTCTCCCTGCCTATAAATAAGTATGGGTTGTTTTTAATCTATTGTACACACTAAAATTCAACCTAACACAATATACGATAATGGAGACAAATTAAAAAAATCTCTTTTGAGTGATTTAATTGGGTTGTTGAAACTGGCAAGGAATAATTTAAAAACATTATTGAGAGTTCTTGTGCGATCTTAATGGAATGGTTTATATAATTAAATTCCATCAAACACAAATTCAATTTTATTGTATTATTCTAAGACATGCATCTAATTGATTAGATAGTTAAATGAAACATGTAATCACAAGACGACTGAGGAAAAATCCATTTTCAGGGTAAAACCTTTTATCTCAGCACTTTAGAAACTTTAGAAGAGAGTTGACTTACAATTCCACTTGATACATCGGCAAGTATAATGCGCAGTGCTCGTAGAATCTCTAAAGAATGGCACATGTTCTTGAGCAGTCCACTAGTGGTGGTCCACCCTCGGTATCCACCGATCGACCTTCAGCCTTCAGTCTTCAGTCGTGAACTTTGCAGGTTCACAAGTCAGCCGTAGAAATGATCAGTCCACAAGGAGTATAAGTCAACGAAGGTTCAAAATCGATTCAAAAAATATATTTGGGAATGTGTTTGTGAATCAAAAGTGATTTGTAAACAAAATATGTTGAAAACGTTGGAAACATATATGAAGAAATCGTTTTGAAAAAGTCCCACGAAATTTGAAAATGAAATAGGCATTTGTAGGTCGTGCACAAAATTCGAGGTGGCGTCTCGTTCAATTGAACTTGAAGCTCATTTGAACAAAAACAACGTTCGTTCGAACAAGACATCAATGTTGTTTGAACCAACTTCTAACAAGCTTCAAACGAATTCAAACAAAAGTTCCTCATTGGATGTTTGTTCGATAAAAGATGAAACGACATGTCTAACGACAAGGCAAATTCGTTCAAATGAGATTATGATCTCATTTGAACGAGGTTAAAAAAAATATTTTTGAATAAAAATTTTTAGCATCGGTTTAAATAAAAAATAAACATCCTGAATAAATTTTATGAATAATTTTGAACCCCAATTGTTTTATACCTTTGTGGGATGCAAGGTAGTCTTCAATTTTGGAGTCAATTTCTCGTGACGGTTTGTAACGGGATACGCCAAACTAGTCTAAAATATAAAAATGCCTAAATTATGAGCAATGTTCGAAAAATTACTGAAAGACCCGGATTTTACTAAGCGCAAATTAAAATATAATTTCCTTTTAAAATGAATGCGGAAGCGTTGAGATGATTTTAACAAAACGAATTAAAACATAATTCAAGTCCTAGAATTTGCCTAAGTCATAATTAACCATTATTCAAAGTTAGGCGAAACCAATTTTAGCAAGAGACTTGAATAAACCAAATTTTACCCAATATTAAATTAAAGTCCCAAATTAAATGAGTGTGATAATTAAACCCAATTTTATCTTGAAATTATCCTAAGCATGGATTCTAAATTATTGTGCAAGATAAAATAAACAAAGTCACACTACACCGCGATGTACGAGGAAAAACCCACTAACGGGAAAAAACCTCGGGAAGACCCTAGCCTCAAATCCACTAAAAACGGAATTACAAAATACAAGACAAAAGACTTACTTCCTAAACTCGAACCCTCTCAAGCCGTGATGCTTCTTCTTGTATCAACCTCCAATTAGCGGATAACCAACGGAGCTCCACCGTGGTCTCGGAATTCACCAATCGGGCAATTACGCACACCGTCACCCTAACATGGAGCCTTTCTCCAAATGGGTAGAAATGAAACAAACTTCTCTTCAATTCGGTGTAGAGAAAAACCGGTGCCAAAACGATCTCCAAGCAATTAATATTTATATAGAAACTTGGATAAACAATTGGGTGTAAACTAGGAGTGTGTATAAAATTTTTCTTGAAACAATTACACTCAAAACTTGAACATTTTCCATAAATAAATTTGCTCTCAAACTCTCTCTAAGAGATGGATATGGAATGGAAAAGTTGTCTTGGAAAATGTGTTTCCCGCACATAATAAAGTATGAAAAAGTTGGTTAAAAACCAAGTGGGGAAAGTGGGAGAAAACTGCAAAAAAACTGCTCAAAACTGTTCCCGCCCTGGCGTCTCGTTCGAACGAACTTGACTCTCGTTCGAACGAGACTTCTAACGAGCGACCAGCCTGGGCTCGTTAGAATCTCGTTAGATACCTCGTTAGAACGAAGAACTCGTTCGAACGACATATCGAACGACTGACCAGTTTAGGGTCGTTGGCAAACTCGTTCGAACGAACTTGGTTCGAACGACAAAAACTCGTTCGAACGAAACCTGGTTCGAACGAAAAAACTCGTTCGAACGACATTTCTAACGAACGACCAGAAAGATTGAAAAATTCGATTTTTGGCCTAGAAACTTTTATAAACTTTTATATACTAATTTTAAAGTTTCTAATTGATTCTTTCTAAAATTAAAATGCAGTTTTTATTTCTCCTAACACCCAATACAAATTGTTCCAAGCTCATATATAAATATAGTTGCATTCATACCTTGGGAGCATGGAACTAAGTTGATGACGTACAAACGAGGCACATAAACTACGGCATGTTGATGATGCTTTATACTCTTTGCCGCTACGTCTTCAACAAACACTTCATAGGTCTTGAATATTACAATTAAATAAAATCCTATGAATAAATGTTTTTGTCCGGAATTGAGCCAAAACTATATATGGACTCAATTGGAAATTTGTGTCCTTACAAATATCCCCCTTCGGCTATTCCGGGACAAAAACCAAACAAAAATCCTAAAGGGCCGTCAAGCTCTACTAGACACAAAAACATACCCCGTCCAATCTTGACTCAACCCAAGGATCAAACGCTTTTCCATAGAAAGATGCCGCTTTAGAATAATTCCTGCACACTTAAGCAAACTCATCAAATGCATAGGGAATATCAAAATATCATCAAATGCATAGGGAATATCAAAATATTAAATGCAATTAATTAATTACTCCCCCTAAATTAATTCTCCCTTTAAACACATGACCTACTTAGAAAGACGTCTCCCCCTAAGATAAATCTCCCCCAAATGAAGATACGATAATAATAGGATTAATAGGATTAGATACCATTTCTCCCCCTATCATCATTCTCCCCCTTTTTGTTCGGGAATAGGCAAAGGATAAAGAACTAATAAACAGCATGTGAAAGCTTAAAGTGTTAAGACATGAAAGCATATGGGCAATTAAAAGCAAGGCAAAGATAAACGAATATCATATATATAGATATTAGAAATATACCAATATAGAACTTGCATATATATAGATATAAACACACACATGACACCAAATACAATAAGTTTGCACACTCGTATGGCAAAAATGTGTCATATGGAAATAGAAGTGTAGGGGAGTGAACTAGCAACAATTAAATTTAGACCCAAACACTTAAGAAACGTTCACGAAGTTCACATTTGATTGCAAACTTCATCACAGTTAAATATAACCTCATGTGACAATATAAAGATTGAACTAAATGAACAAACATACACAATGCATACAAGCCTAGCATGATGATGATTCTACAAACCAAATAAAGTCATGACATTAAAGACAACTAGGATAAACGGACATTGTGCAAACCGTTGATATATCATCCAATTCTCCCTCAATGAGCATTTATATTCGTTTGTTTTTGAATGAATATATCAAACAAACATAGGCCTTGGCAATTGCCTTTTTGTTTAATGCCAAATATTCTGTTTTTAGGCCTTTGGATCACGTATTTCTTTTAGATCCAATCAACTGTGGCTTACTATCGTAAAGGATTTAATTCATCCTTTCGGAGCCCTTCCCCGTGCATATATTAATATTATGTTTTCATTTTTTCACACAAATCTCACATGCAACGGATTTTGACATGCACTAGTCCTCCTAGGTCATAGATATGTAGATGACTAGATTGATAGGAGTACACCTCAAAAGGCTCAAATATAACATGTGACATTAAGTTTTCAAAAAGAGCTCGTGCATGTGTGAATAGAGGCATATGAAAATAGAATACATTTAATCAATACAAAATCCAACTACTCCATATAAAGCATGGTAAAGAACATTTTAAGGATTGAAAATCTAAACCAAAAGTTCTAGCCACATGGAAGCGAAAACGATAGGATTCAAACACAAATATATGCCACATAAAGTGTGTCAAACAAAAATACACACAAAACAAAATCTTTTTGAGTTTTTTAACATTTTTTAATCAAAAATAAATATATATACTCAAAAGACTAAATAAAAATCATTTGTATTTTTCATTAAGCTTAAATGAAATAAATAAAACACAAATGATAAACAAAAATCTTTTTATATTATGCAGTCGATTCAAACACAAAATATAATACAAAAAGATAAACAAGTCATAATTTCTAGCATGTGATATGAAATAAGGTAATGACTAGAAAATGACTAAACAAGCATACATTTAGCATGTGAATATAGCATGAAGTACAAACGCTAAAGTATGCAAACACTAACACATTCATCCATTAGATTTAGCAAGGGAGGAAGGATGTGAAAGTAAATGAGAATCAAAATCCCTATTTTGTAAGGCAACCAAGTCGGATTTCCTAACCCAAATGAATGAAGAATTACTATCTTGGGGTGAAAGAACGTTAGCTATCGTGGTTACTTTACTATGGGATTTTCTAGGAATTCGTTTAAGATCTAAACAAAATTTCCTAAGATGACCTTGTCGACCACAATGTGTACAAGTGAGAACATGTCGAGAAGATGTACTTAAGGAGTGATCTTTAAAAGTATTCCTAGTTGATTCTCCTAAAACATTGGTTTGGGCATTATGAGAAAATTCATTACAAGGATTGAAGCCTAAACCACAAGTGTCATTTTTAATTTGGACCGTTCCTAACATTTTATCTAGTTTTTCCGAACGACACTTCAAATCAAATTTGACATTACTAGAATCTTTTAATTTATTTTCCAAATCTAAAATTTTAGATTCTAGTAAAACATTTCGCTCTTCAAAAGCAAGAAGCTCCTTTTTCAAGGATTCCATTAAACCCCTAAGGCTATCTCTCTCGCCTTCTACATAGTTAAGCTTCTCTTGAAGAGTCCTCTCATGTGTCCTAAGGTCTTCTATTAAGGCACTTTCATCAATGACCTTTACACTCTCTCTTAAACTCGCTTCTAACTTCAAATTAGCTCTTTTCAATTTAATAGATTCTTTATATAATTCATGAAAAGCGTTTTGAAGTTCACTCATATCAACGTCATCTTCATTTTCACTCTCTCTTTCTTCTTCACTCTCACTATCATAAAAAATAAGAGAATCATGTACAATGATCTTGGAAGTGGCATGTGCTATAATTTCATCATTCGATGAGTTCTCATTATCACTCACATGTCTAGCCATAAAAGCCACAAAATTTTTCTTAGTGGGGGAATCGGGCTTTTCTTCCTTATCACTGTCACTAAGGGTTGCATTATATGCAGTGGGTCGTTTACCCTCTTTCCTTAGTTTAGTGGGGCACTCATAAGCCCTATGGCCATAACCTTCACAACCAAAATATTTATTAGACTCGTCCCTATCAATATTTTCATTACTAGGATTAGGGATCTTATTGGCTTTAGAAATCTTCTCATTTTTATCATGTTTAGAAGATTCAAATTTCTTAAAATCATTTTTAACTTTTTCTTTGTTAAATTTAAGAAATTTTCTAAATTTACGAGCAAACAAAGCCATATCTTCCGAGTCACTATCACTATCGCTCTCTACTACTTGTTTAACCTCTTTTCGAGCTTTTAAAGCAACACCATTTTCAATTTTCTTTTCAGTTTTAGAGGGAAACATATCTAGTTCATAGGTTTGTAAATCACCTACAAGCTCTTCTAATTTCGTAGAGGCTAAAGTGGGTAAAGAATTTAAAACAGTCACTTTAGGAATAAATCTATCGGGTAGTGACCTCAAAATTTTCTTTACAACACGGTCGTCAGGTATTTTCTCTCCCAAGTTAAAGGATGAATTGACAATATCAGAAAGTCTAGCATAAAATTTATCAAAAGTTTCTTTTTCATCCATTTTGATAGTTTCAAATTGAGTGGTGAGGTTTTGGAGTTTAGAAGCTTTAACGACACTAGTTCCTTCATGAGTTAATTGTAAAATATCCCAAGCTTCTTTAGCGGTTTCACACGTCATAATACGTCGGAATTCATCCGGTGCGACAGCGCTAAATAAGGCATTTAAACCACGGGAATTAAAATTTGCAAGCTTAAACTCATTTTCGGTCCATCTATCAACGGGTTTGGGAACATGTTCATTTTCAATTAAATGTGTTGGTGGGGTCCAACCGTTAACAACAGACATCCAAACACGTTCATCGATAGATTTAAGTGCCGATTTCATTCGCGCTTTCCAATACGCGTAGTTTGAACCATCAAAAATAGGAAATTTTGAAAATGGGGAAAAATCCATATTTAGCCAAAAATTAAAGGATCTTAACGAAATAATTTATCGTTTTTGGCTCTGATACCAATTTGAAAGACCCGGATTTTACTAAGCGCAAATTAAAATATAATTTCCTTTTAAAATGAATGCGGAAGCGTTGAGATGATTTTAACAAAACGAATTAAAACATAATTCAAGTCCTAGAATTTGCCTAAGTCATAATTAACCATTATTCAAAGTTAGGCGAAACCAATTTTAGCAAGAGACTTGAATAAACCAAATTTTACCCAATATTAAATTAAAGTCCCAAATTAAATGAGTGTGATAATTAAACCCAATTTTATCTTGAAATTATCCTAAGCATGGATTCTAAATTATTGTGCAAGATAAAATAAACAAAGTCACACTACACCGCGATGTACGAGGAAAAACCCACTAACGGGAAAAAACCTCGGGACGACCCTAGCCTCAAATCCACTAAAAACGGAATTACAAAATACAAGACAAAAGACTTACTTCCTAAACTCGAACCCTCTCAAGCCGTGATGCTTCTTCTTGTATCAACCTCCAATTAGCGGATAACCAACGGAGCTCCACCGTGGTCTCGGAATTCACCAATCGGGCAATTACGCACACCGTCACCCTAACATGGAGCCTTTCTCCAAATGGGTAGAAATGAAACAAACTTCTCTTCAATTCGGTGTAGAGAAAAACCGGTGCCAAAACGATCTCCAAGCAATTAATATTTATATAGAAACTTGGATAAACAATTGGGTGTAAACTAGGAGTGTGTATAAAATTTTTCTTGAAATAATTACACTCAAAACTTGAACATTTTCCATAAATAAATTTGCTCTCAAACTCTCTCTAAGAGATGGATATGGAATGGAAAAGTTGTCTTGGAAAATGTGTTTCCCGCACATAATAAAGTATGAAAAAGTTGGTTAAAAACCAAGTGGGGAAAGTGGGAGAAAACTGCAAAAAAACTGCTCAAAACTGTTCCCGCCCTGGCGTCTCGTTCGAACGAACTTGACTCTCGTTCGAACGAGACTTCTAACGAGCGACCAGCCTGGGCTCGTTAGAATCTCGTTAGATACCTCGTTAGAACGAAGAACTCGTTCGAACGACATATCGAACGACTGACCAGTTTAGGGTCGTTGGCAAACTCGTTCGAACGAACTTGGTTCGAACGACAAAAACTCGTTCGAACGAAACCTGGTTCGAACGAAAAAACTCGTTCGAACGACATTTCTAACGAACGACCAGAAAGATTGAAAAATTCGATTTTTGGCCTAGAAACTTTTATAAACTTTTATATACTAATTTTAAAGTTTCTAATTGATTCTTTCTAAAATTAAAATGCAGTTTTTATTTCTCCTAACACCCAATACAAATTGTTCCAAGCTCATATATAAATATAGTTGCATTCATACCTTGGGAGCATGGAACTAAGTTGATGACGTACAAACGAGGCACATAAACTACGGCATGTTGATGATGCTTTATACTCTTTGCCGCTACGTCTTCAACAAACACTTCATAGGTCTTGAATATTACAATTAAATAAAATCCTATGAATAAATGTTTTTGTCCGGAATTGAGCCAAAACTATATATGGACTCAATTGGAAATTTGTGTCCTTACAAATATCCCCCTTCGGCTATTCCGGGACAAAAACCAAACAAAAATCCTAAAGGGCCGTCAAGCTCTACTAGACACAAAAACATACCCCGCCCAATCTTGACTCAACCCAAGGATCAAACGCTTTTCCATAGAAAGATGCCGCTTTAGAATAATTCCTGCACACTTAAGCAAACTCATCAAATGCATAGGGAATATCAAAATATCATCAAATGCATAGGGAATATCAAAATATTAAATGCAATTAATTAATTACTCCCCCTAAATTAATTCTCCCTTTAAACACATGACCTACTTAGAAAGACGTCTCCCCCTAAGATAAATCTCCCCCAAATGAAGATACGATAATAATAGGATTAATAGGATTAGATACCATTTCTCCCCATATCATCATTCTCCCCCTTTTTGTTCGGGAATAGGCAAAGGATAAAGAACTAATAAACAGCATGTGAAAGCTTAAAGTGTTAAGACATGAAAGCATATGGGCAATTAAAAGCAAGGCAAAGATAAACGAATATCATATATATAGATATTAGAAATATACCAATATAGAACTTGCATATATATAGATATAAACACACACATGACACCAAATACAATAAGTTTGCACACTCGTATGGCAAAAATGTGTCATATGGAAACAGAAGTGTAGGGGAGTGAACTAGCAACAATTAAATTTAGACCCAAACACTTAAGAAACGTTCACGAAGTTCACATTTGATTGCAAACTTCATCACAGTTAAATATAACCTCATGTGACAATATAAAGATTGAACTCAATGAACAAACATACACAATGCATACAAGCCTAGCATGATGATGATTCTACAAACCAAATAAAGTCATGACATTAAAGACAACTAGGATAAACGGACATTGTGCAAACCGTTGATATACCATCCAATTCTCCCTCAATGAGCATTTATATTCGTTTGTTTTTGAATGAATATATCAAACAAACATAGGCCTTGGCAATTGCCTTTTTGTTTAATGCCAAATATTCTGTTTTTAGGCCTTTGGATCACGTATTTCTTTTAGATCCAATCAACGGTGGCTTACTATCGCAAAGGATTTAATTCATCCTTTCGGAGCCCTTCCCCATGCATATATTAATATTATGTTTTCATTTTTTCACACAAATCTCACATGCAACGGATTTTGACATGCACTAGTCCTCCTAGGTCATAGATATGTAGATGACTAGATTGATAGGAGAACACCTCAAAAGGCTCAAATATAACATGTGACATTAAGTTTTCAAAAAGAGCTCGTGCATGTGTGAATAGAGGCATATGAAAATAGAATACATTTAATCAATACAAAATCCAACTACTCCATATAAAGCATGGTAAAAAACATTTTAAGGATTGAAAATCTAAACCAAAAGTTCTAGCCACATGGAAGCGAAAACGATAGGATTCAAACACAAATATATGCCACATAAAGTGTGTCAAACAAAAATACACACAAAACAAAATCTTTTTGAGTTTTTTAACATTTTTTAATCAAAAATAAATATATATACTCAAAAGACTAAATAAAAATCATTTGTATTTTTCATTAAGCTTAAATGAAATAAATAGAACACAAATGATAAACAAAAATCTTTTTATATTATGCAGTCGATTCAAACACAAAATATAATACAAAAAGATAAACAAGTCATAATTTCTAGCATGTGATATGAAATAAGGTAATGACTAGAAAATGACTAAACAAGCATACATTTAGCATGTGAATATAGCATGAAGTACAAACGCTAAAGTATGCAAACACTAACACATTCATCCATTAGATTTAGCAAGGGAGGAAGGATGTGAAAGTAAATGAGAATCAAAATCCCTATTTTGTAAGGCAACCAAGTCGGATTTCCTAACCCAAATGAATGAAGAATTACTATCTTGGGGCGAAAGAACGTTAGCTATCGTGGTTACTTTACTATGGGATTTTCTAGGAATTCGTTTAAGATCTAAACAAAATTTCCTAAGATGACCTTGTCGACCACAATGTGTACAAGTGAGAACATGTCGAGAAGATGTACTTAAGGAGTGATCTTTAAAAGTATTCCTAGTTGATTCTCCTAAAACATTGGTTTGGGCATTATGAGAAAATTCATTACAAGGATTGAAGCCTAAACCACAAGTGTCATTTTTAATTTGGACCGTTCCTAACATTTTATCTAGTTTTTCCGAACGACACTTCAAATCAAATTTGACATTACTAGAATCTTTTAATTTATTTTCCAAATCTAAAATTTTAGATTCTAGTAAAACATTTCGCTCTTCAAAAGCAAGAAGCTCCTTTTTCAAGGATTCCATTAAACCACTAAGGCTATCTCTCTCGCCTTCTACATAGTTAAGCTTCTCTTGAAGAGTCCTCGCATGTGTCCTAAGGTCTTCTATTAAGGCACTTTCATCAATGACCTTTACACTCTCTCTTAAACTCGCTTCTAACTTCAAATTAGCTCTTTTCAATTTAATAGATTCTTTATATAATTCATGAAAAGCGTTTTGAAGTTCACTCATATCAACGTCATCTTCATTTTCACTCTCTCTTTCTTCTTCACTCTCACTATCATCAAAAATAAGAGAATCATGTACAATGATCTTGGAAGTGGCATGTGCTATAATTTCATCATTCGATGAGTTCTCATTATCACTCACATGTCTAGCCATAAAAGCCACAAAATTTTTCTTAGTGGGGGAATCGGGCTTTTCTTCCTTATCACTGTCACTAAGGGTTGCATTATATGCAGTGGGTCGTTTACCCTCTTTCCTTAGTTTAGTGGGGCACTCATAAGCCCTATGGCCATAACCTTCACAACCAAAACATTTATTAGACTCGTCCCTATCAATATTTTCATTACTAGGATTAGGGATCTTATTGGCTTTAGAAATCTTCTCGTTTTTATCATGTTTAGAAGATTCAAATTTCTTAAAATCATTTTTAACTTTTTCTTTGTTAAATTTAAGAAATTTTCTAAATTTACGAGCAAACAAAGCCATATCTTCCGAGTCACTATCACTATCGCTCTCTACTACTTGTTTAACCTCTTTTCGAGCTTTTAAAGCAACACCATTTTCAATTTTCTTTTCAGTTTTAGAGGGAAACATATCTAGTTCATAGGTTTGTAAATCATCTACAAGCTCTTCTAATTTCGTAGAGGCTAAAGTGGGTAAAGAATTTAAAACAGTCACTTTAGGAATAAATCTATCGGGTAGTGACCTCAAAATTTTCTTTACAACACGGTCGTCAGGTATTTTCTCTCCCAAGTTAAAGGATGAATTGACAATATCATAAAGTCTAGCATAAAATTTATCAAAAGTTTCTTTTTCATCCATTTTGATAGTTTCAAATTGAGTGGTGAGGTTTTGGAGTTTAGAAGCTTTAACGACACTAGTTCCTTCATGAGTTAATTGTAAAATATCCCAAGCTTCTTTAGCGGTTTCACACGTCATAATACGTCGGAATTCATCCGGTGCGACAGCGCTAAATAAGGCATTTAAACCACGGGAATTAAAATTTGCAAGCTTAAACTCATTTTCGGTCCATCTATCAACGGGTTTGGGAACATGTTCATTTTCAATTAAATGTGTTGGTGGGGTCCAACCGTTAACAACAGACATCCAAACACGTTCATCGATAGATTTAAGTGCCGATTTCATTCGCGCTTTCCAATACGCGTAGTTTGAACCATCAAAAATAGGAAATTTTGAAAATGGGGAAAAATCCATATTTAGCCAAAAATTAAAGGATCTTAACGAAATAATTTATCGTTTTTGGCTCTGATACCAATTTGAAAGACCCGGATTTTACTAAGCGCAAATTAAAATATAATTTCCTTTTAAAATGAATGCGGAAGCGTTGAGATGATTTTAACAAAACGAATTAAAACATAATTCAAGTCCTAGAATTTGCCTAAGTCATAATTAACCATTATTCAAAGTTAGGCGAAACCAATTTTAGCAAGAGACTTGAATAAACCAAATTTTACCCAATATTAAATTAAAGTCCCAAATTAAATGAGTGTGATAATTAAACCCAATTTTATCTTGAAATTATCCTAAGCATGGATTCTAAATTATTGTACAAGATAAAATAAACAAAGTCACACTACACCGCGATGTACGAGGAAAAACCCACTAACGGGAAAAAACCTCGGGACGACCCTAGCCTCAAATCCACTAAAAACGGAATTACAAAATACAAGACAAAAGACTTACTTCCTAAACTCGAACCCTCTCAAGCCGTGATGCTTCTTCTTGTATCAACCTCCAATTAGAGGATAACCAACGGAGCTCCACCGTGGTCTCGGAATTCACCAATCGGGCAATTACGCACACCGTCACCCTAACATGGAGCCTTTCTCCAAATGGGTAGAAATGAAACAAACTTCTCTTCAATTCGGTGTAGAGAAAAACCGGTGCCAAAACGATCTCCAAGCAATTAATATTTATATAGAAACTTGGATAAACAATTGGGTGTAAACTAGGAGTGTGTATAAAATTTTTCTTGAAACAATTACACTCAAAACTTGAACATTTTCCATAAATAAATTTGCTCTCAAACTCTCTCTAAGAGATGGATATGGAATGGAAAAGTTGTCTTGGAAAATGTGTTTCCCGCACATAATAAAGTATGAAAAAGTTGGTTAAAAACCAAGTGGGGAAAGTGGGAGAAAACTGCAAAAAAACTGCTCAAAACTGTTCCCGCCCTGGCGTCTCGTTCGAACGAACTTGACTCTCGTTCGAACGAGACTTCTAACGAGCGACCAGCCTGGGCTCGTTAGAATCTCGTTAGATACCTCGTTAGAACGAAGAACTCGTTCGAACGACATATCGAACGACTGACCAGTTTAGGGTCGTTGGCAAACTCGTTCGAACGAACTTGGTTCGAACGACAAAAACTCGTTCGAACGAAACCTGGTTCGAACGAAAAAACTCGTTCGAACGACATTTCTAACGAACGACCAGAAAGATTGAAAAATTCGATTTTTGGCCTAGAAACTTTTATAAACTTTTATATACTAATTTTAAAGTTTCTAATTGATTCTTTCTAAAATTAAAATGCAGTTTTTATTTCTCCTAACACCCAATACAAATTGTTCCAAGCTCATATATAAATATAGTTGCATTCATACCTTGGGAGCATGGAACTAAGTTGATGACGTACAAACGAGGCACATAAACTACGGCATGTTGATGATGCTTTATACTCTTTGCCGCTACGTCTTCAACAAACACTTCATAGGTCTTGAATATTACAATTAAATAAAATCCTATGAATAAATGTTTTTGTCCGGAATTGAGCCAAAACTATATATGGACTCAATTGGAAATTTGTGTCCTTACAATTACTCTTACGGTTGTGACTCAAGACTAATTCAATTTCTCACCCGATCTCATAAATGTTATTAGCAAGGTAACTCTCCATGATCTCTTATATAGGCTAAAAATTTAATTTTCATGATGATTAATATCCTATTATATAAAGAATCATAGCATGCATAATTCAATAATCGATTATTATTTAGAGTAATTACATCATGCTTTACAACTTGTGTTATTCAATTAAATTATATTTTACAAATGCACCATTTCATGAATATTTATGTCTAGGAGTGGCAATTCGGGTTAGTCGTGTCATTTTCGGGTCGCTTTGATTTTTATTTGAGTATAAGTTTTGGGTACTCTTAAATCTATACAAGCTAAACGTGTCAAATTCGGGTCATTTCGGGTTATTACCATAAACGGGTTATCATATCAAAAATTGCCAGCCCTATTTATGTCGTTCCTGAATGATCACAACCTTTCATGAACAGTTACAAAAGGTTATAACATTTTAGGAAAGGAAACAACTTCTCACAAACTATTGTGTCACTTCAAAAGTCTATAAAAATAATTATAAATATTATTTTCACTCAATTATAATTATTAAAATAATAAAATAATTGCCAACATAATATGACATTGAACTAGAGATAATTGAAGGCTAAAATCACAATACACATAAGAAGTAGTGCTTTTTTTCTTTTTCTTTTTCTTTTTAAAGCAATGTAGTCAAAGGCAAACTAAAGTCAACAAATTCTCCAACATAATCCCATCTTTTCAGTGTCTTGTATTAGGTATGAGTTTATACATGACTTGCTCGTCTCCTTTTGACAAATCTGATCATGGTGGCCTATTAAGAGATACAACCCTGAAAAATGGTATATCTATACCTCACCACCACATCTCCACTTCTCAGCTTTTTGATCACATAATAGCATAAATATATCTATATCTATATCCATTTACCTACAAATACATCTCTATTTCTCATATTTTTCTCTCATAATGAAGAGTGCGGTATCTGCAATGAAGTTCATATTTCTTGTTTACGTCTTTATTCTCAACATTACAGGCCAAGTAACCTCATCTCCTGCCCAATCCCATCCAGCAAACCTAGCACAAGAATTATGAAAACTGACTCCCCATTATCATTTTTGCATTTCAACTTTTAAAAAGGATCCTCGGACCCCTAAAGTGGATACGCGGGGATTAGGGCTCATTATAGTTGATGTTGTAGAAGCCAAGGTTAAAGATACGTTGATAACTATCAACAAGCTTAAATTGTCACACCCAAATTTGAGGGAGGCATTGAATGAGTGTCGTGAGACATATTGGATTGTTTTGACAGGTAGTATACCAGAAGCTATTGAAGCTCTGACTACGGGTGTCCCTAAATTTTCCAAAAATGGGATGAGTAATTCTGCAAATTCTGCTCAAATGTGTGAAGATGTGTTAGTCCACAAGTCTCCCTTGTTTAGTGTGAATAAGGTTAATCATGATTTATCTCTTATGGCTGTATCCATAATAAGGACCTTACTATAATATGGAGGGGTTATATTTACTCTATCTAATATATGTAACTCATACATAAATAAATGTTTTTATAATTATGGATAATTTACACTTCTATTGACTTCTTTGAATGTAACATATAAAAAAATAAATGTAATTTATAATAGATTGTTTGAGATAAGTTAGGGTTGAAGGCAAAGACGGATCCATGTTGTAGGTTGCCTGGGTACTTGCTGAGGCCAGCTTTTTTGAGGGAAAAATTATTTTGGGCCAGATGTGAAATATACCAGAAAATAGGAACAAAAATTAAAACCTCAAACAATATACATTCCCAAAACTTAACCTACATTGTGTATTCTTTGGAGCAATAAAAAAACAAAGAAAAATAGCCCGGCTACTCCTCTGCTCAGCTACTGCTCTGCTCCTCCCACCGTCGTACCTCCCTTAGGCTACTACTCACCTTGGACCTCCACCCGGACAACCCCTTCTCCTCCCCTGCTTTGCCTATATTCTCTTCCTCCAGATTTTGTAAGGTAAGACAAATTTCATGTGTGTGTTTTTACGGATTTCTTTTTATGGATTTACCCCAATTTCTTTTTAGGACTTTTGCTGCATGTAATGGGCTCCAATGTTTAATGTAATGTTTGGTGAGCTGACTTTTGGGTGTTAGTTATGAGCTAATGTTTTTTATTGATGAAGGTCGTGATGTATCGGTTAAAGAGAAAATGGCTTTTTTTGTGCATTATGTTGACCAAAGGGGTTTTGTGATGGAAAGATTTGTGGGTATAGTACATGTTCCTGACACACCATCTAACTCACTTAAAGCGTCACTTGATCAATTTTTTAACAAGCATAACTTGAGTGTGAAAAACTTTCGTGGTCAAGGTTACGATGGGGCAAGTAACATGCAAGGCGAGTATAATGGGCTTAAATAACTTATTTTGAGGGAGAACAAATCAGCGTTCTATGTGCATTGTTTTGCACACCAACTTCAGTTAGCACTTGTCCATGTCACAAAAGATCTTAAGCACATTGATGAGTTCTTCTTCGTAGTTAATAATTTAGTGAATATCGCGTGGGCATCATGCAAGCATCGTGACATTTTTGAGAGAATGAAGCGGAGCGAATTTTTAAGCAACTAGAAAATGGTGATATATCAAGCGGTCGAGGGTTAAATCAAGAGACTAGCCTAAAGCGGGTAGGTGATACACGTTGGGGCTCACACTATGGTATATTGATAAATTTGATTTTTATGTTTGGATTCAACCTTGATGTTCTTGCAGATTTGGTGGTGCATGCTCCTGATAGAAAAGGTGAATCTTTAAACTTGATTAAATCAATGCAATCTTTTGATTACATATTTACCTTTCATTTGATGAGAAATGTACTTGTTATTACTAATGAACTTTCCAAAGCATTGCAACGAAAAGATCAAGATATTATAATTGTTATGACTTTAGTGAGATTTTCCAAGAATCATATGCAACAAATGAGAGATTATGGATGGGAAAAACTATTGGCAGAGGTTTCTTCTTTTTGTATAAAATATGATATATTCGTTCCTAATATGGAGGATAATTTTATTCTTTTGGGAAGATCAAGACGAGGACCGGAGATAACAAATTTACATCATTATAAAGTTGACTTGTTCTACCTTTGCTTAGATAAGCAACTTGTTGAACTGAACAACCGTTTTGATGAGGTGAATTCAGAATTGCTCATATGTATGGCATGCTTTGATCCAAGTAACTCATTTTCTGCTTTTGATACAGATAAATTGGTTCGTATCTTTGAATTATATACCGATGATTTCTCGGAATAAGAACGTTTTGTACTTCGGGATGAGCTTGAGTTATATGAGTTTGATATGAAATCAGATGGGTGCTTTCTAGAAGTGGAAGGGGTTAATGGTTTGGCTAAGAAGATGGTTGAAAAAGGAAAACACATTGTGTATGGTTTAGTCTATAAGCTTCTAAAATTGTCTCTAATTCTTCCCGTTTCCACTACAACGGTTGAAAGGGAATTTTCCGCTATGAATATCGTGAAAAGTGATCTACGAAACCGTATGGGTGATAGTTGGTTAAGTGATAGTTGTGTGACATATATTGAAAAGTATTTCTTTGATTGAAATTCTAATAACGCAATTGTGGATCGCTTCCAGAAGATGAAAAGCCACAGAGGGAGATTGTAGAATTTTTAAATCTAGTATGATGTATTTTGATAACTTTTTACTTTTGTATGAGAATTTCAAGATATGTTTATCTATTTCATAGTAATGAATTGTTATTCTATTCAATTTTTATTTATTGGAGTTGTGAAGAGTGCCCAATATGTGTGTTTTAAACAAAATCAATTTTTCTACGAAAAAGATCCAACTTTTAATTACGCACCAAACCAAGTTGTGAAAAACCCAATTCTTTCTTTAAATAAATTTTATCTTGATTAATCCTAAACATGCATCTAGTGATTAAAGAAAGTTAAGTAATGTAAAGAATACTCACAATGCCGGATGTAGGAGGAAAAAACCCAAAAACGGGAAAACAACCTCGGACAGCCCAAGCCAGACAATCACTATGAATAATGGTTTTATAAAGACAGATTAGCCTTACACTAAGACTCGATCCCCACGGGTCTTGACGCTCCTTCTGATCTTCAACCGTTCTTCAATAGTGCCCACATAGAAATTTCATCTTCCACGATACCTGTCCACAACACACGCATCCACGTATGTCTCGGTGTCCATCGATATGGCCTTGATTCGTCTACTATGTCGAACAATAAGTCCTTCTCTTTTCTTCACCGCAAAATCCTTTGTGTTAAATGTGTAGAACAAACAACTTTAGTGTAGCAAGATCACTTAAACATAAAAGAATGATAACTCGGATCGTTGCAAACTCTAAGGATGTGTTTAAGACTTTTAAACCTTAGAAAACATGTGTAAAATAATTTTCTGGTCGAATACTATTTTCCAGAATGCACACATCCGAAACTATGATGAATAACACTGTTTAAATAGGATTTGATCCTCGAAAAAATTGTCGTTTGAATGACTTGAGGAACTAGTTCGAGCGACATCCTATCTCGTTCGAACGAGATTGGATGTCGTTTGAACGACATCGCGAAAGTTTGACTTTTTGACTTAAAACGTATCTTCCAATGAGAGATCCAAAAATATCAAACTCGTTTACGAGCTTATCATCATAAAACGTAGTGTAAACCTTTAAAACACTTTTAAAACATTTAAAAACATTTTTCTTTATTAAAATTACATCCTTATCATTTATAAAATAATTCCGAGCACCATTAATTATACGCATTCATACCTGAGTGATCTCGGAAAGAATTTAACTTTGAAGACGATTAAACTTGCACCAATTAAACTTCGGCATGATTTAATTCTTTGAAGCTTTGCCGCTTCGCCTTCAATTTCCACAATACGTCATAGACCAAGTGGGTTCGTGACAAAACAAAATTCTCCCTATGACGTATTACAAACATAGTTTTATTCATGGAATTAAGTCAAAACAGTACAGGGACTCAATTGAAAATTTATGTCCTTACAAGTTGTAATTGTCTAAAAACATAAATTATCAATTAAATATTTGTAAAAAAGTAAAAATAAGACTCAAAAAAATTCGGGGGCTACTGCACCCGAACCCCCGTCTATGCACTGTACCCCACCGGCCCTTAATTCCTGGCTCCGCCACTGGTTGAAGAGAGTGTGTGTTCTCGCTGAGAGACTACTAGTCTACTACTATGTGTTAATGAGTGGAGGTGGGGTGGTGTGTTCCCATGATGGAAAATATTTACGTAGAAGAGTAATCATTTGTTACTTTATTGTACGGTGGAGGGGGCTTGTGAGAGATCATTAGCTCACTCTTCAGAGTGAATATGGTGATAATATGTACCAATACCCGCTCCAAAAGATAGGTCCTTTTGGATGTGGGGAATTGGGTTGGGCTTATTACTCTCTTAGTTTAACTGAATGTCCGTTTTGTGGGTATATGTGAGTTTGATTTGTGTATGATCAAAGAGTGAATATGGTGGCAGTCGATTGGAGATCCACAGTGGGAGGGCAAGGGTCGCATAATCGTATTATGAAAATTTTCAGAAAAGGCCAAGATTCCGGCGGGAGATTTCAATTGGAATTTGTTTAGTTTTTTTTCCCTCGCAATTTTTCGAAAATACCTCACCACAATGCTATCCTAAATTTGAAATAATAATTAAAAAATTTGAACAAAATTTCACTAAATTTAAAAATATATTCAAAATTATATTCAACAATTAAAAATAGCAAACAATGAGAAAACTAATATTCACTGAATAAGAAAGCCCAATAACATTAAATTAATGTTTTTTTAACAATCCAACAAACCAATATTTTTCATAAATATAACATTAAGAGTTTACTAATTTAATAAGTTAATGTCAACAAATGCATAAAAATAACACATTAAACTAAACATTTAGGTTTAAAATTTAATAAATTACATTTAAAGTTTTAATATAACATTTATACTTAAAACCAAAAACATTAACATTTAAATATATTGACATTTAAACAATTAAAATTTTAAATTAAACATTAAACGTTTAATTTTAAAATACAACATAATAACACTAAAAAATCATAAGAAATTTGAAAAAAATTGAAAAGTTTCGAGTTACTGCATGCAGGACTTGAGAGTGGAGAGAGACCACGAGCCGTCGTAATTAGAAGCGGAGGCCGGGTGTAACGCCCCACCCGGATTTATGGGTTACCCGTGGTCAAGCTGATCCGATCTGCACATTAGGTGTGAAGTACAATAAAACAACCAACATAATATTGTTAATCTAGTTTTATTTAATTAACATTTCACTTGTTTAGCATGCGATTCCCATTTAAAATCAAGCTACATGAGGGATCCGTGGGAAGCGTCCCCGGAATCCAAGCATACAGAGCTAGTGGCGTGATATAAAAGGAAACTTTTCTGTCAACACCAAACCTGTCGTAATAAAGACGAGGAAATTAGTTGGATGCCTAGTAAAAAAATACAAGGATTCAGTATAGAATCGAACGACAGAAAGAAGACTCTAACATGTTATATCTATGTACACATGCAACTACCGCATATACATACATACACACAGATACTCATATGCATGAAGCCATTTTTATTCCGAAAACGTTGTTTACCCCGATTAATATACCTAATCTCATAAAAAAAAATCCCTTTTACTTGACTTGACCTTTAATTTTCTATTTAACACACCCGGTTAAATACTTAATACAAATACACTTTGTTTAAAGAAAATCATTTATTTTTCTGAAATCACCTATGGCAATTCACATCAGTATTTTATTTGAAAATTACCACTTTCAACACACTCAAACACCGTATTAGAAAATACTTATTTTCATTTAAAAAGCTTTCATAAAAATAATCTTATGTTAATCATGGGTTAAACCTCTTTAGGTTGCTTAACTACTCATTTATTACCTTAACTTTACCATTTTTTTACCTTATGGACATTTTTTTAATTTCATATTACTTGTCCACTTTATCTTTTACCCGAATATATATTAATTCATTCAGGTTAAGTTATCTTTTCACATGTTCACCACACAACCCATTTCCTGATATGTTCCATTTTTATTATCTTTTTTCTCGTAATCTTGTAATATTTTCATACTATAGCGGACTCCATACTGTCGGCTATGCTACCATATGCTCTGGCCAGTGATTTTAGGTCTTTCACCCCAGGGCACAGGGCCCTCCTTAATTATCCCGTTGTCATTCGAGTTCTTGTTAACGTGTTTTACATTTTTCAAATATCCACATTATTTTTCGTACTACACTTGAAAATAATCTTTTTTTATCCTTTTTACTCTAACATTAATTTTATCCCAAAATCACGTTCATTTTGGGACCTTTTTTGTAACATCTTTTTCAACATTTTTATTTCATAATAAAATTTTATTTTACATAAAATTATCATTTTACCCATTTTCCCCCAAACTTGTCCCTTTCTCCAATTCACAAGTGTTATTTGAATTACTCACATTAAATTCTTAAGTGCATTTAATTCATTAACACTTTGGAGTATTATACTTATCAAGTTGGAAACCTTTTTATCTCATTACTTTCTTTTACAAGAGATCATTGAATATCTAAGACTACTTTATAGAAAAATACATTTTTTTTCTTAATTAATCCATGTAGTATTTAAACCATACACTCATCACCCTTTTAACACATTTTCCACACACCTTAAGGGCTGAAATTTCTAATTTCTTTATTTCATGATTAAACCCAATAAAACCCTCATTAAACTTGTTTCTATATTCAACATCAAATTACTACAAGTTTATATGCATGACAAGCTGAATTTTAAGCCCAAAAATCCTATCAAATGGGTCTAACATGTAATTTACTCTAGAAATTTCATAATATTTGCACAAACATACCTTTTCAGGGAAAAACATTTTTGTTTCTTCAGAACATGAATAAAATGTCCATCTATACCAAAAATCGCATTATTTTCAAGAAAACTTTGAAAAATTATTTCGTAAATTACTCCCAACAAGGTAACATTCTTCTAACATTTTTATTTCATAAAAATGTTTAATATCAAGTTTTCTTGAAATACATCTTTTTATTCAAAATCATTAAAACCCATTTGCAAAGCCATTTCATAACTCTTGAGAAATATTATTCATGAACCCTTTATGCATTCTACTATTAAACTCTATATGCAAAATCAAATACTAGTAACATAGAGTCTTAAACTTAAGAGTAGAGTTTTCCCCCCTCAATTGAAGCCCCAATGGTTGGATGAAAGAGAAGATGATGGCAACCCCCAACCCCCTATGCTGGCCTCAAGGGGGTTGCCTAGCTCCATAAAGCTTGCTCCAAGAAACTTTCAAATGCAAACCTCTTCAAAAATCCATGAATTCTTCCATCTTCCTTTTGAAGAACCCTTAACAACAACTTCACAAATTCATAGCTTTACTCAACACTCGAGGAGATGGGTATATATGGCTTGAATATAGTGGACTACGTGTAAAATATAGTGGCTCAAAGTGGGGGTATGGTGGTGTAAAGAGAGAGGAGAGAAATATGAAACTCTCTCTCTTCTTCCAAACCCCAAATGTCCCAAATAATCCTAAAAAAAGCCTTATAAAACCACCCAAAACATCAAAATCCCTTTTTATCCAATCTGGGTTCACTAGAACTCGACACGTCATCGATCCAACAACTCAAAACATGACAGCACACAAGGGCAACCTGATTTAAAAATTCTGGGCAACCTTGTTCGAACGAAAATGAGACCTCATTGGAATGAGAAAAGGACCTCATTCGACCGACCTTCTAACGAATTTTAACAACAGGGTCTCGTTTGAACCTCGTTGGAACCAATCTTTGGATAACGTTCGATTCTTGTTTGACCCACTGCAACGTTGTTTGAACGAGACAAGGATCTCATTTGAACGACTTTGAGTTCATTCGAATCACCCAGATTTCTCAAGTCTTCAACTTTACCCAATAACTTCCAATAATCACCAACAAGGCCCAAAGAATAATCAATATAGTAATAGAGTCCATACTAATGATCCAACCCCCAAGGGTTTCATATTATTATAGTTTGCACGAGAAAAATAATAAAATATTGGGCACAGGTATTACATTTTTCCCTCCTTAGAAAATTTCATCCCCAAAATTATCGATCTGCCAATTCCTCAAGTTCATGGGATTTACTAACCGTCATTCTAAGTCATAGACATCCTCTAAGACAAAATCATCGAAGTAATCAATAGTTATAATCACATATCACACTCTTATGTATGGGTTGTCGCCAAAAAATAAACATGTGATATTCTCTATAGATCACCGTCACGCTAACCATCAATGTCGCATAACCGTCCTCGAGTCCATTCACGTGAAAATCACATTCAATCCATTCCTAGGGCTACCTTTGCTAATACCCCAGCATACCGACGCCTCTATCGAGAAGCCTTCTTTAGTGATCAATACTCACCTAAAAGTGAACCGTACTATAACCAATCATCAAGGACCATCACTAATCAAAGGACTACACATTCCAAGCTTCCTCAAATCCATGAGTCATCATGACCACAATACCCCATTTCGTAAGTTGCTCACTTTATCTAGCAACACACCGACAAAATCATCATCACGCACTCGATTGACACCTTCCGCTGTGACACTCTGCTGACCCTAGTATTGCTCTAGGCGTCTAACTTTGCAGCACTCACTTGAGTATTACACCAATCCACTCACCGTGACAAAGTAAGATTGTATACTAAGTTTCCTCAAATTCTAATTGTATACAATGTCCTCACGTCACCATCATGCTCCTTAAAATAAGAGCCATTAAATGCCATATCGGTCAATCCTAAGGTCACTAATCTTAAGGTAAGAGAATTCTAAGAGCAAACTATACGGTCGAAAGCGCAACCAACTGTTTGTAGAACTTTGTCCAATAGCTAGGATACCTCAGCCAGGGGCTCACCCAGTTACCGAGGTGCATTGACCATGTCAGGTCCACCCGCACTTTACTAGGTCGAACCTCACCGTACCATGACATGGTATAAATTCGAGCTTCCACATTCGTGGGAATACTAGTCATAGATTACCAGAACGAAAAGGTACATACACAGGAATCAAAGGAACAAACAACCGTTTTGAGAAAATCCCTTCCGTAAGAGTCAGACTAGGGATAACAAAAATTAAACCTACACTGCATTTTTTAAGGTTTATGACTCCTCCAAGATATTTTCACTAGGTAATGACCTATCCACACACACTGTCTCGAGTTACCAATCGTGACGAATCAGAGCACAAACCCTTCATTCTCATAAGATGAAAACCACATACGAACCTATTATCCTCTGAAATATAAAACACTGGACTTCCCTCATTAAGAGTAAGGTTTCCTCCATTCATCATCGATTAATATGAGTCATCCTGGTTGACGAATGCCAACGCCCTTGTCGAGACCGACCTTATCCATCATACCAGTAATGACGTCACCAACCCAATGTACATAAGTCACTGGCTGCTTTGTCAAATCATGATCGTCACCTCGTAACCCCACATCGATTGTCATTGGCATTCCAATAGTAGTAAGTACCACATAGGTCTACCTCTTTTAATCCATACCGGATTGGAATGATGTGCCAAGAACTAGTCCTTACCTTGCTAGGACTATCCTAACTCATACTATTAAGACATGCTAACAGTCTAATCATGCTTCTATATTCCCCATTGGGGTTCCATTTTCAAGTCTCCAAATGACAACACCAATCTAAATACGGAATGCATTTCCTAGTACTCCACAAAATCAAGTATAACATCGCCTACACTAGTCACTCCATGACACATGGGCATCATGCTCATTCACGACACATGTTTATAATTTCTCTTAGAAAGTCACACCACCCACCTGTGCCAATTTGATGACAGTACCCGACACGTACACTATTTGACTCTTTTAAACCTTGACCAACAGCCTGAGGTCATTACCTGACCCTTACTACGATCATCACCATGACACTATTACTTCTTTATACCAGACTTAAGTGGTTCATAAGGACATCAAACATACTCCCCGTAAAAGTCCTCAAAACCCGACAAGATTTCGTCACACATAACTTTTTCATCGTAGGTGCACCTTACAAATTTTTCAATACCCATATCACTATTATTAGGTACTCGCAAAGACAACCTTAACCATTGAACACATTAAGACGTCACAACATTCGATTTCTATTCCCAATGATTTCATACACAATTTATCTTACGAACACTCTAAGATGCTCTTTAATAAAGTTCACACTAGGATTACCTCTCACCTAGCCATTACTTAGGCCACTAAAATGGGCCTTGATACTTAGACAATAATCTTATCTCTCTTTCAAAAAGTTGTGACCATAATCCACATACCAAATCACAATCTAATATCACTAAGGATTCTGGCAGTGTACAAGACGTTGTATACAACCTACAAACCTCTAGGCCTACATCACGAACATCAGAGGGATCATATTCCTCAAAGTTGCATCATAACTCCTATTACCCTAACATGGAAGACTATTTTGAGTTCACTCTTAAGTCTCCTTAACCGTCATTGTTACACACATAACAAATTATCATAATTTGTCCGTAACTCTCATTATAACTTACAAGGTACAAATTTCAATCCACGACTACCAAGACATTTACTAGTAACACTAGTATCGTACCAACGCTGATCGAGTGCACATCCCAAATGTTTACCAACACAATTCCTTATGTCAATCGAATCATCAACTGTCTTACAACATGATACTACCCCAAGGATCAAATTTTCCTAATTGCATCATCATCATTTTCTATTCGACAATACCGAAACCCAAAACTCAATATATTCTTATATAACCAACACCGCTTAGGAATGACTCTCTGGTCTCCTAATCTCCACATTTGTCTTTACACAATTCACATCTCTAATTCAATGGACACCGTTAAGCTCTATTGACATCTCAATAGATTTCTCATATCATCAAGGATTGGCACAGTAGCACCTCACACTAAAAAATGCAATGTTTACACTGTTGGCTCGCAAGGACACCCTCACATCGCTAACATATCTAATAAAAAGTGCAAAAGAGATTAATGTAAACTAACTTGGTCGCATTCCATTTGATAATAAATTACCCATCGTGCATATTTCCTTAACTCCACCGTCGAGAACACGAACTGAAACTGTCACCAATCTAGCGTCACCAGCCATAACCAACACCGACATTGAATGATCCAATACCGACCTCACCACATCAGTCCCGAAAGGAACCTTGAACTTAGATTTAGGATACTATTTGTAACACCCTAACCCGGATTTATGGGTTACCCGTGGTCAACCCGGTCTGACCCGAGCGTTAGGTGTGAAGTGCAATGGAACAACCATTATAATATTGCTAGTCTAGTTTTATTTAATTAATATTTCACTTATTTAGCATGTATTTTGATTTCAAATCAATCTAAGTGAGGGACCCGTGGGAAGCGTCCTCGGAATCCAAGCATACAGAGCTACTTACGTGAAATAAAAAGGAAACTTACCTTTATATTGCCCTCAAAATACGGAACCGCACCCAACCTATTATAAAAAAGATAAGGGAATGACCCAGATGCCTTGTGAGAAAATATAAGAATGCAGTATAGAATCGAACAATAGAAAGAAGACTCTGACACGTTTTATCTACGTGCACATGCAACTACCATATATACATACATACATACACATATATACTTATATGCATGAAACCATTTTTATTCCAAAAATGTTGTTTACCCCAATTAATTTACCCTAATCTTGTAAAAGAAATCCCTTTTACTTGACTTGAACTTTAATTCCCGATTTAACACACCTGGTTAAATACTTAAGAAAAATATACTTTGTTTGAAGAAAATCATTTCTTTACCTGAAATCACCCCTTTATATATACCAATTCTCGTTTGCATTTTCTTTGAAAATCACCATTTTCAACACACGAATACAGCGTGTTAGAAAATACTTCTTTTTCTTTAAAAACCTTTCATAAACACACTCTTGTGTTAATCACGAGCTAAACCTCTTTATGTTGCTTAACTAACCTTTTATTCCCTTACCTTTACCATTTCTTTACCTTATGGACATTTATCAATTTTCACATTACTTGTCCACGTTATCCTTTACCAGAACATTTATTAATTTATTCTAGTTAGGTTGTCCGTTCGCATATTCACCACATAATCCATTTCTTGATATGTTCCATTTTTATTATCTTTTTCTCGAAATATTCTATTATCCGCATACTTTAACGGTTTCCAAACCTTTGGCTATGCTACCATATGCTCTGGCTAGTGATTTTGGATATTTCATCCCAGGGCTTCGAGTCCTCCTTAATTATCTTAGTATCATCTGAGTTCTTATTAATGTGTTTTAATATTTTACAAAATTTCACATTATTCCTCTTTTTTCTTTTCGTGGCCGAAGCACCCTAGGTTTCACCCCAATTCGTGTTGCACTTTAAAAATCACCATTTCTTGTCATTTTTACTCAAATAATGATTTTATCCCAAAATCACGTTTATTTTGGATCTTTTTGTGCAACAAAATTTCCAACATTTTTATTTCATAAAAGTGTTTCACTTTACTTAAAATTATCATTTTACCCACTTATTTCCAAACATGTCCCTTTCTCAATTTCGCAAGTGTTATTTTCCAAAACACCATTAATTTACGCACACTAACTTCTTAAGTGCTTTCAATTCATTAACACTTATTAAACACTTTGGAGTATCATACTTCTCAAGTTGAAAACTTTTTTTTATCTCATTAGTTTTTTTCCAAGAGATCATTGAGCATCTAAGACTACTTGATAGAAAAGAAAACTATTTTTTCTCAATTAATCCATGTAGTCTGTAAACCGTACACTCATCACCCTTTTAACACCTTTTCACACACCTTAAGGGCTGAAATTTTTAATTTCTTTATTCTATTATTAAATCCAATAAAATCCTCATTAAACTTGTTTATATATTCAACATCAAATTGCTACAAGTTTATATGCACGAAAAGGTGGATTTTAAGCCAAAAAATCCTATCAAATGAGTCTAACTAGTCATTTTCTCTAGAAATTTCAAGATATTTGAACAAACACACCCTTCAAGGCAATGGCATTTTTGTTTCTTAAAAAATTTAATAAAATGTCCATTTATACCAAAAACTCAAATTTTCTCAAGAAAACTTTGAAACATTATTTCATAAATTACTCCCAGCAAAGTAACATTCTTCTAACATTTTTATTTCTTAAAAATATTTAAAACCAAGTTTTCTTGAAATACATCTTTCTACTCAAAATCATTGAAACCCATTTGAAAACCCATTTCACAACTCTTGAGAAATATTATTATGAACCCTATATGCATCCTAGTCTTAAAATCTGTTTGCAAAATCAAATACTAATAACATAGAGTCTTAAACTTAAGAGTAGAGTTTTTCCACCTCAAAAGAAGCCGCAACGATGGTTGAATGAAAGAGAAGATGATGGAAAACCCCACCTCCTAAGGTTGCCTCAAGTGGGTTGCCTAGATCCAATAAGCTTTCTCCAAGAAATCTCTAAGCGCAATCCTCTTCAAAACTCCATGAATTCTCATATCTTCCTTTTCAAGAACCACTAAAAATAACTCAATAAATTCGTAGCTCTACTCAACAATGGAGGAAATGGGTGTATAGGGATTAAACATGGTCGAATACATGTAAAATATGGTTACACAATGTGGGGGTGTTGTGATGTAGGATGGATGGTGGTGGTAGGGGAGGGAAAGCTCTTCAAGAGTTGGAGAGAGAGAAGAGAAGTATAAAAATGGTGGGAAACCCACCTTCCCTCACTCTCTCTCTTCTTCCAAACCCCAAGTAACCCAAACTAATACCAAACAAAGTCTTATAAATCACCCCAAACACCAAAATCCCACTTTTGTCCAATCTGGGTTCACCAGAACTTGATAAGTCATCGATCCAATGACCCAAAAGTTGACAACACACAAGAAAAACCCAATTTAAAATATCTATACAGTAGAATGAGAAAGGGAACTAGTTCGAACGACCATCAAATGACCTTAAAACAAATTCTAACATCTGGGTCTCATTCGAACCTCGTTGGAACCCATATTTGAACGACCTTGGATTCTCATTCGAACCAATAAAACCTCATTCGAACGAGACACATATCTCGTTTGAATGACTTTGAGTTCATTCAAACCACACAGATTTATCAAGTCCTAAACTTCACCCAATAACTTCCAATAATTAGCGACAAGGCCAAAATAATAATCAATATTGCAATAGGGTCCATATTAATGATCGAAATCCTTGGGATTTCGTATTATTATACTTTGTACCAAAAAATAATAAAATATTAGGGACGGGTATTACAGGAGGGGATGGCATAGTGAGATGAGAGAGGATGGAAAGAGAGGGATCCTAAGAGAAAAGAGAAAGCAGTATAGGTTTTTTCTTTTAAAAGACATAAGGGTACGCGTGTACATGATATATCTATATAATAAAGTATAAAACTTATGCATGTCATAAGATTAAAAGATGATGTCATCAATATAATTTTACCCTGTAATACCTATTTTTCCCTTAAAAATTTTAAATTCTCCCTCTTTTCTTCCCAATACTTAATTCTCCCTCTTTCACTTTAATTCAAACATAAGGACTATTTTGGTAAATTCCCTCCCTTTGTACTCTCTCACCCACCCTTCTCTTCTTTCATAATATTATTTATGTTCTCTCACTCATCAGATGCAGGGATTATAACCCCTAAAACCCTATCCATCTCAATATTCTCTCCCTCTCCCTCACCCGCCTCCCTGCCATCCTCTCAACAGCCGCCGCCACATCTTCGTTTCTGTCGCTGCCTCTCTCTCTCACACATCTCTATGGGTTCAAGCCCCGTCCTCCTTTCTGTCGCTACCTCTCTCTCTCAACACTCCTACAGGTTAAAAATCTATGTGTGTGTGTAAATCCTCGATCTCACTAACTCACATTTGTAGCTGAAATCGATTTGAGTTCTAATTCGTGTTTTTTTTTTCAGGTACTTTTCTGGGTTCAAAATCTAACGGTGTGTGTAAATCCTCCTTTCCGGGTTTGTGCTTATTCTTATTTTAATTTTGGTTATTTGGGTTTTAATTTCATGGAGGAATAAGAGTGCTACGGTGTTATGGTTTTCTTAAAATTTGTATGTTCTCCCATAGGGCTCTGTGTGCCTTGCAAATCATGGTAAGGAATTTTTTTTACAATTATTTTCTTACTTCTGCCATTCTCTTAGTTGTAAACAATTTTGTACTAATATTAGTTTTTGTGTTTTGTTTACATCTCTCTCAGGACGGCTAAGTCCTTAGATCCAACTTTTCCAATCCTTGCTCCACTCATATTGAAAGGTCTTAATTTTGTGATTTTGGGGGGCTTTGATGTTTAAGGTGGAACCAAGAAGCTATGGATTGATTCTTTGAGATAATATAATACTTTATATTATATTACAAATTCTGGCAACAAGAAGCTAGGTTTATTTTTTATTTTTTGGTCTAATTCTTTTTATATCAGTAAGTGTTACAGATTTATATCAGTAATTAATTTTCTAGAAATCTAAGATCTGATGGCATTGCTAGAGGGTGGTTTTCAACAGGTTGGGTGGAGTTTGGTTGTCCAAAATCTATGGCTTAAAATACAAATAGATTTTGTTATATATAGAGTTTTTTTTAACCTTAGATGTATACTAAATTATTTAAAGGTTCATAGTAATAGAAACATATAGATAGTTTTTTTATTTGTTTGAGTTTAATGCTTTTTATATTAGTAACTATTAAGATTTATATCAGTAATTCATTTTCTAGAAATCTAGGATCTGATGGCATTGCTAGAGGGTGGTTTTCAACAGGTTGGGTGGAGTTTGGTTGTCCAAAATCTATTGCTGAAAATACAAATAGATTTTGTTATATATATTATTTTTTTTAACCTTATATGTCTACTAAATTATTTAAAGGTTCATAGTAACATAAATAAATAGACATAAAGTATTGCGCATGATATACTAAAAGGTTGTTTTATAGGTGCATCTAAATATTGGATCATGTAACTGATTGGACCGTGTAATTGAATTAGTTTGGGTTACCTTCATTGTTTCATCTAAATATTCTTTATGTCATCATACTGTATTCATAGACTTGGTCTTTGATTTTTCCGAGGTGAAATTGAGAGGAGTTGGTTCTATTGGTAAGTTAGATATCTTTTAGTTATATGCACAAAATGCAAGCTAACAAAATAAAAGGTTGGTTTATCAATTTGATTGCAAGTTGGGATTTGTTGTTAAGAAGTTGGTTTAAACTAAATTTTATGCTAAAAGATTTGAAATTTTAGTACTTTAGAAGTAAATATTTTTTAGTTTTTCTTAATGAACAATAAAACTTCAATTGAGATTTTTTTTAATTGTATATCATATTAAAATCTTTAGTTGAAGCTTCAGTAGTGTTGACTACAAAAAATGGATTTGAGTGTATTTTTTATGAATATTTGGGGACATTATGTTGTCATTATCAGCATTTTTGGGACATTATGAATATTTTGGGACTTACTAAATATATTTTCATTATCAGCATTTTTGTGTATGAAGAATTTTCGTGCAGGTACCCTATGCTCAATTGTCATTAGAGATACTTTCAAGCTCCAAAACAGAGTCTGAAGTGCCCCATCTTCCCATTGATGGCTCCTAGATTCCAACAACAAACACTTGGACAATTTTTTATGATAGTCTGCTTATTATGTGGTCATTAGTTGTATTTCATACAAAATATTATTCTCTTACTATTTGCTACCTAACTGGAACTGTGTCGTTATGCAATTTTTCAGCTGCAAAAGAAGCACAGTTCAGGGTATATATATAAAGATCGGTTCACTGGTATTATTAAGGTGGTGGTTAATTTTTGTATTTAATTAGTTTTTAATTTTAGTTTATGTCTCCTAACTTTTGGTTTGGTTTTGGTTAAAGTAATTTGTAGTTGTTTGAAGTCGCAGTTTGTTTGGATCTCTAAGTTGTGCCATTGTTATGTAATATCTGTACCTGAGATGGAAAATATTGTATTATTGTAACATCTATTATCTCTCCTTATCTCTTTTGGTTGTTATTCAACCCTCTATTTTATAGTGATTTTTCTCTATTACGTTGAGTTTTAACACTACCTTACATATAAAACTATGGTAATTTATGATATTAAACCTTTCTTATTTTCTCATTTGAATCTTTGGTGTACAAGAGAGTGAAAATCATGGAGTTTAGCATTGTTATTTGCATGTTAGTTGTTGGAACTATATTTGTGATGAATATATTTTATTGGGTATTAATGTTATTGATAGGATTTGGTATGAAAATTGATGAAGTGGTTGTGTTTATTCTAAATAAATGGTTATCTTACGTTAAATTTTGTTTTTGGAGATGTGTATGAAAATTATTGCCAATGTTTACTTATAAATTGGTCAGACTCTGAAGCAAATGGATGGCATTGATCGCACTAAAGTCCGAGGAAAGGAAGGTTGGGTTAGAATCAATGCAGCTGCTTTCGAACAAGAAGAATGATGATGAAATCTTCATTAAACTGAGTTCTGAGAAGGACAAACGTAAAGAGACTATAGAAAAAGAAAAGAAAGAGGAAAAGTCTCTGAGCATAAACGAGTTCCTGAAGCTTGCTGAAGGGGAAAAGTTCAACAACCATGGACGAGGTAGTGCACGTGGGCGTGGTGGGCCTAGAGGAGGAGGCACATTTGTTGGAAGCAACACAACGAGCAACACAGAAGCAACGCCATCTATTGCAGATGTGAGCCGCTTTCCCTCATTGGGTGCCAAGTGAGAGACTCTTGCCAGATCATCATTATCCCCTATTTGGATATTTACGGGAATATTGTCTTTCCTGTATTAAATTACCAAGTTTAAAACTTTATTTATGGCCTGTTAAGAGTGTAAATTTTAAATGTGTCTTTGGAAAATTTTAAACTTTATTTGTGTTATACCCAATTTATTTGTGTAAATTTTAAATTTTATTTGTGTAAAATTTAAACTTTATGAGAATTAAAGAGTGTAAATTTTAAAGAGTGTAAATTTTAAACTCTGTGGTCTGTTAAGAGTGTAAATTTTAAAGAGTGTAAATTATAAACTTTATTTGTGTTATACACAACTTAATACTTTGGAAAATTAACATCGTGCCTTCAGGCACGGGCATACCCTAGTGTGTGTGTATATATATATATATATATATATATATATTATGTTTTTATCCTTTAATTTTTAAAGCATCATAATATATCTACCTTTCACATTAGAAATTACACTAAGGTCCAAAAATTTACTGCATATGTTAGAAATATTCTCAAAAATCAAGAGATGCACCCGTCCACTATCGGAACACTATAGGTCCGCCCATGGTTGAAGGATGACCTTATGGTGATGATTCCTCACTTCGTAGAGTTTTTGGAGGAATTTAACAGAGAACTGATAATGTTCTTATGCTTGGAAGACTCTAGTCTCCCACATACACCTTGTATGAATTTGAAATTGGAGACCCACTTTCTCCAAATTGTAATCTCATCCCCTCAAGTATGTGTTATATTTAATTACTAGCATGTAGACCAATGTGATACACAAATGATTGCATAGTGTCATTATATATATATATATATATATATATAGGTGTTGAAAATTTATATAATGAAATTGAATTAATGGTATATAATTAAAAAAATAGTAGGCATGGGCTTATTTATATTTCAAATCATTCAAAAATTTTGATTTATTCAATCGAGATAAGAGAATTAAAAAAAATTATCTTGCTATGCGTGTTCATGTTTTAGAAAGATTACCAAAATGAATGCATAAAAATGATTTTTTTATAATATTCAAAATCTAAACGGGAGATCGTTTTAAGACAAATAAAGTATCCTTTAAATGGAGTCAACAATCTATTATAAAATATTAGTCTTTAAAAAGCATAAAGTCATCTTTAAAGGTTATGGTTTTTGTCTTATGCTGAAATAATTTTTAATTCAATGTGTTTATGGGGTTACATTGACATAAGAGAATCATTTACAATAAAGTTTTACAAATTCAGATAAAGTAGAAGTTTTTTGAAGTATTAATGTAAGGATAAATTTATGAGAAACTCAATTTGTATGTATTGGGCTTAATTCTAAAGAAAATATTTCATGTCATAAGTTATGGTTAGTGTTTCCTCGAAGATAGTGACGTGTTTGATTAAATACACAGCGGCCAAGATATCATGTTCATCATCATGCTGAATTTTGTGACTTGTTTTTGTCTTCATATTTATAGGATCTCTCAAGTATACATGCATATATTTTGATCCATGGAACTTAAATATTGGGTGTTAGGATTTTATAAAAATTCTTTGAAAATGTTTTTCTCCTTTTATTACTTTTTTATAAGAAATATATTTTTTGAGAGGTCGTTAGAATGACTTGGTATATTATTTGAATGAGATACCCTATCTCGTTAGAACATGGTTCCAATGAACTTCAACTGACTGATGTACTTTGTTAGAAAGAAATGTACCTCGTTCAAATGAGGCCGATTTGTTTTGTACAATTTGAGATTATCCATGCTGATTTTGATCCTTATCTCATTTTTAATAAGCCCCCTATAAATAGGAGTGCGCAGAAATAATTTTCTTAGTGATTTTTACAATCTTTAAAACTTCCCAAACATGTTTAAAAATCTCTCCAAAATCCTAGTTTATAACCAAGTTGATCACGATCCAAGTTTCAATTCATATATGCTTTGAAGATCCAGTTTTGGACATCATGGTTTCTTTTACACATCTTTGTGAGAATCTTTTCATATGGAGGACTCCATATTTTTTGTTTACACATGGTGGACTCTGTGATGTGGTGTTACGGTCAAGAAGTAATGGATTTCATGGTCAATTACATAGACGGTTGCTGAGTTGTTCGGTGGATACCTACACGTGTGTCGACTCACACGTTGTGGTAGTTGCGTAGGTGGTTTATTATATTCCACTGTGAAGGATAAGTTTAAGATAAAAAATGCGTCAAGTCTTGCGAAGACCTCGAGTCGTGGTGTATGTTATCCGTCGACTTCTGTAAATCCTTTATCATAGCGAATTTGCGTAGTTGGACCGTCCAAGGTTTTTTCCATCTAGGTTTTCCTCTTACATCGGGCATCATGATTGATTCACTTTATTTTATGCTTCACTCACCTAGATGCATGCTTAGATTAAGATAAAATTGGTTAATCTATTTAATCATAACTTGCTTAAAATTGCTGCAACGTTTTACTTTGGGTAAAATTGTTTAAGTTTAGTATTTAATTTAAAAAATTAAAAATCGACTTTTGTTTATACCATTCCCTATATAGTAGCGTTCTCAAATTCGTATCAGAGTGGTGGGAACACTATGTTATTATGTAGATATGTTTTTTTGTGTTGTTTTAGGGTTATTTGGTTCTCTCTCTCTCTCTCTCTCTCTCTCTCTCTCTCTCTCTCTCTTGTTTGTTTGTTTGTTTTTTTCTATCGATGGGTCATCCTAGTAATAAGTTGTCTATTATGTTTAACGTTGATGACAACTTTAATATTCGAGATGAGTTTAATGAGCTTCATAACCATGCTGAAAAATTCTCTCTTTTGAATTTGAAGTTTGAAAAAAGAATTATATTTCTTGAAAGAAAAAATATAATTTAAATATGAAGTTGAATTTTTTCAAACTATTCAACCTTAAAGAGATATCATTTGTGAGAAGATCAGGGACATGTACCGTTATTTTAAAATTTTAGAATGGCCTAATAAATAGAGTGAGGATATAGTATGATTTTTAGAAAATAAATTAGATGAATCTAAAGTTTCTATAGTTAATGAACATACCATTGAGTATAATGATAAATCGATAAATGTTTTGAAAGCATGTGAGAGGAAACTTATGGATAAGTTCGCTTGCAGGGAGCGAGATAACATTCTATCAATTATTGAAAATTAAAAGGAGTCCTTATCATTTGTGGAGTCTTAAAAATTTTATTGAGTCTAGAATTTTGAAGTTAGAAGATGATCTAAGAGACTCATTTAGTATTGGTAGTTTCTTTAATAATTCAAATGCTTCTGCACCTAAAGCCAAGGCTAATATTTAATTCAGAGTGTTAATCATTTTCAAGAGGTTAGAAAATGTCTATCCAAAGGTCGTCTTCCTCATGTATATACATGTTCACATAGTGGTAGGAAGGTTCACCTTAGGATTATTCGTTGCGATTTTAGAAAAGGTCCTCAGAAGTCTACATCTAGTGTCACCATGGTTCCCAAAACCCGATGCATTAAGTATTCATCTATTTGAGTTTTAAAATCGATTTTGGAAGCATTGAATGTTAAACTTGTTGATTCTGACATTCTTGCATGCGATACTTCACATGATATATCTTATGGGTTATTGTGTTTTCATATTTTTATAAACTATCACTTCTACTCTATGTTTTCATAAACAATCTTATGCTTGCACATAATACTTCACATGATGTTTCTTTTATATTTTAATTTTATTTGCCACTATGAGGCTAAATCTTTATTTGAAAAAGTTAATGCAGTCATATAAATTTCTTGGACATTTTTGAATGGTTGGGTAATAATTGATTTGTATCTACTTCAATCCCATTCATTCCATCTCACATGCTTATACACATCGATACTATATTATAGTGAAAGCTTATGTGTTTTGTGTAATTTTGTTGTTGTTTATATATATATATATATATATATATATATATATATATATATATATATATATATATATATATATATATATATATATATATATATATATATATATGTATGTGTGTGTGTGTGTGTGTGTGTGTGTGTGTGTCACTAGAATATTTTGCATATTTATATATATGGTATCACTTGTTTTGAGTCTCTGCGTTTGCATTTAATTCACGTTTGGCATTTTCTTTATCTTGTAATCAAATTGGCATGCTATATGATCAAATTCGTATCACTTATTGCTTTTTTATATTGGTATCTCATGCTTCATTTTTTATTGAAGTTGATATCATTTATTTCAATAATATTGATATTGATTGATCATTTTTTGGATTATTTGTGCTTGTATTTCTATGTTTTGTTTGTTACACTTTACATCATTGCATGATATTATTCATTCCTATGAATTTTCAATTGATATAATATGTTCTCACATTTTGGGGAGATATGATTTATGGGTGTGAAATAGTTTATTATGCATTCTTTTTTTGTCTAATCCTGCTCAAAAAAGGGGAGAAATGATATCTTTCACTTTATTCTTAGGAGGAGATATTTATCTTAGGGGAACGTCTTACCTAGGTGGGGATCGTTAAACAAAGGCAAGTTTATTCATATGCAGATTATATCGTTGATATGTTCTCTTTTTATTTGAAGGTGTGTTTGAGTGTGTTAGTTTGCAAAATGCGGAAAAGTTTTCAAATGAGCAAAGCTACTCAAGGTTTATGAGTTTGTTGAATTGTACATCTTCCATTTGGGATTAGAGATTGAGTCTCAAAAGATCTTGGCAGCCCATATGAGATTTTATTTTTTATTTTGTTCCGAAATAACCAAAGGAGTAGATTTATAAGGAATTTTTTTTGATAGAGTCAATTCGAATGTATTGGTTTAATTCTGGATAAAATATTTTTTATCATAGATTAGGGTTGTGTTTCCCTTGAATCTTGTGATTGAAGATGTAAAAGCCGAGATATCATGCACATGATCGTGTCAAGTTCTCCTATTCATGTTATGAGGATTTCTCAGGTATGAATGCATATATTTTGATCTTTGGAACTTAATATTAGGTGTTAGGATTTTATAAAACTTTAAAAATGTTCTATCCATATAATATTTTTTTAGAAAAAATTCTTTTTTCCAGAGAGGTCGTCCGAATGACTTGGTAAGTTGTTCGAATAAGATACCGTATCTCATTAGAACAGGGTTATAACAAACTTCAAACAATTGATTTCTTGCCTTCTCTAGAATCTCTTTGGAGGCTTCGTTAGATACTTGTTCGAATGAGATGAGGTACTTTATTGGAATGAAATTTACCTTATTCGAATAAGACCATGAATTTTTTATAGAATTTGAGATTTTCTAAACTTCTTTTGATACTTATCTTATTTTAAATAAACCTCCTATAAATAGGAGTGCGGAGCAGTAATTTTTTGAGAGGCTTTTCCAATATTTACAAGTTCCCAAACTTGTTTAAAAAGCTAACGTAAACCCTAGTTTATACTTATGTTTTTTAGGATCCAAGTTTCAATTCACATATGATTTGAAGATCCTATTTTGGGAATCAACATTTATTTTTCACATCTTTGTGAGAATTATTTCTTACTGTGGACTCTACATTTGCTATTTACATATGATGGACTCTATAGCGTGGTGTTACGGTGAAGAAGATATGGATTATGTATTATAATCCGTAAATGGTTGTTGATTTTTTCGGTGGATGCCGAGGCATGTGTGGACTCACAAGTTATGATAATTCTTGGATTCATACATTGTCAATGTGAAGGAGCGGTTGAATATCGAAGACGTGTCAAGGATTACGATGGCATAGACTCATTGTGTAAGTCATTTGTCAATTTTTGTAAATCCTTTATAATAGTGAATTTGCGTGGCTAGGCCATCCTAGGTTTTTTCCATTTAGATTTTCCTCGTACATCGAGCGTTGTGATTGATTTATGTTTTTGCACTGCATTCATCTAGATGCATATTTAAGTTAAGATAAAATTTGTTAATTTGTTTAATCACAACCAACATAAAATTTGTGTAAAAATCATAAACTTTAGTATTTAATTTCAAAAATTAAAAATTATCTTTTGTTTAGCCAATTCCTTATATAGCAACGTTCTTAATTAACCTCATTATCTTAATCATGTTTAACCACAAAGCTTATATGCATACGAAACGAGGTGTACTATATCCTATGACATACATCCACATAGTCTGACCTAAGTTCTTTTTTATTAGACTTTTCAAATAATACCAAGTATAAAACTGGGTTAACTACAAAACATAATTAATGGTTGTTTGTAAAAAGTTGATATTAAAGTAGAAAAAAAGATCATTAGTGTCATTACATTTTATGAGAGTTGCAAAAATAAGAACCAAACATACCTGGAAAATTTAAAGTGCATACAATGCAAAATCTTGAATTTATTTCACCCATCTAAAAACGAACACCATACATAGTAAAATTACTTTATGATCACATGTTCATGTACTTTTTAAGTGTATGTACTTCATTTGATTTCATTTTATAGGGAAAATAACTTGCCACATGAGTACTTTCTTCCACTCAACTTCATACTTCCTCAAATACTTATGTTTAATAGTAATTATCTATAAATTAATACATACAACTATTAACATCAGAGGCCGTGAGTGAAACAAATGCAAATCTCATGTCATGCTTATATATATTTTTTGTGGCATTTACTCAAATAAAATATATGCACCATGGAAAACTCCCAAGACCAACTTGACTTATTCAATTTAAATATTACCAATTGAATATATACAATTTGAAATACCTAAAAAAACATGAAGAAAATAGATCATATAATAAAATAAATGAGTTGAGTGAAAAATTACCTAAGATAAAGTAATGTCTTTTTTGGGGTATTATTCGACCTAACAGGAACATCTGACACATGTCTCTCCAATTCAATAGGTGATTGTGGCTTAGGGATAAAAACAAAATATTAGCTGATCAACGGAGATCTCGGGCTTGAATTTACGTGATCAAATCATAATAGCATTCCAAGGCCATGGAGTCCCAATTGACTCATCTTCCTTTCATTTTTAATAAATTTAACCCACACCCATGGGAAAAGGGCTATGTAATCTTTGTTATCAAGAGTTGATCAATAAAGAAAGAGGTAAAACCTCCTGTGGTTATTGGAACATTGATGAGCCACATATATTTTTGTTGTGTGATATGATATTATTATTTTCTCGGCTTAATTGTGTCAAATTAATCATAGTGTGATTTTACCACCTACAATTGGCGTCGTCTGTCGGAGCAAGTTTCTTTTTCTCATCCAAGCAAAGCCAACGAGTAGTCATGTCCCACTCATACATCCACTGTTTATCATCAAATAATGACCATCAGAAGGATGAAAATGAGCCCCCAACACCTATATTTAGGTATAGGGTTCACCTAAACAGGAGTTATAACACATCCAACTTAAGGTATCGTCCCAGGGAGGAACGAGTCGTGGAGAGTAACGAATAACTAATATCAAGTTAGATATCACAGCTTGTCGATGCTTATAAATAACTATTTCGGGAATATGAGGATTCCACATGCCTCCAGTAGGAGGAGAATACCCATCAGCAATGTCTCCTAGAGATAGTGGAGTGAGATCGCCATGGGGATAAGCATAAACACCATGCTCGAACACCCAACCCTCATGTGAGAAAAACTCGCATCCTAGGAAGTAGTTCGCGATGCGATAAGGAACGCTCCATCCATAGGAACCATCCAAAGAGGAGATACCAGTAAGGGAATTATCGAAAGAAGGATATTCATAATCTCATCCGATGAGAGATGGACGAGCATCATGCTTATTGTAGGTAGAGAACTACTAAGAAACTGTCCAGGAGGGCCGTCATCAGTCAAATAAAGTCTCCTTTTTCAAGGTCAAATAAGGAACTAGATATTTGTATGAAGTTTTACACATATAGATTCAAAAATTATGATCCTAAGATGAGGACCTTTGATTATGTTCACCAGTTTAAGCAAGATATGACTCTCTAGAGTAATAATAAACCCCTGGTGTGTCATATATTCCCTTCTAATCTAGAGGATGTCGCACAAAACTGGTCTAAGAAATTACCTCACGTCGATCACCATCTTTAAGTAGCTCATGGACGCACTCACTACCAAATTCGAAATTAGTACCTCCAATCCTAAAGAGATAGACTCACTCCTCACCATGAGGAAGAAGCCCCTGGAAACTTTATGGGAATATGCTTAGCAATATTGGGAAACCTATAACAAATTAGAGGATTGTTCCCATCAAGTTTTCATTGGTTCTATTACGATTGATTTATCGAGAAAGTCCATGTCACATGTGTCTCCCACAAAGAAAAAGGCCAACACTTTTGACGATCTTATGCTCCGAATTGAGAAATATGCTAAAGTGGAAGATGTGGTAGCTGTGACACCCCGCCTAATAAAATACCAGGTGATTAGTCCTATACCAAATTAAAACAGGAATCCCAGTTGCTTCATCCTTAGCATCACTGTCGAAAACCTTTTTAAAACTTACTAACCACCTAGTATTCCAAAAAGCTGGTGCCAAATTTTATCTTATTAATTAAACCAACCAGTACATGCGAAAATAATTATAATCCATTCACACAACTGAATTTAAATCAACTGAATAAATAATGACTACATGCCGAATAAACCATCGGTCACCAAAGTAAATAATACAATAAAAATATTCAACACCGGAATAGAATAAATCTGAAAAACTGAACTGAAAGTCTGGGCGACATACCCTAAATAAAACTGAAAATAATAAATGACTCCCACTCTAGGAATGAAAGAACGATGCGTCTAATCCAAGATCCTGCTAGCATCCATATATGCTGCAGCTCCGTGTCCCTGGAATAGAATATCAATCATGGCGTCCCTGTGGCTGGACACCTAAAAGGTTTTGAAAATAATTTTATAGCAAGGGTTAGAACCCAAAACATTTTGAAAATATTGAGCAAGTCAATTAACCGCAGTAATTTAAAATATATGGATGCGCTCCATATTTAAGTTAATGTCACACTCTCTTGAGGACATTCTCACCCCTCCACTAAAGTGCACACCTAACGATTACCTTATCCCCACCTAGTTGTACTACCCCGTCTAACTAGTCCTTGTAATCCTCCCTAGACTTTCTACTCTAAACCGAGTATTATTATCCATGGGTTATAAGTTATCTCAGTAATTAACTTAATTAATTTCCTTTAAATAATATAATATAACTGTGACACAAGTTATATAAGACAATCACATCACACACTGTATTATTACACGCATATAATATTTACAACCATTATATACGTACCTCTACCACAACATCCACACATATATCATATGTATATCCATCCCTTCGAGTATACCCTCTCCGGATGAGTCCCTCTCAAGTGCTATCTTACTAGGTGTTCTCACATAACCTAGATACCTGAGATGGAATCGCTCACCAACATGGCCCAACATATAAACGCAGTGGAGGCGGTCATATTCCTTCCCTGAAAGTGATATAAACCTCTCACCCATATACCGAATACTATGACCTGGGGATATACTCACCCTACGCCTCAAGCTAGGGGATTCAACCACATCGCGTAACCTCCCTTGATAGCACTAGAGTATATAACTTAAATAAATATCTAATCCCTGATACTTAATAGCACACACAAAGTACACACATGTATATATATATACTATCACTACACCGTATATATATAATATAAATTTCGGCTTTACCATGTACTAAAACTCGTCTTTACCATGGTCCGACTCTAAATTAATTAATCTCTCATTAATAAATTTCATTACCTTCCTGAGTCTACGATCCGACTCTAATTTAATTAATTAACACATTAATAAATTTATCACCTTCCCAAGTCTACAGTCCGACTCTAATTTAATTAATTCACATGTCAATTAATTATTACCAATCTGAGTCTATGGTCCGACTCTAATTTAATTAATTTACACATTAATTAATTAATACCAATTCGAGTCTATGGTCCGACTCTAATTTAATTAATTTACACATTAATTAATTAATACCAATCCGAGTCTACGGTTCGACTCTAATTTAATTAATTTACACATTAATTAATTAATACCAATCCGAGTCTATGGTCCGACTCTAATTTAATTAATTTACACATGAATTAATTTAACACTTGGTGTCGCCCAACAATTATACCTGGACTCGCTCACTTGGCCCGTACCATCGTTAATACCCGATTCTATGTTTTGCCCCATAACTAATTAATTACACCTTAATTACTTTAATAATGTAGTGCCTCTCAACTACAATATCCGAATATTTTCCCTCGATCCAAAATAATATACTCACAAATTATTTCTCGAAATTTATTCATCTCATGGCGTACAATTATCACCCTCCTAAACCCAATTATATCACCTTATAATTCCTAAGGAATATGTGTCACATGTGAATTTATCACTAAATAAAAGTAGGTATTAAATCCTAAATTAATTTCCCTTATATATATAAAACTAGCCTAATTGCAAACATTCTGGGACCATCGATCGATCTATGCCCCTGGGTCGATCGATCGATCGAGCAGGCATTTTTCTTCTCCGGCTTGCTGTTTCAGCCATTGTTAACCCATCCAAGCTTCTACTTTCTCCCATAAAAATCTCAGATCATAATCCCCCTTAACATATGAAAACAGGTTTTACTTAACCTAGAAGCCTTAATTCAATCACCAATTTTTAGAAATCTTAACGCTTTACAAATTCGAGTTTTACCCGAGTTTCAAACACCCAAACACTTTACATTTCTAATACCAGAATTTAAATGTCCATTCATGCTGGATTTAATCATATGGTTAAGATTCCTAAACTACAGTATCGTGAAACCTACTAATGTCATACCAATCTCATCAAGATATACTATTTCCCAAATACCGATTTCACCTTAATACCCATTTATTCCCAAAACGGATTTTAGTTTACACATCCCAAAAATATGAATTGATTATCACCAATTTAGAATCATAACAGTTAACCACATTCCTGGAATCGTTCGTAGGGTCTGATCCGTTGGTGTAATTAAGGTGTTGATGAAGAACACCCCAATTAGTCCCTTAATTTAGCTCCAAAAATCCCCAATTGTCTCTTGATTTGCTTTCCTCTGTTCCTCTCTCAGACCGTAGGTTTAGAATTTGTTAACTTCCATTCAACTTTTCCCCCATTTAGGTTTAAAACCCCTAATCCCGTTTTAGGCCATACGGGCCTAATTAAAATGGTCGAAATCACCATGTGTGGGCCCGGCTATGTCTAAAACTACCCCGAGACCCGATTACTACCCCCCAAGTACTCTTTTCTGACTATCTTGACCCATCCGGACTCAACCGTGCACTCAGAATCGTCATCCGAAATACTTTATAACATTCTCCAATTTTAACCTCGAAAATGCGATACACATTAATTTGGACCATTTACTTAAAGTCTCCCAATAATAAATAATTCTTCCCACTCAAATAAATTCTCCAAATCATAAATTTAAGTTTCTCTAATTTAAATATTTATATTTCTCCCAAAAATATTTAATTTTAAATCCTCAAAATTACAGGGTGTTACGTACTCCCCCCTTACAAAGGAATTTCGTCCTCGAAATTAAGATGAGCCTAGTTCTCCAAGCTTTGAATATCATTTTCTAGACATGTTCCTCTAAGCTCTCTATATCTATCTATCCCGCTTCTAATTATAAATGATAAAAATATGCATTTTAATTAACCAGGGCACCCATACACTCTTACCTGTGCTTGACCTCACAAAAGTTGCCTTAATTAACCCGAGTGCACATACACCCTATCCTCGTGCTTTACCGCACGAAAGTTACCCGACTATACTATCCGTGACCCATAATATAACTTCCAACCAGTTGTCATATCTGATATATAAATAATAATACCCGGGGTACCCAACCCATATACTAACGACCGAACATCTCCCCACTTCCAACGTTGCGTTAAGTTTCATGCGTGGGACGTCTCACAAAGAGAAATCCAAATAAGGAACCCCCCCGATACACTACTACCTAGCATTGTCAGTCGTTGAGATATGTTAGACCCTCAGTCCATAGTACGTACCCCCAAATACTTGTCTATTAACACAAAAGAATACACGCCCACTCTTATGCTACAAAAGACAACATAAAATACCGCGCCCTTACTATCACTAGCTCTTGAGAAAAATAAACCCCGAGTTATCTCTCCCTACTCGAAAATAAATTTAGCCACCCTGATTCACTTCAGTACACTCCCTTACTTACCGGGATAAAATATGAGAACACAAGGCCTCATTATGTGTCTATCGCACCACACAATACAACATATATACACATAAATATAGGCTAGACTCCCTCTCAGGATCGTAAAAATCATTCATACCCTGGTGTCGCGAACACCAAAACTTACCCCCACTATTCACAATAGTTCAAATCCATCGCTAATCAGTCGATAAAAAAAAAATAAAAAAAATTAACTACCCTACTTCCATAATTCTCGAAAGTAGTAACCACTTGCATAATTCAAACCTTCTCTCTATATACACCCCCACTCTCTCATGGACAACACTAAAGAAATCCACTACCCCACAGAAATATATATAAATAACATGGCTGTTATAGCCAGCGCACCCACTAAATTTGACTTACCTGCGAACTCTAGTGAAAATAATTCTTATATTTACACCCTCACTATCACTCAAAACATACCCCATGCCCATAGGATAAAAAGATAATTACCTCCATACTCTAGCTACAATGGCTGATCCTCGGGTTCCTGAGCAGCTTCCCCCTTCCCGAATGCACCCATGACTTATTGTAGCGGATGTACATCCAGGACCTCGTCTTGTAGTTAACCCCTTCCTCGCTGAGGACAATCTCTCTTCACGTGTCCCGCTTACCCACAAATGAAACACTTCCTAATAAATTCGCCTTGCCATTGATCCCGTTCTTGTTGGCCTTGTCGGAAGTCCTGGCCATCCTGTCGATAGCCTCCAGATCTAAATCGCTTGGCCTGATTCCCTGTCAGGAATCTTGCCTCTGATGTCCCCCTGTCTGCTGTTGAGATACCCCACTGGTACTGTCCCCTCCCTCTTTATCTGACTGACTGGGTTCCCCTCCCCTCTTGATTCCTCTCACGTGGAAGCGATATTCCTTACAGTGTAGGAGTGCTTCATTTACGATGTCCGTATAAGCTACTAATGCGGGATTACCAATCAAATGTTCCCTGATCCTCCAGACTAACCCATCCATGAACTTTGACTTCCTTCTTTCTTCATCGCGTACCTCATCTGGTACAAAATTTGCCAAACGAGTCAATTCTTCCTCATAGTCGGCCACTGAACGACCCTCCTGAATCACCTCTCTAAATTTTCTCCTCATTTCGATCTCCACTACTGGTGGAAAATACTTGTGGTCGAACCGCACCCAAAAATATGCAATTGCTAATGTATCCCTTTCCTCAACTGTGGTGATCGACTCCCACCACCGTAGTGCTGCTCCCACTAACTTAAAAGTGTCAAGAATTTGCTTTTACACCTCATTGAAATCTACCATGCGTAGGTGACGCTGGATATCTCTCTTCTACTGACACACTAGCATCATATATGAACCCCCTCAAAACTCTGGTGGGTGGCCCTTTTGAAAGACCTCTCGTACTTATTGCCACTCTGACTGCCCTAGGTGGGCCTGAACATCTGGCACCACTAACGCCTTTGGTTGATCTCATGGAAAGTACCTTGCCATTGCGATCATTGTCGCTTCAACTACCTGCGCCACTAATTCAGTTACATGTGCTGCCGAAATCATCTTTGGCAGTTGCTGCGCTAACTCTGGCTCCTGATGAGCCTCCCTAGTCTCACCTCCCCATGCTGCCCTAGCTGCTCTCTCTCTCCTGGGCGGCATCTGAAATGAGAATCGAATCATATGATTTCACCCTCAAATATAAAGTAATAGGCAGAAGAATGTAAATGCGCATAAGTATAAGAATACAACAATCCTATGATAAGGTTCTACATCAAACAACACTAAGATGAAATGTGAAAAGTCGCACAGATCCTAAGGATACTAGAACCTGATTCTCTGATACCATCTGTGACACCCCGCCTAATAAATTACCGGGTGATCAGTCATATACCAAATTAAAACAGGAATCCCAGTTGGTTCATCCTTAGCATCACTGTCGAAAACCTTTTTAAAACTTACTAACCACCTAGTATTCCAAAAAGCTGGTGCCAAATTTTATATTATTAATTAAATCAACCAGTACATGTGGAGATAATTATAATCCATTCACACAACTGAATTTAAATCAATTGAATAAATAATGACTACATGCCGAATAAACCATATTTAATCAATCATGGACTAGTACATGCGGAGATAATTATAATCCATTCACACAGCTTGGGTAAGACATTCACATCACACACTGTATTATTACCCGCATATAATACTTACTACCATTATATACGTACCTCTACCACAACATCCACACATATATCATATGTATATCCACCTCTTCGAGTATACCCTCTCCGGATGATTCCCTCTAAAGTGTTATCTTACTAGGTGTGCTCACATAACCTAGATACCCGACAGAAATACCTCATCAACTTGGCCCAACATATAAACGTAGTGGAGGCGGTCATATTCCTTCCCTGAAAGTGAGATAAACCCCTCACCCATATACTAGACGTTATGACCTGGGGATATACTCACCCTACTCCTCAAGCTAGGGGATCCACCCACATCGTACAACCTCTCTTGATAGAACTAGACTATATAACTGAAATAAATATCTAGTCCGTGATATTTAATAGCACACACAAAGTACACACATGTATATATATATATATATATATATATATATATATATATATATATATATATATATATATATATATACTCTCACTAAGCCGTATATATATATAAAATATAAATTTCGGCTTTACCGTGTACTAAAATCCGTAACACTAGCCTATATATTACCGAGTTTATGGTCCGACTCTAAATTAATTAATCTCTCATTAATAAATTTCATTACCTTCCCTAGTCTACGATCCGACTCTAATTTAATTAATTAACACATTAATAAATTTATCACTTTCCCGAGTCTACAGTCCGACTCTAATTTAATTAATTAACACATCAATTAATCATTACCAATCCGAGTCTATGGTCCGACTCTAATTTAATTAATTTACACATGAATTAATTAATAACAATTCGATTCTACGGTCCGACTCTAATTTAATTAATTTATACATTAATTAATTAATACCAATCTGAGTCTACGGTCCAACTCTAATTTAATTAATTTTCACATTAATTAATTAATACTAATCCGAGTCTATGGTCCGACTCTAATTTAATTAATTTACACATTAATTAATTTAACACTTGGTGTCGCCCAACCATTATACCCGGACTCGCTCACTTGGCCCATATCATCGTTAATACCCGATTCTTTATTTCGCCCCATAACTAATTAATTACACCTCAATTCCTTTAATAATGTAGTGCCTCTCAACTACAATACCCGAATATTTTCCATCGGTCCAAAATCAATGCTCACAAATTATTTCCTGAAATTTATTCATCTCGTGGCATACAATTATCATCCTCCTAAACCAAATTATATCACCTTATAATTGCTAAAGAATATGTGTCACATATGAATTTATCAATAAATAAAAGTAGGGATTAAATCCAAAATTAATTTCCCTTATATATATATATAAAACTACCTAAATTGACAAAATTCTCGCACCATCGATCGATCGATCCCCCTGAGTCGATCGATCGAGCAGGTATTTGTCTTTTTCGGCTTGTTGTTTCAGCCATTGTTAACCCATCCAAGCTTCTACTTTCTCCCATAAAAATCTCCGATCATAATCCACCATATTAACATATGAAAACAGGTTTTACTCAACCTAAAAGCCTTAGTTCAATCACCAATTTCCACAAATCTTAACGCTTTACAGATTCGAGTTTTACCCGGGTTTCAAACATCCAAACACTTTACATTTCTAATATCATAATTTAAACGTCCATTCATGCCGGATTTAATCATACGGTTCATATTCCTAAACTATAGAATCATGAAACCTACTAATATCATCCCAGATCTCATCAAGATATACCATTTCCCAAATACCGATTTTACCCGAATACCCATTTATTCCCAAAATGGATTTTGGTTTACACATCCTAAAAATATGAATTGATTATCACCAATTTAGAATCATAACAATTAACCACTTGCCTGGAATCGTTCGGAGGGTCTGATCCGTTGGTGTAGTTAAGGTGTTGATGAAAAACACCCCAATTGGTCCCTTAATTTATCTCCAAAAATCCCCAATCGGCTCTTGATTTTCTTTCGTCTGTGCCTCTCTCAAACCCTAGGTTTAGAATTTGTTAACTGTCGTTCAACTTTTCCCCCAATTAGTTTTAAAATCCCTAATCCCGTTTTGGGCCATACGAGCTTAATTAAAATGGCCGAAATCACCCTGTGTGGCCGAGACCCGATTACTACCCCAGAGTACTCCATCCGGACTCAACCGTGCACTCAGAATCGTCATCCGAAATACTTTATAACATTCTCCAATTTTGACGTCGAAAATACGATACACATTAATTCGGACCATTTACTTAAAGTCTCCCAATAATAAATAATTCTTCCCACTCAAATAAATTCTCCAAATCATAAATTTAAGTTTCTCTAATTTAAATATTTATATTTCTCCAAAAAATAATTAAATTTTAAGTCCTCAAAATTACGGGGTGTTACATTTTCTATCACTCATCACGACAATGGTTGGTCAAAGAAAAACAAGAATGGATACAAAGAAAGCGCTCCCAAGAAGGGGCCAAGAAGAGTAATGGTGGACCAATAAGTAATGATAAGGCGGACCCCACCAAGGCCCACTAGCTATCAACACTATTTCAAATAGTCGATCCACAAAATTTTGAGTTAAATTAAGAACCAATAGTTTTTCAAGTGGCTGAGGAAGATAACAGGTGATCCGTAATAAAGGAACACTTCCCTAAGATCTATCAGGAGGGAAACGGGCATAAAATGAAGAATTTTAAGGAACTCAAATCCCACATAAAAGAGTTGGCTAAGGAGGACCATATGGACGGCAATGTGGAGAATAAGAGAGAAAAGATAACAATAGAGCATGACCAAACTAAAAATATCCTAGACGTGATGAGATAGGGCATGATTTTGCAATGCAATGGTGTTCGGATAGAGCTAATGAAAGTTACTGCGATCATGGATGCTTTCAAATCTACCTTTACAATACCTCGGCAAGCAACAATCATCAACCATAATATGTTGATTATAATAAGCATATAGTGTTCACCGATGAAGACCAAGTGAGGGTTAGGACTCCACATCATGATTCTCTAGTAACCACTCTCAATATTGCAAATAGGTAATTGTACAAGCTATGTTTTATCTATGGCAGCAATTCAGAGTTAATGTGCTTGAAATTGTTCAACAAGCTCAACCTTAAGATGGAAGATTTGTAGGAAGTGACCATATCTTTGGCCGGCTTCCCTGAAAAGATGACTATGCCTATAGGGAAGGTTGTACCGTCAGTGTGAACTTGGAATATCTAGAAACTAATCAAGGATTGTTCAAAACAATGAAGGATTTCCCCTCCACTTATCAGTTAAAGATTAAATCCATCACCGACGGGGGAATTCTGGAGATAAGGGGAAATCAACCCATAGCTCGACAATCCTTTATCACTGCCATTAGGACTAAGTAAGAAAAAAGAAGTGATCGTAGGTAAAGAGACCAAGGACTCTGCCACTTCATCCAAGTATCAACTAAAGTACAGTAAATCGAGGGTGGAAGAAAAAATGGTCACCTACGAAGGTAAAGTCATTGAACCATTACAAGAATTAATGTTCGAATACTCACACTATGAGAAATAAATTTTTATATGAAGCTCACTTATGGATCATGAAAAGGAAGAATTTATCTCTCCTGTTAAAGAGAATAAATATGTATTCACTCGAAAGCCTTATGATAAGCATGGGATTAATCTTGAAGTCATGTACCATCGACGTCATGTAGACCCAACACAAGTCACTTATTTTCGTATGTAACTGTTTGGACGGAGACTAAACCAGACGGGACCAAGGAGTAGAACTTTTCTATTATCTTCATTATATTTCATATTGAAAATAAAATGTAATTTATCCCTGCGGTGGTAATACACTATGTGTGATGTTGTAATGAATAAAGTTTTGTTTTTCACCTTAATTTTAATTAATTGTTTTTTATAGTCTCTTGTACATTCATACCAAAAGGCAGGATGTGATAAGCTGGTATCAAAGCATGTTTCAAAATTAACATTTTTTCGGGTTAGAATCCTATATGAGAAAAAATTCTATGAAATATTAGTTATTTTATCTTTTCATAACTTCTTTATCAAATATTATATGGTAAATTATGTTTTGCATCATGAATACATGGGACTCTCTTTTATTTAGTTTGGACATTGTTCAGACCAATCATTGGGAGACTATTATCAGAGAAGAAACCTTTGCACGAATTAAGAGAGAAGATTCACATTGTGGATGAGGACTAGGGAGACCCGAGCAGTGATGTGAAGAGACTAGTGTTAACAAATAGAGTTTCAGGAGAAGTGCAAGTCATGAGAAAAATAAGTGATTATGTGGATGATTCGGTTATACTCCAAGAATCAATTAATCTTTCTCTAGATAATGCACCATCTCCACCACCTTATCCCGAAACTAAATTAAATGGTGAGCTTATCATTGGCTTGTCTTCATATTCGATTTATTTGACCAACGATGATCCATCGAGCCCGATGACTTTTCAATGTTCTGGATTCTAAGTCTTTCGAGCCTGATGTTGTTGTTCCCGCTTAGGAAAATGTAAAATCAAGAAAACCATCCCTCCTAATGGAACATAACAAAAGAAAGTAATATATATAGTATGCCTAACTACTATTTAGGAGGTTGACTAACTGTAACTTATGTAGAATAGGTACTATTGTGAAATACTACCCTATTGTAACAAACAACTATATCTTTTGTATAATATCAGTAGGATTGTGATATATTCCTCTTTTATGTTTTTATGTATTATTGTGAGTGTTCTATCATATTTTAGGATGGTTAGTACTCTAATTACCTCCACTAGAACTCAAACTGAACAGACTCACACCGAAGGAATCATGCAATGTGTTCAGGAGTTAACATATTTGGCTCGACAACAACAAATTCCTCGTCCAGCTCCAAAGGAAATCTCTGAAGAAATCCAGATGTATGCTCTCAGAGAATTTTTAAGACAACAACCTCCTTCATTTCTTGGTAAGCTAGGTGCCAATGAAGTTGAGAAATGGATGTGTCAGATTTAGAAAACTCTTAATGGAGTAAGTATAGCTACCAATATTCGAGTGATTCTAGATGCCTCTATGTTCGAAGGTGAAGTTTATTTCTAGTGGCAAGATTTGTTATGTAACTAGAATGTTGTTAATTTTACTTGGGAGTAATTTGAAGAAATATTCTTCAAAAAGTATTTTCCTGAAGCTAAACGAGAATAACAAACTATAGATTTCTTAATATTACAACAAGCAAATATGTTCGTAGCTCAGTATGAAGACAAAATTACCGAGTTATCCAGTTACACCATTGAGTATGTGGATACTGAGATGAAGAAATGCAAGCAGTTTGAATGAGTATTGCATCCAAGGATCAAGACTTCTATCGGTCCTTTACAGATACAAGATTATTATCAACTTGTCGATATTGGGGAAATTATGGAATGAAATTCTTCCAATGTTGTACTATCCTCTCCCTCTGTTACTAGAAATAATCAGGTTATTAGGACCTTACCTCAAACTCGATCGCAACCCTATCCAAATCCAAATGGACATGCTTATTCCTTGATTTTCCATAACACTACCCATTCATCGATTCTTTATCATGAATATAAACAACTAGGACATATTCGACCAGAGAGTCTTAAATTGAAATCTCCTCCAATCCATCGTAAGTTAGATAATCTCCCGAGTTATAAAAATCCTCATCCTATCCAAAACCAACCTAAGCCAAATCCTGTTAAGAAAATTGTCCCAGTTCCTAGTCGTGAAAAGAATTGTGCTATATTGCCTACACGAAACTCCCATGACATGATAGAAGATACAATGCTTTTTCATCATCTTCTTGCATGTATTTTATTTCATTCAGGTTCAACACATTCCTTTATTAGTCTTATACTAGATAAATTGCTACAATTACTACATATATCTTTAACTGTTCCATTGGATAGAGAATTACCGACACGTGAAATCAATACATGCACCCTCAATTATAGAAATTACAAAATTCAGCTAGGTTTAGGTACACTCTTTATTAACTTGATAATTTTAGATATTTTCTATTTCGATATTATTATCGTGATGGATGTTTTGTGAAGACATCACGCTTATATCGATTGTCATGCCAAGAAATTTATTTTCGAAATAAGGATAATTGTTCCTTTGTATTTCAAGGATCAGGTTCATTTGAACCATTAATTTTCTGAATTCAAAATTATTTTTCCTTAATTCCCAGAATTTTGGAACAACTCAAAGATATTTTCCCATAGGAATTACCAGGAGTACCTCCCTCCCAAGAAATAGAATTCAATATAAATCTTTATTTTAATACTCTCCCTATTTCGATACCTCCATATCGAATGGATCCTTTAAAACTTCGTACCCAACTAGATGATCTTCTTGAAAAGGGTTTTATTCGTCCAAGTTCATCTCATTGGGGAGATCATATATTATTTGTCAAGAAACATAATGGAAGCTTTAGGTTATGCATAGATTATCGTAAGCTAAACTCAGTGGCTATTAAGAATAACTATCCTCTACCCCGAATCAGAGATATATTCGTTCAACGTCACGGAGCAATGGTCTTTCTAAAATATATACGATCTGGTTAACATCCGTTGCGAATAAGAGAAGAAGATATTTAAAAAATTACTTTTCAAACTCATTATGGACATTTTAAATTTACCGTAATGTCTTTTGAATTAACCAATGCACCTGCAGCTTTTGTGGATCTTAGGAATAGAATCTTTTGACCTTTCCTTGACTAATTTGTTATCATTTTTATTGACGATATTCTTATGTATTCCCAAAACCCAATAGAGCATGCCCAACACCTAGGGACATTATCAGTCACTCTAAGAAACCATCGGTTGTATGATTAAGAGTGCATATGATTTCTCGATGAAAGAGAAAAAAATTAGGACATGTGAGTTCTAAAATTGGAACCCAAATCGATCCTGCCAAAATTTCAGTCACTTTGGAATGGAAAAATCCTAACAATATCACCGAGATAAAAAGTTTTCTAGGATTAGTGGGATATTATTGCCGCTTTATGGAAGTATTTTCTCTCATTGCTCTTCTCCTCTTAAATCTAACTAGGAAGGAAGTACCATTTATATGGACTTATGAATGTAATCAAGCATTCCAAATTTTGAAGGACAAACTAACTACTACTCCCATCCTCACTATCCTTTTAGTGATGTAAGCTATAACGTATATACTGGTGCCTCATTGCAAGGTTTAGGATGTGTTTTAATGTAAAGAGGGAAAGTGGTAGAGTATAAATCTTGATAACTCAAAACCCATGAATGTAATTACCCTGTCTATGATATTGAGTTAGTGGCTGTAGTTTTTTCTTTGAAAATATGGCGTTGTTACCTTTATGGTGAATAATTTCAAGTCTTTTCTAATAACAAGAGTTTAAAATACATCTTCACTCAAAAAGACTTAAATTTAAGACAACGACGTTGGATGGAATTTTTGGAATATTATCGATTTAAATTATACTACCATCTAGGAAAAGGAAATGTGGTTGCTCGTTCTTTAAGTCATAAACAAGTTCTAAGACTCCACTCTTTGATTTCTTACGATATTTCTTCTACCATAGAGCAACATGATCTTCAATTGATACCCCATTTATTATTATTTTCTTATATATTGCATATCCAGATTTGAGAAAGAAAATCTTAGCACAACAGTTCCAAGGACCTTTTGTTCAACATATCCAGTATAAAAATCACGACTTCTAATATGATAAGGAAACAGGCTTACGATTTAGAAATAGATTGTATGTACCTGATAATTTATCTCTTCGAGAAGAAGTACCACATAAAGCCCATTTTTCTAAATTTTGTATTCATCCTGAAAGCTCCAAGATGTACCAGGCCTTAAAGAAACAATATTGGTGGCCCAATATGAGTAATAATATTGAGTGTTTAAGAAAATGTCTTACTTGAAAACAACAAAAGATAGAAAACCATCATGTTGGTAGACTTCTTCAGCCCTTACCAATTTCAAAGTGGAAATGGGATCATATTACAATGGATTTTTTTAGTGGACAACCTCGTACGTCTCAAGGATATAATTCCATTTGGGAAATAGTAGATCGACTTAACAAATCTCCTCATTTTCTACGAGTAAAAACCATCGATTATTTTCAAAAGTTCAGTAAACTCTACATTTGAGAAATTATTCGATCACATGGAATTCCTTTATCCATCATGTTAGATATGGATTTCCATTTTATAGGAAAGTTTTGGCAAGCACTTAAAACCGCAATGGGTATTAAACTTCATTTAAGTACTACTTTTCACCCTCAAATGGATTGACAATCTGAACGTACAATTCAAACATTAGAAGATATGTTACGAGATTGTACATTAGATATGCCCTACAATTAGAATGAAAATTTACCCCTTGTTGAGTTTTCTTATAGCAACAATTATCAGTCAAGTATCAAATTCACCCAATTTAAAGCATTATATGGAAGACTTTGTTGTTCACATGCATGTTAGCTACAATTCATAAATAGAAAACAATTTGGTCCCGACATAATCTAAGAAACTAATGAGAAAATACAATAAATTCGAGAGAAAATGAAGACAACCCAAGACCGTCAAAGAAAATTATGCAGACCAATGCCGAAAGCCCTTAGAATTTCAAGTTAATGACTAAGTATTTTTGAAAGTTTCTCCTCAAAAATTTATTTTACGCTTCGGAAAGAAGAAAATTCTCCCCGTGATATATTGAACCTTTCACTATTTCTAAACGTATTGGCCCTATAGCCTACCAATTAGAATTACTAGTGGAATTATACAATATTCGTAATGTATTCCATGTATCCCAGTTATATCAGTCTATTCCTTATCCCTTCCATACTATTAAATGGAAAAAAAATAATGTTCAATCAAATAATGAATTTAAAGTATGCCATATTCAAATTTTGGATCGCCAAGTAAAACTTCTCAGAAATAAAGAAATCCCCTCAGTCAAAGTACTTTGGGAATATCAAAATCAGTAAGAAGCCACATGGAACCAAAGTAGGCTATGAAATACCAATATCCTGATCTCCACCAAGGTAAATTCAAGGATAATTTTTTTTATAGGTATACTATAATATCCGTACAATGAATCAAGATAACCTAATTCTCATTTTCACTCCTCCTAGAATATATAAACTTAAAAGCATCCTGAATAAGGATAAAACTACTTTACAAAAACTACAACATTACTAAATTGCCCAAGTACCTTTGAGGTTTCAAATATTCCAAAAATAACTCCTGAACTTTTCAAATATTCATTACTTGACCTATTCTTAACTCCTAGACCTAAATCTTGTATCAAATCAAACCTCTAGACATCAACTAACTAAAAAAATCATTTTTATCCCTTACATATTTTTGAAATTATAAAAATACCCCTAAACTTTACAAAAGTAACACTTTTTGAACTAAATAAGTCTATATACCTTCAATCAAGGACTAAAACCTAAACCAACATTATTTACACATTCCCCCTCCTCACATCAGCCTCCACCTAAGCAAATGAGTCCAAAATCACATGAATTACTATGAAAACATACGAGGAACAAATTTCATACACTTGTCTTCTAAAACTATGGCGGAATCCACGTCTAAACCAGACCAATAACATCTCCTTCTTTTACCCTATAAATTGTTACGAGCAGATCCTCCATAACCCACCATTTTAGTTTACACAAACTCAAAATTTCCGCCAAACCAGGTCTTTTATCATTTTATGCATTATATTTCATTGTTGCAATACTAAACATTTTTTGTGTTGATATTATGTATATATCTATCAAAACAGTAGGAAGTTTACATAAAAAATAGTCATTGTTTAAAGAAACTCGAAAAAAACTCCATTAAAGCTTGAGCTTTAATGGGGAATTTTAATTTCTTGATTGTAAATCAGTTTTGAAGCTAGGAAATGCTTCCTCATGAACTTAGAATCTCCAGTGCATAGTTCATTTGTGAAAAAATATAACTTAATTCTTCATAACCAGACCACCTCAATCCGTCAAACCAAACCAAAATTCTTCCTTAGGATAGCATAATCACAACCATACTCATACGAATCTCTGCCATGTTTAATAGAGCTTCAAAAGTTTTGTCCTAATTTTAAAAAAACACATCGTTCAATAACTCAATGTATACTGAACCTCAATCCATAAAACTTATATTTTTGGATTCCTATAAAATGGTTTAGAAAATAAGAAGTTATATCAGGTCAAAGTTTTTCAAACCCCAAGGCAACTGTCAAGGGGTTGAACATGAACTTTTTAACCGGTCATTGATCAGGCGCATGAGGACACATGGCCAATTAAAAAGATTTGAAATTTTTTTCAATATTTTTATTTTATTTTTCTGGTCAAAATGGTATAGGTAAGGATGTGTTTTGTCAAACCTAGCCAAAGTCATGAAAATTTTGGGTTTTAGGTGTGAAATATTTTCCCTAAATATCAAATTGACCCCTCCTAACTTTTTCAAGTTATGAATTTTAAACCCAAACGTTGTTTTATAAATACTTTGATATATTTTGAGTCAAAAGGTCTTCACACTAAATTTTTAATCTGACCCTAAGCCTAAGAATTTAAAGTCCCAAATTAATTACAATTTAACAACTTAAACTTTAATATACACAGTTTTGAGTGTAAATTGGCCAAACCCAACCTCAATTCCTACAATACTTATTCACACAAATATTTTTATACAGATAGACATGTAGTAGCTCATTCTGATATCCTCTTTTGATCTTTAAGCCGTTTAAAACTCCATTCAAGTAGGTTTGTTTGACCTACTTAATAGTAAACTTTTGCGTATTTGTTTAACTCATATTGATATCAATCCATGATAGCCCTATTTGATTTTAAGTATGTGTAGAAATTATCATACTCATATGTTACTATATCACTGATTTTTTTAGTTATGATAAATTGGATCAACTCATCTAATAACAGATATCATAATAATTCGTCGTAACGATTCAGATTACCTTGCACCATTCTGCATTATTATTTATTTTAAAAGAATTTGTATTTAGTAGGGAGTAGACTGCCGTGTTATCTCACAAAATTTTTGAGAGCCAGAGTTTAGCTACGTACGTATCAGTGCTGCTTTAATTATGTGCTTAGAAAGTTATTTTTCAAAGGTTTTGGATTACTTATTATTTGGTTTTATTGATGGCTTATTTAATTTTATACCCACTTTGAAATCCTATAAGTATGGGATTATTAGTTTCATACTCTTTGACTTTCTTATTTACAGTATATAGACATCTTAATTTTATACACGCTCCATCTTCCATCTATATAGATAATTTTTATAATATTGGTAAAACGTGCTTAGCGTATTTGTGTTAATTCCCTTTTCCTCTAGATGTCCTAGGCAAAGGAGGATAGTCTCTGTTCCCCTTTTGTGACGCACACAAGTCACCTGTTTGCATATGTAGTTGTTTGGATAGGGACTAAGCCAGATGGGAATAAGGAACTTTCTATTATCTACTTTATATTTCATGTTGAAAATAAGATGTAATTCATCCATGCGGTGGTAATACACTATGTTTGAAGTTTTAATGAATAAAGTTCTGATTTTTGCCTTAACTTTAATTAATTGCTTTATGTATACTCTCTTGTATATTCATATAAAAAAGGAAGGTGTGACAGCTTAGCAGATTCTCAGTGAGAGAATTGGCAGAAAATAGCCGTAAGATATCCCACTGGAGGAGAATCCCCGCTAGTGTAGAAGGATGTTATTTCCCAATGGAAAGATCATTTATAATCTATGAAGGTGTGAGCCACTAATTGAAGGCATGGACGATGAAGTTGGATGGCTTATGAGTGCTTCTTGGTGGACAACTACGGTCAATGTTTTATGATAGACAACTCCAATATCTAAGAATTTATGGAAGAAGCTGAGGAGGAGCTAGAGTATATGCAAGACATGCCAAAGCCTCAGATACAAGAGCTGGAGCAGATAGATATGGGAGAGGAAGGTGATAAACCTAAGAGAATATTCATTTCGAAAGACGTAGACCATACGTTAAAGGATTCCCTAGTTGAATGACTACGAGAGTTCAAATATATCTTCGCCTAGAAATGCACAAAGATATCGGGTGTTGATAACGAAGTGAGCTACCACAAGTTGAACGTAATGCCTTCAGCGATCCCATTCAAGGAGGCCGTATTGACGTACACAGTGGAGTTAGATTTAAAGTTAAAAGAGGAAGTTAAAAGGTTGATCAAAACGGGTTCATTGTCCCAATAAAACATGCTATTTGTTTATCTAGCATTATGCCAGTTGGGAAGAAAGACAAAAATGAAATCAGGATTTGTGTGGACTTTAGGGACTTTCATATTTCTTGTCCAAAAGATGAGTTTCCATTGCCTTCCATTGATAACTTGATAAATGCAACTATGAGGCATGAGACATATAGCTTCATGGATGGCTACGTAGGGTACAACTAGATAAATATGGACCCTGAGGATGCCGAAAAGACTTCCTTTCGCAATCCATTAGGTAACTTCATGTGCACAATTATGACTTTTGGGTTAAAAAATGAATGTTCCACTTACCAGAGAACTATGATGGTTGTATTTCTTGATCTCTTCCATGATATTATGGAATTCTATGTGGACGATCTGGTGATAAAGTCCAAAAAGGAGGCTTATCAGTTGGAAGATTTGAGGAAGTTGTTCATAAGATGCAGGAGATACAAGTGGAAGATAAACCCTCTAAAGTGTGCCTTTGAGGTGATAAGTTGGAAATTACTCGGGTTTGTGGTAAATAGGTAAGGTGTGCAGATGGACTTGGATAAGAAAAAGGCCATTCTCAACATGGCACGGATTAAGTTTGGGAAAAAATTGAAGATCTTCTTGGGAAAAGTCTCCTACTTGACAAGGTTTGTACCTAGGCTTGCTGAGTTTACTCATCCAATGATGGAGCTGCTACGAAAGGGGAAAAAGTTTACATGGGACCACCCACATCAAGAAGCTCTCGAAAAGTTGAAGAAACTCCTCACATCTACCAAGATCATGATTCCTCTGAAGGCATGTATTCCTTTACTACTCTACCTCACTTCCATAGAGAGGTCAATCGGAGCATTATTAGCTCAAGAGATTGATGGTGTAGAAAAACCTGTACACTTCCTAAGCCGCATTATGTATGGACCTGAGGCCAGATATACTAGTATTAAGAGGCACTGTTTAGCCCTTGTATTTATTGCACATAAAATTAGGCATTAATTGTTATCTTTTAGAGTTCACATTGTAATTAGCTGTGATCCCACAAAGTTTTTTCTTGCTAGAACTGTACTAATCGGCAGGGCATCTGGATGATTTTTAATACTTTTAGAGTATGATCATAAGTGTGTGGTACCAAGGGCCACTAAAAACCAAGCCTACATAGATTTATATGCCATATTCTCATCTGGGACCTTCGAGACACCACATGAAGAACTTCCATGTGATTATATTCAAGCCAATTTTCTATAATCCACCTTGGAGGGATGAAGTATGGAATTTGATTGTTCCTCAACCATAAACAAGGGAGGAGTAGGAGTGATCCTGAGAAGATGGGGAGAAGAAGTTCGACTGTCCTTTAAGTTGGACTTCAGCTATTTAAATAATGAAGCTGAGTATGAGGCTCTGGTACTGGGGTTGTTGGAATCTCTGAGGAGAGGAATCTAGATACTTACAATAAAAGGGGATTCCAACTTAGTGATGAAGTACGTGAAAGATGAGTATGCTATAAACCACATGAGTTTGGCACCATATAAAACGATCATCCAGAGGTTGCTCGACCAGTTCCATGAGGTGAAAATAAGGAGGCACCCCCCGAACAATGAACATAAATGCAGATTCCTATGGCACAATTTCCCTCAAGATTATTTTCGAAGGGGATTCAACGGTGATTCGAATCACCAGGAAGACATTTCCTTCCATAATAACTGAAATGTTACCCACAGATGACAATAATGATTGGATAGGGAAGATAACGAAGTGGCTTGATACGTTGGAAGGATCATTGAGTCTGGTTGAACTTGCATAATATTTTTCCACTGTTGGTATCTTGTATTATAAAAATAAAGGGGGACGGTTATCAAGGTGTGTGGTCCATGTGGAAGCTGAAATGAGATTGGAGTAATATCATAAACACAACAGTGAGACCACATAAATTCCTTCGTACCAGAGAATCACAAAAGTATGTTACTTTTGGTCTATAGTGAGTAGGCTTGTAAATCGGACTGGGTGAGCCGAGCTTTGGATAGCTCAGGCTCGACCCGAAATTTTCTAGTCTTTTCCCAAGCCCAAGCTCAGCTTGAATTAAAAAGGAACCATAGGTTTAGGCTCGGCTCACCAAACTCAAGGGCTTCAGGCCCATTTTCGAACAAGCCCAATTTCATCTAGTCTATAAAGAAAATGACTAAAAAATAATAAAATAGAAAAACCCCTGTTACCCACAATACACAAAAAATAGACCCACAATACACAAAAAAATAACAGTTAAATCTAGCAAACCTTTTACTACGTTTGTTAAATCTAGTAAACCTTTTGTTAAAGGCCCACAATAAACAAGAAATAGATAAATAATAAGATGTTTATTATGTACATTCAACAAATGAAATAAAAATGAATAACAATTTTCGTAAAGCAAATGTTTACCTGTAAGAGCAAAATAATACCCTATTAAAGACGAGGCAGTGGTGGACCATGAAGTGTAGCAGCAGCAATGGACAGTGGGGTGCGATGGTCACTAGGGTGGAGCATCGGGTGGATAACGGTGGAGGGCGGGTTAAAGAAGCTAGGGTTTCTTTTATTTTGTCAAATACGAGAGAGAGAGAGAGAGAGAGAGAGAGAGAGAGAGAGAGAAAGAGAGAGAGTTTGTTCCTTTTTTTTAAACCGTGTGAATGTGAATCTTGTGATCATGTGAGCACTGTGTAAAAAATGAGAGACTGCTTTCCTATTTTTGTTATAAATGACAAAATGGTTCAAAAACAATAACTATACTAACTATTACAAAAGGGGCTATATGGTAAACATACCTAAATTTATATATATAATCTTAATGAATTATATATATACACACTAGAGAAATGACCGTGCCTGAAGGCACGACAAAAATTTTCAAAGTACATAATCGTAAAATGGCGAAAATTTCCAACATACGTAATTACAGAAACGACGAAAATTTAATTCTCCAACAAAACAAAGTGTAATATAAAAATAAACATGCCATTGTAGTTTTTTAACGACAACAAATCCCAGAAATTGCATCGACCAAGACTTGTAGTCATATAATTTATTATTAAACACAAAATTGTGTACATGATTTAAAAAATTTGGGCATCATTTCCTCTATTTATAGGACTATCCATCTGTTTAAGAAACCAAAACTACTAAGCTATATTAATAGTCCTTCCCGGACATTATATAACCCAAAAAAAGAATCATTATTAGCAACATTACTAACAAAATGATGATATAATTATACTACCACGACAATATAATTTTAAATCTAATAAAAAAACATTTATTGTTTTCCATTATGTCGATGCTTATGCCCCATATTCCATTCGTTTTGCCCTTGAACCTTGCGGCACCCATTTGTTTCTGAATCCACCTTGCTGCATTCAACTTTGCGTCAATCCTTGCAAACGCAACTCCATGATCACTTCCCCATAACTGTTACTGTAGTACAAAATTATGATTTAAATAACAGAAAAGTACAACGTTTCCCTTATCATGACTATTCACTTAACCCAAAATAAAAGGTTGAGTAGATACCTCCATTTTCGCGTATGAACACACAACAAAGTTGGAAAACACGGCTAGTGGTCTTGTTCCCATCCTCCTAATCAAAAGCTGCAATACATAGCACGTCACAGTTGGAATATTAATCGTCTTTTTATTTTCCTGAAAAGGAGACTTGGATATCGCCAAATACGGAGACACGGTATGAAAATAGACGGAACATTATACATGTTATGATCAATAAAAAAATTATGACCATTTTTAATTTCACACCATAAAAGGGATGCTATTGAATCAATCCAGACTACTTTAAATTAAGAAAAAGGGTCGCTATTGAATCGGTCCAGAACTCTTTAAAAGTGTGCAAAAATCAGTATAGACTACTTTAAATTAAGAAAAGGAACACGAAAGAACAAAACTTAAAAATTAGAACACTTTTAGAGTTACAAAATCAGTCCAGACTACTTTAAATTAAGAAAAAGGGCTGCTATTTTATTGTTAAGAAAAAGGGTTGCTATTACAAAATCAGTTCTGCTATTGAATGAATCATACATAACAAAATCAGTCCTGCTATTGAATGAATCATACATAACAAAATCAGTCCTGCTATTGAATGAATCGTACAAAATCAATCCTGCTATTATAAAATCCAAAGTAAAAGAAATAAATATTAAGGCTGCTACATGTATGTGAAGTGTGAGTAATTATAGAAAATATAAAAACAGTAAATTATAAGATTTAAGTAGAGTTTTCTATATAATTGTAAGATTTAAGAAATAAAAAAAAATGTTTTTAACAATAATAATGACAATATTTCTCAAAAATTTATGAACCCACAAAAAAGGGAGAGGGGGTAAAAGGAAAAGATAGAACTCAGCAAAGTATATACATACCTGATTTCATTCCTTGTGGGATAAATCAAAGGGCATACTTGAGATGTGGTTTGCTTCCAAGTTTGTAGTCTGCTTTGTCCATACCAACTTAAAATTGTACTTTTTCAAGATGAAATCTGCAACAAGCAATGACAAAAAAAAAAAAAAAAACTCAGCAAATATATACCCATATGAAGGTGAGTTCAAATAAAGACGAATTTTGAAGACCCATTTTGAAACTAAATGAGAATATTGCTTGAACAAACTCAAAATGAAAATAAAAATGTTGGAAGTTGAAATCCAATTATATTTTTTGAAAATATTTCTAGCAAATGAGTTGAAAGAAATGAGTTGAAAATCAGCCAATGAGTTGAAAATCAACAAATATAAATGTCTAATTGCAACTAAACTCTTGAAGCACACCAATGTCTAGCTATGTAAATCAACTAAACTCTCCCAAATAGTCATGAGATTGTCCAACTTAAAATTATCAACCACAAGTGTACTAATGTCTAGCTATGTAAATTACCAAGGTACTATAAAAACTCATCAACTAAGAGAGAACAGGTGTCAAAAATAAAGATTTAATTATCTCATGTGTGTCTCCCTAACATATAAGAGTGATTTTCTCTCAAAGAGTCTCAAAACAAAAAATTCAAAATATAAATCTAGAATCAGAGAGAATGTGTATACCTAATGTAAGTACCACATATCCAAATTACCACAAAGAGAGAACATGTGTCGTGCTTAGATCTGCAAACATAAAACATATTAGACGGATAATCCTAAATAATTATATCATAAAATAAAAATAACTCCCAAAATGTGAAACTAAAATTAAAAACCCTAATTTAGATCTGCAAAACAAAAAAAAAAGCAAAACAAAAAAGCCCTAGCTTGGATTACCTGTCCGGCAGCAGTGGGGAGAAGGACGACTGAATCACCTAATTTGAACAGAAAAAAAAAATGAATATTTTTCTGCAAACAAAAGATTAATCAGATCTAACACTAATCATAAAACCAAATGAGGGTTATACCACATTAGTGAGAGATGGAGCTTAACGTGGGAGAAATAAGGCTATGATGGAATTAACATTGCAGCGGGGAGGCAGGTGAAGATGGGTAGGGTTTGTGAGAATGAGGTATGTGGAGAATGAGGAAAGGAGGAAGCTACGAATGAGCGGGGGGGGGGGGGGGGGGGGAGAAGGGGTGGGGGAGGCAGCAGCAGCGGAGCAGGGGCGTGGAGCGTGGGTGAGGGGCGGGTAGGAGAGGATGGGGAAGTCGGGGGTAACGGGGGAGGTAGGAGGCAGCGGGGTGGGTGGGGGGATGGGGCGGAGGCAACTGAATGCCAAGGGAAGCGGGGTGAGGGGGAAGGTGCGGGTAGGAGTGGAGGGGGAAGTAAGGGGTAGAGAGAGAGGGAGGAGGCAGCAGGGTGCGGGTGGGGTGGGGGAGGGGAGGCTGCTGCTGAAAGATAGGGTAGGATTTTTTGTGTTGAGAGAGAATGAGATGAAGAGGAAGACGGGGTGTGTGTTGAGGGTAAAGACTTTTTTTTCTTCATTTGCCACGTCACAATGGTATAATCCTACATGGCACAATCCCAAACCATTAGGTTGTCCCAAAAAAATTTCTCCCAACCGTTGATTTTTTGGAACAGTAAAACACTCCCCTCTCATACTCTCATATTATATATATTTATATAAGTTTGGGTCGGGCCCAGATCGTGCTTAATACTGCTATGCTCAAGCTCGTCCCGAATTAAATTCAGGCTTTAAAATTTGCCTCAAGCTCGGCTCGACTCAAACTCACTTCAAGCTATGCCAGAATTTAACAGGTCGAATGGGCGGACTTTGGGCTTGCTCAGCTCAATTTACAGGCCTAACAGTGAGGTATATGTTGCGGTGGTATAAAGTAATTTTATCAAGTGTAAATTATAGTACCAAGTTATTGAGTGCAACTTCCTCGAACAACCATCTGACTGTAGGTAGCCATACATTGATATGCCGATAGGTGGGGTCATTCCATCAGATAAAGATGACGCTACAAATCTTAAAAGGAGAATATCTAGATACTACACTCAAGATGGTCTACTTTATTGAAGGGGTTATCCTGATAGAACGTTGAGGTGCATCAGGCTAGAAAAAGTAGAGGAGATTTTGAAACAAGCTCACGATCCAGGTCATAATGAAGGGGACAGACTCTATGATCAACTCATGACCTTGAGATACTTTTGGCCATCTACGGAGAAAGACTCTGCAGAGTTTGTTAGAAAATACAAGGCATGATGACTTTACGAGAATATGAGCCACACCCCCTCGGAGGACTTGCACTCCCTCTCCACCCCTTTTCCTTTCTATACTTGGTAGTTTGATCTGGTGGGGGAAATTAATCCCTCCTCCAGGGAAAAAATCTAGATCCTTATTTCCACTAAGTGTTTTACTAAGTGGGCAAAGGGAATACCTTTGAAGAAGGCCACTATAGGGGTGGTTGCTTACTTCATGAATGAGTATATCATCTATTGGTTGGGCATTCCAAATGTCTTTCTCTCAAACAATAGCACCCCATTTGTTAACAATGATGTGAGATTACTTATAGAAAAGTACTCCACGATTCACCTTAAGTCAACTGTGGCACACCCAAAGTGCAACGAGCAAGAAGAGGCTACCAACAAGACTTTGGTAAACATTCTAGCAAAGATACTAAACGATTTTCCAGGGACTTGGGACGATAAGATACCGAAGGTTCTATTGTCTTACAGAACAAGAAAATGGAAACCTACAGGCGATAATCCTTTTTCCTTGGTATTTAGAGTTGAAGAAATCCTACCAGTTGTGTTTAAAATACCTTCTTATCGATATAACTCACGTAGTGCAATGCTCCCTCAAAGCAGACATGTGCAACTAGAGGCACTATATCTGCAAAGGGATAATGAAAGGAGGTACTTTGAGATGTATAGAAAGCAGCTATCCAAGTAATGTGATCAAATGGTGAGACCAATGAAGTTCAAGGAAGGAGATTTAGTTTTGAAGGCTCGCACAAGGAACATATGAGGTATCTCGCTACCTATGTTTGAAGCTAATTAAGAATGCCCATATATCGTGTGAAAGGCACATGACTCGAGCAATTGTGAGATCTCAAATATTGAAGATTAAGTAACATTCAATCTTAACAACAAGCGGATAAAAATCTATCACGTTTGAACCATTCTGCTATATATCCTTAGATTTTCTTTCCTTTGTGCTCTTTTGTTTATGTTCATAATTTCTAAAGTTGGTTGAGAGGCTGTTCTCATATCTTAGCAAAACATGAGAGTTTTTATAATACAAACATATTGTGTCTTGAATTAGTCAACTGTAAATTATTATTATAAGCCTAAATGAAATACACATGCAAGAAAATGTTAAGGAAAAACTTCCATTCATATCATTAAAAGTTCAAGTACAAGGTAGGAGGATCTTTTACCATAAATTACAAAGAAGGAACAAAAGAAAATAAAAAATCAAATGAAAAGCCTAGTAGTCACTCGAGTCGTCTATGATAAACCACAAGTTGGTCGAACCAATCAACTTGTTGTGGTGATGGGGAAAATTAAACTCCATAGAAGTCTTCTCATTAGCTAAATCAGGCCATGTCCTTCTCATGCGATGCATATCTTGCTTAAGTATATCCAGCTCTGCCGTAGTATTAGCCAAGGCTTCCTGGGAAGTCGCTACCTGCTCTTATTCCTTGATAATATCTGGGCTCAGACTTGCCATATCTTCAATAATGGAATCTTGGTAGTAATTATTATGTTAAAGTTTAGTATAGAAGGAAAGTAGGTCATCACTATTTGAATGCTCTAAGCAAGTTGGTCAACCCCGTTAGTGAAAATGCCTCATTCACGTGCACATTGATTTTACCCATTATCTCCTTAATCTTTGAAGGAGTAAGCGATTGTAGCAGGGTACTTAGATCCTCACTCAAGTTGATAGAAAATTAAAGTAGCCTGTAGTCCATCATCATAGGTAAAGGTTTGATACAGTGAGAATGGAAGGTTGAATGATGACGATCTAATAGATGATTGAGCAACTCACGGTGGAGACTTATCAAGATATGGGGAAATATCAAAGATCCTGCCTCACAAGCTCAGTAGGGGCAATATCATGAGGATGTAATCAAAAAGCACTATTGCTCGCAGAAGGAAGAACAGTGTTTGAGGCCCTATCATCTTCCTGTAATATGGGTGCAATGACTCGGACAGCTTCCTCAATAAATGGGCTAACAAGGGGCAGAGCACTTTGACCAACAAAGTACTCAATTACCACATAATCCACAACAACCTCTTCACGGGCACCCTCGTAGGGAACTTGTTCAATTGTTAGTGCAGGCTCATCCACAATGACAGGTTGCTGAACCTAAGCCTGAAAGAATGAAAAAAGAATTAAAATTACGTAAGATCAAAATTTTGGCTTGGAAGTTTAGACCTTAATGGTTGCTCGACTCAGTAAATTAGGCATGCTTAAAGTTCCTGCTTTCTGGGCACGCTTAAACTTCCAATTTACTTAAAGGACCTTTATGGTTGCTTAACTAAGTAAATTGGGAATTCTTAAAGTCCCTGCTTTCTGGGCATGCTTAAAGTCCTAGTTTACTTAAAGGACCTTTATGGTTGCTCAATTAAGTAAATTGGGTATGCTTAAAGTCCCTGCTGTCTGGGCACACTTACAGTCCAAATTTACTTAAAGAACCTTTATGGTTGATTGACTAAGTAAATTGGGCAAACTTAAAGTCCCAATTTACTTAAAGGACCTTTATGGTTTCTTGTCTAAGTTAAATTGAGCACGCTTAAAGTCTCTTCTTTCTAGGCACGCTTAAAGTCCAAATTTAATTAAATGACCTTTATGGTTGCTCAACTAAGTAAATTGGACACATTTATAAAATATGATGGTTTAAAGTCTTAGGTTACTTGAAGGACCTTTTAAGGTTGCTCAAATAAGTAATTTGGGCATATTTGCTATTTTTGGTTATTCAAACCCAAGTTTACTTGAAAGACCTTAAAAGTGCTTGAACACGTACTCTAAGTAAATTGATTTTATCATCAGTTTTGGCAAAATGTCTCAAAGATATTAAAAGTGTCAAACTAACACTTAGCCTAAAAAGGCAAAAGGAGATGAAAGTATTCCTTTTTTGAGGTGATACCACAATAGCCCGCTCAATGACAGGTGCAACGGTAGGACTGTGAGGAATTTCCTCAATCATCTTAACCTCCTCAATTCTTAAACCTTCCTCCTCCCTTGGAATCTCCTCAGCTCTTTCAGCCTTAGCAACTACTCCACCTTCCAGAATGGAGGGACCAAATAGGTCTATCGATAACTGCTCATTAATTATTGGATGGGTGGGAACAAATATAAGGTCCCTTTAGGTATTGGTAAAAGCTTCCTTGGAAGGTACAACGTGTAGTGAAAAAAGGTGGGAATTAAAATATATAACTCAACAATATAAGGTGCAAGATTACTTAATGCTAAAAAATTACCTCACCAAATTAGTAGGATCAAAAGTCATGGGTTGTTGCACCTTCTCTTCCATAGGATCACAAGTTTTTCCTTATTATGTAATAAAGAAGAGTCAGGTATATAAACAATACTCACTGACCCAGTGAGATAAAACCCACCACCTGCCCCGAAGGGGGAATTCACCATTACCTCTGGTACGTTCATGATAGTTGTTGGAGCTATAGGGATATTGGGCGATAAAGAAAGAGTTGGAGATTGAGGAGTTGCACATACGTTTTTGTTCGGGCACTTTCTTTCGCTCAACAATAAGAGTGTCACTTAACTCACTAATCTGCATAAGATAAGTAAAGTATAAGGAAGAGAATACAGAGGTAGAGTATAAGAAAGAAAATAAAGAGGAAAAGTATAAAGAAGAGAATATAAAGTGCAGTTAATACCTTATGGTCATCAAAGTCATATAAAGCAGTATAATCTTGAGACGGAGACACATGCTTCTCGGTTGAGTACATCTTCATCAGAGGAACATATTTAGGGTCCTTGTCTTCTTCTTCTTCTTCTTCTTCTTCTTCTTCTTCTTCTTCTTATTCTTCTTCTTCTTCTTCTTCTTCTTCTTCTTTAATTACCCGTCCACTTTAGTTTCCTCCACCTCTTTAACCTCCTCTATGATAGGGTGAGGGACTCTTAAACCTAATATTATCCTGTTCCTGCCACTAATGTTAGATGGGGGAGTGAAGGAAAACCCTTTCGCTACCATTTTCTATTCAATAAAGGCTCTAGATGTTGATGTACCTTAATAACACTAACTCCTTAAATCATCGGACATGTTGAATCACGTGTACACTAATTGGAAACCAATACCAACTGTGGTAAGAGAGGCTTTTGGGGAACTCGGGGAAGCAACCTCTTTTTTGTTTGGATTATTTTTCTTGACCTTGATAGCTACCATAGATAAAGTATCGAGGCATATCCTCTTCGATAGTAGGTCAAAAAGGGGCAGAGTAATATTTACCCTCCTCAGCTACCATTGTTTCATTTATTGTGCTAAAAAATAATTGGGACTAGCTAATAAAACATCTCCTTAGTCCCAACTCTGTTGGGGAAAATGTTCAATGTGTGAATAGACTGGTTGGTGATCAATGGAATTTTAAAACATGCCCAACTGATTGGGCTAAAAGATATTAAGATAAGTGGGGGACCTGATCCTTCGATTTCCTTTAGGGGAATTACTAGTTGGCTTTAAACTTGGGAGGACAATGTTGGAACTTTCTTTATGAGAAAATTCCCACAAGCTAGCAAAAATTTGGAAGGTTTGTCAGTTTTGTTATGATTGAGAAGAGGCACCCCTTGGTCATATCCAAATTGCATGGCAACCGGATGAGGTGAATACACTGAGCAGTGGGCTGTCCACTCAGTGTAATAAAGGAGATAAGAAGGGGTAAAAACCAGGATCACGTTAGAACAAGGGAAATTGAGAGCATAAGCCTCATCGATCGCTGTAAATGTTCAAGGGTCTTTCTCAAAGAAATTATTGGAAAAAAGTTAGCTAACACCAACATAGGGGTGAAATTTAAAAGACTTAACATTGTCTATCAAAGTGGGAAGGGATTCTTCAATTGCTTATGGTTTCAGGAAAGGATGTGAGGAACCTTAATGTTATGGGGAGTAGGAAGAAAAGAGCTAGGGGAATAGTCTGGAAACGTATAAAAAAGTTGTAAGAAGAACATGGTTCATGTAACTTAAAACATCAAACCTCCCAATTGATATGAAAGAATCAACATACACTCGGTCGAGCCCAATATATAGAGAACTAAAAGTAATGGCAGCAAGAGGAATCTTCACCCCAAACGATATGCGAACAACCATGTTTACGAGGTACCTTATCGAAAAATTTTGAGGCTTACCAAGAAGAAAGATCCTCGTTAGAACAACCCATATATAGAGAGCTAACTCAAGGTCACTATCATAACCATCTCTAGTGGGAGTAATCATAACTACCTGTTTGCCGTTGGGATTATGTTTTTCTACTTCTTTATCCTTCACACTGGCCATATCCTCCATATAATAAAAGTATCTAATGATTTTTGAAAAGGTACATTTGTTAGAAGTCTTCACACATTTCCTTATCACCTCCTTCAATTCCTTGTGAGCAATTGCTTCTTCCCCATAAATGGCCTCCTAAAAAAAGTCTTAGTGCCAGCTATCTCAATGCCCAACAACCCACATATCCTCCAAAGTAATAGTAAACTCTCCCCACCCCATTGTAAAAGTATGAGTTCGATGACTCCGGCGTTTTACTAATATTCTTATAGTGTTGTTGTTCTTGGCCAAAATAAAATTTCCATGATAGATAGTGGAGGGAAAACCCACCAAGGATAACTTGGAAGAATACTTATTGTGGATATAGTCTGTCCAAGATCCCAAACCTTTACGTGAGCCTCTAGAAGACTCAAATTTTATATTAAAATAGGGGAAATATCCCCTTTCTATCCTAAACCTAGTGATGCTAGCACTAGTAATGTATGACCAGTTTTCAATCATGTCTTCTTTATCCACCAACAAATTGAGATCGTATTTATAAGTAAGAGAATCCAGAAAATGATCCGCCACAGTCCAGAACTGGTCGGAATTCCCAAAATAGGGGGAACGGTGATATTTGGCCCATTAGCTTCGACGAACAAAGGTGCGAGGAGAAACACTCCTAGTAGAAAGGGTCTTCTTCACAATGGGTTTCATTAGTAGTGATTAAGAAGAAAGATTTAGAGAAGATGAAATGTTTTTTGGGAAGCAAGTTAGAACAAATAGCTCTCTCTCTCTCTCTCTCTCAAAAAGGAAAAAAATTGCAAATGCATAAAGGCAAACAATCTTGAGGCTAGTGGTACCCTTTTATAAGGGGAATTTTTTTAAATTGTGAATGATGTTATTAGAATAAGCGCACATGGATATGCGTGTGCAAGAAGTTTAATAATGGTTCCTGAACTGGCGACACATGAGGTTCCCCGCGTGGGATACATGCGCAGACCCCAACTTGCCACGTGTAAAGATGAGGGGATAAACATCAGTGGTAATTAATACGAAGTGATACCACAATGATGATTGATATTAGGGGATTCAAAAGACATTTTAGCAAACCCTCTACCTTGGGGAAATAAATAGTTTTGTGGGGAATTTTGAAAACCATTATTTTTCCCCAATAAACTAACAGTTTTTAGCACCCAAGTATAATATGTTATTTATGAGAAAACTTCATGACTAAGTTTACAGGTTACTCAAGCACAATCTCATTTGAAGAGAACACATTGTATGGCCCCTCTCACACATTTATACACAAACAATTATTTTTTTTATAGTTATTTTTTTTTAAAATAAACCTTGCCTACAAGTTGTTCAAAGAATGATGATGGTATTTTGCATAGATATTTCTGTACATATAAGAAAATATCTTTACAAAGGGGCAAATGTAGGGGAGGTCCAAGCTTAAGGTTGATTAGCAAACTAGCCTTACACAAATGAAGGATTAATATAAGAATAAAGAGGGAGGTCTCTTGAAGGACCTCTCGTAAGTAAGGTTATTTTGAAGAAGTTAATTTGCATAAGGATCAAGATCAGTCAATTAATGAAGATGGATCATTTGTAATAAGTCTTATGATGTATTTGTATTTACTTTCTTTATTGAAAATATTTGGGTTTTATTTGTAATATTTATGAGGTTGATCGGTACCTTCGAAGGACCATGTTGGTAAGGTCATGGGAGAGCTTACATGCTCTATTGAACAACCTCATTCTGGGAACCTTGCAAGTATTTGGATTGTTGGATTGGGAACAAGTGTTTACTTAGGAAAAACTCTTTAGCACACTTGGGCAAAACCTTTGGTTGAACAAACAGTATTAGATAAATGCTCGAGACACCATATTCCAAGGGACCTCCCTTGAGGGACCTCGGTCCTAACAGTTGGTTAAAGATATCCTTTTGAGCTCTCAGAAAATAGTTTCAGGTCTTTCGAATAACCATCATCCGAAAGACCACACTCGGTTGATAGGATAACTCATTTGGTACATGTCACGGTTCACTAGCTTTCATAACGTCGTGACCTTTGAAAATTTATGAACTCGAGAAAATTAGCACTCAAGTCGGTTTATTCATAGGACAAATATTTATTTAAGGTGATTGTCCCTTTTATCCATCATAAGATAAACCTTTGTGATGTTTTATCACATCCTAATTAATGCCAAGCGAATCCTGCCCAAATAACATATCTCATACATTTAATGCGCTATCTTTAGCATTAAATGAAGACAACAACATTTAATGCGATCAATGTCACTCGAGTGACCTTGTCCTTATATAAATACCCCAGTTGAATAATTCTAAAGGATCACAATTTTAATATCCATAATTGCCGTTGAATTTTCTCTAGACAAGAGAGTTTGTTGTGAGTTTATTATTGAGTGATTATTCTTTTGTCTCCATTAATCCACCTACCTTAGGATTTATTGTTCTTTTTGGGTTACTCCCTTGCCTTTATTATGCTATATTGCTTGTTCTATCTTCCTCCAACTAAGTTGATTCTGGGTTCCTTCTATTTAATATATTCCAAGAGCATTTATGCTGTAAGAATCTCATTTAATATAAGCTTTTGATATTAAAGGCTTTTTGTTGTGGTCTTGTACTTATTGTTAGTTGTGATTGTTTTGTGCACACTGGTGTAATACCCCGTACTTTTATGGATAATTTATATTTCATAAATGGGTGTAATTTGGAAATTTGGGAAATTTCTGAAAAAAAATAATTTTTGGAGTTTATGTAGATTAGATGATTTTCGATGTGTGTTATATATTTACTTTTGGGATTAAGTAAATGAGTTGGAGTATCTTAATTATATGTCACAGTTGAGTAAAGCGACAAAGGATAATATTTTAACTGAAAAACTCGCATTGAGATGTATTGGGTTAAATTAGTGGATTGCGGTCAAGTACCTCGGATGGAGATTTCTAGTGTGCGGTTGGTTTCGAAATGGCCGAGATAGTCAGAATAGAGTATCCGGGAGTAGTGTTTGGATTCCGGGAATTTTTGGATTAATAGGGACTCGCAATTGAGTAAACGAGTCATTTTTGGATTTAATAAGGGATAAACCCTTTTCTCTCCTATAAAAGACACGAGTGAGTTGGAGAAAGGAAAGAAAAAGTAGAGAAATGAAGAAGAGAAGAAATGAAGGGAGAAAGAGGAAGAAAAAGAGGGATTCCAACCAAACTCCGTGGGATTCGACTCGGGGTCGTCGAATTTTATCCACGACGCAAGTGTTTACTTGCTTTACTTATTTTTAGCATAAATCTCATATCATAATTGATAATAACAAACTATATGATTTTGAGATTGGGTTTTCGTGAATCAAAACGGGTTTTTAGAAAGTTTAACGAATTAACCCCGAAAAATATCCAAATTGGAAAACTTAGGATTTAATAGAAATTTGTTATTGGTTATGAATTCTAGGATGTTTAGAACCCTTTTTATATGTGTATATGTAGTTGATTGAGGTTGGAGGATGTTATGAGAGGAGATAAAATCTTGGGGGAAGCTTTAATGGCCGAAACAGCTTCTCGGAGAAGAAGTTGTCCGGGTCGATCGATCGATGGCCATGTAATTTTGACAATTTTGGCTAGGGTTGTTTAAATGGGATAAATTCCAATTGAGTTGTTCCTAGTTTATTTATTTGAGGAAATAAGTATTCATTTAGGAATTAACCATCTAGCCATTGGGGGATGTTTGTAGGGACTAGGAGGGTGCTAAGATTTTGTGGCACTAAAAATAAATTTTCAAGGAAAATAAATGGATTAAGAAATAAAAGGTTCGGGGTACCTAAAATAGAGTGGGACCTCTAAATTAAATTTTGAGTGAAATTTAAACTTTGAGTTTATGGAAAATAGGATCCTTGACTAATTTTATTGGGGGTGTTTGGGATGAGTAACACTCGAGGGAGTATTTCGTCGGGCGATTATACATAGATAATGTAAGCATATGCAGACTATAATTGAGTAAATCTTATGAGGCGAGTAGGATGGAATTTGGATTATATGCTAAAGATAAGTTAAGGGTATACTTATTAAATGGTTATGAATTGGGATATTTGGAGAGTATATAAATCCCTAACAGTGATCAAGGTGCAAGGTATATTTATGTAAGAGAATACTTATGGGAATAGTATTTAAGTAGGAGAATACTTAAATATCATTATGAGATTGGAAATTATAGCCATGTATACATTTGAGGAATGATAAATGTATATATATATAAGATGTGATTATAGTATATATTATATGATACGAATACATATATATACATATATATATATGTGTGTGTGTGTGTGTGTAAATGATATATATATTTATGTGAAGCATACCCCCTCTAATGCTATCATGTGAAGTTGCGCGATGTGGGTGAGGCCCCTAGCTTATGGAGCAGGGAGCGTACAGTCCCTAGGTCATAACATCCATTGTTATATTGTGTGATTTTTATTAGGTGTGAGATGTGGTGGGTATGTTTTGTCTCATTTTCGGGGAGGAACTATGATCGCTTCCCATACGTTGTGATTTTATCTTACCATGTTGGTGTTATTTAGTCCGACAGCTGGTACCCAGGATGGTATGTGAGTAATTTCCTAGAAGCTGATAGCATTGAGAGACCGTATCCTTGAGTTATAGCTTTTTGGGGTGGTTATTATACTTGTGTGTATAGTATAATACCTATGTATGAGAACAAGATATTATATATCTCTAACTGGAGTAAAGAGATAAAATGAATAAAGATTATTATCATTCTCGGAGATTCTATCTGGACTTATATTGTGATATGTATATGAGAGTGAGTATGATAATGTATATAAGTATATGAGTAAGTATATATATACGTTGTGTATTGAGGGTCTAATGGATTTCGACGATCGACACCGCCAAAGTAGCAGTGTATCAGGGGGTCCTTATTTAGATTTTGCTTTGCGAGACACCCCATGCATGAACATAGAACAGTGTTGATACTGGGGAGAAGTTCAGCCCTTAGTTATAGGATCAATTCGTATTTTTAGAGTTTTGATGGAACAGATTAGTTAGGCAGGGTACATTAGCTAGGTTGTCTATTAGGATGCGTTAGGTGTGAACTATTAGAAGAGGGGTGAGGGGTATCTCATGAGAGTGCGATACCAATTTAAATATGAGATAAAATATATTTTTCATAAATAAAGCATTTATGCACTTGCAAAATATTTTCACTACTCGGGCTCTGACCCGTTTATCTATTTTCCTCTCTTTTGCTATATATATATATATATATATATATATATATATATATATATAGGTGTCCAGATACAGGAACGCCTGGATGACAAATTCTTTCGAGTTTGACGTCTACTGCAGTAGTTGTGGATGGATGCAGGTTTACTGTAGAGGCTTCTATCCTTATAATCTAGATAGGAGGCACTATATAACTATTCGGGCTGATAACCCAACAGCATTTATTTATTCTTTTACCGCCTTTTGATGCGGTATTCGATTGGGTTGTATAATTGTTAAACCGAGTGTTCAGTTATTTAATTTCATTTTCAGTCTTATATATAAATCGTGTGAATATTTTATTTGAATGGTTTGTTTAAAAAGATAAGTTGAATAGCATTTTGACGCCGGCCTAATAGGTTATTAGTAATTAAATTGATTTTCGACAATGACGCTAAGAATGAACCATATGAGACTTCTATTTTAATTTAGTACAGGATTGATCGATCGGTATTTTATTAGGCAGGGTGTCACAACTGGCCATCATCTTGATAAGGGGTTACGCCTCATTATATACTAATTGTATTTGAAGAACCCATCTCTTACAGTTATATAATTAATGCATGTAAGAATGTAATCATACTAGTTGTTGGTAATGTGTGCGCAACATGTCAACTATGAACAATATTGAGAATTTATTATCAACATAAATTTATAAAATGTATAGGAATATTAAATTGAAATAAAATTTACTAGAGGTAAAATAAAGTTGATAACTATATAACAATTTATAAAATAATAAATGCATCCCCTCTATCGGCGTCGCGACTACAAACGATCGTGATCCGCAAGCATGATTATAAGGCAAATGTGCAGATTTCATTTTTGGTATGACCAATCCTTATAACATAAATAGAGAAGGTTATACCAATCATAAATAATAAATATTGTGACGGTGGTAGGGAATTCACAATGAAGAAAAAAAATGTAAAAATTATGTGCTAAAGGTTATCAATCGTAAATAGTAAAGGTTACTAAGAAAGACTTATCAACCCAAGTGAAATCAATCATATGCTCCAAGTAATTTGGATTAAACCCTAGATATGGTTTTCTTTTGGATTAACTCCGTCCTCCACCAACTATGAATAATGTGCACACATCTTTCTCTTCTAGTCACGAGTTCTGTGTTGACATTTCCTATTAATGGAAAATTTAACACTCCCGTCTTCAACATACCCATCAATATCAAACTTGTATTGTAATAGTAGTATTGATCCTTAAAGAATATTATATAAATAAAAATTAAATAATTAAATAATTATATTGAAAAATACTCGGACTCTCTACATTATTGACTCAATTAATAAGGGATTAATATCATGCCAATGAGAGATGTTTTGAAGTGGTGTGACATTTTTTTATCTCAATGCTAATTTGTTGTGCAAGAGTATGAGCATGTAGCGACACTGCTGCTCCATCACTCGATGTGACCTCAACTTGAAACTGGTGAGACCTCCAATTGAAGCTTCTCATATTATCATATAACTTTCTCAGTCCTTTTTCCTAGCATAGGCCCCCTTACGAATTTCTTAGTAGGATTTGAGATAAAAATTTAAATTAAGTGAACATATGAAAAATTATAAAAACATTAAATTAAGTGAAAATATTATAAATAAACATTACATATGTTGCTAGAAACTAACCGTATGGGTTAGGAAACTTGTAACAAAGTATCAGATGTCGCGGGGTTTATGGATTCCCTAACTGTCGGTGTGGAAGAATGTAAAGGTATACCAAACTTTATAAGTGTTGATTTCACCTTGACTTTGTGTGTGAAATAATGTTTTAGAATATCAAACACCAATTGGGTTGCACCTACCGTAACAGTGGGTGTGGATGAATGACATGATCTCCTCATAGGGGCTATGAATGAAACTTGAATTTAAAAGAAATATATAATAAATAACTACTAATGAACTTAATAATAATTGCTAGTAGTATGTGTTTTTAGAGTTTAACTTCTATATTATAGATAGATACTAATTCAGATGCACTTCCTAACATAAGATGCCTTCTCTCTTGGAGGATCAATACACTCATTATGGCCATCATCTGCATCATACGAACTAAGCTCTTCCCCCATTATCGAAAGGTATATACTCATCATTGTCTTCACCCGTGGTTCCATGCTTGTTCTTCTCAACCACACTCATTAAAGAATTTTCCAAATCACGCATCCTAAGGGCATACATTCTCATTTTATTATTTGCAATATTATCTAGTCTTTATTTCTCATATGCTGACACCGTATGGGTCGTATATCCAGGTTTGACCCATAGTTTTTATTTTTGGGGCATTTTTACGACTACTAAAACAAAAATGAAATATGCATGAATTATAAATAAAAAAAAAACAATGACATAAAATGATTAACGAAAAACTTGTTAAGAACATTCATCCAAACACCGAACACAAATTACAAGACTAGATAGCACTATCTATATCAAGACTGATGATACGAGAAATCATCCACTTGTCTCTCTAGTACTAACAAATCAAGTATAAGGTGCATAATAAGCAAATAGAGTAAGTAAAGAGAGAGAGAGAAGACAAGATATAGAGTGGTTCAACCTCTAAAATAGGCCTACGTCCATTGTGTTGCTCCATTCTCATTATATGCGTTGCATAGTATAATATGATTGAGCCTAAAGAGGCGTACAAGTATGAGAATAAACGATAATACATGTTTATGAGGATTCCGGTGTGACGGAGAGATGGCTGCGATGGTGGAGAGAAGCTCCCAAGCGGGACCGAGTGGTCTGGTGAGCCTTATGCCCTGATCTAAATCTCCTGATTAAGAATAATGAATCCGTACTCAATCTCGAGGTGTGGACCTCTATTTATAGGTGTAGATGCTGTATTGATAGTGATGAGAGATGCTGCGACCAGGGGGTTGATGAGCTTAGAGGCCACGGCATATATATTATAAGTGGGGTCGCAGTCTATATGATCAAGGCTGCGAAAGGTAGAGAATAAGGCGACAGCCTATATGTTAAAGATGAAGCATGTATGCAAGGCACTTATGTATTCAATAGGAATTAGGGCCGCGACTTACAGATGATAACAGTGGTATTAATGGAGTGCAGCGACAGGTGGTGCAATATATGTACTATCAATAAGCCCCCAAGTCATAGTGCCAAAAGATGTGATTGGGGATGTGGCTAAGTAATCAAGTCTTCTCCAGGCACCGCGGTATTTCTAAGGTGACGCTTCATCTTCCTGCACCCCTTATATAAATTGTACCGTCCATCGACTTCATTACGTTTCCCAAATTTTTGATAGCATATCGAGAGCCAACCCTTGTTTGTTTATTTTCTTGCTTTTTTTGGTGACCTTCAAAAGCTACGTATGGTGGTTCTGAGGAGATTCAAGGTGGTTTGAGGTTGAGCGTCGTTGGATTCTCGATTCCCAGGTAGTTTTTTCAACTAACAACCTCTTTAATAGCCTTCTCAGTTCATAATTCACAATTCATCAACTGAATGTCTGTCTTTATGAATCACCTAATCTTGAATTATATCTGCAAAACTTACTTGAATGTGTTTTTATTAAATTTCAATCATGTCTGCTACTTGAATATATTTGTTTCTCCCAGTTTCCCAACAAATCGAACCCATTTGAATTCACGTAGATATTTGGATTTGAACTAAGTAACCGATCTTGTACTGAATCGATTCTTCAATGTTGAACCAATAAATGAATTTTATTAGTTTGGGTTAGGCTTTAGGATTTGAACTAGGTAACCCATTATGATCTTGAAGTTCTTGAGAGGGACTCTTCATATTCTAGGGATTTTGATCTTTGAATTCGCAAAGATTAAATAATAACCTGTTTGAGTGAGTAGACGCGGCATGGTAAAATCCCTTTTAAGGATGTCTTGTATCAATGCTTCAATCGGTTTAATAATCTTCTGCGGCCTGTTATAAGCAAATGATGTGGCGTGTAAATATTTAGCTGCAACTTGTAGCAACTCTTTCCTAGGTTCCCAGATTAGAGTCCGCGGAATATATCCCATAATTTAATGACTACGACAAGCAAGAAATCATCTACATCTTTCCCCCAAAACAATATGTCGCGGCAATAATTAACTTCTAGGGCTTTAGAATCCAACAATTGGCATATTTAGCCAATCTTGCTAATAAAATCTATTCACTTTAACGTTCATATCATTATTCTTACCGCAGCTTCTTAGAGGATTTTTATAACCATATTAGCTGTAGCGTCTAACTGCGGACTCTCTTCTTTTCAGGTACTGCTGCAGTTATATGAACTTTAATCCAAACGAATTTCTAAAAGGCTTTTGGAACAAGTATTTTGGAGCCTCTATTCCCGAACATCCCTTTGTGTACCTTTTGAAATCAATTGGGACTTACAAGTTGAGAAATTTCCCCAACTGTGTGTAGATTCTGACTCAGATTCTGCGGCCATGGAGGAAGAGGCCAATTCTAGCAACCAGCCAATGGACATATATGAGAATGCCGCGATAGGGGTGTATCTAATGCTAAGGACTAACCTTGTGGCACATCTATCCCTACACCAAATCCTGCGAATGGTCACGCCCAGTGGGTCACGTCGCAAGTCGGCGACCAGCTGGTCGCGAACTTGGGCCGTGACCGACTCAATATTTGGCGTGACCATATTTATTATCACACTAAATTATCGATGTTTTGAAAGTGGTCACGAACCAAGTCCGTGACCACAGTGGTCGCGGACTTGGGTCGTGACCAGGTCGTGACCATCTTGGCGCGAAACTCGCACCAAATTTCCCTCCAAGCTTTGTCGCGGATGGGTTACGGACCAAGTCTGTGACCCATGGCATGACAAAGAAGAGAGCACACACATTAAGGGTCACATCTTAGGGTCGTGACCATTTCGGGGTGTGGGTCACGACTATGGGCCGTGATCATCCCTCATTCAAGCACTAGGGTTGATAAAAAAGGGTTGCGCATCACAGATTGAGGGTCACGGCTATGGGCCATTACCATTTCTTGGTATGGGTCACGGCTATGGGCCGTGACCATAGGCATTATACATCCCATTTAGCTTCATTAATGGGTCGCGGTGGGTGGGTCACGGCTCTAGGTCGTGACCACTGTTAATCCTAAAACAAAACAAAGCACCTCAAAATTTTCATTTCCCCGCTCATCTTGTTTATTCTTCTGTCCCAAACTGTGGAAAAGGTGCGATGCGGGTATAGTCAATACCGTATGAAGTTATTTCTTCCCCAAATGATGGTAGCAGGTGCGAGGTTTCTTCCCCAAACGCTGATAGCAGGTGCGGGTTTTAAAGGGTTCGTATGGCCGTGTATAGAGGTTGGGCGGGTTTTATAGGGCAAAGCATTTGGTTGGTTCGGTGAGGGTTATTGAGGCAGGGGAAATTTTCAACTGAGTTGCAATTTTCAACTGGGGAGATTTTTAACTGGGTTCGGTGAGGGTTGTTGGGTTTGGGGCTCGATTTTCAACTAGGTTGCTGTCAAAATTCTGCCCGGTTTAAATCCGATGGGTTGATTTTTGTTGGACCAAACCGGGTTTGGATGATGGAGCTATAACACAGTGGGTACAAGTATTGTCAATTTTAAAATTTTGTTTTCATAATTTATATCTTCTTTTTTCTTAGGAAGATTTCAATTAGTAATTTTCTTTTCATTTTCATATCATCGACGAAAAATTTGGTGTGCTATATTTTGAAATTTTAAACTAACATCGTACATTACTTGGCTGTATTTGTTGTTTGTACTGTAGGATCAAACATTTGGGGTGTTATATCTTGGAATTTTATACTAACGTCATACATTGCATGGTTGTCTGTTTGTCCCATATGTAGTGATAAAATTGATAATAACATTATGGAGACCTTTATTTGGGACCCTTTTGGGCCAACACACAGCAATCTATCGAGGTAATTGTAGTAATATTTCCTTTTGTAAATCAAAGTAAGTCTTTTTTCCAATCGCTTTTTTAGAATAGTTTGAGTTAGTTGTTGTTTGGGTGTTAAATGATCATAGGTTTTTTCTCCCTTAAGTATTTGAAAATGCTCACAAAATTTCTTAGACACGGGCTTTTCTGCGATGCTCACATGGGCATAATAAAATGGATTTCTAAATAGTCATAATGTGTCCGTGTGTTGAAATTAAGGATTTGGTTAGAAAATTTTAATCTGTTTCGTCGTTTCGTTGCATTATCATCACTAACCTTAGGTGCCTTACTAATGCTTCTATTATCTTGACATTGTATGGATAATTTGATACACGATGTTACGATAATTTAATTCCCTAACATGCCCGATTGACACGTGGAGAAGTTAGTAACATATATACAGTTATTGCATATATGTATGCATATATGCTACTGTTTGCATATATTTTGTTGCGTTCATATATGCATACAATTATAGAATATATCCTACTGAATGCATATATGCATACAACATGTGATGTTTTTAAGACTTTTTTCATACTGGTTAGTAATGGGAAAGTCATAACTGATGCTGGGAGCATGACTTTCGATCTTGCCAAGGGCTCAGCAGTAGTTGCATCGCTTTTCTCTATTCTTGACAGACACTCACTCATTCAAGGCTACTGCGATGTAATTATACTATCATTTATCTTACTGTTTTTCCTTTCATATATTACGTTGATAAGAGTTTTCATCTTTTCATCACACTTTTGGATGACTAATGCTAAACATACAAATTAAATTGTACACTCCTCATTTTTTAACAAACTGAGATGCCATTCAGAGACCGAAGAATAAAAGAGAGAGCATTTCAAATGTGGACAATTATTGCGTTTAAGGTTTTGATTATTTTCTCTATTAAGAAGTTGAGTATAAATTTTTATCTTTATTTGTTTTTATTAACCTTTTGACTAATTTAAATGTAGGGTTTCCAAACTTCAGTACTAAGATGTTGGATTTAATTGAACCACTACATTCATCGAGGTAAAGTTTTGATTATTTATTAATAATTTTGTTATGCGTTTATTGTATTTGAAATTCTTTACATAGTTGATTGTAGTAGTCAAGATGATCGAGAAGGTCTATAGTCCATCCACTCATAAACATGACAGTTTCAGGTACAGTGGAGGTTAGCACAGCAAATCCGTGGCCGTGAGGATCAATGGCATTAATGGACGAGTGTTGAGGGTGAATTGCAGATTTCACGTAAAAATATTCCATCCCTATTCTCTTAGTATATGGACAAAGTTCATATGTATGATTATTGCATCTTCAAACCCCAACCCAAGAAAACCAAAGAATCCAACTCGAACATTCCTCTACATACGCAAAAACCAACCCTAACCCCTATTTTGTTTGAAGGAAGTTTTGTAGCATCCCCTATATTTTTTTGTAGCAGTCCCCGTACGGTCCCGTACTTTCTTTAATTTTCAAAAACAATTCAGTGGTTTTGTGAGGTACTTTATTTAATTTTACATACCCGTTCTTCATAACGCATTATTTACATATTGCAGATCTAACCAATTGGATACCAGTTCTTCATTACATACCAGTTCTTCATTACACTCTAGGTAATCTGTACATTAACTAAAGTAGTTATATAATTGATATGCATTATCAATTAAATCTTTTAGATGATAGAAGGAGTACGGGATAATTATTGGTTGCTGGAATGTTGTTGGATAGTATTTTAGAAGGAGTATGGGATAATTAGAAGGAGTACGGGATAATTATTAGTTTCATTGCTGGATAATATGTTGAAAATATTTTTAACTCCCGGTTATAGTGTACGACGTAAATTTGTAAAAAATTTAGACTTGAGCATAAAAACTTGCAATTGAAGGGTGAAAGCGTAAAACAAACACAAAAAGGTTCCGTAAGAGTCACGAAACCTCACACTGGACCAATGTGACTCTTAGGAATCGACCACATAGTCACGGGGCTCCCGATTTGAGTGTACGACGTAAATTTGCAAAAAAATAAATTGAAGCATAAAAACATGCCATCAAAGGGTGAAAACATAAAACAGCCTTAAAACGGTCCCGTAAGAGTCATGATACCTCGCATGGGACCAATGTGACTCGTAGGAAACGACTGCGTAGTCACGGGGCTCCCGGTTTGAGTGTACGACGTAAATTTGCAAAAAAAATAGACTTGAGCATAAAAACATGCCATCGAAGGGTGAAAATGTAAAACAACCTTAAAACGGTCCCGTAAGAGTCACGAACCCCTCGCACGAGACCAATGTGACTTGTAGGAACCGACCGCGTAGTCACGGGGCTCCCGGTTTGAGTGTACGACATAAATTTGTAAAAAATTAGACTTAAAGCATAAAAACATGCCATCGAAGGGTGAAAACATAAAACAAACTTAAAACTGTCCCGTAAGAGTCACGAACACCTCGCACAGGACCAATGTAACTCATAGGAACTGACCGCGTAGTCACGGGGCTCCCGGTTTGAGTGTACGACGTAAATTTGAAAAAAGTTAGACTTAAGCATTAAAACATGCCATCGAAGGGTGAAAACGCAAAACGAACACAAAACGGTCCCATAGGAGTCACGAACACCTCGCACAGGACCAATGCGACTCGTAGGAACCGATCGCGTAGTCACGGGGCTCCCGGTTTGAGTGTACGACGTAAATTTGCACAAAGTTAGGCTTAAGCATAAAAACATGCCATCGAAGGGTGAAGCCATAAAACGGTCCGGTAAGAGTCACGAACACCTCTCACGGGATTAATGTAACTCATAGAAACCGACCGCGTAGTCACGGGGCTCCCGGTTAGTGTGTACGACGTAAATTTGCAAAAAAATAGACTTTGAGCATAAAAACATGCCATCGAAGGGTGAAAATGTACAACAAGCACAAAACGGTCCGGTAAGAGTAACGAACACCTCGCACAGGACCAATGTGACTCGTAGGAACCGAACGCATAGTAACGGGGATTCCGGGTTGAGTGTACGATGCAAATTTACAAAAAAATAGACTTGAGCATAAAAGCATGCCATCGAAGGGTGAAAACCTAAAATATCCACTAAACGGGCCGGTAAGAGTCACGAACACCTCGCACGGGACCAATGTGACTTGTAGGAACCGATGACATAGTCACGGGGCTCCGGTTTGATTGTACGACGTAAATTTGCAAAAAGTTAGACTCGCATGCCATCAAAGGGTGAAAACGTAAAACAACCTTAAAACGGTCGCGTAAGAGTCATGAACACCTCGCACGGGACCAATGTAACTCGTAGGAACCGATCGCGTAGTCACAGCGCTCCTGGTTAGAGTGTACGGCGTAAATTTGTAAAAAATTAGACTTAAGCATAAAAGCATGCCATCGAAGGGTGAAAACGAAAAATAACCACAAAATCGTCCTGTAAGAGTCACGAACACCTCGTACGGGACCAATGTGAATAGTAGTAACCGAAAGGGTAGTCACAGGGATCTCGGTTTGAGTGTACGGCATAAATTTGTAAAAAGTTAGACTTGAGAATAAAAAAGATGCGATCGAAGGGTGAAAACTTAAAACACCCATAAAATGGTCCCGCAAGAGTCGCGAACATCTCGTATGGGACCAATGTAAGTCATAGGAACCAACCGTGTAGTCACAGCGCTCCCGGTTTGAGTGTACGACATAAATTTACAAAAAGTTAGAATTAAGCATAAAAACATGCCATCGAAGGGTGAAAACATAAAACAAACACAAAACGATCCCGTAAGTGTCACGAACACCTCACACGGGACCAATGCGACTCGTAGGAACCGACCGCGTAGTCACGGGGCTCCCAATTTGAGTGTACGATGTAAATTTGCAAAAAGTTAGACTGAAGCATAAAAACATGCCATCGAAGGGTGAAAACGCAAAACGAACACAAAACGGTCTCGTAAGAGTCACGAACATCTCGCACGGGACCAATGTGAGTCGTAGGAACCGGCCGCGTATATATGTATATATATATATATATATATATATATATATATATATATATATATATATATATGCAGTGTATATATACTGCAGTGTATAGTGTATATATATGCAGTGTACTACAGCGTATATATATATCCTGCATATATATATACAGTGCAGCAGAGTATATATATACTGCATATATATACACTGCAGTATATAATCTGCATATATATGTGTGTATATATATATATATATATATATATATATATATATATATATATATATATATATATATACTGCATATACTATATATACAGTATATATAATGGTATATATATGCATATATATAAAGTGTATATATATATATATATATACTGCATATATACTAGTATATATACTGCTCTGCATATATGTACAGTATATATACGCCTCAAAGAGTACGAGGTTTTTATAATTCACACACACATAATTCCCTTAAACCGAAGTTATTACCCAGCTCATTTTGAGAACCCTGCGTCTGAATTGTCACATTAGCTAGAGCTAGTCTTTTTTTGGCCATAAATACAGCACATTCCATTACATACAACTTGTTATTCTTTTAAATTATGTCTTGAAAAAAAAGAGTGTTGCTAGGCTTACATAACAAAAACTAATTCAATTCATGAAGAATAGATAGACATACCAAGGAATAATACTCTAAACTCAACATTAACGTCTTTTGATAACTTTGAGGCTAACGGGTAGTGGTCATTTCAAAGCTAGTTTGGGTAGAAGGGCCTAGCTAAATGAAACACGATATTTGAATTTAGGACTATAGCAAATAATTTTTATTAAGCATATTTTCCTAATATTTATTCTCATGTTTAACTTTCTATTTTGCGTATATGACCGGTCGATTTCGGTGTTAAAAAAATAATGAAGCAGTCTACTTAGTTTCTATCCATTTAGGGGGAAGTTGGTATTTTCAGTTTTGTGTAGTATGTTGCAATATGATGGATGTGACATAATATGTCACTATATTATACATATCCAGTTAGCATGTTATACATATCCAGTTATGGAGTTTGGGAGGATACTAAAGAAGGGATTAACTAAACGTTCATACTGCATAGGAAGTTATTCCTACAGAAGAGGAGATATTCAAGGCTATTAACAATCTCGTAGGCTTAAAAACATGGCGTTAGAGAATGAGAACTCGAAACAGCCCCCGACCGTCCTCGTGGGTGGCACCAACACCTCCCAAGGGACCAATGTAACTCGTAGGAACTGACCCCGCAGCCGCGGGACTCCCGGTTTGAGAGTACGACGATAATTTGCATATTTCTAGACTTAGGCTTAAAAACATGGCGTTAGAGGGTGAGAACTCAAAACAGCCCCCGAATGGCCCCGTGGGTGGCACAACCACCTCCCACGGGACCAATGTAACTCGTAGGAACTGACCCCGCATCCGCGGGTCTCCCGGTTTGAGAATAAGACGGTAATTTTTATATTTCTAGACTTAGGCTTAAAAGCATGGCGTTAGAGGGTGAGAACTCAAAACAGCCCACGAACGGCCCCATGGGTGGCAGAAACACCTCCCACGGGACCAATGTAACTCGTAGGAACTGACCATGCAGTCACAGGACTCCCGGTTTGAGAGTACGATGATAATTTACATATTTCTAGACTTAGGCTTAAAAACATGGCGTTAGAGGGTGAAATCTCGAAACAGCCCCCGAACGTCCCTGTGGGTGGCACCAACACCTCCCACGGGACAAATGTAACTCGTAGGAACTGACCCCGCAGCCGCAGGACTCCCGATTTGAGAATACGACTATAATTTGCATATTTCAAGACTTAGGCTTAACATGGCGTTAGACGGTGAAAACTCGAAACATCCCCTGTAACAACCCGCATAATTTTGGGCTATTTTAATTAATTTTTGGAAAATGGAGGAAAATAAAGTTTTTGATAAAATTATTTTTATTTCTCAAATATGTTGGTTATTATTTTTAAAGGAGAGAATTTCAAACGGTTTCGAAAACGGAGTTAAAACGGATTTCGTGAATAACAAGTAATTTTCAAGAGTTGTTTTGACTTCCAACTCTTCATTTCTTCGCCTTATTTAAAGGAGTCTTTTGGCTTCCAACTCTTCATTTCTTTGCATTATAAAAGGGAGTCGTGGGCAACCCTTTCAACCTACTTTTGGCACAAATTTTGGCAGCAAATATATTTTATATTCCTCTTCTTTTTATATACACATTGGCCCTTAAGATTTGTGAGTTCCAACCTGAGATTAGAGGTGTTCTTGGGGCTATTTTATTGGAGGTTCTTGGAGGAGATTTTGTAGATCTTTTGTGTTGATCTTGAGGATGTGATCATTGGTTTCTCATCATGGTTTGAGGTATGGGGTTTTACACAATATGCTCCTTAAATCTCGCGAGTGTCATTCTCTTTGATTTCTTGTTAATTGAACTCATATTTTGAATTGTTAAATTCATTGAAATGTGGAAAATAATTGTTGAAATTATTTTGATTCATGTGGTATCATTATATTGTTGATGAGCACGTTGTCATGAGATTTTAATATGGCACGGATGTTGGGCACCCGCCAAAATTCCTGTTTCTCGGGCTATGGCTTGATAAAGCATATATGGATGTGGTGAGGCCTGGTGACCCGGTTAAAGTGTTGTTGAGAAATTATATTGATAAATGCTTTGAGATTTGCATTTTGATTTGAATATTCGTACTCGTGTTGTTACGTTTTATTCGTTGCTAATTCGTATTTGTTGAGCATAATTCCTGTCGTATTGTGTACTTCCCCATATTTTCTTTTAGTGGCAGGTTAGCGCGGATTTGGGAGATATGGATTATTGGAGATTGATTTTAACTTGGATATTTTGGGAAGAATATTCGAGAATATATTTGAGAAGATTGTATTTATTTTGATGTATAGAGCTTTGGACATTTGTATTTTATTTTCGAGTTAGTTGTTGTATGTAATTCGAGAGATTTGGTATTTAATTTGAAGAGATTGAGATTCGTAGTTTCTCTTTCGTTGTTGTGGGACTTAGATGCTATATACCTTTTCACTTGTGGATTTGGATTTATTTTATCGCATTAGCGCTCCGTTCGCTCTCCACGGGCGGGCGGGGTGTTACAGATGGTATCAGAGCATCAGGTTTTAGTGTCCTTTAGGGTCTGTACGGCTTACTGTATTTTCAGCTTAGCGTTCTTTGATGTAGAGCCCTATGTGTAGGATTGTTGATTTCTTTGGTAAGATTCCGTATATATTAGTGAATCTTATTTGTGTTCGGACGGGCTCATACTAGAAGTATGACAGATGAGGGCCATTGGACGGATAACGGAGATCGTACTTAGGAGGTTATGAAGTATGTTCTAGTATGATGACCGTAGTCGAGGTCACCCCTATTATGGAAAATTGAGGAGAGTCATCAGTAGAAGTTCTTGAAATGCGGGGATTGTGTGTGTTACATAACGAAGGTAATAAATTCAAAGGCTTGGGTTTTGGGTTCATTGCGTGGATAACAATTTTTGGATATTCGTTATAAGTTTTGAGATTAGAGGTGAGGAATTATTTTTGGAGACGAAATTATTTTTGGAGATTGTTAGCCTGATTTTTGAGAGTTAGGCATTCGGCGAATTTCGAAGGCAAAATTCCATTGTTAGTGGGGAAGTGTAACAACCCGTGTAATTTTGGGCTATTTTAATTAATTTTTGGAAAATGGAGGAAAATAAGGTTTTTGATAAAATTATTTTTATTGCTCAAATATGTTGGTTATTATTTTTAAAGGCAAGAATTTCAAACGGTTTCGAAAACGTAGTTAAAACGGATTTTGTGAACAACAAGTAATTTTCAAGAGTTGTTTTGACTTTCAACTCTTCATTTCTTTGCCTTATTTAAAGGAGTCTTTTGGCTTCCAACTCTTCATTTCTTTGCATTATAAAAGGGAGTCTTGGGTAACCCTTTTAACCTACTTTTGGCACAAATTTTGGCAGCAAATATATTTTATATTTCTCTTCTTTTTATATACACATTGGCCCTTGATATTTGTGAGTTCCAACCTTAGATTAGAGGTGTTCTTGGGGATATTTTGTTGGAGGTTCTTGGAGGAGCTTTTGTAGATCTTTTGTGTTGATCTTGAGGATGTGATCATTGGTTTCTCATCATGGTTTGAGGTATGGGGTTTTACACAATATGCTCCTTAAATCTCACGAGTGTCATTCTCTTTGATATCTTGTTAATTGAACTCATATTTTGAATTGTTAAATTCATTGAAATGTGGAAAATAATTGTTGAAATTATTTTGATTCATGTGGTATCATTATATTGTTGATGAGCACGTTGTCATGAGATTTTAATATGGCACGGATGTTGGGCACCCGCCAAAATTCCTGTTTCCCGGGCTATGGCTTGATAAAGCATATACGGATGTGGTGAGGCCTGGTGACCCGGTTAAAGTGTTGTTGAGAAATTATATTGATAAATTCTTTGAGATTTGCATTTTGATTTGAATATTCGTAGTCGTGTTGTTACGTTTTATTCGTTGCAAATATATACTTGTTGAGCATAATTCTTGTCATATTGTGTACTTCCCCATATTTTCTTTTAGTGGCAGGTTAGCGCGGATTTGGGCGCTATGGATTATTGGAGATTGATTTTAACTTGGATATTTTGGGAAGAATATTCGAGAATATATTTGAGAAGATTGTATTTATTTTGATGTATAGAGCTTTGGAGATTTGTATTTTATTTTCGAGTTAGTTGTTGTACGTAATTCGAGAGATTTGGTATTTAATTTAAAGAGATTGAGATTTGTAGTTTCTCTTTCGTTGTTGTGGGACTTAGATGCTCTATAACTTGTCACTTGTGGATTTGGATTTATTTTATCTCATTAGTGCTCTGTTCGCTCTCCCCAGGCGGGCGGGGAGTTACACCCCCGAACTGTCCCGTGAGTGGAACCAACACCTCCCACGGGACCAATGTAACTCGTAAGAACTGACCCCGCAGCCGCGGGACTCCCGGTTTGAGAATACGGCGCTAATTTTCATATTTCTTGACTTAGGGTTAAAAACATGGTGTTAGTGGGTGAAGACTCAAAATAGCCCCCAAACTTCCCCGTGGGTGGCACCAACACCTCCTACGGGACCAATGTAACACGTAGGAACTGACCACGCAGCCGCGGGACTCTCGGTTTGAGAGTACGGCGGTAATTTGCATATTTCTACACTTAGGCTTAAAACGTGGCGTTAGAGGGTGAAAACTCAAAACAGCCCTCGAACGTCCCCGTGGGTGGCACCAACACCTCCCACGAGACTAATGTAACTCGTAGGAACATACCCCACAGCTGCGGGTCTCCGGGTTTGAGAGTACGACGGTAATTTGCATATTTCTAGACTTAGGCTTAAAAAATGGCGTTAGTGGGTGAAAATGCGAAACACACCCCGTAGGCCCCGTAGGTGGTACCAACAGCTCCCACGGGACCAATGTGACTTGTAGGAACTGACCGCGCATCCGTGGGACTTCTGGTTTGAGAATTAGACGATAATTTGAATATTTCTAGACTTAGGCTGAAAAACATGGCGTTAGAGGGTGAAAACTCGAAAAAGCCCCCGGACGTCCGTGTGGGTGGCACCAACACCTCCCACGGGGCCAAAGTAACTCGTAGGAACTGACCACGCAGTCGCGGGACTCCCGGTTTGAGAATACGACGATAATTTGCATATTTCTAGACTTAGGCTTAAAAACATAGCATTAAAGGGTGAAAACGTGAAACAACACCCGTACGGCCCCATGGGTGGCAGCAACACCTCCCACGGGACCAATGTGACTCGTTGGAACTGACCGCGCAGCCCCGGGACTCCCGGTTTGAGAACACAATGGTAATTTGAGTATTTTTAGACTTAGGCTTAAAAACATGGCGTTAGAGGGTGAAAACTCAAAACAGCCCCTGAACGTCCCCGTGGGTGGCACCAACACCTCCCACGGGACCACTGTAACTCATAGGAACTGACCCTGCACCCGCGGGTCTCCAGATTTGAGAATACGACAGTAATTTGCATATTTCTAGACTTAGGCTTAAAAACATGGCGTTAGAGGGTGAGAACTCGAAACAACCCACGAACGGCCCCGTGAGAGGCAGCAACACCTCCCACGGGACTAATGTAACTCGTAGGAACTGACCACGTAGCCGCAGGACTCCCGGTTTGAGAGTAGAACAGTAATTTTCATATTTCTTGACTTCGGCTTAAAAATATGGAGTTAGAGGGTGAAAGCTCGAAACAGCCCCCGAACGTCCCCGTGGGTGGCACCAACACCTCCCACGGGACCAATATAACTCGTAGGAACTGAACCCGCAGTCGCGGGACTCTCGGTTTGAGAATACGACGGTAATTTGCATATTTCAAGACTTAGGCTTAACATGGCGTTAGAGGATGAAAATTTGAAACAACCCCCGAACGTCCCCGTGGGTGGCACCAACACCTCCCACGGGACCAATTTAACTCGTGGGAACTGACCTCGCATCCGCGGGACTCCCGGTTTGAGAGTACGACGATAATTTGTATATTTCTTGACTTAGGCTTTAAAACATGGCGTTAGAGGGTAAAAACTTGAAACAGCCCCCGAACGTCCCCTGGGGTGGCACCAACACCTCCCACGGGACCAATGTAACTCGTAGTAACTAACCCCGCAGCCGCTGGACTCCCGGTTTGAGAGTACGATGATAATTTACATATTTCTAGACTTAGGCTTAAAAACATGGCATTAGAGGGTGAAAACTCGAAACAACACCCGTACAGCCTCGTGGGTGGCACCAACACCTCCCACGCGACCAATGTGACTCGTTGGAACTGACCGCGCATCCCTGAGACTCCCAGTTTGAGAATACGATGATAATTTGAATATTTTTAAACTTAGACTTAAAAACATGGCGTTAGAGGGTGAAAACTAGAAATAGCTCCCAACGTCCCCGTGGGTGGCACCAACACCTCCCACGGGACCAATGTAACTCGTAGGAACTGATCCCGCACCCGCGGGTCTCCCGGTTTAAGAATATGACTATAATTTGCATATTTCTAGACTAAGGCTTAAAAACATGGCGTTAGAGGGTGAAAACTCGAAACAACCCCCAAAAGGCCCCGTAGGTGGCATCAACACGTCCCACGGGACCAATGTAACTCGTAAGAACTGATCCTGCAGCCGCGGGACTCCCGATTTGAGAATACGACGCTAATTTGCATATTTCTAGACTTAGACTTAAAGACATGGCATTAGAGGGTGAAAACTCGAAACAGTCCCCGAACGGCCCCGTGGGTGGCACCAACACCTCCCACGGGACCATTGTAAATAGTGGGAACTGACCCCGCAGCCGCGGGACTCCCGGTTTGAGAGTACGACGATAAATTTTTTATTCATTGACTTAGGCTTTAAAACATGGCGTTAGAGGGTGAAAACTCAAAACAGCCTTTGAACGTCCCCGTGGGTGGCACAAACACCTCCCACGGGACCAGTGTAACTTGTAATAATAGACCCCGCAGCCATGAAACTACCGGTTTGAGAGTACGACGGTAATTTGCATATTTCTAGACTTAGGCTTAGAAACATGGCGTTAGAGGGTGAAAACTCGAAACAGCCCCCGAACGTCCCCGTGGGTGGCACCAACACCTCCCACGGGACCAATGTGACTCGTAGGAACTTACCACACAACCGCAGAACTCTCGGTTTGAGAATACGATGGTAATTTTCATAATTTAAGACTTAGGCTTAACATGGCGTTAGAGGGTGAAAACTCGAAACAGCCCCCGAACGGCCCCGTGAGTGGCACCAAAACCTCCCACGAGACCATTGTAACTCGTAGGAACTGACCACGAGGCCGCGGGACTCCCGGTTTGAGAATACGATGCTAATTTGTATATTTCTTGACTTATGGTTGAAAACATGGCGTTAGAGGGTGAAAACTCGAAACAGCCCCCGAACGTCCCCGTGGGTGGCACCAACACCACCTATGGGACCAATGTGACACTTAGGAACTGACCACGTAGCTGCGGGACTCTCGGTTTGAGAGTGCGATGGAAATTTGCATATTTATGCACTTAGGCTTAAAAACTTGGAGTTAGAGGGTGGAAACTCGAAACAACCACCCAACATCCCTGTAGGTGGCACCAACACCTCCCACGGGACCAATGTAACTCGTAGGAACTGACCCCGCAGCTGCGGGTCTCTCGGTTTGAGAGTATGACGGTAATTTTCATATTTCTAGACTTAGGCTTAAAAACATGGCGTTAGTGGGTGAAAACTCGAAACAGCCCCCGTAGGGCCCCGTGGGTGGTACCAATACCTCCCACGGGACCAATGTGACTTGTAGTAACTGACCGCGGAACCGCGGGACTCCCAGTTTGAGAATTAGACGATAATTTGCATATTTCTAGACTTAGGCTTAAAAACATGGCGTTAGAGGGTGAAAACTCGAAACAGCCCCCAAATGTCCCTGTGGGTGGCACCAACACCTCCCACGGGGCCAATGTAACTCGTTGGAACTGACCACGCAGCTGCGGGACTCCCGGCTTGAGAATACGACGGTAATTTGCATATTTCTAGACTTAGGCTTAAAAAGATGGCGTTAGAGGTTGAAAATGCGAAACAACACCCGTACGACCCCGTGGGTGGCACCAACACCTCCCACGGGACCAATGTGACTCGTTGGAACTGACCGTGCAGCCCCGGGACTCCCAGTTTTAGAATACGACGGTAATTTTAATATTTTTAGACTTAGGCTTAAAAACATGGCGTTAGAGGGTGAAAACTCGAAACAACCCCTGAACGTCCCCGTGGGTGGTACCAATACCTCCCACGGGACCAATGTAGCTCGTAGGAACTGAACCCGCACCCGTGGTTCTCTCGGTTTGATAATACGACGGTAATTTGTATATTTATCGACTTATACTTAAAAACATGGCGTTAGAGGGTGAGAACTCGAAACAGCCCACGAACGGCCCCGTGGGTGGCAGTAAGACCTCCCACGGGACCAATGTAACTCGTAGGAACTCACCATGCAGCCGCAGGACTCCCGCTTTGATAGTATGACGGTAATTTGAATATTTCTAGACTTAGGCTTAAAAACATGGCGTTAGAGAGTGAAAACTCGAAACAGCCCCCGAACGTCCCCGTGGGTGGCACCAACACCTCCCACGGGACAAATGTTACTCGTAGGAACTGACCCCGCAGCCACAGGACTCCCAATTTGAGAATACGACGGTAATTTTCATATTTCAAGACTTAGGCTTAACATGGCGTTAGAGGGTGAAAACTCAAAACAGCACCCGAACTGCCCCGTGGGTGGCACTAACACCTCCCACGGGACCAATGTAACTCTTAGGAACTGACCTCGCAACCGCAGGACTCCCGGTTAGAGAGTACGGCGATAATTTGCATATTTCTTGACTTAGGCTTTAAAACATGGCGTTAGAGGGTGAAAACTCAAAACAGCCCCCGAATGTCCCCGTGGGTGACACCAACACCTCCCACGGGACCAATGAAACCCGTAGTAATTGACCCCACAGCCGCGGGACTCCCGGTTGTAACACCCTTCCCGCCCGGGGAGAGCGAACGGAGCACTAATGCGATAAAATAAATCCAAATCCTCAAGTGGCAATGTATAGAGCATCTAAATAAACCCACAATAATATAAATCCGTTAATCTCAATCTCTTCGAATACAACAAGTCTCCCGAATAAATACAACATCTAACTCGAAAAATAAAATACAAATCTCCAAAGCTCTATACATCAAAATAATACAAATCTTTCCCAAACAATCCTCGCTAAAATCAATCTCGATAGCGCCCAAAAATCCGCGCTAACCTGCCACTAAAAGAAAATATGGGGAAGTACACAATACGACAAGAAAGATGCTCAACAAATATATGTTAGCGATGAATAAAACGTAACAACACGAGTACGAATATTGAAATCAAAATGCAAATCTCAAAGGATTTATCAATATAATTTCTCAACAACACTTTAACCGGGTCACCAGGCCTCACCACATCCGTATATGCTTTATCAAGCCATAACCCGGGAAATAGGAATTTTAGCGGGTACCCAACATCTGTGCCATATTAAAATCTCATGAGAACGTGCTCATCAACAATATAATGATACCACATGAATCAAAATAATTTCAACAATTATTTTCCAGATTTCAATGAATTTATCAATTCAAATATGAGAACAATTAACAAGAATTCAAAGAGAATGACACTCGCGAGATTTAAGGAGCATATTGTGTAAAACCCCATACCTCAAACCATGATGAGAAACCAATGATCACATCCTCAAGATAAACTCAAAATATCTACAAAAAATCCTCCAAGAACCTCCAACAAAATAGCCCCAAGAACACCTCTAATCTAAGGTTGGAACTCACAAATCTCAAGGTCCAAAGTATAATTAAAAAGAAGAGGAATATAAATATATTTGCTGTCAAAATTTGTGCCAAAAGTAGGTTAAAATAGTTGCCCACGACTCCCTTTTATAATGCAAAGAAATGAAGAGTTGGAATCCAAAAGACTCCTTTAAATAAGGCAAAGAAATGAAGAGTTGGAAGTCAAAACAACTCCAAGAGTTAAAAACATTTAAAAATCATTTTAAAATCCGTTTTAACTCCGATTTCAAAACCGTTTGAAATTCTTGCCTTTAAAAATAATAACCAACATATTTGAGCAATAAAAATAATTTTATCAAAAACTTTATTTTCCTCAATTTTCCAGAAATTAATTTAAATAGCCCAAAATTACGCGGGTTGTTACACTTCCCCTCTAACAATGGAATTTCACCCTCGAAATTCACCGAATGCCTAACTCTCAAAAATCAGGCTAACAATCTCCAAAAATAATTTCGTCTCCAAAAATAATTTCCTCACATCTAATCTCGAAACCTAACACGAATATCACCTAAAATTTGCTATCTCCAAAAATTGTTAACCACGCAATGAACCCAAAACTCAAGCCCCGAGGGTTGCCGTATACCTAAGCTCTGATACCATTTGTAACACCCCGCATGCCCGGGGAGAGCGAACGGAGCGCTAATATGATAAAATAAATCCAAATCCTCAAGTGGCAATGTATAGAGCATCTAAATAAACCCACAATAATATAAATCCGTTAATCTCAATCTCTTCAAATACAACAAGTCTCCCGAATAAATACAACATCTAACTCGAAAAATAAAATACAAATCTCCAAAGATCTATACATCAAAATAATACAAATCTTTCCCAAATAATCCTCGCTAAAATCAATCTCCATATCGCCCAAAAATTCGCGCTAACCTGCCACTAAAAGAAAATATGGGGAAGTACACAATACGACAAGAAAGATGCTCAACAAATATATGTTAGCGATGAATAAAACGTAACAAAATGAGTACGAATATTGAAATCAAAATGCAAATCTCAAAGGATTTATCAATATAATTTCTCAACAACACTTTAACCGGGTCACCAGGCCTCACCACATCCGTATATGCTTTATCAAGCCATAACCCGGGAAACCGGAATTTTGGCGGGTGCCCAACATCCGTGCCATATTAAAATCTCATGAGAACGTGCTCATCAACAATATAATGATACCACATGAATCAAAATAATTTCAACAATTATTTTCCAGATTTCAATGAATTTATCAATTCAAATATGAGATCAATTAACAAGAATTCAAAGAGAATGACACTCGCGAGATTTAAGGAGCATATTGTGTAAAACCCCATACCTCAAACCATGATGAGAAACCAATGATCACATCCTCAAGATCAACTCAAAATATCTACAAAAACTCCTCCAAGAACCTCCAACAAAATAGCCCCAAGAACACCTCTAATCTAAGGTTGGAACTCACAAATCTCAAGGTCCAAAGTATAATTAAAAAGAAGAGGAATATAAAATATATTTGCTGCCAAAATTTGTGCCAAAAGTAGGTTAAAACGGTTGCCCATGACTCCCTTTTATAATGCAAAGAAATGAAGAGTTGGAATCCAAAAGACTCCTTTAAATAAGGCAAAGAAATGAAGAGTTGGAAGTCAAAACAACTCCAAGAGTTAAAAATATTTAAAAATCATTTTAAAATTCGTTTTAACTCCAATTTCAAAACCGTTTGAAATTCTCGCCTTTAAAAATAATAACCAACATATTTGAGCAATAAAAATAATTTTATCAAAAACTTTATTATCCTTAATTTTCCAGAAATTAATTTAAATAGCCCAAAATTATGCGGGTTGTTACACCGGTTTGAGAGTACGACGGTAATTTGCATATTTCTAGACTTAGGTTTAAAAACATGGCATTAGAGGCTGAAAACTCAAAACAGCCCCCGAACGTCCCCGTGGGTGGCACCAACACCTCCCACGGGACCAATGTGACTCGTAGGAACTGACCACGCAGCCACGAAACACCCGGTTTGAGAATACGACGATAATTTGCATATTTCAAGATTTAGTCTTAACATGATGTTAGGGGGTGAAAACTCGAAACAGCCCCCAAACGGCCCCGTGAGTGGCACCAATACCTCCCACGGGACCAATGTAACTCATAAGAACTGACCCCGCAGCCGTGGGACTCCCGGTGTGACAACCCGAATATAATTTTGATAAATTATATTTAAATCATGTTTATATTTTGTGATATGAATAATGTATTATTAGTATATCTAATATTAAGTGCTTATGTTTAGTCTAATCCTACTTTCATAAATCATGAAATGTCGAGTTATGTACGAACACAAGATTTGGTTATTTTCGATAGAAATGTTCCTGTTTAAGACTAGTTTTGACCATTGTAACATTATAATTGACTTGAGGTGAAAACTACATAGTTGTAGACATGTGAGTTAGGGTCGTAACACAACAAACGGTGCATCAAACGGATGCTCGAGGAAGAAGTTAGGTCGAAATTACGAGAAGGGGTAAATATGTCAATTCCCTTAAGTGGTAAATTGTCTTTTGATTGGTTGGCTTGGGAGGCAGCCTTGGCCGACCTTATACCCTTGAAAAATCCTTATCTTTCAGCCAAAACCAGCCATGAAAGGGTTTTAAGCTTAGGGAAAGAGAAATTAGAAGTTAAGGAAGAAAAGTAAGGAGAAAAAGTGTAGAAAAATCCGTAGAAATTACGTAAAAAGCCCTGAAGGTAATCCTAATTGTAATTCTTGTTATTTATCTTATATTACTGATTTATATGATATAAATCATCATAATTTTACGAAAGTTTCAGCCCTTTATATATATGTATGGTTAGATGCAAGCTTATGTTAAGTTGAGTGTAGAAACCCTTAAAATTGCTTTGTGTTGAAACCCCTTGTATTCAAATCTGCATATCTCTTTGTGTGATTACTGGAATTGAGAAATTAAAATTGAAAATGAAAGTATACTCATATATTCATATAATATCTGAAAATTAGAATTTATCTCCTTGTGGTTAGGCCGTAATGATGATTTCAAGTTGGTACATAGATGCTGTTTGTATCTTTGATTTCGGTATGCCCTGAGTTTGGTCAAGATTTTGAGATAGAAAATGAAGTCCAAATATTATGAAACTTTAATTATGTACTATTCAGTATGTATACTGAAAGTGTGTTGAAAATCATGGAAAGTTATGCTTTATAAAAATTATGAAAATTCTGGGAATTCGAAGGATCAATAGAGGAGCTTGTAGGGCAGATTTATTGTGTTGTAGAGAAATGGTCATAACTTGCCCTAGGAAGCTTGAAAAATTACACCGTCACTTGTACTGGATAATATATTCATATATTTTTTCATATTGATAAGTTTGGACCCCTGCATTTATACAATTTAGAAATATAGGATGGTTAAGTATGTATGACAATAATTTCAGGCCATATTGGATACCCCTTAAATGAATGTTTGTATTTCGTCCTTACGAAGGGTACTTTGAGTACATGTTTCATGTGTATATACATTGACAAGTATAATTCATATTTACTTGACTTTGTTTATAAATTACTTATAAGGTATTTCTTACGGTTGAATGTCCGTAACCTTATCAACATGTATATCATTGTTTTGCCTTTACCTATGTTTTATGGAATGTGACTTAATTGGAATTATATTGTTGATGTATAGTCATGGAAAGTTACATAATTATGTTAGGATAATATTTATGATTGAGGTTCAGTACTGATCTAGTTGGATTGACAGGTGTAAGGTCTAATAAACCCAGTTCAGCTCCACCAGAAGGAAACCTGGATACGTAGTTGACAACCCAAGGTGAGTGTACTCACTAGAATGATGTATTTGTATACTGTTACAAATGTGATCATAATGTTATGAATATAAAATTGTTCATTTCAATTTAACAAAATGAGGGGTTACTCCTCGACCAGGAATGGGGGAGATTTGTCTATTAATGACAAGGGGTTACTCCTCGACCAGGAATGGGGGAGAATTGTCTATTTAGACAAGATATGTGAATCATGATTCAGAAAAGTTGGTCACTCATTATGAATGAGACGGATAAGTTAATACATAATTATATGGACATGATTTATTGCATTTAAATTCATGCAATAGTATAGTAGTGATACATTCACTGGGCTATTTTTCTCATGATTCCTATGTTCACATTTTTCAGGAAACGCGATGTCACTGCCAAATCTAGGAGGTCGGGTTGGGTTAGCCAGGAATGGGAGAAACAATGATTTTGTGTAAATGTAAATGATGTAATTAAGTTAACTTATCCTTTAAGAAAGTTTTATGGGCATGACTACTTTGATGTTGTAAAAAGGTTTTCAGTTATATGGCTTTACAATGATGACTCTGAAATCAAAACTCGTGTTTATGGTTTGGTTAGATTAATTATGGTTTGACTCATTTTGACTTCCAGACTTAATTATAAGTAATTGGGTTGGGGTGTGTCAGCTTTTGGTATCAGAGCCTAGGTTTTAGAGGTTCTGGAGTGAGAAGAGTCTAGATTTGGCAGTGAAATTCAGAAATATATTTTATTTGATACTAACGATCATGTTAGGAAAGATATGTATATCTGGATGTTGTTATATCTTTGATTCATTTCAGATATAAAAGAATGGAACGAGGGAATGTTAATGAGAGAATAGAAGATGAGGCTTCAAATATGGCAGCGGAAGCAGAGGTTGAACAACCTGTTGATGGATATGTAGAACCTGACCCGGAACAATTGACAGACATGCAAAAATTGGCACGTGCTATGACTTTAATGGCAGAGCAGCAAGCTAGATTTATGGCTCCGATGGAAGCACAACAGGCCAGGCAACTGGAGGCACAAGCATTGGCCAGTTCTCAGGAGGTTATACACCGGGAATAAAGGAGTACTTCACATGAGAAATTTATTAAAATGAATCCACCTCCATTTGAAGGAGCAGTTGATCCAGCAGAGGCAGAAGTCTGGGTTAAAGAGATTGAAATTTTTTTGGGGTAATGAGAATACCTGACAATCAACGAGTGACCTTGGCGACGTATATGCTAAGAGGAGAAGCTAAGTACTGGTGGGATGCCACAAAACATTTGTTGATTACTACAGGAGGTGGGAATGTGATCTCATGGGATGCTTTTGTTAAAGCCTTGTATGATAAGTATTTTCCTCCGATGTATCAAAAACCAAAGGAGAAAGAATATTTCCTGTTGAATCAGGGGAGTATGACAGTTAGAGAATACGAAGCTAAACTTACAGCTTTATCTCGATTTGCTTCGAGGTTTATACGGAATGAGGAAGATATGTGCAGTCGATTTCTCGATGGGCTTGAGTTAGTCATTAATTCACGGTTGTCGGCTTTAGAGACTGTTAATTATTCAGCCTTGGTAAACAAAGCCATGTTGGTAGAAAGGGACATGAATGAAGCTAGAGGGAATCGAGAACAAGGTGTAAAGAGAAGCAGATTTGATCCAAATTATCAAAAGAGTAGTGGTACAGAATATTCGAGGTTTGGAGGGCAGAAATTCCAACAGGGTAGAGGTGGAAGTAGTTTGCAAAGGGGTGAGGCTAGTGGTGGAAGAGGTTCAGGAGTTTCAGCACAAGGAGATGCTAATGTTTGTTTCTTTTGTGAGTCATCGGGTCATATAAAGAGAAATTGCCCAAAGTTACTGAATATAAAATGTTTCAACTGTCACCAAAAGGGTCATCTGAGAAAGAATTGTCCTATGTGGGCAAGAACAGTTTCAGTCAGTAGTGTGGGGCCTCATAAAGGATCTTCTCGAGGCAGTGCCACCAGGGGGAGAGGTACAGAACAAGCAACTGGATCGAGGGCAGGAGGAAGAGTGTTTGCGATGACGCTACAAGATGCCCATGTTACCCCGGAAGTGGTTATAGGTAAACTTTCTATTGCAAATAAAGATTTATATGCACTCATTGATCCTGGATCTACGCATTCATTTGTGGCATTACATATTATTTTATACTTGGGTAGACCATATTCATTTCTCAATTGTGCCTTATATATTTCTATCCCAATGGAAAGTGTGATTCTGGTTGAGCATGTTTATAAAAATTGTGTCTTACGAATGGGTGAGCGAGATTTCTATGTTGATTTGATACCGTTGGCCATTCGAGATTTTGATATTATATTGGGGATGGATTGGTTATCATCATACCATGCTTCCATTGATTTTTTTCGCAAAGAAGTTACATTTCATTTGGCTGGTGAACCCGAGTTCCAATTTACAGGGGAAAGGAATGTTGTCCCTACTTGTCTCATCTCAGCAATTAAGAGCAGAAAGTTATTGAGTAAGGGTTGTATAGGGTATTTAGCGTATGTGGTTGATGTTAGTAAGGAAGCACTTAAAGTTGAAGATATACCAGTGGTTAGAGAGTTTTCTGATGTCTTCCCAGAGGAATTGCCAGGATTGCCACTCGATAGGGAAGTAGAGTTTTCTATTGAATTAATTCCAGGTACTGGTCCAATTTCTCTTTCTCCATATAGAATGGCACCAGTGGAGTTGAAAGAATTAAAAGTGCAATTACAAGATCTGATAAGCAGAGGTTTCATTCGGCCTAGTGTTTCGCCATGGGGAGCACCAGTGTTATTTGTGAAAAAGAAAGATGGGACAATGCGATTATGTATTGATTATCAACAGTTGAATAAGGTGACCATTAGAAATATGTACCCTCTACCTCGTATCGATGACTTGTTTGACCAATTACAGGGGGCCACTGTATTTTTGAAGATTGATTTGAGATCGGGTTACCATTAACTGAAAGTGAAGGATTGTGATATTTCCAAAACAGCTTTTCGGACTCGATATGGGCACTATGAGTTTTTGGTGATGCCTTTTGGATTGACTAATGCTCTGGCAGTTTTTATGGATTTGATGAATCGGTTATTCCACCCTTTCATTGATTCATTTGTGATAGTATTCATAGATGATGTGTTGATTTACTCGCGTAGTATGGAGGAACATGAGAAACATTTGAGACTCGTATTGCAGATTTTGAGAGAGAAGAAATTATTTGCTAAATTCAACAAGTGTGAGTTTTAGTTGAATGAAATTGTGTTTTTAGGGCACGTTGTCTCAGGAGATGGGATATATGTTGATCCAAGGAAGGTGGAAGCAATTGTTGAATGGGAGAGTCCTAAGAATGTGACAGAAATTAGGAGTTTCCTAGGATTGGCAGGTTACTATCGCAGATTCATTAAGGGATTTTCAGCAATAGCATTACCATTGACAAAGTTGACCCGTAAAGAAGTGAAGTTTGTGTGGGATGAAGAATGCGAAAGGAGTTTTAAAGAATTAAAGAAGCAGTTGGTTTCAACCCCTATACTTGCTATTCCATGTGGGAATGAGTCTTTTGTGATCTATACAGACGCTTCATTTCAGGGGTTAGGATGTGTTCTTATGCAGAATGGGAAGGTAATAGCATATGCTTCGAGACAATTAAAGACGCGTGAACGAAACTACCCTACACACGATCTGGAGCTAGTAGCCATTATTTTTGCTTTAAAGTTGTGGAGACATTACTTGTATGGAGAAACTTGTGAGATATTTACAGATCATCAAAGTTTGAAATACTTATTCACACAAAAAGAATTGAATTTGAGACAGAGGCGTTGGATAGAGCTGATTAAAGACTATGACTGTACCATTCATCATCACCTTGGGAAGGCCAATGTAGTAGCAGATGCTTTGAGTCGAAAATCATCAGGGATTCTTGGTTGCATACGGTGTGCTCGTGTTGGAAATATTCTTAACTTGGCATTGATGGGGATTGAATTGAAGTTTTCAAAAAGTGGAGGATTATTAGCACATGTCACAGTGAGACCTTTATTGGCCCAACGCATACGAAATTTGCAGACCAGTGATCCATTCCTTGAGAAGAAGAAACAAGAAGTTCGGGATGGTAGAGAGAGTGACTTTGAGATTAAGAATGATGAATCGTTGTGTTATAAAAATAGAATTTGTGTACCAAATGACCCACCCTTAAAGAAGGATATATTAGAAGAGGCACATAGTTCTATTTACTCTATGCATCCGGGAGCTACCAAAATGTACAGAGATTTGAAGGAGTATTATTGGTGGAACAATATAAAGCGTGAGATTGCAGAATTCGTAGCTAAATGTTTAGTATGCCAGCAAGTAAAAGCATAGCATCAGAAGCCGACATGATTATTGCAGTCTTTGCTTATTCCAGAATGGAAGTGGGAGCATATAACGATGGATTTTGTTACGAGATTACCACAGTCACCAAAGGGGCATGATTCTATTTGGGTGATTGTAGACCGATTGACGAAGTCAACTCATTTTCTTCCAGTTAAGACCACCTACACTGTTGACAAGTATGCACGTATATATGTTGATGATATTATCCGTTTACATGGGGCACCAGTGTCAATTGTATCAGATAGAGATCCAACGTTCACTTCTAAGTTTTGGCCTCGTTTACAGAATGCCATGGGCACAAGTTTGAAGTTCAGCACTGCATTTCATCCACAAACCAATGGGCAATCTGAAAGGACAATTCAAATATTAGAAGACATGTTACGGGCTTGTGTATTTGACTTCAATTGTAGTTGGGATGATCATTTTCCATTGATCGAATTTTCGTATAATAATAGTTATCAGTCCACCATTGGTATGGCTCCTTATGAAGATTTATATGGGAGGAGATGTAGGACGCCTTTGTGTTGGGATGAAGTAGGTGAAAGAAAAATTTTGGGTCCGGAATTGATAGATATGACAACTGAAAAGATCAAAATGATTCGGGAACGGATAAAGATAGCGCAAAGCAGGCAGAAATTTTATGCAGATAAGACGAAGCATCCATTGGAATTTCAGAAGGGAGATTTTGTATTCTTGCGTATTTCACCGTGGAAAGGCGTTATGAGATTTGGCAAAAAGGGGAAACTAAGTCCAAGATACATTGGACCATATGAAGTGTTGGAAAGAATTGGGCCCCTGGCTTATAGACTAGCATTACCTCCAGATTTATCCCGTTTACATGATGTGTTTCATGTATCGATGCTTCGTAAGTATTTGGAGGATCCATCTCATCAGTTGAAAACTCAACCAATTGAACTGAAGGAAGACTTGTCGTACATCGAGGAACCATTGGAAATTATTGATCGTAAGGAGAAGGTATTGAGGAATAAAGTTATTCACTTAGTTAAAGTTATGTGGATGAGCCATGGAGTTAAAGAAGCAACTTGGGAAACGGAGGATAGCATGAAGAAACAGTATCCCCATTTGTTTGGTAAGTGACCTTTATATTAAATTTCGGGGACGAAATTTTCTAAGGGGGGGGAAGTTGTGACAACCCGAATATAATTTTGATAAATTATATTTAAATCATGTTTATATTATGTGATATGAATAATGTATTATTAGTATATCTAATATTAAGTGCTTATGTTTAGTCTAATCCTACTTTCATAAATCATGAAATGTCGAGTTATGTACGAACACAAGATTTGGTTATTTTTGATAGAAATGTTCCTATTTAAGACTAGTTTTGACCATTGTAACATTATAATTGACTTGAGGTGAAAACCACATAGTTGTATACATGTGAGTTAGGGTCGTAACACAACAAACGGTGCATCAAACGGATGCTCAAGGAAGAAGTTAGGTCGAAATTACGAGAAGGGGTAAATATGTCAATTCCCTTAAGTGGTAAATTGTCTTTTATTAAACCAAATGGTTTAATTTGATTGGTTAGCTTGGGAGGCAGCCTTGGCCGACCTTATACCCTTGAAACATCCTTATCCTTCAGCCAAAACCAGCCATGAAAGGGTTTTAAGCTTAGGGAAAGAGAAATTAGAAGTTAAGGAAGAAAAGTAAGGAGAAAAAGTGTAGAAAAATCCGTAGAAATTACGTAAAAAGCCCTGAAGGTAATCCTAATTGTAATTCTTGTTATTTATCTTATATTACTGATTTATATGATATAAATCATCATAATTTTACGAAAGTTTCAGCCCTTTATATATATGTATGGTTAGATGCAAGCTTATGTTAAGTTGAGTGTAGAAACCCTTAAAATTACTTTGTGTTGAAACCCCTTGTATTCAAATCTGCATATCTCTTTGTGTGAATACTGGAATTGAGAAATTAAAATTGAAAATGAAAGTATACTCATATATTCATATAATATCTGAAAATTAGAATTTATCTCCTTGTGGTTAGGCCGTAATGATGATTTCCAGTTGGTACACAGTTGCTGTTTGTATCCTTGATTTCGGTATGCCCTGAGTTTGGTCAAGATTTTGAGATAGAAAATGAAGTCCAAATATTATGAAACTTTAATTATGTACTATTCAGTATGTCTACTGAAAGTGTGTTGAAAATCATGGAAAGTTATGCTTTATAAAAATTATGAAAATTCTGGGAATTCGAAGGATCAATAGAGGAGCTTGTAGGGCAGATTTATTGTGTTGTAGAGAAATGGTCATAACTTGCCCTAGGAAGCTTGAAAAATTACACCGTCACTTGTACTGGATAATATATTCATATATGTTTTCATATTGATAAGTTTGGACCCCTGCATTTATACAATTTAGATATATAGGATGGTTAAGTATGTATGACAATTATTTCAGGCCATATTGGATACCCCTTAAATGAATGTTTGTATTTCGTCCTTACGAAGGGTACTTTGAGTACATGTTTCATGTGTATATACATTGACAAGTATAATTCATATTTACTTGACTTTGTTTATAAATTACTTATAAGGTATTTCTTACGGTTGAATGTCCGTAACCTTATCAACATGTATATCATTGTTTTGCCTTTACCTATGTTTTATGGAATGTGACTTAATTGGAATTATATTGTTGATGTATAGTCATGGAAAGTTACATAATTATGTTAGGATAATATTTATGATTGAGGTTCAGTACTGATCTAGTTGGATTGACAGGTGTAAGGTCTAATAAACCCAGTTCAGCTCCACCAGAAGGAAACCTGGATACGTAGTTGACAACCCAAGGTGAGTGTACTCACTGGAATGATGTATTTGTATACTGTTACAAATGTGATCATAATGTTATGAATATAAAATTTTTCATTTCAATTTAACAAAATGAGGGGTTACTCCTCGACCAGGAATGGGGGAGATTTGTCAATTAATGACAAGGGGTTACTCCTCGATCAGGAATGGGGGAGAATTGTCTATTTAGATAAGATATGTGAATCATGATTCAAAAAAGTTGGTCACTCATTATGAATGAGCCGGATAAGTTAATACATAATTATATGGACATGATTTATTGCATTTAAATTCATGCAATAGTATAGTAGTGATACATTCACTGGGCTATTTTGCTCATGATTCCTATGTTCACATTTTTCAGGAAACGCGATGTCACTGCCAAATCTAGGAGGTCGGATTGGGTTAGCCAGGAATGGGAGAAACAATGATTTTGTGTAAATGTAAATGATGTAATTAAGTTAACTTATCCTTTAAGAAAGTTTTATGGGCATGACTACTTTGATGTTGTAAAAAGGTTTTCAGTTATATGGATTTACAATGATGACTCTGAAATCAAAACTCGTGTTTATGGTTTGGTTAGATTAATTATGGTTTGACTCACTTTGACTTCCAGACTTAATTATAAGTAATTGGGTTGGGGTGTGTCACCCGGTTTGAGAATACGACGCTAATTTTCATATTTCTTAACTTAGGGTTAAAAACATGGCGTTAGTGGTGGAAAACTCGAAACAACCGCCGAACATGCCCGTGGGTGGCACCAACACCTCCTGAGGGACCAATGTAACATGAAGTAACTGACCACGTAGCCGTGGGACACCCGGTTTTAGAGTTCGACGGTAATTTGCATATTTATACACTTAGGCTTAAAAGCATGGCGTTAGAGGGTGAAAATGCGAAACAGCCCCTGAACGTCCCCTTGGGTGGCACCAACACCTCCCACGGGACCAATGTAACTCGTAGGAACTGACCCCATAGCTGTGGGTATCCCGGATTGAGAGTACAACGGTAATTTGCATATTTCTAGACTTAGGCTTAAAAATAAGGCGTTAGTGGGTGAAAACGCGAAACAGCACTCGTAGGGCTCCGTGGGTGGTACCAACACCTCCCACGGGACCAATATGACTTGTAGGAACTGACCGCGTAGCCGCGGGACTCCCGGTTTGAGAATTATATGATAATTTGCATATTTCTAGACATAGGCTTAAAAACATGGCGTTAGAGAGTGAAAACTCGAAACAGCCCCCGAACGTCCCTGTGGCTGGCACCAACACCTCCCACGGGGCCAATGTAACTCGTAGGAACTGACCACGCAGCCGTGGGACTCCCGGTTTTAGAATACGACGGTAATTTGCGTATTTCTAGACTTAGGCTTAAAAACATGTCGTTAGGGGGTGAAAACGCGAAACAACACCCGTACGGCCCCGTGGATGGTACCATCACCTCCCACGGGACCAATATGACTTGTTTGAACTGACCGCGCATCCCCGAGACTCCCGGTTGGAGAATATGATGGTAATTTGAATGTTTTAAGACTTAGGCTTAAAAACATGGCGTTAGAGGGTAAAAACTCGAATCAGCCCCCGAACGTCCCCGTGGGTGGCACCAACACCTCCCACGGGACCAATGTAACTCGTAGGAGCTGACCCTGCACCCGCAGGTCTCCCGATTTGAGAATACGACAGTAATTTTCATATTTCTAGACTTAGGCTTAAAAACATGGCATTAGAGGGTGAGAACTCAAAACAGCGCACAAACGGCCCCGTGAGTCGCAGCAACACCTCCCACGGGACCAATGTAACTCGTAGGAACTGACCACGCAGCCGCAGGGCTCCCGGTTTGAGAGTACGACGATAATTTGCATATTTCTTTACATAGGCTTAAAAACATGGCGTTAGAGGCTGAAAACTCGAAGCAGCCCCCGAACGTCCCCGTGGGTGGCACCAACACCTCCCACGGGACTAATGTAACTCGTAGGAACTCACCCCGCAGCCGCAGGACTCTCGATTTGAGAATACCTTGGTAATTTGCATATTTCAAGACTTAGGCTTAACATGGTGTTAGAGGGTGAAAACTCGAAACAGCCTCCGAACGGCCCCGTGGGTGGCACCAACACCTCCCACGGGACCAATGTAACTCATGGGAACTGACCCCACAGCCGTGGGACTCTCGGTTTGAGAGTACGATGATAATTTGTATAATTCTTGACTTATGCTTTAAAACATGGCGTTAGAGGGTGAAAACTCGAAACAGCCCCCGAACGTCCCTGTGGGTGGCACCAACACCTCCCACGGGACCAATGTAACTCGTAGTAACTGGCCCCGCAGCCGCGGAACTACCGGTTTGAGAGTACGATGGTAATTTGTATATTTTTAGACTTAGGCTTAAAAATATGGCGTTAGAGGGTGAAAAATCGAAACAGCACCCGTACGGCCCCGTGGGAGGCACCGACACCTCCCACGGGACCAATGTGACTCGTTGGAACTGACCGTGTAGCCCCGAGACTACCAGTTTGAGAATACGATGATAATTTGAATAGTTTTAGACTTAAGCTTAAAAACATGGCGTTAGAGGGTGAAAACTCAAAACAGCCCCCGAACGTCCCTGTGGGTGGCACCAACACCTCCCACGGGACCAATGTAACTCGTAGGAACTGACCTCGTACCCACGGGTCTCCCAGTTTGAGAATAAGATGGAAATTTGCATATTTCTAGACTTAGGCTTAAAAATATGGCGTTAGAGGGTGAAAACTCGAAACAGCCCCCGAACTGCCCGTGGGTGGCACCAACACGTCCCACGGGACCAATGTAACACGTAGGAACTGACTCCGCAGCCGCGGGTCTCCCAGTTTGAGAATATGACAGTAATTTGCATATTTCTAGACTTAGGCTTAAAAACATGACGTTAGAGGGTGAAAACTCGAAACAGCCCCCGAACGGCCCCGTGGGTGGCACCAACACCTCCCACGGGATCAACGTAACTCATGGGAACTGACCCCGCAGCCGCCGGACTCCCGGTTTGAGAGTACGATGATAATTTGTATATTTCTTGACCTAGGCTTTAAAACATGGCGTTAGAGGGTGAAAACTCGAAACAGCCCCCGAACGTCCCCGTGGGTGGCACCAACGCCTCCCACAGGACCAATGTGACTCGTTGGAATTGACCGCGCAGCCCCGAGACTCCCGATTTGAGAATACGACGATAATTTGAATATTTTTAAACTTAGGTTTAAAAACATGGCGTTAGAGGGTGAAAACTCGAAACAGCCCCGAACGTCCCTGTGGGTGCCACCAACACCTCCCACGGGACCAATGTGACTCGTTGGAATTGACCGCGCAGCCCCGAGACTCCCGATTTGAGAATACGACGATAATTTGAATATTTTTAAACTTAGGTTTAAAAACATGGCGTTAGAGGGTGAAAACTCGAAACAGCCCCGAACGTCCCTGTGGGTGCCACCAACACCTCCCACGGGACCAATGTGACTCGTTGGAATTGACCGCGTAATCCCGAGACTCCCGGTTTGAGAATACGACGGTAAGTTGAATATTTTTAGACTTAGGCTTAAAAACATGGCGTTAGAGGGTGAAAACTCGAAACAGCCCCCGAACGTCCCCGTGGGTGGCACCAACACCTCCCACGGGACCAATGTAACTCGTAGGAACTGACCGCGCACCTGCGGGTCTCCCGGTTTGAGAATACGATGGAAATTTGCATATTTCTAGACTTAGGTTTAAAAACATGGCGTTAGAGGGTGAAAACTCGAAACAACCCCGAATGGCCCCGTGGGTGGCACCAACACGTCCCACGGGACCAATGTAACACGTAGGAACTGACCCCTCAGTCGCGGGTCTCCCGGTTTGAGAATACGATGGAAATTTGCATATTTTTAGACTTAGGCTTAAAAATATGGCGTTAGAGGGTGAAAACTCGAAACAGCCCCCGAACTGCCCGTGGGTGGCACCAACACGTCCCACGGGACCAATGTAACACGTAAGAACTGACCCCGCAGCCGCGGGTCTCCCGGTTTGAGAATATGATGGTAATTGCATATTTCTAGACTTAGGATTAAAAACATGACGTTAGAGGGTGAAAACTCGAAACAGCCCCCGAACGGCCCCATGGGTGGGACCAACACCTCCCACGGGACCAATGTAACTCATGGGAACTGACCCCACAGCCTCGGGACTCCCGATTTGAGAGTACGACGATAATTTGTATATTTCTTGACTTAGGCTTTAAAACATGGGGTTAGAGGGTGAAAACTCGAAACAGCCCCCGAACATCCCTGTGGGTGCCACCAACACCTCCCACGGGACCAATGTGACTCGTTGGAATTGACCGCACAACCCCGAGACTCCCGGTTTGAGAATACGACGGTAAATTGAATATTTTTAGACTTAGGCTTAAAAACATGGCGTTAGAGGGTGAAAACTCAAAACAGCCCCCGAACGTCCCGGTGGGTGGCACCAACACCTCCCATGGGACCAATGTAACTGGTAGGAAGCGGGTCTCCCGGTTTGAGAATACGATGGAAATTTGCATATTTCTAAACCTAGGCTTAAAAACATAGCGTTAGAGGGTGAAAACTCGAAACAGCCCCCAAACGGCCTCGTGGGTGGCACCAACATATCCCACGGGACCAATGTAACACGTAGGAACTGACCCCGCAGCCGCGGGTCTCCCGGTTTGAGAATACGATGGAAATTTGCATATTTCTAGACTTAGGCTTAAAAACATGGCGTTAGAGGGTGAAAACTCGAAACAGCCCCCGAACGGCCCCGTGGGTGGCACCAACACATCCCACGGGACCAATGTAACACGTAGGAACTGACCCCGTAGCCGCGGGTCTCCCGGTTTGAGAATACGACGATAATTTGTATATTTCTAGACTTAGGCTTAAAAACATGACGATAGAGGGTGAAAACTCGAAACAGCCCCCGAACGGCCCCGTGGGTGGCACCAACACCTCCCACGGGACCAACGTAACCCATGGGAACTGACCCCGCAGCCGCGGGACTCCCGGTTTGAGAGTACGATGATAATTTGTATATTTCTTGACTTAGGATTTAAAACATGGCGTTAGAGGGTGAAAACTCCAAACAGCCCCCGAACGTCCCCGTGGGTGGCACCAACACCTCCCACGGGACCAATGTAACTCGTAGTAACTGGCCCCGCAGTTGCGGGACTCCCGGTTTGAGAGTACGACGGTAATTTACATAGTTCTAGACTTAGGCTTAAAAAAGTGGCTTTAGGTGGCGAAAACTCAAAACAGCACCTGTACGGCCCCGTGGGTGGCACCAACACCTCCCAAGGGACCAATGTGACTCGTTGGAATTGACCGCGCAACCCTGAGACTCCCGATTTGAGAATACGACGGTAATTTGAATATTTTTAGACTTAGGCTTAAAAACATGGTGTTAGAGGGTGAAAACCCGAAATAACCCCCGAACGTCCCCGTGGGTGGCACCAATACCTCCCACGGGACCAATGTAACTCGTAGGAACTGACCCCGCACCCGCGAGTCTCCCGGTTTGAGAATACGATGGTAATTTTCATATTTCTAGACTTAGGCTTAAAAACATGGCGTTAGAGGGTGAAAACTCGAAACAGGCCCGAACAGCCCGGTGGGTGGCACCAACAGGTCCCACGGGACCAATGTAACTCGTAGGAACTGACCCCGCATCCGCGGGTCTCTCGGTTTGAGAATATGATGATAATTTGCATATTTCTAGACTTAGGCTTAAAATCATGGCGTTAGGGGGTGAAAACTCGAAACAGCCCCCGAGCGGCCCCGGGGGTGGCACCAACACCTCCCACGGGACCAGTGTAACTCGTAAGAACTAACCCCACAGCCACAGGTCTCCCGGTTTGAGAGTACGACTGTAGTTTGCATATTTATAGACTTAGGCATAAAAATATGTCGTTAGAGGGTGAAAACTCGAAACAGCCCCCGAACTGCCCGTGGGTGGCACCAACACCTCCCACGGGACCAATGTAACTCGTGGGAACTAGACCCACAACCGTGGGTCTCAAAACGACGGTAATTTGCATATTTCTACTTGGTTACTGATAATTTTAACTCATATATGCAATTTTTCAGCTTAATTAAATTTTTTGTAAAACTATTTGGTTAGTGATATTTTTTTATGTATCCTATCATTTATAGGATTTTTGCACGCGGAACAAATGAAGGATGCAATGGTCTACATCATGAAGATTTTTTATATGTTATGGACATTCAGGATTTTGTTTTTTGTGTTACAGTCGTGCGGGCTTTTATTGTTTAGTTTTATGGCCGTGAGGGCTTTTATAATTTGATTATTGAATTTTATGACCGAGCGGGCTTTACAATAAGTAGGTTTTACATTTAGAGGTTTTGGAATGTCAAGAAAATAGGGGAAACTTTGCCCAATTTTCTTTTTTGGTCTTTGAATTATTAAGATGCTTAATATTTATAAGTTTGTATATATATTTGTTTATTAACAACGTTCTCGATTCGCAGTTTGTGGTTGGACCCCCCCCCCCCCCCAATTTTAGGTACACTCACAGGACCCCCAATTTTAGTATTGGACCTAAAAAATACATTTTTTAAAAAATTATAATTAAATATGGTCATGGAGTTTGTCCATGACCATTTTTATTTTTTTTGTCACGCATAAAAATGGTCGCGGACTTGGGCCGCGACCATTTTTATTTATTTTTGGTCATGGTTATGGGTCACGGCCAAAGTCCGCGACCATTTTTTTCCTTTTTTTTCGTCACGATCTTGGGTCACGGAATTGGACCGCGACCAATTTTTTTTATATTTTTTTATCACGGTCGTAGGTCGCGGACTTTGGCCGCGATCAATTTTGTCACGGTTGTGGGTCACGGATGAGGGTCGCAACCCGTCACGGCCCATTTCCACAACCATTTGCCTTGAGCCCCCTCGGCCGTGACCATTTTTTGGTCACGGACTTGGGCCGCGACCCCCGAAAATGGTCACGCCCGAAATGGTCACGACCCAAGTCCGCGACCTACAGTTTTGGTCAGGGATTTTGGCCGTGACCAATCGCCTGTTTTGGTGTAGTGTAGGAGGGATGAGAGACCTCCTGTTGCACTTGGTATTCGTAGCACTATGACCCAAGAATGGGTTGATCAGGTAGTTGAGGCTTTCGAGTTTCCTGAGGGTTTGATGTGCTCAGCACCTGCCACGGAGCAAAGTCCATGCACGACACTTGCTCACGATGGGGTCTGCTTCCCCCTACACGCTTTAATTTATGGGTTGCGACTGCATGTCCCTGTTCCCATTAGAAGAATTTTATAAAACATGAGGTTAGCCCCAGCCCAATTAGATCCCAATGTATGGAGGGACATTCTTGCAACTATTGTATTATGGGAGAATAAATTCAAGAGAGACATTACTCCTGCGGAGTTTTTCCACTTCTACCGTCCAAAGAAAAATTCAGTAAAGTGTGTGGGGTACTACTACTTTTTAGTCTGCGGTATGGATGAGACCCTTTACTCTGAGAGGACTACCAGTGTAAAGAACTGGAAGGGAAAATACTTCTACATTTCTGGAGAAGGGTGGGAGATCCACCCTGAAGAGAGTGAGGGGGAGAAATCATTTAGGATGCCTCGTCAATGGGGGTGTCCCTCCAAACTAGGTACTTTTTCAATTATAGTCACATACCCTCTTTATAGTTGCATATTATTCTCCTCTTTGCTTATGTACTAACCTTTGTATTTTTCTACAGTTCTTGACAATTTGTAGCTGAGTAAGCGGCAAGAAAAGAGAGTTGGCAAGGCCACGATAGTTCCTACTGAGGAGAAGAAGTTCAGGACACTTGTAACATTTGCCTATATTTTTGAAGCCGGCTAATTTCCAAACAAATCTATTCCAAGAGATATTTCCGCAGAAGGTAATAACTCTATTAATAAATTGTTCCGGGGCAGTTATTTTTAAACCATATTTTTACTGTTGTATTTCTTATTTCAGGTGAGGAAGTTGATAGGAAGCTCTTGGCTGCCCAACTGGTAAAAATGAATGAGGACACAACTATCCTCAACAACACTGCTAGGCAAAGGAAGAGGAAAAGGTCCAAGACCAAGGCCCCTCTCGCAGTCCCTTCAAGTGACCAGAATCAGACTATGGAAAAAATAACCCCTGTCCCTTCAAGTTGAGGAGGAGGGTCCTCACGAGAGGCCTGAGGTGATGACGATATTTGAAATAATCTATCCATGGCCAGGCTAATGTCAACATCTGATTCCCCTATCCATTTAAACTCTCCACCACCAATAATTATTGCTATCAATGCCAACTTTGCGCCGCCTCAGTGTCGTGTCAGTGTTGGAAACGATCGCCGTCCGTGGCCATAGCTTGGGCAGCCCAACCCTAAATCCTCTTGGGACACAACTGTGGGGGCTTTCTGCAGGATGAAGAGGGTCCCACACATCTTGAACCTTGATCGACCTATTGATGAAAACCACGATAACTTGGTGGATTATTGTCTCCATAGTCTGTTGAACGTAACTGCAAGTACCTTCTCAGCTTTATTTTCAAATTCCATATTTACTTCTAACTTTAAATCTCTTTGTAGGTCGTGGATGTCATGATTTATCAAAAGAGGAAGTACGAGGCCCTGTACAAGCTGAAAGAGGCTGTGGATATAGTTCAATCCACTTATTTGGAGAATTCCAGGGCAGGTTCCTTTGAAGCAGGAAATAAGTCTTCTGTTGCGGCCCTTGAGTTATGCAAGATGAACGTGGATGCCACCCTCAAGGTTGCGGAACAAGCCAAGTAAGATGCTGAAGAAAATTTCAAAAAGGACGCAAAGTCTCTCAAAGTTTCACAAACTCAAACTGCGAAAACTTCCAAGGTCGCGAAGTTTGCCAATAGCAAACTTGAAATTCTACAGAAGAAGTACGAGGAATTGGAGGCAAAGACTGCCAAGGATGCTGAAGCCCATGTTGCGGTGGTGAAGAAGATGGGAGAGAATCATGTTGTGTCCCTTTAATTAGCTTTTGATAGCACTATGGGGTCATTCAAGGGCTCCAAAGACTTCTTCCTTATCAACAATAGAGCCTACCTCCGCGGCTACCAAGAGCTCAGGCATAGAGTCATAAAAAAATTCCTAATTCTAAAGAGACGATTATTGCTTGGGGCCTTGGTGATGCTGAGCATAAGAAGTGAATGAATGATATTAAGGTTGCGGCAAAAGAAAGAGCCAGGTTGAGGGTAGAGGATGAAGCAGCGGTAGCTGAGGAAGAGACCATGGCGGCTGCGGAGGGAGAAAAAGGAGCTGAAGTTAACGATGCTGAATCTTAGGGTTAGGTCCCTCTTTGACTTTTTATTTTGCCTTTTTGAATGGCTGCGACCTTTATTTGTATACCTTGAATATTTTATTTTTTTCTTAGGCTTTAGCTTTCAAACACTGGTGTATCTTTATATATTTCTGCCTAGTGTACTCTCAAGGCTGCGGCCAGACTCCTTTTGTATGATAGTTTTTTTAACTTCATCTGCACACCTTCGTACTTATATGAATGAATGATTGATTTATTAAATGACCTTGCCAGGCTAACATACTAGTTGCAACCAATATACAAATGTTTTGTTCATACGGGCTGCGACCTATATAACAAGTTGGCTGCAGCCTGCCGTGCTTTAGCCCTAGACTTTGTCCTTGTCTTTTCTTTGCAAACTTCATTAATCTCTTGAGTAGGCCACGAAAATAGACCCAAAAATTAGGACTTGAAGGCTTAATTTCATATGATACTTCTGCGACACTCTAACTTGAGTTTTTATCTGCAGCCAGGAGAACAAGGTTACGGCTTATATAGGTGAGCATTTGCACTTCTCACTTATATTCTTGTAGCTTGCCTTATAGGCTTCCAAGCTTCACTTTGTAGGGAAATTATCCCCTAAGCTGCGGTGCCAATGGAATATGGATTTTATCTTCTTAAAAATGGACCTTTATACATATATGGGATACTATCAAGCCTCCCTAGGCTGGGTTATATTATGAAGCCACCCACAACTAATATACAAGATACTGTCAAGCCTCCCCAGGCTGGGTTATGTTATTAAGACACCAACAAATAATATATGGGATACTATCAAGCCTCTCTAGGCTGGGTTATGTTGTTAAGCCACCCAGAACTAATATATGGGATACTATCAAGCCTCCACGGGCTGGGTTACATGGTTAAGCCACCCACAGCTAATATATGGGATACTATCAAGCCTCCCCATGCTGGGATATGTTATTAATCCACCCACAGATAATATACGGGGTACTATAAAGCCTCCCCAAGATGGATACTACAAGCCTCTCGGCTTAATGACACATCCCAAAAGCTAAGAACAGGCTCTATAAGCCCCCGTGGCTAATAACACTTTCTGATAAATGCTCTCCATAATGCAGCCATAATATGTAGGAATATAGTCTCTATCAGTGATATTGCAGACCAATTTAGATATCTACTCTCGACAGTTGCTTTCGTCATTTTCAATTTCACTTACTTTTGGGCTATCTGGCATCTTGATGGGCGTTGTGGGCCCGTTTATATATTATCATTCCCGATATAACATATTGTCTCGAATCGAGATCTGTTTAAGACAAATAGTCTTTCATAAGATATCATTTAATGGAGTCGATAAATCAAAATATGGCACTATAAAGTGAACTTGAATTCATATATCTATTCATATATATAAGACTTTGCTATTTCAATACAAAGTTAAAATGAAACTATTCAAAAGAGTTCACTAAGAACATAAATAGATAAAATATAAATATGGGCATAAAAAGAGGAATGCGGCATGTCTAGATAGGCTACATACCTCAGGAAAACATGAGGAACTGCTGCAACATCCCGTACCTTATGAGCCTCTTAATTTCATATTTCAAATCATAGCATTGCTCGGTGTCGTGTCCATGATCCTGGTGGAATTTGCACCACTTGGCTTTGTCCCTCTTGTGGGGTGGAGCCCTCAGCTTCTCTGGCCATCTGAGAAGCTAATCTTCCTTTATGCATTCCAAGATGTCCTCAGTTTGGAAGGACAATGGGGTGTAAGACTTATATCTCCCTTCTGCCTTCTCTGATTTCCTTTTCTGGCTCCTGCCAACTGCTAGGGTTGCGACAACAATGATCCTGGGTGATGCACCCACATTGGATGAGGCTACGGCCTCAAGCATGAGGACCCTTTAAGTCAAATAATTGACTTGGGTCTAGAGTGAGGCATGATTCTCGTAGACATGGTTGAGGTGATTGTACACCTGCACAATTTCATCTTTAACTTCTGTGCTCTGGTTGGATTCTCCTTCCATTTTCTACTTTGTTAGTCTTTACAAAGTATATATAATCTGAGACAAAACTAACGGAAGTGAGTAATCATAGAAATATTGGATTAACCAAGTAGGCAGTTGGGATGCAGTGTTTGAACTACTGCATCTTATTACTATTTAGGTCGTGGCCAGTAAGGCACGCAAGTGTATTTCTGTGGCCTTTGAATGATATTCATCAAGGTTGAGGTAAAGACCACTTGAGTTTATTCCATGATGTTTTGAATCTACTGTAATGACACTGCACTAGTAGAGGCCACAACATGTGAGGCAGTTGAACTACCATGCCGCATCCCTATCTAGGTAGCGAAGGGAACAACCCCAAAATTAAAACCCAGAAACTGGATTTTTCTCCCACAACATGTGAAGAGCATACCTACTAGGGTCTATTACTGAGGGAATATCCTCATGCTGTACAAAATGGCACAGTTCCAATGATAAACACTAGATCATAAGTCAATAACAACAAAAAGAGAGTAAATATAATTCTTCCCTAATCACTCATCCTTACGGGGCTAAAGTCCATCATGTTCTTCAGCACTATCTTGATGAAATGATATCATAGGGGTATGTAAAATAGGTCTAAGGTCATAAAATGAAGATCCAAGAGCATATCTCTATATAAGGAATACCCAGTTAAGGGTGCAAATATAAAATAGAGCTGAGTGACCAAAATTTACTCATGATATGATGATCTAAAGGATCCCCATGAATAGAATAAGGTGTTTAAGAACTCAAAACACAGAGAAACAAGATTAAAATATATCGTTCCCATAGATGGCACCAAATTAATGATACGAGAAATCGTCCACTTGTCTCTCTCGTACCAACAACTCAAGTATAAGGTGCATAATAAGCAAATAGAGTAAGTAAAAAGAGAGAGAAGAAAAGATATAGAGTGGTTCAACCTCTAAAATAGGCCTACATCCACTGTGTTGCTCCATTATCATTATATGCCTTGCATAGTACAATATGATTGAGCTTAAAGAGGCGTACAAGTATGAGAATAGATGAGAATACATGTTTATGAGGATTCCGGTGTGTCGGAGAGATGGTTGCGATGCTAGAGAGAAGCTCCTAAGTGGGACCGAGTCGTCTGTTGAGCCTTGTGCCCTGATTTGAATCCCCCAATTAAGAATAATGAATACGTCCTCAATCTCGAGGTGTGGACCTATATTTATAGGTGTAGATGTTGTATTGATGGTGATGAGAGATGCTGCGGCCAGCGGGTTGTTAAGCTTAGGGGCCACGACATATATATTATAAGTGGGGCTACAGTTTGTATGATCAAGGTTCAGATAGGTAGATAATAAGGTTACAGCCTATATGTTAAAGATGCAGCATGTATGCAAGGCATTTATGTATTCAATAGGAATTAGAGTTGCGACCTACAAATGATAACACTCATATTAATGGAGTGTCGCGGCAGGTGGTGTAATATATGTACTATCAAAGATATATATCAAAATCAGAATACATTTTCTCGCCACCCTCTTCCTTATCTATATCCTTCCTCATAATATTATCCTCATCGTCAGTATGCTCTCTCATTAGTTCCATAACCCTATCACTTGAGATTGTATTTTGATTTGCATCCATTCTATGATTTTCAACATTACTATCTTCAATGAAAATTGGGACAACCCCATTGGTTTCATCCTATTGGGATGCATTATTGGGTCCAGAAGATTCATCATCTTCTAATTTCGGTACATCCCAGGTTCCCCGATGTTGGACCCATTGTATGATTTGCCAGTGTGGGCCTAATTTTGTATAACGTAAAAGACATATTTCAGCCAACTAGGTAAAACAAATATATCATATTTAAACCAATGACTCCATACATCGATGCTTGTGAAATGTGCATCTATTTGAATTGTTCTCATACTGCCGATGTCCAACCATTCACATTGAAATAAAACAACTTTATGCTAATAAATGTATGTCATTTCCCACACTTTGCACAAGTAACCATAGAAATCAATCACACCTCCCTCGTGTTCCCCTTTAGATACCAACCCAATATTCTGACCTCTACTATGGAATCAAACTCCATTGTAAATGCAACCTGAATAAAGATTCATTATCAAATTGGAACCATTTACTATTGAGCGAAGTTCATCGGTTGCATCGGGTGACCATTGTGTTCGCAGTAAATTCATCTAAAAAAACAACAAATATAAGGTGTTATAAGTCCTTGTTAAATGTTAATTGAATATATGCATATTTATTTTAATATCTAACTCATTCTTTGAACCTTTTCGGAAATGTTTGATGTTGTATTTGAGCTATGTCATGTGCACTTGAATTATTTAATAGGTTTTTGTGCATTTAATGAATTCGGTACAAAAGTGTGTGTGTGTGTGTGTGTGTGTATAGATAGATAGATAGATAGATATAATTCGAACAACATACTCTAAATACGTATCAACCCCATCAATGTTATACAATACAAACCACTTAGCCATATTAAGATCATTTTTGGACACATTGGCAACCTTTGAGATTTGTCCGAAGGACAAACATTTTGTGTTAGAACCATGAATCCTGGGCCACATTCATGACCATCCTCATTTTATTATTCTGCATTAAATATAGTCTCAACGTGTTTAAGCTACATTGATAAACATGTTACAAATGTAAGACTAAAAAATGGAACCTTCTAGTCAAGCTCTGTTGGCGTACCAAGAAACCTTGAAAGAAACACTTGTAAAGTCAATACTATATATGTAAAACAATCGGGAAAAATATCACCAAAGCAGTAATAAGACATCTTAATGTAACAATTACCTTATAATTGGGAACATCCACTGATACTGCACAGGTCTCGTAAGCTTGTCCTCACGTGCTAAGTGAACCATCACATCGAAAAAAGTGTGAGGGAAAATCCTATCTATCTTTCAGACTATCAAAACAACTCGTTATTCTAACTTCATCATATCACTCTTCACTAGTGTCTTGGAGCACATACCCAGGAAGAAATTACGCAGCCGCGGGACTCCCGGTTTGAGAGTACGATGGTAATTTGTATATTTTTAGACTTAGGCTTAAAAATATGGCGTTAGCGGGTGAAAACTCGAAACAGCACCCGTACGGCCCCGTGGGAGGCACCAACACCTCCCACGGGACCAATGTGACTCGTTGGAACTGACCGTGTAGCCCCGAGACTACCAGTTTGAGAATACGATGATAATTTGAATATTTTTAGACTTAGGCTTAAAAACATGGCGTTAGAGGGTGAAAACTCAAAACAGCCCCCAAACGTCCCTGTGGGTGGCACCAACACCTCCCACGGGACCAATGTAACTCGTAGGAACTGACCTCGTACCCACGGGTCTCCCAGTTTGAGAATAAGATGGAAATTTGCATATTTCTAGACTTAGGCTTAAAAACATGGCATTAGAGGGTGAAAATTCGAAACAGCCCTCGAACGGCCTCATGGATGGCACCAACACGTCCCACGGGACCAATGTAACACGTAGGAACTGACTCCGCAGCCGCGGGTCTCCCAGTTTGAGAATATGACAGTAATTTGCATATTTCTAGACTTAGGCTTAAAAACATGACGTTAGAGGGTGAAAACTCGAAACAGCCCCCGAACGGCCCCGTGGGTGGCACCAACACCTCCCACGGGATCAACGTAACTCATGGGAACTGACCCCGCAGCCGCCGGACTCCCGGTTTGAGAGTACGACGATAATTTGTATATTTCTTGATCTAGGCTTTAAAACATGGCGTTAGAGGGTGAAAACTCGAAACAGCCCCCGAACGTCCCCGTGGGTGGCACCAACGCCTCCCACAGGACCAATGTGACTCGTTGGAATTGACCGCGCAGCCCCGAGACTCCCGATTTGAGAATACGACGATAATTTGAATATTTTTAAACTTAGGTTTAAAAACATGGCGTTAGAGGGTGAAAACTCGAAACAGCCCCGAACGTCCCTGTGGGTGCCACCAACACCTCCCACGGGACCAATGTGACTCGTTGGAATTGACCGCGCAGCCCCGAGACTCCCGATTTGAGAATACGACGATAATTTGAATATTTTTAAACTTAGGTTTAAAAACATGGCGTTAGAGGGTGAAAACTCGAAACAGCCCCGAACGTCCCTGTGGGTGCCACCAACACCTCCCACGGGACCAATGTGACTCGTTGGAATTGACCGCGTAATCCCGAGACTCCCGGTTTGAGAATACGACGGTAAGTTGAATATTTTTAGACTTAGGCTTAAAAACATGGCGTTAGAGGGTGAAAACTCGAAACAACCCCCGAACGTCCCCGTGGGTGGCACCAACACCTCCCACGGGACCAATGTAACTCGTAGGAACTGACCGCGCACCTGTGGGTCTCCCGGTTTGAGAATACGATGGAAATTTGCATATTTCTAGACTTAGGTTTAAAAACATGGCGTTAGAGGGTGAAAACTCGAAACAACCCCGAATGGCCCCGTGGGTGGCACCAACACGTCCCACGGGACCAATGTAACACGTAGGAACTGACCCCTCAGTCGCGGGTCTCCCGGTTTGAGAATACGATGGAAATTTGCATATTTTTAGACTTAGGCTTAAAAATATGGCGTTAGAGGGTGAAAACTCGAAACAGCCCCCGAACTGCCCGTGGGTGGCACCAACACGTCCCACGGGACCAATGTAACACGTAAGAACTGACCCCGCAGCCGCGGGTCTCCCGGTTTGAGAATATGATGGTAATTGCATATTTCTAGACTTAGGATTAAAAACATGACGTTAGAGGGTGAAAACTCGAAACAGCCCCCGAACGGCCCCATGGGTGGGACCAACACCTCCCACGGGACCAATGTAACTCATGGGAACTGACCCCACAGCCACGGGACTCCCGATTTGAGAGTACGACGATAATTTGTATATTTCTTGACGTAGGCTTTAAAACATGGGGTTAGAGGGTGAAAACTCGAAACAGCCCCCGAACATCCCTGTGGGTGCCACCAACACCTCCAACGGGACCAATGTGACTCGTTGGAATTGACCGCACAACCCCGAGACTCCCGGTTTGAGAATACGACGGTAAATTGAATATTTTTAGACTTAGGCTTAAAAACATGGCGTTAGAGGGTGAAAACTCAAAACAGCCCCCGAACGTCCCCGTGGGTGGCACCAACACCTCCCACGGGACCAATGTAACTGGTAGGAAGCGGGTCTCCCGGTTTGAGAATACGATGGAAATTTGCATATTTCTAAACCTAGGCTTAAAAACATAGCGTTAGAGGGTGAAAACTCGAAACAGCCCCCAAACGGCCTCGTGGGTGGCACCAACATATCCCACGGGACCAATGTAAAACGTAGGAACTGACCCCGCAGCCGCGGGTCTCCCGGTTTGAGAATACGATGGAAATTTGCATATTTCTAGACTTAGGCTTAAAAACATGGCGTTAGAGGGTGAAAACTCGAAACAGCCCCTGAACGGCCCCGTGGGTGGCACCAACACATCCCACGGGACCAATGTAACACGTAGGAACTGACGCCGTAGCCGCGGGTCTCCCGGTTTGAGAATACGACGGTAATTTGTATATTTCTAGACTTAGGCTTAAAAACATGACGATAGAGGGTGAAAACTCGAAACAGCCCCCGAACGGCCCCGTGGGTGGCACCAACACCTCCCACGGGACCAACGTAACCCATGGGAACTGACCCCGCAGCCGCGGGACTCCCGGTTTGAGAGTACGATGATAATTTGTATATTTCTTGACTTAGGCTTTAAAACATGGCGTTAGAGGGTGAAAACTCCAAACAGCCCCCGAACGTCCCCGTGGGTGGCACCAACACCTCCCACGGGACCAATGTAACTCGTAGTAACTGGCCCCGCAGTTGCGGGACTCCCGGTTTGAGAGTACGACGGTAATTTACATAGTTCTAGACTTAGGCTTAAAAAAGTGGCTTTAGGTGAAGAAAACTCAAAACAGCACCTGTACGGCCCCGTGGGTGGCACCAACACCTCCCAAGGGACCAATGTGACTCGTTGGAATTGACCGCGCAACCCTGAGACTCCCGATTTGAGAATACGACGGTAAGTTGAATATTTTTAGACTTAGGCTTAAAAACATGGTGTTAGAGGGTGAAAACCCAAAATAACCCCCGAACGTCCCCGTGGGTGGCACCAATACCTCCCACGGGACCAATGTAACTCGTAGGAACTGACCCCGCACCCGCGAGTCTCCTGGTTTGAGAATACGTTGGTAATTTGCATATTTCTAGACTTAGGCTTAAAAACATGGCGTTAGAGGGTGAAAACTCGAAACAGGCCCGAACAGCCCGGTGGGTGGCACCAACAGGTCCCACAGGACCAATGTAACTCGTAGGAACTGACCCCGCATCCGCGGGTCTCTCGGTTTGAGAATATGATGATAATTTGCATATTTCTAGACTTAGGCTTAAAATCATGGCGTTAGAGGGTGAAAACTCAAAACAGCCCCCGAGCGGCCCCGGGGGTGGCACCAACACCTCCCACGGGACCAATGTAACTCGTAAGAACTGACCCCACAGCCACGGGTCTCCCGGTTTGAGAGTACGACTGTAGTTTGCATATTTCTAGACTTAGGCATAAAAATATGTCGTTAGAGGGTGAAAACTCGAAACAGCCCCCGAACTGCCCGTGGGTGGCACCAACACCTCCCACGGGACCAATGTAACTCGTGGGAACTAGACCCACAGCCGTGGGTCTCAAAACGACGGTAATTTGCATATTTCTACTTGGTTACTGATAATTTTAACTCATATATGCAATTTTTTAGCTTAATTAAATTTTTTGTAAAACTATTTGGTTAGTGATATTTTTTTATGTATCCTATCATTTGTAGGATTTTTGCACGCGGAACAAATGAAGGATGCAATGGTCTACATCATGAAGATTTTTTATATGTTATGGACATTCAGGATTTTGTTTTTTGTGTTACAGTCGTGCGGGCTTTTATTGTTTAGTTTTATGGCCGTGAGGGCTTTTATAATTTGATTATTGAATTTTATGACCGTGCGGGCTTTACAATAAGTAGGTTTTACATTTAGAGGTTTTGGAATGTCAAGAAAATAGGGGAAACTTTGCCCAATTTTCTTTTTTGGTCTGTGAATTATTAAGATGCTTAATATCTATAAGTTTGTATATATATTTGTTTATTAACAACGTTCTCGATTCGCAGTTTGTGGTTGGACCCCCCCCTCCCCAATTTTAGGTACACTCACAGGACCCCCAATTTTAGTATTGGACCTAAAAAATACATTTTTTAAAAAATTATAATTAAATATGGTCATGGAGTTTGTCCATGACCATTTTTATTTTTTTTGTCACGCATAAAAATGGTCGCGGACTTGGGCCGCGACCATTTTTATTTATTTTTGGTCATGGTTATGGGTCACGGCCAAAGTCCGCGACCATTTTTTTCCTTTTTTTTCGTCACGATCTTGGGTCACGGAATTGGACCGCGACCAATTTTTTTTATAATTTTTTATCACGGTCGTAGGTCGCGGACTTTGGCCGCGATCAATTTTGTCACGGTTGTGGGTCACGGATGAGGGTCGCAACCCGTCACGGCCCATTTACACAACCATTTGCCTTGATCCCCCTCGGCCGTGACCATTTTTTGGTCACGGACTTGGGCCGCGACCCACGAAAATGGTCACGCCCGAAATGGTCACGACTCAAGTCCGCGACCTACAGTTTTGGTCAGGGATTTTGGCCGTGACCAATCGCCTGTTTTGGTGTAGTGTAGGAGGGATGAGAGACCTCCTGTTGCACTTGGTATTCGTAGCACTATGACCCAAGAATGGGTTGATCAGGTAGTTGAGGCTTTCGAGTTTCCTGAGGGTTTGATGTGCTCAGCACCTGCCACGGAGCAAAGTCCATGCACGACACTTGCTCACGATGGGGTCTGCTTCCCCCTACACGCTTTAATTTATGGGTTGCGACTGCATGTCCCTGTTCCCATTAGAAGAATTTTATAAAACATGAGGTTAGCCCCAGCCCAATTAGATCCCAATGTATGGAGGGACATTCTTGCAACTATTGTATTATGGGAGAATAAATTCAAGAGAGACATTACTCCTGCGGAGTTTTTCCACTTCTACCGTCCAAAGAAAAATTCAGTAAAGTGTGTGGGGTACTACTACTTTTTAGTCTGCGGTATGGATGAGACCCTTTACTCTGAGAGGACTACCAGTGTAAAGAACTGGAAGGGAAAATACTTCTACATTTCTGGAGAAGGGTGGGAGATCCACCCTGAAGAGAGTGAGGGGGAGAAATCATTTAGGATGCCTCGTCAATGGGGGTGTCCCTCCAAACTAGGTACTTTTTCAATTATAGTCACATACCCTCTTTATAGTTGCATATTATTCTCCTCTTTGCTTATGTACTAACCTTTGTATTTTTCTACAGTTCTTGACAATTTGTAGCTGAGTAAGCGGCAAGAAAAGAGAGTTGGCAAGGCCACGATAGTTCCTACTGAGGAGAAGAAGTTCAGGACACTTGTAACATTTGCCTATATTTTTGAAGCCGGCTAATTTCCAAACAAATCTATTCCAAGAGATATTTCCGCAGAAGGTAATAACTCTATTAATAAATTGTTCCGGGGCAGTTATTTTTAAACCATATTTTTACTGTTGTATTTCTTATTTCAGGTGAGGAAGTTGATAGGAAGCTCTTGGCTGCCCAACTGGTAAAAATGAATGAGGACACAACTATCCTCAACAACACTGCTAGGCAAAGGAAGAGGAAAAGGTCCAAGACCAAGGCCCCTCTCGCAGTCCCTTCAAGTGACCAAAATCAGACTATGGAAAAAATAACCCCTGTCCCTTCAAGTTGAGGAGGAGGGTCCTCACGAGAGGCCTGAGGTGATGACGATATTTGAAATAATCTATCCATGGCCAGGCTAATGTCAACATCTGATTCCCCTATCCATTTAAACTCTCCACCACCAATAATTATTGCTATCAATGCCAACTTTGCGCCGCCTCAGTGTCGTGTCAGTGTTGGAAACGATCGCCGTCCGTGGCCATAGCTTGGGCAGCCCAACCCTAAATCCTCTTGGGACACAACTGTGGGGGCTTTCTGCAGGATGAAGAGGGTCCCACACATCTTGAACCTTGATCGACCTATTGATGAAAACCACGATAACTTGGTGGATTATTGTCTCCATAGTCTGTTGAAGGTAACTGCAAGTACCTTCTCAGCTTTATTTTCAAATTCCATATTTACTTCTAACTTTAAATCTCTTTGTAGGTCGTGGATGTCATGATTTATCAAAAGAGGAAGTACGAGGCCCTGTACAAGCTGAAAGAGGCTATGGATATAGTTCAATCCACTTATTTGGAGAATTCCAGGGCAGGTTCCTTTGAAGCAGGAAATAAGTCTTCTGTTGCGGCCCTTGAGTTATGCAAGATGAACGTGGATGCCACCCTCAAGGTTGCGGAACAAGCCAAGTAAGATGCTGAAGAAAATTTCAAAAAGGACGCAAAGTCTCTCAAAGTTTCACAAACTCAAACTGCGAAAACTTCCAAGGTCGCGAAGTTTGCCAATAGCAAACTTGAAATTCTACAGAAGAAGTACGAGTAATTGGAGGCAAAGACTGCCAAGGATGCTGAAGCCCATGTTGCGGTGGTGAAGAAGATGGGAGAGAATCATGTTGTGTCCCTTTAATTAGCTTTTGATAGCACTATGGGGTCATTCAAGGGCTCCAAAGACTTCTTCCTTATCAACAATAGAGCCTACCTCCGCGGCTACCAAGAGCTCAGGCATAGAGTCATAAAAAAATTCCTAATTCTAAAGAGACGATTCTTGCTTGGGGCCTTGGTGATGCTGAGCATAAGAAGTGAATGAATGATATTAAGGTTGCGGCAAAAGAAAGAGCCAGGTTGAGGGTAGAGGATGAAGCAGCGGTAGCTGAGGAAGAGACCATGGCGGCTGCGGAGGGAGAAAAAGGAGCTGAAGTTAACGATGCTGAATCTTAGGGTTAGGTCCCTCTTTGACTTTTTATTTTGCTTTTTTGAATGGCTGCGACCTTTATTTGTATACCTTGAATATTTTATTTTTTTCTTAGGCTTTAGCTTTCAAACACTGGTGTATCTTTATATATTTCTGCCTAGTGTACTCTCAAGGCTGCGGCCAGACTCCTTTTGTATGATAGTTTTTTTAACTTCATCTGCACACCTTCGTACTTATATGAATGAATGATTGATTTATTAAATGACCTTGCCAGGCTAACATACTAGTTGCAACCAATATACAAATGTTTTGTTCATACGGGCTGCGACCTATATAACAAGTTGGCTGCAGCCTGCCGTGCTTTAGCCCTAGACTTTGTCCTTGTCTTTTCTTTGCAAACTTCATTAATCTCTTGAGTAGGCCACGAAAATAGACCCAAAAATTAGGACTTGAAGGCTTAATTTCATATGATACTTCTGCGACACTCTAACTTGAGTTTTTATCTGCAGCGAGGAGAACAAGGTTACGGCTTATATAGGTGAGCCTTTGCACTTCTCACTTATATTCTTGTAGCTTGCCTTATAGGCTTCCAAGCTTCACTTTGTAGGGAAATTATCCCCTAAGCTGCGGTGCCAATGGAATATGGATTTTATCTTCTTAAAAATGGACCTTTATACATATATGGGATACTATCAAGCCTCCCCAGGCTGGGTTATATTATGAAGCCACCCACAACTAATATACAGGATACTGTCAAGCCTCCCCAGGCTGGGTTATGTTATTAAGACACCAACAAATAATATATGGGATACTATCAAGCCTCTCTAGGCTGGGTTATGTTGTTAAGCCACCCAGAACTAATATATGGGATACTATCAAGCCTCCACGGGCTGGGTTACATGGTTAAGCCACCCACAGCTAATATATGGGATACTATCAAGCCTCCCCATGCTGGGATATGTTATTAATCCACCCACAGATAATATACGGGGTACTATAAATCCTCCCCAAGATGGATACTACAAGCCTCTCGGCTTAATGACACATCCCAAAAGCTAAGAACAGGCTCTATAAGCCCCCGTGGCTAATAACACTTTCTGATAAATGCTCTCCATAATGCAGCCATAATATGTAGGAATATAGTCTCTATCAGTGATATTGCAGACCAATTTAGATATCTACTCTCGACAGTTGCTTTCGTCATTTTCAATTTCACTTACTTTTGGGCTATCTGGCATCTTGATGGGCGTTGTGGGCCCGTTTATATATTATCATTCCCGATATAACATATTGTCTCGAATCGAGATCTGTTTAAGACAAATAGTCTTTCATAAGATATCATTTAATGGAGTCGATAAATCAAAATATGGCACTATAAAGTGAACTTGAATTCATATATCTATTCATATATATAAGACTTTGCTATTTCAATACAAAGTTAAAATGAAACTATTCAAAAGAGTTCACTAAGAACATAAATAGATAAAATATAAATATGGGCATAAAAAGAGGAATGCGGCATGTCTAGATAGGCTACATACCTCAGGAAAACATGAGGAACTGCTGCAACATCCCGTACCTTATGAGCCTCTTAATTTCATATTTCAAATCATAGCATTGCTCGGTGTCGTGTCCATGATCCTGGTGGAATTTGCACCACTTGGCTTTGTCCCTCTTGTGGGGTGGAGCCCTCAGCTTCTCTGGCCATCTGAGAAGCTAATCTTCCTTTATGCATTCCAAGATGTCCTCAGTTTGGAAGGACAATGGGGTGTAAGACTTATATCTCCCTTCTGCCTTCTCTGATTTCCTTTTCTGGCTCCTGCCAACTGCTAGGGTTGCGACAACAATGATCCTGGGTGATGCACCCACATTGGATGAGGCTACGGCCTCAAGCATGAGGACCCTTTAAGTCAAATAATTGACTTGGGTCTAGAGTGAGGCATGATTCTCGTAGACATGGTTGAGGTGATTGTACACCTGCACAATTTCATCTTTAACTTCTGTGCTCTGGTTGGATTCTCCTTCCATTTTCTACTTTGTTAGTCTTTACAAAGTATATATAATCTGAGACAAAACTAACGGAAGTGAGTAATCATAGAAATATTGGATTAACCAAGTAGGCAGTTGGGATGCAGTGTTTGAACTACTGCATGTTATTACTATTTAGGTCGTGGCCAGTAAGGCACGCAAGTGTATTTCTGTGGCCTTTGAATGATATTCATCAAGGTTGAGGTAAAGACCACTTGAGTTTATTCCATGATGTTTTGAATCTACTGTAATGACACTGCACTAGTAGAGGCCACAACATGTGAGGCAGTTGAACTACCATGCCGCATCCCTATCTAGGTAGCGAAGGGAACAACCCCAAAATTAAAACCCAGAAACTGGATTTTTCTCCCACAACATGTGAAGAGCATACCTACTAGGGTTTATTACTGAGGGAATATCCTCATGCTGTACAAAATGGCACAGTTCCAATGATAAACACTAGATCATAAGTCAATAACAACAAAAAGAGAGTAAATATAATTCTTCCCTAATCACTCATCCTTACGGGGCTAAAGTCCATCATGTTCTTCAGCACTATCTAGATGAAATGATATCATAGGGGTATGTAAAATAGGTCTAAGGTCATAAAATGAAGATCCAAGAGCATATCTCTATATAAGGAATACCCAGTTAAGGGTGCAAATATAAAATAGAGCTGAGTGACCAAAATTTACTCATGATATGATGATCTAAAGGATCCCCATGAATAGAATAAGGTGTTTAAGAACTCAAAACACAGAGAAACAAGATTAAAATATATCGTTCCCATAGATGGCACCAAATTAATGATACGAGAAATCGTCCACTTGTCTCTCTCGTACCAACAACTCAAGTATAAGGTGCATAATAAGCAAATAGAGTAAGTAAAAAGAGAGAGAAGAAAAGATATAGAGTGGTTCAACCTCTAAAATAGGCCTACATCCACTGTGTTGCTCCATTATCATTATATGCCTTGCATAGTACAATATGATTGAGCTTAAAGAGGCGTACAAGTATGAGAATAGATGAGAATACATGTTTATGAGGATTCCGGTGTGTCGGAGAGATGGCTGCGATGCTAGAGAGAAGCTCCTAAGTGGGACCGAGTCGTCTGTTGAGCCTTGTGCCCTGATTTGAATCCCCCAATTAAGAATAATGAATCCGTCCTCAATCTCGAGGTGTGGACCTATATTTATAGGTGTAGATGTTGTATTGATGGTGATGAGAGATGCTGCGGCCAGCGGGTTGTTAAGCTTAGGGGCCACGACATATATATTATAAGTGGGGCTACAATTTGTATGATCAAGGTTCAGATAGGTAGATAATAAGGTTACAGCCTATATGTTAAAGATGCAGCATGTATGCAAGGCATTTATGTATTCAATAGGAATTAGAGTTGCGACCTACAAATGATAACACTCATATTAATGGAGTGTCGCGGCAGGTGGTGTAATATATGTACTATCAAAGATATATATCAAAATCAGAATACATTTTCTCGCCACCCTCTTCCTTATCTATATCCTTCCTCATAATATTATCCTCATCGTCAGTATGCTCTCTCATTAGTTCCATAACCCTATCACTTGAGATTGTATTTTGATTTGCATCCATTCTATGATTTTCAACATTACTATCTTCAATGAAAATTGGGACAACCCCATTGGTTTCATCCTATTGGGATGCATTATTGGGTCCAGAAGATTCATCATCTTCTAATTTCGGTACATCCCAGGTTCCCCGATGTTGGACCCATTGTATGATTTGCCAGTGTGGGCCTAATTTTGTATAACGTAAAAGACATATTTCAGCCAACTAGGTAAAACAAATATATCATATTTAAACCAATGACTCCATACATCGATGCTTGTGAAATGTGCATCTATTTGAATTGTTCTCATACTGCCGATGTCCAACCATTCACATTGAAATAAAACAACTTTATGCTAATAAATGTATGTCATTTCCCACACTTTGCACAAGTAACCATAGAAATCAATCACACCTCCCTCGTGTTCCCCTTTAGATACCAACCCAATATTCTGACCTCTACTATGGAATCAAACTCCATTGTAAATGCAACCTGAATAAAGATTCATTATCAAATTGGAACCATTTACTATTGAGCGAAGTTCATCGGTTGCATCGGGTGACCATTGTGTTCGCAGTAAATTCATCTAAAAAAACAACAAATATAAGGTGTTATAAGTCCTTGTTAAATGTTAATTGAATATATGCATATTTATTTTAATATCTAACTCATTCTTTGAACCTTTTCGGAAATGTTTGATGTTGTATTTGAGCTATGTCATGTGCACTTGAATTATTTAATAGGTTTTTGTGCATTTAATGAATTCGGTACAAAAGTGTGTGTGTGTGTGTGTGTGTGTATAGATAGATAGATAGATAGATATAATTCGAACAACATACTCTAAATACGTATCAACCCCATCAATGTTATACAATACAAACCACTTAGCCATATTAAGATCATTTTTGGACACATTGGCAACCTTTGAGATTTGTCCGAAGGACAAACATTTTGTGTTAGAACCATGAATCCTGGGCCACATTCATGACCATCCTCATTTTATTATTCTGCATTAAATATAGTCTCAACGTGTTTAAGCTACATTGATAAACATGTTACAAATGTAAGACTAAAAAATGGAACCTTCTAGTCAAGCTCTGTTGGCGTACCAAGAAACCTTGAAAGAAACACTTGTAAAGTCAATACTATATATGTAAAACAATCGGGAAAAATATCACCAAAGCAGTAATAAGACATCTTAATGTAACAATTACCTTATAATTGGGAACATCCACTGATACTGCACAGGTCTCGTAAGCTTGTCCTCACGTGCTAAGTGAACCATCACATCGAAAAAAGTGTGAGGAAAAATCCTATCTATCTTTCAGACTATCAAAACAACTCGTTATTCTAACTTCATCATATCACTCTTCACTAGTGTCTTGGAGCACATACCCAGGAAGAAATTACATAACCTAAAAAGAGTAATATAAATATCCTTATGGTGGTACCTTAATTTCATTAGCCTGGAGCTATCAAAAGAAAAAAAAGGGGAATTTTTCATTATGTCCAAAAAAGGGGGGATTTCCCATTTACTTGAACCAGTTCTAAAATAATAGTTTTTCATTTTTGAGCATTCATAGAACCTTTATTATGCCACGACAAAAATCTTATTATTGCGAATAGCGTATTTGGAAAGAAGTTGTTGGAGAAGGACTTAGCAATCATGGCTTTTGAGGCCCTCTAATTTACGAGCTTTTTTGGTCACACACTTCAAGATCTTTTCATCATAACCATCTGGATACTTAATTGATTTCAAGAATTCACAAAAACCCTCTTTTTCCTTTAGTGTGAATATGTATGTCGTTGGATACTTGACAAAGGATCCATCGATACAATTTGTTCCTTATACCCATATCCTCTAAAGTGTTCATGTTCTTCCCATCCATGTTCAATATCGTTATAAGAAAATTATCGCATATGTTCTTCTCTGTGTTCGTAACATCAAGGTTGTGACAGAAATTATGTTTCTTCTAATAAGGGAGCTCAAATAAAATGATTTTCTTTGCCCAATTAAGTTATGTTTGATTAAGAGGTATTTTGTTATTATTTGGATGCTTCCCAAACTTGAGATCTAATAGGAGATCCAGCTGACTAAGTCTCTTTTACATAGGTAATTACAAATTTTTAGTTAAGTGAGCAACCTTACCATTAAAGTCCATACTTCTTCTCCAAGGGTGGTTCTCTAGTAAGTAACATCAATGGCCCATGTACCCAATCTTACTTCTCAAACATTGAGATAATGCATTCTAATTACATTGTGGATAATCAAGATAACCTTTTGTGCTCCACCCAAATAAGTTATCGTATGTAGGAAATTTATTTATCGTCCACCTTACAACTACATGCATTCAAAAAGTATCTTCACGGGAAGCATCATAAGTCAATACACCATTTTCCCATTAATTATTCAGCTAATTGATCAACGAATACATGTAAACATCGATTTCTCTCCCTAGGCCCCGAGAATAAGTAGGGACATCATTAAAAAGGTATCATTTATACACTTCCATGTTTGCACGTTGAAAGGAACAAATATCATGTAGGAGTTACTTATGTTCCCGAAGGGGTTGAATCCAACAGTGGCCATATGTAGCCTCGTATTTTGAAGTCGCCGAGCAAACTCGGGATAATTTAAATCAAAGTCTTTACATGCCTCACTATCGATGGGACGCCTTATGATCCCATCATCCATAGACTTATCACAATGCCATCTCATGCCACTAGAAATATTCCTCAACATGTACAATCTTCGCAACCTCAGTGTAAAAGGGAAGTAACACATGACCTTACATCATTAAATTTGTATCTAGATTTCCCACATACCGGACATTGTTCTATATTAGCATTATCTTTCAAAAAAGTTCACAATCATATTTATATGCATGGATGCTATCATATCCTAAGCCTAAGTCACGTAAGAATGTTTTGGCTTCATAGATTGACTTTCGGACCAAATTTCCTTCTAGTAGAAGTTCTAAAAATACCCTAATTAGCATTTCGAATGACTTGTTGCTCCACTTGACACTTACCTTCAAATGAAACATTATAATCACAAATTTTAACAAAGTATACTTCTTGCAGCCTAAATACACCTTACATTGTAAAGCCACAAATAGGTTTTTAATGTTTTGCACCTCTTCCTTTTGTACACCACTAGTCACTTCACCCATATCAAATTCCCTCCAATCACGATACATGTAAGCTCCCCTACAATAGTCTTCCATCAAGTCGAGAAGCTCATACCCATCCTCTTCTTTAATGTATGTCATTTTATCATCACTATTATCATCTAATACATAGGTTTGACACCCGGGAATAGATTACCCGTGGTACATCCAATTATTGTTGTAACAACCCTCGATTTTTGGAGACTGAGAAATTAAATTTTGGGAAAATAAAATTTAATTAAATTGGAGAATTTCAAAATTTGGGACTTGATATTTTAAAGTATTCCGGATGATATTTTTGTGGGTACCATCGATCCCGGAAGGGTCGAGATAGTCAAAATGACTGTCATTGGGTCTTATTTCGGCTCCGGAATGTTTTTAAGTTATTTTGGCTCGAATTGGAGTAAACGAGTCATTTAAAGTGTGTATTAACATTTAAAATTGGGTTTATTATTTTAAGGGATTTAAGGCTTACGGATCAAGCCTTTCTCATTTTGGGAAAGAGGAAAAAAGCCCTAGAGAGAAGAAGAAGAAGAAGGAAAGAAGAAGAAAGGAAGAGAGAGAGGAAGAAAAGCTTGGGGATTTCCGGCCCAACCGCGTCATCGAGGACGATCCAACCTCTACAAATCTGAGGCAAGTGTTTAATCTTGCTAAATAGCTATTTGTGTATTTCATTTCATAATTTGTGGGGTAAAGAAATGGATTTTTGGGTATAAATACCAAAACCTAGATTTTTGGGTTTAAATCTTGAAATCAATGTTATTTTATGGTTTAATCACATATAAATGGTTGGGATGAGATGTAGGATGGGTTTTCTTGTTAATAACATTATTGGGTTAAAGATTTGGGGGCTTGGTGATGATATTTGGGTATTAATTTCGTGGGTTTTGCTGAGATAGGGAAATTGGCCAGCTTAACTGGTGTGGCCGGTTGACCGCGGTCTGGGGACCGGTCGACCGCGCCTTAAGGGAAAAGCCTACTGCATTTCTTCGTAGGCAAAATATGGACCCGCGGTCGACCGGGGGTCTGGGACCGGTCGACCGGTCCCCTATTTTTAGCCCAAAACTTGGATTTCTCCTCCCCCTTTTCTTTTGGAGTTTATTCTTAGGGGCTTCCTTAATGGGTTGTTTTATGGGTTTCCTAAGATGACTTCTAGCCCTTTTTGGTTGGGTTTGTTGATTTGGGGTTCTCTCTTATAAAGTAAGAGATATCTTTTGGTGACTTATAGGGGGTCTCTCACTTAGTATCTGATAGTGGGAACTTCTTGGAATCATTGGATAAGAAATATCCATGTATGTTGTAAAATTTCCAGGCCGACATTTATGTCAAATACTTATAAGGATAGGATATGGTTAAGATATAATTTGGGGCCAAATGGAAGAGAGTGGTTGCATACTCTTTAAGAGTAAGGGGTCTCATATCCTTAGATAGAAATGTTTAGTCTAAGGAACAATTGATAACTCAATAGGAGTAAGGGTTACCGAGACTTATTCGAACCATAAGTGACATTGAGAACGCTTTGGGATCGTACTATCGACTAGAATAAGCGGTAGCATAAATTCTAGTAGGATTAGTTTACACGTAATCATGGGGATATGACCACTGAGATTCCAATACTTGAAATGAGGTTGGAATAAATTGAGGTTTTAGACTATTAAGTCATGTGTGTGCCTATGGTTAAATAGTACTAAGGTAATTATGTACTTTTGGATATGGATGAAATGTGTAGTGATGGATTCCTACACAAACTCTTGGGTGATAACCCTAATGTTGAATATATATGTATAGATATATACATATGGTTTTGGGAGACCATTCATCATAGGAAAAATGATTGAATATGTTTCAAGTGAGGGATTGTATTCACATATAGAGGTACATTTAATGGAAATTGTGGTGACGGCTTATATATTGAGGATTATGTATACTTATAGCCGGGTTTATATATCTTATACATATGAACGAGAATTAGTTTGTATATATATTGATATAGCGATGTGTGAATATATGTACATATATCTATGTATGAATGTGAAAATATTGATATATTTATGTTGTGGACATACATGGTATGGATATTTAAACCGTATATGATGGTTTATTATATTGGATCATATGGATGTATGTATATTGCGTATGTGAGCGATATATATACTTATGTGGTTAAGCATACCCCGCTCATGCTATCATTGGGAAGTTTCCGCGCAGAGGGTGAGCATCCTGGCATATAGAGCAGGGTGTGGATATTCCCCAGGTCATAGTCGTCCCTTGTATTATTATACGATATATATATATATATTGGGATGAGACGTGGTGGGTATGTTTCGTCTCATTGCCCGTTGGAACTATGACCGCTTCCCGGGACGTCGTGTGTGTGAGTTACCACGAGGTGGGTGTCATTGATCCCCACCAGGTGGTCCCCAGTTGTTACGTGAGCCGGACTCTGGGAAGATGATAGCATTGATGCAGTTTTATCAGCGCTATGTATAGCCGGGTACTATATGTGCATGGCCTTTGTACATCATATATGGTATGTACACTTGGTCATGGGTATGGATGATGGCATGTATATATATATGGTGAGAATAAAATACCTATATATATATTTATATATCCTAGATGAAAGGATATGGTATTTCTATGGGGTGCATCTTGGATGATTATGGTGTACCAGGTTGTTTGAGGGTTGATGTATCGCATTCAGGGAATACTTCGGTTACATCATCCCAAGGATATTATTGGAGATTTTTAGTTGTTTTCACATTGTAGTTTAATAGTTTAGCAGTAATGGTAGTATTAAATTGTATGTTAAGGATTATGGATCTCTAGGATCGACATTGCCCAGGAGTAGTGTAACGAGGTGGTTCCTTGTTTGGATTTCGCTTTGCGAGACACCTCACGCACGAAACGCAGTGCCATGTCGAGATTTGAGAGAAGTAATTTTATCTGTGGCATCTCGGATCTCTGGTCTTGACCTTGTCAGGAGTAGTGTAACGGGGCGATTCCTTGTTTGGATTTCTCTTTGCGAGACTCCCCACGCACGAAACGTAGCACAATTTTGAGATTAGAGAGAGGTTTTGCCAATATTCCATGTGCATGATATTAAGAAAATAAATTCTTATATTTTAGCCTATATATATGTATACATATATATATATATATATATATATATATATATATATATATATATATAGGGGTAACGTATTAAGTATTATAATTCATTATAATTATAAATCGGAATCCCTTAAGCCTATTATGGCATAACGGTTGGTAATTATATCCTAGTGGGATTAGAAGGGTGGATCCTTAGATTTTGTCGGGAAAGTAGCTCTCGTGGGTATAGGCTAGGCCTACGATAAGTTAGGTTGTCCTAATAACATTGGGGGTAATTTAACTAAAATTTGAGGACGTGAATAGGTGTGCGCCTTTAGATGAGAGGTGAGTTGAGGTTTCACGAGAGTGCGGTCTCACTTTAATTATGAAATAAGTGCACCGATAATTATTATGCACGGTTAACACACTTGCTAAATATTTTTCACATTCGGGGCTCTGACCCGTTTACTTTTCTCTCCTCCTTGTATATATATATATATTACCATAGGTATCCTACCGCATGGATGCCGGATGACTTTCTATCCAGAGTCTTGGGAGCCGTGACATGTGCGGACTGTTGCGGGATGTTTCATGTAGCCGCTTCCTACTTCTTTAAAATTCTAGGTAGGATTCAAGTTGTATATCGGGTTTGTACCCAAGGGATATTTATATACATGTTTATATTTATTCCATTTCATCTATTATATTGGCTGTGACCCGACAGCTTATTCGGGTCTACTTGTATAGTACATCCTGTTGTAGTTATTTATTTCATTTTATTTCTAGCATTTTATTTACTATAGTTCTTGTATGAATCTTACTTTTCTTCATTAGTAGTGTTAGTTGGTTGGTTGTTGCACATTTTATTTAAATTTTCATATCCCGCTTATGTGATTTCGGGTAGTTAGTCCTATATTGTATAGTACCGACAGTTGATGTTGAGACTGGATCATCTCAAACTCCTGATTTAATATAGTATAGGGCTGGCCACCCGTTATTATTTTAGGCGGGTTGTGATAATTGTAAGATTGTATTACCAGTAAAACACTATACCACTACTCCAGTATTGATTCGCACATTCATTATAAAAACACCAAACAATACCATTTTTTCTCGCTTTGGCCCTTCCAAATTCATCCAAAGCCCTCGCCCTGTCACAATATTTGTTACCTAATCTTTGCCTAAGCTTCATCCAATTTCTGTCCTAACTATTTATTGTACCAATAATTAACAAATTAAAATAACACAATTGTTGATGTCTAAATTTGGAAAAGGTATTTAGAGAGTGATCTTAATTCTAATTATCCAAACTTATAACCACAGATAAATAAATCAAAGATAAAGAATACAAATGGTGCAAGAGACATAAGAGTTTTACGTGGTTCATCTTTAGGAATAAGACTACATTCATGGATAAAGTTGGTTAGGGTTTGTATTGATATCTCTGAATACACTTACAAGGTGAAATGGTGTTGTAAAAACCTACCCTCTTAGTGGAGGGAAGATGGTATATTTATACTAAATAGGAAGCCAAGGGTGGAATGCCTTCATAGATTCAAGCATTTACACCTTTACATAGTAATAGATAATTGGGTATCCTTTCACGTGTATGTGCATGGCGACTATTCAATATCACACATGTGGCTTTCTATCCGATTGATGGTTCAACTTCTTGGAGGTGGTCAGCTAAGTGCTTATGCTGACCAGGCCTAATCCAGGGTGGAAGGTTTCAAGGTAGCATTGACAAGTGTTGTTGTGTTATTAGTCAATGTGGTTCAATAATTTTAACCTACAACAAAAGCCTCCAATACTCCATACTTGAGGATTTATCAAAATAATGTAGTATTTACTTCAAGAAGTTGCTCAGCGATAAAAAAATGTTAAAGGTCGGCAGCCGACCTACTGGACTTGTAAATCTTTTACTATTGCACTAGAGCGATGGTATTTTTGTAAATAACTTGAAAAATAATGAACTGTCGGAGGGTACGCTGGTCTTTTACTTCCTTGAGATTTTAAAAGCCGTCAAAAGTTTAATCATTTTGGTTCAATTAATCATTTCAAATTCCAAAAATTGAGGGTCGTCTTTATGTCTAAAAAAGGCGCATTTTCCCTCCATTTTCTTTACCTCAACATTCTCTAACTCTTTATTTGCTAATTTAGTACTTTATCCTTGTTGCTTAAGGACTTTTTGTCCCAATAATTACAATTGTAAGACTTTTCTCTATTCACCTTTTTCTTTTTGAATATGGTTTACATGGTTTATGAAGGGTATTTGGAGGAATATAGGGAGAGAATAAAAATTCCTTATTGGGTAATTACAGAAATAATATCAGGGCCACCGAATGTGTGGTCCTTAGAATAGATGAGGGTCATTGGTTGCCCATAATTTTTATAGCTGAGTGTTGAGTCACCTTTTTCCCCAACAAGTTATTTCTATAATTTTGTCAATATTTTTATGTGGTCCCTACTAAGGTAGCCCCAAATAGTCACTACACCAAAATGGGAGATCTGTGAGTGCTGTTAGCACTCACAAACGACCTCTATAACTGCTATTTACCGTCATAATTTAGGGGGTGACAAAAGAAAATTTATAACTCCTAACAGCAGTTACAAATTTTTATAACCCCTATGGGATTATGACTGGTGACCCCAATTTGTAACGGATATTCGTAACTGCTATCAGCAGTCAGAAATATAACATTCGTAACTTCTCACAGTAATTACGAATGGTATATTTGTGACTGCTGACAGCAGTTACGAATCATATATTTTTGACCGCTGTTAGCAGTTACAAAATTGATAGTAGTGGAAAATTTGTGACTGCTATTAGCAGTTACAAAATTAAATTTGTTAAATGTGGTAAAAGTTATTACAATTATCTTTATATTTTCACTAAATGATGAAATAATGAAAGTAAAATAAATATCATGATAACAAGTCTAAAAATTTTGACAACATTTCATTTATATTTCTCATATTCCAAATATCCAGTACACATAAAACTTGTTTAAACTTAATTTAACATCAAACAACCCCTAAGTGGGCGCCAAGTACAAAATGAACACAGAATAAAAAATAATGACACAATACTTCGATGACATGGAATGTCATGAACATGTAACAAATCATTCTAAATCTAGACCAGGAGTCACCACGCAGTTGATACGATTCGTGAAGTCTAGGTATATCAGCCGTGGGGGGTATTGATGCGGTGACATCCTCCCTCGTGTGCTCAGAGTATGCCTGTTGAGCAAGTTCAATGCACTCAATTTTTTTGAATACGCCACCTCGGTATCCATTAACTTGTGCTTGTGTTGCTTGCCACGAAGTGTAAACACCTGGATTTAGGCCTTTGAATACTACGTATGCCGGGTATTCCATGTGTATGCCTCAAATAATAAAATGTAACTATGTTAGGTACAATAAAGAATGTGGGCCACAATATCAAAACAGAATATCAATATAAAGAAAGTGTAAGCACTTCAGGATCATCTAGTTGACCAACATCAAAATTGGGACCTATATATTGAGAATGGTAGCTCTCATTTTTCATGGTGTTTTTAGTACCGGGACTAAATTTATAAAATTAAATGGAGTGTCCTATTTTTATACACTTTAAGCATTATGAGGACCTTTTCCCAAAACCCCCTTAATTAAAACTAAAATTGCCAATTATGGCAATAAACTTCTTCATTAAGTAGTAGGAGTTGTCGACTGTGGACAAAGTTCGAAACTATATATACAATCAAAAATTATTAAAAGAGACTTTAGATAACATATTCTGTGAAAATTTATCCACAATATATAAGCAGTGTTCTAACCATTTAATGATCAAAATGCCCAGCTGATGCACAATTCAACCGGAAGATAATTCCATTCATCTTGTCTAACTTTCTTTATTAATTTGCATGGATCTTCAACGAGCTTCCGAATATTACTTCCGATCGAAGGGAGAGAATTTAAGAAGCCATAAGTAAAGCTCGCCCCTTCAAGGAGCTTTATGATCCGAAATGACTGAAGGATCTGGGTTTCATCGCTAGAGGGTAGGAAATACGATTTTACAATGTCCTTCAGATTTGGGAAAATATCGAGGAAGCATGCCTACTTATCATTTAGTTTTAGCTTACGCATTTTTCCCACTCATCAAGTACAATTTCTCCATATCAATCAGTTTGACCAAGTGTTGTATTTAAAATTTTTATCTTATTTAATTTTTAGAGCTTCTGATGTCGTGGTCTGTCAGGAATATCAAGTTACACATCAAAGGTTGAGTCAAAATGATTTTTACTGAAATATAATTTTGAAATATAATTTCTTGAAATGTAATTTTGGCTTGCCTGTCACTTTAAAATGATTTTTACTGATTTGTTTGTAGGTTAGCTACCTAGGCATTTTCAGTAAGAGGGACGAGGGAAAGTAGATCTCGGGGCTGAAGGCAAAGCTGTAGACTCTAAAAAACGCTAAGACTAAGGTGGATGATTCTTTAGTGAATGCTTAGAGGGAGCATGACGTGGAGAAGGCTGCTAGGGAAACCACCAAATTAGATGTGACTATTCTAAAAACTCAAAGTGAGGGATGCTCATCATTATTGGGACCTTTCATCTTTCAACACATACAGTGTCAAGACCGAGGAGTAGACAATTCCATCTCCTTCCTGCTTCCGAATTTGCATGGATCTTCAACGAGTTGTGACCAATGAATTCATGAAAAGATGAGACAAAACACCCTGAGAAAAGAACTCTAAACTATTGTCTGCATGTGGGAGATTTATTCGTATTAAGCATGTTTTGCAGTAATTAATAGGAACACAATTATTTTATTCAGTCATCAATAGGAACACAATCTAGAACATAGACTTATTCTCACATCTTTTATGCAGTCATCAATAGGAACACAATTGTTTAATAGCTTCTAAGTGAGAATAGAACAATTTTTTAGGATATGAGCATCCCAAATCTGATCAAACACTCAAGATGAAGGAAAATGCTATTTAGAAATGGAATGGGTAAATGAAAAGTTGAAATCACCTAAAGCATTAGTTTTCCAGATCTATTGGCCATCTATCTCCTCCATATTTTCTAAGACGGTATCTTTAACTGTCAATATTATCTTCCAAGTATGCGAAGCACCTGAACAAGCTGCATTATAATTTTGTAGTTATTGAGCATAAAAGAGGACGACAGATAATTTTTTGTTTTGAGCTTCTAGAACAATTTCATAGAAGATGATTTAGAGATAAGATTGAAGTCTTTAAATCCCATTTCACCTTCTTTAGTGTCTTTGCATAAGAACTCCCATTTTTTCCACTAAAATTTCCAGTTTTTCTCAATATTTCCACCTCGGAAGAATTTGTTGAAAAGAGAGTTAATTCTATGGATTATTGTATTTGGAGTAGATATAGAGTCTAATAAGAATGAAATAATGGATGACAAAACATGCAGACAATAGTTTAGAGTTCTAACCAGCTAGCTTAGATCTTAAAGATTGCAAAAGGCTGTTATAGTATTAGAGCAACTAGAGGGATTGGTATGAGAAGATACTGAATAGAATTGAAGATAGGAATAACTTCAACCTAAGAAAGGAACTGAGACCAAATCTTCTAAGCCAGGGGACTATCAAAGAATAGATGTTGGACTATTTGTACCTGATTGAGACAACATTGACACCTGGAAACAATTGGGATCCTCAAAGTCTTTACAATCATTTGCAGCACCCACTATTAAAGTAACACTCTATATCTAGGTAAAACACTAAAAACATCACTTAATGAAGTGATGATTTTATTGGAGATATAGACCACCATTTGAGATATTGATGATGAATAGCTAAATGAGAAAATCTATTAGCAAATGCATTTCCTTCTATATGCCAACCTTTTTCCCAAGAAAGTTCCACACCATTTATGACAACTACGAGCTCAACAAAGAATGCATTATGCCAACTAAAACCAAAGTATGAAGAATATGTAGGTCTTCTAAAATGTTGTGAAGAGTGCTTTAGAGATAGAACTGATATAACTAATCGAATCTTTGAGTTATCGATTAACGAACATTGGTTGGGGATTAATTCCACCATGAATGGTTTTAATCCTTATCAACCAAATAAGGTCAGTAGTCTTTAGAATACTAGTTATCCAGATGGTCTTGAGTTAGGAACTCCATATCATCGTATAAGCATTTCCCCAAACTTCAAATAAAGATCTAACTTGAGGCACCTCTTTTCCAAATGTGTGGAATATCCATCTCCAACCATGTAAATAAAAATCATAATGCCCCTTTTTATAAGGATATCTAGGGTAGGGATTTTGTTTTGAAGAGCCATCTAAATAGTTCTAGGTGGAATGAATGACTTTCATAAAGGGCAACACCTATCCACATAAGGTTTAATAGGGGAGAAGAAACATATAACATCTTAAAGACACATATGACCTTTAGGATTAAAAGGAAAAATTAAAGAGTCAGGGTTTTGGGGATATAAGCAAATGAATTTTGAAAATTTCAGAGGCTATGTCTTCAAATCTGGTAATGAAAAATTAAAAGAGGTTCCAATTATTACTGGTAATATAATTGGAGACTTTAATACTTCTAAAAGTCATATTTATCTTAATGTTCAGTTATTGCAGAATAGAAGAACCCAACCAATTATATGTCCAAAACTAGATACTTTCCCCATCACCCACTTTTCAGTGAGCATTAAGATACGACAATCTTGAAACCCAACCAAATAGAATATAATTTATAAAAAGCATAATGTCCCCAAGGTATTTCATATTAGAAGTCTGGTTATAGATCTTCAAATTGGTTATATCAAGATCTCCTTTTTCATGAGTTGCACAACTGTTAGCCCAAGAAATAGTTGTAGCCGCTGTTTTGCTTCCCAATGAGTTTTAACTCGTGTGTGCTTGAAGAGAACACAAAACCATTAACACGATATTGTCCAAACTCCTTGGCTACAAAACTAGGCCCATTTTCTAGACGTGCAAGCCTCATCGATACTTCACCACCTTTCAATAACTGAAACCAAGAAAGTATTTGCATTGTGAATATGTTGCAAAGACAGTAAATAAAAGTGAGGTATTACTGTAGTCGCCTCGGAAGCTAACCAATGCCTAAAGTCATTGTCTGCGCTCGCGCCTCCCTTCCTCTTCTTGGCATGCCCGCACTCATTATATTGCCTAGGTTAAAACACTAAAAATATTAATTTCTAATGAATATAACATCGAACATATTACATTATTTTACAAAACACTTTAAATAAACTCACATTTTCCATTTATCTATGTCTTCATGCGTCTCGAATACATATCGAGCCACCTGGTTATATTGTGTACTTATTAGCTTCACTACCTTACCTTTCCCTAAGGCGTCCTCATCAGCAAACTCTTCTAATTCATCAATAAAGCATTCACGACCTCCAACTTTGGGTTAGGCATATATTCCTTTGCATACAAGGAAGCCTCTTCCATAATGTACTCCTCAACAATGGACCCCTCAACGTACCATGTATTCTTAACGTAATCTTTAAAAGTTTTCATTAATCGTTTGAACGGATACATCCATCGGTACCTTACTGGTCCACATAAAAGTGCTTCATCGCACAAATGCACTAAAAGTTGGATGCTTATGTCAAAGAATGAGGGAGTAAAGTGCTTCTCCAAAACACATAAAGCCTCGGCCAAAGTTTCTTTCCCTTCCATTATGTACGTCCTGTTGACAACTTTCTCACATAATAGGGAGAAACATAAGCTAATTTGTAGAATGTCCCTTCGAAGATCCTTGTGTTTCGAAAAACAGTGCCCGAATAATAGAGGGATAAGTTGCATTATCACATGCCAATCGTGGGACTTTCACTTTTTCAAATCTTTTGTTGCGTCGCAGACAATCCTGCGTAAGTTGGATGAGAAATTAGAAAGGACCTTCAAGCCCTTTAATGTTTCTAAGAACATATTTCTTCCTTCAATGCTCAAAGTATAAGATGCAACTGGCATATGCTTTTTTCCAATCTTCTTTCAACCATAATGATCTTTTAATCTTCAAATCACGAAGATCTTCACGGGCTTTTTCTCCATCCTTGGAATGAGAACCACCAATGCATGTGCTTACAAGATGGTCAATAATACTTTTCTCTGTGTGCATTATGTCTATCACATGTCGCACAGGATGTTCCTTCTAGTATGGAAAATCAAACATTATTGATCTCCTCGACCACGCCGTTTTCACATCAACATCCTTTCTTTTACGCTTTTGGGCCAAAATTATGGGGTGTTTCCCCCTCAACTTTTGTTCAGCCTTTAATGACCTTTCTTCAATTTCCAAACCAGAAAGTCTTGGTGGAGGTGGTCGCGTCTCGGTGCCTTCTGGGAGAAAATTTCTTCGTATTGACCTGAATTTGTGACTTTGGGGCAGAAATCTCCGATGACTATGATAAAAAAGTTTACCACTTTTCTTAAGCCAGCTGGCTTCAGTATCCTCTCCACATATAGGAAAACCTAGGTAACCATGTACATTGCTCCCAGATAAGGTCACATACGTAGGAAAATCATGAATTGCCCATATCAACATAGCTCTCAAAATGAATTCTTCCTTTTTGTACGAGTCGAACACTCTCACACCTTCAACCCATAGCTCATTCAATTCATCTATTAGTGGCGCTAACAAAACATCAATATCACTACCCGGTGCTTTTGGACCTGGTATCAACAACGACAAAATTGAAAACTCCTTTCTCATGCACAACGACGGGGGCAAATTTAATGGCACCGTAAACACAGGCCATATACTTTTTTCTGTGCTCAATTTGCCAAACGGGTTAAACCCATCGATTGATATTCTGAGGCAAACGTTGAGTATTTCTGTAGAAAAGTTTCATTATCACTGATTTGCAGATTTCCACACAGATGAATCAATCGGATGTCGCATGAGATTCTCACCCACCTCTGCTCGACCATGCCAAGTCATTGCCTCTACTATCCAAGGTATAGTGTAAAGTCTCTTCAATCGAGGACCTAAAGGGAAATACTTTAACACCTTCTTAGGTATTTGCGTATCTACTTTGAACAAACGTTTATTATGTACTATCATCTTTTGTTCATATGTAGGTTCCTTACATACAAGACAAGCCTGTTTGTCCTTGTGCTCCTTATAGTATAAAATGCAGTCATACTTGCAGCAATGAATTGATTTGTATTTCATACCCAAACCTTTCAAATTACCCTTCATGATCGGATAATTGACTGGTAGTGTATTTTCTTTGGGGAGAAAATCTTTTTCCCAGAGGAGTATTGCCGTCACACTTTTTCCCGACAAGCCAAATTTTCTCTTTAAGTTGTGCAACCCAACCATGGCATATAACTTTGTGTGGTCGGGGTTGGAGTTATGGTATAATAGTGTTACGGCTGCTGCTTTTAACCGTATATAATCCTTAACTTGGTCTGTATCGTTGCCAACATGATCCTCACATCCTAAAGCATTCCCTCTACTATCTTGCTTTTCTTGTGCTGCGTGCACTTCATACGTATCATTTATGAGATCGTTTAACCTAGCATGTACTAATGGGTCACCATTTGTGTGAATGGTTTCATTGACAAGTATTTATTCTGGAATATACTTAAATTCCCTCTCCCCATGGAAATGCCAAAACGTGTAGTCAGCTTGCATACCCCAATGAAACAAATGTATTTTTACATCTACCCCTTTCAAGCGTTTACCATTTTTACAACGATTGCACGGGCATGGGATAATATCAGTTTTGAGATTCTTCGTTGCATAATTCACAAAGTCTTTAACCCCATTAACGTATACTTGCCCCACTCTACAACTTTCACCCATCCACTCTTTATATTGTGGAAACCCCATTAATTCTACAATACAAACAAATAGAAACTCTGTAAATTATAAAACTAAATGAAGTTTGGGCTGATATTTAGAACATAATCTCTGGCTTATCATTGCATTAATACTATCATTACATTAAAACTCACAGGAAAACCCGACCAAGCACAAAACGTCGAAACTTCAACGAGCATAAAATAATGGTTATTTAATTAATTTTTAGATAAAATAAATATGAATAGTATAAAATGATTATTGAAAAAAATCTAACATATTCCCAAACAAGATAATATTCAAAAAACGAAAGAGGTTAAACGATGTGTAGATATACTCACAGCAAAACAATCAGATTTGATTATATTTTGTCTAGAGAACGTTGATCACAAAGTTCGGGCAAAACTCGTAATATTAAAAATCCATTTGATTATATTTTGTCAAAAAAATATAATGTCTAGAGTTTTTTAATAATATTTTGTCAAAAAAATAACCTCAATACAATTTCTAGGGCTTATTAACATAAAATACAATTTGTATATAGATACACTCATAAACACACATATAAACAGAAGTCTATACATAGACATACATACACACACATGTAAACATAAATCTATACATACACATACATACACACACACATATAAATAGAAATATCTACATACACACAAATATACACACATACCCACACATAATAAGAATCGAAATGCGCACACACACAATGAGAATTGAAATTAGGGCTTTAGACAGAAATTAGGGCTTTAGACAGCAAAAATACCCAAAAAATATACCCTCACATATAAGAAAAAGTCTTTAATTCTGGGTTTGATTCACCGATCACAAATACCCAAATGCTTCTTCACTGATCGAAATGCGCACACACATCAACGGCTTCTTCACCGATAGAGGTTTTGGCAAATGAAAGAGAGAGAAGAGGGCGGGCGCTCTTCACGTACAGATAGAGGGAAATTAAATTAGGTGAAAATTTTTGTGACCGCTAATAGCAGTCACAAATTTTTTATCGCTAATAGCAGTCACAAATTGAGTCTAAGATCAAAATTTGTAACTGCTGGTAGCAGTTACAAATTTATGACTGATATGCCAAAGTGTAACCTCAGCCTAGAGTTACCAACCTCGGCCGAGATGATGGCCGAGATATTGATCAACCCAATATAAGCCATGGACCCACGATATCATCCCTCGGCCAGACCAGGGTCGGCCCAGGCCGACACAACCATCTACACTGCTAAGGGGCACTGCGCACATCACAGGCATCAATAGCACTCTCGTAAACCTGGGTATGGCGACCTCGGCCAAGGGTGGGCCGAGGTGACAGGGAGCCTACCCTCAACTTGGAACCGGTTCAACCTCGGTTTGGGCCGAGGTCACAAGAGGTCTTCGTAATCACCAGCATGGGACTATCCCTACCTCGGCTGGGGACGACCCAGCGTAATGTCTCAGCTAGAATCAGACCGAGACCCCCTATGACACCTCAGATTGAACGAAGAACACGCCTTTACATCTCGGCCTCTCTTAGGCCGAGGTCATCCACCAACTTGGTGGCCGAGCATCTGTTGAACATTTGGATAAGGACACATGGGCCCAAATCAGTTGTAACAAGATTATTCTCCACATGTGGGGAGAATATTTCATCATCATTACTTACATGTGGCAGTGACAGATGGCACTCCCCCATTGGTGAGGCTACCACACACATGCACATTACATGCATGGGGGGTACATTACACCCCTTAGGCACTATATATAAGGATCATCCCCTACCTTGCAAAAGGATCCCAGCTATTAAAACCCTAGCTAAAACTCTGTCTAAATATACAGTAGAGAGAGAGAGAGCTTGAGGGGTTGTATCCACGGCCATTAGTGCCTTCTTCCAGTGATATTACTCACACACACTCACAGTGGACGTAGGCCAGATTGGTTGAACCACTTATATTCCGGTGTGCTACCCTCTTCTCCTCACCACCTTCTATTATCTTCTTTATATAGCTGTGCTTCCATTGTTATACTTCTGTTGAGCTTGTAAACACCTCATCTGGTGGTGCTGATTCTGGCATCATCAATTTGGCGCCGTGTGTGGGAACGAGAAGCTATCACTTCCTCTTTTTCTGCTTTACCTCACCGGAGACTCTGGTGGTGAACCAGGAACCACTCCTTGTGTGGAGCTGTTTCACCATTGAAAGAGGTCCTTTAAGGTATTAAGCTCACCTGCTATTCAATCTCTTTAGTGATAACACATGGCACCAGACTTGCCGCCGCCTCTTCCGCCGCCCGGAGGTGGAGGGGCTAGCTCCAGTCAGGCTCCCCCCTAGTTCGAAATGGCGGAGGTAGCAGCAGCCTTGAAATCTTTAGCTGCAACACAACAAGCCATGAAGGAGCAATTTGCCCAGCTCAGCCAAACCATGATGATGAGGCCACCTGGAGTCTCCCCGGACATGATAACTCCGGCGGCAGTTCAGCCTCATCCTGACGCTAGGGGACGACCCCAAGCGCCCATGAAGGACCAGCCTGCACCCCAGCGGAGGAGGGACGTTGCTGACCCTAGGCGCTTGTGCCTGGGGAAGCAAGGAAACCCTTGCCCAGAGGACAGGTATGATGACCTTGAAGCTGAAGAAGCCCCAGAAGATTGCTGGGAGCCGTATGAGGTGTCAAATGACACTATACGACCTCTTAGGCAGAGTCAAGAAGGTGTCGAACGAGATGGATGTGTCGGCCGAAGAAGGGAAGAGGCCCAACAAAGAGGGTCGGCCTTTGATAGGCTGAGCAGAGGGTCGGCCTTCGAGAGGTTGGGCCCAGTTAATGACCTAAGACAGAGGCTATCGAGGTAAAGGAGTGCAGCAGGCTCCCAAAGAGGGAATGGACAGCCTCGGCTAGATCAAGGCCGACCCTTAGAGAGAAGAGCCAGGGAGCAGGAAGAGGTCAACAGCCAACGGGTCGTGGCTGGGGAACCCTCTGTCCATCGCAGAGAGGTGGCAGGGGATAACCTCGGCCAGGTTGATGAGAGAAGACCCTGGAATGATTCAATCCAACATCTCGAGGAGAATATAGGGGACCTCATAAAGAGCAGGGACCCATTACAAAGGGGCTACTCGGAGGGCTCCCCGTTTATAGCTAGGATAGTGGGGTTCCCAACCCCAGCGAAGTTCAAGCCTCCTACGGTGACTCCCAAATATGATGGCAGCACTAACCCTGTGCACCATATCGAGATGTATCAGTCAGCAGCAGATATTTACTCGATACCCAATGAGATGAAGTGCAGGGCCTTCTCAGGAACCTTGACAGGGGCAGCACACAGCTGGTTCACCTCTCTTCCAAAGAACTCGATCGAAAACTTCAAGGGGTTGGCTGAGCAGTTCATCCACAACTTCTGCTTTGGGGTAAGACCTCAAAAGAAGACTACCCACCTCCTGTACATCAAACAGGCTAAGGGTGAAAGCCTAAGAGACTACATAGCAAGATTCAACAAATAAAAGTTGGAGGTAGAAGACTACGAAGAGAGCATAGCCATGACCGCCCTAATAGGAGGCCTCCAGAAGGGGAAGCTATTGTGGAAGCTGGCGGAAGACCCCCTAGCTCTATGGCGGAGCTGCTGGCCACCGCAGGGAAAGTGATGAATGCGGAAGAGGCAATGGCCGCTAAATATGAGGAGGAGAACCGCAGTGGCCCAGGAAGGTCCCAAAGCAAGAAAGAGGGGAAGAAGAGGTCAGGGGATGACAAGTTTGCTCATTACACTCCTCTGACTGTGAGTTGTGAACACATCCTTAATGAGATTAAGACTGACCAGACTCTGAGGTGGCCAGAGAAGCTGAAGGCCCCACCACATAAGAGGAACAAAAGCCTCTGGTGTGAGTTCCATCAGGATCACGGCCATATCACAGATAGATGCTTCGCTCTAAAGGATGAGATTGAGAAGATGCAGAAATCCGGGAAGCTGAGAAAGTATGTGGATGGAAAGGCCCCAAAGGGTGGAAGAGAAGACCCTAAGAAGAGAAGAAATGACAGGTGCCGTGGCGATGCCCCTGCTAGAAGGCATGATGATTCATAGGGTGATGATGGAGATTACCCGGATCTCCCGCCGAAGGATGACAACACCCCAGTGAAGAGGGTCGGAATGATATCCTTTGGTGTTAGCACCATATGTGGGGGATTCGCAGGAGGTGGCTCTGAGGTAGCCGATAGGAAGGCTCATGTAGCGGAGGCCAAGTCAGTGGTCAAGCCTGAGGTTGTGAATCTAACGTCTTCTGACGCAGTGCATAAGAGGAAGAAGGTGGACATGGATACCCTCGTAGTGGGGTTCTCCAGACTCGACTTCAAGGGCATCTTAGCCCCCCCATGATGACCCTTTAGTCAAAACAACAAGGGTGCATGGGTGCGATGTAGGGAGAATCCTCATAGATGGGGGAAGCTCAGCAGATGTGATGTTCTGGCCTTGTTTCAAAAGCTTGGGTCTTAGCAGGGCAAGGCTGGTGCCCTACCATCACCCGTTGATAGGCTTCAGTGGTGAGAAGGTGCACCCATTGGGCATGTATGAAATGGATGTACGGATGGGAGATGAATGGCCTAAGAGGCTGACCAAGAAGATCAACTTTTTTGTTATGGACGAAAATGTCTTCTCGACCTACAACCTCATCATCGGAAGAGTGGACCTCAAAGAGTTTGAAGCCGTGCCGTCAACGATCCATCAGATGCTTAAATTCCTGACTCCTTATGGAGTAGGGGAAGTGCAAGGGTACCAGACCACGGCGCGGGAGTGTTACTTCAACTCGGCCGAAGAGAGAGAGGCCTATAAGAGAGCAACCACCACTTAAAGCATTGACACTCTTGACCCAAGAGATGAAACAAAATTAAAGAAGGGCGAGGCCGAGGAAGAGGTAGAATCCATCGTCCTCAATGAGGACGAGCCGGAAAAAACTGTCCAAGTCGGCAAGGCCCTAGAGCCAAGGATCAAGGAAGAGCTGATAAACTTCCTCAGGAGGAGGCAGAGTGTCTTCGCATGGAGTCACGCAGACATGCCTGGTATCGACCCTGAGATCATGACCCACAAGCTCAACGTGGACAGAGATGCCAGATCTATCAAGCAGAGGCGAAGAGTCTACTCCAGGGAGAAGTATGAGGTCATCCGGGAAGAGGTGAAAAAGTTGGAAGAGGCCGAGTTCATAAGAGAGGTTACCTATCCGGAGTGGCTCTCAAATGCAGTCATTGTGCCTAAGGCCAATGGAAAGTGGCGAATGTGGGTAGATTTCACAGACCTAAACAAGTCTTGCCCGAAGGATAGCTATCCCTTACCTAGGATAGACCAGATGGTGGATGCAACGGCAGGGCACGAGCTCATGAGTTTCATGGATGCTTATTCAGGTTATAACCAAATCTTCATGGATGCTGAAGACTCTGAGAAGACAGCCTTCATTACTGACAAGGGGACGTACTGTTACAAGGTGATGCCCTTTGGTCTGAAAAATGCAGGGGCAACGTATCAACGTCTTGTCAATAAGATGTTTGAGGAGCAGATAGGTAAGACCATGGAGGTGTATGTGGACGATATGCTAACGAAGAGCCTGAAAGCGTGTACTCACGTAGCAGACCTTGAGAAGACCTTTGATATCATGGACTCGTACAGAATGAAGCTCAACCCAGCGAAGTGTGTCTTCGAGTAGGAGCTGAGAAATTCCTGGGGTTCATCGTTAATCAGAGGGGGATTGAAGCAAACCCTGAGAAAATCAAGGCCTTGCTCAACATGAAGACTCCTAGGAGTATCAAGGATGTCCAAAGACTCACGGGAAGGGTGGCAGCCCTTAACAGGTTTGTTTCTAGGGTAACGGACAATTGTCTTCTGTTCTTTAAAGTTCTAAGGAAGGCCTTCCAATGGGACGAAGAGTGTGAAAAAGCCTTTGATAAACTCAAGTCCTACTTGGGGTCTCCCTTACTGCTGTCCCGGCCCATCGCGGGGGAAAGGTTGTTTGTGTATTTGGCAGTCTCTAAGTCAGCCATTAGTGCGGCCATCATACGGGAAGAGGATGGGGTTCAGAGGCTTGTGTACTTCAACAGTAAGGCCCTACAAGGGTCTGAACAAAACTATCCCCGAATGGAGAAGCTGGCTTATGCCCTTATACATGCTTCAAGGAAAATAAAGCCTTACTTCCAAGCTCACTCCATGGTAGTCCTTACAGACTCCCCATTAAGACAGGTTCTGCACAAACCTGAGAAGTCCGGGAGACTGATGACCTGGGCCATCGAGCTAGGAGAGTATGATCTTACCTACCAGCCCAGGACAGCCATCAAAGGATAGGCTATCGCAGACTTTGTTACAGAGTTCACTTGGGAAGAGGCCGAGACAGAGAGGGGCTTGGATGGCGATAAAGAGACGAACCGTAGTGTCTTCCGAGATTCGAAAGAGACTGCCCCGTACGTCTTCCGAGGCCGAGAAGAGGTTATCCCAGGCAAAACTCAAAGCAAAGTAGAAGAAAATGAAGAGGATCGATACCTCTTCGAAAGGGGGTGATGAGAGAAGGGGTCTTCTCATCAGATGCAGACGTATGGATCCTCTTCATTGATAGCTCTTCCTGTGACAGTGGAAGTGGCGCGGGGCTAATACTCTCGGCCCCAGATGGCGCCAACATTGAATACGCCTTGAGATTCAATTTTCAAGCCTCAAACAATGAGTCTGAGTATGAAGCCATGATAACAGGTCTCTTATTGGCAACAACTCTTCGAGTAAAGCGACTCCTACTTCATAGTGACTCAAGGTTGGTTGTCAATCAAGTGTTGGGAGTATACGAGGCCAAAGACGAAAGGATGGACAAGTACTTAAAAAAGGTAAGAGGGTTGCTAGAGTACTTTGAAGAGGCAAAACTGAAGAGAGTGCCTAGGCTGAGCAACAACCATGCTGATGCATTGGCAAGGCTGGCCTCGGCAATGAAGACAGATTTGGGAAGGACCATCCCAATCAAAGTCTTAGGAAAGGCAAGCATCGAGGAGGACGAGGTATGTAGTCCTTGTCACAATGTTAACCCAGGGGACTCATGGATTGACCCACTCGTCAGATACCTAAGAGAGGGGGAGCTACCTGAGTCCAAGCTGGAAAGAAGAAAGTTGAGGTACAGGGCTGCCAAGTTCCCATTGGTAGGAGACGTCTTGTATAAAAAGGGGTTTCTCTTGCCCCTCCTCAGATGTGTGCATCCCATAGAGGTACCCCGGGTCTTACAGGAGGTTTATAAGGGATCTTGCTCTAGCCACATAGGGGGAAGGCCCTTAGCCAAGAGGATCGTCACTCATAGATACTGGTGGCCTACCTTGTCTAAGGACGCTGCTGACTATGTGAAGAGGTGTGACAAATGTCAGAGGTTCGCCACTATCCCTCATCAACCCCATCAGCCTATGACGTCAATCTCTTCTCCATGGCTATTTGCGGAATGGTGAATTGACTTAGTAGGACCTTTGCCAAGAGCAGTCAACAACTATAGATTCTTGATAGTTTCCATTGACTACTTTTAAAAGTGGGTAGAGGCAGAACGGATGATAACAATTACAGAGCAGAAGACCTTTCAGTTCATCTGGAAAAACATCATATGTAGATATGGCCTCCCAAACACGCTCATCTCGGATAATGGGACCCAGTTCAAGAACTCCTCCTTAGAGAAGTATTGCCAAAGTGTGGGGATTAAACAGTTTTTCTCATCTCCTGGTCGACCTCAGGCAAATGGCCAGACCAAGGTCACGAATAGGACTATCTTGGATGGAATCAAGAAGAGATTAGAAGATGCAAAGGGGAGATGGATAGAAGAGGTCTACGCTGTGCTATGGGCTTACAGGACCACAGCAAGGACACCCACAGGAGAAACCCCATTCATGCTGGCACATGGCTCAGAAGCTGTCATACCAACAGAAGTAGGACTACCAACTCATCGGATTCAGACCTACGATCCTGACAGCAATGGGGAAAGGAGGAGGTTAGACCTGTATCTTATTGAAGAGAGAAGAGAAGACGCAGAGGTCAGGAAAGCGGCCTACCAATAGAGGGCAGCGAGATTCTACAATCAAGGGGTGAAGTCAAGACCCATTGCAGTGGGAGACCTAGTGCTAAAGAAGACCCTACAGAAGACAAACAAGCTACACCCGAACTGACATGGCCCCTACAAAGTAACAGAAGAGGTTTTGCCCCGCACTTACAGACTAGAAAACCTAGAAGGATAACCTTTCACTAACCCATGGAATGCTGACCACCTGAAGAGATATTACATATGATGTTGCATAGGATTTGTAATTTGTAAATGTACCATCTTATCGAGAAGAGGTTATTAATAAAGATCAGTTTCCATGACAAGTTCTTGTTCCATTCTTAGATCAGAGACATTACATGGTGATAACATTAGAGGTGATGACCTCAGACCCTCATAACATCACTCGATGGTGACGAGGTCTGAGCTCAGACACCTTGGTTAGATGACCTCAGACCCTTAACATCATTAACTTGGTGACATTATGAGGCTAACCTCTTAGGTGATGACCTCAGACACTCATAACATCACTCGGTGGTGACGAGGTCTGAGCTCAGACACCTTGGTTAGATGACCTCAGACCCTTAACATCATTAATTTGGTGGCATTTATTATGGGGCTAACCTCTTAGGTGATGACCTTAGACCCTCATAACATCACTCGGTGGTGACGAGGTCTGAGCTCAGACACCTTGGTTAGATGACCTCAGACCCTTAACATCATTAACTTGGTGACAATATGAGGCTAACCTCTTAGGTGATGACCTCAGACCCTCATAACATCACTCGGTGGTGACGAGGTCTGAGCTCAGACACCTTGGTTAGATGACCTTAGACCCTTAACATCATTAACTTGGTGACATTATGAGGCTAACCTCTTAGGTGATGACCTCAGACCCTCATAACATCACTCGGTGGTGACGAGATCTGAGCTCAGACACCTTGGTTAGATGACCTCAGACCCTTAACATCATTAATTTGGTGGCATTTATTATGGGGCTAACCTCTTAGGTGATGACCTCAGACTCACTCGGTGGTGACGAGGTCTGAGCTCAGACACCTTGGTTAGATGACCTCAGACCCTCTTAACATCACTCGGTGGTGATGAGGTCTGAGCTCAGACACCTTGGTTAGATGACCTCAGACCCTTAACATCATTAATATGGTGGCATTTATTACGAGGCTAACCTCTTAGGTGATGACCTCAAACCCTCATAACATCACTCGGTGGTGACAAGGTCTGAGCTCAGACACCTTGGTTAAATGACTTCAGACCCTTAACATCATTAATTTGGTGAAGATGGTTATGAGAACAACATATTAAGTAATGACTTCAGAGATCATATAGCATTCAGAGACATTCAGAGGTCAAAATAAAGGAAGAGATTGGCATTCAGTAAGAAAGATAATATAGCAATCAGGGGCATCGATTACAAAGATTCATTACAAAGTACTGATGTTACAAATTACAAATTACAAGTGAAGTTACAAGTTAAAAAGGACTAAGGGTTTGAGGGGGGAACATTAGTAGTCTCGGCTGGGTTGACCTGATCAACATTAGTCACCTCAGCCACATCATCAGCAGGATCTACCCTTCCGAGCTCAGTCACTCCAAGAGTCGCAGTATCGGCTGGAGCAGTGGCCTCGTCTTCTACCTCTTGCAGAGCCTGAGCAAATTGAGGGTCGGCAAAGCCGAGGCCCACAAAGTCGGAGGCCTTCAGAGTGCCGACCTCCTTCTCTCTGACCTCGGCCCATTTGGTAGTGGCCTTGATACCTCTTTCGAGGTATTCAAAGCCAAAACCCACGAACTCCTCAGAGACTTTGTAGTCTAAAATTATTTTCTCTGAGGCATCTGCAAGGGCAGCCTTCACAGCCGCGTTGACTTTCTGCTGCAGAGCATCATCTTTATCCTTCAGGGCCTTGGCGTGGTTTTGGACGAGCACTGAGATGTCTTTCTCCAAACCCTTGGCCTTATTTTCAGAGTTCTGCAACTTTGTCTTCAGGCGGTCAACCTCGGCATTCAAGGCGCTCTCGACTTTCTCATCCTCCTGCCCCTTCTGAATGAGGGGCAATTTCCTCATGGCCTAGTAAGACAGTTGGTACATGGCAGTCACACCCTGCACAGTTAATGAAGAGGTTAGACGGGACTAAAATCAGACGTTGCACTTATAAAATTATTGACAAAAGAAACAAGTCATACCTGGACGGCTCTATGAAGGCCGAACTCAACCATCATGGAGGTGTCCATGGATCTGTAAAAACGCTTGTCTACCTCTTTCATCACATTGGCGAGTGCGTCCATGGCCTGTCTGCTGTTGCCGACCACGCTATCAGTGACCTTCAGCTGGTCCAGATGAGCCGACAGGGTGTCGGCTGAGATGGGGATCGCAGCGTCTGAGGTCTTCTTTTGCCTCGAGGTCGGACTCTGATCCTCAGAGGCCGGGACCTCGGGGGCCTTCTATTTGGAAGCTTGGGATTTGGATGTAGTGGGAGTTGGAGGAGGAGCATTCAGACCAACCTTCTTCGCAAGCCTTGCCAAACTTGGAGCTGCCATCTCCCACTGTTCGTCTGGGATACCTGGTGGTCTCTCTCCAAAAGTTAAAAGATAAGGGTTAGAGATCATATATAAATGAGTTCAAAGGTTAAACTCGAAAAAAGAAAAATCCTTACCAAAGTCAACAAGGGGGCTCCCACCCAGGCTCGTCCCTGAGAGAAACTGAGGGGACAACAAATGCTCGAACTTAACAAACAAGCCATGTGCCCCTTGGTCTTGCAGGGCCTTCACCTTTTTACTATTTTGAAGACTTAGGCGAGGATCGGCCCTTGCAGACATGGTGACCTTACCCCATCTGAGGGGTATCCTCGGCTCAAAAGTGGAAGAGGGAACAGATGAGCCAAATTCCCATGGCCTTGAGGCGAAAAAATATCGGGGCTTCCAATTGTGATTCGAGGTCTGAGTGACCTGGAGCATCTTCTTCTCAGGCCTCCGAGCCACAAAGTGATAGTAGCTCGGATGGTTTTTGGCCGAGGTAGGGACGTAACAACCAGCAAAGACCTGAACTGGGAGGCCAGAGTGGTGGACTGCCCTCCACAAGATGATGGCCCCTATAATAACTCTCCCAGCATTGGGAGAGAGCTACGAGGGGGCCAAGTTGATGAAGGAAAGAATGGACCTGATGATGGGGTGAATGGGTAGGCGAAACCCTAACTTGAACATCTGCTCATACAAGCAGATTTCTCCATCTCGGCCATGATAGACCCTCTCTTCCCTCAGAGGTCTCCTTAACTTGATGGAAGGGCTAATGGAGTATAAGTACCTAAAGCACAGAAGGTCTACCTCAGTGACTGTGCTCTCGAACTCGGATGCTTCAGAGATGTCAACATCATTTTCAGCATCCTCATCATCGTCAAGCTCAACGTCGGCTGGAGCAGACGTAGACGGGTGACCAGGGAATCTCTGAGAAAACTCAGCCCCTGTAACGGCCGACAGAGGGATGGCATCAAGGATGGGTGGCACAACCACACTTGGCTCAACAAGTTCAACCTCTGAAGAAGAATCTGAGGTACTTGAGCCATTTTGGGATGAAGCTCGGCTGGATACCTCGGCCTGATCAGGGACTTGGTCAGGCCGAGGTGTAAAGTCCATGGCTTCTTGGAAAGAGTCCACAGACATGGGGTCTGAGGTGGAGGACTCAGACTCAGACATTGGCAATGGGCTAGCAGAGACGTCTGTCTGATAGAAGTTCTCAGGAGGATCAGGGTATACCACCTTGAGGGGTGGGGGAAAGATAGGTCTAATAGGAAACTTCTGTGACCTACGAGCTTCCTCCTGAGCTCTCTCTATTTGCCTAATTTTTTCTAAGGTCTTCTCTCTAAGAGAGGGGAAATCCTCAAGAAGTTGGTATAGGGGTCTGAGCATCAAAGGACGACCCTAAACTTGGGATAACTTCCTAAGCTACAAACAAGACTTGCTTATAAAATAGAGGAGTTTAAAGATCGAACATAGAAGTTTAAAGAAAACCTAGTTCGCCTGAGTTAATGGAACTCGCCGGAAAACTCAAAGAACTACCGGAAAACTCAAAAATACGCCGGAAAATGCAAACCAAATAGCAGAAACAGAGGAAATGGAAAGGAAGAAGTACCTGGGAAATGAATCGACGAGTGAGATGAGGAATACTTGCGAGAAAATCGATGAAGGCTTCTGCAGAAGGGCGCTGGATTGAAGAAGCTTTTGAGAGAGAAATTCGCAAGAACAATATGCGTGGGAAGGAAATGAGGATGAAGAAAGATAAAGGGAGGGTTTAAACCCTTAAGTACTTGGGCACACTTCCCAAGGCCCATCATTGCCTTGGGAAACCCAAGGGACAACTGACAGCACACGCCAGCCAAGTTGGCATGCCCTAGCTTGGGACAGGTGTCATGCAGGTATTAACCTTGGGACGGACAGGCCTCGGGGGTAAAGCAATCCCCTAGCCACTTGCTCTCGCATATAACTAAGGGCTGGGGGGTGATTGATATGCCCAAGTGTAACCTCGGCCTAGAGTTACCAACCTCGGCCGAGATGATGGCCGAGATATTGATCAACCCAAGATAAGCCATGGGCCCACGATATCATCCCTCGGCCAGACCAGGGTCGGCCCAGGCCGACACAACCATCTACACTGCTAAGGGGCACTGCGCGCATCACAGGCATCAACAACACTCTCGTAAACCTGGGTATGGCGACCTCGGCCAAGGGTGGGCCGAGGTGACAAGGAGCCTACCCTCAACTTGGAATCGGTTCAACCTCGGCTTGGGCCAAGGTCACAAGAGGTCTTAGTAATCACCAGCATCGGACTATCCCTACCTCGGCTGGGGACGACCCAGCATAATGTCTCGGCTAGAATCAGGCCGAGACCCCCTATGACACCTCGGATTGAACGAAGAACACGCCTTTACAGCTCGGCCTCTCTTAGGCCGAGGTCATCCACCAACTTGGTGGACGAGCATCTGTTGAACATTTGGATAAGGACACATGGGCCCAAATCAGTTGTAACAAAATTATTCTCCACATGTGGGGAGAATATTTCATCATCATTACTTACATGTGGCAGTGACAGATGGCACTCCGCCATTGGTGAGGCTACCACACACATGCACATTACATGCATGGGGGGTACATTACACCCCCTAGGCACTATATATAGGGATCATCCCCTACCTTGCAAAAGGATCCCAGCTATTAAAACCCTAGCTAAAACTCTGTCTAAATATACAGTAGAGAGAGAGAGCTTGAGAGGTTGTATCTATGGCCATTAGTGCCTTCTTCCAGAGATATTACTCACACACACTCACAGTGGACGTAGGCCAGATTGGTTGAACCACGTATATTCCGGTGTGCTACCCTCTTCTCCTCACCACCTTCTATTATCTTCTTTATATAGTTGTGCTGCCATTGTTATACTTCTGTTGAGCTTGTAAACACCTCATCTGGTGGTGTTGATTTCGGCATCATCAATGACTGCCAATAGCAGTCACAAATTAAGTCTTAGACCAAAATTTGTGACCGCTAATAGCAGTTACAAATTTGTGACCGCTAATAGTGGTCATAAATTAAGTCTAAGACTAAAATTTGTGACTCCTCATAGAAGTTACAATTTTGTGACTGCTCATAAGAGTTATAACTTATGTCTACTAATAAACTTGTGACTTCTTGTGACAGTTATAAATTTGTGACTGCTTATAGGAGTCACAAATTAATTATATGGTAACATTTGTGACTCCCATTAGCGTTAACAAACTAATTGACTCAATTTTTTTTAACCAATTAATTTTATCACCCCTAATGGCAGTCACAAATAATTTTGTGACTGCTCCCGAGAGTGACTAGTTTGTCACCCCTATTGGCAGTCACAAAATTAACATTTTGGTGTAGTGAGTTTGAGGGCAGTAAATGGGGTCAACCCTCTTAACGAATAATGCGATACCCATATAAGAATAAAGGAATTAATTTACTGTGATAAGTGAGGAACCACTGGAAACAATACTTATTACTTAAAGACTCGTCATGACAATAAGGCTTTAGCAGATAATTTTATGTTTCCAAAAAGAATTATTGGGATTATGGAGTAGTGATAAAGAGCTGCAACATGCCCCCTTCCTATTGGGTAAGGTACAATGGTCCCGAATGCCCCCAGTAAGGGCGTGCCATAGGGTAATGCCTCAAATTACTCGTGTTTCCTATATGCTTATTTATAGTCTGTTGATATGCCAATTAGTATATTGTGTAGTTTGCAAAGAAGAGGAAGAAAGATTGTTCGCCTAACTCAGAGGTGAACTTTGAAGATCTAAATTTTATTTGGTCTATTCAGCAAAGAATTTGAGAAGATCATCCTAGGCAACCTCTGTTTTGTTAGGTTACAATAGTTCTTTCACTTCCTTTATAGGTCAGCCTATAGAGGACATTCCCTTAGCCCCCATAGATTTAGAAGATTTTGTCTCATCCCCATCAAATGTTGTATCTGAATCTCCATTAGAAGATGGAGATATTACCTTAGGAGAAACTTCTGCCTCATTTGAATCACTTAATTTAGCTATTATTTTGACCACTCTTTCCTCTTCGAGAAAAATAGTGAAGAGAAAGATCCTCAACCTGATTGCTAGAGCCATATCTCCCCCCCCCCCCCCCCCCCAGCTGAGAAGAATAAAATCACTAGAGAAGGTTCCAAGAGAACAGTAATTGTTACTATTGAAAAAATGAAAAGTATTGAACCTCAGTTCAAGTGGTTGATAAAAGGTCAAGTTGTTCATTAAGAGTCAGTTAATAAAACCCGGGTCGACCAGGCCTCTGAAGATTCTGTCTTAGTGGTAGTGAACCCTAGTTTAGCTAGGGGTTTAATTAGTGCTGGAGTGTTTCCCACTGATAGGTCGATGACTGTTCCATTATCCAGAGCAAGATTGCTGGAAAGAGTTAATCATAACTTAGCTCTGGTAACTTTACATAAACTAGCCTTCTCTAATTTTACTCTTCATTAGAATTTTTGCTAATTGCATTTGTTCTTTAATATCTACAGTTCTTGGTTGATTATTACCAACATCTGATGAGGTATGACCAACTTAGGGCATCATCAACTAATTTTGAAGTGGATCTCAAATAGATGAAGGACTCCCTAGATGCTACCAAGGAGGCCCATAAGAAAGACCAAGAGAAATGGCAAGCTTTGTTAAATACTGCCGAGCAAGGAAGGAAGGATGTCGAGAAGGCTGGGACTGATGCTACCAAGGCCACCACTGAGATGGAAAAAAAATTTCAAAACTTGAAGTCCACCCTAAAAAGGGAAGGAAGATGACTATACCCAAGGTTTGGATAAGTATTTTTCCACTATTGCTATGCAAATTTACTATATGAAAAATACGTCCTTCAAGGATGGTTGGGACGATGCACTGAAACAGGTAGTTGTACCTATTTTTGTGCCGCTATTGCTCTTTAGTTTTACCATTTGATCCATCAGGCATTGCAAATGCCTTAGCGAATGATTTCGGTATACTATTTTCTACCATGTGCTTTAATTTTCCAAAATATGATTTTAAACATCGAGTACGATTTAGTCTTTTGTTTAGGGGTGGGAATTTTATCAAATCATTCCCCTTTTGAAAGATTTAATCAGAAATAAGCCATATTTTTCACTTTTTATGCGGGTTTCTCTCGTTCTTGATGTGATTTATTTATCATCCAATGTCTAAATCAAGAATACGCTAAATTAAACTTGAAGTGGATCTTTAAACTTAAAAGATTTGGAAGGAATATTGTATCATGAACTCTTAGACTCGTCACTATTTGCACACTTATCATGTCATGACAATCTAAAGTTGAAGAGTGAAAATTCTCAAGAGAACCATAAAAATCACTAGTAGAGACTTAGACCCTTGAGATTTGATCTTTTCACTACTTTGATAGTTTTTATGCAATCTCCGAGTCACAAGTTGACTTAACTTCCTTTGGGTACGATGCTCAGTCATTGCACAATCTCATTACTCTTTAATTTTAGCACAAGCACCGAGAATGATATCACTTTTGAGTTGTAATAAATATGTGTCATGTAGTTTGTCCCTAGAACTGAACCTTCACTGACCATTCCATATGCATATGACATATAACCATATTTTTACCATTATCCATTAATATATTTTCCCACATCCCATCATTATCACTGTCTTTGAGAAAAAAATAATGGTTTAAAATTATCTGTGTAAAATGTCTTCGTTCGTATGATCTAAAAAATGCATCTCATGAAAAACTACAAATTAAAAAAATTAAAAAAAATGATAAAAGAAAAGAAAAGCATGCGATCAAAATTTTATGGAATGAAGACATTAATTGATAGAGTTATAGTCCACTATTCTCAAAACTCGTGAAAAATCGTCCATCTTCCCCATTTCATTTTTTTCTCTTATCCATTACATTCTCCCTCATTTATCCCTAGCAAGGTGTTCGTGCAAATAAACAGATTACATGGTGAATAACTCGACATTCTCATAATAGTGGTTTGCATTCTTTCATGATATCAGTTTTCTTTCATGTCTCTGTTCTTTCTTATGGGCGTGAGACGATTGACTTTGTTTTACATTTACTCATCTCCCCACACACTTGAAAGGTACACTTAACCGAATCTCAAATAGTTATTTTGAGAGATAGATATCCGTAAGATTTAAAATTGAAGCGTCGATTCCAAAAAGGAGATCTAAGAATTACTCTTATGATGTTTGAAACTGTTTGATTAATTCACATTAAATACGTTGAGTTCAAGGAAGGATTTTTCTTGGGTATTATGTAATCTTTACTTTTCATAAACTTTATAGTTCAACTTTCTTACTTCTGACAAACTTTATTGTGATGGGTTATGTGACATCTCCTAAGTCTAATAAGAGGCTTGATACCTTGTAAAATAAAACATTTGAATTTTGTGAATATATTCACTACAAACCCCCATGAGAAAACACACGTCCTCTAGGGAAACCTAGAACTTTAACAGCTTATTGCACATGGTAAGTTAAATCGTAAGTGACCACGAAAGTGGAACACTTTTGGTTACTTATCTTTCTTTCTATCTATTTTTTGCCCGAGGACTAGTAATGTTCTATTTGGGGTGTATGATAAGGACCAAAAAGTGTATTCTTTTTAATTGCTATTTCTCGAAAAAATTGATCTTATGCGTGTATTTGTTTATCTTGTAGGTCGATTTGCACTTGCAGTTTTAAACGTGTTATATCAAGGTAAATGTGGCGATTATGTAGTCAAACATGCCTCAACCAAATCTCGTTACTGAATACTCAAGACAAAACCATTTCCCTAACCTTTTTCAATTTCCTGTGTGTATTATATTTGTATTATTATTCAATACGTATAATTTTGAGTTTTTTTTAATATATTTTTTAGTATTTTATTTGTGTGCGTATCTTTTTATATATACTAGAGTTTAGGTTTTTATGTTAGTATATCAGTATGTGTATTTTCTGGGTCTTATATTATGTGTGTGTCTATGTGTTTGTTTCGTTAATATTTTTTTTGTATTTTATTTTATATTTTTATTTTTTATTTCAGTCTTATTTTTTTATATGTGTGTTTTAGTTTTTAACTTTTGTATATTTTAATTTTATTTTTGTTATTTTTTGTGTTTGTTATAAATATGTTCATATGAATCTTTTACTAGTGATATGTAGTTATACACAATATGGTATATACATACTAATCTTATTTACCCCGACTCACCAAATAACCTCCCTCATCTCACACCCTTTTTTTCATACACACGCACACACCAATAAACTCATCTACCTCACATTTCAAAAACACATCAGATTTCTTCTCTCATCACTCATCTTCTCTCTCTCGTCGTTCATCATCCCCACTATAACCTCCATAACCAAAAACCTAGGGATTGCAACGGGGCGAATTTGGGGTTGGTTTGGTCAAATCCGACCTCGATCCCGTGTACCCCATCCCAAACCCGACCCCGATTTGACCCCGTTTACCCCACCCCATCCCCATCCACACCCTATTTGAAAACCCTACGCGACCCCAGAACCCGCCCCAAATCCGTCCAAAATATTTTTTATGATATTTTTTTTATCTTAATTTATATAGACTTTCAAACGGATTTCAATTTTTTTAACTTTTGTAATATGAGAAAAATGATATTGTTTTTAATACGGAATTCAATTTATAACTTAAAGTTTTTTTGAAAAGTTAAAGAAATATTATCAATAAAGTAATCCATATCATTATGCAGCTCCTTAAGACAAAAATGTGAATATCTCCAATTACGTAAAATGCATCCAACTCTAAACAATCATAAATTACAACTAAAAGTCATAAATGCATACAACTTTAGAAAGTCCAACTCTAATGTCCCATAGTTCACAGAATCCAAATAAAAATATCCAAATGATAAAATCAAATAATAAACATAAAAGTGCCAAATCATCCAAATGATCAAATTGCAAAATTCACCAATAAACCAACTTTCCTACCTCCTGCATATAACAACAAGATTATTAGTGTTAACTACTAAAAATTCTAAAATATATTTAAAAAGAAGGATTACCTGAATCTAGATTAATAGAAGGTTGTCTTTGATTTTCATCTTACTCTGACATTTTTCTGTTAAAAGACAAATTAAATAAATTTGTAAAAAAAATCAGTAAACAAAGAGCAGAGGTCGGATGGTATTGCAGGAATTAGCATTATGGTTGAATGAGAAAGTTGAAATCTATAAAAAAAAATCATTATGGTATTTCCTTCAATAAAAGTACATGTTCTGATTTAGTGTTGTTGAAAAGACAAAACATGCAGATTCCATATTTTAGCCTATATGTCATGATGTGGGAAGAGACATTGGGGGAAGAAATATGTAAAAAAAAGTCATACAAAATAGAAGCCTCATTTATTATGTTTCTCTTATCTTCACTTGGATAAAAGATAAGAGATTAGTAGCATTATGTAGTTTTGCTATGGGAAGAGACATTAAGGGAAGAAATTTCCCCATATGCCATGCTAAAGGTCATAAAAGACATGGTTGTTGCATCTCATTCAGAATCTAGTGTTGATACGGTACATTAGCTATGAATATATATATATATATATATATATATATATATATATATATATATATACACACACACACATATATATCCCTATAAATGTTACGCTTACTAGAGTAGGGTAGAGGCCGAAGGGAGAAACAGAGCAATAGAGAGAGAGAGAGAGAGAGAGAGAGAGAGAGAGAGAGAGAGAAGTGAGCAGATAATTTTTAAGAAGAAAATGAGAACCTTAAAAACATTATCCCTCTATATACATATAAAAGGGTAAATTTGTAATAATTCCCTTAAATGGGGTGGGTTCGGGGTTTTTATATACTAAATCCGATCCCGACCCGAACCCGATGTTTTTTTTATTTTAAACCCGAACCCGCCCCGTTTATTTATCACAAATATCCCCCATTAGGGGCGGGGGAGGATCGGGTCCCCGCCAAAACCCAACCCGTTGCCATCCATACAAAAACCCTTAAACCTTCACAACCAATATCGATCCATTTCCCTTAAAATCCCATAAAATAAACCTTTCTAATCGAGACACCCCCCGGACAACCCACTGCCAAATAAACCTCTGGATAACTCACAGGAAAACCTTCCTAAACTGAACCCAAACCAACCCATTCCATCCATTATCCTACCCGATTTAATCCCTAACCGAGCCCCATGCCCTAGACTGCCCCAACCCGAGACCCACTACCCAACTATTCTGTCACCAAACACGCTACACGTGATATTTTTACTCCACTCACTACACTTGCTAAACAAGATATCATGTGATCCATTTTTTACTTTTCAAAATTACATCTTACCCTTTTGTCATTTGATAAAATGTCTCTTATTTCCCTCACCTATATAAATGAAGCTTTGAGGCATTTTGAAGGGAGTTCATTATTCATAGAAGTGTAGAGAGTGGTAGAGGGAGAGAAACACATTTTTTAGTATAGTTTTTAAGGCACATACGAAGTGATGAGTACTCTCTCCAAGAAACCTCAAAGAAATTAGGGAGAATTCTCTTTGTCCCTATGTCGCAAATATGGCACAACCTGCAATTGTAACAACGATTCCTCCGAAACCACCTGACTCCGTATGGTATATGTCTTTCACAAGCATACTCATGAATCAACAACCCAAACAATTGGAATTAAAGATCCCAACCATGTTTAAGGGAGAACTTGTTGTTATCTTCTCCCAAGAAGACATTGAAACCCTAGATGAACCATTTAAACACTTAATAGTTGGGAAATTCTCTCATGGAAGACCCCCAATTGATTATATTTGAAACAAATTTCAAACCTTTTCTCTGAAATCTGCATATTCCATTGGGCTTCTTGATTCTAAACACATTCTTATAAGACTTAACTGTGAGGAAGATTATGTTAGACTTTAGCTTAGAGACCTCTGGTACATTGGGAAATATCCAATGAAAACTTTTAAGGGGTCAATTGAATTCAAACCTGATGAAGAAAGTCCTATTATTCCAGTGTGGATCAACATACCCAACCTTCCATTACATTTCTATGCAAAATAATCCTTATACTCTATTGCCCAGCTAGTGGGGAAACCTCTCAAATTGGATGCATCAACAGCTTTCATATCTAGGACAAGTTTGGCAAGAATTTGTGTAGAAATAAACATTTTGAGAGAAATAATACACAAAATTTGTATAGGTTGTGGCAACTCTGGTTTTTGGCAGCCTATTGTATATGAAAATCTTCCCTCATTTTGTGAATTCTTCAAGAAACAAGGCCATTCTGAAAGCAAGTGCATGATCAAATTTCCTTAATTACAGACAAAGAAAGTATTGCCAAAGAATCTAACAAATAATGTGGGATATCAATAAGATTCCAAGGAATATAAATAATTCCCTGTTGAAAATGTCCCTACTAAAGATTATGGAGCAATTCATTCAAAGGTCACACTGCGTGTTAATGCAGACAAGGTTTATCCTATTCTTGTTGATTCAAGAATGTAAGAATCTCAACCTTCTAGGCTTTCCAATAGATTTTGAAATCCTTTAAGATGAAATAATTTCCAATCCAAAAGAGGAGAATAAATATTATCAAAGCATCTCATTAGGTGTTGGGGAGAAGTTTGTACAGGAGGGACTACTATCCTCTCAAAATTTCTCTACAGAGGAGACTTTAATTGTTAACCAGATTAATATTTCTCCTAAAGATTCTAAATTACCTCCATTAGAGAAATATCCAGCTTGTATGAAGGAAAACTTATCAGATATTGATAACTTATTAAAACGGATTCCAATGATTGAAGAGTTACACATGTTTGCTAGGTGGTTTGATGAAAAGTGGAAGGATATTCAGAAAGCTAAAGAAGAAAAGAAAAAAATCAAGAAAGGGACTGATATCTCTATAGCTCCTTCCAAGACCTCAAAACAAAGTACTCCTATTAAACAAGCTCCTCATGACCCTCTCTAGAGAAGAATCACCAGATCTTTAGGTAAGTCCTCTTCCATAAACTATGATGCTATAATTTAATGCTGAATTTCATTTGCTGGAATATTAGGGTGTTGCTAATAAGGCAACAAATAAAGATTGAAAAACCTTATTAAAAAATAAAAGTTACCTGCTATTGCATTATTAGAACCTAATGTTGGCATTGACAAGATAACAAAATATAAACTTAAGTGGAATTTCCCTTATAGTGCTTCAAATATATCTAATAAAATTTGGTTCCTTTGGCAAAATGACTTAAAAGTTACTATTACCTATAACACTGATCAATTACTTTGTCTCAAAGTAGATTTAGAGTACCTAAATTCTTCCATATTCCTGGTTTTAATATATTCCAATTGCACTGCTCTTGAAAGAAGAAGTTAATGGTATGATCTTGGTTAGTTAACCTCCTAAAACACTGATCTCCCATGGCTAATCATAGGAGATTTTAATGTTGTTGCGAAAGAGGATGAAAAAATAGGTGGAAATGATATTGAGTTTCATTCTATTGAGGATTTTAATGACATGATTACTACATGCTCTCTGACTGATCTTGGTTACATTGGTTCAAGGTTTACATGGTTCAATAATAGAATAGATGGTACTATTTTTTGTACGCTAGACAGAGGCCTTGTCAATATTCATTGGCTTAATAAATTTCCATCATCTACCATATCTCACTTACATAAGACATTCTCTGATCATAGTCCTCTTCTCCTTTCTATTAAAAGTAATTCTGATGACCTTCCTAAACCATTCAAATTCTTGGTGTATTCAATCCCATGTGAAAGAGATCATTCAGCAATCTTGGAACTTTGATATTCATGCCACCCCAATGAATAATTTTTTTATTAAACTCAAAATTCTTAAAGCTAAACTTAAAGTCTGGAATAAAGAAGAGTTTTAAAATGTTTTTCAAACTGTCAGTAATCTACAAGATAAAGTCATGATTAAGGAGTAGGCTTTTGAACATAATCCATCTAAATCTTCTAGAACTGAATTATTTGAAACTAGAGCCAAATTGAATATCTCTTTACAAAGGGAGGAAAGCTTTTGGTTCCAAAAAAGTAATAAAAATGGCTCAAACAAGGGGATTTGAATACAAAGCTTTCCCATGCTTCTGTAAATAACAGTCATAGAAGGTTGAATATAACAAAGATCAAAGATTCCCAAAATAACTGGATTGACAAACAAGAGGAAATTGATAGTATGTTTATATCTCACTTTCAAAACATCGGGAAATCACATCTTATTACTATTAATAATCTTAAGTGTTATTCATAAATCTATTACTGAAGAGATCAATAAAAAGCTCACTGAATTCCCATCTGAAGAAGAGATTTTTACTACTATAAAAAATATTGATTCTTCTAGATCTCCTGGCTTGATGGTTATGGTGGAGAATTTTATCAAAAATTCTGGGATATTATCAAACATGATTTGATAAATGCAATTCATTCCTTCTTTACTGGAGCTGAAATCCCCAAAAGTTGGTCAGCTACTAACATAGTTCTTATCCCCAAAGTAGTTATTCCTTCTTCTTGCTCGCAATTCAGACCTATAAGTTTATGTAACTTCTCTAATAAAATTATCTCTAAGATTCTTAATGAGAGATTATCTTATGTGCTTCCTATTATTATATCACCTAACCAATTTGGTTTTGTCAAAGGTAGAAGTATCAATGACAACATTCTGTTGGCTCATGAATTAGCTCAAACTATTGGAAAAAACGTTTGTGGGCATAATGTTATTATTAAATTAGATATGGAAAAGGCTTATGATAAAGTGTACTGGCCTTTTCTATGTCAAGTTTTGAGAAAATTTGGGTTTAATGAAATGTTCATTGATATGATTTGGAGATTAATTTCTAATAATTGGTTCTCTATATACATAAATGGGCAAAGTGAAGGTTTTTTCCAATATTTTAGAGGGCTTAGGCAAGGAGACCCTCTGTCTCCTAGTTTGTTTATTATAGCTGCTGAATGTTTAAGTAGGAATATTGACAATTTGTTCATAAATGATAAAGCTACTCCTTATTCACATCCTAGGAATTGTAAATTGATATCTCACTTGTCTTATGTTGATGATATTATAACATTTTCCAATGAGAATAAGATAAGTTTATTAGTTATTACTAAATTGCTTAAATCCTATGAAGAAACATCTGGTCAGTCTATAAATATCTCTAAATGGTCTATTTTTGTTGATAAAAAACTTTCGCCATCTATAAGAAATAAAATTGGAACCAATTCTGGTTTATCTATTAAAACTCTTCCTATGAAATACTTGGGCTGCAATATTAATAAAGGGAGAAATAAGTGAAAAGTGGCGATCGCTTAAATAAGCTCTGATACCAATTTGAGAGAGCAGCAGCAGCGGAAATATTGCGACTTCTCAAATAAAATCCAATTTTAATTAAAAACCCTTTTAACCCAAACAAACCCTAAACATGCAGCAGTATGTGATTGAATAAATTGATAATCTACGTAAGAACATTCAAACACATGCAATTAAGGAAAAAATCCCCCACAGGGGCAAAACCATTTATTTTCACTATAATTTGTAAGAAAACGGCTTACAATCGGATTACAATGAAAATACAAGTTGACTAAGAATTACCCTCGGGTATCGGATTCTGTAGTCGCGGCTGGAATTATCCCTTTCCAGTAGGGCTGCAATGAAGAAGAAGAACGGTCTCCTCCACAAGGGTTGAACAAACCAAAGTTGTGTTCTTGGGTTGCAAAAAGGATTCACAAATATTTGGCAAGGATGTGTGAATCAAAACATGAGTCTTGGGACTCAAAAATATGAAGACTAGAGGTATTTGGACTCTCAAAAACGTCTTCTAAAGTCTTGCAAAACAACTCCCCCGAAGTTGGTATTTATAGGAAAAAATATGAAGAGTCCCATGTTTTTAAAACTCTAAAATTCTATCCAGCGTACAAAAAAAACAGCATTCTTTAAGGAATTTTCTCTATCTTCAAAAGGTCATAACTCCTTCACCGTAGCTCGGATTGAGGTGCCGTTTTTTCCTGTATCTTCGTTACGGCGAGCTCTTCAACTTTCCAGTTGACCAGACCTTCGAACTATGGATGTAAAATTACGAAAATGACCTTGAACACTCCTATCTTGCCTTTTTTCACTGTTTTGACTTCCCTTGCGTACCACTTGCATTAAGTCCCTAAAATCTTGGACCGTGAAGTCGTTGAGGCAGATGTGGGACATATTAATGGAGATGTTGAATGCTTGATTCCCGGAATTCAGATAGAGGCCGTCATGTGAGATCGTGAGGTGACGTGCCAAATGTAGCGGCGTACGACATACACAAATGTAACATGTTGGACATGAGAAAAAATGTCCTTACAAATCTCCCCCTATGTCTATGCCGGTACATACATAAAAAATCCGAATTATCAAATATGAAATTTCCTATACAAATCTACCCTCCCATGAACCCAAAACTGGAAAAGGTACAAATGAATAGTCTTCATCGTTTGATCTTCAAATCTTCAGGAATCTCAAATCTTTTCTCATCAGGGTGTGCAATTCAGAGATCATCAATGTAGTACCTACACACATGAGATAAAGAAAAATACCAAGTGACGTATCGAGTTTGAAATGAGATAAACATAGATACCAATATATGATAAGCATACGTCAAATCTCAAAACTCCCCCAAAATTCAAACTCCCCCATAAAATGATAATTCTTTCTCCCCCTTTTTATGATGTCCCCAAATAGACAAATAAGAAGAATGAATCAGATAAGCAAGCAAAATCGGGGAGTCACGGTATACAAATCAAGGCATCAATCAAATGACAAACGTGCTCTTGCAAGGAGATGCTAAAAAAAAACCTTCGCAAACTATTTTTGATTTTTTTTTTCAATTTTTTATACAAAAAATAGATACCATTTTGAAAAAAAATGTAAAACATGATACCAAAATCACACCATGGATTTAGACTCAAACAACCAAGTCATGGGAACGGAATGTATGGGTGTGAACACATTCGATAGGTAAATCAACTCAATCAATCATATGTGCACGATGCATATGTGTACCCCTAACGAATGAGCATCAAAAGTATCCTTAGGTGTAAAAAATTTGTTGAATTTAGATGACATCGTCTTATGCAAATCAACAAATCAAAGTCAAAGTGATTTCCACACCAATAACGTCCAAAACTATGTAGCGCATTTTCAAGCATTTCAAGGACGTGCAAACCCGTTTTAAATTCTCCAACCAAACTCCCTCATATATATATATTCTTTTAGAGGTAATCTAAACTCTCAAACTTTGGAGAATTGGTGCAAAAACCTAAATGGCCCATAATTGGCATGAATTTTTTTTTTTTTTATATTGCCTTTAAATTTTTTTCGGGCTCTTTTAACCTCTTTGGACCTCGGATAATAAAATACCTCCATTTTTTAGGTCCAATTTAACGGTGGCTTTTGCGCAAAGGATAGATGATTACCTTTCGCAGCCCCTCCCGTTATCAAAACAATGCACACAAACTCACAAAACGGTTCTTATATGCACAATTTCCTTATAAAAATTTTATCGTGCTTGGTTTGTTTTAAGGACAGGATTGAAGTGAAAACACCCAACCAACATGTGATAAGACAAGCACAATAATCAAATAAATTCGTGAATGTGTGCAATAAAGGAAACATGAGTCAAACATGTAGGAAGTAACACTTAATTACATCTTAATGACTCCAAACATTATAAAGCACAAGGATGAATTGACCTATTGTCTCAAAACACTATCAAATAGTCACATGAAAAAAAAATGAAATGATGTAGTGACTTGGTCATCCAAAGTGTTCATCCATAAACGGTGCAACAAAAAAAACTTTTTGAATTTTCTCAAAATTTTATCAAAAGTAAAATCTTTTTGTATTTTTCAAAATAAAAAAATTTATACAAAAAGTACAAGTCATCACACTAGTAAAAATATATCATGAAACCACAACTAGTGTATGACAAACAAGCAAACACAATCAACCAAAAGATTTCACATGGGGTGAATTACGTGCAAGGAAACGGGAATCGTGGACCATAAGCCTCTAAATCCGATTTTCTAACCCAAATTGATGTGTAACGGAGTGTGGGGGTTTTGGGAATCGAATTTATTCTTTCATTAACCTTCCTATGTCCATTTAAAAGCTTGTAACAAAAGTGCCTAAGATGACCTTGCCTACCGCAATGTGTGCAAGAGTAAATCGGGCGGTGTGTGTTACCTAAAGGTGGCCCTCTCCTCAAATTTCTCGGTTGCTCTCTCCGAGTTTGCCTAGGTGGGTCTCTCCTAATGATCCTAGGAGGTTCTCTCATGATGCTCCTATGGGGTGCTTTCCTAACAAACTTAGGTGCCTCTTTCTTAACAATCCTAGGAGGCTCTCTCACACGTGTGGGAATGGGTGCAACATATTTTTCAAGCCCAATCCCACCCCTATCAGTTTTGATCTCGACTGTGCCTAAAATCTTATCAAGTTTTTCAGACCTAGACTCCAAATCAAATTTCACTTTACTTGAATCTTTCAATTTCACCTCAAGTTCACCTATCCTAGATTCAAGTACTCGTTTAGAATCCTCAAACTCTAAAAGCTCCTTTTTCATAGTCTCCATCAACCCTCTAAGACTATCTCTCTCACCCTCAACGTACTCAAGCTTCTCTTTTAAAATTTTTCCATGTGCCCTAAGTTCTTCAACTAAAAAATCATTATTTTTTATGGCACACTCTTTCAATTGAGCTTTCAATTTCAAATTTTCTTTCTTTGTTTTCAAAGTTTCGGCATAAAGTTCATTGTAAGCAGTTTGCAAGTCATGCTCATCTACACTTTCCTCCTCACTTTCATCCACACTCCCATCACTTTCACTATCATCACTAATCACACGGATGGGAAACTCTCGCCTAGAAGCATAAACAACTTCTTCTTTCGAATCACAATCACTAAGGGTAGAAACATGAGAAATCGATTTATTCAATTTCTTCTTTAAATTTGTGGTACACTCATGTAACGTGTGACCAACACCCTCACAACAAGGACACCTCTCAGATTCGTTTTCAACAGAAGATTTAAAACAAGAGTTTGTGTGAATTTTCCAAAATTTTTCAAAAATTTGACATCGAAGATCATCAAAACCATCAAAATCCATTTTTGTGCAAAATCAGAATCAAAACACAATAACTTAGTGCAACAGGCTCTGATACCAATTTGAAAAGTGGTGATCGCTTAAATAAGCTCTGATACCAATTTGAGAGAGCAGCAGCAACGGAAATATTGCGACTTCTCAAATAAAATCCAATTTTAATTAAAAACCCTTTTAACCCAAACAAACCCTAAACATACAGCAGTATGTGATTGAATAAATTGATAATCTACGCAAGAACATTCAAACAAATGCAATTAAGGAAAAAATCCCCCACAGGGGCAAAACCATTTATTTTCACTATAATTTGTAAGAAAACGGCTTACAATCGGATTACAATGAAAATACAAGTTGACTAAGAATTACCCTCGGGTATCGGATTCTGTAGTCGCGGCTGGAATTATCCCTTTCCAGTAGGGCTGCAATGAAGAAGAAGAAGAACGGTCTCCTCCACAAGGGTTGAACAAACCAAAGTTGTGTTCTTGGGTTGCAAAAAGGATTCACAAATATTTGGCAAGGATGTGTGAATCAAAACATGAGTCTTGGGACTCAAAAATATGAAGACTAGAGGTATTTGGACTCTCAAAAACGTCTTCTAAAGTCTTGCAAAACAACTCCCCCGAAGTTGGTATTTATAGGAAAAAATATGAAGAGTCCCATGTTTTTAAAACTCTAAAATTCTATCCAGCGTACAAAAAAAACAGCATTCTTTAAGGAATTTTCTCTATCTTCAAAAGGTCATAACTCCTTCACCGTAGCTCGGATTGAGGTGCCGTTTTTTCCAGTATCTTCGTTGCGGCAAGCTCTTCAACTTTCCAGTTGACCAGACCTTCGAACTATGGATGTAAAATTACGAAAATGACCTTGAACACTCCTATCTTGCCTTTTTTTCACTGTTTTGACTTCCCTTGCGTACCACTTGCATTAAGTCCCTAAAATCTTGGACCGTGAAGTCGTTGAGGCAGATGTGGGATATATTAATGGAGATGTTGAATGCTTGATTCCCGGAATTCGGATAGAGGCCGTCATGTGAGATCGTGAGGTGACGTGCCAAATGTAGCGGCGTACGACATACACAAATGTAACATGTTGGACATGAGAAAAAATGTCCTTACAATAAGTTGTCTCAGTTTTCTGATCTTATGAACACAATTAGAAAGAAACTCAACTCTTGGTCGTCTAAGTTAATCTCTCAAGATGGTAGGGCCACTCTGATTAGAAGTGTCCTTTTATCCGTCCCAGTTCACACCATTTATGTTCTTAGACCCCCTAAAATTATTATAAAAAGAATGAATAATATTTTTTCTAAATTTTATTGGGGAGGTGTTAATAAAGATAAACCTTACCAATGGTCTAAATGGGAAGACATGTGTTTTTCGTTTGAAGAAGGAGGATTAAATTTTAGAAGTTTGGAAGATATTATCAATGCTTCTAGTATAAAATTGTATTGGTAATTTTTATTTGATAAAGGTATTTGGGCTTCTTATATGGGATCTAAATATCAGAGTAGATTGCTTTCTAATACAGGATCTATAACATTTAGAAGAATTAAAGTTATATCTAGCAAAGCTGATGAACATATTGACTTTGAGAATCAAATATGGATCCCATCCTTCACTGGAGATTTCTCATTGAAAGAAGCATACCAAATATGTATAAAGAATAATCCAACTTCTCTCACTTTGAAAATAAACTGGTCTAAAGATTGTCCCATTAAAATTTCTAATTTTATTTAAAAATTATTAAACAATTATGTGCCTTTTGATACTGAAATTCAAAAAATTGGTATAAGACTTGCTCCAGTTTGCAGAGAATGTCTAGCCGAAGAAGATAGCTATAATCATGTTTTGATTGACTGTAAAATAGCTAAGGACGTATGGAATTACTTTTGTCATCTTTTCAAAGTTATTCCTAACAATATTTCTTGCAGGGCTATGTTATTATCTTGGTGGGTGATTAAAAATAAAAAAGATTTTCAAAAGATCCTTTTCTCCATAATTCCCCAAAAAAAATTTGGGAATTATGGAAGGCTAGAAATATATTGATTTTTAAAAATTCAAAATCTTCTGTAAATTATATTATTCATCAAATAATTTTCTTAGCTTCTTCCATTCTCCAAAATTTAAATCTATATCATTCTCCTAGCTCTGAAGATTTTCAAATTAGTAACCATTTTCAAGTTAAAGTTAGACCTAAGGTTGTGCAGATTATAAAATGTTATTGGACTAATCCCCCAAGTGGAGTTGTTAAGTTAAACATTGATGGAGCTTCTAAAGGTAATCCTGGAAATAGTGGAATTGGAGGAGTGATTAGAGACTCAAATGGGTATTTCATTGCAGGGTTTGAAAATTCTATAGGAATACAATCCTCGTTTTTTGCGGAAAGTTTGGCTTTAGTTGAAAGATTGAAATTGATATCACAATTAAATATTGTAAAAGTTATAGTGGAATCCGATGGCAAGTAATTGATATATGTGGTTTTGAAAAAAGGCTAAACCTCCTTGGCAAAACTAAAAAGATGCTTCAAGATATCCAATGCTCAGAACATGTGACATTCAATCATGTTTGGAGACAATCAAACTCATTTGCTGGTCATTTAGCTTAGCAAGCTTCTATTGTCAACATGGATTCTCTGTATTGGAATTATAGTTCTCTCCCTAGATTGGTTAAAGGTTTACTTAAGCTGGATAGATTGCACACTCCTTAAATTAGACATAGAATAAAAAAGATGTAAATGGGGATAAGATAAATCCCCATATTTATTTTTAAGTTATCTCTATGTAATGGGGTTATGATAAAATCCCATATTTATAGCTTTCTATCTAGAGTATTAGGCCCAACCTCTAGATATCAAGTTTGCCTGGGTTTGTAAGCTTCAGAGAGGCGTTTTCCCTATCTTATATTTATAAAATGTGTGGGGGTTCCATCCCTCTTTGATAAAAATAAATAAATAAGGGTAAGTTTTATTATTAGTATAGTTTTTAAGTTTTTATTTATTATTTTGTAATTATTTTAGTGAGTTGAATGTGAGGTTGAAATCATATACATGATATTCAAATTTGAGTGTTTGAGCTAATTTTCAGTATTGATTTATTGTTGTAAAATTCAAATTTATGGTATTCTTCATAATCAAAGTTTGGAGGTTCAATTAAAGATTAAGGAGACTTGGTTTAAATTGATATCTTCTCTATCCTATTTTTCGTATGCCTTTTGTTGTGATATTATTACATTTTGTATGTAATAAGATTCAATTGATATTCTAAATACTCCATACAAGTGGTGGGATTAAACTCATATTATTCTTATTTTAATTTATTTATTTACTATGTTCCTTTGGAAAATTAGTTTTGAATTTTTACTCTTTTTATTTGTCCCTCAAGAGAGGGTAAATTATTTCCGAGAGATAATCAAATTCGAGATATAATGTTCATTTTTGTAATCGAACAAGAGATAGGTTAATGTATTATTATATTTTAAATTTCAAACTCTAAATCTAATTTTTCCAAGATTTAAACATTTTTAATAGTTTTTTAAAACAAGTGATTTATTGAAAAGGGGTTTAATTCTAATTTTTGAGAGCTTGTGGAAGTTTTTAAAATTATTTTTCTATAAGTGTAATGTTAAAATTATATTTGTGACGAGAGTTGACTTGTGACTTTCATATTATCTTGGAACATTTTAAATATATATATATATATATATATATATATATATATATATATAATTGTTAAAAGAATGGTAAAGTCTCATCCCTTATTTTGTTCTCAAATTTATTCACCTCACCCATTATTTTAGTTTATATTGGCTAGTTTTGTTTAAATTTATTCACGTATAGTTAATTAGATTAATTTTTCATTGAAAAAAAATAAAAATCATAGTTGTCTTCATTTTTCTCTTGGTCTCATTAAAAAGCTGGATTGACACTTATCATATAAATGCTTTAGTGTATTTCGTAGATTTAAAGAATTTTTTATTGACAAAATCATGTAGCAACATCATACACATAAAAAGACTAGTCATCACTTATAGAAGTCTAGAATATCATTACACAACACACATAAATAACATTGCTTTGGTTTCCTCATTTTTTTCTTTATTTACAATGACAAATTTATTTTTTATATAGTGAAATTCAATTCAAGGCACCAATAATAGCAATAAATTCTCCGAATAAAATTGAGAAAATGGGTGGGGAAAGAGAGACTCAACCTTTTGACGCACAATCATAGCATTAAAAATCTAGTAATATATTAAAACATGTTAAAAGAAAATTGGACTCTTAATTTGCAATCGAGCGAATATTAAAAAAAACTGAGTACTAATATTATATAGTTTTTAATTAAGTGTTTTCATAATGAAGGACTTTAGAGTTTAATATAAGAATGAATTACCAATGTGTCCCATAAAATATACTAATGGTTTCTATTGAGGCCTTAAAATACTTTTTGTTCCTATTAAGCCCTTAAAGTATCTATATGGTGTGAGTTTATCCTTTTAATCCATTTTAACTGTTAACTTTGATGGAATTTGGGGGTAAAAATTATATTTTGGACTATTGATAATTAAAATAGCCCTTAAAAGGGTATTTGTTACCCAGTGTAATTAAATAATCAGTAATTATAGTATTTTATGCTAAAAATTATCTCAACAATAATATTTTTGTTGATTTCTATACCTGATAGTTAAATAATTATAAAAAAAAATAGTATTTCCACATAAAAGTTGATAGGGTTAAAAGCAAAAAATAGTTAAATTATAACTACGCTTTTTCCATTTTTAGTGATAAAAACTAGGACAAAAAATAGTTTTTGGGTTTTCTTAGTAAATGAAAACTTGGACGAAGTTTTTTATATAAAAACAATTTTAAAAAATGCAAAAAATTATTTTTTAAAATTAAAAGTTTTATATATAGAAACTGTTTTAAAATGATTTAAAAACTTTTTGATATAAAAACTATTTTTGAAATATTTTCTACCTATAAAAACATTAAGAACAGTAATTTTTTAAAGTTATTTTACATAAACACACACACACGCATATATATATATATATAAAGCTATTATTATAAAAATAAAAATTTATATATAGAATATTGTTTCTAAACAAAATTTTTCTAAATAAATATATTACAAAAACAACTTTTTTTTAAGTTTTTACAGTAGAAAATATATTTTTTAAAAATTTTGATTTGTTATCTATAAATAAAATTTTCTTTAAAGTAAAAAATGTTTATGTGAGTGAAAGAAATCACAATTAATAATTTTAAAAGCAAGGGAGTTTTAAGATAAAAGAAAAATCTTCATATACAGGATTTACGTGGTTTGACAACTACTTACGTCCACATAGAGTTTCTCAATTTTTTATTAATTCTTTCAGAGGTTGAAAATTTCATGCCCCATTCTGCCAAGTGTTTTTTTATTTATAGAGTAATTGAGTTGTACAGGAACTCTCCCAGCTCCTTGTTAGTTCGTTGGATGGTCCTTGTTTATCTCATACGAGAATTTAGCTAATTAGGATAAATCTTTATAATTATCCACGTGATGTATCATAATTATCCACGTGATACTCAATCTGACTTTGGCAACATGTTGGGCATTTTTTAGCTATCGAAAATTGGGATATTATGATTTTGTACCTACAATTGTCCCTAAAATTCTTTCTCAAAGATGGGTCGAAGAGTTTTACATCCTATGTTGCCCCAAATTCAAAGCCTGAGTTTTATGAATGGGTATGTCCATAATTACTTGAAACTAACAAGGGTACACTGGAATTATGAAATAAATGAACTGCCAATTTCAATCTCGGGTCCTATTGCATATGATTAATGTGACAACCCGGATATAATTATGATAGCTTATATTTAAACTATGCTTACCTTATGAGATATGAATAATGTTTTATTAGTATATCTAATGTTAAGCGATCATTGTTAATATAATCCTACTTTCATAAATCATGAAATGTCGAATAATTTCCAAACACAAGATTTTGTTATTTTAGGTAGAAATGTTCCTGTTGGAGATTAGTTTTGACCATTATAATGTAACAATTGGCTCAAGGTGAAAACTATATAGTTGTATACATGTGATTTAGGTTTGCGACAAAACAAACGTTTCATCAAATAGATGTCCGAGTAAGAAGCTAGGCCAAATTTACGAACAAGGGACAAATTTGTCCATTCCCTTAAGTGGTAAATTGTCTTTTAGTAAACCAAATGTTTTAATTTGATTGGTTGTCATGGGAGGCAGCATTGGCCAACTTAAAACTCTTCTTCTAAGCTATTTCTTCAGCAAATAAAATCCTAGGTTCAGTTTTGGAGAGTTTTTGCTTGAGGAAAGAGAAAGTGGAAGTTTAAGGAAGAAAAGATTTCAAGAAAAGCTAGGAAAATTCTAAGAAAATCCTAAGTGTTTCCAAGGTATAATTATGGGATTAATATTTTTTTAATCTAGTATTATACTTATTTTAAAGTATATAAATCGTGAATGATTGATTAAAATTCCATACTCCTTTGTGATAATAAGTATTCGTTCACATGTGAGATAAGTGGTGTATATATCTCGTATTGTTTGTTATTGAAATCCCTTGTATTCAAACTTGCACATATTGTTTTGTGCTTACTAGAATTGATAAATTCTAATTTTACATAAAACTAGACTCATATATTTATATCATATCCAAAAATTAGAATTTCACTCCTTGTGGTTGGTCCTTGGTGATGGTTTCATGTTGGTACATAGTTGTTTGGATATTTAATTTCGATATTCCCTGAGTTTGGTCAAGCTTTTGACATAGCAAATGAAGTCAAAAAATTCTAAAACTTTAATTCTGTACTATTCAGTATGTGTATTGAAAATGGGAAAAACTCATGGAAATTTATGTTGGAGAAAAAGTATGAAAATGCTTGGAAGTTGAAGGAACAATGGAGGAGCTTGTGAGCCAGATTTAATAGGTTGCAAAGAAATGGTCATAACTTGCTCTAGGAAGCTTGAAAAATTTCACCGGCACTTGTAATGGAATATGTATTCAGATATGTTTTCAGATTGACAAGCTTGGACATCTGTATATGTACAATTTATGAGTATGGGATGGTTTAGTATGGAGGACAATAATTTGAGGCGATATTGGATACTCCAAGAAGAAATGTTTTTATTTGCTCCTTCCTAAGAGTATTTTGAGTACATGTTTCATATGTATATATATTAAGAAGTATACTTTTATGTTTACTTAATTTTAGTTATAGATTCCTTATGAGGTAGTTTCTAGGGGTTGAATGTTCATGACCTTATCAACATATATACCATTGTTTCCTCTTTACACATGTTTCATGGAATATGACTTGAGTATAATTATATTGTTGTTGTATAGTCATTGAAATTTACATATATATATTAAGATAATACTTATGATTGGGATTCAATACTGATTTAGTTGGATTAACATGTTTAAGGTCAAATCAACCAAGTTCATCTCCACCTGAGGGAAACGTCAATACATAGTTGACAACGCAATGTGAGTGTACTTACTGAGTTGATTATGGATATGATTTGTATGTGTTATATATTGAGATGATATGGCTTACTAAAATCCATGAGATGTTGAGATTTTATGGCTTATTAAAATTCAAGAGATGTTGAGATGTTGTGGCTTTATAAAAGTCAAGATATGTTGAGTTGCTATGCAATTCAGGAGATGTTAGGTTATTAAAACCTATGGATATGATTATTGCCTACGGGCAGGAGATGTGGGGTTTATTAACTCTGGATATGTATATGGCCTAATTTTGCACAGAAATGGATATATATATTGAGATGTTGAGATTTTAAATTTTACTTTTACTATATATAGATGTAGTACATTCACTGAGTTTTTAAACTCATGGTTTTATATGTTTACATTTTCAGGTTCCATAACTGCCACTGCCAGGTCTAGGAGGTTCAGTAGATAGTAGTAGGGTCTTGTTAGTTTTGTTTTATACATTGTAGTAGTTGTAATTAAGTTAAATGGTATGTGAGTTCTATTTAAATTATGTCTCCTTAAAACAATTGGATTTTTAGTATTCCGCATTTTAACCTTCAAGTTGTTTCAATATGTATTACTAAATAAATAAATAAATAATAAATGTGGTTTGTGAACTATTTAGTTAATTATATCCTAATGGGGTTAGGGGTGAAAACTTAGTATCAGAGCTTTAGGTTTTTATATTCTTGGGTTAGAGAATCTAGATGTGGCAGTGGCAGAAATAGTGTGGTATGGGTCATTTTTATTAACTTGTGAGAAATACTAACCATTATGTTAGAAATAAATGTTGTATACTTATTTCTGTTATTGTGGTTTATGACAAATAGTAAGATATGGAAAGAGAAAATGTTCATGAGAGGTTGGATGAGGAGTCTTCAAATATAGTAAACCAACAAAATCCAAATAATGTAGAGGGGGCACTTGAACAACTTACCGATATGTAGAGAATGGCTCGTGCCATGACTTTAATGGCAGAACAACAAAACATGTTTATGATGCAAATAGAAGAACAACAAGCCAATTACTTAGAGGAGAAGACTTTAGCCAGAAGAGAAAGGGAGATACAACAGGAGGAGAGAATACTTTGTATAAGAAATTTATCAAATTGAACCCCCCAAGCATTCTTAGGCTCTGTAGATCCTTTAGAAGTTGAGGATTGGGTTAGAGACACGGAAACTATCTTCGGGGTGATGAATGTACCAGGCGCGCAGAAGGTAATTTTGTCTACTTTCATGTTAAAGGACGAAGCTAAATATTGGTGGGAGTCTTCCAAACATTTATTGCTTACTCCGGGGGGAGGTGAGGTAATTACTTGGGATTCTAATAAAGTCTTATATGAAAAGTATTTTCCTCGTATGTATCGGAAGCAAAAGGAGAGAGAATTTATATCATTGACTCAGGGGAATATGTCAGTCAGGGAGTATGAAACTAAATTTATATCTTTGTCTCAATTTTCATTACGTTTCTTACACAATGAGGAGGACAAATGCACCAGATTTTAGGATGGGTTGAATTTGGTTATCAAGTCTAGACTCACTGCACTTGAAATGGTAGATTATACTTCTTTAGTTAATAAGGATAAGATGGTTAAAGGAGATGTTAATGATGCAATAAAGAATAAGGAACAAAGGGGAAAAAGGAGTATATTTGATCCATCTCAGCAAAAGGAAGGCCATATAGAATTCTCGAAACATGGGAGTCAAAGATTTCAGCGTGGTAGATGGACTGAAAATTATGTTCAGAACAGGACACCAAGCCGTTTTAGGGGTGCAGGATCGATGGGCCAACATAATTGACAACAGGAGACTGAGAATTTGCAGTCTAAGCGTGTTACATGCTATTTTTGCAAAGCTGAGGGCCATATTTGTCCTGATTGTCCCAAGTTAAAGGGGGTAGAGTGTTATCATTATCACCAACTTGGGCATACCAAAAAGAATTGTCCTATGATACTAGGAGGGATTCAATCAGCTGCTACTAGTCGAGGTTCATAACCTCGAGGCATAGGGAGAGGAGGAGGTAGAGGACAGGCTAGTGGTTCCAGGGCTTCGGGAAGAATATTTTCTATGACTTTATGGGATGCTCAGGCTACTCCAGAGTTGGTGACAGGTATATTTTATGTCATGAACAAACATGCTTATATGCTTATTGATCCAGGTTCTTATAACACCCCGTACTCTCATGCATTAAATATTTAATTAATTCGGGAATTCAAAATTACTTGTGTGTCATAATTTTAATTGAATTAATTATGGTAATTTATATTTAGATATTAATCGGGGAGTGAATGGTTAATATTTAGGGAAACTTATTTACTAAGTGAATAGTAATAATGTATTTATGTCATTTCGGGTATTAATGACGGGATATGTACTTATTTCACTCGGGAGTCGGTATAGACTAAATTTGGTGTTAAATAAGAATTTTATAAATTAATTCGGATGCCAATTTTGAGTGTACGGTTGAGTCCGAATGGGCCGAGATAGTAAGAAAAGTGTACCCGGGGGTAGTAAACGGGTCACGAGATGTTTTTAGACATAGCCGGGCCCACACAGGAGCATTTGGGTCACTTGGGCTTGGCCCATTAGATAAAAAACGGGATTAAGGTTAACTAAACAAATAAAAGAAACAAGGGAACGGTTGAATTGATTTTAGAAAAGACTTAGAGGGTTAGGAAACCCTAACAGCAGCCAAAGTCAAATTTGGGGATCACAGGAGACCCAAAAAGAGTCATCTTCAACCTTGAGCACTCACGATTCCAAATTCAGACTCTACGAACCCTAAGGAAAGTGGTTAACTTACTGTAGCATTTAAAGTGTATTTCAATTCATATTCATGTGATGTGGAAAATCAAAAAAAAAAAAATTGGGATTTACAGGGGTATAAACATGGGTTTTTATAGATTATGAATCTGATTTCTAAATTTAGTAGAAATGCATATTTATTCTAAGTTGTGTGTTTGTAATCTGGTAAGTTGTGTAAAATAGGAGGAATTAGAAATGAATTGGTGATATGGAATTGATGGTTAAATGGGTTAAAGACTGAATTGAATTTTAAATCCAAACTCGTGAAAACAGTAGAGAAAACGAATTAAGTGATGTTTCTAGACTTTGGGAAGGTTTCCTATAAGGTTTTTGATGTCTATTGTTGATGAGAAGGTTTAATTTTTAGTGTAAAATAAGCTAGGGTTTGGATGTGGGCGTCCATGGCTGAAACAGCCAACTCGGGGAAAATGAGGACCTGATCGATTGATCGATCGAAGGTGGACAATCGATCAATCGATGGTCCGAAAATTTTGACAGTTCACCCAGTTTTTAATGTATAGGGAAAATAAATAAATAAAATCCTTCCATGCCTTAATTTTTTAGTAATTAATACATGGGTTTAAATCTAATTAATTGTGAATCAAGATTAATTAGGATTTGAGGGCGGCTTGGTGTGACATCATAATTAAAATTTATTGGAATTTGGAGAAAATTAGGTGTGACATACTAAGGCTAAATTTTGGAAAGTTTGTTTCGAAATGATTAAATATGGATGTAGTAAACAAATCCGGGGATAACGGTTGAGAGATACCGAAATGGAAATTTTCTATCGGCGAAGACTAAATAATTTAGAGTCGGGGATTTAGACTCGGGTGATATTATTTCGGGCCACGAGAGTAAGTCCGAATATATTGGTTAGGGCAATACCAAAAGAAATTAATATGCAAATTAATTCATAATTAGAGTTGGCCCATAAACTCAAAAATAAAATGGAATGGGCTCGTGTCACGGACTTAGTGCACGGTATAGTCGGGATATTTAATATTTATATATATACGGTGTGTGATAGTATATATATGGTGTGTGCATTAATATCAGTGGATAGATATTATTATTATTATTATTATTATTATTATTATTATTATTATTATTATTATATGCTCTAGTGCTATAGGGGGAGGTAGCGCGTAGTGGATGAATCCCCTAGTTTGAGGAGTAGGGCGAGTATAATCCCAGGTCATAGCGTACGATATATGGGTGAGGGACATCTCACTTTCAGGGAAGGAATATGACCGCCTCTAACATTTATGTATTAAGCAAGTTAGTGAGCGATTCTGACTTGGGGGTAACTAGGTTATGTGATCATACCTAGTGGGATAGCACTTTAGAGGATTTATACCCGGTGAGACTTTACTCGGGAGAAATACTATTATTAAATGTTATATCAGTATGTTTGTGAATACTGTAATATGATTGAGTATATAATTAGGTAAATAATTATATACGGGCTAATTAAAACAAAGCATGAGTTGTATTATATGTATAACAAATGTGGAAGTTATATGAAATTAAAAACGGAAATTATTTATTTAAGTTGATGTTTATAATAAATTATAAATCAATTTAAGGCATAATCGGTTAGAGTAGGGTGGTTGCAAGGGGTTGTATAATTTATCTGGTCATATGATAAAGTTCTAGATAAATTTAATTAAGGCGTTAGTAGTGCACATTAGAGGAGGGGTGAGGATATCCTCAAGGGAGTGCGGCACTAACTAAAATATGGAGAGCATGCATATTTATTTATTACTGCAAGTTAATCATTTGCTAAATGTTTTTCAAATGTTTTTGGGTACTAACCCTTGCTATAAATTTTTAAAAAAACCTTTTAGGTGTCCAGCCACAGGGACGCCAAGCTTAACTATATTTCAGGAAATTCGTTGCTGGAGCATATGTGGATGTTGCGGGAGTTTTGATAGATGCCCCACTCTTTCATTCTAGTATAGATACTTCTATCAGTTATTTCGAGCATGTCGCTCACAGTTCATTTAGTTTTTGTCAGACTTGTTGAGATTGATTACTTGTCTTTATTTTATATTTGTTGGAGTTTGGGCCGATGGTTTATTCGGTCAGTTAATAAATTGTTAATGGTTGTGTTAGTTAATTGTGATAATTGTGTTATTTTATTTTTCCGTATCAGTTTCGTTTAAGTTAATGAAAGATAAAACTTGGCACTGGTCTAATTTTCTCACTTAGGTGGTTACTAATTAAAAAGGCGACAGTGATGCTAAGAATGATCCAACTGAGAAACCTATTCTAACTTAATTTAGGACTGATCACTCGGGGTTAATTAGGCGGGGTGTCACAGATGGTATCAGAGCATCAGGTTCTAGTGTCCTTAGGATCTGTGCGGCTTCCTACGTTTCAGTGTAGCACTCGGTTGTTATAGAGCCCTATTATTAGGACTGTTGATTCATTTTTCGCTTGTGAGATATCGTATTTCTGCTGTGAATATTTTTGTGTAAATTGTGTACTTATACGATTCTATATATTTCAGATGCCACCAAGGAGACTGAGAGCGGAGAGGGATGAGGCTAGGGATGAGGTCAGGGAGGCTCATCAGGAGCCACAGGTACCACCACCACCACACCCACTCGAGTCGATTTCCACTACTCAGGTGGCAGTGATAGTGGCCCAGGCGATCGAGACAACGATGCGAGCTATGGTAGCTCACTTTCCACAGCCCCAGGCACCGCCTCCAGTGGCACAAGCAGTTCAGGCTCCAGTGGGGCCACCATCTTGGCAGAGAGTTAGGGAGACCTTTCAGAAGGGTCACCCACCTGAGTTTCGGGGTAGCACAGATGTAGTAGAGGCTTGTGACTGGAAGAAGAACATTCAGCGCCATCTGCGCATGCTGGAGTGTACCGAGGTACAGAAACAGATGCTTGCTACCTTTCGTCTGTCAAGGGAAGCCTTACAGTGGTGGGAGTCAGTTACCATCGCCGAGGAACGAGATTTGATGATGATAGCAGAGTTCTGGGTGCAGTTTGACCGCAAATACTTTCCACCAGTGGTAGAGACTGAGATGAGAAAGAAATTCAGTGATTTAGTACAGGGTGACCAATCAGTGGCAGACTATGAGGAAGAGTTCACCCGTTTGGCAAACTTTATGCCAAATGAGGTGAGTGATGAGGAGCGGAAGAAATCGTGGTTTATGGATGGCTTAGCCTGGCGGATCAGGCAACATTTGATTGGAAATCCGACATTAGTGACTTGTACAGATGTCGTTAATGCCGCACTTGTACATTTCCAGTATCATCGCATCCACACGAAGGGGAGCAAGAGAACGGGGGAGCCGAGCCAGCAGGGAAAGGCAGCTACTAGTGGTGACACGAGTGGTACTCAGCAGCAGACTGGCAGTCAGGAAGGGAATCAGGCTAAGAAGTTTAAGCCTGGTGGGTTTTGACCGGGAGGACAGGGGTTCAGACAAGGGCAGTTGGGCCCAAATCAACAGCAGCAGGTTCCTCAGGGCCGTCAGGGCTAAGGGAACAATGGGGGAGGTTAGCAGGGCCAACCACGTCGGGGCCAACAGGGTCAACGATAGGAGGATGGTCAGAGATGTTGTTTTGTATATGGCCATCTAGGACACTTCAAGAGGCAGTGCCCATAGAGGGGCAGAGGTCAACAGCAGGAGGCCCAACAGGGGCAACGGGGGAAAATGCCGCCAGCAGCACCAGCCCCACCCGCCCCATCGCAGCAGGGGCAGATGCACTACGGGCGTGTGTATAATGTCCGGGATATTCCTAATCCTCCAGCGCAGCAAGCACCGCCATCAGCTGAGGGTATGTTTCTCATTCATGGTTATGAGGGTAGTATTATTTTTTATACGGGAGCATCGCATTCATTCATTAAATATAATTTTGATAAACGGGTCGGGTTACTAGAGACCGCGGGTAGTCTTTGTGTGTTGAGTCACCAGTAGGCGGAGGGGCTTCGATTCACTCGATTTGTCGGGGGGTGGACATTTTGATTGGGAGGCTTAGTTTAGCAGCAGACCTCTTGGTGTTAGATATGAAGGGGTACGATGTCATCTTGGGTATGGATTGGTTGGAAGGTTATCGGGCGTCGATGGATTGCTACGAGAGGACCAACGTGTTCTCCATTCCAGGACAGGAGATGTTTTTAATAGCGATGTCGTTACCTAAGGGAGGGTCATGCACGCACCTGTATTCCATCGAGGAGGAGAGCTCACAGGAGGTGGCGATTCTGTTGGACTCAATCCCGGTAGTGGGGGACTTTGAGGATGTATTCCAGGAGATACCAGGGTTGTCACCTAGCAGGGAAATCAAATTTGCGATTGATTTAGCACCGAGGACGAAGCCGATTGCTCAAGCCCCATATCGTATGGCCCCTTCAGAGATGCGTGAGTTGAGAGAGTAAATTCAGCAGCTTCTGGGTCAAGGTTTCATTCGGCGGAGTACATCGCCATGGGGTGCACCGGTGTTATTTATAAAGAAGGAAGATGGCTCACTACGGTTATTCGTGGACTATAGAGAGCTGTACAAGGCGACGATATGGAATAAGTATCCGTTGCCTAGGATTGATGATCTATTTGACCAGTTGAGAGGGGTGTCTTACTTCTCTAAGGTCGACTTGAGGTCAGGGTATCACCAACTACTTATCTGAGAGGAGGACGTTCCTAAGACCACTTTCCTATCGCGGTATGGATCTTATGAATTCAGGGTGATGCCGTTCGGGTTCACTAATGCACCAGCAGTATTCATGGACCTTATGAACAGGATTTTCAAGGAGTTTCTCGACCAGTTTGTCATCGTGTTCATTGATGACATTCTGATCTACTCGCCTACCGAGAAGGAGCACGCAGAGCATCTGTGTATAGTTTTACAAACACTGCGGGATCACCAGCTTAATGCCAAATTCAGGAAGTGTGAATTTTGGCTACAGGAGGTACAGTTTCTTGGCCACGTGGTGTCAGACCGGGATATTACTGTGGATCTGAGTAAGGTATCATCAGTGAGGGAGTGGGGACAGCCCACGACACTGACTGAGGTGCGTAGTTTTCTGGAATTGGTCAGTTATTACAGGCGGTTCATCAAAAGATTCTCTAAGATTGCGGGCCCTTTGACGAATCTGACCCGGAAGGGGGTACCATTCACTTGGAATGATCATTATCAGTTAGCTTTCGACGAGCTAAAGAACAAGTTGACATCTGCACCCGTACTTTCATTGTCGAAGGGAGGATTAGAGTATCGAGTTTACACTAACGCGTCCTTACAGGTACTTGGGGGTGTGCTTCAGCAGGAGGAAAGGGCTATATCTTATGCGTCTAGAAAGCTACAGACCCACGAGAGGAATTACCCCACTCACGACCTGGAGCTAGCAGCGGTCGTTTTTGCTTTGAGGATATGGAGACATTATCTTCTAGGGAGAACAGTTCACGTTATTCACGGATCAAAAATCACTTCAGTATCTCTTCACGCAGAAGGATCTGAATATGAGGTAGAGGCAATGGCTAGAATTCGTGATGGACTGCCAGTTTGATATTCAGTGTCATCTTGGTAAGGATAATATGGTAGCAGATGCATTGAGCCAAAGATCGACTGGGGAAATATCAGAAGTCTGGAAAGCGAAGTGGAGAGAGCTTCGACATGAGGATGATGTAGCCAGGGCTTGCATGTCAGCATTATCCATCACACCTTATATCATTATATGGGTTATGAGGGCTCAGGCAGAGGATCAGACCTACTGGGATAGGGTGAGCTAGTTTCTAGCTGAGGGAGCAGAGGGTTACTCGGTGAGCTCGGAAGGAGGTTTACGCCTTCATGGGAGGTTAATTATGCCAGAAGATGAGGAGTTGAGGCACACTGTTATGACAGAGTCTCACGAGTCGAGATTCACGGTACATCCCGGTGGGGATAAAATGTACAAAGATATGAGAAGGCAGTATTGGTGGGCAAGAATGAAACGGGACATAGCAGAGTTTTCTTCGAAATGTGAAACATGTCAGCTTATGAAAGTTGACCATCAGATACCGTCAGGGATGCTACAGCCGTTGGAGATTCCCATGTGGAAGTGGGAGAGCATCTCCATGGACTTCATTACCACGTTGCCTGCATCGCAGAGGGGATACGAATCCATATGGGTCATCGTGGATCAGTTGACTAAAGTAGCCCACTTTCTGCCGGGTCGCACAGACTTTGAGATGATGCGTTATGCGCAGCTATTCATAGCGAAGATTGTTAAGCTACACGGGGTACCGATAAATATTATGTCTGACAAAGACAAGATCTTCATGGACCACTTCTGGCAAAGTTTTCAGGAGGCCATGGGCACGGAGTTATGTTTAAGTACAGCCTATCACCCACAGACTAACAGGCAGACTGAGAGAGTCAATCAGATACTGGAAGATATGCTTAGAATGTGCATATTAGACTTTTTTTTGGGGGGGGGGGGGGGGTTGGGAGAAATATCTTCCTTTGGTAGAGTTCGTGTATAACAACTCTTACCAATTCACGATCGGTATGGCACCATTCGAGGCACTATATGGGAGACCTTGTCATTCACCCGCTTGTTGGTTAGAGGTGGGGGACAACAAACTATTGGGACCAGAGATTGTTCAGGAGAGGTCTGCCAAGATAGAGTTGATCCGAGGGAGTATTCGGATAGCTCAATATAGGCAGAAGAGTTACGCTGATGCTTCACGGAGACATGTGGAGTTAGAGGTTGGGGACCAGGTATTGGTCCGGGTATCTCCTATGAAAGGGGTGATGAGGTTCGACAAGAAGTGTAAGTTAGCACTGAGGTACGTGGGACCTTTCCCTATTATCGAGAGGGTGGGACCAGTAGCTTACAGGCTGAGATTGCCAGAGCACCTTCAGCGGATACACGATGTGTTCCATGTGGCATCGCAGAAGAAATATCGCAAGAGAGAGAGAGCTTTCTGGCACATTCCACTCGAGGAAATATATAAACAACCAGACATCTCATATGAGGAGAGACCGGTGGCTATTCTAGACCGTAGTGAGCGGAAGTTACGATCCAAGGTTGTTCCACTAGTTAGAGTACAATGGGGTTATCACAACATTGACGAGTCTACCTGGGAGCGGGAGGAGGATATGCGGGAACAATATCCAGGGCTTTTCATCATAGGTACGACCAAATTTCGGGGATGAAATTCCTTTATAAGGGGCGGAGTATGAAACACCCCGTATTTTCATGCATTAAATATTTAATTAATTAGGGAATTCAAAATTTCTTGTGTGTCGTAATTTTAATTGAATTAATAATGGTAATTTATATTTAAATATTAATCGAGGAGTGAATGGTTAATATTTAGGGAAACTTATTTACTAAGTGAACAGTAATAATGTATTTACGTTATTTCGGGTATTAATGACAGGATATGTACTTATTTCAGCCGGGAGTCGGTATAGACTAAATTGGGTGTGAAATAAGGATTTTTATAAATTAATTCGGATCCAATTCTAAGGGTACGGTTGAGTCTGGATGGGCCAAGATAGTAAGAAAAGTGTACCCTGGGGTAGTAAACGGGTCACGGGACGTTTTTAGACATAGCCGGGCCCACACGAGGGCATTTGGGTCACTTGGGCTTGGCCCATTAAACAAAAAACGGGATTAAAGTTAATTAAATAAATAAAAGAAATAAAGGATCGGCTGAATTGATTTTAGAAAATACTTAGAGGGTTAGGAAACCCTAACAGCAGCCAAAGTCAAATTTGGGGATCACAGGAGACCCAAAAAGAGTCATCTTTAACCTTGAGCACTCACGATTCCAAATTCAGACACTACGAACCCTAAGGTAAGTGGTTAACTTACTGTAGCATTTAAAGTGTATTTCAATTCATATTCATGTGATGTGGAAAATTAAAGAAATTCGTTTTGGGATTTACAGGAGGTATAAATATGGGTTTTTATAGATTATGAATCTGATTTCTAAATTTAGTAAAAATGCATATTTAATCTAAGTTGTGTGTTTGTAATCTGGTAAGTTGTGTAAAACTGGAGGAATTAGAAACGAATTGGTGATGTGGAATTGATGGTTAAATGGGTTAAAGACTGAATTGAATTTTAAATCCAAACTCGAGAAAACAGTAGAGAAAAGGAATTAAGTGATGTTTCTGGACTTTGGGAAGGTTTCCTATAAGGTTTCTGATGTCTATTGTTGATGAGAAGGTTTAATTTTTAGTGTAAAAGAAGCTAGGGTTTGGAGGTGGGGGTCCATGGCTGAAACAGCCAACTCGGGGAAGACGAGGACCTGATCGATCGATCGATCGATCGAAGGTGGACCATCGATCGATCGATGGTCCAGAAATTTTGACAGTTCACCCAGTTTTTAATGTATAGGGAAAATAAATAAAAAAAATCCTTCCATGCCTTAATTGTTGAGTAATTAATACATGGATTTAAATCTAATTAATTGTGAATCGAGATTAATTAGGATTTGAGGGCGGCTTGGTGTGACATCATAATTAAAATTTATTGGGATTTCGAGAAAATTAGGTGTGACACACTAAGGTTAAATTTTGGAAAGTTTGTTTCGAAATGATTAAATATGGATGTAGTAAACAAATTCGGGGATAACGGATGAGCGATACCAAAATGGAAATTTTATATCGGCGAAGGCTAAATAATTTAGAGTAGGGGATTTAAACTCGGGTGATGTTATTTCGGGCCACAAGAGTAAGTCCGAATATATTGGTTGGGGCAATACCAAAAGAAATTAATGTGCAAATTCATTCATAATTAGAGGTGGGCCATAAACTCAAAAATAAAATGGAATGGGCTCGTGTCACGGACTTAGTGCACGGTGTAGCCGGGATATTTAATATTTATATATATATGGTGTGTGATAGTGTATATATGGTGTGTAAATTAATATCAGTGGATAGATATTATTATTATTATATGCTCTAGTGCTATAGGGTGAGGTTACGCGTAGTGGATGAATCCCTTAGCTTGAGGAGTAGGGCGAGTATAATCCCAGGTCATAGCGTCCGATATATGGATGAGGGACATCTCACTTTAAGGGAAGGAATATGACCGCCTCCAACATTTATGTATTAACCAAGTTAGTGAGCGATTCTGACTTGGGGGGTAACTAGGCTATGTGATCATACCTAGTGGGATAACACTTCAGAGGATTTATACCCGGTGAGACTTTACTCGGGGGAAATACTACTATTAAATGTTATATGATTATGTTTGTGAATACTGTAATATGATTGAGTATGTAATTAGGTAAATAATTATATAAGGGATAATTAATACAAAGCATGAGTTGTATTATATGTATAACAGATGTGGAAGTTATATGAAATTAAAAAGGGAAATGATTTATTTAAGTTGATGTTTATAATAACTTATAAATCAAATTAAGGCATACTCGGTTAGAGTAGGCTGGTTGCAAGGGGTTGTATAATTTATCTAGTCATAAGATAAAGTTCTAGGTAAATTTAATTAAGGCGTTAGTAGTGCACATTAGAGGAGGGGTGTGGATATCCTCAAGGGAGTGCGTCACTAACTAAAATATGGAGAGCGTGCATATTTATTTATTACTGCAAGTTAATCATTTGCTAAATATTTTTCAAATGTTTTTGGGTACTAACCCTTGCTATAAATTTTTTAAAAAAACTTTTTGGTGTCCATCCACAGGGACGCCAGGCTTGACTCTATTTCAGGAAATCCGTTGCTGCAGCATATGTGGATGTTGCGGGAGTTTTGATTGACGCCCCACTCTTTCATTCTAGTATAGAGACTTCTATCAGTTATTTCGAGCATGTCGCTCACAGTTCATTTAGTTTTTTCAGACTTGTTGAGATTGATTACTTGTCTTTATTTTATATTTGTTGGAGTTTAGGCCGATGGTTTATTCGGTCAGTTAATAAATTGTTAATGGTTATTTTAGTTAATTGTGATTATTGTGTTATTTTATTTTTTCGCATACGTTTCGTTTAAGTTAATGAAAGATAAAACTTGGCACCAGTCTAATTTTCTCACTTAGGTGGTTAGTAATTAAAAAGGCGACAGTGATGCTAATAATGATCCAACTGAGAAACATGTTCTAACTTAATTTAGGACTGATCACCCGGGGTTAATTAGGCGGGGTGTCATAGTTCTACTCATTCATTTGTAGCACTGTCATTTACCATGCATTTGGGTATACCATGTTCTTATCTAGATTGTGGTTTATATATTTCTACACCTATGGGGGGATGTGATGTTAGTGGAGCTTATGTATAAAAATTGTATATTATATGTGAGGGAGAGGGAGAGGGAGTTGACCATTGATTTAATTCCATTAGATATTCGAGATTTTAATATTATCTTAGGTATGGACTAGTTATCTTCCTATCATGCATCGATTGACTATTTTTACAAGGAGGTTACATTTAATATGCCGGGGGAGGAAGAATTCAAATTTACTGGGGAAATAAATGTTGTTCCAAGTTGTCTTATTTCTGCCCTTCAGGCGAGAAAATTTTTAAATAAGGGTTTTCAAGGCTTTTTAGCATATATTGTGGATACAAACAGGGTATTACAAAAATTTGAAGATATCCCAATAGTGAAGAATTTTGTAGATGTGTTCCCAGATGAATTACCAGGGTTACCACCTACCAGAGAGGTAGAGTTTACTATTAATTTAGTGCCTGGTACAGCTCCAGTTTCTATTTCTCCATATAGAATGGCACCTGTGGAACTAAAGGAGTTAAAGGTTCAACTGAAAGATTTTCTAGATAGAGTTTTTGTGACACCCCGCCTAATTAATCCCGGGTGATCAGTCCTAAATCAAGTTAGAAAAGGTTTCTCAGTTGATCCATTCTTAGCATCACTGTCGTCTTTTTAATTACTAACCACCTAAGTGAGAAAAGTAGACTGGTGCCAATTTTTATCTTTCAAATAATTAAATAAAACTCGTGCGGAACATACAATAATACACAATCACAGTTAATTAAAATAACCATCCACAATTAAAACACCTAACCGAATAAACGATCGATCCAAATATCCAATGCAAGTACATATCAGAAAAATATCTCAACATGTCTACTACTGATAAATGAACTGTGAGCGACAAGCTTAGATAACTACTAGAGAGTCTCTACAAGAATGGAAGAAGGAGACGTCTATCAAAACCCCGCAACATCCACATGTGTTGCAGTAAGGATACCTGGAATAGAGTCAAGCTTGGCGCCCTTGTGGTTGGACACCTAAAAGGTTTTTAAAAGAATTTTATAGCAAGGGTTAGTACCCAAAAACATTTGAAAACATTTAACAAATGATTAACTTGCAGTAATAAATAAATATGCATGCTCTTCATATTTTAGTTAGTGCCGCACTCTCTTGAGGACTTCCTCACCCCTCCTCTAATGTGCACTACTAACGCTTCCATTTAATTTACTAGGTCCTACGCTCCTGACCCAATGCTTATTTTAACCCTTGAATTTTACCTACTCTAACCGAGTATGCCTTAATTCATGATTTTTAAGTTATTATAACGTCAACTTAATTGAATCATTACTCCTTTTAATTTCATATAACATTCACACCTGTTATGCACATAATACATTTTTCACTATGTATTAATTATCCCCTATATAATTATTTACCTAATTATATATTTAATCATATTACAGTATTCACAAACATAGTGAAATAACATTTAATACAAACTTTCGACCGAGTACGAATACTCACAAAATATAAATTTTCCCAAGTGCAATCCCACTAGGTGTATTCACGTAACCTAGTTATCCAAGTTAGATTCGCTCACTAACTTAGTTTAACATACGAATTGGAGGCGGTCGGATTCCTTCCCTGAAAGTGAGATACCCCTCACCCATACAACGGACGCTATGACCTCGGATTATACTCGCCCTACTCCTCAAGCTAGGGGATTCATCCACTGCGCGCAACCTCCCGTTATAGCACTAGAGTACATACTAATAATATTTAATCACTGATATTAATGCACACACACTATATATATATACTACCACACTCCGTATATATATATATATATATATATATATATATAAAACGTCCTGGCTATACCTTGTACAAAACCCGTAACATAAGCCCATTTAATTTATTAAGAGTTTATGGCACAACTCTAATTATTAATTAATTTGCACATTAATTAATTAAGTCACCTTTGGTGTCGCCCCCACCATAAAATTGGACTTACTCTCGTAGTCCGAAATAACCTCACCCGAGTCTAAATTCTCGACTCCCGAATTTTTAATCATGACGTGACACCCAAAAATCCCTCCAATCCTAATTAACTTTACTCATGATTAATTAGGTTTAAAATCATGTATTAATTTCCCAATAATTAATTACATAAGGATTATTATATAAATTCCCTTTTATATACATAACTTGGCAAAGCTGCCAAAATCTGCCGACCTTCGATCGATCGATCCCAGACCTTCGATCGAGCAGGTCTTCGTCTTCTTCGCGAAGACAGAATCAGCCATGGACGAAATTTCTCAAACCCTAATTCCTTCTACCAGTAACCTCAAGCCCTCTTAGCATTAATACATGTTAGAATCCTTATTAGGGACCTCCAGAATGTCCACCAACATCATTAATTCGTCCATTAACTACAATTTCTAAATTTGGGGAAATATCCATCTTTAATTCCTTACACATTTACATCCCAAATCCCTTCACCAAATTCGTTTCTAATTATCCAGATATCATCCTACCAGATATGTATCAATTTATAATATCAGATTTCTACAAGAATCCTCATTCAAATTCGTAAATCAGATTATTATTTTTCAAAACCTCATGTTTATGCCATGAACACCCCAAACGAATTTTTTATCAAACACATCACATGAATATGAATTTCAAAAATAGATTCAATACTATTGCAAGTTATCCACTTGCCTTAGGTTTCGTAGTGTCTGATTCGGAGATGAATTTCCAAGGTTGAAGACGATCCTTGTTGGCTCTCAAGTGATCCCAAAGCTGCCTTTAACTGCTATTAGGGTTCTTAATACACTTAGCCTTTTCTAAAACCCTATCAGCCGTTTTATCATTCCTCCCAATTCCTTAATTTACCTAATCCCTTTTTTGCCTAATGGGCCAAGCTCAAGTGACCCAAATGCCCCCGTGTGGGCCCGACTATGTCTCAAAATGCCCCGTGACCCGTTTACTACCCCCGGGTACACTTTTCCGATTATCTCGGCCCATCCGGACTCAACCGTATACTCAGAATTGGCATCCGAATTAATTTATAAAAATATTTATCCCCTCACCCCTTTAGTCTATACCGACTCCCGGTTGAGATAAGTGCATACCATGTCATTAATACTCGAAATGACTTAAATAAATAACTACTATTCACTTAGTAAATAACTTCCCGTAAATATTAACCATTTACTCCTCGATTAATATTTAAATAAAATTCCCCTAATTAATTCAATTAAATTACGACTCACAAGTAATTTTCAATTCTCGAATTAATTAAATATTTAATGCATGAAAAATGCGGGGTGTTACATACTCCCCCCCTTACAAAGGAATTTCGTCCCCGAAATTAGGTCATACCTGTGATGAAAAGCTCTGGATAATGCTCCCGCATATCCTCCTCCCGCTCCTAGGTAGACTCGTCGATGTTGTGATGACCCCACTGTACTCTAACTAGTGGAACAATCTTGGATCGTAATTTCCTCTCGCTACGGTCTAGGATAGCCACCGGCCTCTCCTCATATGAGATGTCTAGCTGTAAATCAATTTCTTCTAGTGGAATGTGCCAGAAGGCCCTCTCACTCCTGCGATATTTCTTCAGCGATGCTGCATGGAACACGTCGTGTATCCGCTGAAGATGCTCTGGTAATCCCAGCCTATAGGCTACAGGCCCCACCATCTCGATAATAGGGAAAGTTCCCACGTACCTCGGTGCTAGCTTACCCATCTTTCCGAACCTCATCACCCCTTTCATGGGGGGCACCCTGACCAATACCTGATCCCCAACCTCTAACTCCACGTGTCTCCGTGAAGCATCAACGTAACTTTTCTGCCTATCCTGAGCTATCTGAATCCTCCCTCAGATCATCTCTATCTTGGAAGATGTCTCCTGAACAATCTCCGGCCCCAATAGTTTGTTGTCCCCCACCTCTAACCAACAAGCGGGTGAACGACAAGGTCTCCCGTATAATGCCTCGAATGGTGCCATGCCGATCGTGAATTGGTAAGAGTTATTATACGCAAACTCTACCAGAGGAAGATATTTCTCCCAACCTCCCCCAAAGTCTAGTATACACATTCTGAGCATATCTTCTAACATCTGATTGACTCTCTCGGTCTGCCCGTCAGTCTGTGGGTGATAGGCTGTACTCAAACGTAACTCCGTGCCCATGGCCTCCTGAAAACTCTGCCAAAAATGGGCCAAAAAGATCTTGTCCCTATCCGACATAATATTAATCGATACCCCGTGTAGTTTAACAATCTCCGCTATGAATAGCTGTGCATAACGCATCGTCTCAAAGTCTGTGCGAACCGGTAGGAAGTGGGCCACTTTGGTCAACCGATCCACAATAACCCATATGGAATCGTGACCCTTCTGTGATGTCGGTAACCCTGTAATGAATTCCATAGAGACGATCTCCCACTTCTACACGGGAATTTCAAGTGGCTGTACAACCCTGATGGTCTCTGATGGTCAACTTTCACAAGCTGACACGTGGCACATTTCGAAACAAATTCTGTTATGTCCCGTTTCATCCCTGCCCACCAATACTGCCTTCTCATATCTTGATACATCTTATCCCCACCGGGATGTACCGCAAATCTCGACCCATGAGACTCCGTCATAACAGCGTGCCTCAATTCCGCATCCTCTGGCACAATCAACCTCCCATTTTGGCGTAAGCCTGCCTTCGAGCTGATCGAGTAGCCCTCTGCTTCCTTAGCTAGCAACTGGCTCACCCTATCCCGGCAGGTCTGATCCTCTGCCTGAGTCCTCACAACCCACATAATGATCTCGGGTGTGATGGACAATGCTGACATGCAAGCCCTGGCTACATCATCCTCGTATCGAAGTTCTCTCCACTTCGCTTTCCAAATTTCTGATATTTCCCCAGTCGGTCTCCGACTCAATGCATCTGCCACCACATTAGCCTTACCAGGATGATACTGAATATCAAACTGATAGTCTTTCACAAATTCTAGCCATCGCCTCTGTCTCATATTCAAATCCTTCTGAGTGAAGAGATACTGAAGTGATTTTTGATCCGTGAATAGCGTGAACTGCTCCCCCAAGAGATAATGTCTCCATATCCTCAGAGCAAAAATGACTGTTGCTAACTCCAGGTCGTGAGTGGGGTAATTCCTCTCATGGGGCTTTAGCTTCCTGTACGCATAAGCTACAGCCCTTTCCTCCTGCTGAAGCACACCCCCAAGTCCCTGTAAGGATGCGTCAGTGTAAACCCGATACTCTAATCCTCCTTTCGACAATGCAAGTACGGGTGCAGATGTCAACTTGTCCTTTAACTCGTCGAAGGCTAATTGACAGTGATCATCCCAAGTGAAAGGTACCCCTTTCCAGGTAAGATTCGTCAAAGGGCCCGTAATCTTCGAGAATCCTTTGATGAACCGTCTGTAATAACCGGCCAGCCCCAGAAAACTGTGCACTTCTGTCGGTGTCGTGGGCTGTCCCCACTCCCTCACCGTCGATAATTTACTTGGATCCACCGCAATACCCTGGTCTGACACCACGTGGCCAAGGAACTGAACCTCCCGTAGCCAAAATCCACACTTACCGAATTTGGCATAGAGTTGGTGATCCCGTAATGTCTGTAACACTATATGTAGGTGCTCTGCGTGCTCCTCCTCGGTACGCGAGTAGATCAGGATGTCATCAATGAACACGATAACAAACTGATCGAGAAACTCCCTGAATACTCTGTTCATGGGGTCCATGAACACTGCTGGTGCATTGGTGAGTCCGAATGACATCACCCTGAACTCGTAAGATCCATACCGCAACAGGAAAGCGGTCTTCGGAACATCCTCCTCTCGGATACGTAGTTGATGATATCCTGACCTTAAGTCGACCTTAGAGAATTAAGACTCCCCTCTCAACTGGTCAAATAGGTCGTCAATCCTAGGCAACGGATACTTATTTCGTATCGTGGCATTATTCATCTCTCTATAGTCCATGCATAACCGTAGTGATCCATCTCACTTTTTCACAAATAACACCGGTGCACCCCACAGCGATGTACTCCGTCGTATGAAACCCTAACCCAGAAGCTGCTGAATCTGCTCCCTCAACTCACACATCTCTTAAGGGGCCATACGATATGGGGCCCGAGCAATTGGCCTCGTCCCCGGTGCTAAATCGATCACAAATTCGATTTCCCTGCTAGGTGGCAACCCTGGTATCTCCTGAAACACATCCTCAAAGTCTCTCACCACTGGGATTGAATCCAACGGAATATCCACCTCTTGTGAGGTTTCCTCCTCAATGTAACATAAGTGTGTGCGTGCCCCTCCCTCGGGTAGTGGCATTGCTATTAAGAACATTTCCTGCCCTGGAATGGAGAACACGATAGTCCTTTCGTAGCAATCCACCGTCGCCCGATAACCTGCCAACCAATCCATACCCAAGATGACATCATACCCCTCCATATCTAACACTAGTAGGTCCGCTGCTAAACTAAGTCTCCCGATCAAAATGTCTACACCCCGACAAATCGAGTGAATCGTAGCCCCGCTGCCAACTGGCGACTCTACACACATCCTAATACCTCCCGCGGTTTCTAGTAGTCCGGCCCGTTTAGCAAAATTTAATTTAATGAATGAATGTGATGCTCCCGTATCAAAGAGAATACTACCCTCATAACCATGAATGAGAAACGTACCCTCAGCTGCTGGCGGTGCTTGCTGCGCCGGGGGATTAGGAACATCCCGGACCTTATACACACGTCCGTAGTGCATCTGCCCCTACTGAGGTGGGGCGGGTGGGGCTGGTGCTGCTGGTGGTAATTGCCCCCGTTGCCCGTGTTGGGCCTCCTGCTGTTGACCTCTGCCCCTCTGTGGGCATTCCCTCTTGAAATGTCCTGGCTGGCCCCACACAAAACAGTGTCTCTGACCATCCCCCTGTCGTTGGCCCTGACGTGGCTGTCCCTGGCCCTGCTGGCCTCCCCCATTGTTCCCTTAGCCCTGACGGCCCTGAGGAACCTGCTGTTGTTGGTTCGGGCCCGGCTGCCCCTGCCTGAACCCCTGTCCTCCCTGTCGGAAACCACCAGGCTTAAACTTCTTAGCCTGATTCCCTTGCTGAATACCCGCCTGCTGCTGAGTACCACTTGTGTCACTACTAGTATCAGCCTTTCCCTGTTGGCTCGGCTCCCCTATTCGCTTGCTCCCCTTCACATGGAAGCGATGGTTCTGGCAGTGTACAAGTGCGGCATTTACGACGTCTGTATACGTTACTAACGACGGATTCCCAATCAAGTGTTGCCTGATTCGCCAGGCTAAACCGTCCATAAACCTCGATTTCTTCCGCTCCTCATCACTCACCTCATTTGGCACAAATTTTGCCAAACGGGTGAACTCTTCCTCGTAGTCTGCCACTGATCGGTCACCCTGAACTAAATCACTGAATTTCTTCCTCATCTCAGTCTCTACTGCTGGTGGAAAGTATTTACGGTCGAACCGCACCCAAAACTCTGCTATCGGCATCAAGTCTCGCTCCCCGACGGTGGTAACTGACTCCCACCACTGTAAGGCTGCCCCTGATAGACTAAAGGTAGCAAGCATCTGCTTCTGTACCTCAGTACACTCTAGCATGCGCAGATGGCGCTGCATATTCTTCTTTCAGTCACAAGCCTCTATCACATCTGTACTACCCCGGAACTCAGGTGGGTGACCCTTCTGAAAGGTCTCCCTAACTCCCTACCAAGACGGTGGCCCCACTGGAGCCTGAACTGATGGTGCCACTGGAGGCGGCGCCTGGGGCTGTGGAAAGTGAGCTGCCATAGCTCTCATTGCTGTTTCGACCGCCTGGGCCACTATCACTGCCACCTGAGTAGTGGAAATCAACTTAGGTGGGGGTGGTGGTAGCGGTACCTGCGGCTCCTGATGAGCCTCCCTGATTTCATCCCTAGCCTCAGCCCTCTCCGCTCTCAGTCTCCTTGGTGGCATCTGAAATGGATTGAATTGTATAAGTACACAATTTATACAAAAATATACACAGCAGAAATATGATATTTCACAAGCGTAAAATGAATCAACAGTCCTAATAATAGGGCTCTATAACAAACGAGTGCTACACTGAAATGTAGAAAGCCGCACAGATCCTAAGGACACTAGAACCTGATGCTCTGATACCATCTGTGACACCCCGCCTAATTAATCTCGGGTGATCAGTCCTAAATCAAGTTAGAAAAGGTTTCTCAGTTGGTCCATTCTTAGCATCACTGTCGTCTTTTTAATTACTAACCACCTAAGTGAGAAAAGTAGACTGGTGCCAATTTTTATCTTTCAATTAATTAAATAAAACTCGTGCGGAACATACGATAATACACAATCACAGTTAATTAAAATAACCATCCACAAGTAAAACACCTAACCGAATAAACCATCAGTCCAAATATCCAATACAAGTACATATCAGAAAAACATCTCAACAAGTCTATTACTGATAAATGAACTGTGAGCGACAAGCTCAGATAACTACTAGAGAGTCTCTACAAGAATGGAAGAAGTAGGCGTCTATCAAAACCCCACAACATCCACATGTGCTGCAGCAAGGATACCTGGAATACAGTCAAGCTTGGCGCCCTTGTGGTTGGACACCTAAAAGGTTTTTAAAAGAATTTTATAGCAAGGGTTAGTACCCAAAAACATTTGAAAACATTTAACAAATGATTAACTTGCAGTAATAAATAAATATGCATGCTCTTCATATTTTAGTTAGTGCCGCACTCTCTTGAGGACTTCCTCACCCCTCCTCTAATGTGCACTACTAATGCTTCCATTTAATTTACTAGGTCCTACGCTCCTGACCCAATGCTTATTTTAACCCTTGAATTTTATCTACTCTAACTGAGTATGCCTTAATTCATGATTTTTAAGTTATTATAACGTCATCTTAATTGAATCACTACTCCTTTTAATTTCATATAACATTCACACCTGTTATGCACATAATACATTTTTCACTATGTATTAATTATCCCCTATATAATTATTTACCTAATTATATATTTAATCATATTACAGTATTCACAAACATACTGAAATAACATTTAATACAAACTTTCGACCGAGTACGAATACTCACAAAATATAAATTTTCACAAGTGCTATCACATTAGGTGTATTCACGTAACCTAGTTATCCAAGTTAGATTCGCTCACTAACTTAGTTTAACATACGAATTTGAGGCGGTCATATTCCTTCCCTGAAAGTGAGATACCCCTCACCCATACAACGGACGCTATGACCTGGGATTATACTCGCCCTACTCCTCAAGCTAGGGGATTCATCCACTGCGCGCAACCTCCCCCTATAGCACTAGAGTACATACTAATAATATTTAATCACTGATATTAATGCACACACACTATATATATATACTACCACACTCCGTATATATATATATATATATATATAAAACGTCCCGGCTATACCATGTACAAAACCCGTAACATAAGCCCATTTAATTTATTAAGAGTTTATGGCCCAACTCTAATTATTAATTAATTTGCACATTAATTAATTAAGTCACCTTTAGTGTCGCCCCCACCATAAAATTGGACTTACTCTCGTAGTCCGAAATAACCTCACCCGAGTCTAAAATCCCGACTCCCGAATTTTTAATCATGACGTGACACCCAAAAATCCCTCAAATCCTAATTAACTTTACTCATGATTAATTAGGTTTAAACTCATGTATTAATTTCCCAATAATTAATTACATAAAGATTATTATATAAATTCCCTTTTATATACATAACTGCGCAAAGCTGCCAAAATCTGCCGACCTTCGATCGATCGACCCCAGACCTTCGATCGAGCAGGTCTTCGTCTTCTTCGCGAAGACAGAATCAGCCATGGACGAAATTTCTCAAACCCTAATTCCTTCTACCAGTAACCTCAAGCCCTCTTAGCATTAATACATGTTAGAAACCTTATTAGGGACCTCCAGAATGTCCACCAACATCATTAATTCGTCCATTAACTACAATTTCTAAATTTGGGGAAATATCCATCTTTAATTCCTTACACATTTACATCCCAAATCCCTTCACCAAATTCGTTTCTAATTATCCAGATATCATCCTACCAGATATGTATCAATTTATAATATCAGATTTCTACAAGAATCCTCATTCAAATTCGTAAATCAGATTATTATTTTTCAAAACCTCATGTTTATGCCATGAACACCCAAAACGGATTTTTTATCAAACACATCACATGAATATGAATTTCAAAAACAGATTCAATATTATTGCAAGTTATCCACTTGCCTTAGGTTTCGTACTGTCTGATTCGGAGATGAATTTCCAAGGTTGAAGACGATCCTTGTTGGCTCTCTAGTGATCCCAAAGCTGCCTTTAACTGCTATTAGGGTTCTTAATACACTTATCCTTTTCTAAAACCCTATCAGTCGTTTTATCATTCCTCCCAATTCCTTAATTTACCTAATCCCGTTTTTTGCCTAATGGGCCAAGACCAAGTGACCCAAATGCCCCCGTGTGGGCCCGGCTATGTCTCAAAATGCCCCGTGACCCGTTTACTACCCCCGGTTACACTTTTCCGACTATCTCGGCCCATCCGGACTCAACCGTACACTCAGAATTGGCATCCGAATTAATTTATAAAAATATTTATCCCCTCACCCCTTTAGTCTATACCGACTCCCGGTTGAGATAAGTGCATACCCTGTCATTAATACTCGAAATGACTTAAATAAATAATTACTATTCACTTAGTAAATAACTTCCCGTAAATATTAACCATTTACTCCTCGATTAATATTTAAATAAAATTTCCCTAATTAATTCAATAAAATTACGACTCACAAGTAATTTTCAATTCCCGAATTAATTAAATATTTAATGCATGAAAAATGCGGGGTGTTAGAGGTTTTATTCGATCCAGTGTATCACCATGGGGTGCTTTGGTATTATTTGTGAATAAGAAAGACGGCACCATGCGACTTTTCATTGATTATCGACAGTTGAACAAGGTAACTATTCAAAATAAATATCCATTGTCTCGTATTGATAATTTATTTAATCAATTATAGGGTCGTAAAGTGTTTTCAAAAATTGGTTTGAGATGGCGTTATCATCAATTAAGGGTGAGAGATTGTGACATTTCTAAGATAGCTTTTCGTTCTCGTTATGGTCATTATGAATTTTTGGTAATGCCATTTGGGTAAACAAATGCTCCTGCGGTGTTTGTGGACTTAATGAATCGATTATTTCATCCTTTCATAGATTCATTTGTGATAATCTTTGTCGATGATGTTTTTATATACTCACCTAGCCAAAAGGAACATGAGAAGCATCTAAGAGTTATATTGCATGTTTTGCGAGATAGTCAATTGTTTGCTAAGTTTAGCAAATGTGAGTTTTTGTTAAATAAAGTAGTATTTATGGGGCATGTTGTTTCGGGAGATGGAATTTATGTTGACCATAAGAAGGTAGAGGCAATTATGCAATGGGAAAGACCAAGAAATGTAACGGAGATAAGGAGTTTCCTAGGATAGGCTGGATATTTGAAAGCGTAAGTAATTTCCTTTTGTATAAAATTCAATGAATGATGCGGAAGCATTGAAAGATGATGGTTCAACAACAATTAAACAAAACAAATTTTGGTTTAATTGAACAAGATTAAATCAATTCATTAATCCAAGTCCTAGAATTTGCTTAAGTCATAATTTTCAATTATCCAAAGTTAGGCGAAACCAATTTTAGCAAATGACTTGAATAAACCAAATTTACCCAAAATTTAATTTAGTCCCAAATTAAATGAGTGTGATAATTAAACCAAATTTTATCTTGAATTAAACCTAAAGCATGGATTCTAAATAATTGTGCAAGATAAAATAAACAATATCACACTACGCCGCGATGTACGAGGAAAAACCCAAGACGGGAAAAAACCTCGGACGGCCCTAGCCACAAGTCCACTAGATACGGAATTATACAATTACAAGACAAAAGACTTACATCCTCGACTCGAACCCTCTCAAGCCTTGTTGCTCCTTCTTGTAGAAACCTCTTCCTAGCGGACAACCACGGAGCTCCACCGCGATCTCGGAATCTACCGATAGGACTTTGTATGGTCACCGTCACCCAAGCTTGGAGCCTTTCTCCAAGTGAGTAATACCTCAACAAACTTCTTCTTCTTTGTGATGGGATGTAGAAGGAAACCCGAAACGTCTCTTTTTCAATTCGGTAGAGAAAACCGGTGCCAAAACTCCAAGTAAAGATATGTATATAGAACTTGGATAAACAACTATTGGGTGTATATAATAGAGTGTGTAGGATTTTTCATTAAAGAATAACACTCAAAACTTGATCTTTTTCCTTAAACAAATTTTCTATCAAAACACTCTCTAGGAGTTTGTATGGTATGAAAAAGATGCCCCTTCAAAAATGATTCCCATCCTTAATAAAGCCTTAAAAAATCAGTTAAGAAACAAGTGGGGAAGTGGGGTGAAAACTGCCAAAAACTGCTCAAAACTGTTCCCGCCTGGCATCTCGTTCGAACGAACTTGACTCTCGTTCGAACGAGACTTCTAACGAGCGACCAGACAGGGCTCGTTAGAAACTCGTTAGATATCTCGTTAGAATGACCAAACTCGTTCGAACGACATATCGAACGACTGACCAGTTTAGGTTCGTTGGCAAACTCGTTCGAACGAAACCTCGTTAAAACGAAAAAACTCGTTCGAACGAGATTTCGAACGACTTCCAGAAATTTTTCTAAAATTCTATTTTGGCCCAGAAACTTTATATACGTTAAATTAAAGTTCCAATTAAATTATTCTGAAAGTAAAACATGGTTTTTATTAAACCTAACACCCAAATAAAATTTTGTTCCAAGCTCCTATATAAATATAATTACTTTCATACCTTGGGAGCATGGAACCTTAGTTGATGACGTAGAAACGAGGCACGCAAACCAGCATTTTGATGAAGCTTTAAATTCTTTGCCGCTACGTCTTCAATACATACTTCATAGGTTTGAGAATATTACAATTAAATACTATCCTATGAATAAATGTTTTTGTCCGAAATTGAGCCAAAACTACATATGGACTCAATTGGAAATTTGTGTCCTTACAAATCTCCCCCTTTGGCTATTCCGGGACAAAAACCAAACAAAAAATTCTAAAGGGCCGTCAAGCTCACTAGACTCAAAACATAACCCGCCCAAACTTGACTCAACCCAAGGATCAAACGCTTTGTCATTGAAAGATGCCGCTTTAGAATAATTCCTGCACACTTAAGCAAACTCATCAAATGCATAGGGAATATCAAAATATTAAATGCAATTAATTCATTACTCCCTAAATTAATTCTCCTCTTTATCAAGACACATGACCTACTTAGAAAGACGTCTCCCCCTAAGATAAATCTCCCCCAAACTAAGATACGATAATAATAGGATTAGATACCATTTCTCCCCCTATCATCATTCTCCCCCTTTTTGTTCGGGAATAGGCAATGGATAAAGAACTAATAAACAGCATGTGGAAGCTTAAAGTGAAAAGACATGAAAGCATATGGGCAATAAACGCAAGGCAAAGACAAATAAATATCATATATATAGATACTAAAGATATACCAATAGAGCACTTGCATATATATATAGATATAAACACTCACATGACACAAAATACAATAAGTTTGCACACTCGTATGGCAAAAATGTGTCATATGGAAACGGAAGTGTAGGGGTGTGTACTAGCAACAATTAAATTTAGACCCAAACACTTAAGAAACGTTCACGGAGTTCTCATTTGATTGCAAACTTCATCACAGTTAAATATAACCTCCTGTGACAATATAAAGATTGAACTCAATGAACAAACATACACAATGCATACAAGCCTAGCATGATGATGATTCTACAAACCAAATAGAGTCATGACATTAAAGACAACTAGGATAAACGGACAATGTGCAAACTGTTGATATACCATCCAATTCTCCTTCAATGAGCATATATATTCTTTTGTTTTTGAATGAATATATCAAACAAACATAGGCCTTGGCAATTGCTTTCTGTTTAATGCCAAATATTCTGTTTTTAGGCCTTTGGATCACGTATTTCTTTTAGATCCAATAAACGGTGGCTTACTATCGCAAAGGATCACTTAGTCCTTTCGGAGCCCTTCCCCGTGCATATTTATTTATCATGTTCTCATTTTCACACAAATCTCACATGCAACGGATTTTGACATGCACTAGTCCTCCTAGGTCATAGATATGTAGATGACTAGATTGGTAGGAGGACACCTCAAAAAGCTCAAATATAACATGTGACATTAAGATTTCAAAAGAGCTCGTGCATGTGTGAAAAGAGGCATATAAAAATAGAATCCATTTAAACAACACAAAATCCAACTACTCCATATAAAGCATGGTAAAGAACATTTTAAGGATTGAAAATCTAAACCAAAAGTTCTAGCCACGTGGGAGCGTAAAAGATGGGATTCAAACACAAGTATATGCCACATAAAGTGTGTCAAACAAAAATACACACAAAATAAAATCTTTTTGAGTTTTTAACATTTTTATCCAAAAAATTAAATATATATACTCAAAAGGACAAACAAAGATCATTTGTATTTTTCATTAAGCTTAAATGAAATAAATAAAACGCAAATGATAAACAAAAATCTTTTTATATTTTTCAAATAATTCAAACAAAAATATAATACAAAAAGATAAACAAGTCATAATTTCTAGCATGTGATATCAAATAAAGTAATGACTAGAAAATTGACTAAACAAGCATACATTTAGCATGTGAATATAGCATAAAGTACAAACGCTAAAGTATGCAAACACTAACACATTCATCCTTTAGATTTAGCAAGGGAGGAAACATGTGAAAGTAAATGAGAATGAACAACCCTATTTTACAAGGCAATCAAGTCGGATTTCCTAACCCAAATTAATGAAGAATGATTATCTTGGGGTGTAGGAACGTTAACTACCGTGGTTACTTTACTATGGGGTTTTCTAAAAATTCGTTTAAGATCTAAACAAAATTTCCTAAGATGACCTTGTCGACCACAATGTGTACAAGTGAGAACATGTCGAAAAGATTTACTTAAGGAGTGATCTTTAAAAGTATTCCTAGTTGATTCTCCTAAAACATTGGTTCGGGCATTATGAGTAAATTCATTACAAGGATTGAAGCCTAAACCACAAGTGTCATTTTTAATTTGGACCGTTCCTAACATTTTATCAAGTTTTTCTGAACGACATTCCAAATCAAATTTGGCATTACTAGAATCTTTTAATTTATTTTCCAATTCTGCAATGTTAGATTCTAGTAAAACATTTCGTTCTTCAAAAGCAAGAAGCTCCTTTTTCAAGGATTCCATTAAACCCCTAAGGCTATCTCTTTCGCCTTCTACATAATCAAGCTTCTCTTGAAGAGTCCTCACATGTGTCCTAAGGTCTTCTATTAAAACATTTTCATCAATGACCTTGACACTTTCTTTTAAACTAGCTTCTAACTTCAAATTAGCTCTTTTCAATTTAATAGATTCTTTATAAAGTTCTTGAAAAGCATTTTGAAGTTCACTCACATTAACCTCTTCTTCATTTTCACTCTCACTTTCTTCTTCACTCTCACTATCATCAAAAACAAGAGAATCATGTACAATGACCTTAGAAGTGGCATATTCTATCGTTTCATCAATCGATGAGTTGTCACAATCACTCGCATGACTAGCCATAAAAGCCACAAAATTTTTCTTAGTGGGGGAATCTGGCTTTTCTTCCTTATCACTATCACTAAGGGTTGCATTATATGAAATGGGTCGCTTACCATCTTTCCTTAGTTTAGTGGGGCACTCATAAGCCCTATGGCCATAACCTTCACAACCAAAACACTTATCAGACTCGTCCCTATCTAAATTGTCATTTCTAGGTTTAGGGATCTTCTCGGCTTTAGAAATCTTCTCGCTTTTATCATGTGTAGAAGTATCAAATTTCTTAAAATCATTTTTAAATTTATCTTTGTTAAATTTAAGAAATTTTCTAAATTTACGAGCAAATAAAGCCATGTCTTCCGAGTCACTTTCACTATCGCTCTCTACTACTTGTTTGACCTCTTTTCAGGCTTTTAAAGCAACACCCTTTTCAATTTTCTTTTCAATTTTAGAGGGAAACATATCTAGTTCATAGGTTTGTAAATCACCTACAAGCTCTTCTAATTTCGTAGAGGCTAAAGTGGGTAAAGAATTTAAAAGGGTCACTTTAGGAATAAATCTATCGGGTAGGGACCTTAAAATTTTCTTTACAACACGGTCGTCAGGTATTTTCTCTCCCAAGTTAAAAGATGAATTAACAATATCAGAAAGTCTAGCATAAAATTTATCAAAAGTTTCTTTTTCATCCATTTTGATAGTTTCAAATTGAGTGGTGAGGTTTTGGAGTTTTGAAGCTTTAACGACACTAGTTCCTTCATGAGTTAATTGTAAAATGTCCCAAGCTTATTTAGTGGTTTCACACGTCATAATACGTCAGAATTCATCCGGTGCGACAGCGCTAAACAAGGCATTTAAACCACGGGAATTAAAATTAGCAAGTTTAAACTCATTTTCAGTCCATCTATCGGTGGGTTTGATAACACGTTCATTTTCAACTAAATAGGTTGGTGGGGAGTACCCGTTAACAACAGACATCCAAACTCTCTCGTCGATAGATTTTAGTGCCGATCTCATTCGCGCTTTCCAATACGCGTAGTTTGAACCATCGAAAATAGGAAATTTTGAAAATGGGGAAAAATCCATTTTAGCCAAAAAATTAAAAGATCTTAACGAAATAATTTATCGTTTTTGGCTCTGATACCAATTTGAAAGCGTAAGTAATTTCCTTTTGTATAAAATTCAATGAATGATGCGGAAACGTTGAAAGATGATGGTTCAACAACAATTAAACAAAACAAATTTTGGTTTAATTGAACAAGATTAAATCAATTCATTAATCCAAGTCCTAGAATTTGCCTAAGTCATAATTTTCAATTATCCAAAGTTAGGCGAAACCAATTTTAGCAAATGACTTGAATAAACCAAATTTACCCAAAATTTAATTTAGTCCCAAATTAAATGAGTGTGATAATTAAACCAAATTTTATCTTGAATTAAACCTAAAGCATGGATTCTAAATAATTGTGCAAGATAAAATAAACAATATCACACTACGCCGCGATGTACGAGGAAAAACCCAAGACGGGAAAAAACCTCGGACGGCCCTAGCCACAAGTCCACTAGATACGGAATTATACAATTACAAGACAAAAGACTTACATCCTCGACTAGAACCCTCTCAAGCCTTGTTGCTCCTTCTTGTAGAAACCTCTTCCTAGCGGACAACCACGGAGCTCCACCGCGATCTCGGAATCCACCGATAGGACTTTGTATGGTCACCGTCACCCAAGCTTGGAGCCTTTCTCCAAGTGAGTAATACCTCAACAAACTTCTTCTTCTTTGTGATGGGATGTAGAAGGAAACCCGAAACGTCTCTTTTTCAATTCGGTAGAGAAAACCGGTGCCAAAACTCCAAGTAAAGATATGTATATAGAACTTGGATAAACAACTATTGGGTGTACATACTAGAGTCTGTAGGATTTTTCATTAAAGAATAACACTCAAAACTTGATCTTTTTCCTTAAACAAATTTTCTATCAAAACACTCTCTAGGAGTTTGTATGGTATGAAAAAGATGCCCCTTCAAAAATGATTCCCATCCTTAATAAAGCCTTAAAAAATCAGTTAAGAAACAAGTGGGGAAATGGGGTGAAAACTGCCAAAAACTACTCAAAACTGTTCCCGCCTGGCTTCTCGTTCGAACGATCTTGACTCTCGTTCGAACGAGACTTCTAACGAGCGACCAGACTGGGCTCGTTAGAAACTCGTTAGATATCTCGTTAGAACGACCAAACTCGTTCGAACGACATATCGAACGACTGACCAGTTTAGGTTCGTTGGCAAACTCGTTCGAACGAAACCTCGTTAAAACGAAAAAACTCGTTCGAACGAGATTTCGAACGACTTCCAGAAATTTTTCTAAAATTCTATTTTGGCCCAGAAACTTTATATACGTTAAATTAAAGTTCCAATTAAATTATTCTGAAAGTAAAACATGGTTTTTATTAAACCTAACACCCAAATAAAATTTTGTTCCAAGCTCCTATATAAATATAATTACTTTCATACCTTGGGAGCATGGAACCTTAGTTGATGACGTAGAAACGAGGCACGCAAACCGGCATTTTGATGAAGCTTTAAATTCTTTGCCACTACGTCTTCAATACATACTTCATAGGCTTGAGAATATTACAATTAAATACTATCCTATGAATAAATGTTTTTGTCCGGAATTGAGCCAAAACTACATATGGACTCAATTGGAAATTTGTGTCCTTACAATATTATAGAATATTAATAAAGGGGATTTCATCTATAGCCTTACCCTTGGCTAAATTAACCCGAAAGGAAGTGAATTTTTTGTGGAGTGATGAATGTCAGCACAACTTTGAAAATTTGAAAAATAGACTAGTATCAGCTCCAGTTCTCACTGTTCCATCTAGTGGATAAGGTTTTTTGATTTATACAGACGCTTCACATTAGGGTCTGGGTTGTGTTCTCATGCAACATGGAAAGGTAATTTCTTATGGATATAGACAGTTAAAGACGCGTGAACGTAATTATCCTACAGATGATTTAGAACTTGCGACTATTGTTTTTGCCTTGAAATTATGGAGACATCATTTATATGGTGAGACGTGTGAAATTTCCACTGACCATCAAAGTTTGAAGTATTCATTTACATAGAGAGACTTGAATTTGAGACAAAGACATTGGATGGAGTTAATTAAAGACTATGATGATACCATTCACCATCATCCCGGGAGGGCCAATGTTGTTGCAGATCCTCTAAGTCGAAAGTCATTGGGGAGGTTATCTTGTATTCAATGTGCACGAGTTAGAAATATTATGGAATTAAGACTGATAGGAGTCGAGTTGAACCTAACTAAAATGGGGGCATTAATTACACACGTTACGGTGAGACCTTTACTGGCAGAACGCATTCGAAATTTGCAAATCTATTATCCATTCTTTGAGAAGAAGAAATGGGAAATCCTGGATGGTAAAGAGAGTGACTTTGAAATTAAGAATGATGAATCGTTGTGTTATAAAAATAGAATTTTTGTACCGAATGATCCATCCTTAAAGAAGGATATATTAGAAGAGGCACATAGTTTTATTTACTCTATGCATCCTAGAGGTACCAAAATGTACAGAAATTTGAAAGAGTATTACTGGTGGAATAATATGAAAAGTGAGATTGCAGAATTTATAGCTAAATGTTTAGTATGCCAGCAAGTGAAGGTGGAGCATCAGAAGCCGACGGGATTATTGCAGTCATTGCCTATTCCAAAATGGAAGTGGGAATTTGTTATAGGATTACCACGATCACCAAAGAGGCATGATTCTATTTGGGTGGTTGTAGATCGATTAACAAAGTCAGCTTATTTTCTTCCAGTTAAGACGGCCTACACTGTTAACAAATATGCACGTATGTACGTTGATGAGATTATCCATATACATGGGGCACCAGTGTCAATAGTATCAGATAGAGATCCAACGTTCACTTATAAGTTTTAGCCTCGTTTACAGAATGCCCTGGGCATAATTTTGATGTTCAGTACTTCATTTCATCCACAAACCGATGGGCAATCAGAAAGAACAATTCAAATATTAGAAGACATGTTACGAGCCTATGTATTTGACTTCAAAGGTAGTTGGGATGATCATTTTCCATTGATGGAATTTGCGTATGATAATAGTTATCATACCACCATTGGTATGTCTCCTTATAAATATTTGTATGGGAGGAGATGCAGAACGCCATTATGTTGGGATGAAGTAGGTGAAAGGAAAATCTTGGATCCTGAATTGATAGATATGACAACCGAAAAGATTAAAATGATTCGGGAACGGATAAAGATAGTGAAAAGAAGGAAGAAATTTTATGCAGATAAGAGGAAGTATCCAGTAGAATTTCAAAAGGGAGATTTTGTATTCCTACGTATTTCACCATGGAAAGGCGTCATGAGATTTGAAAAAGGGGGAAACTAAGTCAAGATACATTGGACCATATGAAGTGTTGGAAAGAATTGGGACCCTGGCATATAGATTAGAATTACCTCCAGAGTTATCCCGTTTACATGATGTGTTTCATGTATCGATGCTTCGTAAGTATTTGGCAGATCCATCACATCAATTGAAAACTCAACCTGTTGAATTGAAGGAAGCCTTGTCATACATCGAGGAACCAGTGGAAATTATTGATCGTAAAGAGCAAGTATTAAGGAATAAAGTTATTCCCTTAGCTAAAGCTATGTGGATGAGCCATGGAATTAAAGAAGCAACTTGGTAAACGGAGGATAGCATGAAGAAACAGTATCCCGATTTGTTTGGTAAGTGATATTCATATTAAATTTCGGGGACGAAATTTTCTAAGGGGGGAAAATTGTGACAACCCGTATATAATTATAATAGATTATATTTAAATCATGCTTAACTTATGTGATATGAATAGTGTGTTATTAGTATATCTAATGTTAAGAAATCATTGTTAGTATAATCCTACTTTCATAAATTATGAAATGTCGAATTATTTCGAAACACAAGATTTTGTTATTTTCGGTGGAAATGTTCCTGTTGGAGACTAGTTTTGACCCTTATAATATAACAATTGACTCAATGTCAAAACTATATAGTTGTATATATATATGAGTTTGGTTTGCGACAAAATAAATGGTTCATCAAACGGATGTCCGAGTAAGAAGTTAGGCCGAATTTACGAACAAGGGGCAAATCTGTCAATTCCCTTAAGTGGTAAATTGTCTTTTAGTAAACCAATTATTTTAATTTGATTGTTGGCATGGGAAGAATCCTTGGACGACTTAAAACTCTTCTTCTAAGATATTTCTTCCAGCAAATAAATCCCTAGGTTCAGTTTTGGAGAGTTTTTGCTTGAGGAAAGAGAAAGTGGATGTTTAAGGAAGTAAAGATTTCAAGAAATGCTAGGAAAATTCCAAGAAAATCCTTAAAGTGTTTCCAAGGTATAATTACGGGATTAATATTGTTTTAATCTGGTATTATACTTATTTCAAAGTATATAAATCGTTAATGATTGATTAAAATTCCATCCTCCTTTGTAATAATAAGTATTTGATCACATGTGAGATAAGTGGTGTATGTAGCTCGTATTGTTTGTTATTGAAATCCCTTGTATTCAAACTTGTATATATTTTTGTATGCTTACTGGAATTGATAAATTCTAATTGGATATGAAACTAAACTCATATATTTATATCATATCCGAAAATTAGAATTTAACTCCTTGTGGTTGGGCCTTGGTGATGGTTTCAAGTTGGTACATAGTTGTTGTTTGGATACTTAATGTCGATATGCCCTAAGTTTGGTCAATATTTTTACATTGCAAATGAAGTCAAAAAATTATGAAACTTTAATTCTGTACTATTAAGTATTTTTTATTGAAAATGGGTGAAAAATCATAGATAGTTATTCTAGAGAGAAATTATGAAAATTCTTGGAAGTTGAAGGAACAATGGAGGAGCTTGTGGGGCAGATTTAATAGGTTGTAAAGAAATGATCATAACTTGCTCTAGGAAGCTTGAAAAATTTCACCGTCACTTGTAATAGAAATTATATTCAGATATGTTTTCATATTGGTAATATTGGGCACCTGTATATCCACAATTTATGAATATGGGATGGTTAAGTATGGAGGACAATATTTGGAGGCCATATTGGATACCCCATGAAGGAATGTTTTTATTTGCTCCTTCCCAAGGGTATTTTGAGTACATGTTTCATATGTATATATATTAAGAATTATACTTTTATGTTTACTTGACTTTAGTTATAAATTCCTTATGAGGTAGTTTCTAGGGTTGAATGTTCATGACCTTATCAACATATATACCATTGTTTCGTCTATACACATGTTTCATGGGATATGACTTGAGTAGAATTATATTGTTGTTGTATAGTCACTGAAAGTGACATAGATATATTAAGATAATAAATATGATTGGGATTCAGTACTGATTTAGTTTCATTAACAGGTGTAAGGTCAAATCAACCAAGTTCAACTCCACTCGAGGAAAACGAGAATACATAGTTGACAACCCAATGTGAGTGTACTTACTGAGTTGATTATGGATATGATGTGTATGTATTATATACTGAGATGATATGGCTTATTAAAAGTCATAAGATGTTGAGATTTTATGTCTTATTAAAAGTCATGAGTTATTGAGATGTTATGGCTTTATAAAAGTCAAGATATGTTGATTTGCTATGCAATTCAGGATATGATTATTGCCTACGGGCAGGAGATGTGGGATTTATTAAATCCGGATATGTATATGGCCTAATTTGGCAAATAAATGGATATATATATATATATATATATATATATATATATATATATATATATATTGATATGTTGAGATGTTAAAATAGTACTTTTACTATATAGAGATGTAGTACATTCACTAAGTTTTTAAACTCATGGTTTTATATGTTTACATTTTTAGGTTCTGAAGGTGCCACTGTCTGGTCTAGGAGGTTGAGTAAATAGTAGTAGGGTCTCGTTAGTTTTGTTTTATACATTGTACTAGTTGTAATTAAGTTAAATGGTATGTGAGTTCTGTTTAAATTATATCTCCTTGAAACGATTGAATTTTTAGTATTCCGCATTTTAACCTTCAAGTTATTTCAATATGTATTACTAAATAAATAAATAAATAATAAATGTGGTTTGTGAACTATTTAATTAATTATATCCTAATGGGGTTAGGGGGTGATAATTAAACTCTTGGAACTCGTCCTTCACTTGTTTCAAACTCTGTACTGTCACTTTGCTTCCTTTTTCTCTTCTCAAAAAGATTTTCTTCACCTATTGGTTTCTCCATTCACTTTGTAAGTCTTCCTCATTCTAGTTTTCTTCTTCCATCTTCGTGATTAATTTTGCTTATTTTCATTATATAGTCTCTTTCCACTATTTTCTTCTTTGAAAATGGTCTACACTGTTAATGAGAGGACCTTAGGGGATTTTTAAAAAACATACTCAATTAATCCTTGGGTTATGATTTAATGTGTCTCAGTACCAAAAAATTACATCTCTGTTGATTGTGGTCATTGGATCCATACCTTTTTAGTGGCTAAAGGGGGAATAACATTTCCCCCAAACTAACGTTTTTGGAATTTTGTGATTTTTTTTTATATCGTTCCCTACCAATGTGCCCTAAGAATATGGCAGATTATAGATGAAGTTCGTAGAATAAACGAACTGTATGGCACAAATATAGGGATCCCAGGAATTAGATATTATGATTCCTGGTCCCATACAACATATGGCATTTTGTACCTAAAGACGAGGAAAGATGACGGGATTTTAGTAGTTAATCTTACTGTTTCCAACAAAGGTTATTTGGATAATGGTTTTATTGCTAAAAATTGGCAACATCCTCCTCTTCAAGAGGGAGAGCAATACTATGGGTTTTGATGCCCAGAGTGGGGGACTGATATAGGTTAACACTTTATTTTTTATTGCTTTCGAATTTTTTTCGTGATTGCATGATTACTGATAAAATCTCTTCTTTTTTTTTTACCATTTCGGTTGAAGAAGAAAGAACCCTATCTTGCCCATACTAACAGGGATGAACTGGTCAAGGTTGGGAAGTTGAGGAAGCCCATGGTCCAAGGTGGTGATCACCCCCATCCTTCCTCCTTTATTTTTGAGTATAAGAATTGTAGTGGTAGCTTCACAGCTCGCCTGTTAGATAAAATTCCTTATCTTTCACTTCCCTTAACAAGTGAGTAAGCATCTATGTCATCCTCATTTGAATCTTTAAATGTCGAGTCCATTTCTGCCGAGGAAGAAGACTGAATGGATCCCAGAAAAAGAATTTTGCTGATTGAAGACGACGATGTCAATCCCTCATCCCCCAAGGCCAACTCCTCAAAGAGGAATGAACAAGAGGGCCCTTCTTCCATTTAATTGGACTTATGAATTAGAGATAAAGTCAAGAAGGACAAGACCTCTTCCTCTATTCTTCTTCAGACCTTAAATAAGGGTGATGACCCTGCCTCTAAGAGAACTCATCATGTGATGTCTATGGCCAAGAACCCCTCGTTGGCCTATAATCTGCTGAAAAGGTTTGTACTCGTGTCTGATCGTGAGTAGGTCGGCCAACTATCCTATGACCAACTCTCATCTCACGCCACTTAGGTATTGTCTTTGGTAAGCCAATTTTTTTTAATCTAAAGTTATTGGATTCTTCATTCTATGTTTTAACATACTTCTTCTTTATCAATTTGTAATTTGTGGTGGACTCTGTCTTTATTTTGAAAAGTTGCTAAGATCATTCAAAAATAAATAATGATCTAACAATGGCCTTGGACAAGTCCAAGGAGACCCTTGCTGCTGCCAAGAAGGCATACAACAAGGAGAAGAATTCCATTAGTGATTCCATAAGAATACTGAAGAATGATCGTGACAAGTTGAAGGTCGTTAACGACCAACTTGTGGTCGAACGTGATCATTTAAAGAAATACTATGAAGATCTTTATGTGTTTAAGGGGTCCATCTATGATAAGGTCTAGACTAAAGCCTTCGAGGACACTCAACGACAATTGGCTTATATTTATCAGTCTAGCTTTAAGAAGGGTTAGGACGCTGCCTTGGAAATAATGAATGTCTCTGCTAATCTAGGTCAGGGATAAAGTCCGTGACCAATCGCCCAGTTTGGTGTAGTGAATGTCTCTGCTGATTTTGAGCGTTTGGGCGAGCATAACCCTGATTTCTCGCTAAAAGCTAATAAGGAGGCTACCAAAGATGCCCCAATCGACCAGACTTCTTATGTATCTACTAAAGGTAAAGTCCTAGAGACCTAAGAGTAGTTGAAGAGCAAGGAAACTAGTTAGGAATAATTATCATGCATGCCCTTGTATATTTCCTTTGTTCTCTGTTTGTAAGGGCCTTTCTCATTTTGATTATCAATGAAAGATTTATGTTATGAATTTTATTAATGTCTTGAATTATTACTGAGCTCTCCCCTATTATTCTTACTTTCTATAGCATATTAATATTGCTAAAGAGATTCATTCCTTTACTGGAAATCTCGATGTCATTATTTATCAGGAGGCAAGTGCTCAGGCTCGTCATGCATTTGTTTTTGCTTGCAAGGCCCTCAAGAAAATAACTGATGCCTACAAAGATCAGTCTACCATAGTGGGTAAGATTAAATATGACATGAAAGACTTGGGAGATATGGACACTCTCATGGAGGAAGAGGTGAACTTAAAAAATAACTTATTAAAGCCAAGGATACTGGGGATATTGAGGCCCATCTCTAAGAGGACAATGAATTCATCAAGAAGAAACTTACTGAGGTAGAGGATTACTTCCGAAGGGCTCATGTTGTGATAATGGCCCTTAGTCACGACGTCAGAAAACTATTTTATCTCTTTAGGATGGGACCTTGAGCAGCATGGTCTGCTAGATATAAAGAAGGGTGGATGGATGCCCCATAAATATAGGTAAGGAAAAACAACTAGTTTACATGCATGGTTGGAAAAATGCCTTGGGGATATTAAATACCAAGTACTCTCAGCTTTGGTATATGTATCAAGTTGATTGTCTGGTTAATAGGCATCCACCCTTTGGCAATGAAGAAAGATAGGTTATGTCCCTCTTCAGTTCGCCAAGATCTACTTGACTTCTCATGAGAGCGATGATGAGTTTCGACCTGATCCTACTAATAGCCAAAGAAGATCCATTATTGCTGCTCTTGCTAGTTGATAGTAATTATTGTATATTTTGTCCCTTTTTTATTGTAAATGGACTTTGTGTAATTTATAACTTTTTTTGAAACAAGTTATTTGTATAATATCATTGTTTTGCATTTTTCCATTCCATTATGCTGAGCATGTATTTTATTTTCTTGTCTTCCCTTTTAGGTTGTCATCACGCCACCTTAGGCCTAAAACAGACCGTGGAAAAAATGCACCTAGTTTTAGGGCCATCCACCCATTCCAGATTTTTATCGAACCAAAATCGGGTTCATTCACTGCCCAGGGATCCCCCATAGGTCTTTTATTTACTTGGAAATTCATGAGGTCTTTGCATTTTTCATGACGAAGACTTTGAGAACTTAGGTTTAAGTGAAATTAAATAGTTTACAATTGTAATTAGGCTATAGTAATGTTGATGAATACTATGATCGTTAATTTAAAATATAAGCATGTCATTTTGGAACAGTTTTAAGCAACTAACTGAACCACTTAGACTTTTATTAAAAATGGTGGATTAAACCGCAATCATCATAAGTTCAGAAATAAAAATTTGCATAACTGATTAAGCTAGAAATAACTTAAACAAGATCGAACTTAAAAGCAAAATTTATTTAGATTAGCTTCATTCCAAGCCCTAGGTATCTCCCTCCCATCCAATGTTTCCAAATGATAAGGTCTTTGCAGATTGTCTCTGATGACCTTGAACAATGCCTCCCAGTTGGTTCTCAGATTGTTGTTTGAAGGCTTTTTGGCATTTTCAAGGACTTTTCAAAGGATATAATCGTTGATATGGAATTTCCTCAAATTGACATCATTGTTATACTGCTTGGCTAACTGTTGTTAGTAGGAGGCCAGTTTTATCATGGTTTGTTCCCTTCATTCTTCTGCTAGGTCAAGTTTAATGATCATAGGTTCATCGTTCAACCCTTGATCGGTAATGGTGGACCTCATGTTGGCAAAATCAACTTCCATAGGAATAACTGCCTTCATCCCATATGTTAGAGTGATGGGTGTTTTCCCAGTAGGCCTTATAGGTGTAGTACGATATGCCCATAAAATATGGAGAAGTTCATCCACCTAAGAGCCCTTTGCTTTATCTAATCTATTTTTTATGTCATCGATCATCATTTTGTTGGAAGCCACTGCTTGGTTATTTTGTTATAAATAGGCCACAGAGCTAAAATGGTGCTTGATGTCGCGTTTATCTCATAAACCTTAGAAGGGTTCGCTTTCAAACTGTGTGCCATTGTACATGATGATTGTCTTGGGTACCCCAAAGCCTGTTATAATGTTCCTCTAGATGAATCTGATCATATTAGTATCCCTAATGATCGCTAGTGGCCCTACATAAATCCACTTTGTAAAGTAATTTGTACCGACCAATTGATACTTGTGATTTTCTAGTGCTATTGGGAATGGTCCCACAATATCCAACCCCCACTAGGCGAATGACTGTGTAGGCCCCTCTTTTTTTAAACACGTGCTTTACGGTGACAAAATATTTTTTCTTTCAATTTTTTTTTCCAAATTTAACATGCACCAAGTTTGTGAACCAATTTCAATTAAGTCCAATTTTATCTTGCTTAATCCTAAACACGCATCTAGGTGCTTAAAGTAAGTAAAATAAAATAAAGTTCACAATGTCGGATGTACGAGGAAACCACAAAGGGAAAAAAATTTGGATGGTCCAAGCCAGACAATCACTATGAAACAGTTTTACAAAGAAAGATAGACAGACTTACACAACGACTCGATACCCACAAACCTTGACGCTCTTCTTCTCTTTAACCGCTCCTCCACAATTCCCATATAGAAATCCTTCCACGACCCTCGTCCATGAGTGCTTTGGTGTCCACCGATACAACTTTAAGAACGTGTACAATTCGAAACATGACCTTGATCGTTTCTTCACCGTAAAACCCAACGAACAATTTTCAAAGTGATGAACAAACTCCATATGGTGCAAACAAGATCTCTATAGAAATTGTATATGAAATCTCGGATCTTTAAAACACTAAGGATGGTTTTGGACTTTGGAAACCTTAGAAAACTTGTGCATAAAAACAAAATTGTTCTTTCTGTATTTAGGTTATGCACGCCTACAAAATTGTGAGAAAAAAACTCTTTAAATAAAAAAGTTACGTCAGCAAGTCATTACTAATGAGATCAACATGTCATTCTAACGACTGTGAGATGCCGTTTGAACGACATCACATGTCGTTTGAACCACTGAAACCAAAGTTAGTGTTTCATACGACTCTAAACAGTTTTTTTCTCAAAATAAATAAAGTTAAAACCTCTTAAAAACATTTTAATCATTTATAAACAAAATATCATCCTTAAAATATTTTTTGAGTACCATAAACATTATGCCTTCATACCTGAGAGATCGAAACATGATGACGACGTAAAATATGCACCAAATTAAACTCAGCATGATAAACCTTTAAAGCTTGGCTGTAACGTCTTCAATCAAACACGTCATAGACTATGTGGGTATCATGATAATATATAAAAATATATCCATGATTTAAACAAGTTTTGTTTCGATAATAAGTCAATTACACACAAAATAGACTCAATTGGAAATTTTGTCCTTATAGACCATGGACTGGTTAGTGACTTCAAGTCACTGGTTGGTTAATGAAGCACAGGGGGAAACTTTTTTTACTTTTCACACCTCTGAACATAAAAGGTTGCATCTTCCTACGTATACAACCACCAATACCCTTCCTTGATTGCTCAGAAGGCAAAAGATCTTCCTCTTGTGTGGCTTCCACAGATCCCATCGTGTAGTTCATAAAGAACTTGGTCAACGTCATTTGGATGCACGCGTTGGAGGTAAGGTCCTATGAAAGACCCTTAATAAAGTTTCCCTCTGGGCCGTAGATAAAACCATGCAACTTTAACCCTGACTTAATGAATTTTCTTTTTATTGGTTGGCAAGATATCATTTTGTAGATAAATAATTATTGGGTCCATCCATCTGGGACTTTTTGCACGGTGAGAATGTGCTCAATGACCATTGTCTTTATAATGCTGGGTTTGTCGAGAAATTCCAATTCACCTGTTCTCCTTAGATTAGATTCCACTACTTAGATTCGGTTTACTAAGGTGTCAGCATGGCTATTATGCCCCGGGGGAACCGTTAAATATGCACTTACTTAAATTTTGATATCAAATCATAGGCTACCTATAAGTACTCTTACATCTTTTTATCCTTGGCATTGAAGTCCCCAGTTACTTTGTTAGACACCATCTTTGAATCTTAATATACATCAAGGTGACTTACCCCCAATAAGTGAGCCTTACGTAGCCTGACTATAAGGGCTTTATACTAATCTTCATTATGGGATGTTTTTAGTCCCATCCCGATTTCTTGTCCGATAATGGCGCTCTATGGTGTGATGAGAACAATTCTTACTCCATCCCATTTAGAGTTAGAGTCACCATATACATACAATATTTATTTTCTAAATTGATCAATCCCACGAAATTTCAATTGGCCAAAAATCTATGTGTCCTTAAGTGATCCTTCCCCCATAAAATCTTCGATAAAATCATCAAACACTTGTCCCTTAAACTTTTTTTATCGGTAGTATATATCAAACCTCCTAAGTTTGATTGACCATTTAGACATACGTCCTGATAGATCGGCCTTGAGAAGAATATATTTGATCGAAAAGAATGTGATGAGTATCATCGAATGAGCCTTATAGTAGTGTTTTGTCTTGCGAGACTCGATGACCAAAGAGTAGGCATGTTTATCCATTGGGGGTAGAATTTTTTGGCATCTAGGATCGTCTTGTTGACGTAGTAAATGGGGGATTATCGTCCTTCCTTTTTATAAACTAAGGTTGAACTGACCACATGACTTGAAACTGCTAGATAGAGATAAAGATGATCTCTCGAGTATGGGATTGACAATATAAGAGGTTTGCTAAGATAGGATTTGATTTCTTTAAGGGCCTTTGAGCATTCGTCATTCCAGGTAAGGCTTTTCTCCTTCTTCACGTATTTAAAGAATGGTCGACACCGCTTGGATGACTTAGAGATGAAACTCTTAAAAGAGGCTAGCATCCCAGTTAGCTTTTGAATTTTACAAAGTGTCATTGGAGGCTAAACATTGTCGATCGCGATTTTTTGGTCAGGGTTTGCCCCATTCCCTCTTTTGCTGACCAAATAGCTTAGGAACTTTTTGGACTGGACTACAAAGGAGAATTTACTCGCGTTAAGCTTATGTTGGTAGAGTATGAGGATTTTAAATGTCTTTGCTAAATCATTCAAGTTATCGACTTTGTGTTAGCTTTTCACGAGCATATCATCGATATATACCTCCATTGTTTCTCCCAACTATTTTTTGAACATTTTGGTGACCAAAATTTTATGCATGGCTCCAGTATATTTAGGCCAAAAGGCATGACCTTGTAATAGTACAATCCCAAGGGAGTGATAAATGAAGTCTTATTTTGGTCCGGGTAGGACAGTGGAATCTAGTGGTACCTTAAGTAAGCATCCAAAAAGCTCATCTGCTTATGGGTCGTTGTGGCATCGACCAAATGATCTATCTTTGGCACGGGGAAAATACCTTTAGGACAAGCCTTATTGAGGTTGATAATATCCACACATACTCTCCAACTACAACTTCTCTTTCGTACCACCACTAGGTTTAAGAGTCATTTTAAGAATTGAACTTCTCTATTAAACCTTACTTCCAAAAGTTTTCCTACTTCCTTTTCCACTGCATTGGTCTTTTCTAGGGTAGCGCGGTGATCCTTTTGTATAATCAGCAAAAACACTGGGTCAAGGTGAAGTTGATGGTAGGTGACTTCGGAATATATCAATGGTATATCATACCGTTTGCATGCAAACATATCTACGTTTTTTCTTTAGAAAATCAGTTAATTCCATCCTTTTGTGGTTGGACAGTGTGGTACCGATTAAATTTCCTTTCTGGTCGGCGCTCATCAAATGTTACTTCCTTTGGTCTTTCTATGACTCTGTCTGCGGGGTTAAATCTTGTCTCTTCTACCCCTGACTTGCCATACTCTAATTGCTATTTGGATGGAGTGACTCCATCCTTAGATGTTTTGGGGATGACTTCCCTCTCTTTATTCTTTTCTTGCTTAGGCCTAATGGTAGCAATGAAACACTTTCAAGCAATGGCTTGATCACCCCTGATTTCCATTATTCCTCGTTCTATAATGCACTTAAGTTTTTTATGATAGGTGAAGGGCACTGCCCTAATGGAGTGCATCCACCCTCTTTATATGACGGTGTGGTAGGGTGATCCAGTGTCCACCACCAAAAACTCAGTGAGTTTAGAGATGTTACCCTCCCTTACTGGCAGAGCTACCTTCCCTAATGACATGGTAATATTTCCAGTGAAGTCGACCAATGAAACGGTCGCTTCCATCAGATCTATCATTTTCAATTTGAGCTTGCTAAAAAGATCCACGTGCAATACTTCAGAAAAACTACCTTGATCCACTAGTAGTTGATGCACGTCCCCGTTTGTAATCTTGAGAGTGATTACTAGTGTATCATGGCGTGGGTTCGTTACCCCGATCGAATTATCTTTCATGAAGACTATGCGCTTGATCTAGTCCACATACTCTAGTCGCCCGTATTTGTCATCTTGGCTTTTAGAGGGTTGAATTTGGAAGGCCTCCATCACTATCGTGGCCTTCTTGTGTTCTATCCGGACTGCATTCCCCTGGATCTTCTTGGGGTATGATGCCCCGTGAATAATGATAAACTCATTCCCCACCTCGTCATCTAGAATGTTATCAGGTTTTGGGTCAGCGTTGATGGTGACTTGATCAACTTTTTTTTCCATGTACTCATTCAAATGCCCTACCTAGGCTAACTCCTCGAGATGAGACTTGAAGGCTTTGCAATTTTTTGTCTTGTGTCCATTTTCCTTGTGATAGGCACATCTAAGTGCATCATTTCTCTTGCTCGGATAATTGTCTATCTTATTAGGCCACTTGTAAAATTATTGATCCTTGATCTTGCTTAAGATTTTGTAAACGGTCTCCTTGAAAATAATATTAACTGCCAGGAATTCCTTAGATGATTCTTCTTTGTTCTCATTTTTGGATCCTCCGTTCTTTTTTCTCCCCTTCTTTGGGGGTGTTTTCTGTATCATTTTCTTTGTTCGCCTTTACGCAACCAGTCTCTCCCTGATTGAGGTTGACCACAACTTCCACTTTGGCATAGTTCTCAATGCGCGACATGAGATCATCGATGGTGTTTGCCTCCTTCTTGGTGAAAGACTGACGCAACATGGAGTTAGGAGGTAGGCTAATCTTGAATGATGCTGCAATAACCTGCTATGAGCAATCTTCAACATCATTGAAGGTTTTCTAATAACGTTTGGCATATTCGTGTAACGTCTCTTGTGATTTCTTCTTCATGGTGACGAGAGAATCCATCATCTTCGGATATTAGATGCTGGTTGTAAAGCGAATTATGAAGGCCTCTGCGAGGGAATTGACATTCTCGATCGACTTGTGGAGAAGCCTTTCGAATCGCTTCTGGGGGATGTCTCCTAGGTTGGATAGGAATATACGACACATGATACCATTTTCGTGGTTCCACAGAGTCATTGATTTCCTATACTGGTGCATAAGATCTGTGGGATCGACATTTCCATCGTATATCTTGAACCTTGGGGATTCTTTGGAGGTTCCTCCTCTTCAAGTGGCCTTGATAAAGGGGATTGCATCTCTTTGATGGGTGCCCTCCTTGACAACTCTTTTGTAGATCTAGCCCCACGATGATCTAGGTTTTAATCCATTTCTTTTTGGACCAAACTTCATATATCTTTTATATAATGTTCTCCATCTTGGTTTCATCTTTTCTGACGACTCCCGTACTCTAAATGATCCTGCTCGCGGCCAGTACTCCTTCCTCAACTGTGAGCTTTGCTCGCCTGAGGGCTAGGCATCCGACCACGACGCTTGAAGTTTCCTTCAGAGAGTTATTTTTTCATCTTCTCCAGGTGTCACTGGATACATGCGTTCTCTTTCATTTGAAGGTGTGTTGCCTCTTCTTGCTGGTGGAGTCATTCCTCTTAAGCATCGATCAATCGTGAGATCTTTATTAATTTCGGCTAGTCATTGCTCTGCTCAGATAGCTACTCCTCGGGGCAAAATCTTGGATTTCTGTCTCGATGAACCTCATATTTGAGTCTGAGTAAGGATAACTCAGTTCGTAACTCACCAGCAATGGGTGCACTATTTGGGTGAGACATTATTTTTACTCTTTGATTTCAAGTTTCTTTTAGAAAAGAGAATCATTCCCATAGACGACACCAATTGTGAGTGCAAGAAATCACAATTAATAATTCTATAAGCAAGGGAGTTAAAGAGCAAATAAAGATCATAGCACATAGGATTTATGTAGTTCGGTAACTGCCTACGTCCACGGATGGTCTCTTGTTTTTTTTAATTAATATCAGATGTTCAGAATTATATGCCCCATTGCCCTTCGGTAAGAGTTTTATTTATAGTGATAAGTGTGGTTTAAGCTATACACGAACTCTCCCAGCTCCTTATTGGTTCGTTGACTGATTTATGTTTATCTCATCCGAGAATGCAGGTAGTTAGGATGAATCATTGTAATAATCCACTTGATATATCCAATTATCCATATAATATTGAATCTAACTTAGGCAACATGTTTTACCTATTTGAGTTGCCGAAAAGTGGCCGATTATGGTTTTGTGCCCACTGTTTGTTTGTTGATTTTATTTATTGTAAAAAAAAGTTTGAAAAATATATTTTTTTAACCAACAACGTAATTTTTTAATTCATAACTCACTTTGAATTTACAAAAAATAATTTAAAATTTAGTTTTTAACTATATTTTCTATAAATAAGAAGACTATATTTTTTTAAAATACGAAAAAAAAAAATTACGAAGCAACTTATTTGTTATAAAAATTAGTTGTTTTAGAAAAAATGTTTTTAGATAGAAATTGATTTTAAAAATCTTGTTTTAAATAAAAAAAAATGTTTTAAAATATTTTTTTTATATAGAAATTATTTTTTTAAAATTTTCTATAAATAAGAACGTTATTTTTTTTTGTAAAAAACTATTTTTAATATAAAAATGGCTTTTATAAATATTTAAACTTTTTTTAATTATCAATGCCCCAAAATATTATTTTTATCTCCAAAATCTGTTAAATGTAACGGTCAAAATGAGTGAAAGGACTAAACCGACACCATATAAATACTTTAGTGACTTAATAAAAAAAAAAATTTAAGAACTAAATAAAAATTATTTGTATACTAATGCAACATAAATAATTCAGTTTTAATATGATATACATATTTTATTAGACTTCAAGACTTTCTCTGGACTTGCATCTTTGAAATGAGTATTTTGTAATACTCCCCATAAGAGTTGTTTTATGTCGACATATGATTTTTATGTATCGGTCGCGACACACTGACGTATCGTGTCGCGATTAGTTAGTGTCATTGATGCGGATCCACACCTATAAGATAATAACCAATCACGACACAGTATATTAATGTGTCGCATTCAACACATAAAAATCACGTATCGACCTAGACTAATTACCAAAAAAATATACCTTTTGCAGTAGAAAACAAAATACAATGTCAAATCCATTTTCAAAGGTAGGCTAATATTGGTAGTAAATTATCCGTATAATTATAAAAAGAATAATGGTAGACTCCCCGAATGGGGAGCTACCGATTCCTTCCCCACAAATCTCAACCCTTGATCTATTAGACCCCAAAATAATCTTGAGCCTTGATTTACTTTTAAAAAATAATGCATTATAACTTTAGAGTTATAATTTATTTTAAACTAAAACTAAAAGATATTTCATTAATTTTTAGATTATTTATTTTAGACTGATAAATAACTATAGTTATGATTTATTTTAAAGTTAAATAAATTTGTGGGGAAAGAATATTTAATGGATCAATCTTGACCCTTAGTGTATTTTTAAAAAACAATACATTATATCTCTATACTTGTTATTTATTTTAAACAAAAATTAAAAGATATTCTCTTAATTTTTTAAATTTAACAAAAGATTAATAAATAACTTGAGTTATGATTTATTTTAAAAATAAATAAACTTTACAATAAATTAATATTTAATGGATTAATTACCAAAAAGTATTTCAAACATTTTTAATACACATTTAGTTCAATCATTTAAATTTTATTCCAAAAAGTCCTCAAACACTAATTTAATCAATATTCTGTTATTTTTAAAGGTCTGCGTCAATGGCACACTTTGAGTGTTTTTATTTTGAAAAAAATATTTGTTTAAATTTTAATGTTTTAGATTCACGATTGATTAGTGCTGCTCGCACGAACTTACATTCTTGGGCCAAAATCATTTATTAACTGTGGGTTCACGCCAACGGCACTTATCCATTGCGAATCTAAGACATCAAATTAACAGTTTTTTTTTTTTTTTAATTAAAACCGAATTTATCAAAAAAAAAAAAGACCCCCCCCCCCCCACTTTTTCATTGGTTTCTCATGTGAAAGGGTTAAAAATAACTCATTTATTCCCTCAAACACCCATTTACCCAATATTCTCTTATTTTTATAGGTCCGCACCAGCGGCAACCTTATTTTTAAACTTAATTTTTTAATTCATTTAGTTCCTCAAACACCTATTTACCCAATATTCTCTTATTTTTATATCTTCGTGCCAACGACATCCCTTATTTTTCAACTAAATTTTACAACATTTAAAACAATTTTGCGTTTCTTAAAACCGTTAAAAGATGTAAAAAAAAAAGTTTCTTTTTATTTATATTAAACTAATTTTTATTTTTTAAAACAGTTTTTTTCAAAAAAAATATTTTTTATATTAAAATAATGTTTTCGTAAAATTATCGCATTTAATTGGATCGGATTCTAGTTATTTTAATTTAGTCATGTTCGTATTCCTTTTTTTTATATAAAACACTTTTTTTATATAAAAAATACAGATTTTTATATAACAAAACAATTTTTTAATTTAAAAAAAACAAATAAAAAGGGAGCTCAGGCATTCGGTATGAATTGGGGAAGGAAGAATCGGGAAGTGTAGCATCACTCTTATAAAAATACTCTCCTTTTTGACCCTCAATTATAACGTCAAATCCACACAGCTTTGCAAAATCAATTGTAGAAGAATTATTAAGGTTGACGTGACGAAATAAATAAAGGGTTAGTTTTTAGCCTAATTTGTTTTTTAGCAAAATATCTGGATAACACTATGCATACTCTTGAACGAATGGTGGTTTTCACACATGAGTGGGATTCGCATGTCAACATCATTTAATCATTTTTTATTGATCACAGCTATGGTATGATAATATTATTTTTTTCTACATAATTAGAGCATGATTTTGCCGATCTTTAGCAAGTGAGTAATATGATTATCACAATTTTGTATTAGTCACAAAGATTAAACCAGTAACTAATTAATCCAAACAAAACCTACATTAAAAAGAGTCGAAGCCTGATAACCTCTTGTATGTATATGGTGATTTGAGCGCTCAATGTTTTGTATAATAATTGTTTCAGACCCAAAAATATTATAAATTATCTTCTAAGACATCTTATAATTATTGTATATGACGTCTTATATTGATTTATCACACCTTTAATCCTACTATAAAAATAATTTAACATACATAGTTTATTTTTATACTCTACCTGACATGCAAAGTTTCGTGTTATTTGTTTTTACCTCTTAATTCTGAATCTGAATCTGAAATTTGAATCGGTCTAAATACATTCATTCGGAAGTACATTCAAACATAAAAACAAACATATTTTTCAGTTTCAGATTCAGTATTCAGATTTCAAATTCAAATAAAAAAACAAACGCAAATAAAGAATTTTAATATAATACTCTTGGATATTAGACTAATAATATTACACTAAACAATGAATCTTAATAATACTATAAAAAAGTTATTAAGGCTAAAATCAAAATAACCATACTAAATAGTGTTTTTTTCCCTTTTAAAAGAGATTATGCATTACTCAAAAGCAACAACTTAACAAATTCTCCAACATCATCCCATATTTTCAGTGTCATGTATTAGTTGTGACTAATACATAACTTACTCATTCCCATTCACAAACCTGAATCCCAGTGGCTTATAAAAGAGACCCTTAAAATAGTCAAAATATATCCCTTTACTTACAAATACATCTCTATTTCTCGTATTTTCCTCTCATAATGAAGAGTGCGGTATCTGCAATGAAGTTCATATTTCTTGTTTATGTCCTTGTTCTCAGCATTACCAGCCAAGCAAGCTCATCTCCAACCCAATCCCATCCAGCAAACCTAGCACAAGAAGTATGCAAAATCACTTCCCATTATCATCTTTGCATTTCAATTTTGAAAAAGGATCCTCGGACCCCTAAAGTAACAAATTATGCGGAAGTAGGGCTCATTATAGTTGATACTTTCAAAGGTAGGGTAAAAAGAACCCTGAAAAAAATTGAACACCTTAAAGCGTCAAACCCAAAATTGAAGGCGGCGATTCATAATTGTCATGTGCAATATTTGCTTTTTTTAAAAGGTGTGATACAAGAAGCTCATGACGCTCTAAGTTTGGGTAACCCTAAATTTGCTGTAGATGCAATGAATAGTTGTGCAATTGAAATTGAATTGTGTCAAAAGGATTTAGGCGACAACTCTCCTTTGTTTATTTACAACAAGTCTAATCATGATCTAGCTGTGGTGGCTGCGGAAATAGCAAGGTCCTTGCAGTGAAATGGAGGGGCTATATAAGTAGACATAGATATAAAGATATCAAGATATATTAAAAATGCAACTCATAAATAAATAAATGCTTCTATATTTCTTAATAATTTACACTTTTGTTGACTTTTACTAAATTAGCATGTAAGGGATGCAATGCGTGATCCAATTTATCAAAATATTATTTTTTTATTATTGTGTCCTTTTTCACATAATATATTTCACGAATGAAAGACGTATTACGATCTCCAATGAACAACACTTGTATGTAAAATGCACCAATAGATGATAATTGGAAATAATATCTTAAACTCGTCACTTTTTTACATCATCTCATGAAATTACATTTCATACTATTTTTTTTATCCATTAATAGAGATCAATGCAAATTCAAAGTTTTCAACTTGTATGGTGGTGTCCAATTTTTTGTGTGTTTGATTGCCTAAACTACAACTCAATAATACATTTTTTCAGAATTTTTTTTAGAAGGGGTGAGAACTTTTCCTAAAAAAATTAATTAGAAATAGTTTTCTCCCACTCCAACCATACCCCATAATAACCCACCTTCACACTCACAATAACATCATAGACTCATAATCCCAACAAATACCAATTGGAAATGAAAAACAAAACAGGGATAATTTTTTACACCCAGAAACATTTATGTGCATCAAATGACAGTTATGATTTTTTCAAAGAACTAAAAGGAAAACCATGTCATAATCCCCATAAGTATGTTTCAATAAACAAACAATATTCAATTATTTCATCTTATAAAAATAATTCTGACAAAGAACAATAGTTATCCAAAAGGAATCAGATTATTGTCTAGCAAATTAAGTATCTAAAGTTCAATTATAGAAGACAACAACGAAGAGATAATTTTAAGGGGGGGGGGGAGATAGATTTCAAAGAGACACACCTTATAAACTTGAATTTCTTTTTGTGATCAAAGACTTTTTTGATCTTCCAGGGGCGTTGAATAGAAAGAGGGAAAAAAGGTAGCAATGACGTACCAACATTTTATATCATTATACTTAGATCTCTTTCCTACGAATCTAGAAAGAAAGGGAATTAATAAAACATTAAAATAAACAACTAAATAAAAGAATACCCTTTTATTGTCTAATAAAGTTTCAGAACACAGTGGTTAACAAATCTTTGAAGTCCATCCTTGGGGCTAAATCCTGATAGTATTCATTTGGGAAAAAATTCACTAATTTCATAATCTATTAAAATATTATATCGCAAATCCAGATTTCATAATCTATTAAAATATTATATCCCACATCCAGATTTCATAATCTTCGTCGTGTTCAACATTTGAAAAATGAAACCATGTGCAAAAACCAAAACAAAGCGAAATAGATAAATTGAAAAATATACGGATATTTGCAGATTTGGGGGTTAGCGTTTGAAATCGAACAAAAACAGTCAAAAAGTAGGAATTACAAACTCAGAATTGTCGGTGCCGAGTTGGGTATATATTCTGATGAATTTCTGTTTCATCTTCGTATTGAGACACATGAGAGTCCATAATAATAGAAAAACAAAACCATCCTAATTGAAGCTAAATATCTCAAATTATCTAAAAGATTTTTTTCTCGAAATTATACCACTATGTAAACCCCCTTTACCCCCCTCTCCTCCCCAAAAAGGCCGCAAAATTATACCACTATGTCTTCCGTATCTTTCTAACTCCTTTGAAGTCAATATGTTGTAGAACAAAGATGGAAGAATTATTATCAACACAACAACAACACTTTGTTGGAGTTTTGTTATGGAAAGAACGAAATATATTAATTAATTTCTGCAAGGCACGTTCTTGGAACGCTTTCTTTTAGGCAAAATTTCTCCCAATCCGGTTGAGACAGAACTAGAACCGCGAGTACACTTTGGGTTTTATAGAATCTGCCTTCAGGATACAATGCAGTGTATGAACAGTTGTTTGATTCAAACTATGTACTGTTTGATCAAACCCGAGAACACTCTGAATTTGTAACTTGATAATGCCAAAGTATAGAGGACGGAGAGAGGAGAAACTAGCAATTTTCGGTGTCCAAAACAGAGGTCTAGAACTCTTTTTATAGCCATTTCTGTGACTGTTCTTCAACAGTCATATCTCTTCATGGAGTGACTCAGGAACCGTTGGATCGTGCCTGTTTGGAACAGCTACGATCTAACGGTTCAGATTAGGCGTCCCATCGTAAGCGAATGGACATCCCCTACATGAAACGCTACGAGTTCATCTAACGGTTTAGATCAAGTCGTTTCGGATTCTAAACCCTTTGATCGGATCGTTTAATCACAACCGTTGATCTGTTTTGTTTTACCTCGTCAAAACTTTAGGCTCCCATGCTCCAAGCGCATCGTGCGAAGTGCCAAGTGCGCGTCAAAGCGCGCAATGCGCCCTAAGTAGCCCAATCGCCCTTTCGCGCGCCGCGTGTCACGCTTACGAGTGTCGCGATTGGTGGTGCTTAAGCACCACCGCTATGCGTAGGATCATAGCCTCTTATTTGACATGTCAACTAAGAATCTTAGTTGTCCTTTAGTTGATATACCACTACCTTTTGTAGTATTCTTCCAATGTGGGACAATATGGGATTTTGAGCACTCCCCATATCTTTCACACCCATTTGCTCATGTTTCTACTTTCTAAATTAAAACCCAAACTATGTTTAAAATAAAACACAAATAATATAATAAAATATTAACAACTAAAAATTAAAATATCAATAAATATTGGAATTAATCCAACATTCCCCCACCAATTTCAATAAACACAAGAGAGCAAAGCAAAAAGACAATAAATAACTTTTTGCATTATCGCTAAAATCTAGTACATAAATGAGAAGTGTCTTTCGGACTTGAACTTCCATATAGTGCAAATAATTCAAAGCTTCATCAAGGTGCTGTGGTGAACGTATCTTGAACCAAGGACCTTTTGAGGCTAGCCGGAACTATCACACATACCGATTTCTGAGTTTATAAGTGTTCTTCTAGCATGCACTTTTATGGCCTTGTGCTAATCCTGATTTCACGAGCGCTTTAGGATCGGTCTTGATTTCATAGAAAGTGGCCACACTTTCGACACTCGAATAGGTAAATCAACTTTAGTGATTCTGCGAGTCACACTTATATGATTTATTAAGAAGTAACCTTCATCCTCTAACATGTAGAAAACCAACACTAGGCACATAGGAATGGAACTTTTTGTATAAATTCCTAGTGTTCCATAACTATAATTTAACTTGTTTGTACCACATTGAATGCTATCTATATTTTCAAGATATGAGTTGGGTTCCCATTAAATATAGTTGTGTTATTTAATAGATCTTAGTCCCATTCCTTTTGAGGTGATATATATCATCTCCCTAACAAGACCTTTAGTCAGATGATCTGCTAAATTCTTGTTCGTTTTAATATAGTCGACTGTAATTACTCCTTCCTTGAGTAATTTTCTTATAATTTGATGTCTTAGACTAATGTGTCTAGATTTTCCGTTGTAAGTTTTGTTCGAAACTTTATAAATTGTGGCTTGGTTATCACAACTTATCATAATAGAAGGTGATGGCTTTTTCCATAAAGGAATATCATACAACACATTTCTAAGCCATTCTGCTTCTTTACATGCATCTGCTAGGGCTATAAATTCAGATTGCATTGTTGAATCTGATACACATGTTTGTTTCTTGGATCCCCAAGAGATAGCTGCTCCTCCTAGCGTAAAAATCCAACTAGTAGTTGACTTGGATTTTGATTCAAGATTATTCCAACTTGAATCACTATATCCTTCTAAAACAGATGGATATCCTAAATAATGTAAGCCATAATCCAAAGTCCTCTTCAGGTATCTAAGCACCCTATAAATTGCATTCCAGTGCTCTTGTCCTGGATTACTTGTAAATCTACACAATACACTCACTGCATAAGCAATGTCTGGTCTAGTGAAATGCATGGCATACATTAGACTCCCAATAATACTAGCATATTTAAGTTGGTCCATAGCACGCCCAGTATTTTTCATTAATTTGATGCTAGGATCCACTGGTGTAGCAGCTGGCTTAAGTTCAAAATGATTATATCTTTTATGAAATTTTTCTATATAATGAGATTGAGATAACGCTAAAGAATTATCCTTTCTCACAATTTTGATTCCTAAAATCACATCAGCTTCTCCAAGATCTTTCATATCAAATTTTGATGAAAAACCTTTTGGGTTCTTCAACATATTTGAGATTAGACCCAAATATTAACATGTCATCCACATATAATCAAATAATAACACCAACACCATTTTCAAATTTACTATATATACATTTGTCGGCATCATTAAATTTATATCCATGGGATATAACAATATTATTAAACTTCTCATGCCATTGCATAGGAGCTTGTTTAAGGCCATAAAGAGATTTAACCAATTTACACACTTTCTTTTCTTGGCCAGGCAAAACAAACCCTTCGGGTTGTTCCATATAAATCTCTTCTTCTAAATCACCATTTAAAAATGCAGTTTTAACATCGATTTGATGAATAACTAAATTGTGAATAGAAGCAAGAGATATTAATATCCTAATGGAAGTGATTCGAGCAACAGGAGCATATGTATCAAAGTAATCAATTCCATATTTTTGCTTATAGCCTTTAGCAACTAGTCTTGCCTTAAATTTATTTATAGAACCATCCGGATTTAATTTTCTTTTAAATATCCATTTGCACCCAATAGGTTTAGCCCCGGGGGGAAGATCAGAAATAACCCAAGTTTGATTTGACAAAATTGAGTTCATTTCATCATTTATTGCTTCTTTCCAAAAGACAGCATCCCTAGATGTTACCGCTTCATGAAATGTGGTCGGTTCATCTTCTACATTAAGAACAAATTTAGTTTTGTTCTTAGTCTCATTTAAATCCCCTTCAACTAAATAAATAATAAAGTCAGGCCCAAATGTTTTTTCAGTTCTTTGTCTTTTACTCCTTCGTGGTTCAACGTCATTCGTTGTTTTCGAAGAAGATATAGGTTGTGAATTTTTTTCTAAATTTGAGGAGTCAACAGTCGGATTATTATTTTCTAAACCTTGATTCAAAGTACTAAACTTTGTTAGATGTTCAAAAAATTGCACATCTACCGACTCAATGATTTCTTGAGTTTCAAGGTTTAAAAATCTATAAGTCGTACTGTTACTAGAGTATCCAATAAAAACACATTTGTATGCCCTATTTCCTAGTTTAGGTCTTTTAGGTTCGGGTTTTCTTACATAAGCAAGACATCCCCAAACTTTAAGACGTCTAAGATTAGGCTTACGATTAAACCATAATTCATATGGTGTAATATCCTTGTTTTTCAATGAAACTCTATTTAAAATATAACATGCGGATAAAACCGCTTCACCCCACATCGATAAAGGTAAACTAGAACTGATTAACATTGAATTTATCATTTCAACTAAAGTCCTATATTTCCTTTCCGTCGTTCCATTTTGTTGTGGAGTATATGGCGCCGTAACTTGATGGATTATCCCATGAGTATTACAAAATTATATAAACTCACTCGGGTAATATTCACCACCCCTATCGGATCGTAGGACTTTAATTTTTCTATTTTGTTGAGTTTCAACTTCTGCTTTAAAAATTAGGAATTTCTCGAAAACTTCATCTTTACTTTTAAGTAAATATGTATATTCATACTTAGAGTAATCATCAATGAAAGTTAAGAAATATTTATTTCCACCACGATTCATATTACTCTTCATATCACATACATCACTATGAATAAGATCAAGCATTTCGGATTTCCTCTCAACAGATTTGAACGACTTTCTAGTTATCTTCGATTGAGCACAAATTTCACATTTAGAAAGGTTATCAAATTTACAATCCGAGATTTAGCCGAGATTAGTCATATTTTTTATACTTCTATAATTCACATTACCTAATCTACTATGCCATAAAGAAATAGACTCAACCATATAAGGAGAACTAATATCATTGATTACATTAATTTTAATCATGCCGTTACAAGAGTACCCTTTGCCAATAAATTGGCCATTCTTAGACAATACAAACTTATCAGACTCATACACTAGTTTGAAACCTCTCTTATTGAGAAGGTCCCCAGACACAAGATTTTTACACATATCAGGTACATGAAGTACATCAATTAGAGTAAGTGTCTTTCCAGAAGTTAGCTTCAATTCCACTGTGCCTTTTCCAACTACATTGGTGCGAAGATTATTTGCCATCTTCACTTCTTTTCCATCAATTTCTTGATATGTTTTGAATGAAGAGCGGTCTTTGCATATGTGGACCGTTGCGCCGGTATCCAGGCACCATCCACTTTCATTATCAATTGAATTTGCTTCGCAAACAGTAGCAATAAGATCTTCAACATTGTTGGTTTCCTTCGAACCTTGTTTTTCCTTAAATGCCTTCTTTTTAAGATGACATTCTCGAGAATAATGGCCCGATTTGTCACAGAAGAAACATTTTCCCTTCTTTTTCTTATTTGCACCTTGGTTCTTGAATTTAGAATCATTCTTTGCTTTAAATTTTGAGTCTTTGGTAATCTTGGATTTTTTATCCTCAACCATATTAGCTTTTGAATGACCCTCACTTTGTTCATCCTTATTTTCTCGAATACGAGTATCATCTTCAATACGAAGGTGACGAAGAAGGTATTCCACAGTATAAGTCTTTTCATCATGATTAATTTTCTTCTTAAAGCCATTCCAAGAGGATGGAAGTTTTGAAACAATCACCCCTACTTGAAATTCATCTTGAAGATTAATACCAGCAGCTTTAAGGTCACCAATAATTTGTTGGAGTTCATGGGCTTGTGTAACGATAGATTTATTATTATTCATTCTAAAATTCATATATTTTGAAATTAGAAACTTACGATTGCTCGCTTCCTCGTTTTGATACTTTATCTCCAAAGCCTTCCATAATTCCTTTGCCATCGGAATCATTCGATGAGCGCTATAAACATTTTGAGACAAAGCATTGAGGATGTGTCCTCGACACATAAATTCGTCTTCTTTCCTCTTCACACATTTTTGCTTTATTTCTTCGGTGTCTTCGGGTGTGGGCTCGGAAATTTGTTCAAGGTTATCATCTAGAATGTCTGCAAGTTTTAGTGATGTGAGGAAGAACATAACTTTCTCTTGCCAACGGGTGAAATTTTCGCCATCAAAACGGCGGATTTGGATTAAGTCTTGAGTCATGACTTGGATAGATTGTGCCACAGTTCCTTCCATTTGAGTGGAGTAATAAGAATATAAATTTTGTTGCCTAAAACTGTTGGAGTTTTGTTATGGAAAGAACGAAATATATTAATTAATTTCTGCAAGGCACGTTCTTGGAACGCTTTCTTTTAGGTAAAATTTCTCCCAATCCGGTTGAGACAGAACCAGAACCGCGAGTACACTTTGGGTTTTATAGAATCTGCCTTCAGGATACAATGCAGTGTATGAACAGTTGTTTGATTCAAACTATGTACTATTTGATCAAACCCGAGAACACTCTGAATTTGTAACTTGATAATGCCAAAGTATAGAGGACGGAGAGAGGAGAAACTAGCAATTTTCGGTGTCCAAAACAGAGGTCTGGAACTCTTTTTATAGCCATTTCTGTGACTGTTCTTCAACAGTCACAGCTCTTCATGGAGTGACTCAACAACCGTTGGATCGTGCCTGTTTAGAACAGCTGCGATCTAACGGTTCAGATTAGGCGTCCCATCGTAAGAGAATGGACATACCCTACACGAAACGCTACGAGTTCATATAACGGTTTAGATCAAGTCGTTTCGGATTTTAAACCCTTTTATCGGATCGTTTAATCACAACCGTTGATCTGTTTTACCTCGTCAAAACTTTAGTCTCCCACGCTCCAAGCGACGATGCGAAGTGCCAAGTGCGCGTCAAAGCGCGCAATGCGCCCTAAGTCGCCCAATCGCCCTTTCGTGCGCCGCGTGTCGCGCTTACGCGTGTCGCGATTGGTGGTGCTTAAGCACCACCGCGATGCGTAGGATCATAGCCTCTTATTTGACTTGTCAAGTAAGAATCTTAGTTGTCCTTTAGTTGATATACCACTACCTTTTGTAGTATTCTTCCAATGTGGGACAATATGGGATTTTGAGCACTCCCCATATCTTTCACACCCATTTGCTCATGTTTCTACTTTCTAAATTAAAACCCAAACTATGTTTAAAATAAAACACAAATAATATAATAAAATATTAACAACTAAAAATTAAAATATCAATAAATATTTGAATTAATCCAACACACTTGACAAAGTTTATTTAGAAGGAAAAAAAAATAATGATCCCACTTTTATGGCACAAATAATCATACAGGTTAAGAACCTCAAAGTGGGTTATCAACAGTTGTGAGAAGCCTCTAGAAGGAAAACTCTGATTTGAACTGAAAAAAATCTTACTTTGATCTAGAAATTGAAGAATCATTTCTATAGATATCAAAACATATAGCAACGAAAGATCAAGTCTCTCATTAATATTTTATCCAATAATTGGTGCTTAAAATGAAATAGGCACATCAAGATACTCGAGTAAAGAATTTTATTTGGATATTTTTATTCAAACCCATATTTTCTTTTACCAGCCCCAACATTTATAAAACCCACTTAAATGGGCAAAATATTTTTTAACCGCCCCAAACTTGGGGTTTGGATAAAGATTTCACAAGCCTACAAAACCTCCACCTCCCATTTCCTACACGAAGCAACTTAGAGATCAACTCAACTGCCAAAATCATCCAAGATCAAGAGTATGGAAAATTTTAAACAACATGATAAAATAACCTCTTTAGATTAACTAATATTCATCAACAGAGTATTGTAGTATATATGGGGTTGTTGAAATTAGGAAACCAATGAGGGAGATTTGGAATAGAGTAGACTAAAGGTTTTCTAGATTTAACTGAAGAAGAAATAAAAAGAACTGAGATAAGAGCGTATTATTGTGATGATGCTTATGAGGAGAACAATTGAAATTTAACTATCAATTAGGAGCCGTAAAGGATAAACGGGAAATTTTACATAGGGTGTTTATTTTAATTAATGATTTTCTGGGAATGGTTCAACATGCTTGTGTTGATATTTCTTGAAATATGTAGAAGAAGAAAACAACAACGACTCATGGTGGTGGAATTTGAACTTCAGCATTGTTTGTATGAGTTAAGTTGTCAACTGAAACGGGGTTGTTAACTTGGATAGAATTGAATTTTTACTAATTTAAACTATTCTAATTATATACCTATGTATGGGGTATGGAGAAAGAAAAGGAGGGTTCAAATAAAAACACCCTTTTATTTTTATGCCAACAAAAAATAATTTTTTCCCAAGCACACATTTGGTTGCTCGACAGATGTATACATAAGAAACCCACAGTCCGAGTGTCAAAATCAATGCTAGATCAAGGCTCATCAAAGCCAAGAAAAATGAAAGATTTATCTAATTAAAGAATCATCAAAAGGAAGGAAGGGAAGCAGCATTAAATCTAAGGCTTGATATTGAATCTTAAAAGATAAAAGAGGAACTTTCAAAGTTGGTACCTCGCCAAAACGAAATGTACACCTTGATCTTATATACGCATGGAAGAAGATGAATAGTTGTAGTGCTAATGAAGGAAAGCATTGAGACTTGGAGGAGGAACAGACAAATGTGAAAGGACAGAGAAAGGTAAAAGGATGGCAGTATAAGGATAGGGGCTTCGAATCCATTGCATTTGGTAAATTAAAGAAACAAACTTATGGGAAGGGTAATTAAGCATAGATGCCACGTGGAGCCTTTCTACGAATGTTGGCTTCTCTTTTATATATGAGTAGCACTAGGGGGATCCAAAAAAAAAACCACTTCGTAAACCCAGTGCATAAGACAAAAATGGGTACAAGTTTTTAATGCACATTTTGATGCCCTGGCGGGACCCGCAACCATAAGGTATAAGCTTTTAATGCACTGGGTTTACGAAATGGTTTTTTTTTTCTGGGTCTCCCTAGATTTATTCTTTATATATATACATAGATAAGATGAAGCCTTGCTGATTGAATTATTTGATCGGACTCATAATGGATTGGTTCAGATGGGTTAACACCTATATACTTTCTTTCTATCGCATGTTAAAAAGTACTACAAAATGCCCGTTTGTAAAAAAAAGTTCCAAGTGAAGCCCGCTATTAAACTCAACGTAATCTGTCTCAGTGAAAAGAAATATTTTGATGCCTTACATATACATTACTTAAATATTTATCTGGGTCTCCTTATTAGTTAAAAATGTTTTATGTATTTTACATAACCAAATGACGCAAAATGATTTGCATGACCAAAATGTGAATGTATCAATAAGGTTAATTTTTTAAATCCCATAGCATTTGCATGTTGGATTAATTTCTATTTTGTGAAAATCATCACACAAACAGGAACATTCATATTGAATTATCAAGAAATAAAAATATTGATTCGGCGAAAGTGTAACTGAATTCATAATGAGAAAAATAAAATATCCTAGTCTGAGGTCTTATAATCTTTCAGATCAACACGTTTATTTTATGCCTGAATTTTTTCTCTGACAATGGGAATCAGAAGAAGAGAATTGTGTGATCTGGGGACCATGTCCCCTATGTATAAGACAATTGTGTGTTTTCATATTTCGTATATTTCTATTTTAACTCGTCATAAAAATAGAAACTACACTTGTTTCTACACATTAAAACCCACACTTTAATACTACATTATTAAGGCCCCAAAACTTAAATTAATCACTTTAATTGGCCTAACTTTATTTGATAGCATGTAATTCATATTTTTTTCATATATAAGCCCATATATTAAATTTTACTCTAATAGTCTCCCACTTAGGCTATATATGTAACTTTATAAACTTGAATTATATTTTATGAGCTCATTAGTTTTTTCTATCAAAACTTTATGCATCTTAATAATCTTATCCATTAATTGCACCAATATAGAATCAAAGCGATTATTATTACATATTTCATAAGTAGACCCATCACTGATCACATATATCAATGTAACTAATGATAAAGATCAGGTGTGGATGTATAACATGGAAATTGCATGAAATGTGATCTTAACATGCCTATTTCCAACTGGTCCTCCTTAAACCTTAGTGAGATCAAACTATATAAAATCAGAGTGAATATAAATTGAATACTTTACTGCAGTCAATAACCATAAAATCCATAACAAATGTGTCTATGACAGCATCTAAAATACAAACTCCCACTAAACCCAGATATCCTGAAAATAAACTACACCTATATGAGCAGTGTGCTAATAAAAGACCTTGGGTGGTAATCCCTTAGTCAGTGGATTAGTGGTCATGGAGTTTGTCTCAATGTGCTCTACAGACATAAGTCCACTATGAACTCTTTCTTTTACAGCTAGGAACTTGATGTCTATAAGCTTTCACTTCGTAGAACTTTTGTTGTTATTGGAATACAATATTGTTGATTTATTGTCACAAAATAACTCAGTGGTCTTTCAATACCATCCACAACACGCATCCCCGTGACAAAATTTCTCAACCATATTCCATGATTAGACGCCAGGCATCCAGAAATATTAGAGTCAGAATATCCAGCGATCTCTAACTGATCTGACTTCTGATAGGTGAGCATGTAGTCTTTTGTTCTCTGTAAGTACCTCATGACTCGCTTTGCTGCTATCCAGTGATGCTTTACAGGATTGATTAAGTATCTGCACAACATGCCAATAATGTACGCAATATTTGGATGTGTACATACTTGAGCATACATAAGACTTTCTACTACTAACGCACAAGGAATCGTTTTCATCTATCGAATCTCAAAATCATTCTTGGGACAATGAATGAGACTAAATTTATCTCCTTTAGCCACAAGGGTGTCACCTGGTTTACAATCATGCATGCCAAACCTTTTAAGAACTTTCTCTATATAGCTGGTTTGTGATAAACTAAGTGTACCCGAGAGCGATCTTGGTGCATCTGTATACCTAACACAAAAGAAGAGTTACCTAGATCTTTCATCTCAAATTTCTTTGAAAGAAATCCCTTGGTTTCATAGAACATACCTATATCATTGGTGGTAAGCAGGATGTCATCAACATATAAAACCAAATAAATATGCTTACTTACACTAAACTTATGGTATATACAATATCAACTAGATTCATTTAAAAAACAAACGAGATGATAACTTAATGAAACTTGTAATACCATTGACGAGAAGCTTGCTTAAGCCCATAGATGGATTTCTTTAACTTGCAAACACTTTTATTTGCATCTCCCGACACAAAGTTATCTGGTTGCACTATATAGATTATTTCATCAATGTCACTATTTAGAAATGCAGTCTTAACATCCATATGATAAAGCTCAAGGTTAAGTGCACCACAAGTGCCATTATTATCCTGAAAGAGTCTTTCGATGAAATCGGAGAGAAAGTCTCTTTATAATTGATGCCTTTTTCTGTGTAAAGCCTTTAGCGACAAGACGGGCTTTGTATCTCTCCACATCACCTTTCGAATACCTCCTGGTTTTAAATATCCATTTGCAACAAAATGGTTTCGCACCTTCAGGTAATGGGACAAGATCCTAAAGATCATTGTCCTTTATGGACTTTATCTCCTCATTAATGGAATCAATCAACTCTTGAGATTTAGAACTTTTTATGTCTTAACAGAAGGTGATTGGATCATCTTCCACCGCACCAATGTCAAACTCATGTTCTTGGAGAAATACAATGTAATCATCTGGCACAACACTTCTCCTTTCTCTAGTGAATCTCCTTAATGGCATAGGTTCTGGAGGTGGTAGAGTTTGCTCTTCTGAAATGGGAGGTTCTTGGATATTGTTTTGATTATAATCTTCTTCAAAATGTCAGGAATAGGAGCCTAATTAATGTTAATAACAGATGTGGGAATATTAACATATTCCTTTTCAAAACCAAAGTTCTTAACCTTATCCCCCCTCCCTCCCCCCGCGGAAAACTGAACATCCTCAAAGAACTTGGCGTTTCTCATCTAAAAAATTAATTTAGTAGTAGGATCATAGAATTTGTAATCGTAGATCTTTTAGAGTATCCAATAAAATAGCAACTAGCCATTAGTAGTTGTTTTAGTTGGTACTCTGTTAAGGATATACACTGCAGTCTTTAATTTTTTACCCTAGAGTAATTTGGGTAAGTTAGAGTGACTGATCATACTTCTTAGCAAGTCTTTAAGCGTTTTGTTTCATCTTTCACAAACACCATTAATGCTTGGAGAACTTGGAAAGGTGTACTGTGGGACGATACTGCACTCTTCTAGGAATTTAGCAAATGGTCCTAGGCATTGTTCACCTGAACCGTGATACCTACCGTAGTATTCACTACCACGATCAGATCTGGCACTTTTAATCCTTTTGCTCAGTTAATTTTCAACTTTAGCCTTGAATGATTTGAACACGTCCAGAGATTGGGACTTTTCATGGATGAGATAAAGATAGTGATAATGTGAAAAATCATCTATGAATGTAATAAAATATTGTTGACCGTTCCATGAAACCATAGGGAATGGCCCAAAAATATATGTATGTATTAGTTCTAAGTCGTTTGTAGCCCTATTGGCACCAAATCTCCTTATGTTTGTCTATTTTCCATTTATGCAATTTGTGCAAATTTCAAAATCTTAAAAAACAAAGGAATTGAGAATCCCATCTGACATACTGACATAATGATGTGGCCTAATCTCTTATGACATAATGATGCAAAATTCTCATTGGTTAATTTCCTTTTGACACCTCGAGTACTTAATTGCAAGGTTTCATGATATGAAGAAACCGTATCAAGGATATAAAGCTTATCCACATAAGATAAAGAACCAGTACCAACCAAATTTGAATTATGAAGAAGACTAAATTTATTATTTACCAAAGAACAAGTATAATCAAATTTGTCCAATACAGAAATAGAACCCAAATTTTATCTAAATGACGGTACAATAAATGTCTCATTCAAATCCAAATAAGTACTAGACTTTAGTAATCACCTAAATATCCCAACTGATTAAACTTCAACATTCTTGACATCGCCCATAAAAATGTATCTTTCACCATCATTTGGCTTTCGACAGCTCATGCAACACGGCATAGACACATTGATGTGAGTGGTTGCTTCAGAATCTATCCACCAAGTGTGTTTAGGTACCGAAGTTAAATTAACCTCAGAACAAACTAGATTAAGACGTGTACCTTTCTTTACACGCCACGCATGATAGTTGGTACATTGCTTCTTCCTATGTCCCGCAGCTCCACAAAAGAAACAACCATCAATATTTTTTATTTTGTTTCTTTTGATACGGAACCACTGCAGCTTCTTTATCCCTCTTTATTTTCATCCCTTTGTCCTTGGAAGTAATAGCCAAATGAGCACTTTCTATCATTTCTTGTTTTTTTTTTTTGCACACAATGTGAGATGAGCTCATTAAGAGACCAAGTCTCCTTTTGGGAGTTGTATCTCACCTTAAATTGATTGAATTGTGTGGGAAGAGATATAAAAACCAAATGGACAAGCAAATCCTCAGAGAGATTATGCTTAAGTGCTTTTAACTTTGAAGCAAGATGAGACATTTCCATAACGTACTTCCTAATGTTCCCATTACCTTTATATTTAGTTGACATGAGACTTGCCAAAAGTTTACTTGTTTCGGTCTTTTCATTCTTGTAAAATCCATTCTTAGATTCTTTTAGGAACTCTTTGGCTATCTTTATCGTTTTCGATATTGTGGTCCTGAATGATTCTGGAATGTCCTTCATTATGATCATCAAACACATGCGATTTGAATTCTTCCACCTTTCAAAGTCCTTATTTTTGTCACGAGTTGAGGAACTTTTATCCGTAAGAGGTGCAAGAGAAGGAACCTTTAACGCAGGGTCCAGATCCATAACACCGAGAACTATATGGAGGTTCTCCTGCCATGACTTAAAGTTTGTACCATTAAGCATAAGAATAGAATTAATACTGGAAGTAATGTTAGAAGAAGAGACGATAGTTGCATCAGAGAATAACAAACAAATAAAACTAGCTCGTATAAGTCTTAAATCAAAAATAAATTCAAATGAAGGTAAACCCCATTTTAAGTTATCGAACACTCCATTAATAGTTTATCTCTGGAAAAAATATTAATTTGTAAATGATATCTTGGTGTAGTAATCAAACACTGATAATAAGAACATATCGAACAATAATTCTTCCTTTGGGTCGATTTATTATTCTTATGTAAAAAATCGAATAATTATCACACGCTTATTACTAAAGGTGCACTTGCAATTTTGTTAAAAATTAATCTTCCTTTAGGCCGATTAATTTTCACATAAATTACCTGAACATAATCTTTTTATATTTCGAAATAAAATTAATTTTATTTCAACAAAAGAGGTCACTTTGGTTACATATTGTTTATATTAATTTATCCCAATATATATATATATATATATATATACCAATATTTGAATTTAAATTTGTATGGTATACAAGCATAAAAGTAATATTGTGTAACTACTATATATTTGGAAATAGTAGTATAACCAAAGAGTTGACTTAGCCTAGTGGTTGTGTGATGGTTTTCGCAAAATAGAAATTAATCCAACATGTGGTATCGGAGCTATTTCATATTGAATTGTTGAGAATATATTAGGAAGGTATTTATATTAATTTTTGGCCTAAAATAATTTTTTGAAAAGTTCAATATTTTTAAAAAAATTTGGTACAAATATATTTTTCGTTTTATTACGATTCCAACGCTATAAAATTCATAAAATTTGGACTAGCAGTTGATTTTATATGATTTTGTGAAGATTAAGAAAAAAATATGAATTATAGCCTATCATATAAAACTAGGCCAATTAAAGTGATTAGTTTAAGTTTTGGAGCCTTAATAATGTATTATTAAAGTGTGGGTTTTAATGTGTAGTGATAAGCATAATTTTAATTTTTAGGAAAATCATCACATAAACAAGAATATTTAAATTGAATTATCACGAAATAAAAAGATTGAATTTGCGAAAGTGTACCTGAATCCATAACGAGAAATGTAAAATATCTGAGTTTGAGGTCTTATGGTCTTCCATATCAACACATTTATTTTATGCTTGAATTACTCTCTCACAATTGGAATCAGAAGAAGAGAGTTGTGTGATCTCGGGACCATGACCCCTATTTAATTTATAAGACACTCGTGTCTTTTCATATTTCATATATTTCTATTTTAACCCATCATAAAAACAAAAATTACGTGTGTCTCTACACATTAAAACCCACACTTTAATAATACATTATTAAGGCCCCAAAACTTAAATTAATCACTTTAATTGGCCTAACTTTATTTGATAGCCTATAATTCATAATTATTTCATATATAAGCCCATATATTAAATTTTTCTCTAACATTGCGATGTAAAAAGATTTCGCTAAATATGTTGCGACATTTGAAAAGTTCCGTTAGAAAGAAAATGCAATAAAAACGGAAGAAGAAAAAGAAGAAGCGTATTGCATGACTTTTCATTGTCGTATAAATTGTTTTGATCAAATTTAATTTTTGATAAATTTTAAGCTTGAATTGATATGAGACCCGTAACATAAAAATGACAAATAAAGGTAGGTGGGCATTCATATTAAAATGATGCACGACATGATATATTCATGTGATCAAAACGAATAATAAGTGAATGTGATTTTTTTCTTCAAAGTACCCCGTTTATACATTAACTACTTGGTTTATCTAGTGTTGAAATTTTGCACACATCGAAAAATCTTGAAATAAGGAGAGTGTATATACTCACTAATTGGCTAAATGGTTTTTGATAAACTTAAGTATCTCAACTCTTTTGATGGAGAGATGTTTCCATTAAGGGTGGAAAATTGACACACGATTCGATAACACGACACGACCCACACGACTTTTTAGCGGGTTTGGATGAAGCCTTAACGAATACGGTTGTTTAACGGGTGGATCCGCTAAAAACATGTGGCACCCCGCCTACTAAAATACCCGTGATCAAAATAAAATGTTTGTTTCATATGGCTCATTCTTAGCATCACTATCGAAAACTTTTTAAAGTTACTAACCTCCTAGTACTTTAATTAGACTGGTGCCAAATTTTTCTTTCATTAATTAACAGCATGCAGAAATAAATAGTAAACCATCAACATAAACTGATAACAAAATCCAACACAAGTGAATAATATAAATAAAGGTGACCAAATCAACCATCAGTTCAACAATTGAATACATCAATAAACTGAAACCATAACCAGGATACACAAGAACTACACCAAAACTAGCGAATGGTCACTGCCAAAATCCCTGACCAAGACTGTGGGTCGCGGACTTGGGCCGTGACCATTTCGGGCGCGACCAATTTCATGGGTCGCGACCCAAGTCCGCGAACAATCGAGGGGTCATGGCAGATGGTGGCGGACTTGGGCTGTGACCCACACCGCCACCCATACCGCGACGGTAAAAAATAATCGTGGCCAAAGTCTGTGACTCCTAACCATGACAAAAAATGGTCGCGGACAAAGTCCGTGACCCACACCGCGACAAAAAAAATGGAAAAAATGGCCGCGACCAAAGTTCGTGACGCAGACCGCGACCATTTTTTCCATTTTTTTGTCACAGTGTGGGTCACGAACTTTGGCCGCAACCAATTTTTCGTCACGATTGGGGGTCATGGACTTTGGTCGTGACCATTTTTATGCACGACGGAAAAAATAAAAATGGTCATGGACAAAGTCCATTACCATATTTAATTATAATTCAAAAAATATTTTTTTTGGTCCAATCCTAAAATTGGAGGTCCTGTGACTGCGCGACTGGTTGCTACGTGTAACATTGGATGCATACGAGGTGTTACAAATAATTGGCAAAACAATAAAAAATTCACAAATTGCGAATCGGGAACGTTGTTAATAAACTAACATACATAAAAATTTAGAAATATTATAATTCTTAATAATTCACAGACCAAAAAAATTAGGCAGAGTTTCCTCTGTTTTCTGGACATTCCAAACCCTGTTAATATAAAACCTGTTTATTATAAAGCCCACACGGCCATAAAATTTAACAATAAAATTATAAAAGCCCGCACGACTGTAACACATAAAAAACATAATCCTGAATGTCAACGACATTATATAAACAATCTTCATGTTGTAAACCAATGCCTCCTTAATTTGTTCCACGTGCAAAAAAACAAACGATACAATGTTATCCTACAAAAAATAAGATACACAAAAAATGATATAAGTAACCAAGTATTTTTACAAAAAAACTTATTCAAGATGAAAAATGGCATCTATGAGTTATAATTATCATCATATCAGTTCCTACGAATTACATTGGTCTCATGCGAGGTTTTGGTGCCTGTCACGGGGCCGTTTGGGAGTTGTTTGGAGTTTTCACACTCTATCGCCAAGTTGTTAAGCCTAAGTCAAGATATTTTCAAATTATCAATGTATTCTCAAACCGAGAGTCTCGTGACCATGCGGTCAGTTCCTATGAGTGACATTGGTCCCGTGCGATGTGTCGACGCATCTCACGGGGCTACTTGGCTGCTGTTTTGGGGTTTACCCCTCTAGCGCCATTTTTTAAGCCTAAATCTAGATATTTTCAAATTATCGTCGTAATCTCAAACCGCGAGTCCCGTGACCAAGAGGTCAGTTCCTACGAGTAACATTAGTCCCGTGCGAGGTGTTAGTGCCTATCATGGGGCCGCTTGGGGGTTGTTTCGAGGTTCACCCCTCTAGCGCCATTTTTAAGCCTAGGTCTAGACATTTTCAAATTAATGCCGTATTATCAAACTAGGAGCCCCGTGACCATGCAGTCAGTTCTTATGAGTTACATTGGTCCTGTGCGAGGTGTCGGCGCCTCTCACGGGGCCATTTGGGAGCTGTTTCAGGGTTCCCCATCTAGGGCCATTTTTAAGCCTAAGTCTAGGTATTTTCAAATTATTGTCGTATTCTTAAACTGGGAGTCTCGTGACCACGCGGTCAATTCCTATGAGTTACATTGGTCTTATGCGAGGTGTCGACCCCTCTCACTGGGCCATTTAGGGTTGTTTCGAGGTTCAACCCTCTAGCATCATATTTTTAAATCTTAGCCGAGATATTTTCAAATTACCACCATATTCTCAAATTAGGAGTCCCGTGACCACGAGTTCAGTTCCTACGAGTGATATTGGTCCCGTGCAAGGCGTCGGCGCGTCCCACGGGGCCGTTTGGGGGCTATTTCGGGGTTCCTTCATCTAGCACCATTTTTAAGCATAAGTCTAGAAATTGTCAAATTATCCGCATATATTCCAAACCGGGAGCCCCGTGACCACACGGTTAGTTCCTAAAAGTTACATTAGTCCCGTACGAGGTGTCGTCGCCACTCACGGGGACGTTTGGGGGTTGTTTCGGGGTTCCCCCCTCTAGCTCTATTTTTTAAACGTAAGTGTAGGTATTTTAAAATTATCATCATTTTCTCAAAGAGGGATTCTCGTGATCACGCGATTAGTTTCTACGAGTTACATTGGTCCCGTGTGAGGTGTCGGTGCCTTTCACGGGCCGTTTGGGGGATGTTCTTTGTTCACCCCTCTAACGCTATTTTTTAAGCCATAGTCATGATATTTTCAAATTATCATCGTATTCTCAAACCGAGAGTCTCGTGATCACGCGGTTAGTTCCTACGAGTTACATTGGTCTGGTATAAGGTGTTGGCACCTCTCACGGGGCATTTTGGGGGATGTTTCGGGGTTCACCCCTCCAACACCATGTTTTTAAGCCTTAGTCTAGATATTATCAAATTATTTCTGCATTCTCGAATCGAAAGTTTCATGACCACGAGTTCAGTTCCTATGAGTGACATTAGTCCCGTGAGAGGTGTTAGTGCATCTTACGTGGCCGGTTGGGTGTTGTTTCGGGATTTCCCCTCTAGAGCCGTGTTTTTAAGATCGAGTTTAGATATTATAAAATTATCATCGTATTCTCAAACCGGGAGAACCGTGACAACGAGGTCAGTTTCGATGAGTTACATTGGTCATGTGCAAGGTATTGATGCCTCTCACGGGGCCTTTGGGTGTTATTTTGGGATTTCACCCTCTAGCGGAATGTTTTTAAGCCTAACTCTAGATATTTTCAAATTATTGTCGTATTATGAAACCGAGAGACCTGTGACCACGAGGTCAGCTCCTACGAGTTACATTGGTCTCATGCGAGCTATCAGTTCCTCTTACGGGGCTGTTTGGGGGCCCTTTCGGGGTTCACCCCTCTAGCGCCATATTTTTAAGCCTAAGTCAAGATATTTTCAAATTACTTTTGTATTTTCGAATCGAGAGTCTTGTGTCCACGAGTTAATTTCCTACGAGTGACATTGGTCCCATGCGAGGTGTCGACGTGTCTCACGAGATCGTTTAGGGGTTGTTTCGGGGTTTTCCCTTCTAGAGACATTTTTTAAGCCTAAGTCTAGATATTTGTAGTTATCGTCATATTCTAAAACTGGGAGTCCCGTGATCCTACATTCAGTTCCAACGAGTTACATTCGTCCCTTGCGAGGTGACGACGACTCTCATGGGGCCATTTGGGGGCTGTTTCGGGGTTCACCCCTCTAGCACCATGCTTTTAAGCCTTAGTCTAGATATTTTCAAATTATATCCGTATTGTCAAATTGAGAGTCCCGTGACCACACGTTCAATTCCTACGAATGACATTGGTCCAGTACCAGGTGTCGGCGCATCTCACGGGGCCGTTTGGAGGTTGTTTCGAGGTTCCCCCTCTAGCGCCATTTCTCAAGCCTAAGTCTAGATATTTTCAAATTATGTTCGTATTCTCAAACCGGGAGTACCGTGACTACGAGGTCAGTTCCTACAAGTTACATCGATCCCGTGCGAGGTGTCAGTGCCTCTCAAGAGGTCGTTTGGGGGGCAAATTCAAGATTTTCCCGTCTAGCACCATGCTTTTAAGCCTAATTATAGATATTTTCAAATTATCATCGTATTATCAAATCGGGAGTCCCGTGACCATGAGGTCAGTTCCAACGAATTACATTGGTCCTGTGCGAGGTGGCGGTGCCTCTCAAAGGGTCGTTTGGGGGCTGTTTCAGGGTTAACCCCTCTAGCGCCATGTTTTTAAGTTATAGTCTAGTCCTGTGTACACGACTTAACTTCCTACAAGTGATTTTGGTCTCGTGCAATGTGTCGACGTGTCTCATGAGGCCATTTGGGGGCTGTTTCGGGGTTCCCCCCTCTAGCGCCATGTTATTATCCCTAAGTCTATATACTTTCAAGTTATCATTATATTATCAAATTGAGAGTGCCATTGCCATGCAATCAGTTCCTACGAGTTACATTGGTCCCGTGAGTGGTGTCGGTGCCTCTCACGGGGCCGTTTGGGGGTTATTTCGGGATTCACCCCTCTAGTGCCATTTTTTAAGACTAAGTCTAGATATGTTCAAATTATCATCGTATTATCAATTTGGGAGTCCCGTGACCACGAGGTATGTTCTTACGACTTATATTGGTCCCGTGCGAGGTATTAGTGCCTCTAACGGGGCCGTTTGGGGGATCTTTTAGGCTTCACCCCTCTAGCGTCATGTTTTTAAGTCTTAGTCTAGATATTTTCAAATTATCGCTATATTCTGAAATCGGGACTTCCGTGTCCACGAGTTAACTTCCTACAGTGACATTAGTCACGTGTGAGGTATCGATGTGTCTCACAGGGCCGTTTGGGGGCTGTTTCAGGGTTCCCCCCTCTAGCGCCATTTTTTAAGACTAAGTCTAGATATTTTCACATTATCTTCGTATTCTCAAACTGGGAATCCCGTGATCACATGGTCAATTTTTACGAGTTACATTGTCCCATGCAAGGTGTCGGCGCCTCTCACGGGGTTGTTTGGGGGCTATTTTGGGGTTCACCCCTCTAGCGCCATATTTTTAAGCCTTAATCTTGATATTTGCAAATTATCGCCATATTCTCAATCCGGGAGTCCTAAGACCATACGTTCAGTTCCTATGAGTGACATTCGTCCCGTACGAGGTGTCTGTGCATTTCAGGGGCCGTTTGGGGGCTATTTTGAGGTTACCCCTCTAGCCCCATTTTTTAAGCCTAAGTGTAGATATTTTCAAATTATCATCGTATTCTCAAATCGAGAGTCCCATGACCAGGAGGTCAGTTCCTATGAGTTACATTGATCTCGTGCGAGGTGTTGGTGTCTCTCACGAGGCAGTTTGGGTGAGGTTTTGGGATTTCCCCTCTAGCGTCATGGTTTTAAGACCAAGTCCAGATATTTTCAAATCATCGTGGTATTATCAAACTGGGAGTCTCGTGACCACGAGGTAAGTTCCTACAATTTACATTGGTCCCGTGCGAGGTATCGGTGACTCTCACTGGGTCGTTTGGGGGTTGTTTTGGGGTTCACACCTCTAGCGCCATGTTTTTAACCCCGTGTCTAGATATTTTGAAATTATCTTTGTATTATCAAGCCGGGAGTCCCGTTGCCATGTGGTGAGTTCCTAAGAGTTACACTGGTCTTGTGCGAGGTGTTCGTGCCTCTCACGAGGCCGTTTAGGGGTTGTTTCGGGGTTCACAGCTCTAGCGCCATTTTTTAAGCCTATGTCTAGATATTTTCAAATTATTGACGTATTCTCAAATCGAGAGCCCAATGACCACGCGGTCAGTTCCGACGAGTTACATTGGTCCTATGCGAGGTGTCGACGCCTCTCATAGGGTCATTTGGGGGTTATTTTGGGGTTTCCCCCTCTAGCGCCATTTTTTAAGCCTAAATCTAGATATTTTTAAATTTTGACCATATTCTCAAATCGGGAGTCCCATGACCACGCGGCCAGTTCCGACAAGTTATATTGGTCCCGTGCGAGGTGTTGGCGCCTCTCACGGGGCCGTTTGGGGGCTATTTTGGGCTCTAGCTCCATGTCTTTATGTCTAAGTTTAGATATTTTCAAATTATCTCCATATTCTCACACCGGGAGTCATGTGATCACGAGTTCAGTTCCTCTCACATTGCCATTTGGGGGCTGTTTTGGGATTTCCCCCTCTAGAGCTCGATTTTTAATTCTAAGTCTAGATATTTTCAAATTATCATCCTATTATCAGACTGGGAGTCCCATTGCGATTCGATCAGTTCGATCGGGTTACATTTATCCCGTGCGAGGTGTCGGATCCTCTTACGGGGCCATTTGGGTGTTGTTTTGGGGTTCACCCGTTTATCGTAATTTTTCAAGCCTAAGTCTAGAAATTTTCAAATTATCATCGTGTTCTCAAACCGGGAGCCCTGTGAACAGTGGTGAGTTTCTATGAGTTACATTGGTCCCATGGGAGGTGTCTACGCCTCTTCCAGGGCCATTTGTTGACTTTTCAGGGTTCCCCCTCTAGCGCTATTTTTCAAGCCTACATCTAGATATTTTCAAATTATCATCTTATTCTCAAACTGGGATTCCTGTGACCATGAGGTCAGTTCCTACAAGTTAATTCATCCCGTGCGAGGTGTCGGTGCCTCTCACGGGGGATTTTGGGTGCAGTTTTCGGATTTCCCCTTCTAGTGCCATGTTTTTAAGACTAACTCTAGATATTTTCAAATTATCGTCGTATTCTCAAACCGACAGTCTCGTGAACATAAGATCAGTTCGTGTGACTTACATTGGTCCCATGCGTGGTGTCGGTGCCTCTCACGACGCTGTTTAGGGGTTGTTTCGGGGTTCACCCCTCTAGTGCCATTTTTTAAGCCTTAGTCTAGAAATTATCACATTATTACCATATTTTCAAAATAGGAGCCCCGTGACCACGCAGTCAGTTCCTAAGAGTTACATTGGTCCCGTATGAGGTGTGGACGCCACTCACGGGGCCGTTTGGGGGCTGTTTCAAGGTTCCCTTCTCTAGCACCCTTTTTAAGCCTAAGTCTAGAAATTTTAAAATTATCATCGTATTATCAAAGAGGTAGTCCCGTGATCACATGGTCAGTTTCTACGAGTTACATTGGTCCCGTAAGAGGTGTCGGCGCCTCTCACGGGGCCGTTTGGGGGCTGTTCTTTGTTCGCCCCGCTAACGCTTTTTTTTAATCCTTAGTCTAGATATTTTCAAATTATCGTTGTATTCTCCAACCGGGAGTCCCGTGATCACGCGGTCAGTTCCTACGAGTTACATTTGTCTCGTGCAAGGTGTCGACACCTCTCACGGGGCCTTTTGGGGGTTGTTTCATGGTTCATCCCTCTAGCACCGTGTTTTTAAGCCTTAGTCTAGATATTTTCAAATTATCACAGTATTCTCAAATCAGGGGTCCCGTGACCACGAGTTTTGTTTATACGAGTGACATTGGTCCCGTGCGAGGTGTCATCACGTCTCACGTGGCCGTTTGGCTACTGTTTCGGGATTTCCCCCTCTAGCGCCATGTTTTTAAGCCCTGGTCTAAATATTTTCAAATTATCATCATATTATCAAATCGAGAGAATCGTGACAATGAGGCTAGTTTCGATGAGTTACATTAGTCCCGTGCGAGGTATCGGTGCCTCTCACGGGGCCATTTGGGGGCTGTTTTGAGATTTCCCCCTCTAGCGCTATGTTTTTAAGCTTAACTCTAGATATTTTCAAATTATCATCGTATTATGAAATCGGGAGTCCCATGACCACGAGGTCATCTCCTACGAGCTACATTGGTCCCGTACGAGGTATCAGTGCCTCTCACGAGGCCGGTTGGGGGCCCTTTCGGGGTTAACCCCTCTAGCGCCATATTTTAAGCCCAAGTCTGTATATTTTCAGATTATCTTCGTATTCTTAAACTGGGAGTCCCGTGTCCATGTGTTAAGTTCCTACGAGTGACATTGGTCCCGTGCGAGGTATCAGTGCATCTCACGAGGCCGATTGGGGGTTGTTTTGGGATCTCGCCCTCTAGTGCCATTTCTTAAGCTTAAGTCTAGATATTTCCAATTATCGTCATATTCTCAAACCGGAAGTCCCATAATCCTACAGTCAGTTCCTACAAGTTACATTGGTCCCGTGCGAGGTGTCGATGTCCCTCACTGGGTCGTTTGGGGGTTGTTTCGGGGTTCAACCCTCTAGCGCCATTTTTAAGCCTAAGTCTAGAAATTTTCAAATTATCGCTCTATTTTTAAATCGAATGCCCCGTGACTATGCAGTTAGTACCTATGAGTTACATTGGTACTGTAAGAGGTGTTGAGGAGTCTTGTGATCACACGATCAGTTCCTACGAGTGATATTGGTCCCGTGCGAGGTGTTAGCTCCTCTCACGGGGCTGTTTTGGGGAAGTCTCGTGGTTCACCCGTCTAGCTTCATGTTTTTAATCCTTAGTCTTGATATTTTCAAATTATTGTCGTATTCTCAAATCGGGAGTCCCGTAACCACACATTCAGTTCCTACGAGTGACATTGGTCCCGTGCGAGGTGTCGGTGCATCTCAAGGGGCCGTTTGGGGGTTGTTTCGAGGTTCCGCCACTTGTGCCCTATTTTTAACCCTAAGTTTAGATATTTTCAAATTATCGTCGTATTCTCAAATTGGGAGTCCCGTTGCCAAGCGATCAGTTCCTACGTGTTACATTGATCCGGTGCGAGGTGTCGGTGCCCCTCACTGGGACGTTTGTGGGGCTGTTTTGAGATTTCCCCCTCTAGCACCATATTTTAAGCCTAAGTCTAGATATTTTTAAATTATCGCTCTATTCTGAACCTGGGAGCCTCGTGACTACGCGGTTAGTTCTTATGTGTTACATTGGTACGGTGCGAGGTTTCGGCGCCTCTCACGGGGACTTTTGTGGGGTGTTTCGGGATTCCCCCCTCCAGTGCCATTTTTTAAGCCAAAGTCTAGATATTTTAAAATTATTGTCGTTTTCTCAAATTGGGAGTCCTGTGATCACACAGTCAATTCCTATGAGTTACATTGATCCCATGCGAGGTGTCGGTGCCACTCACTGAGCCGTTTGGGGGCTGTTTCGGGATTTTCCCTATAGCGCCACATTTTTATGCCTAAGTATAGATATTTTCAAATTATTTCTCTATTCTAAAATCAGGAGCCCCGTGACTATGCGATTAGTTCCTACGAGTTACATTGATATAGTGCGAGGTGTCGACGCCTCTCACGGGGTCGTTTGGGGCTGTTTCGGGGTTCCCCCCTCTAGCACCATTTTTTAAGCCTAAGTCTAGATATTTTCAAATTATCTTCATTTTCTCAAATTGGGAGTTCCGTGATCACACAATCAGTTCCTACGAGTTACATTGATCCCGTACGAGGTGTTGGTGCCTCTCATAAGGCCGTTTGGGGGTTATTTCAGGATTTTCCCCTCAGACTCCATGTTTTTAAGCTTGAGTCTAAATGTTTTCAAATTATCATCGTATTCTCAAATCGGGAGAACCGTGACCGCGAGTTCAGTTCCTACGAGTTACATTGGTCCCGTGCGAGGTATCAGCGCCTCTCACGGGGCCTTTTGGGGGCTATTTTAGGATTTCCACTCTCTAGCGCCATTAACTATAGATATTTTCAAATTATCATCATTTTCTCCAATCGGGAGTCCCGTGATCACACAGTCACTTCCTACGAGTTACATTAGTCACGTACGAGGTGTCGGCGCCTCTCACGGGACCGTTTGTGGGTTGTTTTGGGGTTCACCCCTCTAGCGCCATGTTTTTGAGCCTTAGTATTGATATTTTCAAATTATTGCCGTATTCTCAAATTAGGAGTCTCGTGACCACATGCTCAATTCCTATGAATGACATTGGTCCCGTGGGAGTTGTCGGCACATTTCATGGGGCCGTTTGGGGATTGTTTTGCGATTCCCCCTCTAGCACCATTTTTAAGATTTTGTCAGATTCCAAATTTGAGAGTCCCGTGATCCTATGGTCAGTTCCTACACGTTCAATTGGTCCCATGCGAGGTGTTGGCGCCTCTCACGGGGCTATTTCGGGGTACACCCCTCTAGCGCCATGCTTTTAAGCCTTAGTCTAGAAATGTTAAAATTATTTCCGTATTCTAGAATCGGGAGTCTCGTGACCACACGTTGAGTTCCTGTGAGTGACATTGGTCCCGTGCGAGCTGTCGGTGCTTTTCACGGGGATGTTTTTGGGCTATTTTGAGGTTCCCCGTACAGCGCCATTTTTGAAGCCTAAGTTTTGATATGTTCAAATTATGGTCGTATTCTCAAACTGAGAGTCCCATGACCATGATGTCAGTTCCTACGAGTTACATTGATTCCGTGCAAGGTGTCGGTACCTTTCACGAGGCCGTTTTGAGGCTATTTCGAGGTTCACACCTCTAGCGCAATGTTTTTAACTCTAAGTCTAGATATTTTCAAATTATCACCGTATTATTAAACTGAGAGTCCCGTTTCCACGCAGGTAGTACGTATGAGTTACATTGGTCCCATACAAGGAGTCGGTGCCTCTCACGACGCCGTTTGGGGGTTGTTTTGGGGTTCACCCCTTAACGCCATTTTTTAAGCCTAAGTCTAGATATTTCCAAATTATTGTCATATTATCAAACTGGGAGTCCCATGACCACGAGGTCAGTTGCTACGACTTACATTGGTCCCATGCGATGCATCATTGCTTCTCACGCGGCCGTTTGGGGGATCTTTCGGGGTTCACCTCTCTAACGCCATGATTTTAAGTCTTATTGTAGATATTTTCAAATTATCATTGTATTCTCAAACCGAGAGTCCCGTGACCACACGTTCAATTCCTACTAGTGACATTGGTCCCATGCGAGTTGTCGACGCATCTCACGGGGCCATTTGCGAGCTGTTTCGAGGTTCCCCCTCTAGCGCCATTTTAAGCCTAAGTTTAGATGTTTTCGATTATCATCATATTCTTACACCGAGAGTATCATAACCACGAGGTCAGTTCATACGAGTTACATGGATCCCGTGCGAGGTGTTGTGTCTCTCATGAGGCCGTTTAGGGGTTGTTTCGGGATTTCCCCCTCTAGCGCCATGTTTTTAAGTCTAAGTCTATATATTTTCAAATTATCGTTGTATTATCAAACCGAGAGTCCCATGACCATGAGATCAGTTCCTACGAGTTACATTGGTCCCGTGCAAGGTATTGGTTCCTCTCACGAGGCCGTCAAGGGGCTATTTCGGGTTTACACTTCTAGCGCCATGTTTTTAACCCCAAGTCTAGATATTTTCAAATTATCTTAGTATTATCAAATAGGGAGTCCTGTTGCCACATGGTCAGTTCCTAGGAGTTACATTGGTCCCCTACGAGGTGTCAGTGCCTCTCACGGGGCCGTTTGGGGGTTATTTCGGGGTTCACACCTCTAGTATAATTTTTTAAGCCTATGTCTAGACATTTTTAAATTATTGACGTATTCTCCAATCGGGAGCCCCATGACCACGCGGTCAGTTCCTACGAATTACATTGTTCATGTGCGAGGTGTCGGCGCCTCTCAAATCGAGAGTCTCATGACCACGAGGTCAGTTCCTACGAGTTACGTTGATCCCGTGTGTGGTGTTAGTGTCTCTCACGAGGCCATTTGGGGGCTGTTGCAGGGTTTCCCCCTCTAGCGCCATTTTTAAACCAAAGTCTAGATATTTTCAAATTATCATCGTTTTCTCAAATCGGGAGTTCCGTGATCACACACTCAGTTCTTGCGAGTTGCATTGACCCAGTAGGACGTGTCGGTGCTCCTCACTGGGCCGTTTGGGGGCTATTTTGGGGTTCCCCTTTAGCGCCATTTTTTTGGCCTAAGTCTAGATATTTTCAAATTATCTTCGTTTTCTCAAATCGGGTGTTCCGTGACCACACAGTCAGTTCCTACGATTTACATTGATCCCGTATGAGGTGTCATTGCCTTTACGAGGCCGTTTGGGGGTTATTTCTGGATTTTCCCCTCAAGCGCCACATTTTTAATCTTGAGTCTAGATATTTTCAAATTATCATCTTATTCTTAAACCGGGAGAACCGTAACCGCGAGGTCAGTTCCTACGAGTTACATTGGTCCCGTGCGAGGTATCAGCGCCTCTCACGGGGCCTTTTGGGGGTTGTTTCAGGATTTCCACCCTCTAGCGCCATTTTTTAAGCCTAACTCTAGATATTTTCAAATTATCATCATTTTCTCAAATCGGGAGTCCCGTGATCACACAGTCAGTTCCTACGAGTTACATTAGTCCCGTACGAGGTGTCAGCGCCTCTCACGGGGCTGTTTGTGGGATGTTTTGGGGTTCACCCCTCTAGCACCATGTTTTTAATCCTTAATATATATATATTTTTAAATTATCGCCATATTCTCAAATCGGGAGTCCCATGACCACACGTTCAGTTCCTACGAGTGACATTGATCCCACGCGAGTTGTTGGCACATCTCACGGGGCCATTTGGGGGCTGTTTCTAGGTTCCCCCTCTAGCGTCATTTTTAAACTTAAGTCTAGATATTTTCAATTATCATCATATTCTAAATTAGAGAGTCCCGTGATCCTACGATCAGTTCCTACAAGTTCCATTGGTCCCATGCGAGGTGTTGGCGCCTCTCACGGGGCCATTTAGGGGCTGTTTTGGGGTTCACCCCTCTAGCGCCATGTTTTTAAGCCTTAGACTAGAAATGTTTAAATTATTTCCTTATTCTATAATTGGGAGTCCCGTGACCACACGTTCATTTCCTACGAGTGACATTGGTCTCGTGCGAGGTGTCAGCGCATTTCACGGGGCCGTTTGGCTGCAATTTCGAGGTTCCCCCTCCAGTGCCATTTTTGAAGCCTAAGTCTTGATATTTTCAAATTATCATCGTATTCTTAAACCAAGAGTCCCGTGACCACGAGGTCAGTTCCTACGAGTTACATTGATCCCGTGTGAGGTGTCGGTGCCTTTCATGAGGCCGTTTGGGGGCTATTTCGAGGTTCACCCCTCTAACGCCATGTTTTTAACCCTAAGTCTAGATATTTTCAAATTATCACCGTATTCTCAAACCAGGAGTCTCGTGACCATGCGACCAGTTTCTACGAGTTACATTATTCCCGTGTGAGGTGTCGGCACCTCTCACGGGGCCGTTTGGGGGCTTTTTCGGGGTTCACCCCTCTAGCGCTATGTCTTTAAGTCTTAGTCCAGATATTTTTAAATTATCATCATATTCTCAAACCTGGAGTCCTATAACCACGAGTTCTATTCCTTCGAGTGACATTGTTCCTGTGCGAGGTGTCGGTGTGTCTCACGGGGCTGTTTTGGGATCCCCCCTCTAGTGCAATTTTGTAAGCCTAAGTCTAAATATTTTCAAATTATCATCATATTCTCAAACTGGGAGTCTTGTGACCACACAGTCAGTTCCTATGAGTTACATTGGTCTTCTGTGAGGTGTCGGTGCCTCTCACGGTGCCGATTGGGGGTTGTTTCGATATTTACCCCTTAAGCACCATGTCTTTAAGTCTTAATCTTGAAATTTTCAAATTATCGCCGTATTATCAAACCGAGAGTCCTGTGACCACGAGTTCAGTTCCTACGAGTGACATTGGTCCCGTGTGAGGTATCGGTGCCTCTCACTGTGCCGTTTGGGGGCTGTTTCGGGATTTCCCCTCTAGAGCCATGTTTTTAAGCCTAAGTCTAGATATTTTCATATTATCGTTGTATTATCAAACCGGGATTCCCGTTGTGACGCGGTCAGTTCCTGTGGGTTACATTGGTCCCGTGCGAGGTGTTGGTGCCTCTCACGAGGCTGTTTGGGGGTTGTTCGGGGTTCACCCATTTATCACCATTTTTCAAGCCCAAGTCTAAATTTTTTTAAATTATCACCGTATTCTCAAACCGGGAGACCCGTGATCAGTGGTGAGTTCCTATGAGATACCTTGGTCCCGTACGAGGTGTCAACGCCTCTCAAGGGGCCTTTTGGGGGCCTGTTTCGGGGTTCTCCCCTCTAGCGTCATTTTTTAAGCCTAAGTCTAGATATTTCAAAATTAACGTCGTATTCTTAAACCGAGAGTCCCGTGATTACACGGTTAGTTCCTACGAGTTACATTGGTCTCGTGTGAGGTGTCGACGCCTCTCACGGGGCCATTTGGGGGTTGTTTTGGTGTTCACCCCTCTAGCGCCATGCTTTTAAGCCTTAGCCAAGATATTTTCAAATTATCGCCATATTCTCAAACCGAGAGTCCCGTGACCACACGTTCAGATCCTACGAGTGGCATTGGTCCGTGTGAGGTCTCGACGCATCTCATAGGGCCGTTTGGGAGCTATTTCGAGGTTCCCCGTCTAGCGCCATTTTTTAAGACTAAGTCTAGATATTTTCAAATTATCATCATATTCTCAAACCAAGAGTCCCGTGACCACGAAGTCCGTTCCTACGAGTTATATTGATCCCGTGTGAGGTGTTAGTGTCTCTCACGAGGCTGTTTGGGGGCTATTTTGGGATTTCCCCCTCTACTTCCATGTTTTTAAGCCTAAGTCTAGATATTTTCAAATTATCATCGTATTATCAAACCGAGAGTCTCGTGACTACAAGGTCAGTTCATACGAGTTACAATGGTCCCGTACGAGGTATCAGTGCCTCTCACTGGGCCGTTTGGGGGCTGTTTTGGGGTTCACACCTCTAGCACCATGTTTTTAATCCTAAGTCTAGATATTTTCAAATTGTCTTTGCATTATCAAACCGGGAGTCCCATTGCCATGCGGCCAGTTCCTACGAGTTACATTAGTCCCGTGCGATGTGTCGGTGCCTCTTACGGGGTCTCTTGGGGGTTCTTCCTCTAGATCCATTTTTAAGCTTAATTCTAGAAATTTTCAAATTATCGTTCTATTCTGAAACCAGAAGCCCCGTGACTACGCGATTAGTTCCTACGAGTTACATTGTTAAAGTATGAGGTGTCGATGCTTCTCACAGGGCCGTTTGGGGGTTATTTCGGGGTTCACCCCTCTAGCGCCATTTTTAAGCGCATGTCTAGACATTTTCAAATTATAATCGTATTCTCAAATCGGGAGCCTCGTGATAACGCGGCCAGTTCCTACGAGTTACATTGGTCCTGTGCGAGGTGTCGGCGCCTCTCACTGGGTCGTTTGGGTCTATCCCCATTTTTTAAGCCTAAGTCTAGATATTTTTAAATTGTCACCGTATTCTCAAATCGGGAGTCCCGTGACCACGGGATCAGTTTTTACAAGTTACATTGGTCCCGTGCGAGGTGTTGACGCCTCTCACGGGGCGGTTTGGGCATTATTTCAGAGTTCCCCCTCTAGTGCCATGTCTATAAGTGTTATTCTAGATATTTTCAAATTAGCGCCATATTCTCAAACCGGGAGTCCTATGACCAGGAGTTCAGTTCCTACGAGTGACATTTGACCCATGCGTGGTGTCGACGCATCTCACGGGATTATTTGGGGGTTGTTTTGGGGTTCCACCCTTTAGTGCCATTTTTTAATCCTAAGTGTAAATATTTTCAAATTGTCATCGTATTCTTAAACTGGGAGTCCCCTAACCACGAGGTCAGTTCCTCTAAGTTCCAATGGTCATGTGTGAGGTGTTGGTGCCTCTCACGGTGCCATTTGGGGGCTATTTCGGGATTTTCCCCTCTAGTGCCATGTATTTAAGTCTTAGTCGAGATATTTTCAAATTATCTCCGTATTATTAAATCGGGAGTCCTCTGACAACGAGTTTAGTTCCTACGAGTGACATTGGTCACATGTGAGGTGTCGGTACGCCGTTTGGGGGCTGTTTTAGGATTTCCCCATCTAGAGCCCTGTTTTTAAGCCTAAGTCTAGATATCTTTGAATTATTGTTGTATTATCAAATCAGGAGTCCTGTTACGATGCGGTTAGTTCCTACGGGTTACATTGGTCCTGTGCGAGGAGTGGGTGCCTCTCACGGGGCCGTTTGGGGGTTGTTTCGAGGTTCATCCCCCTATTGCCATTTTTTAAGCCTATGTCTAGAAAATTTCAAATTATCACCGTATTCTCAAACCGTAAGCCCCGTGACCAGCAGTGAGTTCCTACGGGTTACATTGGTCCCGTGCGAGCTGTCGCTGCCTCTCCCGGGGACATTTGGGGAATGTTTCAGGGTTCCCCCCTCAAGCGCCATTTTTCGGCCTAAGTATAGATATTTTAAAATTATCTTCGTATTCTCAAACTGGGAGTCCTATGATCATGCAGACAGTTCCTACGAGTTACATAGGTCCCCGGTTGGGGGCTGTTTCAGGATTCACCCCTCCAGTACCATGTTTTTCAGCCTTCGTCAAGATATTTTAAAATTATCACCGTATTCTCAAATCGGGAGTCTCGTGACCACAAGTTTAGTTCCAATGAGTGACAATGGCCCCGTGCGTGGTGTCAGCGCGTCTTACGGGGCCATTTGGGGGCTGTTTCGAGATTTCCCCCTAGCGTAACATTTTTAAGCCCGAGCCTAGATATTTTCAAATTATATCCGTATTCACAAGTCGGAAGTCCCGTGACCATGAGGTCAGTTCCTACGAGTTACATTGGTCGCATGCGAGGTGTCGGTGCCTCTCACGGGGCCGTTTGGGGGCAGTTTCGTGATTTTCCCTCTAGCGCCATGTTTTTAAGCCTAAGTCTATATATTTTGAAATATATCATCATATTATCAAATCGAGAGTCCCGTGACCACGAGGTCAGTTCCTACGAGTTACGTTACTCCCGTGCGAGGTGTCGGTGCCTCTCACGGGGTCGTTTGGGGGATCTTTGGGGTTCACCCCTCTGGCGCCATATTTATAAGTCTTAGTCTAGATATTTTTCATTTATCACCGTATTCTCAATCTGGAAGTCCTGTGTCCACCTGTTAAGCTCTTACGAGTGACATTGGTCCCTTGCAAGGTGTTCACGCATCTCATGAGGCCGTTTGGGGGCTGTTTCGGGATTTCCACCTCTAGCGCAATGTTTTTAAGCCCGAGTCTATATATTTTCAAATTATCGTTGTATTCTCAAATCGGGACTCCCGTGACCACGAGGTTAGTTCCTATGAGTTGCATTTGTCCCGTGCAAGGTGTTGGTGCCTCTCACAGGGCTGTTTGGGGGATGTTTCAGGGTTCGCCCCTCTAATGCCTTATTTTTAACCCTAAGTCTAGATATTTTCAAATTATATTCATATTATCAAATCGGGAGTCTCGTTACCATGTGGTCAGTTCCTATGAGTTACATTGGTCCCGTGCGAGGTGTCGATGCCTCTCATGGGGCCATTAGGGGGTTGTTTCCGGGTTCACCCCTCTAGAGCCATTTTTTATGCGTAAGTCTAAAAATTTCAAATTATCGTCGTATTCTAAAATTGGGAGTCCTGTGACCACGCAGTTAGTTTCTTGGTACCGTACGAGGTGTCGATGTCCCTCATAAGGCCGTTTGGGGGCTGTTTCGGGAGACCCCCTCTAGCGCCATGTTTTTAAGCCTTACTCTAGATATTTTCCAATTATCGTCGTATTCTAAAATTGGGAGTCTAGTGACCACACGTTCAGTTCCTATGAGTGACATTGGACCCGTGCGAGGTGTCGGCGCATCTCACAGGGCCGTTTGGGGGCTGTTTTGAGGTTCCCCCTCTAGAGCTATTTTTTAAATCTATGTCTAGAAATTATTAAATTATTATCGTATTCTAAAACCTAGACTACCGTGACTATGAGTTTAATTCCTACGAGTGACATTAGTCTCGTATGAGGTGTCAGTGCATCTCACAGGGCCGTTTGGGGGCTATTTTTAAGTTCCCCCTGTAGCGCAATTTTTAAAGTTTAAGTCTAGATATATATATATATATTTATCGTCAGATTCTCAAACCGGGAGTCCCATGACCATGAGGTCAGTTCCTACGAGTTACATTGGTCATGTGTGGGTGTCAGTGCCTCTCACGGGGCCGTTTGGGGGCTGTTTCAGGATTTCCCCCTCTAGCGCCATGTTTTTAAGACTAAGTCTAGTTATTTTCAAATTATCATCAAATTATCAAATCGAGAGTCACATGGATACGCGGTCAGTTCCTACAAGTTACATCGGTCCCATGCGATGTGTCGGTACCGCTCACGAGGACGTTTGAGGGCCGTTTTGGGGTTAACCACTCTAGTGCCATTTTTTAAGCCCAAGTCTATAAAATTTCAAATAATCATCTTATTCTCAAACTGAGAGCCTTGTGACCACTCGATGAGTTCCTATAAGTTACATTGGTCCCGTGCAAGGTCTCGACGCCTCTGACGGGCCATTTGGGGGCTGCTTCGAGGTTCCCCCTCTAGCACTATTTTAAGTCTAGATATTTTAATTTTTTTTTCCATATTCTCAAATTGGGAGTCCCGTGACCAAGAGGTTAGTTCTTATGAGTGACATTGGTCCCGTGTGAGGTGTCAACACGTCTTACACAGCCGTTTGGGGGCTGTTTCGGGGTTCACCCCTCTAGCACCATATTTTTAAGCCTAACTCTAAATATTTTCAAATTATCATTATATTACTAAACCGAGAGTCATGTGGCCACGCGGTCAGTTCCTATGAGTTACATTAGTCCCGTGCGATGTGTCCATACCTCTCACGGGGACATTTGGGGGTTGTTTCGGTGTTCACCCCTCTAGTGCTATTTTTAAGCCTAAGTATAGAAATATTCAAATTATCATCGTATTCTCAAACCGGGATCCCCATGACAATGTGGTCAGTTCCTACGAGTTACGTTGGTCCCGTACGAGGTCTCCGCCCCTCTCACGGGCCGTTTGGGGGCTGTTTCTGGGTTACCCCCTCTAGTGCCATTTTTCAAGCCTAAGTCTAGATATTTTCAAATTATCATCCTATTCTCAAATCGGGATTTCCGTCACCACACGGACAGTTCGAACGAGTTACTTTGGTCCGGTGCAAGCTATCAACACATCTCACGGGGCCGTTTGGGGGCTATTTCGGGGCTCCCCCTTATAGAGCTATGTTTTTAAGACTTAGAATAGATATTTTCAAATTATCATCGTATAATCTGACCGGGAGTCCTATGACCACGAGTTCAGTTCCTATGAGTGACATTGGTCCCGTGAGAGGTGTCAGTGCCTTTCACGAGGCCGTGTGGGGGCTTTTTCTGAATTTACCCTCTAGCATCATGTTTGTAAACCTAAGTCTAGAATTTTTCAAATTATTGTCGTATTATCAAATCGAGAGTCCCGTGACCACGAGTTTTGTTCCTATGAGTTACATTGGTCCCTTGTGTGGTATCGGTGCCTCTAACAGGGCCGTTTGGTGGCTGTTTCAGGGATCACCCCTCTTGTACCATATTTTTAAGTCTTAGTCTTGATATTTTCAAATTATGCCAGTATTCTCAAACCGGGAGTCCCGTGACCATGAGTTCAGTTCCTACGAGTGACGTTGGTCCCGTGCGGGGTGTGAGCGCATCTCACTGGTCCGTTTGGAGGCTATTTCGGGGTTCCCCCTCTAGCGCCATTTTTAAGCCTTAGTCTAGATATTTTCAAATTATCTTTGTATTCTCAAACCGGGAGTCTTGTGACCACGAGGTCTGTTCCAATGAGTTACATTGGTCTCGTGCGATGTGTCGGTGTCTCTCACGATGCCGTTTGGGGGCTGTTTCGATGTTCCCTCCCAAATACCATTTTTTAGACTAAGTCTAGCTATTTTTAAATTATTGTCGTATTATCAAACCGGGTGTCCCATGGCCACACGGTCAGTTTTTACGAGTTACGTTGGTCCCGTGTGTTGTGTCGGTGCCTCTCACGGGGACATTTGGGGGTTGTTTCGGGGTTCACCCCTCTAGTGCCATTTTAAGCCTAAGTCTACAAATATTCAAATTATCATTGTATTCTCAAATCTAGAGCCCCGTAACCATGCGGTCAGTTCCTACGAGTTATGTTGGTCCCGTGCGAGGTCTCGGAACCTCTCACGGGCCGTTTGAGGGATGTTTCGGGGTTCCCCCCTCTAACACCATTTTTTAAGCCTAAGTCTGGATAGTTTCAAATTATTGTCGTATTCTCAAAACGGGATTCCCGTGATCATGCTGTCTGCGCGTCTCACGGGGCCGTTTGGGGGCTATTTTTGGGTTCCCCCTTCTAGCGCTATGTTTTTAAGCCTTAGTCTAGACATTTTTAAATTAGCGTCGTATACTCAGACCAGCAGTCTCGTGACCACGAGTTCAATTCTTACGAGTGACATTGGTCCCGTGTGAGGTGTCGGTGCGTTTCACGGGACTGTTTGGGGCAGTTTTGAGGTTCTTCCCTCTAGCGATATTTTTAAGCCTAAGTATAGATATTTTCAAATTATCATCGTATTCGCAAACTTAGAGTCCCGAGACCATGAGGTCAGTTCCTACGAGTGGCATTGGTCCCGTACGAGGTGTTGTCACGTCTCGCAAGGCCGTTTGGGGGAAGTTCTGAGGTTCCCCCCCTTGCACCATTTTTTAAGCCTAAGTCTAGATATTTTCAAATCATCGTCGTATTCTTATACCGCGATTCTCGTGACGATGCGGTCAATTCCTATGAGTTACATTGGTCCTGTGCGAGGTGTCAGCGCCTCTCACGGGACCGTTTGGGGTTGACCCCTCTAGCTCCAGGTTTTTAATTTAATCTATATCTTTTAAAATTATCACCGTATTCTCTGACCAGGAGTTCTCTGACCACAAGTTGAGTTCCTACGAGTAACATTGGTCCCATGCGAGGTGTCGGTGCATCTCACAAGGCTGTTTGGGGGTTGTTTTGGGTTTCCCCCTCTAGCGCCATTTTTTAAGACTTAATCTATATATTTTCAGATTATCACCATATTCTCAAACTGAGAGTCTCGGGACTAGGAGTTTAGATACTATGAATTACATTGGTCCCTTGCGAGGTGTCGGCGCGTCTCACGGGGCTGTTTGGGTGATATTTCAGGGTTCCCCCTATAGCATTATTTTTAAGCCTAAGTCTAGATATATTTGAATTATAATCTTATCCTCAAATCGAGAGTCCCGTGAACACGAGGTCAGTCCTACGAGTTATATTGGTCCCGTGTGAGGTGTCAATGCCTTCCACGAGGCCGTTTGGGGGATATTTTGGGATTTCCCCCTCTAGAGCCATGTTTTTAAGACTAAGTCTAGATATTTTCAAATTATTGTCGTATTATTAAACCGTGAGTCCCGTGCCCACGCGATCCGTTCCTAGGAGTTACATTGGTCCCGTCCGAGGTGTCGTTGCGTCTCACGGACCGTTTGGGGGATGTTTTGGAGTTCTACTCTAGGGCCATTTCTTAAGCCTAAGTATTTATATTTTCAAATTGGGAGTCCCGTAACCACGCGATCGGTTCCTATGAGGTTCAATGGTCCCGTGCGAGGTGTCGGCGCATGCCACGAGGCCGTCTGGGGGTTATTTCGGGGCTCCCCACTCTAGTGTGATGTTTTTAAGCCTTAGTCTAGATATTTTGAAATTATCACGATATTGAAAAATTAGGAGTCCCGTGACCACGTGGTCGGTTCCTACGAGTGACACTAGTCCCGTGCGAGGTGTCGGCGCATCTCACGGGTCCGTTTGGGGGTTGTTCTGGGGTTCCCCCCTCTAGCGCCATTTTTTAAGCCTAAGTGTAGATATTTTCAAATTATCATCGTATTCTCAAACCGAGAGTCCCGTGACCATGAGGTCAGTTCCTACGAGTAAAATTGGTCCCGCGAGACATGTCGGTGCCTCTCACGAGGTCGTTTGCGGGCTGTTTCAAGATTTCTCCCTCTAGTGCCAAGTTTTTAAGCCTAAGTCTAAATATTTCCAAATTATCATTGCAATATCAAATCGGGAGTCCCCTGACCACGAGGTTAGGTCCTACGAGTTACATTGGTCCCGTGTGAGGTATTAGTGCCTCTCACGAGGCCGTTTGGGGGTTATTTTGGGGTTCCCCCTCTAACGCTATTTTTTAAGCCCAAGTCTATATATTTTCAAATTATCACCGTATTCTCAAACTGGGAGTTTAGTGACCAGGAGTTCAGTTCCTACGAGTTACATTCGTCCTGTACGGGGTGTCGGTGTCTCTCACGAGGCCTTTTGGGTATTATTTCGGACTTCACCCCTCTAGTGCCATTTTTTAAGCCTAAGTCTAGAAATTTTCATGTTATCATCATATTTTCAAACTGGGAGCCTCGTGACCATGCGTTCAGTTCCTATGAGTTACATTGGTCCCGTACGAGGTGTCGACGCCTCTTACGGGGCCGTTTGGGGATTGTTTTCGGGTTCCCCCCTCTATTGCCAAGTTTTTAAGCCTAAGTCTAGATATTTTCAAGTTATTTTCATATTATTAACCCTGGACTCCAGTGACCTCGCGGTCAACTCCTACTAGCTATATTTGCCTCGTGCATGGTGTCGGCTCATATCACGGGGCCGTTTGGTGTTTGTTTTTCATTCCCCCTCTAGCGCCATGATTTTAAGCCTAAGTATAAATATTTTCAAATCATCGTCGTATTCTCAAACCGGGAGTCCTGTGACCTCGAGGTCACTTCCTACGAGCTACATTAGTCCCGTGCAAGGTGTCGGCGTGTCTTACGGGCCCGTTTGGCAATTATTTTGAGGTTCCCCCTCTAGAGCCATGTTTTTAAGCGTAAGTATAGATATTTTTAAATTATATCCATATTCTTAAACCGAGAGTCCCGTTACCACGTGGTCAGTTCCTATGAGTTACATCGGTCCAGTACGAGGTGTCGACCCCTATCACGGGTCCGTTGGGGGGCTGTTTTGGGGTTCACCGCTCTAGTGCAATGTTTTTAAGCCAGTCAAGATATTTTCAAATTATCACTATATTCTCTAATCGGGAGTTCCATGACCATGTGTTCAGTTCCAACGAGTGACATTAGTCCCGAGCGAGGTGTCGATGCGTCTCACGGGGCCGTTTGGGGGTTGTTTTAGTGTTCCCCCCTCTAGCGCCATTTTTTAAGCCTTAGCCTATTTATTTTCATATTATCACCATATTCTCAAGTCGGGAGTCCTGTGACCATGAATTCAGTTCCTACGAGTTACATTGGTCTCGTGTGAGGCGTCGACGCATCTCACACATCAATTCGGGGGCTATTTCGACATTCCCCCCTCTAGCGCCATTTTTAAGCCTAAGTCTAGATATTTTTTAAATTATTGTCGTATTCTCAAATAGGGAGTTTCATGACCCCGAGGTGAGTTCTTACGAGTTAAATTGGTCCTGTGTGAGGTGTCGGTGCCTCTCACAGGGCAATTTGGGGTTTGTTTTGGGATTTCCCCCTCTAGCGCCATTTTTTTAAGACTAAGTCTAGATATTTTCAAATTATCGTCGTATTATCAAATCGGGAGTCACGTGGCCACGCAGTTTCTCGTGCGAGGTGTCTCTGCCTCTCACGGGTCCATTTGGGGGCTATTTCGGGGTTCCCCCTCTAGCGCCATTTCTTAAGCCTAAGTATAGATATTTTTAAATTATCACCGTATTCTCAAATCGGGAGTCCTGTGACCATGCGGTCAGTTCCTACGAGTTACATTGGTCCCGTGCGAGGTGCCATTGCGTCTCTCGATGCTATTTGGGGGATGTTTCGGGGTCCCCACCTCTAGCGCAATGTTTTTAAGGCTTCGTCTTAATATTTTCAAATTATCTCCGTATTCTCAAAACTGGAGTCTCGTGACCACGAGGTAAGTTCTTACGAGTGACTTTGGTCCTGTGCGAGGTGTCGGCGCATCTCACAGGGCTGCTTTGGGGCTGTTTCGGGATTCCCCCCTCTTGCACCATTTTTTAAGCCTAAGTCTAGATATTTTAAAATTATCATCGTATTCTCAAACCGGTAGTCCCGTGACGAAGAGGTCAATTCCTACAAGTTGCATTTGTCACGTGTGCGATGTGAGTGCCTCACACGGGGCCGTTGGGGGGCTGTTTCAGTATTCCCCCCTCTAGCGCCATGTTTTTAAGCCTAAGTCTAGATATTTTTAAATAATCATCGTATTATCAAACTAGGAATCCCGTGATCATGAGATCCATTCCAACGAGTTACATTGATCCCGTGCGAGGTATTAGTGCCTCTCATGGGGCTGTTTTGGGATTTTCACCTCTAGCGCCATGATTTTAAGCCTAAATCTTGATATTTTCAAATTATCATTGTATTATCAAACTGGTAGTCTTGTGGCCACGCAGTCAGTTCCTACGAGTTACATTGGTCCCTTGCGAGGGGTCGGTAGCTCTCACGGGGCCAGTTTTGGGGATGTTTCGGGGTTCACACCTCTAGCGCCATTTTAATCCTAAGTCAATATATTTTCAAATTATCATCGTATTCTCAAACTGGGAGTCCCGCAACCACGCGGTCTATTCCTACTAGTTACATTTCTTCCGTACGAGGTGTCAGCGAATCTCACTGGGTCGTTTGGGGGTTGTTTTGGTGTTTACCCCTATGGCGCCATGTTTTTAAGGCTAAGTCTAGATATTTTCAAATTATCATTATATTATCAAACCGGGAGTCCCGTTACCACGAGGTCAATCCCTATGAGTTACATTGGTCTCGTGCATGGCATCGATGCGTATCATTGGGCTGTTTGGTGGCTGTTTTGGGGTTCACCCCTCTAGCGCCATGTTTTTAAGTGTTAGTATAGATATTTTCAAATTATCACCGCATTTCAAACCGGGAGTTCCACGACCATGAGTTCAGTTCCTACGAGTGACATTGGTCCCGTGCATGGTGTCGGCGCGTCTCACGGAGCCGGTTGGGGGCTATTTTCGGGTTCGCCCCTCTAGCGCCATTTTTTAAGCCTAAGTCAAGATATTTTCAAATTATCATTGTATTCTTAAACCTGGTGTTCCGTGACCACGAGGTCTGTTCCTCCGAGTTACATTGGTCCCCTGGGAGGTGTCGGCGCATCTCACGGGTCTGTTTGGGGGCTGTTTTAGGGTTCCCCCTATAGCACCATTTTTTAAGCCTAAGTCTAGATATATTTTAATTACCATCTTATTCTCAAACCGAGAGTCCCGTGACCACGAGGTCAGTTCCTACCAGTTATATTGGTCCCGTGTGAGGTGTGGGTGCCTTCCACGGGGCCGTTTGAGGTCTATTTAGGGATTTCCCCCTCTAGCGCCATGTTTTTAAGACTAAGTTTAGATATTTTCAAATTATTGTCATATTATCAAATAGGGAGTCCCGTGGCCATGCAGTCAGTTCCTACGAATGACATTGGTCCCATGCGAGGTGTCGCTGCCTCTCACGGGACCGTTTCGGGGCTGTTTCGAGGTTCTACTCGAGCGCCATTTCTTAAGCCTAAGATAGATATATTCAAATTATCATTGTATTCTTAAATCGGGAGTCCCGTAACCAAGCAATTAGTTCCTACGAGTTATAATGGTCTCGTGTGAGGTGTCGGTGCATCTCACGAGGCTGTTTGGGGGTTGTTTCGGGGCTCCCCACTCTAGTGCAATGTTTTTAAGCCTTAGTATATATATTTTCAAATTATCATGATATTTTAAAATTAGGAGTCCCGTGACCACATGGCCAGTTTCCACGAGTGACATTGGTCCCGTGCGAGGTGTTGGCGCATCTCACAGGTCCGTTTGGGGGCTGTTCCGGGGTCCTCCCTCTAGAGACATTTTTAAGCCTAAGTTTATATATTTTAAAATTATCAATGTATTCTCAAACCAAGAGTCCCGTGACCAAGAGGTCAGTTCCTACAAGTTAAATTGGTCCCGCGAGACATGTCGGTGCCTCTCACGAGGCCGTTTGGGGGCTGTTTCGGGATTTCTCCCCCTAGCACCAAGTTTTTAAGCCTAAGTCTAAATATTTCCAAATTATCATCATAATATCAAACCGGGAGTCTCGTGACCACGAGGTTAGTTCCTAGAGTTACATTGGTCCCGTGTGAGGTATCGGTGCCTCTCACAAGGCCGTTTGGGGGTTGTTTTGGGGTTCCCCCCTCTAGTGCTATTTTTTAAGCCTAAGTTGAGATGTTTTACAACTATCACCGTATTCTCAAACTGGGAGTCCCGTGACCAGGAGTTCAGTTCCTATGAGTTACATTGGTCCCATGCAAGGTGTTAGCGCGTCTCACAGGGTCGTTTGGGGGCTATTCCGGGGTTCCCCTTCTAACGCCATTTTTAATCCTAAGTTTAGATATATTTAACTTATTGTTGTATTCTCAAATCAGGAGTCCCGTGACCACAAGGTCAGTTACTACGAGTTATATTGGTCCCGTGTGAGGCGTCGGTGCCTCTCACGGGGCCGTTTGGGGGTTGGTTCCGGGTTCACCCCTCTAGCGCCATTTTTTAAGCCTAAGTCAAGATATTTTCAAATTATCATCGTATTCTCAAACCGAGCATTTTGTGACCACGAGGTCTATTCCTACGTGTTACATTGGTCCCGTGCGAGGTGTCGGTGCATCTCACGGGGATGTTTGGAGATGTTTCAGGGTTACCCCCTATAGCACCATTTTTTAAGCCTAAGTCTAGATATATTTTAATTATCATCTTATTCTCAAACCGAGAGTCCCGTGACCACGGTGTCAGTTCCTACGAGTTATATTGGTCCCATTGTAGGTGTCGGTGCCTTCCACGGGGCCATCTGGGGGCTATTTTGGGATTTCCCCCTCTAGCGCCATGTTTTTAAGCCTAAGTATAGATATTTTCAAATTATCATCTTATTATCAAACCGGGAGTCCCGTGACCACGGTGTTAGTTCCTACGAGTGGCATTGGTTCCGTGCGAGGTGTCGGCGCATCTCACGGGGCTGTTTGGGGGCAGTTATGGGGTTCCCCCTCTAGCGCCAATTTTTAATCTTAAGTGTAGATATTCTCAAATTATCATCATATTCTCAAAAGAGGAGTCCCAAGACCATGAGGTCAGTTCCTACGAGTTAAATTGGTCGTGCGAGACATGTCGGTGCCTCTCACAAGGCCGTTTATGGGGCTATTTCTGGATTTTCCCCTCTAGCGCCATGTTTTAAGCCTAAACCTAAATATTTTCAAATCAGGAGTCTCGTGACCATGAGGTTAGTTCCTACGAGTCACATTGGGCCTCTCACGGGGCTGTTTGGGGCTTGTTTCAGGGTTACCCCATCTGGCGCCATTTTTTAAGCCCAAGTCTAGATATTTTCAAATAATCACCGTATTCTCAAACATGGAGTCCCTTGACCAGGAGTTCAGTTGCAATGAGTTACATTGGTCCCATGCGAGGTGTCGTCGCATCTCACGGGGCCATTTAGGAGCTGTTACGGGGTTTCCCCCCTCTAGCACCATTTTTTAAGCCTAAGTCTAGATATATTTAAATTATCATCGTATTCTCAAATTAGGAGTCCCGTGACCACGAGGTCAGTTCCAACGAGATAAATTTGTCTCGGGTGAGGTGTCGGTGACTCTCACTGGGCCGTTTGGGGGTTGTTTCGGGATTTCCCAATCTAGCACCTTGTTTTTAAGACTAAGTCTAGATATTTTCAAATTAGCAAGGTATTATCAAACTGGGAGTCCCGTTGCAACGCGATCAGTTCCTACGAGTTAGATTGGTCCCGGGCGAGGTGTTGGTGCCTCTCACGGAGCTGCTTGAGGGTTATTTTGGGGTTTCCCCAATAGAGCCATTTCTTAAGCCCAAGTCTAGATATTTTTAAATTATCGTTGTATGCTCAAATCGGGAGTCCCGTGACAACGCGATCAGTTTCTACGAGTTACATTGGTCCCTCGCGAGGTGTCTACGCATCTGACGAGGCCACTTGGGGGGTGTTTCGGGGTTCCCCCCTCTAGTACCATGTTTTTAAGCCTTAGTCTAGATATTTCCAAATTATCTCCATATTTAAAAATCGGAAGTCCCGTGAACACGAGGTTCATTCCTACGAGTGACATTGGTCCCGTGCGAGGTGTCAGCGCGTCTCACGGGGCCATCTGGGGGCTGTTTCAAGATTTTCCCCTCTAGCGCCATGTTTTTAATCCTACGTCTAGATATTTTCAAATTATTGTCGTATTATAAAACCGGGAGTCCCGTGACCACGATGTTAGTTCCTACGAGTTGTATTGGTCCCATGTAAGGTATCAGTGCGTCTTACGGGGTAATTTGGGGGCTCTTTTGGGATTTTCCCCTTTAGAGCCATGCTTTTTTAGCCTAAGTCTTGATATTTTCAAATTATCCTCGTATTATTAAATCGAGAGTCCCGTGGTCACGCAATCCATTCCTACGAGTTATAATGGTCCCATGCAAGGTATCGGTGCCTCTTACGAGGCCATTTGGGGGCTGTTTCGGGGTTCACCCCTCTAGCGGCATATTTTTAAGCCTAAATTTATATATTTTCAAATTATCATCGTATTCTCAAATCGTGAGTCTCGTGACCACGGGGCCATTTTGGGGCTATTTCGGGGTCCCCAACTCTAACGTAATATTTTTAAGCCTTAGTCTTGATATTTTCAAATTATCTCCGTATTCTCAAATTGGGAGTCCTGTGACAATGAGGTCAGTTCCTACGAGTGACATTTGTCCTGTGCGTGGGGTCGATGCATCTCACGGGGCTATTTCGAGGCTGTTTCGGGGTTCCCCCTTCTAGCACTATTTTTAAGCCTATGTCGATATATTTTCAAATTATTATCGTATTCTCAAACCGGTAGTCCCGTGACTAAGAGGTCAGTTCCTACAAGTTACATTTGTCCCATACGAGGTGTGAGTGCCACACACGGGCCGTTTCGGGGCTATTTTGGGATTTCCCTGTCTATGGCCATGTTTTTAAGCCAAAGTCTAGATATTTTCAAATTATCCTCGTATTATCAAACCGGGAGTCCCGTGGCCATGCGATCAATTCCTACGAGTTACATTGGTCCCGTGCGAGGTGTCGGTGCCTCTTACGGGGCCATTTGGGGGCTATTTCAAGGTTCTCCATATAGCACCATTTCTTAAGTCTAAGTCTAGATATTTTAAAATTATCACCGTATTCTCAAATTGGGATTCCCATGACTACGCGGTTAATTCCTACGTGTTACGTTGGTCCTGTACGAGGTGTCGATGCGTCTCACGGTGCCATTTGGGGGCTGTTTCGGGGTCCCTACCTCTAGCGCAATGTTTCTAAGCCTTAGTCGAGATATTTTCAAATTATCACCGTATTCTCCAATCGGGACTCCCGTGACCACGAGGTCTGTTCCTATAAGTGACATTGGTCCTCTGCGAGGTATCGGTACCTCTTATGGGGTATTTTGTGATTTCCACCTCTAGCGCCATGTTTGTAAGCCTAAGTCTAGATATTCCAAATTATCATTGTATTATCAAATTAGGAGTCCCATGGCCACGCGATAAGTTCCTACGAGGTACATTGGCCCCGTACGAGGTGTCGGTACCTCTAACGGGGCCGTTTGGGAGCTATTTCGGGGTTCACCCCTCGAGCGCCATTTTTTAATCCTAAGTCAAGATAATTTAAAATTATCATCGTATTCTCAAATCGGGAGTCCCGTGACCACGCGATCAGTTCCTACGAGTTACATTTGTACTGTCCGTGGTGTCAGCACATCTCACGGGGCCGTTTGGGGGCTGTTTGGGGGTTCACCGCTATAGTACCATGTTTTTAATCCTAAGTCTAGTTATTTTCAAATTATCATTTTAGATACCCCATTCTAATACTCCTTAACCTCTCCTTAGGTCCCTAGCACCTCCCTTCATCATTGCAAACCCAAGTCGTATCCCGGGTACTGACCTAAAGGCCATCAGGCACTCCCAGACTCCGTTTGACAAAAAATCAAACTCTTAAGCTCGACCAAGACTGAATGAATCTTTAAAGTTCACTGAAACCCCTTTCAAACGGTCCATCACGTGCGTGATTCTGACTTACCATGCAGACGAACGAGCCATTTCCCCCCAAAATTCGATTAGGAGGTCACCGGATGCTCCCAGGCTCCGTTTGACCGAAGTCAACTTTTCATATCGACCGAGACTGAATGAATCTTCAAAGGGCACTAAAACCCATTTCCAACGATATTCCTCATGCACGATTCTGACTTACGGTACGGACGAATGATCCATTTTACTCTGAAAGGTCACCGAACGCTTCCAGGCACCGATTAACCAAAGTCAACTCCCCAAACCAGGTCAAATTCTTTTGAATGTTGAAGTAAATATTATAACATTTCTAATGGTCTACCCCATGCACGATTCTGACTTACCATGCAGACGAACGATCCTTTTGCGTGTGAAGTTTCCTCGTCCAAAGGACCGACGAGCGCTTTTGAGCCACATTTGACCCAAAGTCAACTTTCAAACCCGGGAGCATTCTAAAGGACTTTCAAAGTTATCTAAAATACCTTTCCAAAGGTTCACCCCGTGCGCAATTTGGATCAACGGTTTGCGCTCTACGATCGATTTTCTGAAGGAACCTGAAAGGCAGTGCCAAATAGCAGGTTCCAAGCCCTGCCTATCGGCAGTATGCCTAAACACACCTGTCGATTGGCAGGACTAGGGATATGACAATCGGCAATGCCCCGGGCCTATTAAAAGTAGGGCCTAACCTCATTCCAAAGAGGAAAGAAAAATCAGAGATCCATCACTCTAGGCAAGCTCAGAAAATCCCTCTCGAAGTTAGCGTGATTTCCACATCCAAATCCCTTTTCAAACTTCACCTTTCACCACCTTTTTCATCAAACTTGGTGAATTAAGTACTCTCCATCATCATCCAAGTGCAAGGGCTTGTCTCCAACTTCCAAGATCAAGCTCAAGATCTTCAAGAAGTTCCAATTTTCTCAACTCTCTCTTTAAATTCCCCTAGATTCGCATTAACTTGTTTTGTTACTTAATACTTTTATTCCTTATTTCACATATCTTAATATACTTTTTATCTAGTATTATCGCACATCTCTTATTTTAATATAAATAAAACCCAAAAAAACACAAGAAAAATGGCATTTGCTCATAAATTCCAAACGGGAATTCTCACACTTTTCTCACAACTAAAACACTTTTTTACACACACACCCATATAAGAAAAGTCCCCAAATGGATTTATGGGATAAATCCCACCCCTCGTTTTGCATACGAACTACATGGACTTTGATGCCTCTATAGGCTACGTAGGCGTCTCAGGGTAAAACCCGAGACTCGAGTCCTTTTTCTACTTTTTTCCTATTTTCCTATATTCTTTAAACTTAACTCTCTTAAATTCTATGTGTGTGTGTGTGTGTATATATATATATATATATATATATATATATATATATATATATATATATATATATATATATATTTGTTCTTAATGGCATATTATTCCACATGCATTATCATTTCCTTATAATGATCGACGCTAGGATAATCGCATAAATCCTATTTTCTAATATTACTTTTAGGAACATTCCTATGGATGACTCGCTTTATCTCTTCCATGATACAAGTCGATGTTTTCTATCTTCACTACGTATACACATGCACACATATCTCGGGGAAATAAAGGAAAATAACAACAACCCATGAGAGACCATAAGGGCGGAATGGGTGCCTAACACATTCCCATTTCGTAACTTAGCCTCCGAACCCCTTTCAAATCATTTTGGTTTCATATGTATCAGTATGTCTTTGGATGCTGTCCTTCGGGATTGCTCCCTTTTCTTTTGTCTGTTTTGAGTAAAATAGACTGAAGACTCTATCTCTCTAAATTTTTCACCTCATTCACCGATGCCGATCGAAGCGCTCCTGAGAGGGACGCGCGAGACCTAGAGGTATCCTCTCCCGCTGCGAGGGCATATATCCGGGGATAGCCACAGTGGCGATTCCACTAGGGATATGATTTTTGAGGGCTAGACTCTATTTACATAGGTATTTTAATTTCTTATATATCCCCCTATTTTCCCCTTTACTATTCATGTGTACCTCATGCTTATGCTTCTATTCACACGCTTGTAGAAAATTCTCCATGTACACTTCACACCACGTGCACCTAGGATCACCTATATCCTCATGTTGCACACATCACCCATACTTGGTATACCATTAGTACTCATACGTTGCTCCTTGTTGGACATGATCAAGAAAGATACTCTCATCATAAGATACTAATAAGAGAATCATGCATGATTCACACGATATGACCAAGGAGCATTGTTAGTGACCAAATTTTGTCCAGTAACTGGAGGGTCACTTCGTAATGGGCGATGGTCCGGCAGGGCACAGTTAGCCTAAGTGATATGACTCTCACCTTCCATTGGCCAAGTACCTTGACCAGGAGGTCAGTTGCTATGAGTTATATTGGTCCCGTGCGTGGTACCAGTGTCACTCACGGGGCCGTTTGGTGGTTGTTTCGGGGTTCACCTCTCAATCGCCATGTTTTTAAGTCTTGGTCAAGATATTTTCAAATTATTACCATATTTTCAAATCAGGAGTTCCATGCCCACGAGTTAAGTTCCTACGAGTGACATTGGTCCCGTGCGATGTGTCGACGCGTCTCATGGAGCCATTGGGGGGTTATTTTGGGATTCGCCCCTCTATAGCCATTTTTTAAGCCTAAGTTAAGATATTTTCAAATTATAATCGTATTCTCAAATTGGGTGTCCCGTGACCATGAGGTCTGTTCTTATGAGTTACAATGGTCTTGTGCGAGGTGTCGGTGCCTCTGACATCCCCATTTGGGGGTTGTTTGAATAATTCCACTCTAGCGCAATGGTTTTAAGCCTAGTTCTAGATATTTTGAAATTATCATCGTATTTTCAAATTCGGAGTCCCGTGGCCACACGGTCAGTTCCTACAAGTTACATTGGTCCTGTATGGGGTGTCGACGCATCTCATTGGGCTGTTTTTTTTTCAGGTTTTCCCCTCTAACACCATGTTTTTAAGCCTAAGTCAATATATTTTAAAGTTATCGTCGTATTCTTGAACCGGGAGTCTCGTGACCATGCGGTTAGTTCTTACGAGTTACATTGGTCCCATTCATAGTGTCAGCGAGTCTCGCGGGATCGTTTGGGAGCTATTTTGGGGTTCGACCCTCTAGCACCATTTTTTAAGCGTAAGTCAAGATATTTTCAAATTATCGTCATATTCTCAAACCGAGAGTCACGTGACCACGAGGTCAGTTCCTATGAGTTACATTAGTCTCGTGCGAGGTGTTAGTGCCACTCACGAAGCCGTTTGGGGGCTATTTATGGATTTTCCCCTCTAATGCCATGTTTTTAAGCCTAAGTCTAGATACTTTCAAATTATAGTCGTATTATCAAACTGAGAGTCTCGTGACCATGAGATCAGTTCCTACGAGTTATATTGGTCTCGAGCGAGGTATCCGTGCCTCTCACGGGGCCGTTTGGGGGTTGTTTTGTTATTCCCCTCTAGCCCAATGTTTTGAATCCCAGATCTAGATTTTCTCATATTATCATCGTATTATCAAATCCAGAGTTCCGTGGGCATGCGGTCAGTTCCTACGAGTTACATTTGTATTCTGCGAGGTGTCGGTGCCTCTCATAGGACCGTTTGGAGGATGTTTTGAGAATTATCCCTCTAGCGAGATCTTTTAAGCCTAAGTCTAGATATTTTCAAATTATTATCGTATTCTAAAATCAGGAGTCCCGTGACCGTGCAATTAGTTTCTATGAGTTACATTGGTCCCGTGCGAGGTGTTGGTACCTCTCACGTCCTCGTTTTGGGTTTATTTTGGGGTTCCACCTCTAGCACCATGTTTTCAAACCTAAGTCTAAATATTTTTAAATCATTGTCATATTCTCAAATCGGGAGTCCCGTGAGCATGCGGTCAGTTCCTAAGAGGTATATTGGTCCCGTGCGAGGTGTCGACGCATCTCACTGTCCCGTTTGGTGGCTGTTTTAAGATTCTCCCCTCTAGTATCATGTTTTTAAGCCTAAGTCTAGATATTTTGAAATTATCATCATATTATCTACCCGGGAGTCCCGTGACCTCAAGATTAGTTCCTACGAGTTATATTGGTCCCGTGTGAGGTGTCGATACGTCTTACGGGCCCGTTTGGGGGCTATTTTCTGGTTCCCCCCCGCCCTTGGCGCCAATGTTTTAAGACTACGTCTAGATATTTTCAAATTATAGTAGTATTCTCATACCAGAAGTCCCGTGACCATGCAGTCAGTTCCTTCGGGTTACACTGGTCCCGTGCGAGGTGTCGGTGCATCCCACGGGGCCTTTTGGAGGTTGTTTCGGAGTTCTCCTTCTAGTGCCATGTTTTTAAGATGAAGTCTAAGTATTTTCAAATTATCATCGTATTCTCAAATCGGGAGTCCCGTGACCTCGAGGTCAGCTCCTACGAGTTATAAGTGACCCATGTGAGGTATCGGCGCGTCTCACGAACTGATTTGGGGGATGTATTGGGGTTCCCCCTCTAGCGTCATGTTTTTAAACCTAAGTCCAGATATTTTTAAATTATAGTCATATTTTTAAACTAAGAGCCCCGTGACCACACGGTCAGTTCCTACGGATTACGTTTGTCCCTTGCGAGGTGTCGACGCGTCTCACGGGGCCATTTGGGGGCTATTTATGGGTTCCCCCCTCTAGCGCCATTTTTTAAAGCTAAGTTTAAATATTTTCAAATTATCGTTGTATTATCAAATTGGCAGCCCCGTGATCATGCTGTCAGTACCAAAAAGTTAAATTGGTCCAGAGTGTGGTGTTAGTGCATCACACGGGCCCGTTTGGGGTTCCCCCCTCTAGCGCCGTGTTTTTAAGATTTAGTCTATATATTTTTGAAATTATTTTCGTATTCTCAAATCGGGAGTCCCGTGACCACGAGGTCAGTTCCTACGAGTTACATTGGTCTCATGCGAGATGTTGGTGTCTCTCACGATGCCGTTTGGGGGGTGTTTTATGATTATCCCCTCTAGCGCCATGTTTTTAAGCCTAAGTCTAGATATTTTCAAATTATAATTGTACTATCAAACCAGGAGTCTCGTGACCATGAGGTCAGTTATTACGAGTTACTTTGGTCCCATGCAACGTTTCGGTACCTCCCACGGGGCCGTTTGGGGTCTGCTTCGATATTTCCCCTCTAGCGCCTTGTTTTTAAGCCTCCCTCTAGATATTTTCAAATTATCATCGTATTATCAAATCTGGAGTCCTGTGGCCATACAGACAGGTCCTATAAGTTACATTGGTCCCGTGCGAGGTGTCAGGGCATCTCACGGGGCCGTTTGGGGGTTGTTTCAAGGTTCCCCTTCTAGAGCCATATTTTTAAGCCTAAGTCCAAATATTTCAAATTATCATTGTAATATCAACTCGGGAGTCCCGTGATCTCGAGGTTAGTTCCTACAAGTTACATTGGTTCTGTGCGAGGTGTTGGCACATCTCACGGGGCCGTTTACGGGGACGTTTCGGGGTTGTTTCGAGGTCCCCCCTCCAGCGCCATGTTTTTAAGGGAAATTCTAGATATTTTCAAATTATCATCATATTCTAAATTCGGGAGTTCTGTGACCTCGAGCTCAGTTCCAATGAGTTACATTGGTCCTGTTCGAGGAGTCGGTGCATCTTACTGGGTCGTTTGGGGGCTGTTTCGGGGTTCCTCCTCTAGTGCCATGTTTTTATGCCTAAGTCTAGATATTATCAAATTATCATCGTATTCTCAAACTCGGAGTCCCGTGACCACAATGACAGTTCCTACGGGTTACATTGGTCCCGTGCGAGGTGTCGGTGCCTCTCGCGGGTCCGTTTGGGGGTTATTTCGGGATTTCCCCCTCTAGCGCGATGTTTTTAGCCTAAGTCTAGATATTTTCAAATTATCATCCTATTCTCAAACTGAGCTCCCCGTCACCACATGGTCAGTTCCTACGAGTTACATTGGTCCCGTGCGAGGTGTCGGCGCATCTCACGGGTCCATTTGGGGTTACCCCTCTAGATCCATTTTTTAAGACTTAGTCGATAAATTTTCAAATTATCTCCATGTTCTCAAATGTGGAGTCCCCTGATCACATGGTCAGTTCCTACAAGTTACATTGGTCCCGTGCAAGGTGTTGGCGCCTCTCATGGGGCCGTTTGGGGGCTGTTTCGAGGTTCACCCCCTACCGCCTTATTTTCAAGTCTTAGTCTAGATATTTTAAAATTATCGCCTTATTCCTAAATCGAAAGTCCCATGACCATGGGTTCAGTTCCTACGAGTGACATTGGTCCCATGCGAGGTGTCGGCGCATCTCACGGGGATGTTTGGGGCTGTTTCGGGGTTCCCCCCTCTAGCCCCATTTTTTAAGCCTAAGTCTATATATTTTCAAATTATCACTGTATTCTCAACCCGGGGGTTCCATGACCACGAGTTCAGTTCCTACAAGTTACATTGGTCCTGTACGAGGTGTTAGTGCCTTTTACGGAGCCGTTTGGGGGCTCTTTCGAGTTTCACTCCTCTTATGCCATGCTTTTAATCCTTAGTCTATATATTTTCATATTATCATCGTATTCTCAACCTGGGTGTTCCGTGACCTTGAGGTCAGTTCCTACGAGTTACATTGGTCCCGTACGAGGTGTCATCCCATCACACGAGGCCATTTTGGGGTTATTTCGGGGTTCCTCACTCTAGCTCCATGTTTTTGAGCCGAAGTCTCTATATTTTCAAATTATCACCGTATTCTCAAATCGGGAGTCCTGTGACCTCGAGGTCAGTTCCTACGAGTTACATTGGTCCCCTGCGAGGTGTCTACACTGTAAGGACATAATTTTTTTAATTTCTAGGGTAGAATCTAGGAAATTTTTATTTTCCCTAGATCACAGTTTGTATGTCTGATACCACTACATTAGACACATCATCATGATCATCCATGACGACCTTTATCTGAATCCATGCATCCATCATCTTCACACGTGCATCATTCTATATGCCACGTGCTAGTCAACTGTTTCCCACTACTCCACGATGCATTATTGGTAAAATGATTTAATGGAGTTGTTTATATTTGCATAAATATTTCAGAAATTTTTTATAAAATGTTTTTTTGAAGTCTGATTTATTTTTATTAAAAGCATAATTTTTTCTAAGTTTAGAAGCGGAGTGCCTCGATCGTCGAGCTCGTTCAAATGAGATTGCACTGTCGTTCGAGCGAGATAAGTATTTCGTATGATGTCATTCGAATGACACGTGTTCTTCATTCGAGCAAAGATGCCTATCTCGTTTGAGTGACATCGCCGCCTCGATTTTTGTTTAAATATCTGGGTGCCTTCTTCATATTTTCCCAAGTCTTTTACGCACCAGTTTTTGCATTTTTCACAGCCCCGAAAATAGACTACACTTTTTAAGGTTTTACACCTTGTTTATTCACATAAACACTCCCATCTATGTATGTGAATTGTTAAACTTTCATGAGGATTGTTTTTACTCATCTGGAGTAATTTATGGAGAAGTCATTCTCTTTTTCATTGCTGCCGACCTAGAGTTCTTATGTTAGATTCCAGCCGAGACATCGAAACCGACGCCTGAGGGTATTTCGTATGTCGCTCTTATTTTCATTGTAATCCATGTAACCGTTTTTACAAATTATAGTGAAAATATAAAAAAAGGTTTTGCCCCTTTGGGGGATTTTTCCTCAATTATGTGTTTAGTTTGTGATTGACTGTTCTTGCATGTTCATATTGATTTCAATCACACCTAGATGCATGATTTTAGGATTTAATTGAAAAACTGAGATTTAATTAAATAATTTTTGTATTTGAACGCACGGGCACTCTTCAAATTGGTATCAGAACCAATTACACAATTATACCGTGTAATCTTTCGCAAAATTTTTCTAGATATCAATTTTCTGAAAAAATTGATTTTTGAAAAAGGGCGTGTTCAATGGAGAACTTATATAATAAAATACAAGTTTTTGACATGACAAACTATGCTTACTGGAAAGCCCGCATGAATTCTTCTTTAAAAGCCATTGATGAACATGTTTGGATTTTGGTTGAAAGAGGGTAGACACCTCCCTCCATCACTGTTGATAACGTGACTAATTTAAAATCTGCCACTGCATGGACTGAAGAAGATTTTAAATGGTCATCTTTTAATTCTAAGGGTTTAAGTGTTATTTCTTTATCCTTCACACCTGAGAGTTCTGACGCATAATGACGTACACCATGTCAAAAAAGGCATGGGATGTTTTACAACTTACCCATGAAGGAACTAATGCTATGAAAGAGTCTAAACTGTAAAATTTAATAACTCAATTTGAAAAAATCACCATGCTTGAGACTGAATGTTTTGATAAATTTTATTCTAGGTTATCTGATATTGTAAACACTAGCTTTAATCTTGGTGAACATATTCCTAATTCTAGAGTTGTTAAAAAGATTCTAACATCACGGCCTAAGCATTTTATCCCTAAAGTCACTGTGCTAAATTCTATGGGTAATTTAAACACTCTTAAATTAGAGGAACTTGTCGGAGAATTACAAACGTATGAAATTGATATGCTTCCTAATTCTGTCAAGCCTAAAGATAAGGGAATTGCACTTAATGCCCAGGATATAAAGAGTGACGGGTCGGCAAGAAAGAAAGTTGAGTCATCTATGAAAAGAGGGATAGAAACGTCAGATTCGGAGTGTGACTTTGATTTAGATGATTTAGCCATGTTTGCTAAAAATTTCAAGAAAATTCTCAAATTCAAGAAAAATGGAAATTTCAAAGATAAAAAGAATTTTGAGAAAAATAAGAAAAATGAAAAAGATTTTAAAGACCCTCTTAAGAAAGACAGTGAGAGATGTTATGAGTGTGACGATAAGGGTAATAGACTTGCCAAAGAAAAAGGCAAAGTTTTCCTTAATGCTACCCTTAGTGACGACAGTGATGTCCTGTCGGGGGACTCTGGAGACGAGTCACCGTATGAATGTAAATTCACCACATTCATGGCTAGTCATGTGAGTACTTCTAGTGCTCCTCACGACGATGAGGATGCTGCTTCACGGGGACACCTCGAAAGTGAGAACGATGTGAGTGAGGGGTAGGATGATGCAAGTGAGAGCGAGAGTAACCTTCAACGCGCCTACGCTGAGTTATATAATGAGTCTTTTAAAACATAAAAGTGTATCAAAGCATTAGTTCTAAGGATCACCGCTTTAGAGGAAGATTTAGAAGAAGCGAGAGAGAGAGAGAGAGAGTCCTCCACTTTCACTACCTTGAGAGAGAGAGAGAGAGTTTGCCTTTGTTGAGAAAGGAAGTTTGTTGAGAGAGTGAGAGAGAGAGAGAGACTATTTGGAAAAAGAGAGAGTGGTTTTGAGAAAGAGAAAGGGGACTTGACTAAACAAGTGGATAGTCTAACGAGTGAGCTCCATTCCTCCCTGGAGACTTGAAAGAAACTTGAAGCCCTTATTGCCTAGCTTACTCATGATCTTGAGAGAGCACGGGAAGTCAAGGTTCAAATTGAATACAGATCTGGAAAGATAGGAAAGATGATCCTCGACCCCGCTTTAGGTTTTGGTGATAGGCAGGGAATAGGTTATGATGGTGCTTCCATGTCCCAAATTGCACATGAGTTTACTACGACTCCATATGGCCATCATTAAAAACCATAAAGAAGAGTTCGACCTAGAAAAGCAAACCCAGGTCCGCCTAATCCTGTGTTCTTTTGTACGTACTACAAAATAAATGGCCACCTCAGGGAGTTTTGCTGTAGTTTGGGTCGGACACGACGTACTACTGCTCCACCACATCATACTAATGATTTTGCTAGTCTGAGAGAGTGTGTTGAATTTTTAGATGCCACATCAGAGAGTTTGATGGAGGAATTCCGACGGAAGTCTTTGCCGTCAGTGAATGCTTCTTGCATCCTAGCTAAAACAAACAACAAAAAGGGTAAACGAAAGGTTACCACTTTTTGTGTACCTAAGAAAGATGAAAAGGCCCTTGTTGTTCATGTCGCTCTCAAAGCACATAATACCTCACAGTGGTATTTTGATAGTGGGTGGTCCAGATATATGACAGGTGATGTCTCATTTTTTACCTAGCTAGAGGAGTATAAGGAAGGAATAGTCACCTTTGGAGACGGGAGCAAGTCTAGCATCGTAGGATGAGGTATAGTAGAGTTACCATGATTTCCTAAGCTAGAGAATGTTTTGTACGTCAAAGGTTTGAAAGCAAACCTTCTCAGCATTAGTCAGTTGTACGACGCTAATTTTGTCATAAAGTTTGACCGGGACACGTGTAATGTTTATAATCAAGCCAGTAAACTTTTAGTGCAAGGGGTGAGGATAGAGAATAATTGCTATGGGACTGTTCCCACATCCTCACTTGTCTGCAACTGCAGCACGATCACTCCTATCGATCTGTGGCACCAACATCTAGGTCATGTGAACGCTAGAGATTTGACACGCTTAGCTAAAAAGGACCTAGAACGTGGCTTAACATCACTTAGAATGCCAACTTCCATGATTTGTGGACCTTGTAAGTTAGGAAACCAAATTTGGAGACCCCATAGGAAGTTACATTCCATTAGAGTTGATTTATATGGATATTATGGGTCCTACTCGTACTGAGAGTCTGGGTGGTAAGAGGTATGTCCTCGTGATGGTGGATGATTTCTCCAGATATTCGATTGTAGGTTTTTTGAGAGAGAAATTCAATGCAGTAGAGTTTTTAATGACCAAGTGTCGTGTCCTGTAAAATCAACACGGAGTCAGTATTAACAGGATACGTAGTGACAACAGAACAAAATTTAAGGAAGCATAAGTAGATCTTTACTGTGACTGCCTTGGAATCAAATATGAGTTTTCTGCTGTGAAGACTCCTCAGCAAAATGGGATTGTTGAAAGAAAGAACAAGATGATTCAGGAAATGTCTAGATCTATGCTTCTAGGTCGTAAGGTTCCTAGGAGATTTTGGGCAAAGGTAGTGTCTACTGCATGCCACATGGTGAATATGGTTTACCTGCATCCACACACACTTAAGATGCCATATGAATTATGGACTGGCAAGAAACCTAACCTTGCATATTTTCGTGTCTTTGGGAGTAAATACTACATCCTACGAGATAAAGAGAAATTTGGAAAGTTTGACTCCCAGAGAGACGAGGGAATATTGATAGGATATTCATTAAATAGTAGAGCGTACCGAGTTTTTAACCTGAAGAGCTCTAAGGTTATGGAGTCAATAAAAGTCACCATGAAAGATGACAAACCTTTGACATTTATTGATCCTAGCCTTTAGTGTGAGGATGAGAACTTTTCTGGAAGAGATTTACTTGTCCCTCACCCATACCCTGTGAACCCTACTCCCGTGTTAGGGTATGCACCTGCTTGGGTTCGCAAGAGCCATGATCCCTCTTCCATTATTGGCGATCCCACTTTAGGGGTCAAGACTCGTGCTCCGCTAGAGAACGTTGTTAGTCAATTTTGCTACACGTACACAGTCGAGCCCAAGAATTATAAAGAAGCACTCAAAGATGAACATTGGATATCTTCCATGCAGGATGAGTTGCTTCAGTTTGAAAAGAAAATTTTTTGGGAACTTGTTTCCCGACCTAGTGAGACTAATGTGATAGTTACCAGGTGGATTTTCAAGAATAAAATGGATGAAAATGGTACCATAATCAGAAATAAGGCTAGGTTGGTCTCTCAAGGATACACACATATAGAGGGTGTAGACTTTGGGGAGACATTTGCTCCTATTGCGAGGCTTAAGTCCGTCCGCTTACTACTCGCCATCGCATGTCATCAGCGCTTTAAGTTATATTAGATGGATGTCAAGAGTGCCTTTCTAAATGACATTCTATAGGAGGAGGTTTACGTGGAATAACCACAAGGGTTTGAAGACCCTAAGCACCTGGAGCATGTCTACTAACTAAGGAAAGCCTTGTATGATTTGAAGCAAGCACCCTATGCTTGGTACGAGAGGTTTACTTCATATCTCTTATCCCGTGGCTTCAAGAGAGGGGGAGTTGATATGACGTTGTTCATCAGGAGAGATGACGGTGCTATTTTGGTTACCCATGTCTATGTGGACGACATAGTCTTTGGATCTACATGCTCCCATCATGCTCACCACTTTGAGGAGGAGATAAAAAGTGAGTTTAAGATGAGCATGGTAGGTGAGCTTAGTTTCTTCCTTGGTCTCCGGGTTCATCAGCTAGAGGATCGGATGTTCATCTCCCAATCCAAGTATTCAAGAGACCTAGTGAAGAAATTTGGTTTAGACTCTACTAAGCATGCACGTACACCTATGAGTACTTCTATCAAGCTTAGTAAGGACACTTCAGGCAAGGACGTAAAGAAAACCTTGTATCGGAGTATGATATGTAGTCTTATCTAATTGATTGTCACTCATCCTGTTGTAGCCTTTTGTGCTAGAGTCTGTGCGTGATATCAGGCATCCCCAAAAGAGTCACACTTACTCTCTCTAAAATGTATTATAAAATATATGAGTGGTACTCTCTCATATGGTATTTGGTATTCCTTTTATATCGATGACCGTTTGTTCGCCTATTCGGATGCCGATTGGGCCAGGGATATAGATAGTTGTAGGAGAACTTCTGGTGGGTGTTTTTATATTGGTTCTGCTCTTGTCTCATGTTTAAGTAAGAAGAAAAACTCCATCTCTTTGTCCACTATGGAGGCTCAGTACATCGCCACCGGGAGTTATTACATACAACTCCTTTGGATGAAGCAAATGTTGGAGGATTATTGGATTTCAAAGGACACCATGGCTATATCCTGTGATAACACGAGCGCGATACGCCTATCTCGCAATCCAGTCCAACATTTGTGCACAAAGTACATCAGGATACGCGATCACTTTATACGATAGTTAGTTGAGGAGAAACTCGTATCCTTGAGCTTCGTACCCACCGACCGTCAGTTGGCTAATATTTTCACGAAGCCTTTAGATGCCCTTAGATTTGAGAGTCTTAGGAAGTCTTTGGGAATTTTCACAGTCGACTGAGGGGTTAGTCCATGTATAAGATAGGATGCATTGTCATGTTCATATCATATGATTCATGTTGCTAGTTTGTATCATGTGCATTATTATTTTTACTTTTTTATAATTTTTGAAAAATCCAAAAAGATTTTCGTTTTATAAAAATTTTAGAAAAGCACAAAAAGATTTTTGTATTGTTGTTTACACCTTTTATGGATGAGCATTTAAGATAGCCGAGTCACAAATTTCATTCCATTTATCCATGTGACTGTTTGATAGTGATTTGAGACGCTACATCATTGCATCTATGTGCTTTACATTGTTTGGAGTTTCTAGAAATGTGATTAGTAATATCTTTCTACATGTTTGGCTCCTTATCTCCTTTATTGCACACATGCACGGTTTTATTTGATTATTGTACTTCTCTATCACATATTGGCTTGAGTGTTTCCATCTCAATTCTTTCTATACAATGAACCATATGCGATAAAACTTGACAAGATTGAAATTCATGTAAAAAACCGCTTGGTGAGATTGTGTTTTTTTTTTTAAATGATGAAGGGCTACGAAAGATAATTATCTATCCTTTGTGATTAAGCCACCGTTAATCGGACCTAAAAAATTGAGGAATTTTATTATCCGAGGTCCAAGAGGTTAAAAGTGCCAGAACAAATTTAAAGGCAATAAAAAGAAATTCATGCCAAATATGGGCCATTTAGGTTTCACCATCAATTCTCCAAAGTTTGAGAATTTAGATCACCTCTATTCAAAATATAAATCTGAGGGAGTTTGGTTGGAGAATTTAAACGGGGTTGCACTTCCTTGAAAGTCCTAAAAAAACATTAAATCATTTTGGTCGTTATTGGTGTGGAAATCACTTTGAGCTTTGATTTGTTGATTTGAGTGAGTCAGTGTCTCATATTTACATCTTTTTACACCTAAGGAAGATGTTGAGTTTATTAGTTAGGAGTATCTGATATTCATCGTGCACATATGTTGTGTTTGTATGCATTGATTTTCCTATCGAATTTGATCACACCCCTACATTTACGCTATCATCGACTTGGTTGTTTTTGTGTTTGCTCATGGTGTGATTCTTTGTTGTGTATTTTATGTGAAAATTTTTGAGAAATTCAAAAATAGAAAGTTATTTACCGTGTGACATTTTCCACATTTATGATTTATCAATAATTTGCTTAAGCTTAATTGGTATTTGATTTTAGCATATCATTATATTTCAAATTGTTTCTTGTCACTGGTATCTGCTTTATCTCATGTGTGTAGGTACAAAGTTGATTTATTCGATTGCACACCCTGATGAGAAAAGCTTTGGATGTTTTTAAAGAGCTAAAAATTTGAAGATGTTGAAGTTTGATTGAAGACATGTCATTTAGTATTCTCAGCTTGGGGTTTAATGGGGATATTATATGTATGTCATTTGTTTTATAGAGATTGCATAATTCAAATTTTTTATGTATGTACCGGCATAGACATAAGGGGAGATTTGTAATGACATAATTTTATAAATGTCCGGGGTAGAATCTAGGAATTTTCTGTTTTCCCTATATCACAGTTTGTATGTCTGATAGCGCTACATTCGGCACGTCATCACGATCATCCATGATAGCCTTTATCTGAATCCATGCATCCATCCTCTTCACACATGCAGCATGCTACATGCGACGTGCTGCTTAACTATTTCCCACTACTCCACAATGAATTATTGGTAAAATGATTTAATGGAGTTGTTTAAATTTGCATAAATATTTGGGAAATTTTTTAGAAAATGTTTTTTCTATGTCTAATTTATTTTTATTAAAAGAAGAATTTTTTCTAAGTTTAGAAGCGGAGTGCCTCGGTCGACGAGCTCGTTTAAACGAGATTTCACTGTCGTTCAAGCGAGATAAGCATCTCGCGCTATGTCGTTCGAACGACACGTTTCCTTCGTTCGAGTGAGATGCCTATCTCGTTCGAGCGACATCGCCGCCTCGATTTTTGTATAAATATTTGGGTGCCTTTTACTTGTTTTCCCAAGTCTTTTACGCACCAGTTTCTGTGTTTTTCACAACCCAGAAAATATACTTCAATTTTTAAGGTTTTACACCTTGTTTATTCACATAAACACTCCCATCTATGTATGTGAATTGTTAAACCTTCATGAGGATCGTTTTTACTCATCTGGAGTAATTTGTGGAGAAGTCGTTCTCTTCTTCATTGCTGCCCACGTGGAGTTCTTGTGGGAGATTCCAGCCGAGACATCGAAATGGACGCCTGAGGGTATTTCGTATGTCTGTCTTATTTTCATTGTAATCTGTGTAACCATTTTTACAAATTATAGTGAAAATAAAAAAAGGTTTTGCCCCTTTGGGGGATATTTCCTCATTTGTGTGTTTCGTTTGTGATTGACTATTCTTGCATGTTCATATTGATTTCAATCACATCTAGATGCATGACTTTAGGATTTAATTAAAAAATTGAGATTTAATTAAATAATTTATGTATTTGAACGCACGCGCACTCCTCAGGCGCGTCTCATGGGGCCATTTAAAGGATGTTTCGAGGTTCCCCCTCCAGTGCCATGTTTTTAATCATTAGTTTTGATCTTTTTAAATTATTGTCGTATTCTCAAATTGACCACAAGGTCAATTCCTACGAGTTACATCGGTCTCGTGCGAGGTGCCATTGCCTCCCACGTGCCGTTTGGGGGCTATTTCACGATTTCCCCTCTAGCACCATGTTTTTAAGCCTAAGTCTAGATATTTTCGAATTATCATTGTATTCTCAAACCAGGAGCTCTATGACCACGCGGTTAGTTCCTATGAGTTACAATGGTCCCTTGCGAGGTGTCGGTGCGTCTCACGGGGCCGCTAGGGGCTGTTTCGGGGTGCCTCCTCTAGCACCATTTTTTAAGCCTAAGTCCATAAATTTTCAAATTATCAACGTATTCTCAAACTGGGAGTCCCCTGACCACGATTTTAGTTCCTACGAGTGACATTGGTCCTGTGCGAGGTGTCGGGGTGTCTCATGGGGCCGTTTCAGGACTATTTCGAGGTTCCCCCTCTAGCGCCATTTTTAAGCCTTAGTCTAGATATCTTCAAATTATCATCATATTCTCAAATCGGGAGTCCCATGACCACGAGTTCAGTTCCTATGAGTTACATTAGTCCCGTGAGAGGTGTCGGTGCGTCTCATTGGTCCGCTTGGGGGCTATTTTGGGGTTCCCCCTCCAGATTCATTTTTTAAGCCTTAGTTAATAAATTTTCAAAGTATCTTCGTGTTCTCAAATAGGGAGTCCCGTGACCACGCGTTCAGTTCCTACGAATTAAACTGGCCCCATGTGAGGTGTCGGCACCTCTCACGGGGCCGTTTGGGGGTTGTTTCGGGGTTCACCCCTTTAGCATCATGTTTTCAAGTCTTATACTAGGTATTTTCAAATTATCACCGTATTATCAAACTGGGAGTCCCATGACCACGAGTTCAGTTCCTACAAGGGACATAAGTCCCGCGCGAAGTGTCAGCGCCTCTCACGGGGTTGGTGGGGGGTTGTTTCGGGGTTTCCCCCTCTAGCGCCATTTTTTAAGCCTTAGTCTAGATATTTTCTAATTATCACTATATCTTCAAACTGGGAGTCCCATGACTACGAGTTCAGTTCCTACAAGTTACATTTGTCCCGTACGAGGTGTTAGTGCATCGTACGGGGCCGTTTGGCGGCTATTTCGGGGTTCCTAGTCTAGCGCGATTTTTTAAACCTAAGTCTAGATATTTTAAAATTAATATCGTATTATCAAATAGGGAGTCTCGTGGCCACGCGATAAGTTCCTACGAATTACATTGGTCCCGTGCGAGGTGTTCGTGTCTCTCACGGGGCTGTTTCGGGGTTCACATCGCTAGCGCCATTTTTTAAGACTAAGTTTATATATTTTTGTATTATCGTCGTATTCTCAACCTGGGAGTCTCGTGACCTCTTGGTCAGTTCCTACGAGTTACATTGGTCCCGTACGGTATCGGCACATCTCACGGGGCTGTTTGGGGGTTATTCCGGGGTTCCCCGCTCTAGCTCCATGTTTTTAATCCTAAGTCTATATATTTTCAAATTATCGTTGTATTATCAACTCGGGAGTCCCGTGACCTCGAGGTCAGTTCCTACGAGTTACATTTGTCCCGTGCGAGGTGTCGATGCATCTCACGGGCCCATTTGGGGGTTGTTTTGAGGTTCCCCCCTCTAGCGCCATGTTTTTATGCCTAAGCCTAGATATTATCAAATCATCACTGTATTCTCAAATCGGGAGCCTCGTGACCATGCGATCAGTTCCTATGAGTTACATTGGTCCCTTGAGAGGTGTCGGTGCATCTCACGGGGCTGTTTGGGGGATGTTTCTGGGTTTTCCCCTCTAGCACCATTTTTTAAGCTTAAGTCCATAAATTTTCAAATTATCTGCGTATTCTTGAAACTGGAAGTGCCGTGAGCACGCGGTAAGTTCCTACGAGTGACATTGGTCCAGTGCGAGGTGTCGCATCTCATGGGGCCGTTTGGGTGTTATTTCGGGGTTTCCTCCTCTAGCGCCATTTTTTAAGCCTTAGTCTAGATAATTTCAAAATATCATTGTATTATCAAACGGGGAGCCCATGACCATGAGTTCAGTTCATATGAGTTACATTGGTCCCTTGCGAGGTGTCGGTACGTCTCACAGGGCCGTTTGGGGGTTGTTTTAGGATTCCCCCCTCTAGCACCATTTTTTAAGCCTAAGTCTAGATATTTTCAAATTATCTCCATATTCTCAAATCGGGACTCCTATGACCAGGCGGTGAGTACCTAAAAGTTACATTGGTCACGTATGAGGTGTTAGTGCATCTCACGGGATTGTTTGGGGGCTGTTTCGGGGTTCCCTCCTCTAGCGCCATTTTTTAAACCTAAGTCTAGGTATTTTTAAATTATCATCATATTCTCAAACTGGGAGTACCGTGACCATGAGGTCTGTTCCTACGAGTTAAACTAGTCCCGTGTGAGGTATCGGTGCCTCTCACGAGGCCGTTTGGGGGCTGTTTGGGGATTTCCGCCTCTAGCGACATCTTTTTAAGACTAAGTCAAGATATTTTAAATTTATTGTCGTATTATCAAACTGGGAGTCCCGTGGGCACGCGATAAGTTCCTACGAGTTACATTGGTCCCATACAAGGTGTTGCCATATCTGACGAGGCCGTTTTTGGGTTATTTTGGGGTTCCTCGCTCTAGCTCCATGTTTATAAGGAGAAGTCTATATATTTTCAAATTATCGCCATATTCTTAACTCAGGGGTCCCGCGACCTCGAGGTCAGTTCCTACGAGTTACATTTGTCCCGTGCGAGGTGTCGGCGCGTCTCATGGGGCCATTTGGTGGCTATTTCAAGGTTCCCCCTCTACCACCATGTTTCAAAGCCTTAGATTATATATTTTTAAATTATCATCGTATTCTCATATCACGAGTCTCGTGACCACAAGGTGGATTACTACGAGTTACATCAGTCCCGTACGAGGTGTCGGTGACTCTCATGTGCCGTTTGGGGGCTATTTCGGCAGTTCCCCCTCTAACGCCATGTTTTTAAGCCTAAGTATAAAAAATTTACAATTATCGTTGTATTCCAAATTGGGTGCCCCGTGACCATGTGGTCAATTCCTATAAGTTACATTGGTCCCTTGCGAAGTGTCGGCGCGTTTCACAGGGCCGTTTGAGGGCTGTTTTGGGGTTCCCCCTCTAGCGCCATTTTTTAAGTCTAAGTCCATAAATTTTCAAATTATCTCCGTATTCATAAAACTTGCAGTCCCGTGACCACACGGTCAGTTATTACGAGTGACTTTGATCCCGTGCGAGGTGTCAGCGCATATTATGGGGTCGTTTGGGGGCTATTTCGGAGTTCCCCCCTCTAGCGCGATTTTTTAAGTCATAGTCTAGATATTTTCAAATTATCACCGTATACTCAAATCGGGAGTGTTATGACCTCGAGTTTAGATCCCATGAGTTACATTGATCCCGTGCGAGGTGTCGGTGAGTCTCATGGGGCCATTTGGGGGTCGTTTTGGGATTCCCCACTCTAGCGCCATTTTTAAGCGTAATTCTATATATTTTCAAATTATCATCGTATTTTCAAACCGAGAATCCTGTGACCATGCGGTCAGTAACTATGAGTTACATTGGTCCCGTTCGACGTCTCGGGGCATCTCACGGGGGCGTTTGGGGATTATTTCGAGGTTACCCTTCTAGCGCGATGTTTTTAAGAGTAAGTCCATATATTTTCAAATAATCACCATATTTTTAACTCGGGAGTCCCGTGACCTCAAGGTCAAATCCTACGGGTTACATTGGTCCTTTTCGAGACGTTAGCACGTCTCATGAAGCCGTTTGGGGGCTATTTCAGGATTTCCCCCTCTAGCGCCATGTTTTAAGCCTAAGTCTAGATATTTTCAAATTATCATCGTATTATCAAACTGGGAGTCCCGTGGCCTCACGGCTAGTTCCTACGAGTTTCATTGGTCCTGTTCGAGGTGTCGGTGCCTCTCACGGGGCCTTTTGGGGGCTGTTTCGAGGTTCACCCCTTTAGCGCCATTTTTTTGGCCTAAGTGTATATTTTTTTAAATTATCCCCTTATTCTCAAATCGGGAGTCTCGTGACCCTGCAATGTGTTCCTACGAGTTATATTGGTCCCGTATGAGGTGTCGGCGCATCTTACGGGGCCGTTTGAGGGTTGTTTAGGGGTTCCCCCTCTAGCACCATGTGTCTAAGAATAAGTCTATATAATTTTAAATTATCGCTGTATTCTGAACCCGAAGTCACGTGACATCAAGGTCAGTTCCTACGAGTTACATTGGTCCCAAACGAGGTGTCAGCACGTTTCACGGGGCCGTTTGGGGGTTGTTTTGGGTTCCTCGCTCGAGCGCCATGTTTTTAAAGCTGAGTCTAAATATTTTCAAATTATCATCGTATACTCAAATCGGGACTCTCGTGACCTCCAGGTTAGTTCGAAGGAGTTACATTGGTCCCGTGCGAGGTGTCGGCACGTCTCACGGGGATATTTGGGGGCTTTTTCGGGGTTCCCCCTCTAGTGCCATTATTTAAGCCTAAGTCAATAAATTTTCAAATTATCTCCGTATTCTCAAACTGGGAGTCCCGTGACTACGCAGTCAGTTCCTATGAGTTACATTGGTCCAGTACGAGGTGTCGGCAGCTCTCACAGGGCCGTTTGGGAGCTATTTTGTTGTTCACCCCTCCAGGGGCCATGTTTTTAAGTCTTAGTTTAGATATTTTCAAATTATCGTCATATTTTCAAATCGAGAGTCCCGTCACCATGAGTTCAGTTTCTACGAGTGAAATTGATCCCGTGCTAGGTGTCTGTGCATCTCATGGGTCCGTTTGGGGGATGTTTCGGGGTTCCCCCCTAGCGCCATTTTTTAAGCCTTAGTCTAGATATTTTCAAATTATCACGATATTCTCAAATCGAGAGTCCCATGGCCACGATTTCAGTTCCTATACATTATATTGGTCCCATGCAAGGTGTCGGAGCGTCTCACGGGGCCGTTTGGGGGTTGTTTTAGGATTCTCCCCACTAGCACCATTTTTTAAGCCTAAGTCTAGATATTTTCAAATTATCATCGTATTCCCAAATCGGGAGTCCCGTGTCCACACGATCGGTATCTAAAAGTGAAATTGGTCCCGTGCGAGGTGTTTGCGCGTTTCATGGGGCCGTTTGGGGGCTGCTTCGGGGTTCCCCCGCTAGTGCCATGTTTTTAAGCTTTAGTCTAGTTATTTTAAAATTATCACCATATTCTTAAATTAGGAGTCTCGTGACCACGAGGCCAGTTCCTATGAGTGACATTGGTCTCATACGAGGTGTAGGCGCATCTTACGGGGCCGTTTGGGGGATGTTTCGAGGTTCATCCCTCTAGATCCATTTTTAATCGAAAGTCTATATATTTTCAAATTATCATTGTATTCTCAAACCGGGAGTACCATGACCACGAGGTCAGTTCATACGAGTTACAATGGTCCCGTGCGAGGTGTTAGTGCCTCTCACGATGCCGTTTGTGGGCTGTTTCGGGATTTCCCCTCTAGCGCCATGTTTTACAGCCAAAGTCTAGATATTTTCAAATTATCATTGTATTACCAAACTGGGAATCTCGTGACGGCATGATCAGTTCCTAGGAGTTACATTAGTCCCGTTCGAGCTTTTAATGCCTCTCACCAGACCGTTTGGGGGCTGTTTCGAGATTTCCCTCTCTAGTGCCATATCTTTAAATCTAAGTCCAGATATTTGGAAATTATCATCGTATTATCAAATCGGGAGTCTCGTGGCCACACGGTCAGTTATTATGAGTGACATTGGTCCCGTGCGAGGTGCCTATGCCTCTCACGGGGCCATTTGGGGGTTGTTTCTTGGTTTACCCCTCTAGCGCCATTTTTTAATCCTAAGTCTAAATATTTTTAAATTATCATCGTATTCTCAAAACGGGAGTTTCGTGACCGTCTTGTCAATTCCTACGAGTTACATTGGTCCCGTGCGAGGTGTTGGCACATCTCATTGGGACATTTGAGGGTTGTTTCAGGGTTTCCCCTCTAGCGCCATGTTTTAAACCTAAGTCTGGATATTTTCTAATTATCATTGTATTGTCAACCCTTGAGTCCTGTGAACTCGAGGTCAGTTCCTACGAGTTACATTGGTCTCGTGCGAGATGTCGGTGCATCTCATGGGGCCGTTTGGGGGTTATTTCTGGGTTCCCACCTCAAGTGCCATGTTTTTAAGCCTAAGTCTATATATTTTCAAATTATCATTGTATTGTAAAACCAAGAGTCCCGTGACCTCGAGGTCATTTCCTCAGAGTTATAATGGTCCCGTGTAAAGTGTCGGCGCATCTCATGGGCCCGTTTGGGGGAAATTTTGGGGTTCCCCATCTAGCCCCATGTTTTTAAGCATAAGTATAGATTTTTTCAAATTACTGTCGTACTTTATATACGAGATTCCCCTAACCAAAAGGTTAGTTCCTACGAGTTACATTGGTCCTGTGCTAGGTGTCGGTGCCTCTCACGGCGTTGTCTGGGGGTTGTTTTAGAGATTTTCCCCTCTAGCACCATGTTTTTTAAGACTAAGTCTAAATATTTTTAAATTATCATCGTATTATCCAATCGGTAGTCCCGTGGTTTTGCGGTCAATTCCTGCGAGTTACATTGGTCCCGTACAAGGTGTTGGTGCCCCTCACGAGTCCGTTTGGGGACTGTTTCGAGGTTCCACCCTCTAGCGCCATTTTTTAAGCCTAAGTCTAGATATTTTCAAATTATCGTCGTATTCTCAAACCGAGAGTCTCATGATCACGCGGTCAGTTCCTACAAGTTACATTGGTCCCGTGGGACATGTCGATGAATCTTACGGGGCCGTTTCGGGGTTGTTTCGGGGTTCCCCCTCTAGTGCCATGTTTTTAAGCCTAAGTCGTATTTAAAATTATATCCGTATTCTCAAATCGAGAGTGCCGTGACCTCGAGGTCAGTTCCTATGAGCTACATTGATCCCGCGTGAGGTGTCGTCACGTCCCTCGGGCTCGTTGGGGGCTGCCTCGGGGTTCCCCCTCTAGCGCCATATTTTTAAGCTTTAGTCTAGATATTATCAAATTATCGCCATATTGTTAAATCGGGAGTCCCGTGACCACGAGGTCTGTTCCTACTAGTGACATTGGTCCCGTGCGAGGTGTAGGTACGTCTCACGGGGTCGTTTGGGGGATTTTTCGGGGTTCGTTCCTCTAGATCTATTTTTAATCCTAAGTCTATATATTTTTAAATTATTGTCGTATTCTTAAACCGGGAGTCTTGTGACCACGAGGTCAGTTATTACGAGTTACATTGGTCCCGTGCGAGGTGTCAGTGCCTCTCACGACGCCGTTTGGGGGTTTTTCGGGATTTCCCCCTCCAATGCCATGTTTTAAGGCCCAAATCTTGATATTTTCAAATTATCATCATATTATCAAACCGGGACTCTCGTGACCGCAAGATCAGTTCCTACGAGTTACATTAGTCCCGTACGAGGTTTCGATGCCTCTCACGAGGCCGTTTGGGGGCTATTTCGGGATTTCCCCCTTTAGCGCCATATTTTTAAATCTAAGTCCAGATATTTTGAAATTATCATCGTATTATCGAATCGAGAGTCTCGTGGCCACACCGTCAGTTCCTATGAGTTACATTGGTCCCGTGCGAGGTGTCGGTGCCTCTCACGAGGCCATTTGGGGGTTGTTTCTTGGTTCACCCCTCTAGCACCATTTTTTATTCCTAAGTCTAGATATTTTCAAATTATCATCGTATTCTTAAAACGGGAGTTAAGTGACCGTCTTGTCAGTTGCTACGAGTTACATTGGTCCCGTGCGAGGTGTCGGCACATCTCATTGGGACATTTGAGGGTTGTTTCGGGGTTCCCCCTCTAGCGCCATGTTTTAAACTTAAGTCTAGATATTTTCCAATTATCGTCGTATTGTCAACCCGAGAGTCCTGTGACCTCGAGGTCAGTTCTTATGAGTTACATTGGTACCGTGCGAGATGTTGGCGCATCTCACAGGGTCGTCTGGGGGTTGTTTTTGGGTTCTCGCCTCAAGCGCCATGTTTTTAATCCTAAGTCTATATATTTTCAAATTATCGTTGTATTGTAAAATTGAGAGTCCCGTGACCTCGAAGTCATTTCGTTAGAGTTACATTGGTCCCGTGTAAGGTGTCGGTGCATCTCACGGGACCGTTTGCGGGTAATTTTGAGGTTCCCCCCTCTAGCGCCATATTTTTAAGCCTATGTATAGATATTTTTAAATTTCCATTGTACTCTAAAGCCGAGAGCCCCCTGACCAGAAGGTCAGTTCCTACGAGTTACATTGGTCTTGTGCTAGGTGTTGGTGCCTCTCATGGGGCCGTTTGGGGGCTGTTTTAGAGATTTTCCCCTTTAGCGTCATGTTTTTAAGCCTAAGTCTACATATTTTCAAATTATCATCGTATTATCAAATTGGGAGTCCTGTTGCCACGCGGTCAACTCCTGTGAGTTACGTTGGTCCCGTACAAGGTGTTGGTGCCCCTCACGGGGCCGTTTGGGGGCTGTTTCGGGGTTCGCCCCTCTAGTGCCATTTTTAAGCCTAAGTTTATATATTTTCAAATTATCATCGTATTCTCAAACCGGGAGTCCCATGATCACGCGGTCAGTTCCTACGAGTTACATTGGTCCCGTGCGACGTGTCGATGCATCTCACGGGGCCGTTTGGGGTTGTTTCGGGGTTACCCCCTCTAGCGCCATGTTTTTAAGCCTAAGGTTAAGTATTTTCAAATTATCACTGTATTCTCAAACTGGGAGTTGTGTGACCTCGAGGTCATTTTCTACGAGTTACATTGCTCCCGCGTAAGGTGTCGTAGCATCTCACTAGCCCGTTTGGGGGATGTTTCGAGGTTCTCCCCTCTCGCGCCATGTTTTTTAGGCTAAGTCTAGATATTTTCAAATTATCATCGTATTCTCAAACCGGGAGTCCCTGATCACAAGGTCAGTTCCTACGATTTACATTGGTCTCGTGTGAGGTGTGGTGCTTCTCACGGGGCCGTTTGGGGGCTATTTTTTGATTTCCCCTCTAGCACCACGTTTTTAAGCCTAAGTCTAGATATTTTAAAATTAACATCCTATTCTCAAATCGAGAGCCCCGTGACCTCGAGGTCAATTCCTACGAGTTATATTGATCCCGTGCGAGGTGTCAGCGCGTCTCACATGGTCGTTTAAAGGCTGTTTCACGGTTCCCCCACTAGCGCCATGTTTTTAAGACCAAATCAAGATATTTTCAAATTATCATCGTATTCTCAAACCGGGAGTCCCGTGACCACGAGGTGAGTTCTTTCGAGTTACATTGGTCCCGTGGGAGGTGTTAGTGCCTCTCACGGGGCCGTTTGGGGGCTGTTTCGGGGTTCCCCCCTCTAACCCCATTTTTTAAACCAAAGTCTAGATATTTTCAAATTATCATTGTATTATCAAATTGGGAGTTCCGTGGTGATGTGATCAGTTCCTACGAGATACATTAGTCTCGTACGAGGTGTTGGTGCCTCTCACAGGGCCATTCGCGGTCTGTTTAAGGTTTTTGCCCTCTAACGCCATATTTTTTGCCTAAGTCTTAATATTTGCAAATTATCATCGTATTCTCAAACCAAGAGCACGTGATAGAGCGCTCAGTTACTACCAATTACATTGCTCACGTGCGAGGTGTTGGTGCCTCTCACAGAGCTGTTCGAGGATTGTTTCGGGTTTTTTCCCTCTAATGCCATGTTTTTATGCCTAAGTCTTGATATTTGCAAATTTTCCTCGGATTTTCAATTTGAGAGTCCCGTGATCATGTGGTCATTTCCTACGAGTAACATTAGTCCCATGCGAGGTGTCGGTGCCTCTTACGGGGTCGTTCAGGGTCTATTTCGCGTGTTTGCCATCTAACGGCACGTTTTAAGCCTAAATCTAGATATTTTCAAATTATCATTGTATTCTCAAATTGAAAGTCCCACGATCATGCGATCCATTCCAACGAGTTACATTGGTCCCATGCGAGGTTTTGGTGCCTCTCATGGGGCTGTTCGGGTGTTGTCTCACGTTTTCGCGCTTTAATGCCATGTTTTTAAGCCTAAGTTTAGATATTTAAAAAAATTATTATTGTATTCTCAAATCGGGAGTCTCATGATCGTGCAGTAAGTTTCTACGAGTTACATTGGTCCCGTGTGAGCTGTTGGTGCCTCACACGGGGCCGTTCAAGGGTTGTTTCGAGTTTTTGCCCTCTAATGCCATGTTTTTAAGCCTAAGTCCTAATATTTTAAAATTATACTCGTATTCTCAAACAAGGAGTCCCGTGATCGCACGGTCAGTTCCTACGAGTTACATTGGTACCGTGAGAGGTGTTGGTGCCTCTCACATAGCCACTCGGGGGATGATTCGGGTTATCGCCCTCTAACGCCATGTTTTTAAGTCTAAGTCCTAATATTTTCAAATTATCCTCATATTCTTAAACCGGCAGTCCCGTGATCACGTGGTCACTTCCTACGAGTTACATTGGTCCCCTATGAGGTATTAGTGCCTCCCACGGGGCCGTTCAGGGGCTGTCTCGGGTTTTGGCCCTCTAACGCCATGGTTTTTAAGCTAAAGTATACATATTTTCAAATTATTGTTGTATTCTCAAATCGGGAGTCTTGTGATCTCATAATTAGTTCCTACGAGTTACATTCGTCCTGTGCAAGGGGTCATTCAGTGGGTTGTTTCGGGTTTTCGCCCATTAACGCCATATTTTTAAGCCTAAGTCTTGATATTTTCATATTATCCTTGTATTCTCAAACTAGGTCGAACAGTTCCTACGAGTTACATTGGTCCCGTGCGAGGTGTTGGTGCCTCTCACGTGGCGGTTCAGGGCCTATCTGGGATTTTTGCCCTCTAACGCCATGTTTTCAAACCTAAGTCTAGATATTTGCAAATTATCATCGTATTCTCAAATCGGGAGTCCCGTCCTCATGTGGTCAGTTTGTACAAGTTACATTGGTCCCGTGCGAGGTGTTGGTGCCTCTCACGGTGCAGTTCGGGGGTTGTCTCTCGTTTTGACCCTCTATCGCCTTGTTTTTAAGCCTAAGACTACATATTTTCAAATTATCCTCATATTCTAAAATTGGGAGTTTTTTGATCCCGCGATCAGTCCCTACGAGTTACATTAGTCTCGTGCGATGTGTCGGTGCCTCTCACAGGTCCGTTCGAGGGGTATTTTAGGATATCCCACTCTAACCCCATGAAAGAAACAACGCTAAGAGTTAGAGGTAATGCATCTAATTACCCCTCAATTTTGTTTATATCTTACATCAAAAAAGTGTTAAACGGAACTCATCATTTATAATTGGTAGAATCATAACCATTTAATATATGCCTAAAAGAGTGACGAAATGGGGTTTAATACCTTAGAAGCAAGGGCACATGCTGCCACAAACACTATTCTTGTCGCTGATTCACTCCATATCCTTTACACAATGTATCTGAAAGAAATTTAGAAATACTATTTAGATAATGGTTCAGACAAAAAAAATTCACACATTTAGAAAGAATAGTAACACATAACAATTAGAGATAAATAAATAAATCTGAATCATATAATAGTAGTGCGCAAAGCCTGATGTTGAAGTCAGTTTACTTTGAGATGCTAAGGTTGCGCATCCTGCCTATTTTCGGAGACACGTGCAAAAAGAAGAGAGAGTTAATAAAACATGATCAAACTCATCGTCTTTCCCAAATAATTGACCTAAAATACACTGCCAACATCATTGTTGTTCCGCATACACTGTTGTAATGAACTAAAACATTGAATTTCTGTTCAACATTGCTTTCTAATGTGAACCAAATGATACAAAAATATATGAAACACTTCTTGTATCACCTCTGCCATATTTTCTTATATTGAGAACCACTTTTATTTAGTAGATTTACATAGAAAACCTTTCAAAATACCAGATAAGAAAATGAATAGTTTATTCAGTAGATTTAGGCAGTTGAATACATATATATTGCTACTATGCATATATATGCATACAACTACTACATATATGCTATTGTATACATATATATTGCATATATACAACATATATGCGTATAAAAATAGGGCACCTTCTTGTAAACATCTTCCCTCATTAGGGTAACCCTGCCTATGTTCCCTTTGTAAAACAGTTTTAGTATTTTACTATCATAATTTAACCTTAACGATCTACTCTCTCTCTCTCTTATAGAACTCTGTTTATTCATGAAAGTATCACAAAAAATAGTTGCAAATAGCCAACCAAGTTTAATAACTTCATAAAATTCAAAAATTACTTACATACTTTCATTTCATAGGTACTTGAAAGAAACTTACCAACAAAGTTGGTGGATAAACTTACCTGGCTGCAGCTGTCAGCGTCACACTTCCTTGCAGTTGTCAATGTCTATGAGCCAAATTGCGGCTTCAGCTTTGAAAGGGTGAACAATGGTATCCAAGGGTATGTCTTCATCGTCATCATAAATCCTTAAAATGATGTCTAACACGGGTTAGAGTCCAAGTAAAATATTTTTGAAAATATTAAGCAAGTAGTTAAATTGCAATAAATAAATCTTCATGCACACATTTCATATTTAAGCTAGTGTCGCACTCATTTGAGGTATATCTCACCCCTCATCTAATCTGCACACCTAACGCTTGACTGCTAACCTACCTAGTTAAGCTACCCCACCTAATTAGCCGCATCACACCTCTTCCTACTGCACTACTCCAACCCGATTTGTCTTACTTTGATTATTAAGTTATCTTCTCCTCTACTTACTAATCGGTTCAACTATATTAGTTCATATAACGTTAACACTAGTTATATAGTAAATTCTCCTTTTTAAATTATATAACTTTCACTATAGTTATACAAGAGTCCACCCTTTTAAATCATACTTGCACACGAGTAATATAAGAAATACATTCACACTTATATATTAATTTGATATATAATTTTCTACACACAATATATAAGTACTAGTATACTACAACATTCACACACATGTCACGTATAATAACCATCTGTTCCCGAGCAATAACTCACCGGATGCTTTCTCTAAAATTCTATCATGTCCCATGCATGATCACTCTAACCCGGCCACCTCAAGTCGGACTAGCTCACACCGAATTTGGGCAAAAATAATAAGCGTAGTGGATGTGTTCATATTTCTTCAACGAAGGTGAAACCAAATCATACCCAAAGCGGTTCACCTCTGAAAATAAATCACACAATATAGAAATAGGCGATATGACCTAGGGATTATACTCTCCCTGCTCCTCAAGCTATGGGATTCACCCACATCGCGCAATCTCATATGATAGCACCAGAGGGGTATGCATTCCTATAAATATCATTCACACTAATATCTATAAAGAACACAAATGCATATATATATATATATATATATATACTATCACACTACCATATACATATATTTAATGAAGGTCCGGCTAACCCGTGCCTAACACCCATAGAACTAGTCAAGAATACCCAATTTCATATCCCGACTTATAACTTAATTAATCACACAAAATAAAATTTTCATTTAAGTCATGTAACCCAACAATAATTCCCCAACTCACTCATTTGTTTCGTAACCTTATCTCTTAGTATTTATTGCACCGAATCCAACTAGTTAGTTTGACACTTCCCGTTAAATTCAATATTCGATAATTTATTATGTACCTCCGATAATAAATTAAGTTGGCTACTCCTTACCCAACTCCCGACGCACTAACCTGAAAATATTCGAGTCACAATCCCTGACTCTTAATTAAATTAATTTCACCTCCATTCATTTTTGTTACGTGGTGTTACTCACCCAAATTACCTGAACTCTCTTACTTGGTCCGTAATTTAAATTCTTATGGATTTATTTCACAACAACCCTTATATACTTTTACACTTTTATTCACCTTAGGAGATTTATTATCCCCGTTTCCCAATACTCTGAGTATGAATTTCCCTAGAATTATGTCTAATGAAAAATCTCCTTAAAATCCTCTAAAGTTAATAAAAACTTAACTAAACTTGACCAACATTTCCCAGTCGGAACAACAAGGCTGATTGGCTGGTTCTCCCAATAATTTCTTTTAAAAATTCCAACAACAACACAGGTAGGATATGACTCGATGCAAAACTCTCCCTGTCATTCTACCGAGGCCAGTTGTCGTTCGAACGACATTCACTCTCATTTGAATGACACACCAAGTCATTCAAAAGACCTTGCTTTTCCTCATCCTCGTCTTCTTCCTTAATACTGATTCCGCCATTACTAAGCCTCCAGCCTTGATAATGCAACCCAGAACTGGCCCTTTTTTAATATAAATGTTACCTAAACAATTCCAATTCATTAGTTCCCTCAACCTCCTTCAACCATTTACTATCCTTAACCATAAAAACAAAATACTCCGAATGATTTCTCTTACACCCTTTTCTCAAATTGGATTTTGAACTCTAAATTACACAACAAAGTTTAAGAGCCTACGAATAATTAGATACCGCCTCTTGTGATTCGTAATAACATAAAATTTCTCTTTTAATCTGCGTAAACTCCCCTATTCATTTACATCTGTTTTCTATGTGATAACCCACCCAAAAACGAATATGATCTAAACCCACCATAATATGAATCGGAATATTATAAACTAAATTAAAGAAAGTTTAACTACTTGCCTGAATAAATTTGTAGGGTCTGATTTTCTTTGTTCTAGACCGAGATTTGATGAAGAATGCACCCTTCTTCTGGTTTTGGCTCCCAAAAGCTCTCCCAAGTTTCTCTTTCTTTTTTGTCCTTTGCAAAGCTAGGGTTTTCTTATGGATTTTTGTCTACCACAAACTCCCTAATGTAGGTTGTATATCCTTAATCTTGAAATTAATCTTATGGGACAAATTAAAATGGCCCAAACACCCCGTGTGAGCCCGATTATGCCTAAAAATACCCCGAGACCCAATTACTACCACGGGTATTATTTTCCGACTATCTTGACCTATTCAAAATCAATCTTGCACTTAAAATCTCCATCCGAGTCACTTTACTAAAATTCTCCAATCTCGACCTCAATTTACGACACATGTAAATAAATAAAAATATCCCGAATTAATTAAATCTTAATTCACCAAATTAATTAAATTCTCTAGATAAATTAATCCCTATATCACCGCATTAATTAAATTCTAAATCCTTAAAAATACAGGGTGTTACATACTCCCCCCCCCCCCCCCCCACACACACACACATAATGGACTTTCGTCCTCGAAATTAAGGTGAGTCTAGTACTCGAAGCCTAAAATACTTTCCTACTCACATGCCCTTAAGATCACTACATGTATCTCTACCCCCTTCTAATCGTGAATTATATCAGAATTTTAAATTAGTTATCCAGAGCGCCCATACAACCTCTACCCGTGCTTATCCGCACAAATGTTACCCGGCTCAACTAGCCTTAAATTGTAATATAACTTTAACTCCTCACAGTTATAAACACATATGTAAAATAACCAAGGTAACAAACCCATGTCCTAATGACAAAATATCTCCCCACTTCTAATGTTGAGCTAAGTTTCATGTATGGGACGTCTCGCAAAGATAAATCCAAATAGGGAATCCCCCCGATACACTACTACCTAATATTCCCAGTCGTTGCGATCCGTTAGGCCCTCAGTTCATAGCATGTACCCCCAAATTCTCATCTCCTGACATAATAGTACACTCATCCACTCTTCATGTTACAAAAGGCATCATACAATATTGCGTCCCTTACTATCACTAATTTTTTAGCGCGAATCAATCATGATCTATACCTCTTTGCTCAATAATAATCCTTATCCTCCCTGAATCCCATTAGTAAATGTCCCTATTCCCCCGATTAAATATAACAATACAATGTTTTTCTCATAAGTCTATTATGCAACACACAATAACATACATACACTAATATATAGACTAGATCCTCTTATAGGTGATAACTAGCACAAGTAAATCATATCTTTGAATAACGGACACGAAGTCTCACCATACTATATACTATAGTCCAAACATCCTGGCATAATTATCAATAACGTCTCGTATGCAACATACTTATCTCAAGCTTATTTCAGCACTCTCGGCGTGGCTATATCATACAACTATTCTTGATTACCCCATAATTTTCAATTTAATTCTTCTCGATACTGCCCCACCCATTAACTTGTGGTACACAAGTTTTCTCGGTGTTTCCTTCCCACAACTACCCGGCTCCACTAGCCATATATCGTAATAACTCTCAGCTTAAAGTGTTTCTTTTACACGTTTAATAATTTAACATTTAAAATCGATGCACTAGCATCCAACAACATCTCATTACTCCCATCGTTTATTAAGGTCCGTGTGGGTAACATCCTATAACGACGCTCAAAAGAACTTTCCCCAATGCACTATCCCCTAGCATTATCGACCATCAAAATTCGTGGATCCAAAGAACATAGCTAAGATATCATCATTTCTATCTCCCGACACATAAATCAAATTGTCGATGCCCATGTCTCTCAAGGCGTCACATGATACGGTGCTCTCACTATCACTAAGTACTCAACACATAAACAACAATGAGCTAAATCTCTTCGCTCAACGGTAAACCCGATATACCCAGAATCATATCAGTAAAAGTCCCTATGCACTAGGATCCAATATAACTGGACAACTGTACTCTCCGAATTCTACTTCCTAAAATATCACTGCGAGCTCGACTCTCTTTCAAGTGAGACATTGCAAAAATAAACATCTGTCCCCGAAACAACGAACACGATAGTCTTACTATAATCGTCCACCATCGCTTAACAGTCCGTACCCAGGATAAAACCATACCTCTAATATTACCTCTCAAAATGAGTTATCCTTATAAATATATCCTCCCAGTGTTCACACATGCCCCCTACATATGGAACTAAACAGAGCCCCTCTAACTCAATGGTTAATATACACACATTATAGTGATATTAACGATACCTCTACTAAAATCGTTTCACATGCGAATCTAGCACTAACAAACTATTGTGAGTCGCTCGTGTCACTCAAAATAGACCCCATCACCCTGGGATAAATCTCACACTTTCAATTGCCAATAGCCCTCGAAGTTCAAATGGTTCCTGGACATAACACCCTCGTCCCAACTAAACAAAAGACTTCTCATATGGTTTCCCCTATTGGGCATCCTCTTCATGTCCCCCAATTCACTATGGGAAATATCCACACATGTGTTCCTACTATTTACACATAAGAAACCTCTTTGTTGTAATACCCCGTACTTTTGGCTATATTTATTTTTGGGATTAATTAATTAAATGCGTATTAATTGAAAATTAATCCGGGTTAAAAATACTAACGAGATGCGAGTTGGTATTTGATTATGTGCATACATATTTTATATGAATATTGAATTATGAAAAATTTGTCGTGAGATTGATATACGGCATTTTAGGAATTTTGTTAAGACGCGTGTGACCGCCGCTTCATGGTATATTATTTTTATTATAAAAGTAAATTTAAATGCTATTAATCGTATGGTCGTTTTGAGTGTGCCAACGCGTCCGGAAGGGTCGAGATAGTCAGAAAACACTAGCCGGGGGTTTAGTTTGGGTCCCGGGGTATCTTTAGGCCATACCGGCAACATAAAGGGCATTTTAGTAATTTTGTATTTTTGGAGAATTAAAAGTGACGAAAATTGGGAGTTTTAATCTGATTGGGAATTGACCCACTAAGCCACTAACCAACCCATATTAACCCAACAAGCTACGTAGGTTATTAGAATTAGGTTTTCTAATACCTTCCCAAAGCAAACCCTAGCCACCATAGCCACCATTGGAGAAGAAGCTTGGGGAAAGAGAGAGAAAGGAAATTCTGCAGAAAAGCTCCATCAAACCATCATCTAAATCAGAGATAAACTCGAGGCAAGTGACTTAATTCCATTTAATTTCAGAGAATGTTCTTTCCATGTTAGATAATTCAAATTTTATGTTTGTTCTTGGTGAAATATGAAAACCCATGTAGTTTGGAACTTAGAACTTGAAAGTCTTGAGGAGAATTGCATGTAGAATGATAGGTAGATGATTATTCTCATGATATTTGTAATTGGAAGAAATTAAAATGGATTTATATTGGGTTAATTCATGATTTAAAATGTTAGGGTTTGTGTTCTTGAAAAGAATTGGAGAAAAGTGTAGAAACTTGTGATTTAATGAGGTTTAGGATGTATTAATCCCTTAAAAGATGTTAGTGTATGACCTTAGCATGTTTTAGGATGATTAGAGAACTTAAAACATAGTTGGGACGAAGTTTAGAGGAGATATGAGGAGTAGAAATTGGGTGAAAAACGATTTTGGAATTTCTGGGCTCGCAGCTGGTAGCTCGTTAGAAACCAACCCAGGTCGTTCGAAGGAGCTCGTTCGAACGAGCTTCTAACGAGTTGACCAGTCACTTCTAACGAGGGGCAGTTTCATTCGATAATCTCGTTCGAACGAGATATTGTTAGAAGGTACAGTTCGTTCGAACGAACTGGATCTCGTTCGAACAGTCTCGTTCGAACGAGACTTCTAACGAGCTGACAGAGGAATCTCGTTCGAACAGTCTCGTTCGAACGATACTTCTAACGAGTTGGCAGTCTGGGCCTTTTTAGACTGTTTGATTTTTGGAGTCCCGTAAACTCGTTCGAGGAGATAGATAACATTTCCGATGAAGATGTAATGATAGATTTGGGACATTTGGGTATTTATGAGAAGGAAATTATATACAAGTGAGTTAAATTAAATGGACGGTTTGGGTTGAGACGTGAGTGTCTACTACGACGTGAAAATAAATTATGGCGCGTATGATTATACACCGGAATCGTATAAATTGTGATAATTATAAGTTAGTACGAGAATGCGACACGTAATACGATTAAACTACGTTGATTACTAAGATGCGTGTTTACTTAGTATTGGTATATGAATTGTGTGTATGACATACCTACCATACTTGCTATCATGGGAGGTTTGCGTTCGCTTAGGGCCCTCTAATCCTTGTGTTGCCCGGATTTAGACTGGTTACCTTGATGAACATAGGTCATAGAAAGACTTATTGGGATATTAATAAGTCCGCTGATCGTGGGAGCGTAGGTATGTGCGTGACCCATGTGATGTGACTGTGTTCGCCTCCATTATTTGTGATGTTGTTATCTGTGAACTATTCCTGAGAGATTCGAAATATGTAATCCTTATGTACGTGATGTACCGGGATGGATAGCAGAGTATGTGTGCACCGCAACTTAGTTCTCGGGGTGCTTGTATTGTATATTTATGATTTGAATAATATACACTTAATTAATGGGAACCTTCATGTTAATGTTATGAATATAATTATGGTATTGTTTCGAGAAAAACATAACGGGTTAGCTGTTAGTGAAATATATTGCATTTTGAGCATCTGTGTTTACGTTAAACCCCTATTTAATTACGAGCGTTATAATGTTAGTAGAATCGAGTAATATGAGTAGGACCTATGATAGTCTAGCTAGAGATGATGTCACTTAGCTAGTGGTTTATGTCGTTGTAGATGGGTACTTATGTTAGGAGTGCACAGTTAGATGAGAGGTGAGAATATCATGTGAGTGCACGTCCTAACATGTACTTTGCATTTAATGTTTTAAATGTTTTTAAAGCACTTGCAGGTTTTTAAAATATCTCCACATTCGGGCTCTGACCCGTTTGCTTTCAAATCTTTTTTTCCTTGTAAAACCATTTTAGGTGCCCAGCCACAAGGACACCATGCATAGGATACTCATTCAGGTGACGAGCTGTAGCTGTTTGTGGAAGCTATAGGGTTTTGCTTGTAGACGCTTCTATCACTTGGATTCCAGATTCATTATCTACCAGTTGTAGGGCATGTTGCCCATTTCTATTAGAGACATCTTTCCATTACAGTTTTCAGACTTTGGCATGTATTGTTTTAGTATTCGGTTTACTTATTTCAGTTGTGGGATTGTAGTGAGGAGTTTTCCTCCAGACTTTATTTACATTGCGTGATGGTTATTCTATTTACTTCATTATGGTGAATGATGTTATTATCCTTTACTACACTTATTGCATGTTAATCAGACTTAAATTAAAATTTGGCACTTACTTTTAAATACTAGGTGGTTAGTAATCTTTAAAATGTTTTCGATAGTGATGCTATTAACTGGACCAACTTGACATTTTGAATTAATTTAATAAAGGAGTAGCTACCCGGTATTTAATTAGTCGGGGTGTCACAGGTGGTATCAGAGCATCAGGTTCTAGTGTCCTTTAGGATCTGACGGCTAATTATGTTTCCGCTAAGTTTCTTTGATATAGAGCCCTATATTTTAGGACTGTTTTACTCTTTTTGTGTATGCTTCGTTCTTCAGCTATCTTAAGTTTATAAACAGCGAACTTGTAAACTTTGTTCTTATTTCAGATGCCTCCACGACGTGCACGACGAGTTCCCAGGGATGCAACGCCCGAACCCCAGCCCGCTCCAGTTCAGGGCATGATGAACGCCGTTGAGGTTGCAGCTATAGTAGCCCAAGCGGTAAATGCCGCCATTGCCGTTGTTCAGCAGGCACCACCTCAGGCGCCGGTTGCCGCGCCAGTACAGGAAAATGCATTCCCGTCTGCTTAGGAGCGTGTACATGACGCTTTTCAGAAAGCGCATCCGCCAGAGTTTGTAGGTAGCTCAGATGTGGTAGTCTCGAGCCAGTGGAGGAAGGATATGCAGAGGAACTTAAGGATGTATGAGTGCACGGATGTTCAGAAGCAGGTGCTAGCTACTTTCAAGCTAGTTGGATCTGTGCTACAGTGGTGGGAGTCTATTACCACCATGGAGGAGAGGGATACTCTCACTATTCAGGACTTCTGGGTGCGGTTTGACTGCAAGTACTTTCCGTCCGCTGTTCACACGGAAATGAGGAGGAAATTGATGAGTCTGAAGCAGGAGGGTAAGACTGTGGCCGAGTATGAGGCCGAGTTCACGAATCTGTTGAATATCGTTCCAGATGAGATACCAACAGAGAAGAAGAAGATTGAGAAGTTCACCGACGGGTTGACTTGGAGGATCCGTCAGCATCTGTTAGGGAACCTTTCGTTGGCCACATATTCTGATGTGGTTAACGCTGCTTTGTTACACTGCCAGGACCACCGCTTTCATATGGCTGAGGGCAAGAGGTCGGGAGAGTCTAGCCATCAGGGCAGGACTGGAGGACATGGTGCCGGTGGGGCACAATTTGTTCAGGGGCAGAGACAGGGTGAGCAGGGTTCGCAGCAGGGGGATCAGAAGAGGTTCCGATCAGGGAACTACAGGCAGGGATAGGGAGGTTTCCGTCAGGGCCATCAGGGTCCAAACGGCCATCAGGGCCAACAGGGGCAGAATGGGCAGCAGTTTCACCAGGGCCAGCAGGGCCAAGGGAGGAACGGTAACGACCACCAGGGCCGGGGACAGTAGGGGCAGAGAGGAGGAAACTTCCCAGGGAAGTGTTTTGTTTGTGGCAAGACTGGCCAAAAGCGACAGGATTGTCCTGATAGGGGCAGGGCCCCACAGCAGCAGCAGCAGGGTGCTCGCCAGGAGCCACAGAGGCCTATGTTTCCCGCCGCTCTCCCTGCACCACCACAGATGGTAGCATTGCCACCCATTCCAGCAGTCCCAGTTCAGCAGGGGCAGCTACAGTATGGACGTGTCTATAACGTTCACCAGGCTGCAGTTCCTCAGGAACCGCCCGCAATTGAGGGTACGTTTCCTATCCATGGCATTATGGGTCGGGTATTATTTGATACGGGGGCTACACACTGTTTTATAGCTACACACTTCGCGAAAGCTTTAGGATTGTTAGCTACGGCAGAGAGAACAGTGACGTGTGTCGACTCGCCAGTGGGGAGTGGGTCACTTATTTTCTTTATATGCCGGGGAGTGGGGGTAGAGATTGGTGGTTTGGTATTACCTGCAGACATGTTGGTATTAGATATGCATGTTCACGATGTGATTATCGGTATGGATTGGCTCGTAGCTTATAGGGACATGATTGATTGCTTCAGCGGGAGCATTGTTTTTGCCATTCCGGGGCAAGAGATGTTTGTAGTGGCGATGCCTCGCCCAGAGGGAGGATCGACCGCTCATCTTTATTACATTGAGGAGGATACCTCTAAGGAGGTAGTGATTCCTTTAGATTCTATCCCAGTAGTCAGGGAGTATTCGGATTTATTTCAGGAGATATCAGGCTTAACCCCAGTCGAGAGATAGACTTTGTTATAGATTTGCTACCGGGTACGAGACCTATAGCACGCACACCGTACCGTATGGCTCCAGCGGAGATGAGGGAGTTACGGGATCAGATAGAACAGCTATTAGGTCTGGGCTTTATTCGCAGGAGTACCTCACCTTGGGGCGCTCCAGTTTTGTTTGTGAAGAAGAGGGACGGTTCACTGAGATTGTGTGTGGACTACCGAGAGTTGAATAAGCTCACGATACGGAATAAGTATCCGTTGCCTCGAATCGATGACTTATTCGATCAGTTGAGAGGAGCTTTTTTCTTCTCGAAGATTGATTTGAGATCGGGATACCATCAGTTACGTATCCGGGAAGAGGATGTCTCGAAGACTGCGTTCTTATCGAGATATGGTTCTTACGAGTTTCGGGTTATGCTTTTCGGGTTGACCAACGCTCCAGCAGTGTTTATGGACTTGATGAACAGAGTGTTCAGGGATTTCCTAGATCAATTTGTCATTGTCTTCATTGATGACATTCTGGTTTACTCCCAGACAGAGGAGGAGCACGCCGAGCATTTGAGGCAGGTTTTGCAGACACTTCGTCAGAACGAGTTGTATGCAAAATATGAGAAATGCGGGTTTTGGTTGAAGGAGGACCAGTTTTTGGGACATATCATTTTCGACCGGGGAATATCTGTTGATCCGGGGAAAGTATCCGCGGTGAGGGAGTGGGGATAGCCCACGACACCGACTGAAATTCATAGTTTCTTGGGCCTAGCAGGATACTACAGGAGGTTCATTCGGGGATTTTCGAAGATAGCGGGTCCTTTGACACATCTGACTCGTAAGGGTGTGCCATACATCTGGAGTGATGCCTCTCAGTTGGCATTCGATGAATTGAAGGACAAATTAACCTCAGCACCTGTGTTAGCATTGCCGAGACCGGGAGTTGAGTATTTGGTTTACACCGATGCGTCTTTGCAAGGGCTTGGAGGTGTATTGCAGCAGGAGAGACAGGCCATAGCTTATGCTTCCCGTAAGCTTAAGACTCATGAGAAGAATTACCCCACGCATGATTTGGAGTTGGCAGTTGTGGTATTTGCCCTACGGATTTGGAGGCACTATCTTTTGGGGGAGAAGTTCCAACTGTTCACGGACCACAAGTCCCTACAGTACCTGTTCACGCAGAAGGAGTTAAATATGCGGCAGCGTAGGTGGCTTGAGTTTGTGAAAGACTACCAGTTCGATATCCAGTATCACCTAGGTAAGTCTAACGTGGTAGCAGACGCGTTGAGCCGTAGGCCAGCAGATGAGGTGGCAGAGGTGTGGAAGGCTAAGTGGAAGGAATTGGGACACCAGGATGAAGTGGCCCGATCTTTCATGTCTGTGATGACCATTACACCGCAGATTGTCATGAAGGTAGGTTGGGCACAGGCTAATGACTCGTTCTGTCAGGAGCAGATGCCGAGTCCTATACCGTTAGCTCAGACGGGGGATTACGCTTCAATGGGAGATTGGTAGTTCCGGAAGGGGATGAATTGCGACACGATGTGATGGCAGAATCGCACGGCTCACGGTTCGCGGTACATCCCGGAGGGGACAAAATGTACCAAGACATGAGACGACAGTATTGGTGGAGCGGTATGAAGAGAGATATCGCTGAGTTTATTTCGAAATGCGCCACTTGTCAGCTTGTAAAAGTGGATCATCAGAGACCGGCAGGATTGCTACAGCCATTGGAGGTCCCGGTGTGGATGTGGGAGAGCATATCCATGGACTTTATCACGGGGTTGCCTACGTCGCAGAGGGGTCACGACTCCGTTTGGGTAATTGTGGACAGGTTGTCCAAGGTCGCTCACTTTTTACCCGTAAGGACTGACTACACTACGGGACAGTATGCCCAGCTCTTCATTTCAGAGATTGTGAGACTTCACGGTGTGCCCCTAAATATCATGTCTGACAGAGACAAGATATTTGTTTCGAGGTTTTGGGAGAGTTTCCAGGAGGCCATGGGCACGAAATTACGGTTGAGTACGGCTTATCATCCGCATACCGATGGGCAGACCGAGCGCACAAATCAGATGTTGGAGGACATGCTACGCATGTGCATTATTGACTTCGGAGGTGGATGGGAGCAGTATCTTCCATTGGTGGAGTTTGCTTACAACAACTCCTATCAGTTTACTATTGGCGTGGCTCCGTTTGAGGCATTGTACGGTAGGCCTTGTCGTTCCCCAGCATGTTGGTTAGAGGTGGGGGACAACAAACTGCTTAGTCCGGAAGTGATTCAAGATACTTCGGCAAGGATTGAGTTGATTCGGAGTCACATTCGGGTAGCTCAAGACAGGCAGAAGAGTTATGCTGATGCGAAGACATTTTTCAGGGAGTTCCAAGTAGGGGACCAGGTTTTGCTCAGGGTATCCCCTATGAAGGGGATTATGCTTACGGGAAGAAGGGGAAGTTGGCACCAAGGTATGTGGGGACGTTTCCTATTATTGAGCGGATCGGACCGGTTGCGTATAGACTTGGGTTACCGGAGCATTTGCATCGGATTCATGATGTGTTCCATATTTCCTCGCTGAGGAAATACCTTAGAGATAATTTGGCTCATTCTCACATTGCTGTGGAGGACATCGATCTCCAGCCGGATAGCTCCTACGAGGAGGGGCCGATTGCTATTTTGGGCCGAAGCGAGAGGAAGCTACGGTCAAAGATAGTCTCGTTAGTGCGTGTTCAGTGGCGACATCACAATGTCGAGGAGTCCACATGGGAGCGCGAGGATGAGATGCGCGAACGTTATCCAGAGTTGTTTTTTTAGCAGGTACTTTCTAGTTTCGAATTTCAGGACGAAATTCAGTTATTAGGGGGGAAGTATGTAATACCCCGTACTTTTGTCTATATTTATTTTTGGGATAAATTAATTAAATGCGTATTAATTGAAAATTAATCCGGGTTAAAAATACTAACGAGATGCGAGTTGGTATTTGATTATGTGCATACATGTTTTATATGAATATTGAATTATGAAAAATTTGTCGTGCGATTGATATACGGCATTTTAGGAATTTTGTTGAGACGCGTGTGACCGCCGCGTCATGGTATATTATTTTTATTATTAAAGTGAATTTAAATTCTATTAATCGTATGGTCGTTTTGAGTGCGCCAACGCGTCCGGAAGGGTCGAGATAGTCAGAAAACACTAGCCGGGGGTTTAGTTTGGGTCCCGGGGTATCTTTAGGCCATACCGGCAACATAAAGGGCATTTTAGTAATTTTGTATTTTTGGAGAATTAAAAGTGACGAAAATTGGGAGTTTTAATCTGATTGGGAATTGACCCACTAAGCCACTAACCAACCCATATTAACCCAATAAGCTACGTAGGTTATTAGAATTAGGTTTTCTAATACCTTCCCAAAGCAAACCCTAGCCACCATAGCCACCATTGGAGAAGAAGCTTGGGGAAAGAGAGAGAAAGGAAATTCTGCAGAAAAGCTCCATCAAACCATCATCTAAATCAGAGATAAACTCGAGGCAAGTGACTTAATTCCATTTAATTTCAGAGAATGTTCTTTCCATGTTAGATAATTCAAATTTTATGTTTGTTCTTGGTGAAATATGAAAACCCATGTAGTTTGGAACTTAGAACTTGAAAGTCTTGAGGAGAATTGCATGTAGAATGATAGGTAGATGATTATTCTCATGATATTTGTAATTGGAAGAAATTAAAACGGATTTATATTGGGTTAATTCATGATTTAAAATGTTAGGGTTTGTGTTCTTGAAAAGAATTGGAGAAAAGTGTAGAAACTTGTGATTTAATGAGGTTTAGGATGTATTAATCCCTTAAAAGATGTTAGTGTATAACCTTAGCATGTTTTAGGATGATTAGAGAACTTAAAACATAGTTGGGACGAAGTTTAGAGGAGATATGAGGAGTAGAAATTGGGTGAAAAATGATTTTGGAATTTCTGGGCTCGCAGCTGGTAGCTCGTTAGAAACCAACCCAGGTCGTTCGAAGGAGCTCGTTCGAACGAGCTTCTAACGAGTTGACCAGTCACTTCTAACGAGGGGCAGTTTCATTCGATAATCTCGTTCAAATGAGATATTGTTAGAAGGTACAGTTCGTTCGAACGAACTGGATCTCGTTCGAACAGTCTCGTTAGAACGAGACTTCTAACGAGCTGACAGAGGAATCTCGTTCGAACAGTCTCGTTCGAATGATACTTCTAACGAGTTGGCAGTTTGGGCCTTTTTAGACTGTTTTGATTTTTGGAGTCCCGTAAACTCGTTCGAGGAGATAGATAACATTTCCGATGATGATGTAATGATAGATTTGGGACATTTGGGTATTTATGAGAAGGAAATTATATACAAGTGAGTTAAATTAAATGGACGGTTTGGGTTGAGACGTGAGTGTCTACTACGACGTGAAAATAAATTATGGCGCGTATGATTATAGACCAGAATCGTATAAATTGTGATAATTATAAGTTAGTACGAGAATGCGACACGTAATACGATTAAACTACGTTGATTACTAAGATGCGTGTTTACTTAGTATTGGTATATGAATTGTGTGTATGACATACCTACCATACTTGCTATCATGGGAGGTTTGCGTTCGCTTAGGGCCCTCTAATCCTTGTGTTGCCCGGATTTAGACTGGTTACCTTGATGAACATAGGTCATAGAAAGACTTATTGGGATATTAATAAGTCCGCTGATCGTGGGAGCGTAGGTATGTGCGTGACCCATGTGATGTGACTGTGTTCGCCTCCATTATTTATGATGTTGTTATCTGTGAACTATTCCTGAGAGATTCGGAATATGTAATCCTTATGTACGTGATGTACCGGGATGGATAGCAGAGTATGTGTGCACCGCAACTTAGTTCTCGGGGTGCTTGTATTGTATATTTATGATGTGAATAATATACACTTAATTAATGGGAACCTTCATGTTAATGTTATGAATATAATTACGGTATTGTTTCGAGAAAAACATAATGGGTTAGCTGTTAGTCAAATATATTGCATTTTGAGCATCTGTGTTTACGTTAAACCCCTATTTAATTACGAGTGTTATAATGTTAGTAGAACCGAGTAATATGAGTAGGACCTATGATAGTCTAGCTAGAGATGATGTCACTTAGCTAGTGGTTTGTGTCGTTGTAGATGGGTACTTACGTTAGGAGTGCACAGTTAGACGAGAGGTGAGAATATCATGTGAGTGCACGTCCTAACATGTACTTTGCATTTAATGTTTTAAATGTTTTTAAAGCACTTGCAGGTTTTTAAAATATCTCCACATTCGGGCTCTGACCCGTTTGCTTTCAAATCTTTTTTTTCCTTGTAAAACCATTTTAGGTGCCCAGCCACAAGGACACCATGCATAGGATACTCATTCAGGTGACGAGCTGTAGCTGTTTGTGGAAGCTACAGGGTTTTGCTTGTAAACGCTTCTATCACTTGGATTCCAGATTCATTATCTATCAGTTGTAGGGCATGTTGCCCATTTCTATTAGAGACATCTTTCCATTACAGTTTTCAGACTTTGGCATGTATTGTTTTAGTATTCGGTTTACTTATTTCAGTTGTGGGATTGTAGTGAGGAGTTTTCCTCCAGACTTTATTTACATTGCGTGATGGTTATTCTATTTACTTCATTATGGTGAATGATGTTATTATCCTTTACTACACTTGTTGCATGTTAATCAGACTTAAATTAAAATTTGGCACTTACTTTTAAATACTAGGTGGTTAGTAATCTTTAAAATGTTTTCGACAGTGATGCTATTAACTGGACCAACTTGACATTTTGAATTAATTTAATAAAGGAGTAGCTACCCGGTATTTAATTAGTCGGGGTGTCACAGGTGGTATCAGAGCATCAGGTTCTAGTTTCCTTTAGGATCTGACGGCTTATTATGTTTCCGCTAAGTTTCTTTGATATAGAGCCCTATATTTTAGGACTGTTTTACTCTTTTTGTGTATGCTTCGTTCTTCAGCTATCTTAAGTTTATAAATAGCGAACTTGTAAACTTTGTTCTTATTTCAGATGCCTCCACGACGTGCACGACGAGTTCCCAGGGATGCAACGCCCGAACCCCAGCCCGCTCCAGTTCAGGGCATGATGAACGCCGCTGAGGTTGCAGCTATAGTAGCCCAAGCGGTAAATGCCGCCATTGCCGTTGTTCAGCAGGCACCACCTCAGGCGCCGGTTGCCGCGCCAGTACAGGCAAATGCATTCCCGTCTGCTTAGGAGCGTGTACATGACGCTTTTCAGAAAGCGCATCCGCCTGAGTTTGCAGGTAGCTCAGATGTGGTAGTCTCGAGCCAGTGGAGGAAGGAAATGCAGAGGCACTTAAGGATGTATGAGTGCACGGATGTTCAGAAGCAGGTGCTAGCTACTTTCAAGCTAGTTGGATCTGCGCTACAGTGGTGGGAGTCTATTACCACCATGGAGGAGAGGGATACTCTCACTATTCAGGACTTCTGGGTGCGGTTTGACCGCAAGTACTTTCCGTCGGTTGTTCACACGGAAATGGGGAGGAAATTGATGAGTCTGAAGCAGGAGGGTAAGACTGTGGCCGAGTATGAGGCCGAGTTGACGAATCTGTTGAATATCGTTCCAGATGAGATACCAACAGAGAAGAAGAAGATTGAGAAGTTCACCGACGGGTTGACTTGGAGGATCCGTCAGCATCTGTTAGGGAACCTTTCGTTGGCCACATATTCTGATGTGGTTAACGCTGCTTTGTTACACTGCCAGGACCACCGCTTTCATATGGCTGAGGGCAAGAGGTCGGGAGAGTCTAGCCATCAGGGCAGGACTGGAGGACATGGTGCCGGTGGGGCACAATTTGTTCAGGGGCAGAGACAGGGTGAGCAGGGTTCGCAGCAGGGGGATCAGAAGAGGTTCCGATCAGGGAACTACAGGCAGGGACAGGGAGGTTTTCGTCAGGGCCATCAGGGTCCAAACGGCCATCAGGGCCAACAGGGGCAGAATGGGCAGCAGTTTCACCAGGGCCAGCAGGGCTAAGGGAGGAACGGTAACGGCCACCAGGGCCGGGGACAGCAGGGGCAGAGAGGAGGGAACTTCCCAGGGAAGTGTTTTGTTTGTGGCAAGACTGGCCAAAAGCGATAGGATTGTCCTGATAGGGGCAGGGCCCCACAGCAGCAGCAGCAGGGTGCTCGCCAGGAGCCACAGAGGCCTATGTTTCCCGCCGCTCTCCCCGCACCGCCACAGATGGTAGCATTGCCACCCATTCCAGCAGTCCCAGTTCAGCAGGGGCAGCTACAGTATGGACGTGTCTATAACGTTCACCAGGCTGCAGTTCCTCAGGCACCGCCCGCAATTGAGGGTACGTTTCCTATCCATGGCATTATGGGTCGGGTATTATTTGATACGGGGGCTACACACTGTTTTATAGCTACACACTTCGCGAAAGCTTTAGGATTGTTAGCTACGGCAGAGAGAACAGTGACGTGTGTCGACTCACCATTGGGGAGTGGGTCACTTATTTTCTTTATATGCCGGGGAGTGGGGGTAGAGATTGGTGGTTTGGTATTACCTGCAGACATGTTGGTATTAGATATGCATGTTCACGATGTGATTATCGGTATTGATTGGCTCGTAGCTTATAGGGCCATGATTGATTGCTTCAGCGGGAGCATTGTTTTTGCCATTCCGGGGCAAGAGATGTTTGTAGTGGCGATGCCTCGCCCAGAGGGAGGATCGACCGCTCATCTTTATTACATTGAGGAGGATACCTATAAGGAGGTAGTGATTCCTTTAGATTCTATCCCAGTAGTCAGGGAGTATTCAGATTTATTTCAGGAGATACCAGGCTTAACCCCAGTCGAGAGATAGACTTTTTTATAGATTTGCTACCGGGTACGAGACCTATAGCACGCACACCGTACCGTATGGCTCCAGCGGAGATGAGGTAGTTACGGGATCAGATAGAGCAGCTATTAGGTCAGGGCTTTATTCGCAGGAGTACCTCACCTTGGGGCGCTCCAGTTTTGTTTGTGAAGAAGAGAGACAGTTCACTGAGATTGTGTGTGGACTACCGAGAGTTGAATAAGGTCATGATACGGAATAAGTATCCGTTGCCTCGAATCGATGACTTATTCGACCAGTTGAGAGGAGCTTCTTTCTTCTCGAAGATTGATTTGAGATCGGGATACCATCAGTTACGTATCCGGGAAGAGGATGTCTCGAAGACTGCGTTCTTATCGAGATATGGTTCTTACGAGTTTCGGGTTATGCCTTTCGGGTTGACCAACGCTCCAGCAGTGTTTATGGACTTGATGAACAGAGTGTTCAGGGATTTCCTAGATCAGTTTGTCATTGTCTTCATTGATGACATTCTGGTTTACTCCCAGACAGAGGAGGAGCACGCCGAGCATTTGAGGCAGGTTTTGCAGACACTTCGTCAGAACGAGTTGTATGCAAAATATGAGAAATGCGGGTTTTGGTTGAAGGAGGACCAGTTTTTGGGACATATCATTTTCGACCGGGGAATATCTGTTGATCCGGGGAAAGTATCCGCGGTGAGGGAGTGGGGACAGCCCACGACACCGACTGAAATTCATAGTTTCTTGGGCCTAGCAGGATACTACAGGAGGTTCATTCGGGGATTTTCGAAGATAGCGGGTCCTTTGACACATCTGACTCGTAAGGGTGTGCCATACATCTGGAGTGATGCCTCTCAGTTGGCATTCGATGAATTGAAGGACAAAATTAACCTCAGCACCTGTGTTAGCATTGTCGAGACCGGGAGTTGAGTATTTGGTTTACACCGACGCGTCTTTGCAAGGGCTTGGAGGTGTATTGCAGCAGGAGAGACAGGCCATAGCTTATGCTTCCCGTAAGCTTAAGACTCATGAGAAGAATTACCCCACGCATGATTTGGAGTTGGCAGTTGTGGTATTTGCCCTACGGATTTGGAGGCACTATCTTTTGGGGGAGAAGTTCCAACTGTTCACGGACCACAAGTCCCTACAGTACCTGTTCACGCAGAAGGAGTTGAATATGCGACAGCATAGGTGGCTTGAGTTTGTGAAAAACTACCAGTTCGATATCCAGTATCACCTAGGTAAGTCTAACGTGGTAGCAGACGCGTTGAGCCGTAGGCCAGCAGATGAGGTGGCAGAGGTGTGGAAGGCTAAGTGGAAGGAATTGGGACACCAGGATGAAATGGCCCGATCTTTCATGTCTGTGATGACCATTACACCGCAGATTGTCACGAAGGTAGTACGGGCACAGGCTAATGACTCGTTCTGTCAGGAGCAGATGCCGAGTCCTATACCATTAGCTCAGACGGGGGATTACGCTTCAATGGGAGATTGGTAGTTCCGGAAGGGGATGAATTGCGACACAATGTGATGGCAGAGTCGCACGGCTCACGGTTCGCGGTACATCCCGGAGGGGACAAAATGTACCAAGACATGAGACGACAGTATTGGTGGAGCGGTATGAAGAGAGATATCGCTGAGTTTGTTTCGAAATGCGCCACTTGTCATCTTGTAAAAGTGGATCATCAGAGACCGGCAGGATTGCTACAGCCATTGGAGGTCCCGGTGTGGATGTGGGAGAGCATATCCATGGACTTTATCACGGGGTTGCCTACGTCGCAGAGGGGTCACGACTCCATTTGGGTAATTGTGGACAGGTTGTCCAAGGTCGCTCACTTTTTACCCGTAAGGACTGACTACACTACGGGACAGTATGCCCAGCTCTTCATTTCAGAGATTGTGAGACTTCACGGTGTGCCCCTAAATATCATGTCTTACAGAGACAAGATATTTGTTTCGAGGTTTTGGGAGAGTTTCCAGGAGGCCATGGGCACGAAATTACAGTTGAGTACGGCTTATCATTCGCAGACCGATGGGCAGACCGTGCGCACAAATCAGATGTTGGAGGACATGCTACGCATGTGCATTATTGACTTCGGGGGTGGATGTGAGCAGTATCTTCCACTGGTGGAGTTTGCTTACAACAACTCCTATCAGTTTACTATTGGCATGGCTCCGTTTGAGGCATTGTACGGTAGGCCTTGTCGTTCCCCAGCATGTTGGTTAGAGGTGGTGGACAACAAACTGCTTAGGCCGGAAGTGATTCAGGATACTTCGGTAAGGATTGAGTTGATTCGGAGTCACATTCGGGTAGCTCAAGACAGGCAGAAGAGTTATGTTGATGCGAAGAGATTTTTTAGGGAGTTCCAAGTAGGGGACCAGGTTTTGCTCAGGGTATCCCCTATGAAGGGGATTATGCGTTTCGGGAAGAAGGGGAAGTTGGCACCAAGGTATGTGGGGCCGTTTCCTATTATTGAGCGGATCGGACCGGTTGCGTATAGACTTGGGTTACCGGAGCATTTGCATCGGATTCACGATGTGTTCCATATTTCCTCGCTGAGGAAATACCTTAGAGATAATTTGGCTCATTCTCACATTGCTGTGGAGGACATCGATCTCCAGCCGGATAGCTCCTACGAGGAGGGGCCGATTGCTATTTTGGACCGAAGCGAGAGGAAGCTGCGGTCAAAGATAGTCTCGTTAGTGCGTGTTCAGTGGCGACATCACAATGTCGAGGAGTCCACATGGGAGCGCGAGGATGAGATGCGCGAACGTTATCCAGAGTTGTTTTTTTAGCAGGTACTTTCTAGTTTCGAATTTCGGGACGAAATTCAGTTATTAGGGGGGAAGTATGTAATACCCCGTACTTTTGGCTATATTTATTTTTGGGATAAATTAATTAAATGCGTATTAATTGAAAATTAATCCGGGTTAAAAATACTAACGAGATGCGAGTTGGTATTTGATTATGTGCATACATGTTTTATATGAATATTGAATTATGAAAAATTTGTCGTGAGATTGATATACGGCATTTTAGGAATTTTGTTGAGACGCGTGTGACCGTCGCGTCATGGTATATTATTTTTATTATTAAAGTGAATTTAAATTCTATTAATCGTATGGTCATTTTGAGTGCGCCAACGCGTCCGGAAGGGTCGAGATAGTCAGAAAACACTAGCCAGGGGTTTAGTTTGGGTCCCGGGGTATCTTTAGGCCATACCGGCAACATAAAGGGCATTTTAGTAATTTTGTATTTTTGGAGAATTAGAAGTGACGAAAATTGGGAGTTTTAATCTGATTGGGAATTGACCCACTAAGCCACTAACCAACCCATATTAACCCAACAAGCTACGTAGGTTATTAGAATTAGGTTTTCTAATACCTTCCCAAAGCAAACCCTAGCCACCATAGCCACCATTGGAGAAGAAGCTTGGGGAAAGAGAGAGAAAGGAAATTCTGCAGAAAAGCTCCATCAAACCATCATCTAAATCAGAGATAAACTCGAGGCAAGTGACTTAATTCCATTTAATTTCAGAGAATGTTCTTTCCATGTTAGATAATTCAAATTTTATGTTTGTTCTTGGTGAAATATGAAAACCCATGTAGTTTGGAACTTAGAACTTGAAAGTCTTGAGGATAATTGCATGTAGAATGATAGGTAGATGATTATTCTCATGATATTTGTAATTGGAAGAAATTAAAACGGATTTATATTGGGTTAATTCATGATTTAAAATGTTAGGGTTTGTGTTCTTGAAAAGAATTGGAGAAAAGTGTAGAAACTTGTGATTTAATGAGGTTTAGGATGTATTAATCCCTTAAAAGATGTTAGTGTATGACCTTAGCATGTTTTAGGATGATTAGAGAACTTAAAACATAGTTGGGACGAAGTTTAGAGGAGATATGAGGAGTAGAAATTGGGTGAAAAACGATTTTGGAATTTCTGGGCTCGCAGCTGGTAGCTCGTTAGAAACCAACCCAGGTCGTTCGAAGGAGCTCGTTCGAACGAGCTTCTAACGAGTTGACCAGTCACTTCTAACGAGGGGCAGTTTCATTCGATAATCTCGTTCGAACGAGATATCGTTAGAAGGTACAGTTCGTTCGAACGAACTGGATCTCGTTCGAACAGTCTCGTTCGAACGAGACTTCTAACGAGCTGACAGAGGAATCTCATTCGAACAGTCTCGTTCGAACGATACTTCTAACGAGTTGGCAGTCTGGGCCTTTTTAGACTGTTTTGATTTTTGGAGTCCCGTAAACTCTTTCGAGGAGATAGATAACATTTCCGATGATGATGTAATGATAGATTTGGGACATTTGGGTATTTATGAGAAGGAAATTATATACAAGTGAGTTAAATTAAATGGGCGGTTTGGGTTGAGACGTGAGTGTCTACTACGACGTGAAAATAAATTATGGCGCGTATGATTATAAACCGGAATCGTATAAATTGTGATAATTATAAGTTAGTACGAGAATGCGACACGTAATACGATTAAACTACGTTGATTACTAAGATGCGTGTTTACTTAGTATTGGTATATGAATTGTGTGTATGACATACCTACCATACTTGCTATCACGGGAGGTTTGCGTTCGCTTAGGGCCCTCTAATCCTTGTGTTGCCCGGATTTAGACTGGTTACCTTGATGAGCATAGGTCATAGAAAGACTTATTGGGATATTAATAAGTCCGCTGATCGTGGGAGCGTACGTATGTGCGTGACCCATGTGATGTGACTGTGTTCACCTCCATTATTTGTGATGTTGTTATCTGTGAACTATTCCTGAGAGATTCGGAATATGTAATCCTTATGTACGTGATGTACCGGGATGGATAGCAGAGTATGTGTGCACCGCAGCTTAGTTCTCGGGGTGCTTGTATTGTATATTTATGATGTGAATAATATACACTTAATTAATGGGAACCTTCATGTTAATGTTATGAATATAATTACGGTATTGTTTCGAGAAAAACATAACGGGTTAGCTGTTAGTGAAATATATTGCATTTTGAGCATCTGTGTTTACGTTAAACCCCTATTTAATTACGAGCGTTATAATGTTAGTAGAACCGAGTAATATGAGTAGGACCTATGATAGTCTAGCTAGAGATGATGTCACTTAGCTAGTGGTTTGTGTCGTTGTAGATGGGTACTTACGTTAGGAGTGCACAGTTAGACGAGAGGTGAGAATATCATGTGAGTGCACGTCCTAACATGTACTTTGCATTTAATGTTTTAAATGTTTTTAAAGCACTTGCAGGTTTTTAAAATATCTCCACATTCGGGCTCTGACCCGTTTGCTTTCAAATCTTTTTTTTCCTTGTAAAACCATTTTAGGTGCCCAGCCACAAGGACACCATGCATAGGATACTCATTCAGGTGATGAGCTGTAGCTGTTTGTGGAAGCTACAGGGATTTGCTTGTAGACGCTTCTATCACTTGGATTCCAGATTCATTATCTATCAGTTGTAGGGCATGTTGCCCATTCCTATTAGAGACATCTTTCCATTACAGTTTTCAGACTTTGGCATGTATTGTTTTAGTATTCGGTTTACTTATTTCAGTTGTGGGATTGTAGTGAGGAGTTTTCCTCCAGACTTTATTTACATTGCGTGATGGTTATTCTATTTACTTCATTATGGTGAATGATGTTATTATCCTTTACTACACTTGTTGCATGTTAATCAGACTTAAATTAAAATTTGGCACTTACTTTTAAATACTAGGTGGTTAGTAATCATTAAAATGTTTTCGACAGTGATGCTATTAACTGGACCAACTTGACATTTTGAATTAATTTAATAAAGGAGTAGCTACCCGGTATTTAATTAGTCGGGGTGTCACATCTGTGTCCTTCCCATTTCTATTTAAACAGATGGTGAGAGGATTTGTAGTCTAACCACACCCCAACTTCTTCGTTATTCATGGTATATCTCCATTGACTGACTCCCATCACTACAACACCGCTCCTCTGAGCCAAAAATTTCACCCGAAATTTTGTCTTGGGTGCCACTGCACACCACCCTACTATTGCCTTTGGGTTTTCTCCGTCCATTGACATGGTGACTTCTATAACGGTCACCATTACCATAATATTCCATGGCTTCTGTTGAGCCTCTCCCACTGTAGTCCTTCTAATGGCCCTCACTAGTGGTCCAAAGTTGTTCGGTGTACGAAGCCCAATCGAACTCGAATATGAATTGCATCAACTATACTCAAAAGAAGGAGAAAGTAAGTTGCATACATAGAGGAATAAAACAATCTTATGATAAGGATCTATATAAAATAATGCTACGCTGAAACGTAATAAGATGCACAGATCCTAAGGACTCTAGAACCTGATGCCCTGATACCATCTGTGTCACCCCACCTACAAAAAATACCGGGTGACCAGGTCATGATCAAAATAAAATGTTGGTCTCATATGGATCATTCTTAACATCATTATCGAAAACTTTTTAAAGTTACTAACCACCTAGTAATTTAATTAGACTGGTGAAAAAAATTTCTTTCATTAATTAAGAACACGTAGAAATAAATAATAAACCATCAACACAAACTGATAACTAAATCCAACACAGATGAATAATATAAATAAAGGTGACCGAATAAATTATCGGTTCAATAATAGCATACAATAGTAAACTGAAACTATAACCAGGATACATAAGGTCAAATAATTAATGAGTACCAGTACTGAAATACAGATCCTACACTAGGAATAAATGAACGAAACGTGTATGGGAAAGTCCTGCAACTTCCACATGTGCTGCAGTTGCGCATCCCTAGATCGAATCTGCAAACTGGGCATCCCTATCGCTGGACACTAAAACTTTTTTAAAAATATTTAACATGGGTCAGAGCCCAAGTAAAATATTTTTGAAAATATTTAGCAAGCAGTTAAATAGCAATAATTTAATATGCATGCACACGTTTCATATTTAAGCTAGTGTCGCACTCATTTGAGGTATAGCTCACCCCTCATCTAATGTGCACACCTAACGCTTACCTGCTAACCCACATAGATAAGATACCCCACCTTACTAGCTACATCACACCTTTTCCTACTGCACTACTCCAACCCGAGTATTCTTACTTTGATTATTAAGTTATCTACTCCTAAACTTATTAATCGGTTCAACTATATTAATTCATATAACATTCACACTAGTTATATAAGAACTTCCACTTTTTAAATTATATAACTTTCACCCTAGTTATTCAAGAATTCACCCTTTTGAATCATATAACTTGCACACTAGTTTTATAAGAAATACATTCACACTTATGTATTAATCCCGTATTTAATTATCTACACACAATATGTACGTACTAGTATACTACAACATTCACACACATATCGCGTATAATAACGATCCATTCCCGAGAAATAACTCACCGGATGCTTTCTCTAGAATGCTATCATGTCCCAGGCATGCTCACTCTAACCCGGCCACGTCAAGTCGGACTAGCTCACACCAAACTTGGGAAAAAATAATAAGCGTAGTGGAGGAGTTCATATTCCTTCACCGAAAGTGAAACCGAATCATACCCAAAGTGGTTCACCTCTGAAAATAAATCATGCAATATAAAAATAGGCGATATGACCTAGGGATTATACTCTCCCTGCTCCTCAAGCCAGGGGATTCACCCACATCGCGCAACCTCCTATGATAGCACCAGAGGGGTATGTATTCCTACAAATATTATTCACACCGATATCTATAAATCACACAAATATATATATATATACTAGGGTATGCCCGTGCCTGAAGGCACGCTGATAATCACAAAACAGCAAAACATTTCAAAGTACGTAATTGCAAAACCATTATAAAAAAGAACAAAATATTGAGTAAATTGATGTTTGAGGGACTAAATGCGTTAACAATCATTTTTAAAAAATTTCGTATTTTTTTTATCAAAAGCAATATCTTTAGTTTTTGTTTGTCAAAAAGAAAAATATTAAGTGTGTTTTTGCTAAAAATAATATTTTTCCTGTTTGTTTGCCAAAAATAAAAAAATTCTTTATTTTCTTTGCTAAAAATAATAATTTCTAGTGTTTGTGTGCCAAAAAAAATTCAGTGTTTTTTTTTCAATTAATAACATATTGAGTGCTTATTTGTCAAAAAGAAAAATATTTATTTATTTTTTTGACAAAAATGATATTTTCACGCTTTGTATGGATTAAATAAAAATATTTTAAAAAAATGCGTTTCAAAATAAGGCATGCCGCTGGCGCGAACTTTTAAAAATAGAAGAATATTAGGAAAATGTGTTTGAGAGACTAAATGCGTTAAAATTCAGTATCTTTTTTATCAAAAACAATATCTTTAGTGTTCGTTTGTCAAAAAGAAAAATATTAAGTGTGTTTTTGCTAAAAATAATATTTCCCCTCTTTGTTTGCCAAAAATAAAAAAATTCTTTATTTTTTTTGCCAAAAATAATAGTTTCTGGTGTTTGTGTTTAGCAAAAAAAAATTCAGTGTTTTTTTCAATTAATAACATATTGAGTGTTTATTTGTCAAAAATAAAAATAGTTTTTTTTGACAAAAATATTATTTTCACGCTTTGTATGGGTTAAATAAAAATATTAAAAAAATGAGTTTAAAAATAAGGCGTGCCGCTGGCGCGGACTTTTAAAAATAAAAGAATATTAAAAAAATTGGTGTTTGAGAAACTAAATGCGTTAAAATTCAGTATCCTTTTTATCGAAAATAATATCCGTAGTGTTTGTTTGTCATAAAGAAAAATGTAAGTATTTTTTTTGCTAAAAATAATATTTTCCCTGTTTCTTTGCCAAAAATTAAAAAATTCAGTATTTTTTTAATTCTAGTGTTTTTGTGCCAAAAAAAATTCAGTGTTTGTTTTTAATTAATAACATTTTGAGTGCTTATTTTTCAAAAAATAAATATGTAATGTTTTTTGACAAAAATAATATTTTCACGATTTGTACGGGTTATTTTTCTTTTTCTTTTTAGTTTACGCTTTTGTCAACATTTTGTTTGGAGATATTAGTGGGACCCTTTTATTTTGTCCTAATGGGTATAGTTTTGGGGTATAAGAGTGGGTCAATTTAATTTTATTCTAAAAAATAACACAATGTTTTATCCAACTGTTATTTGTTCCTCATTAATAGGCATGCATGCCTTTTACTTTTATACATTTATAGCTCCTAGTTTATAGCAACAGACCTAACCTCTTTCTCTTATTAAAAAAGTCACGTCACACTGTAAATGGCAGCTATTGAAAGTCTGATATTTCCATCACTTGTCTTTCAATTACTCATCCTTTATTAATTCTGTAACCTCTCTCGCAACTCTTTGGCTTGATAGCCGGTGGTTGCGACGGCGACGAAACCAATACCATTTTCAGGTTGTATTGTTCTCCAGGGAGGAATATGCATGCCGTCGCAATACATCTGAAGGAGAGAGTGACGTTGTCAAGGACTCCGACGTTGTCAAGGACTCCGACGAAGTTGTTGCAATACCATGAACAAATTAAAATGAATGGTAGAGATTAATGAAAAGATTGTCTTTTAATGTTTCCCAAAAGATTTGGGGTTGGGGCCCGATAAAAGATTATTCCCCACTCTGTAAGTTGCAATCGATTCCTGCTAGGATTTTTTTGGCTAGATAATTACCTCCTATAATCAATTCTGTAAGTAGACTTGAGAGATTGCCTATGGACTTGGATATTTCACCTCCAAAATTAATTTCCATTCAAGTATAGTATTTGCAAATTGCTACAATTTGATAAGGATATAAAAAAGCTCAAATCTTGGGTTGTATTACTACCAAGAAGATTATACCCGATATTCAGCCACTAAAGATTTTATAGGTCTCCCTGATTAGCTGGAACTTGACCCACAAAATTGTTTTGAGGGAGGTCAAGTAGTTGAAGCTGGCAAACATTGATCAATGAAACTGGGATTCTTCCGGAGAAAAGGTTTTCTCCGATACCAAAGAGCCGCAGATTAGGTAAAGTGAGGCATATGTCAGGTGGAAGACCTCCAGTGAGGTGATTAGCTGCTATAGAAAATACAGTAATAGTGAGGTGATTAGCTCCGCTGCTGTATTGTTCTGCTGTGATCAGTCCCTGGAGAAAAGTCCTTGCCGACGAAAATGAATGGCAGAGATTGAAGGATCTCTTCATAATTTCCAGTTGATCTGAAATATATGTCGATCATCACATACCTCATATGTGTGCAAATATGTGCAAATCATCAATTTTATGCATAGATCTTAAAAAAAATATGTGCAAATCATCACATACCTCAGATATTTAAATCATTCGGAGTGTCGCTAATACCTCAGATAAAATAACATGTTTTTTGCATAGCCTTCAGCAGCAACTAATCATTCCTTAAGGAAACATGTAAGCAGCCTTGTGATAGCTGAAGATAATATAAACTAAGATATGTTAATATGGTTGAAATTATTAAAATGTTGTGAGCTCAACATACAAACGATATAAATTTTTAGTTTTCTTTCGAGTATAATTAATTCCATGAACGAAACGTGTATAGGAAAGTCCTGCAACTTCCACATGAGCTGCAGTTGCGCATCCCTAGATAGAATCTGCAAACTGGGCATCCCTATCGCTGGACACTAAAACTTTTTTAAAAATATTTAACATGGGTCAGAGCCCAAGTAAAATATTTTTAAAAATATTTAGCAAGCAGTTAAATAGCAATAATTTAATATGCATGCACACGTTTCATATTTAAGCTAGTGTCGCACTCATTTGAGGTATAGCTCACCCCTCATCTAATGTGCACACCTAACGCTTACCTGCTAACCCACATAGATAAGATACCCCACCTTACTAGCTACATCACACCTTTTCCTACTGCACTACTCCAACCCGAGTATTCTTACTTTGATTATTAAGTTATATACTCCTAAACTTATTAATTGGTTCAACTATATTAATTCATATAACATTCACACTAGTTATATAAGAACTTCCACTTTTTAAATTATATAACTTTCACCCTAGTTATTCAAGAATTCACCTTTTTGAATCATATAACTTGCACACTAGTTTTATAAGAAATACATTCACACTTATGTATTAATCCCGTATTTAATTATCTACACACAATATGTACGTACTAGTATACTACAACATTCACACACATATCGCGTATAATAACGATCCATTCCCGAGAAATAACTCACCGGATGCTTTCTCTAGAATGCTATCATGTCCCAGGCATGCTCACTCTAACCCGGCCACGTCAAGTCGGACTAGCTCACACCAAACTTGGGAAAAAATAATAAGCGTAGTGGAGGAGTTCATATTCCTTCACCGAAAGTGAAACCGAATCATACCCAAAGTGGTTCACCTCTGAAAATAAATCATGCAATATAAAAATAGGCGATATGACCTAGGGATTATACTCTCCTTGCTCCTCAAGCCAGGGGATTCACCCACATCGCGCAACCTCCTATGATAGCACCAGAGGGGTATGTATTCCTACAAATATTATTCACACCGATATCTATAAATCACACAAATATATATATATATATATATATATATATATATATATATATATATATATATATTATCATACTATAGTATACATATATTTAATAAAGGTCAGGCTAACCCGTGCCTAACACCCGTAGCACTAGCCCAAGAATACCCAAGTCTATATCCTGACTTGTAACTTAATTAATCACACAAAATAAATTTGTCATTTAAGTTGTGTCACCCAACTATAATACCCTGAGTCACTCATTCAATTCGTAACTTTATCTCTTAGTATTTGTTGCACTGTATCCCGCTAGTTAGTTTGACACTTCTCATTAAATTTAATATTTGATAATTTCTTATGTATCTCCAATATTAGATTAAGCCGGCTACTCCTTACCCAACTTTCGATGCACTGACCTTAAAATATTCGGGTAACAATCCCCAACTCATAATTAAATTTATTTCACCTCCATTAATTTTTGTTACGTAATGTCACGCACCCAAAATACCTGGACTCGCTTACATGGTCCATAATTTAAATTCTTATGGATTTATTTCACAACAACCCTTATATACTTTCACACTTTTATTCACCTTACGAACTTTCTTAACCCCATTTCCCAATACTATAAGTATGAATTTACCCAAAATTACTTCTAATAAAAAATCTCCTTAAAACCTTAACTAAGAAAAGTAACTTCTCCAACATTTCCCAGCCAAAACAACAAGATTGATTGGTCGGTTCTCCCAAAAATTTCTTTGAAAAATTCCAACAGCAACATAGGTAGGAGATTACCCAACGCAGAATTACCATCTTCGTTCGAACGAGGCCAGTGGTCGTTTGAACGACACACCTGGTCGTTCGAACGACCTTAATTTTCCTTGTCCTCATCTTCTTCCTTAATACTGATTCCACCATTACTAAACCTCTGGCCTTGGTAATACAACCCAAAACTAACCCTTTTTAATTTATAGGTTACCCAAACTGTTTTAATTCATCAGTTTCCTCAACCTCCTTCAACCATTTACAATCCTTAACCATAAAAAGAAAATACTCCGACTGATTTATCTTACACCCTTTTCTTAAATTGGATTTTGAACTCTAAATTACACAACAGAGTTTAAGAGCTTATGAATAAAAATCAGATACAACCTCTTATGATTCGTAATAACATAATAGTTTCTCTTTTAATCTACGTAAACTCCCCAGTTCATTTACACTCGTTTTCTATGTGATAACCCACCCAAAAACGAATATGATTTACACCCACCATAATATGAACCGGAATAATGTAAATTAAATGAAATCAAGTTTATTTACTTGCTTGAATAAATTTGTAGGGTCTTACGTTCTTTGTTGTTGACGGAGATTTTACGAAGAATACACCCTCTTCTTGATTTGGCTCCCAAATTTCTCCCTCTTTTCTCCTTTGCAAAAATAGGCTTTTCTTATGTAGTTGTGTCTGCCACAAACTCCCTAATGTAGATTTTATATCATTAATACCGAAATTAATCTTATGTGCCAAATTCAAATGGCCCAAACACCCTCGTGTGAACCCGGTTATGCCTAACAATGCCCCGTGATCCAATTACTATCCCCGGGGTACTCTTTTTCGATTATCTTGATCTTTCAGAATCAACTGTGCACTCAGAATCGCCATTCGAGTCACTTTACTGAAATTCTCCAATCTCGACCGCAATTTACGACACATGTAAATACATAAAAATATCCTGAATTAATTAAATCTTAATTCATCGAATTAGTTCGATCCTCCAAATAAATTAATCCCCATATCACCGAATTAATTAAATTCTAAATCCTCCAAAATACGAGTTGTTATAATACGACAACTTAACGAATCGGGTTTGTGTTAAACCATTTAGTGTAAATACACGACATGACTCGTTAAGGCACGAATTGAACACGATCCAAAAATGACACAAATACGTTAAGACATGACACGATATACATGAAAGGCTTAACGAATTGGGTTTGGATTAAGGTCATTTTGACACGAACCTAATTAGACCCAACACGACACAGCTTATTGCCACCCCTAATTGTGACCGGTCGATCCACGTCCAAGTCCAAGGTGCACTGTTTCTTTCTTTATTTTGACAATAATAATATCAAAATAAAATTTTATTATTTTATGGAAGTCTATAACTTCAACTTCCAACCAAATCGTTATACAAATTGTAATCGTGATCCCTTCAGAGATGTTTTACCCATGCTAAGAGCATGTCCAACGCATATATATTTATTGCATCACCAAATCATTATTTGAATTTTTATTTTGGGTTTTTTGACTATTTGATTTCTTTTTCCAAACTACTTTTTATATTCTTAAAGTTTTTTCGTTTATTTTTCTGATTTATTTATTTTTTCTATTTTCTTAAAAATATTTTCTTTTTAATAAATCTTGTACACTATACATGACCATTAATTCTAACGGACTCTTAACAAAAAAAATAATAAACCCAACATCAATTAAAAATGGCATTAAAGTCAAAACACATCAATTATGAAGGTATTTAAGTTTCGAGCTTATATCTATTTTATGTACTATGACTCTAGTACTTAAAAGTTACTAGATAGTGCACATGCGCATTACACGTCGTTAGAAATAATTGTTTGTAATAATAATAGTTATGACATTGATTGTGAAGTAGACAAGTGGGTATAACTCTATAATTGAGTTAGCTATTCATATTAAAACAAAGTATATTGTTATAAACAAAAAGTTCTTTTGCATTGAATTTTGAAATAAATCTCTGAAATGATTCATTATATATAAACTTGTGATTTTATATGATTATTTATCCTAATGTAAATGTTCATTTTCTTCAAATCTAAATTCAAAAAATGTTCACTCGAAGTCCGTTTTTAATTACAACAAAAATTAATAAAGACCTAATATTTTTCGAATACAATGTATATTATAGGAAAAATTAGTGGAGCTTGTCAATAGAAAATGATTAGTTTTGAAATTTTGTATCTTGTATTATGGTGTGCTTATGAGTCTAATGTCTTATGTTTATATCTTATTAACATGCATTTTATCGTATCACGAAATGGTATTAATAACTATTAATATAAAAAATTTAACCTAAAATAAAGGAATAATTAATATGACTACTAATATTATACTAACTTAAAAGGAAGCTAAAACAACAATAACCACTCTTGACCTTTTTACCTCCAATTTATCTTATACTAACTTAAAAAGAGGCTAAAACATAAATAACCACTCTTGACCTAAAACAATTACCGGAGATGCCGACTTGTCCTTTTATTTCATCGGCTCTCACTTTTGACTCGTTGGGTTCTACATCAACAAGAAAATGACTGGTTCGTCTCATCCATTCAAGAACAAATCTAATCACCCGATATCAAATGGTTGAATTCCAATTCCCGTTTATAATGCTTTAGTTCTTAAAATGACCTAAGTAGAGAGGCTCGAAATTGATAAGCTACGTTATGATTGTTGAAATTAAAGAGCTATGTCAGCACTCATAGCAAGTTAGAAATTTGAGTTGTTTTTATTCTTTTAATTTATCCACTTATCAGTTTCAATTAAAAGTTGATGGAGATTTGTATAACTCTTTACATATTATTATACATAGCTATATTCATTTATTGATAAAAAATTTAATGAAGTTGTTTAATACGACGACTTTTTAGTTTGATTAATAATGGCTTCTTCTTTAATTTATATTTATATTTAAAATTTCTACTGTTAATGGATGTGTGGTTCTTTTTGGACTCATAAAAAAATGACTTTTTTCTTCCTTTTTTTACAAATTAGAAACACAACCATTAAAACACGATGTGATAGACACAAATATTAATATTTACACCCATTTGAATATAATAATACACGTAAACACGTGTAAAAACATGACACTACAAAATATCACGAATGTAGGGGATATTGACCCTCAATAAAAACAGTAATTAGAGATTGACCCATAAATAATTATGAATGAATAAAAGAACAAAGAACACTAGCTGCACGTGGTTCAATAAATATGTCTACCTGCGTCCACGAATAAGGGAGATAGATTGGTGTATTACTCAAGAAGAACAATGGTTTTTGGAGTGCTAGAGCTTCTAATTAGGACCCCCAGACACCAAGTGTAGGTTACAATGAGTACCCTCATAATGGGTGAGATCACCCTTATTTATATATACACGAATAGTATTTTTCTAAGTCTCATCATGTAAGTCTTAATTATAAGTTATAGAGTCCTATAAGGACTGGTCTTCTAACCTGCCAACGTGATCTTCCAAGATTTGCACTTATCTTCGTACATATTCATGATCTTCCAAGATCAATTGTGTGGCATCCACGTAACACGAATTCATTCATTCTCCCTTCAATTTCCCCAAAGGTAGGGGTAATCGGTCATCACATTGTTCATCTCGACCGTATTTTTAAGTTATTGGCCACGTGCTATTAAAACAATTATATTAATGTATATCCTAAGTTCACATGTATCTATTCCTTGGGTCGTGTAATGAAAATTTAATCATATATTTAGGAATGATTTCGCATGTATTTCAATCCTATGTCTATGCGAATTATAAATCACGTTCCTAGGTAATGATAGCGGTGAGCACGGGGTTACCTGACCCATTCAGTGGGACGGTAGTTGAGTTGACAATCGACCTAAGGTATAAGGCTTCTAAGCCCCCTTACCTTTCCATTTAAGTCATATATGAAGGGAATATATTTTTTCTTAATTATTCCCTCAAAAAAATTTAGTTTAAGAACCTATCCTTCTTTTTCTCATTCTTCCTGGCCTTATCATGTATAGGCCTAGTAAATATGAGGTTATTACAAGTGATGATTTGAGTGAGTTTTGTGATAAATATGGACTTCTTAAAATCTCAAGATTAGGCTGACCACAAAGGCTGTTGATGTAAAGAACTAGACTTGATCTAATTAATTAATGACAGATAAATATGAATAAATAAATATGACAAAGGATTTTTACAGTGGTTCAACCTTAAGGAAATGGCCTACGTTCACTATTTTGTATTGCTGGGAGTTTTGCTTTGATCTTGAGTATGTTTTCTTAAGATGGTCTTTTATTCCCATGCCCCCCTTTGTTATGAGGGTATTATAATATATTTATTGCCCTTGGGTTGCCCATGTGAATAGACAACACGCAGTTATTAGATAGGCATATATATCGATGCATAACAAGAATATTCATTGAATCTATTCTAGTCGCTTGATCTTCCTAGATAGTTTCTCGATATTCTGAGCTCGGTATTCTGAGTAGCTCGTCATGTCAAGTTACTCGGCGTATACAATTATTCCATGTTGAATGACACATGTCTTATCATGACTAGTCCACATCAGCTAACTAATTTTTGTATCGACATAAGCCTCCAATTATTTCATAGTTGAGGTTAGATGCGAGAGTGTGAAATATTATGCCCAAAAGTTGCTCGGGCGCACTTTCCCATGCCTTGTTTGGTTATAGCCCTTCGACACTTGTGAAATTTTCTTCTCAGTATACTCATTTTAAGCGCGAAATGACAAACTTGTAAATATTTTGATTTTTTCGCAAACGCTTGGGAACTCGTACTTTTTAGCCATCGAAAATGCAATCGTCGTTATTTGTAATAATTAATTTTTTCGTTTTCCAAAGTAGCGTATATAAAAGCGGCAAAAATAGATTATTGTCTACCTTTTGCCATCTAGATTCTCAAACTTTCTATCTTCTCAGTTCATCTGCCTTAGCTGATTTCTTGATTTTTCTGTAAGAACTTCTTCCTTCTTTCTTCTTTCTTTGATTTATCCATCATGGTTTACCTTATAGAATCATTGGATAAGTTTAGAGATGATTTTAGAATTCCTTCTTGGGTTACTTTAAAAGAAACTCCTCGCCCTTCTGATTTATTTTCTCTAGCTAAGGGACATTGGTTTCCTTCCATTTTTGTAGCTGAATGTGGTTTTTCTTTCATGCCTAATCCCTTGTATTTGGAATTTTGCTAATATTTTGATATTGTTCCTGCAAGGATAGTTCCAAATACATGGAGGGTAGTTAATGGCGTACATAGGTTAAATCAAATTCATAGGACTCATTTGGGGATTCCTGAAATTATGTACTGTTATAAATGGGTCACTAGCGATACCACCTTTTATTTAAATACTCGGTATTCTAACAGAGCTTTAGTAGTCAATCTTCCTGATGCTAACAGGGATTATTTTAAACATGGGGTTGTGATGAAAAACTGGCAACACCCCCCGTTAAAAGGTAAAGACGTGTACCAAGGTCCCAGATGTACACTTTATGGCAATGGGATAGGTGGTTTTCATTTTTCAATTTAGCTATATTTTTGTTTGATAAAATGCGTCACTCACATTTATTTTTTGTATGTTGCAGTTGACAGTAAGAGGAAATCCCCAAAAGAGATTGATATTAATATAAAAGATTTGAAATTTATCTGGGGATTGCATCGAGCAATAGCTGGGGAACACGTGAGGTTTGCTTCCTATTTGCTGCAATACAAGAACACCAGTTTTTCCTTTATTGTTTGACCTCTTGTTCCTCCCTTCGTGATTGACCTTGAACAGGCTCCAGCATCTTCTTCATTTATTGAAGAATCTTCTCCTGACTTGGGCTTATGATGAAGAAAAGGATAATGCATGATCTCTTTACCAAGGTTGCCCCTGATTCTAATGGAGCGAAGAAAAACCAAGGTTCTTAAAAATGCGAGGCGTGACCAAGGCGTGGTGGCCAAGCCTTAAGCCTTAGAAGCCTAGGCGGGCCTTGGCGTAAAAAGGCGTGAAAAGGCGTTTAGGCATTTTTTAATATATTTTAATATTTTTTTACTATGACGAGGCTATTTAAAATACTAAATTGGTACATACCTTAAAAATATGTCTAAATATTTGTAAATTAAAATACTATTTTTTAAAATACAAAAAAAATAAAAAAATTGCCTCTTTTCACGCCTTACTTTTAAAAAACTCGCATTTTTTCACGCCTTACCCCCAAAAATTGCTCGTTTTTTCACCCCTTGCCCCAAAAAACATTGACCATCATTGACCATGCCTTGATCCACGCCTAGGGCCAAAACTTGGCGTATCTAAAAAGCCTCGCGCCTTGGCACTGCCTAGGCACATTTTTTAGAACACTGAGAAAACAAAAGATGATATACCAGCTAAAGGGACCAGGAAAAAGGATGTTGCTCCACTTGGTGGAGGAGTCATAGCTGCTAAGGATATCAGCAAGAAGCCCCTTGTTGCCCCTAAAGAGGCAGCACCTTTAATTGAAGGGGTTATCCTTATTCAAGAAGATATAGCACCTTTGATTGAAGTTGCTACTTTGAGAAGATTGAAAAGGGGTCTTGCTGAGAAGACCGTAGATGATACTGTCTTACCTTCTGGGGTTAAGGTACCTTATTTGAGAGTTAGTACTCCATCTCTCATTACTCCTGGCTTGGCCAAGAAATTGATCAGCCATGGGACTCTTCCTGACTATCGAGGTGCTGAGACTTATACTCCTCGAGAGACGGTACTGACTTGGAAGCCCAATATTTTGCATCCGTAAGTGTCATCATACTTGCCATTTCACCTCTTTGTATAATGTTCATATTCTAACTTGGGATTCTTTTCTCTTATAGTTTGTGGTATAGTTTAATAATATCCTGGAGAAAGATGAGTCTATCAAGGCTTCAACTTCATCCAGTGGAGTGGAAGAAGCCCTTGCTGGGTTGTCAAAATCTTTGGTGGAGTCTCGACAAAAGTATGAGGAGGGCAAAACTGCTTGGTAAAATAGAATCAAGTTTGTCGAAACAGCTCAACAGAAAGCTGAGAAAGCTACCAAGGAGGTTGTAACTATTTCCAAAGAGGCAAAGGATAAATGTAAGGTTGTTGTTTCCAGCAAGGTGGAAGTTGAGGGCAAGATTGAAGAGGATGAATGGAATAAGAAAGACCTTGAGGAGAAGGTGAAGTCTGTCAAAGAGCTTCTTAGGGAAAATACTTCCTCAAAGAGGGTGAAGAGAAGAGCTGTTGTAAAGAAAGCCTTCAGCTCTGACTGGTACAAAGGGTGGAATAAAGCTATAACTGATGTGTCTACCCAAATGGAGTATGCAAGTGTAAAGTTCTTCAAGGATGGATGGACTGCCACTTTGAAAGATTTGAATGTTGCTAAAGATTTTAAGTTATGTCAGAGACACATTCATGGCCCTCCTCCTGCTATTGAAGAAGAAGAAGAGAATGAAGTTGGATCTGATGAATCTTCTTTGTTAGTTATAGAACAAATAGTTACTGATATTATCCCTCAATCCTCCGAGAAAGTTCAACAAATAACACTCTCTACCGAGCAACGTAAACTGCCCACCGAGTAACCAATTCCTTCTTCAAAGTCGACTGATGATGTTGTAGGTAATAAGGAGAAGGTGTAAAGTTATTCGACCCTTAACTTGTTTTGTTTTCCTATTTTTCCATTTTGTTATAACTTTGGTTGTACCCCTTCTTCTTATGATCAATAAAATGGACTTTGTTATTTATTCTGAGTTTCTTATTCACTTGTTCAATATGGTTGTACTATTGTTGATCTGTTTCACTTTTCCTTCCTAGTTTATTGCTAGGATGAAACTATTGTCAGCTCATAATACAGAGTTAATGAAGAAGTGTACTGACTACTTTAAAGCTGGTTGTGCAGATTTCACTGAGGCACAAATAGTTGATATTCTTGGATATGATGTTCAACTGAAGGAAAAAAATTGGGTTATGGCTATCAAGATGTTCAACTGAAGGCAAGAATATCAACTATCCAAGAATATTGGCAAGAATATCAATAAGAATTGAAGAGACTAGGACTCAATAGGCCTTAGAAAATCAAGATGTTCAACTGAAGGGAAAAAATCAAGCTTTAGCTGAGATGTCCCAAAAGATTCAGAGTCTCACTGAGCAACTTTCCAATCAGAGTTCTGCATTAGAGAGTAAAGAAAACTTAGTGAAACGGCTTCATTAGCATGTTGAGAGATTGACTTATCAATTCCATAAGAAGCCTAGAGAGTTTTGGATGGGGGATATAATGAAGCTTTATGTCATCTTGATGCCCGATTGAAACAATCAAACAATGAGAGATACAAGCAGGGTTAGTTGAACGCCTTAACTATGATGAAGGTAGAACGAGGAACAGAGCTGTGGGATTGGTATGAGCCCGGATTACTTGATCTTCCAGTACCTCCTTTTAAGCTAGATGTTAGTTGGATTCCAGCCCGCTCCATTCCTCAGTGTTTGATTTCTAAATACCTCGGTGACTACAATCATCATGAAGATTATGAGATATCCCGACCTCAACATCTGCTCGACCGACCTAGCTCAAGAAATATCAAAATTCTATGAGATTTGAATTTTATCAACTCTTCTTTTGCTCTAGATGATCCTCCAGCTGGAATGGAGCTTGTACCTAAATCTGAAGGAAAGAAACCAATAGAATAGGTTGTTTGTATTTCGTTAGTAATTGGTAAATGAATAAAAATCTTTTTTTTTATAATTTTATTTCCTTGGAAGTAAATTAATTGTATGATGTTTATCTTGTATATATAAAGGTATAATTTGTCCTATATTGATTTGATTACATAGACAATGGAACTTTTCCCCATATGTTTGCCTAGTTGTAATGACTTATCACCCATAAGTGCCTAAGAAATGGAATTATTTTCATCCCATGTTCCTGTTTAGTTGTAATAATCTTTTCTAGATTGCCTTGGTCCCTAGGCAGTGGATATTTTACCCATCTTCTTGCCTAGTTTTAGATGCCCCTTGAGGTCACCTATAATCAAATAGGTTTTGCCTTGTATGATTGTTGTACCAACATTGTTGGTTAGGTTTGTTAATGTCGACCAACCTTAGTTGGTGGTTGTTGATATGCCGACCAACCTTAGTTGGTGGTTTTTATTGCTGCAAAGTCCAAGTGTAGTGTGTAGTGTGTAGCACTAGTACTCCGAAAAAATTTAACTCAAAAGAATATTGGGAAATTATCATTTTCATTCATATTGAAATAATGGGGTACATGTAAATCTATATTACTGGTAATATTTTCGCAGGTGCTCAGCATTCCAAGACTTTTTTAATTCTTGCCCCACTAGAGTTTCTATTCTGTAGGTTTCAGGTCAAACAACAGTTGGGACACGATAGGGCCCATGCCAGTTGGCCTCCAACTTATTGTGATCCTAAATGACTTTCTTGAGCACATAATCTCCTGCCTTGAGATCACATTTTATAACCCTTTTATTGTAGAACATGGTAGTCCTTTGCTGATAAGATGCATTTTGGATTGCTGCGTCTTCTCTGACTTCCTCGTCCAAATCTAAGCGTCTCATCAAATCTCTTATTGGAGAATTGAAATTCAGCACCCTATGAGTAGGTAAGCCTAGTTCAGCAGGTTTGACTGCTTCACTTCCAAAGGCTAACATGTAAAGAGATTCCTCAGTTGCTGTTCGGGAAATTATTTGGTAAGCCCATAGCACAAAGTGCAACTCGTTGATCCAATTCTCTTTCGCACATCTAACCTTTTCTTTAACCCGTTCAACAAAGTTCTGTTTATTACTTCCATTTTCCCATTACTTTGGGGGTAACCTGGAGTAGAATGGATATTTTGAATGTTAGATTGTAGACAGTATGCGGCGAACTCCTCATTATCAAATTGGGTACCGTGATCAGTGATAAAAGCATGTGGCAGATCATATCTGCAAATAATATTCTTCCATATGAATTGATAGATCTTTTTATATGCCATATCGATGAGAGGTTCAGCTTCTGCCCATTTTGTGAAATAATCAATAGCGACCACTAAATATTTAAATCATCCTCTTGAAGTTGGTAAAGGCTCGACTAAGTCTATTCCCCACATGGCAAATGGCCAAGGTGAAGTGATTGGCGTCAATAGTGCCTGAGGAGTTCTTCATATAGTAGAAAATCGTTGACATTTATCGCATTTCTTGGAATAAGTTGTACAGTCAGCGCGCATTGTTGGCCAATAGTACCCCTGCGTAGTTATTCTCTGCAAGAGAGTCCGACCTGCTACGTGAGCTCCATAAAATCCTTCGTGAATTTCTTCTATTAGATCTTGAACTTCTGCTTGGTGAACACATATTTGTAGACCTGTGATCACACCCCTTATGTATAAAACCCCATTGTTTAAGACATATCTAGCAGCTTCAAACTTCAACCTCTTGACTAGAAGTTGGTCGGCTAGTAATATGCCTTCTTCGATATAAGCCCTGATGGGATCCATACAGGAAGGTCATATATCCAAAGTGATAAACTTTACCATCAAATCTTCATCGATACTTCTATTGGAGAGTATCTCAATAGGAATTTTTTTTGTAGCTCGGTGCGAGTAGCAGAGGCTAACCGAGCTAGTGCATCTGCCCTTGCATTCTCCAGTCTTGGTATTCTAATCTTTTGGACAACTGCTAAATTGGTTATAACCTCCAAAGCTTTTGTTAGATACCTCGACATGAATTCTCCTTTTGCTGTGTAATGACCGAGCATTTGATTTACCACTAATTGTGAATCACTGAACACCGTAACTTGCTCTGCGTTTAGTGATTTAGCTAAGCTGAGGCCCGCGATTAAGGCTTTATACTCAGAATCATTATTGGAAGCTTTGAATTGGAAATGCATAGCATATTCTATGTCTAGTCCATCTGGGCTATTAAGAATTATTCCAGTTCCATAGCCTGTTGCTCACGAGGATCCATCAAAGTATAAATTCCATGTAGGGATATTATCAAACCCTTGGTCGAACAAAATCCCTTTATGGAATATCTTGTGCTTTCTTTCTTCATCCTTCAATTCTGGGATCTTACTAAAATATTCTTGTTTCTCCGCTACTATCCCTTCTGGCAGGTCTGCTACTTGGAGTTGATCAGGGATAGTTTTTGGTGATCCTCTAGCATCCTTGAGTTGTTCTGCATTAGCCCCCTGTTGCTCGGAGTTATCGGGGTAGGTGAATTCAGTGATGAAATCTGCACTACCTTCCCTTTGAGGGAAGATCATATCTCATACATAACGTCATACTCCCCTAATTCCACTGCCCAATACATCAATCTACTAAATTTTTCTGGCTTATGTAAAGCCTGTGTGAGTGGCATATCAGTATACCACTATTGTCTGGGATTGAAAATATGTCTTCATCCTCCTTGTAGACACCCCATTATGTTACCCCTTAACTCTCCTTAGGTCCCTAGTACCTCCCTTCATCACTATAAACCCAGGTCACGTCCCGAGTACTGACCTGGAAGCCATCAGGCACCCCCCGGCTCAGTTTGACCCAAAAGTCAAACTCCTCGTCTTGATCGAGACTCAATAAATCTTCGAAGGGTATTAAATACTCATTCTAATGGTCTGCCCCGTACGCGATTCCGACTTACCATGCGGACGAACGCGCCATTTGCGTCCGAAACCTGACCTAGAGGCCACCGGGCGCTCTCGGGCTCTATTTGACCTATTTCAACTCTTCAGCTCGACCGAGGCTGAATGAATCTTCGAAGGGAACTCAATACCATTTCCAACAGTCCATCCCGTGTGCAATTCTGACTTTCCATGCGGACGAACGATCCGTTTGACTCTGGGAAGCCACCGAGCGCTTCCCGGGCCCGGTTGACCAAATTCAACTCTCCAAACCGGGTCAAACTCTTTGGAATGTCAAATTACATTTGCTAACCTTTCCAACGGTATGCCCCATGCACAATTCGGACTTACCATGAGGACGAACGCACCGTTTGCGTCCGCGCGATTCCCCGTCCAATGGACCGACAAACGCTTCCAAGCCACATTTGACCCAAAGTCTACTCCTAAACTCAGGAGTGGTCCTAAGGACTTTTGAAGGTCTTTAAAATACCTTTCCAATGGTATGCCCTGTGCGTGATTCTGACCAACGGTTTGCCCTCGGTGGCCAATTTTCCGAAAAAGCCTGAGGCGCACTGCCAAATGGCAGGTCCGAGATCCTGCCTATCGGCACCTGCTGATAAGCAGTGCCATGATAGGGCCAATTGGCAGTCCCCTGGGGTTATAAAAGGAGGCCTTGGCCTAATTTGCAAGGAGAGCCCAGATCTGATAGAAATCTCTCTGAACGAATCCCAGAAACCTCTCTCGAAGGCAGCGTGATTTCAACTTCCAAATCCCTCTTTTACCTTCACTTTTCATCATCCTTTTCATCAAACTTAGTGAATTAGCCACTCTCCATCATCATCCAAGCTCAAGGGCTGCTCTCCAACATTCAAGATCAAGCTCAAGATCTTCAAGAAGGTCCAACTTTCTCAAACTCTCTCTCTTAAATTCTCTTGAATTCCCAATCACTTATTTTCTTACTTAACACTTTTATAATCTCATCTCACACATCCTAATATAATTTTTATTTAGTATTATTGCACATCTCTTATTTTCATATAAATAAAAACCCCAAAACAAGAAAAAGAGGGTTTGCTCATAAATTCCAAGTAGGGATTCTCACACTTTTTCCACATTTTTCTCACAACTAAAACACCTTTTCTACACACACACACACACACACACACACACACTTACAAATAAGAGATCCCACATTTGGATTTATGGGATAAACCCCACCCCTTTGCTTTGTATGCGAACTACGTGGACTTTGATGCCTTTATAGGCTACGTAGGCGTCTTGGGGTAAAACCCGAGACTCGAGTCCTTTCTCTCACTTTTTCTCTCATTTATTATTTTCTCTAAATCCATTTTTCTTATATTATATATATGCTTATTCTTAGTGACGCATTACTCCATATGCGTTATTGTTCCCTTAGAACAATCAACGTAGGAGTAACCGCGTAAATCTTATTTTTCTAATATTACTTTTATATCTTTCTACGGATGACTCGCTTTATCTTTTTCATAATACAAGTCGAGGATTCCTACCTCCATTCTATATATATACACATGCACACATCTCACGGGGGGAAACATAAAGTAAAATAGCAAATATCCATGAGAGACCGAAAGGGCGGAATGGGTGCCTAACACCTTCCCATTTCGTAACTAAGCCTCCGAACCCTTTTCGAATCATTTTGGTTTCGCACGCACCAGTATGTCTTTGGATGCCATCCTTCGGGGTGGCTTCCTCTTTTTCTTTTGTCTGTTTTGAGTAAAATAGACCGGCGACTCTGAATCTCTCTACATTTTTCACACCTCTCAAAATTGACGCCGGCCGAAGCACTCTCCCGAGAGGGGACGCGCGGGACCCGAAGGATTCCTCCTCCCTCCGTGGCGGGGATCGGCGGGGATGGCCACACTCCTGCTCACCTCAATTAATGCCAATGCCAATTTCTCCAATTTTGGATATATGATATCTGCTCCCCTGAATGCCTTGCTCATATAATAAACTGGTTTTTGCACTCCGCTTTCCATTCTTATCAAAGCTGAACTGACTGCATTTTCTGAGACAACAAAGTACAAATATAATTTTTCTCCCAACACCGGCCTGAACAGTAAAGGAGGTGTCCCCAAGTATCTCTTAAAATCCAGGAACGCCTTCTCACGCTCGTCATTCCATTCAAAGGTCTTTCTGAGCACCTTGAAGAATGGAAGACATTTATCAGTTGCTCGAGAGATGAATCTGTTGAGAGCTGCTACACGCCCTGTAAGGCTTTGCACTTCCTTCTTGGTGGCTGGAAATCGTAATTCTATCAAGGCTTTTATCCTGTCAGGATTTGCTTCAATACCTCATTGGTTTACAATATACCAGAGGAACATGCCTTCTTGTACACTAAAAATAAACTTGGTCGGGTTCAACTTCATTTAGTACTTCTCCAGGTGGTCAAATGTTTGGCTTAGATCAGCTATATGATCAGCATCTTTCTTGCTTTTAGTCAGCATGTCGTCAACGTACACCTCCATATTTTTTCAGATATGCTCTACGAACACCTTGCTCATCAGCTGCTAATATGTAGCACCTGCATTTTTAAGACTAAAAGGCATAACATTGTAACAATATGTCCCTCGTGTGGTAATGAAATGGGTACTCTCCTTGTCTACTGGTTTTATTTTAATTTGATTGTATCCGGAGTAGGCATCCATGAAGCTTAACAATTCATGGCCCAACGTAACATCTACTAGCTGATCTATTCTGGGCAGAGGGAAATGATCTTTTGGGCAAGCTTTGTTCAGATCTGTGAAATACAAACACATTCTCCATTTATTGTTCTTCTTCTTTACCATCACAACATTAGCTAGCCAATCAGGGTACTTGACGTCTTCAATGAAAGAAGCCTTTTGTATCTTCTCTACTTCCTCTTGAATAGCCTGGTTCTTCTCTGAACTAAAGACTCTTGTTCGTTGCTTCACCGATTTGATTTCTTTATTGACATTTAACTCGTGACACAAGAAGGTTAGATCTATCCCCGATCTATCTTCGTAACTCCATGTGAATTCTTACTTTTTATGCCTCAGCACTAACTCTTGCTTTAATATCGGATCAAGTGAATCACCAATCTGAATTATTATTTCTGGTCGTTCATCGTCCAGAATAATGCTCTCCGTTGCCTCCATGACTTGGACTTTAACGAGCTCTATTTCATCTCTTGGGTCTAAGGTTTCGATCTCAGACTCATCAGACTTATCCACTTGGCAAGGGGTTGTTTTCTTCCTGGCATCCTCTATCTCTTCTTATTCGGCATATGAGTAGTAGCATTCCTGAGATACCTTCTGATCACCCTTCACAATTCTAATCCCAAAGTTGGTTGGGAACTTTAAGCACTAATGTACAGTGGATGGAACTGCTTCAAACGTTTTCAAGCCTACTATTCCCATGATTATATTGTAGGCCAATTGGATATTTTTGTCCATCACAAAGAATCATATTTTTTCTTATCTATAGGCAGGCCAAGTACCAATCAGCGTGTCCAACTTGATCATCCCAAGTGGAAAAACGTTTTTTCCAGAGAAACTAATGAGGGGCCTGTAATACGGTTCCAACTAGCCAAGTTTTAGGTTCAAACTGTCAAAATAAGGGTAGAATATGATGTCTGCCGAGCTACCATTATCCACCAATACTCTTGAGGTGATTACATCCTTCATCCTCATTTTTATCACCAGAGGGTCATCATGAGGATATAAAACGCCTTTCAGGTCATTTTTGGAAAAACCAATGACTATCTTATCTTTATTAACCTTCCTCGAATGATCTTCCTCCGCTAGATTTATCCAATGTATGTAGGAACAAGCTTGGTCCTCATTGAGGTAAGCTTTCCTTTCAGCGGTATGATCACCCCCGCTTGCATCTCCACCTGTAATCATATTACAATCGAATGAACTAAAATGGATTGAAAATACCTCACTCTTTGGTTGTCTTGGATTTTTGGGGAGATCGGGGTCATCTTTCGAGTCATCTTCATAGTCTTATTTCTTGTCATCTCTTGGTCGGTGAGGAGATTTAGACCTTGGTCGTGGTCTGTTATTGGGCTTCCCATCGTTCTGGAAATTAACAAACCGGTTCAACTTCCCTCGTCTAATGAGTGCTTCTATCTCATCTTTGAGAGCTACGCACTACTTGGTCGTGTTACCATGATCCTTACGGAACTCGCAATACTTCTACTTATCTCTTCTTTCAGGAGCTGTCCTTAATTTTTCTGGCCAATTTAGTTCCTCGTTGTTCTTGATCTCTTCCAAAACATGGTTTATACCCACCTTTAACGGAGTATAATTCGCATATTTCCTTAAGTGCTATAACTTTTCCTTGCCTTTCGACTGCTTGTTTCCTCCATTATGCTTGTGATCCTTCCTTTTCGACCTGCCTTCAGCTTAAGTCTCTACTTTTGCCCAAGCATTCTTCTTCGCATCCATAGATTCTTCGACATTCATAATCTTGGCTGCTTTATCCATCAACTCTGTCATAGATTTGGGGGGATCTTTGGCTAGAGTGTAGTACATCTTGTCTGGTAGAAGGCCACTCATGAGGGTTGTAACAGCTGTTTTCTCCTCATAGTCAATGACTTCCATATTCTTATTGTTAAAACGAGTGATAGAGTCCCTTGTGCTTTCTCCTTCCCTTTACCTTACACTTAACAGATGTGGTGCCCTCTTGATTGGATTTGCACCAAAATACAAGTTTCCTATAAAGAGCTCTTCCAGTTAATGGAAGGTTGCAATCTGCCCCCGAGGAAGGCTGTTGTACCATATTTGAACAGATCCAGTGATGGCTCCTGAGAATGCCCTGCTCCTCATCTCATCTGGGACTGCATAAATATCTGCAGCAGCTTGGTACTGCTCTATGTGAAGAATAGGATCAATTTTTCCATCATACTTTGATGTGACTACAGGAGACTTAAACTTTGAGGGTGTGGGAAAATTCACAATTGCTTGTACAAAATGAGATCCTTTGATATAGGTTCTTTGGAGAGGGTCTCTGGCCTTAGCCATCTCCCCTAACCTGTCTTACAATCTCTAAATAGATCCTTTCCATGCATCTTTTCCATCTTTTGATTTATGTGCATGAGTAATAGATAGCAATGAGTTCTCCTTTTGGGATATTTCTGCGCGAGTTGTAGGCCTGATATTTGAACATGACTGGGCAGATCCTTTCCTTAAATCATTTGGTCATTAAGAATTTCTCCACGCAATCTGAGGAGGGATTATATTCCTCCTGGGGTCCAAATGATCAAAGGGGAAGACTCTGCTTAACCTTTCAAAGCGCTTGTTCGTTCTAGAGTTAAAGTAATGTTTTCTTGAGAATGTACAATTCTTATAGGGGATGTCAGTCAGGCTGATAGGATGGATCACTTGAGGTTCCAATATGATGAAGTTTGGTATATCTGGATTGTTAAGTATGATAGGGTGCAATACGTTTAGATCGTGAAGACGGTGGATGCATGATGCTTCGTTGGCCAGACTGGGCTGACGCTCTATTTTGAATAGTCGGGATGAACTGTCGAATAGTATCCTGCATATTTGTTTATCCCCTAACTAAGGTGGACAAGATTCTGGTGATATCATTTGCATTTTGAGGAGTGAAAGGGTTAGGAGGAATCCCGTTATTTTTCTTATTGCTAGATTCTCGAATATCAGCCATTTAGGATGAGTTTTTGGTAAAAAATGCTCGTATAGTCGTTTCCCACCGACGACGCCAATCTGTTGATGTAAAAAACTAAACTTGATCTAATTAATTAATCACAGATAAATATGAATAAATAAATAATACAAAGGATTTTTAAAGTGGTTCAGCCTTAAGGAAATGGCCTACGTCCTCTATTCTGTATTACTGGTAGTTTTGCTTTGATCTTGAGTATGTTTTCTTAAGATGGCATTCTCTTCCCATGTCACCCCTTGTTATGAGGGTATTACAATGTATTTATAGCCCTTCGACTGCCCATGTAAATAGACAATACGCCGTTATTAGACAGGCATATGTATCGGTACATAATAAGAATATTCATTGAATCTATTCTAGCCGCTTGATCTTCCAAGATAGTTTCTCTGTATGATGAGTAGCTCAGTATTCTGAGTAGCTCGTCATGTCAAGTTGCTCGACGTATACAATTATTCTATGTTGAATGACACGTGTCTTATCATGACTGGTCCACGTCAGCTGACTAATTTTTATATCAATAGTGGAAGACGTGATGAATCTCCCTTCGGTGAGGTTGCCTTCATGATAATTATTATATTATAGAGGGAGTTCAATTTCCCCTCCACCTATTTTTGGTGAGAGTACTCTGTTACTATGGAATACTCCTAATCCAGGAAAATGGTAGCTTCTACCGGGTTGTTAAGGGAACGATTCCCATAAACTAAATTTATGGGAAATACATCGGCCTTGTGGATATTAGGTATTATCGTGATTTGCAGGCATCTTCCTTGGCTTCTCACCTATTTCCACTTTCAGGCTAGGGAAAAGTTCATAATTTGGTCACATACTTGCGTTGAACACAAAAGGACACCGAAAAAATGTCCTTGTGTTTTTTGGGGAACTACACAGCAAAAACTACTAATATCTCAAGGTTCTCACAAAAAAAGGGACTCCAAGTAGGTCATCTAATTTTTACATTTTGTTAAAACATATGACAATCTATTTTTATTCTTAACCGGTCTCATTTTCTTGTATTGGTTGCCTTTGAACACCAAGTCGAATGATTTCAAGATAAAGCTCTATCATCTAAAAAGAATTTGAAAATTGCCTAACCCGGAAGGTGTTCTTTCCTTACTAGAGAGCAGCTAAATTACTTCTTGGTTATATTATGAATATCCAATCGATCAAGAATTACACAATAGTCCCAGAAGTTTTGATTGCCCATTATATTATGGTCGGTGATGACTCAATCCTAACATCCAATCCTACTCTTAGCGAGGATGCTAGAGGTTTTTATCTAGGCGAGGGGGCTACATACATGGTCCCTACCAAGTTTGACAAAGATTAGAAAGATGAAGCTGATGAAGAGTCTGACCCACTTTTGGACATCCTTAATCCACTCCTTATATAAGAACCCAACACTTGTTGTCATTTTGGGCAAGATATAGTGTTTGAAGATCTCTCATTTTGAGATTTTACTTTTCCTTCAATACATTTCGATTGGAATAAATGATTGGTCGTCCAAGGAGTCATGTTATCTAGCCACCTACAGAGATAAGTATAAAAGTAATCGACCAATAACAATTAGGCTGAAGAGACTATTTCCAAGAAAAAGAGAAGGTTAGTCTCCCTTAGGGAAAAGGAAGCACAAGTCGCTGAGTGGAAGCATCAAAAGGCCAATCAAAGAAAGAAAAGGAGGATAAATAACACCAGAGGTCATCCACTTTCTCCATCGGTTGTACATAATCGGCCAGTGGTTATTCACGAACCTTAACAAATGGATTGTTTAAGAACTCCTCCCTTTAAAGGGAATCAGGTTCGTACATGGGAGATACTATTTTTGAGCACAAAGAGATCATTCTTGAGGGAGATTCGACCTATAAAGATGTGGAGGTTGTTTATTGAGTAGATCAGGCAATGATGATGTCATTTGATATGATTGATTTGAGGATATTTACTTTGGAGAAGCTCCACAACATAGGGTGGTATCACAATATTCTAGTAAATCACACAATTTTTATTCACTTTCTATGCTTAATATGTTATTAACTTTTTTTCTTTTTTCAATGCAGTGTATGCAGTCAATCAAGAACTTGATGGTCGAGTTGACAACTACATGAAGGCCGAAGAAAATCCATTTGATTTTAGCCTTTCTTTGAAGAATAAACTCACAAACCGAAACAATACTTTGGGTGATCTCAGTCAGAAGTTGAAAGATGGGCACCCTACTAAGAACAAGGTTTTGGGGGTTGTTGAGCAAGCTCATAATGATTTCATCACGGTGGACACGATGATATACAAACTGAAGGTCACCCTATCCTGCAAGGTCCTTCAAAATTTGGTCGTTCGGAAGCAAAAAATAGTGATAGAGAGTTATTGGGAGGCCGATCTGGAAAAAGCCTATAATGAAGGGTTTGGGGAAGCGATTCAAGAGATTGTCTCTTAATTAGACTACCACGAGTCTTTTGCATTTAACAAGGGATGGATGGTCACCTTGAAAAAAGAAATGTCCCAAATGGTGACACTTCATATGTCGATCACCCGCTATTGGAGAATCCCCTAGAAAATGATAGTGTTGCGGCCAATCCACTTATGGTCGATCCCCTTGACATTGTTCCTCAAGCCCAGGATGCTGAGATTGTCTTCAATCAAATCAACCATCTTGCCCCCAATCCTTACTTTTTTAGATTTTTTTTAATGTAATTTTTCTTTTAACCCTTCATGTTCGTTATTTTGTGAGACCATGTTAGTCGTTCTTTTAACCATCTCAAGATTGTCTTCAATCAAATCAACCATCTTCAAAGTCGTGTTGTGTTTGTGTCAAAATTTTGACTTGTGTCGTTATCAGCCTAAAATTAGGAATATCATTACAACTTATAGTCGACCTAAAACTAGGCATATCATTGAATATTTATGACCGAACTACAAATGTCATTGATTACTTATGATCGACGTAAATTAGGCATATAATTGGATAGTTATGGTTGACCTGATATAGGCCTATACTAGAATGTATTGGCCAATTCTAACATTAGACCAGACAATAATGGTCCACTTAAGACAAAGCAAACTCAACAACCTGGCCTAAAGTCCAACTTCCAAAGACGGAACAAACTCAAGTGAGATAGGTCGTCCAGGGTCAAGTTATTACAAATGAACTATTTAGTTTTATGTTAATGGAAAAAAAATCCTAGGATTACAATAGTACTTGGAAAAAGACAAGCATGATCTCAAATCAAAAATTATAAAGGCATAATTAGAAAAATGAACATTCTAGCTTTGTCGCACAAATTAAATGAATGCACAATAAGAGATCAATTCTTCATTCTTTCATTTCCACATTTCTCTCTTCTCTCTCTCTCTCTCTCTCTCTCTCTCACACACACACACACACACACACATAAAAAATCTGGGGTTGAATCGGGGTTAGGTCTTTGGGCGTGGGGTTGGGGGCAATGCTAGGGCTAGGCAAGGGTGGGGGCGGGCGAGGGGATGGAAATTTTTTGGTCCTGTTTTTATTTTTAAAATTTTTGATTCTTTGAAAATAATATTCGTCACCCCAAACAACTACATACAAATTTTGGAATTTCTGGATACATTTTCTTTTCCACTGGCAGAACTGGTTTGTTCTCCTCTCTTAAGTAAAACCAAGTTTGATGATTGTTTTTTTATCTATTATAAAAAGGTTTTTGTAACTAAATTTCTTTTTCAAGGAAAACATTTTTAATTTTTTGAAAAATATTTTTTGGGGGGTGAAAACATATTTATTTTTATTTCTAAAAATTTAGATAAATTTTGATGTCATGTTATCTCACATTTTCAAAACTTATCACCCTTAGATGTAGTGGAGCTTTTCAAAGAAATGCAGGAGAGTTTTATGGAACTGGCTTCCATATCAAAGGGGTAATCTGTAAGGCTAAATGACTCTATGCAGAGTGAAATCCCCCTTACGATGTGATCCTCCATATATGTGTATGTGGTCTTCCCACGTATATTATGAACAATTATATTGTTGGATGTGTTGGGAATAATTTGTTTGCCCATTACAATTTCTTTTAAATTTTTATTATTATTATTATTATTATTATTATTATTATTATTATTTTTTAATTTAGTTTCATGTAAAGGAAATGGCATAGTTGTTAGATGTGAAATGAGCAACAAGGTGCCAAGGTATACGTGGAGTCTAGGTGCAAGACAAGGAGCGAGCCTGATAGTTAGTATTTTTTTCCCATTTATTTTCCCTTCCCTTCCTTCCCACTCATCTGACCTATTTCGATTGTTCATCTCCCCATGTTGGCCCTCCATTAGTCCCTCCTTTCACATCGGCCATCCATCGGTCCCTCTCCTCATGACTTTTAACTATATTTGATAAAGGAATATTTGAATATTTTTATTTTTTGTATCAAGTCATGTACTTATGGTATTATAAAGAAAAGACTGAAGGATAACTTATTATTTATTTAAATACAAGAATCACCATGTATAAATTTAATTTGAAATTAGTTTTTTACTTATAGTGAGAAGTAATTATTTTTTTAAATGTATTATAAGTAGGTAAATACACAAAAAAATTATGGCTATTGAATGATAAAAAGATATCCATACAAAATTTCTTAATTTCAATTAACTCTTCCATCAATCATGTCCCGCCTCACACGTGCATCCATCCAACGTGAGTCAAATGTGCTACGCACATGAGTGCCAACTAGTAATGTAAAAAACTGAATTAATGTGTTTTTCTTATTTATTATCGGTATCCAACACATATCTTAAAAATTACAATTTCACAATATAATTACAAACATCTCTCAATATACTCGTTAATTAATGATGGCGATATATTATTTTTATAAGGATATAAATATTTTAAAGAAATTTCAAACCTTACTTATCATAACACCATTAGTTTAGCTATTCATATATTTTTTTTATGTACCTTTTAAGGTGAATGAAGTTTTATTAATTTTCTAACATCTTTTAGACATATATTGACAAATAGGAAGATAGTGTCTTATATTTAAAAGTAATCACAACTTTGGAATTGAAAAATATCAACATCTTGTTCTTAAATGATTGTTACAAATCTGGACTGAAAAGTTAATATAATTTGAAATCAAGGCACCATATAATATGATTCAAATATAAAAATGTACTTAAATCTTTCGGTTATTTGGATTTTGGCCCTCATTTATCTTGTCTGTTTGGGGATTAATAAAAAATTTAGAACGTATTATAGGATTAAAAATGCCATTTTTAGTTTTAGTGACACTTTTTGAATTTTTTTATATTTTTAGTGACACATTTTTCCTACAAAGTTTCGATAAAAGTGAAAAATAAGGGTTAATCCCAAAATAGTTTTTAATTATGGATTATTCCCCCAAACAAACAAAAGTAATGGGGGCTAAAACCTAAATAGCACTAAATATTTTTTCAACATAGATATTTCACATTTTTTATCTTCCTCGATTTATTATCTTTTAAATCTACATTATTCAATTTTTTCTACCACTATCTACATATTGGGTTCGGTAACATTCAAATTGTAGTAGATATACAAAATTCAAAGTTCCAAGCAATAAATTTTGAAATAGTTTTCCTTTGTCCCCATTTATTTTGGATTATTTCATGTCTGTGTATCAAAGTTTAGATTATGTACATTTTAGTCTATTGCCACTAAACGGTTTATGAAAAAAAGGTTACAAAACATTAATGATCACAAATATTATTTTTTACTCATTCTACGCCGTTTCCACTTTTAGATGGTTTAAAAATGGCTACATCTGTAATTTCTGTAGTGTAATAAATTTAAGTTATGCATAAAGTCTTAAAATTTTATCAATGGTTTAGATTCCAATTATATCTTACGGTGAAATTTATGACACTCGATAGGCCGAAGGATGAGTATGTTAAATCAATAGACCTTGTTCTTATAAAAGGAAACTCATGACGTCTCGAGGCATTTAAGAAATAATTTTCCTTACCCTCTGCATGAGAACGAGTAGATGAGGGAACCATCGTCAAAAGAGAAACTTGACTTGGTCTACCAAGTGGCTTATTATATCGGATTCTCCATCAACCCGCTATGCATGAAGCGTAAAAATTCTTAAGCGACGACCCCACTCCTTCACTTACCAAGACAATGGGGAACATCTGTTCAGCCTCAATGGTTGTCGAATGGAAGACCATCTCCAATCCGTGCCTAATTCGTAAGAGTATATGGATACTCAATATGCTCCAAGGTTTTTAAGTTTCGTTATTATGTTGTGAAAAAACATTTTGAATCTTGGAGCAGGCGGTCCCTGGAAAAATTCATGATTATTATTTTTAGATCGAAGTACATCGAAGCTTTGTCACAGAAGATCCCGATAGTAAGCCAATCTTTGGGAATTTTATAGTCAATGTAAAAGTGACTTAGATAAATGTAATTGTATGCCATTGGTTAAAATTTTTCTTCAAATGAAAAATATTTTAACTTAACCTTGTGATTTATGAGATGATACAGTGGACTTTTCTTGTAAAAGTATATTTTAGAACATGCATCGTTATTTATTTGCAAAACATGTTGCATGGGTTATGTTGGGGATTATTCAACCACACTTGAGGAAGATACACATGTATATTGATCCTATCAATGATCTTTATTTCAGTGGATAAGGTTGGTTCAGGCCGATCAGAAGATATCTCAAAATTAGATACAATTGATCAAGTCTAGATCGCTATCTAAAGTCATGGATTTTCACACGACTCAATTTCTTTTCTTTGTTTATAAATGTAATCACCACACCTAGGGAAAATGGACACTTAATTCTTGATATCAAGATACGATCAAGAAAGAGAGAGTAGCACCCTGTGAAAGTAGGCACGTTACTGAACCGCATATATATTGTTCTTGTGTGTGATTATACATGTTTATATTCCGCTTGACATTAATTGCATTGATGAAATACCAGTAGGATTTTACCATCTATGTGTAGGAATAAGTATTTTGATGTCTTTCCCTTTTGATGCAACTAATATGCTTTGCTGGCTGCAAATTTCTAGGATAAAAATGAGTAAACTCTAATCTTAGGAGTGATATAACCTCACTTCATTGAAGATGCTCATCGCTTCAGTGAGTTAAGGTTTTTATTCTTATGAATTTTTTTGGTTGATGATGCAATCCTTGTCACTATATATTTCATGCAAGGAATTTCTACAAGCGCTTTGCGTAGAGTGTATTTTGAAATATTTTAGGCGAGATTACGTTATAAAATGTGTAGATTCATAATTTCATCTATATATTTGGTTAGATTGGAAAGTAACTTGTGTGTGTGGACCAGTGAATCTACACATTTTAAGGACATTGAGGACGGTCACTGGATACATGTTCTTCTATTATCTTAGGGGGGTCTTACTTTTCTCCCAAATCGCTTATTTTTGCATTTTTTTAGTTACTTCCATATAGTTCCTGCACAATGCTCGCTAAATGTTTGGAAAATTGTCCATGGTGTACATAGAATTAATTAGCTCTATGGCACCAATCTAGGTCTTGCTAAAATTTACTATTGCTATTATTTTTCCAGAACAAGCTCTGGTCTCCTTTATTTTGAAGCTAGGAGTCATGACAGGGTATTGGTAGTAAATCTACTTGATTCCCATAAGGACTACTAGCACGAGGGGTTTATTGCCAAAAACTGGCAGTTCCCTCCCTAAATTAAAGGGTCGAGGTACAGGGGACCTGAGATTCCTTTTTTATGGGGAGGAGTATATAGGTAAGCATAGACCTTGTTCTGCTCATGGATTTTCTGTTATTGTACTGTCTTTCTCATTTTTCCCTCTTTATCTTTTTTAGCGAAGACAAAGAACACAGAGCTTACTCTTCGCAAGATTTAAGCTGTTAAGCTGGTCAAGGCTTGGAAGATCAGGGAATACTTGGCTGACGGTGAGCATCCATGATCAACCGCATTACTTTTGGAGTACAAGAACATTAGGTCCAGCATCATTACCCGTCCTATGAATAGTATTCCTCAACTAGATATCACAGAAGAGGTTGTTGATGACCCCATTCAATTGGACGAGGAGGAAGGAAGTTCTGGTGAAAAGAGTGAGGGAGCTGACAAAGGTAGAGATGAGGGTGGTTATAGCGAGGATAGTTCAAGTGGTGAGGAATCTTCCAGCTCGAAAGAGGGTTCTGAGGGTTGAGAGGACTCAGAAAGCTCGAGCGAGGTGGACATGGCTCCCCCTAGGAAAAATTTGATACGAGATAATAATGAAGATAATTTGATGTTTGCTCATAGGTTAAAGAAATAGAATTCTAGTAGTAGGGATATTGCCACTGGCTCTCAGAATGCTGCTCACGAGAAGGAGAGGAAGAAGAAAAAGGATGCGTCGGTGAAAGAGAGAGAGAGAGAGAAAGAAAGAAGAAGAGAGGAAGAAAAAGGAGATAGAATAAGTGAGGACCAAGGTAGGGCAGTCTTTGGTGCTCGTATCTACCTTGGCTAAAGGGGCGTCTATAATCCTCTCCCCCTAATTCGATCCGGTGGTGCTTGAGAGACATTTCTACCAGCTGATCGCCAGAGGTCGATGGGGACTTACCAGTTAGACCTAAAGGCAAGTCAGGGGATAGCCTTGGTAAGTTTATCTTTTTCTTCTCTATTTTTGCAGCTCTTCTTTTAATGTCTCTTTTGCTAATGTTCTTTTTTCTTTCTGCAATTCGTATCTGATTTCACCATCCTCTATCGCAACCACGATGAGTTGGTGAGGAAGAATGTCAAGCTGGAGGCGAGTTTGAAGGTTTCCAGCGTCGCTCAAAAGGCTTTCGACCTTGCCCTGGACAAAGCTAACCAGGCAAAGGAGATGATGTCCAAGGATCTCGAGGAGCTGAAGGTGAAAAAGGTGGAATTCGAGGCTGTCAGCCTTAAATAGAGTTCGTACAACACCGGATGAGTCGCAGCGTATGAGGATGCTGATACTCAGATTATCTACATTAGTTGTCTCAACTTTAAGAAGGGTTGGGATAAAGCCTTGCTCGATGTCGAGATAAATATTGATTCCCCCCTCTTCGACGAGCACAACCCTGGTCCAAAGCCTGTTGTGGATGAGATGCCCCCTCCTGCTGCCAATAATGGTGCTCCAGCTCTTCAGACCACTTTTGCTGATGCTCCCCTTGATCAGAGGACGGTGACTGCTCTGCCCGAGGGGGGCACACCTGGGACTACTGCAGATAAGGGGAAGTAACCAACATCCTCAGAGCAGACTGAGGTGGCCAGCTAGTCTTCCTTAGGGAGATTTTGTATTTTTTTTTTATATTTCAGTTGTTCTTTCTTTTCGCTAAAATACTCGAACTTTGTTTTACTGAAATGGAAATTTGCTCTCTTTTGCTTACTGATTCATTTGTTCTTTACTACTTATATGGTTTGTAGCTCATTGATGTTAATGAATATATTCCTACTTCTTCCCAACTAAGACAAATTCTTGGTCCTGAGGTGAGCAATCAAGTTCTTCGTGCTTTTGTAATAATTTGCATGTCACTTAGGTCGAGGAACTAAAAGTATAAGGATCAGTCGGAGCTTGTTACCAAAATGAAGGATAGGATCCAAGAGATGGAGGAGGTTTGCGCTTATGTTCAATAAGAAGTGGATGCTCTGAAGGCTAAGATTCTGGATGCCTCTGAGGTCAATTAAGTTGGAGAGGTACTTCAATAAGAGAATGATGCTCTAAGTAGAGAAGTCTCGCAGCTTAGAAAAAATTCACCGAGCACTTCCCCTCGAGTTTCGTGTGGTTCCTCTTCATCGGCTGGTCCGCGAGCTGGTACTGATGACAATGGTTCAGCTAGGGAGATTATCGAGCTTCAAGCTGATGTTCGCAGGGAATACGTGATAGCTGCGGGTCTCCAAAGAGATATTACCCTGCTGAGGCACTTATTCAAGAAAGGTCCTCGGCAGGTGTGGTCTGATGGTTATGACCAGGGTTGAACTGATGCTCCGATGAAGTTGAAGGAGGTTGAAGAGTTATCCTTCATTATAGGATGGTTGAGTGCTCTTAGAGAGTTGCTGGTTCCTAGGAACTACGTCCTCTGATATCGTCATGAGATCTCCCCCTCAACTTTGATGCCAAACCCATTTAAGAGGGATGATCGATGGGTTCCCATAGACACGATCCCAAGGCATCTCATGGAGCCAAACTCAAATAAAGTCGAGGAGGAATTAGCTACTCGCCCAAATGATGGACGAAGGGCGCGAGTAGTTGACTATCTTGCTTAGCGACCTAGTTCCCATTTGGATTCAATTTACTCAGCATATGTAACTCCTTGTATATGTAATAATGCAATAAAATAATTATGCTTTGGGCAATTTTTCGACTAAACGTGTGTTGCGTATTTTTACTTCATTGATTTCTTGTTCATCTATCTTGGGCCTTTCGAGCCGACTAAACTTGATGTAGACGGAGTTGGATTGTTGAGTGAGTATCCCCCCAGTCCAGTATGCTTTCATTATAACATTATATCTTACTGTACCTTTTACGTTGTGTCGTCACACTTTCTTCGGCCTAAGTGTTGCAATGGCGAGGATACACCTAGCGTTGGATGTTCCATCCGATCATGATTTTTGTGCCAAACAATGTTGGCAACAAACCTGGGTTGGCTATTTTACCTAAGGGTCCCCTGTAGGGCTTCATATATTGCCAAGGCAATGATAGGAGGTTATTCGTTATTGATGACAAAATCCCTAGGAGGGTTATTACATACTGGCCCTGCTTTAATATGCATCTCGTGATCTTAGTTTTGTGCGTTAAGGGGGGAGCATGTAAATTGGAAAAGGTTCATGAATCATAATGTATTTCAATACTTCAAAGAATGCCATTCTTTATTAGTCACAAATGAATTGAAAATTTCAACATTGAGTTCAAAAAGAGAAAAGAAAAACTAAAAGTATAATTTCTTCAAATTAGTTGCATTCCAAGCTCGAGTTATCTCCATGCCCTCCAGCGTTTCTAAGTGATAAGCTCCTTGTTGGTCAGCTCTTACCAACTTGAATGGCCCCTCCCAGTTTGGTCCTCGCTTACCATTCGATGGTTTTACAGTGGTGCCAAGAACTTTCCTAAGGACATAGTCCTTGACCTGGAATGCTCTTTGATTGAGCTTTTTATTGTAGTGCCTTACTAGCTGCTAGTTTCACTAGAGCCAGCTCCATTCGTTCTTCAGCTAAGTTAAGTTCAGCGAGCAGAGCTGCATTGTTCTGTCCTTGGTCGACCAGGGTGGTTCTCATGGCAGGAAGGCCGACTTCCAAGGGGATAATTTCCTACATTCTATATGTTAGTGCAATTGGTGTTTCTTCAGTCGCTCGTCATGGGGTAGTGCGGTAAGCCCATATGATTCGGGCTAGTTCGGTTGTCCATGCCACCTTGGCTCGCTCTAAGTGCTTCTTCAATACATCGATCACTGTTTTGTTAGAAGCTTCAGCCTGTTCGTTGCTCTGAGGATATGCCACAGAGCTGAAGTAGTGTCTGATCCCGTGGTCATTACAAAAATCTTGGAAGAGGCCACTTTCGAACTAGGTTCTATTATCAGTGATGATGGTCTTGGGTATCTCAAATAGGGTGACGATGTTCCTCCATATGAATCCTACCATGTCTGTGTCTCTAATGTTTGCCAACGGCTCTACCTCTATCCATTTAGTGAAGTAGTCTGTTGCGACTAGCAGATACTTGCAATTATCGGTTGTGGTAGGAAGAGGGCCTACGATGTCCATTCCTCATTGGGCGAAAGGCCATGGGCTGGTAAGTAACTTCAGGTCGCTGGCTGTCTGGTGAACCATAGGAGCGTGAAGTTAGAATTTTTTTTATTGGCGAGCATAAACTCCAGTGTCTTTCTGCATGTATGGCCACCAATAGACTTCTTTTATTGCTCGAAAAGCTAGAGACCTACCCCCAATATGACTCTTGCAGATTCCCTCATGGAATTCATGAATAACTTGCTCAACGTCCTTCGGGTGAACGCACTGGAGGTAAGGATGAGTGAAAGATCTCTTCTACAGTTTTCCCTTAGAAAATAAGTGAAAGCGAGCAATTTTGACTCTTATCTGATGAGCGGTCTTTTTATCGTCTGATAGTGCACCGTCCTTCAAATAATCCCTTAAGTGGTCAATCCAACTGGGGGATGTCTCAATCTGGGGAACATGACCCACGTTTGGGAGTTTATTGATCTGATTAATGCTTGGCTGGGCGAGAAAGTCAATCAGAATTATTCTCTTCAAATCAGAATAAATCACTGAGCTTAAGGCTGCTAGGGTGTCAGCATGGTTGTTCTGTGCTCTGGGAAACTATTGGACGGTGACTTGTTTAAAGTTGGCCATTAATTTTTTGGCTGTGGCGAGGTAGGCTGCCATCCTTTCATCCCTAGCGTTCAAATCACCACTTATCTGGTTGGAGACCAACTGTGAGTCATTGAACACTTGGAGCTGCTTTGCTCCCACGTGCGTGTGCCTTTGATAGGCCTGCTATCAGTTGTTCATATTCTTCTTCATTGTTGGAGGCCTCAAATCCAAAACTAATACCTTACTCGAGGATTGCATCTTCAAGAGTAATCAACACGATGCCTACTCCTGCCCCTTGGAATTGGAGGCACCTTCAACAAACAGTCTCCAGATGCTTGATGCCGAGGGAACTTCATGCTGATGAATACTTTAAGGTTGGTCGCAAGGATGTTCTCCTATAAATTTCGCGATGAAGTCAGCGAGGACTTGTCCTTTGATGGCATTCCTTGGCTGGAACTGAATGTTGAATCGCTCGAGCTCGACTGACCATTGTGATAATCTTCCTGACAGGTCCACTTTTCTTAGTACTGCTTTGAGAGGGTGGGATGTAAGTACAATGATGGAGTGGGCTTCGAAGTAATGTTTCAATTTTCTTGAGGCTACCACTAGCGCAAATGTGAGCTTTACCAATGGTAGGTATCATTGTTCGGTGTCCAAGAGAGTCTTGCTCGTGTAATAGACTAGGTGTTGGATCCCCATTCTTTCCCATACCAATGCCAAACTCACAACATGGCTGGAAACTGTGAGGTATAAGTACACAGAATCGTTCTCTTGAGGTATTACGAGCAAGGGTGGTTTGTCGAGGTAAGCTTTGAGCTCCTCTAATTCCTTTGAGCAATCCTCGTTCCACTCCACATTTTTTATTTTCTTTAACAACTGGAAGAATAGCTGGCACCTTTCGGATGACTTCGAGATTAACCAATTTAGGGCGACGAGCATCCCCGTGAGCTTCTGCATATCTCTTATCGTACGGAAGGGGGGGGGGGTTACACCCTATTGATGGTGTCAATCTGGTCGGGGTTTCCTTCGATACCCATCTTGATGACCAAGTACTCGAAAAAAAAATCTGACTCGACATCGAAGGAACACTTACTTGCGTTGAGCTTCATTCGGTATTTTTTGAGGATTTCAAAAGTACTTCATAGGTCAGAGAGGTGGTCTTATTTAAGCTTGATCTTGATGTGCATATCATCATGTAGACCTCCATGGTTCTTCCCATTTGGTCTTTGAACATTTTTGTGACCAACTGCTGGTAATTTGCTCCTGCATTTTTTAGCCCAAAGGGCATGACCTTGCAGTAATATAACCCAACTGTGGTGATGAATGTTGTCTTGTCTTGATCTGGCTCGTGTAGGGGGATTTGGTGATACTCGGAGTGTGCATCTAGGAAACTCATTCTTTTATGAACCACTGTGGCATCCACTAACTGGTCAATTTTAGGGAGATGGAAATTATCTTTAGGGCAAGCTCAGTTTAGATCGGTGAAGTCAATGCAGACTCTCCACTTTTCATTACTTTTTGGAACTACTACTAGGTTGGCCATCCACTTAGGGAATTAAACTTTCTGTATGGATCCTATATCCAGCATCTTTTCCACTTCCTTCTCCACAGCCTTGGCCTTCTCGGGTGCAGTTCACCGTGCCTTTTGTGAGATCGGCTTGAAAGTTGGGTTAACATGCAGCCGATGACAAACCACACTGGGATCAATCCCACATAGCTCGTAGGGTTCCCATGAAAAAACATCCAAGTTTTTCCGCAAACGTACTATTAGTTATTTCTTCTCTCGATCTGTGAGAGAGGCTCCAATCAAGAACATCCTATCTTTATTGTCGCCGCTGGATGTGACTTCCTCTAGGTTCTCCACGACCCATTCATAGGGGAGGAGCCTGGTCTCCTCCACTCCAGGTCTTCCATATTTTAGCTACTATTTAGAAGGCATCAAACCTTCCTGTTCTTCAACCCTCTCCTTGGATTTCTCGACTTTCTTCTCTGGTTTGGGGCTGATGGCTGCTATAAAGAACTTTCTCGCCATCGTCTTATCTCCATGGATCTCCATCACTCCTCGCTCAGTCACATATTTGAGTTTCTGATGGTATGTAGAGGGGACGGCTTTCATCGCATGTAGCCACCCTCTGCCAGGGATCGCCTAGTAGGGTGAGTCAAACAACCACCAAAAAATCGATCATTTCAAAGATGTTTCCCACCCTTACTGGTAGGGAAATCTTCCCCAAAGGGATGGTTACTTTTCCAGTGAAGCCAACTAGAGGAACAGTAGCTTCCTTTAAGTCGGTGACGCTTAACTTCAACTTTCTGAATAGGTCGAGATACATTACTTTAGATGAGCTACCTTGGTTGACGAGTAACTTGTCGACGTCATAGCTAGCTATCCTAAGTGTAATGATCAAGGCACCATGATGTGGTGTCCTTACTCCCACTAGGTCTTCATCCGTGAACACAATATGCTTGCTGTAGTTAACATCCTCTGCTCATCGACGCTTTCCTGCTTGTGTTTTGGTTGGATCGATTTGAAAAGCTTGTATTACTGCCATAAGCTTTTTGACTTCCATCCGAGCTGAGTTTCCTTCAATCTCCTTTAGATCAGATGCCCCATGAATCACTACGAACTCATGGCCAATGTCCTCCTCGAGCACGTTGTCAGGCCTTTGATCTCCATTAGCAACGACCTTATTCGCCTTCTTTTCTACAAATTGGTTAAAGTGTCCATATTGATCTAACTCTTCAAGGTGAGACTTGAGGGCTTTGTAGTGTTCATTTTTGTGCCCACCCTCTTTGTGGAAATCACATCTCAGTGCGTTGTTCCTTTTTGAGGGGTCTCATCCCATCTTCCCGTGCCACTTAACAAATGGCTCGTCCTTGATCTTTTTGCTAGAATCTTGTAGATTGGTTCTTTAAAAACTGTGTTCACTGCCTAAAATGATTTTAAGTAATCACTTTTGTTCCCATTATTGGGGCCGCTCTTACCCCCATTTTTGCTTCCTTTGTTTTGGTTCTCAGTTTTGTCGCTGACCTTACCGGCGAACTTGGTGCGACCATTCTCCCTTGCACTGAGACGGGTCATATCTTCAACTTTGGCATATTTTTCAATACGAGTCATTAAGTCATCAATAGTTGTGGCTTCCTTCTTAGTGAGGGACTGGTGCAAGAGGCAGGAGCTACGTAGACCGATCTTGAAGGACGCTACGTCCACTTGCTCTGAGAAGTCCTCGACCTCATTGAATAACTTATATTATCTCTTCGCGTAGTCTTTGAGGCTCTCATGGAGAATTTTCTTCATTGTCAACAGAGTATCCAACCTCTTCGGATGGGAGCTCCTGGTAATGAAGCGAGTTGTGAAGAGTTCTGCTAGGGACTCGAAACTTATGATGGATCTGTGAGGGAGTTTTTTGAACCATTTTTGAGCTACGTCATGCAAGCTCGATGGAAAGATATGGCACATCAACGCATCTTTATGGTTCCAGAGGGTCATAGCCTTCCTGTACTGCCTAACGTGGTCAATAGGATCAGTCTCTCCATCATAGATTTTAAATTAGGGCATCGTGAATTTCTTGGGGGCTTCTTTTTCTTCTATCTCCCTTAAGAAAATTGATTTCATCTGGGTCCTGAGAGCTCGCCTGGCTAGCTCTCTGGTCGACCTGGCACCCCAATGTGGGGGGTGTTGGTCCATTTCTCTCCGGACCAGATTCCATATGTCATCGTTTTCTCGACCTGGGCTCTTATAATGGCGAGCTTATTATTGTTTCTCGAGAAAGTAGACATCTGACATGCATCCCTCAAATCTTTGAGATCCACGTCTAGGGCTCCTTCCTTGGCTGCGAGACCTACTCGCCTGAGGGCTAGGAGTACGATAGTGACGTTGCCTCGTGCTGCGATGGAGTTCTCTCTCCATATTCTCCAGTCTTCTTTTAAGGCAAGCATTCTTGGACTCCTTCTTGCGAGCGACTTCCTCCTACTCTTGGAGCCTGGCCTCATAGGCATCGATCAGCCTGGAGACTTGCGTGGACTTGGCTGGTCCTGACTTTCTTCTGAAGCTTGCCGTTTTGGGCGACGCCTAGGATTTGAGTGTCAAACTTCGGATCTAACCCTACGAGGGGTTGTTTGCTCTTGAATATCCCCTGCTTGAAGCATTGCTGCTGTGACCAGACATTCTAGGTTCTTGTTGGTGAAGGCTTTCTTAAAGGGAAATAATCGTTTCCCACAGACGGCGTCAGCTGTGGTGACAATAAATCTCAACACAAATGATATGCAAATGCGATCACCAGAATAAAAATAAAAATAAAAAAATAACTACAATCACACACAACAGAAGATATACGTGGTTCGACAAAATGACCTACGTCCACGGTGGTGCTCTCTGATTTTTATTTCTGTTTACTCCGAGGGAGTGTTTACAAAAGCATGCCCTTTGCCCCGGGCTGAGGGTTTAATATATACATGTCATTTCTCGGAGAGTGGGGGTGTTGGACTCCTCCACATTAGCCCATCACTCCTAGAATATCTCTTGAGAGATTTTAGAGGTTGAATGGGTCATAACTGAATTAGTTATGCACGAGGCCTTTAGACTTTGGGTCGAACTTAATTGGGCTACTCATCTGGGCCGGAATGGTTAATCCAAGTACCCGCAGCAGGATTATCATCAAGGTTGATATGTTGCAACTTGGAGAATGGTTAATTCAATCGGTACTTGATATTATTACAACAAGGTGTAAAAATATCAATAGTGGAGTTTGTACAGTATTGAGTCTAGAGAGAGGTTTTAGTTTGTAAGTCATTCTCCCTCTATGTAAATATTTACTTAGATAGTGAAAGATGTCGACTGGGATCGAAGTTTTTTCTGAAAGGGTTTTTTCCTCACATAAATCATTATTTTAAGTGCATGATTTACCTGTACTCATTTGATTCCTTTATATGATTAATGAACATAAGTTTAAAAGAAAATATTTTTGTCAATCATGTTTTGTCACTTAGACGTTTGGACTCGAATTTGGACTAAAATAAAACATTCTCCTTAATTGGGAATGAATTTAATTTGGGTAGCTACCGTCTAGATACACGCACTCTCAACTGGTGTCATAGAGGGTTCACATTTTTTAAGGTTTTAATGGACTAGTCTAAATATTTTCTATGCCTAATAGAGAAAAGTTTTTTTAACCAGACACTATTTTTATGATGGTAAATATTTAATTTGAGAAGATAGAATGAGGATTTATTTATAAGGAGAGAATATTAAATAGTGTGGAAGCGAGTTGGGAATATCCCTTGATTGTTGTTGATAGTGTCCGAAAGAAAAAGGAGTAAACCTAGTTGAAATGACCATAAAAACAAAATTATGGGTGAAAAAATAAAATTTTAAATGCAATATTCGCAACAGTTAGTAATAGTGAATTTAGAGTCAAAACAAATTATACAACGTCCATACGAACATGAGATGTTTTGGAGATTAACCATGAAATAACCTCAAACATAAAGAAATATAATTTTTAATAATTGACCACATATTTGAATGCCATGGTGATGAAACAAAAAAAAATTATAAGTGAGTTTGAATGACTTAGAGAACTCTTACTTTGCCTTATTAAAAAAATCCTCGAGACAGATGTTATTAATAAAATGTTATGATCTCTACCAATAAGGTTTCATTGCAAGATTTATGCTATTAATGATGTTAAAGTTTCTACTAGTTTTCCATTGTTCGTGGACGAGTTAATAAGATTACTTCAAACTTATGGAGAAAATTTAAATCATCGTCAAGGGTCCAAGATTGAAAAGGATATTAATTTAAAATCTAACTGAGATCAAAACTTTATCCATTCTTTGACTTTGATAAAGAACACATGATTTACTTCACCAAGAAATTCACCGAGTTCTGGATAACTCAACATAAAAAGAAGGATAAAGGCTAGCATAAGTAACACAATTTTGATCAAAGAACAAAAAGTGGTGTGCGGAGGTAAAATTTCCAAACGAGTAAAAAAAATGTTTTAGTTTTAGTGGTAAAAAAATGTCCAATTAATTACCCTCCAATCCTAAAGAGCATATAAATATTACAATATTGAGATCCATCATAACTTATATGATTTAAAACTAAGAAAGTGAAACTCGACCAAAATAGGGTATTTTTGCTTCTTTGATTTCTAATCAAAGTCATTCAAGGTTCGGTTATTATGTATTAGTTAGTGATCACACTCGTGTTAAGGATAATTTGTCAGTCGATGAATCTAGGGCCACATAGGATTGTCTCTTAAAGGAATATCTTGACCTTGGGAATAGAAATTTAGATTTGTCGACTCAATTGTCCCTAGATTAAAAGGAAATAGATTATGTATGTAGGATAGTGCTTTGTTGGGCTAAGTGGTTTCTCAAATAGAAATTTGTATGGTTAAATTCATTTTATTAGAGAGTAATAGAGACATTTGTATGGTTTCTCAAATAGAAATGCTTTACAATAATGTACAAAAACTAATAACACCTTGTATATTAATCTATCATGGCTTGATAATTATTTGATCTCGGACACTAGCTTCAAAGTGGATTAAAATGAGAGATTTATGAGTTAAGAAAAATATTGATAGCACCGACACAAGGAGACAAAGATAAATCCAAGTTTATATTCAACAAGTTTGTGGCAATTAGTTTCTATATTGACACTGTCTTTGTTAAAGTATCTAGCACTAACATTGGTACTTCGATTCTTGTTGATACGTCCACCAGGATTGAGAATGTGAAATAGTGGGAGTTGGTAAAAAAACATTCCATATTTTCTCATTTGACAAAAAGAAATATCATTTTAACGAGTATTACTTTAAGTTGAATAGAATTGAACATGAACCACAAGTTGTTTCTAAGACACCACATAAATTGAACAATCCCCAATCTTGAACCCATTTCAAAAGGGATGGTTTTTTTTGTAAATTTTTATCGTTTTTTAAGGAAAAAAACCCGTTAAATTTGAATGGTAAGTAATAAAATAAGCATATAAAGAAAGTTTAGAAAGGATGGAAGAGTAGATTTTGAAAGAAAATTTGGATAGGATTTTTTTAGGTCATCCGAGTGATTCGTGAGTGTATTAGGAAAGATATTTTGGATAGAATTTTTTAAATCCTACTTTGTCACCCTCCACCTTTATTAGCTAGAGCGCCTCCATGATAGGTATGATGTTTTCTAGATTGTCTTTTATGTGTTTTTATTTATTAAAAATATCCTTGTTGGCATTTCATATTTCATCTATCTTGTGCTATGGTTATTTTCTTTTAATTCTTATGTGAATTTTGTATATCATGTTTATATCCTTGATATCTCATATTTCGATTTTGTGATGATTAACTTTTAGTTCAGTTTTTACAATCAAATTTTTTTAGGACTATTGTACCCAACTAATCGTTTTGATTATCCATGTTTGTTACACCTCTTTGCATAGTAAGGTATTTTCATCTCTAACTATTTAGTATTCAGCCCTTGCATGCCCTATTAGTTTAAACCTTTGTTATTCCTTTATATTTTACCATCATAGGAATCCTGAGTTATTTGTATGATAAGTTGATCTTGTACGAACATATTGGCATATTTTCTATATCATATTACATGCTCCTTTATTGTTGTATATAGTATTCGTTTAATAATTCAAAGATATGTCTTATACAATCATATTTATATCGTTTAGATGATATACTTCATGACAAACTCTCGCGTATCAAAATGTATTGTTTGATTATTTTTACTTTGTTTGTGAATATGACATGTGCTTCATGAGATATATTCAATTTTCTTGTAAGTAGTATTCGTTTAATAATTCAAAGATATGTCTTATACAATCATATTTATATCGTTTAGATGATATACTTCATGACAAACTCTAGCGTATCAAAATGTATTGTTTGATTATTTTTACTTTGTTTGTGAATATGACAGGTGCTTCATGAGATGTATTCTATTTTCTTGTAAGTCTTTTGAAATCTGGGAAAATTTTACATGAGAATAAATGCTCATATCTTATCCACTTTATAATGTACTACTCATTATTATGATGACACTTTATGAGGATATCAATGTTTTACAGACTTTTACAAAATGTCCAAAGATTCATAAGGCTTATCAAAGAGTGTCTAATTCCCTAAGTAAGTGTGGGATTTTGTGCTTCATGATGTATAAAAGTTGATAATCAAATGATGTATATGGAGAACAAGTTATGATAAAATGATGTGGATAGGGATATAGCATTGGAATATGTGATGCTACCATTTATAGATAAATAGTATAACATCTTTAATAAGAGTGAAAGTCATCACATGTAAAAGAAATTTGAAGAAAGTGACGTCTTGAAGATTTATATCTATCCAAGATTGGATAACAGCAACTGTATGAAATCAAAGGTGCTAACTAAAAATTTCTTATATGGGTGAAAGGGGGCAGTTGCAAATTCTTTTAAAAGGGTGTTAGATATTTCGATGAGTTAAAGCTTTAAGTCCTTTGTTACATGGTTTGAAATTATTAATTGAACTAAAGCTCGGTTGTTCCTCTCAATGGTGTTAATTTATTTTTCTTTACAAATGAGATATCATCTTATGTTCTTGGTTAATCAATCTATCATTTTATCAGCCCTCTAGATAATCTTTTCATAATTCTAAACATTGGAAAAAAGTTGAATTTTGATACGTGTGATAATATTTCCTATGTTTTTGCTTATCAAAATTGGTCTATGAGTTGTTCTCACATGGTAAAATATATTTGTCTCTCCTTATAAAACCATTTTTGAGTTAGGTCTCGAATGCATTTTCTCAACTATTTATCTATCAACTAATGTTTATTATAATCATACACTATTTTCCATGGTTATTTTGTTTGTTAATTAGTTTTTGGGTATTTATGCTACATCTTATGATGATGATTTATATGTAATTGGCTAGTTATATCAATATTTCTTCTTTATAGATTTATATTGTATACCATGTGATTAATATTATTATATATTAATATTCTCCTTCTGCTTATTGTGATAAATAGAATGTTAAGTTGTAGCTTGGTTTTATCTCAATTGCTATATAGTTCCCATTCTTATGTTCTAGTTGATTCTTTCTTTAATCTATTCGTATTTGAAATTGTCCATTACATTAAAAAAAAGAGGTAGATTAGTCTCTCAAAAGGAGCAGAAGGGTTCCCAAAGTAGGAGATGATTTGATTAAATAAAAGAATGAAATTGTAATAAAATATAAATAATTATATGCTAGGGTGAGAGATACTATGTCTTATTATGTTATAACTTTTATTGTACATCTTAGGGAAAGATAGTTCTATTCTATAACATGTTGGGTAGATTTTATTAATGCAAGATAGATTTATAATTTTGTGATTGAATATTACTTATGTAGGTTTTATTTTTGAAAGTATATGTCAAGTTTCTTTCTCAGTAAAGGTGTGTCAAGTTGATTTTAAAATATGAATCACGTGTCTAAGAATGACTTTAATTTATCTTTAATTGTATTTCATATGTATTGGTCCATTCAACTAGGTAGGAATTCTTGTGAGTTGGGTTCAGGCTGATCATAGAAGATAATAATTCCAATTCTAGTTCAATTGAACAATTCACATCATAGATGAAGAGTTGACATCCCATCGATAAAGATGCAATTACGATCTTAGTAGTTTATTCTAACTATTTAAATATGCTTGATGGGTTAAGAACTTGTCTAATGGGTCAAAGACGAGTGTATCGTTACATCAAGAATGTATCTAAATGAGACAATGGTGATATTCAAGTCTATGTGTTGACTAGATTAGAAGTTTACAATCTCACATCGTTGTAAAAGATGCATAGATTCTCAATCACAAGGATTTCAAGGATTATATTATCCACATAATTATTTCTTTAATTATTATTGGTACAATCAAATTTATTGAGTTTAAATATTCGCAAGTTGGGAAATCATTGTGTGAATATGTTTGAGATCATACTTTGGAAGAATTCATGTCTTGAAGATATCATGAATTTGGATACCCCTTGATAAATTTATAAGCTCTGATTCAACTAATAAACTCGGCTGTGGATTTTATGACCCGGCAGGGTATCCAATAACTTAATCTTAAGATTAAGAAATAAATAAGACGTTGGTGAAAATTTATCAGCAACTAATACAACTTCACCAAGCGAGTGTTGTATACTTTAAGTGGGGAATGACATTATGCCCTATCTAAATTTGCAAACAAGACCTCATTATTCGAATAATTCGATTATAATTAAATTAGAGTTCAAATAAGTATTTAATGGAATTAATTATAATTAAACATGAAAGAAAATATATTACAGGAGGTAATATGGTATTTTCATATATCTGTTTGAAAGAAAACTTAATAATTAGTCTTGAGTCCTTACTATAGTCCATTACCCACAAAGTAGGCCATAACTCTCTGAAAATCCTAATTGGCCCAAACCCACTTCATGTACCTATTTATGTAGGTCAATGGAAGGCGTTTAAGATGGATGAGACATTTTGTATGATTAGAGAGGGAGAGGTAAATCATTGTTCATAGTTTTGTGAAGGGTTTAGGAGATTTATCGCACAAATCACCAAGTTTTCATCTCTAAGAGTTCCCCTACACAAATCTTACTTCGTTGGGGGTCATATAATAGAACATTCAAGGTATTCAGGAAGTTATAACAAGAACTTGGAGGAGGCATAAAATTAGTCTCTTCATCTTCTACATCAAATGTTTTCCTCATTTAGATCACCTCCAATATCCACAAAGGTACCATAGTCCGAACCCTAATTCATTCTTTGAATCTAGTTATGTTTATTTACTTTTGTAAACATGATCAATCGAAGTTTTAGGATAGAAAACGGTTTTTATGATCTCATTCCCCATTAATTATTATCAAAGCCCCGATTATAAATTGATCACATTTTAAACTACTCACCGTTTCGAGTCCGAATGATGAAATTATGGCCTTTTCCGTAATGCAAGTTTTCTTCCATTGTAGACCAAAGGCGAACCCTGAAAACAGAGCCCCAATTGATTGGCCCCCGAACCCCGATTGACTGGCATTTTAATTTATGCCTACGATGAAAGGCAGTGAGCTGATTCAATACCCCCGGTCGACCGGCTCCTTGGCCTCGGTCTGACCCGGCCATTCAGATATTGTGCGATTTCCCCATTTATTTTCTTTTTACCAACTCACTATATATATTTAAGTTGGTTTTTTTTCTAATAAATGTGTTTTTTAATCAGATTTTAGGTTTAGCTAAGATTTTTTGAGTGGCTTTACCTCTCTCTCTCTCTCTCTCTCTCTCTCTTAGGTTCTCACCCATTTGTGTATTTAAGTTCACTATTCATCTTCTTCGTCCTTAATATAAGTTTTCATTATTTATTTCAAGCTTTGTTTATTATTTTACTTGCTTTGTTAACTAGATTTACTTGCTTTATTTACTTTCTTTCATTACTTTCATGCCATATACATTTCTTTGTAACTAATTTAGTTTAGGTTTGATATAATTGAACTCATCTTGGATTAATGGATTGCTTTACCTTGGTGATGGGTTTTATGAGTTTAAATGGGCTAAGTTGTTCTTGATTTTATGCCTAGGAGATTTAAATGTGTATATCACGTACGCGCCGTATTTACGAACTTTCATGTGTAATCTTAAGGATATTTGTTCACACCAAAATCAATTAAGAATTTATAAACATTTACGGGGTGACAACTCTAGATATAATTAATTGTGAATGTGAGATTTAATCTTGATAAATTTGCCTTTCCGTTTAACCATTTATACTAATTAACCCTAGGTGAGGGATATTATTCTCAAATTTATGTGTTTACTTGTTTTGATAATCTTAGTTTAAATACAAGCCTATATTTATCTTTTGTTTTAACCCCCATCTTTTACACTTTTATTCCTGAAATAATAAACTAATTAAAGTCTAACAACATTTCCTATAGATTCGATACCCGGACTAGTCGCTATATTCCCGTAAAGAGTGTAGTTATAGTTTAGTTTTTTTCCATAGAGGTGGGAGCCACAAGCAACGACGGGCGCAAGGTAACGTGAGCATCGCGGTTTCTCCTTGCTATCAAAATGGCGCCGTTGTCGAGGAATGTTTGTTTTAGAAATTAATGATTTTCGTATTTCTTATTATTTTTCTTTCTATTTGTATTTTTGTTAACTAGTTTTGTGGGACTTCTATAGTTGAGCGCCAAAAAGCGCTTGAATCTATCGGTCGCAGATCACTTTATGGATTTTTCTATCTGATCTTTTTTGGGTAAGCATGTCTTATTTCAATGTTTTCGTTAATTCTCACCACCACCACCCCACACACACAAAAAAAAATAACAATTTTGGTGAATACTCATAAAGTAAAAATCCTGAAATATCTAAAATGGTTTTAGATGAGTATTACAAAAGTAAAGTTATTGATTATGGGACTTTTTGAGAAAGTTCATTCAGATAGTGGGCCATAAAATCCTTATAAAAAGAATGTTGGATCTAATTGCAATAAGTTTTAAAATTCTTATATTAATGATTTTAATGGTGATGAATGGTTCATTTCTTTCGCATTACACATACCTTCTATTTTTAAACGAAATTCTTTTTTTAGAAGGTATGCATGCAAATGAGGGTACACCGATTACCCTTCAAAGTATAATCGTATTTTGGGTGGACCTTCAAAATTTTCAACTTCTAGTGTATATTTAGTTAGAAGTTAAAATTCTAGGTTGTATATCTTAGGTTATTTTACCTTTTTACTAATTGTATTGTGTAATTAGTTAAAGTTTTATCTTTTATTTTTCGTTATGCTTGGTGCAAACATGTTTGTACAATCTTTGGACTTGTACTTTTCATTGATCGCTCCATTTTAGGTAATATCATTATTTTCCTCCCTTTAACTTGGTTCTTGGTTCACATTGAGGACAATGCAAGGTTTTAGTTAGGGGTGTGGGATATTCTATCCATTATTTTTTCCACTCCATGATTAGATTATATGTTCTTCCCAAGCATTCGTTTATTGGAAAAATTGAAAAGATAAAAAATATGCCTTTTTCTCCTTCATTCGGCATTTTGCCTTCGTTTTCGATGATAAATTTCAATAAATTCCCAGTCCAATAGATAATTTAATGATTCATGTTCTCTATTTTATATGTTATAAGGCTTTAGTCCTCGAATCCTTGGTTTTATGAAAAACTTCATAAATTAAACTTTGAACCAATGAGCACATGCGCTCTTCTTATTTTATTGATTTGGTTTAAGACATTTATAATTTGGTAATCTTTTGTTTCATTTTATAGACTTATACCAAGTGATCTTTTGGCTTTTCTTCATTTGTGAGTGTTATACAGTATTCTTTAATCCTTAAAAACATAAAATTCATTGGTAATGTCACTATTCTTTCACTGATTATTAATTAACTGAGTTCGTATATGAAATGTGTTATTTGATCATGATTTTCAAATTTATTTTGACTCAATAAGTTTGTAAACTTTAGGAAATAATCATACTTCATCTTTGTTATTAGACCCATTTTTACATTGATCTCAACTTAAATGTTTCTCCTCGTCTATCCTTTTGAGCCAAAATATATCCTTTCATTTCCTAATCCCAAATCTCAAAATCAACTCTACATTGGAGTTATAAATTATGTATATCACCTTCCATATCTTTGTTTGGAATGATATTTGGGAATGATGGATGTTCTTGTTATATGATTTCAATTAAGCATGTGTGAGAGTGAAAGAAAATAAGATGAAAAGAAAACAAAAGAAAACCAAAAGAAAAAGAAAATGTGAAGAAAGTAAAAGAAAAAGTGAGAAAAAGAAGAAAAGAAAAGAAAGATAAAGTATTTCATTTATATACAGAGTGCTCAAAAATCTTTGCCATTTTCCGATTTCATATCTAATGCTTGTTATGGAATCATATTCCAATTTTGAAATTGCTCACAATTTCCCATTATTCCAAGTGTTTCATCCCCATACACCTTAGAATTCGTAAATAGTCCATTCCTTTCATAAACTTAACCCCGAACCTAAATTACAACCCTATGAAAGTGCTATGTGATCCTAAGGTGAATGTAACTCAAAAGCTTAAATAATTACGGTAACCTGTGAAAATGCATTATCTTTAAGGATGATGTCATTTCATTAAGATTACATAGTTTTTATTTTATATATAACATTGTTCAATTGATGACATGTTTGCGGCCTATATTTCATTTACATTTACTCTTTATGCCTGCAAGCCTTGTGTATTACGCCCCTTTTCATCGTGATTCATTTGTTGAGTGTATACACCGATTAGGATTGATATATGCATGCTTTAATGCTTATCTGAATTATTAAAAATTTAACAAATCGTACTCTGCATGTGCTCGCTTTTCCTCCCACATCTTAAGATTTCAATTCGATGAGGTTCATTATGTAATGTGAATAACCAAGGAATTTTGTCTGAGCTCATTCACTTTGCTAATAACATGATTGAAATACTTTTCATTATTATTCGGTTTTTCGCATTGATTTTGGCCATATCTTTTGAGGAAATTTGATGTCTGTGGGTGTCATCCATGAAAACCCTCACGAGGCAACACTCGTCCACTAGGGTAACCTATGAGTTTAATGGCTTATGGCATATATTAAATGCAATTGTTCTCCAGCAAAAGCGGCATTTATATATTTTATGCTTATATACATTTTGTATTGCTATCTCTTTGTTTGGTTTTGTTTTGATTCAACGCTAGGGACTAGCAATGTTTAAGTTAGGGGGTGCGATACATCACAAGCATTGCATATTTGCACCCCTTATCTTTATGCATTATATCAGTTTTATCTCCGTTATATCCTACTTTATGCTCATATACTGTATAACCTCAATTCTATATATATATTTCATGGTTTATTGGAGCTTACGTAGGTATTGGAACGCTTAATGGAGAAAGTGGTTGCATTTCGAGGAAGTTATGTCTGACACAATTTCAAAGGAATTTTATAATTGTCACACTTATTGTCCTGACCATCATATCTCCATGGGATCACAATTCCTTGAGTTAGCTTCGCGTGATAACTAACGGCTTATCATTTTGAGTCTGAATGATGAACTTATGTCCTTTTTTGTAATGCAAGTTTTCTTCCTATTGAAGACCAAAGGCTTCTGAAAAAAAGCACCGGTCGACCGGTCCCCAGACCCCGGTTGATCGACATTTCAGTTTATGCCTATGATGGAAGGAAGTGGGATGATTCAATACCCTCGATCGATAGGACCATTGGCCCGGGTCGATCGGGCCCTTCAGATATTGTGCAATTTCCCCATTTGTTTTCTTTTTCATTTTCTTTTGACAAACTTACTCTCTCTCTCTCTCTCTCTCTCTCTCTCTCTCTCTCTCTCTCTCTCTCTCTCTCTCTGTATATATATATATATATATATAAGTTGATTTATATTGTAAGATATATAGTTTTTATCAGATTTTAGATTTAGATTAGGGTTTTTGAGGGAGCTTCCCCCTCTCTCTTTTATGGTGTCACCCATTTGGGTATATAAATCTACTATTCATCTTCTTCTTCATTAATATCATTTTCAATTGTTTACTTCAAGCTTTGTTAATTAGTTTACTTGCTTTGTTAACTAGATTTACTTTCTTTATTTACATGCTTTCACTTACATTCATGATTTTCAATGCTTTGTAGCTAATTTAGTTTAAGTTGAGATTGATTGAACTCACCTTCGATTAATGGGTTACTTTTCTTTAGTGGTGGATTTTATGAGTTTAAATGGGTTATGTTGCTCTTGATTTATGCCTAGGAAATTTAACAGTGTATATCATGTATGCACCGTATTTACAACCTTGTGTGTGTAATCTTGGAGATATTTGTTGATGTCAAAATCAATTAAGTTTTTATGACAATGTAGGGGGTGACGACTCTAGATTTAATTAATTATGAAAATAATATTTAATCTTGATAAACTTGTCTTCCCATGTAACCATTTATACTTACTAACCCGAGGGGAGGGATATTATTCTCAATCTATAGTTCTTATTCGTTTTGTTAATCTTACTTAAACACATGCCTATATTTATCTTTTGTTATAACTTTCATCTTTTATATTTTTATTCCTAAAATAATAAATCAATTAACATCTAACAACATTCTTGTGGATTCGATATCCGGATTAGACGCTATACTCCTGTAAAGAGTGTAGTTATAATTTAGGTTTTTTTGCATAGCGGTGGGAGTCGAAAGCAACCGCAGGCGCAAGGTAACAAGAGCGTCGCGATTTCCTGTTGCTATCAAAATGGCGCCATTGTCGGGGAGTATTTGTTTTAGAAATAAATTGTTTTAGTACTTCGTATTATTTTTCTTTCTATTTGTATTATTTGTTAACTAGTTTTGTAGGATTTCTACATTTGAGCATCAAGAAACGTTGTAATCTATCGGCCATACATCACTTTGTTGATTTTTTCATCTGAAGGTTTTTGGGGTAAGGATGTCTTATTTCAATATTTTCGGTAATCATAATGATAATTCTCAAAAAACCCCTAAACTTATGAGTTTTGGTGAATACTCGCAAAGTCAAAAGTTATAATAATAAAAAATGACTCTGGGTAAAGATTACAAAACTAAAGTTATGGATTATGGGAATTTTGAGAATGATCATTCCGATAGTGGGACACAAAATCCCTATTATAAGAATGTCGAAACTAATTGCAATAGCTTTCAAAAATCATATAATAATGATTTTGATAGTACTTTTGAAGATAGTTTCCAAACTTCTCATTATTAAGAATTCGAGCCTCCCCCTCTGACATTCCGTGAGAGATTGGACATTCTTGAAACCGAAAAACTTGAAAACCATTATAAGGATGAAAATCATTGTTGGAATAAGATTTGGATGCATTATTCGAATCCAACGATGTTTTTTATTCCGAGACCTTTGAAGTTGAGGAATGTGTGGAACCAAATGAGGAATCGTTGCCTACTTTGGTACAAACCATTCTTCTCTTTTCCCAAGGCATAATAGAGAATGGAAGTAAGTAAAAAATGGATGTAGCAACCATTTGCAATGAAATGATTAATTTTTTTTTAAAAAGGAGGTTGAGCCGTATGTTTATCCTCAAACCATTTCGGAAGAAAATTTCATTGAAAGTGAATCCTTCTCCTTTGGAATTCAATCTTCAGGTGATGACGAGTCGTCTTTTAAGATTTAATTTATTTCCTCCCCATATATAATCTACATTATTGAACCATTACAAGTTTCAAATGAATCGGTTCAAAACTTTAAAATGTTCAACCCTTTCATCGATGAAGATTGCTTACTTGAGTCGTTTTTTATAAAGGAAATTTTGCCTCCTTGTGTGCAACCTCCCATTCCAATTGCAAATCTTTGGGAGGAAATTATGTTTTTCTCGAATCCCATGTGTATTCATCATCCGTTTAATCCAAATCCCCCATCACCCCCCTCCAAAAAAAAATATATTGGTGATGGTTCATTTCTTCTGCCATACACATACCTTTCGTTGTTTGAATGAAATTCTTATTTTCCTGAAAGTTTCCATGCAAATTAGGGGACAACAATTACCCTTCCAAGTCAAATCGTATTTTGGGTAGACCCTCAAAAATTTTAATTTCTAGTGTAGAGTTAGTTAGAAGTTAGAATTGTAGGTTGTACATATTAAGTTTTTTTTATCTTTTTACTTATTGTCTAGTGTAATTAGTTAAAATTTTATTTCTTTTTTTTGTTATGCTTCGTGATAACATGCTTATAAATCTTTGAACTGGTACTTTTCGGAGATCGCTCCATTTTGGGTAATATCACTATTTTCCTCTCTTTAACTTTGTTCTTTGTTAACATTGTGGACAATGCAAGGTTTTATCATCGAAAACAAAGGCAAAATTCCCAACAAAGGAAAAAATAAAGAAAATACTTTTGAATTTTTACAACAAAAGAATGCTTAGGAAGAACATATAATCAAATAATGGACTCAATGAGTCATTTAAAGATAAGTAATCTTAGGTTTTACTTAAGACTATGTATTCCAAGATGGATTCAATGAATTCAAATAAGGTTTAGGAACTTGTATACTTGTTGGTAAGAGAAAACCTATCGAGTGCAAGTGGATATAGAAGAGTAAAAAATGGATAGATGGGAATGTGAAAATATTAAAGGAAAGGATTTTTACAAAAGATTTTACTTAGAAAGAAAGGGATTGGTTATGACCAAACTGTGGCCATCCCCGATCCTCGTCACGGGCGGGCGCGTGAAGGAGGATCCTCGGGTCCCGCACATCCCACTCGGGTGCACTTTGGCCGGAATCGTTTGAGATAAGGTGTAAAAATATAGAGAGATTTAGAGTCGCCAGTCTATTTTACTCAAAACAGATAAAAGAAAAAGGGGAAGCCATCCCGAAGGATGACATCCAAAGACATACTGGTGCATACGGAACCAAAATGATTCGAGAAGGGTTCGGAGGCTAAGTTACGAAATGGGAAGGTGTTAGGCACCCATTCCTCCCTTTCGGTCTCTCATGGATGTTTACTATTTTCCTTTTTTATTTTCCCCGTGATATGTGTGCATGTGTATATATAGCGGCGATAGGAATCCTCGACTTGTATCATGGGAGAGATAAAGCGAGTCATCCGTAGGAAGGTATAAAAACAATATTAGAAAATAAGATTTACGCGATTACCCTTACGTTGATCGTTATAATGGAACGATAACGCATACGGAGTAATACATCAATAAGAACAAGTGTATAGAATATAAGAAAATTGGATTAAGAGAAGATAGAGAATGAGAGAGAAAGTGAGAATAGGACTCAAGTCTCGGGTTTTACCCCGAGATGCCTACATAGCCTATAAAGGCATCAAAGTCCACGTAGTTCGCATACAAAACGAGGGGTGGGGTTTATCCCATAAATCCAAATGGGGGGATCTCTTATTTGTGAGTGTGTGTGTGTGTGTAGAAAAAGTGTTTTAGTTATGAGAAAAGTGTGAGAAAAGTATGAGAATCCTTAATTGAAATTTATGAGCAAACCCTCTTTTTCTTATTTTTTGGGTTTTATTTATATGAAAATAAGAGATGTGCAATAATACTAAATAAAAAGTATATTAGGATGTGTGAGATGAGATAATAAAAGTGCTAGGTAATAAAACAAGTTATTGCGAATTTAAGAGAATTTGAAGAGAAAGTTGAGAAAGTTGGACCTTCTTGAAGATCTTGAGCTTGATCTTGAATGTTGGAAAGCAGCCCTTGCACTTGGATGATGATGATGTAGAGTGGCTAATTCAACAAGTTTTATGAAAAGGATGATGAAAAGTGGAAGTTAGAAAGGGACTTTGATGTTGAAATCGCGCTGTCTTCGAGAGAGGTTTTCGGGATTCGTTGAGAGCGATTTTTATCAGATATGGGCTCCCCTTGCAAATGAGGTGAAGGCCTCTTTTTATAGGCCCAGGTCACTGCCGATCAACATAGACCTGATCCTAACGATAGGTAGGGTCTGGAACCTGCCATTTGGTAGTGTGTTTCAAGCCATTTTGGAAAATTGGTTGCCGAGGGCAAACCGTTGGTCAGAATCATACACGGGGCAGACTGTTGGAAAGGTAATTCAAAGACCTTTGAAAGTACCTTGGATCGCTCTCGGTTTTGGGAGTTGACTTTGGGTCAAATATGGCTCGTAAGCGTTTGTCGGTCCATTGTACGGGGAATCGTTCGGATGCAAACAGATCGTTCGTCCGCATGGTAAGTTCAAATCGTGCACGCGGTGAACCATTGGAAAGGTTAGGAGATGTACTTCGACATTCCAAAGAGTTTGACCTGGTTTGGAGAGTTGTCTTTGGTCAACTGAGCCCTGCAAGTATTCGGTGACCTCTTGGATTCAAACGGATCGTTCGTCCGCATGGTAAGTCAGAATCGTGCAAGGGATGGACCGTTGGAAAGGGATTTCAATTCCCTTCTAAGATTCATTTAATCTTGATTGAGCTGAAGAGTTTGACTTTTTGGTCAAACGGAGTCGGGGAGTGCCCGATCGCTTCTAAGTCAGTACTCGGGGTATGACCTGGGTTTTAGTGATGAAGGGAGGTACTAGGGACCTAAGGAGAGTTATGGGTAACAGGATGGGGTGTCTATAGAGCCCATCGACTAGTGAGTTTTGAACAAATGATAATCATCGAATAGACACCGCATGATGATTTTGAGGGATTCAGAGGGTTGGGGCCGATTCTGAGGATCTAAGGGGTGTGTTGGGGATGGTTTGAATGACGATCAAAGGTTTTGGTCTATTCTGAGGACCTGAAGTGATGCTAGGGGATGGCCAATTTTGTGGGTCAAAGCCAAATCTATGGGCTTAAGTGATAAGGGTGACAGATTCTGGGTGTCAAAACCAAATTTGCGGGATAAGGGTGAAGACCTAATAACCGAGGTTAATTATTACCTAAGATTGGTGACGATCGAGGACCGAGGTCAATTCTGACCTAACTCAGGTGACGATCCAAGATCGAGGTCAATTTTGACCTAAGAGTGGTGACGATTGAGGATCGAGGTCATTTCTGACCAAACTCAGGTGACCATCGAAGACCGGGGTCAATTATGACCTAAGAGTGGTGACGATCAAGGATCAAGATCAATTCTGACCTAACTCAAGTGACAATCCAAGATCAAGATCAATTATGACCTAAGAGTGGTGACGATCGAGAATCGAGGTCAATTCTGACCTAACTCATGTGCCAATCCAAGATTGAGGTCAATTTTGACCTAAGAGTGGTGAAGACCGAGGATCGAGGTCAATTCTAACCTAATTCAGGTGACGATCCAAGACCGAGGTCAATTATGACTTAAGAGTGGTGACTACTGAGGACCTTGGTCATTTCTGAACTAACTCAGGTGACGATCCAAGATCGAGGTCAATTCTAACCTAAGAGTGGTGACGACCGAGGACCGAGGCCATTTCTGACCTAACTCAGGTGACGATCTAAGACCGAGGTCAATTCTGACCTAAGAGTGGTGACGAACGAGGACCGAGGCCATTTCTGACCTAACTCAGATGACGATCCAAGATCGATGTCAATTCTAACCTAAGAGTTGATAAAGATTGGATTTTGATTCTGCTGGAGAAAGTGCCTTGTGAATTTGATCTGAGCTGGGGAAGCTTTTATTTCTTTAGGAGGCCTCGTAGGGGGGAACAACCAATTTTGGTGCTGTAAAAACTCCGCTGGGAAGTGATCAGGCGATCCTTAGAGATCCTCCGGGGCTTTACCGGGAGGAGATTCACTTTGTTTTTTGAGGATTCCATTGGGAAAGAGGGGTTCCGCTTGAGGTAATGTGAAAGTTTCCTGGTGAAAATGTTCTAAATCCTTCCTGGGATTTTTAGGAATTTTTCGAGGATTTTTAGGGGCTTTCTAGTAATTTCTGGGAATTTGTGAATGAAATTTAAAGGGGGTTCCGGTCGACATGGTATGAGGGGTGCCATCTTCTTCGTCCGGAGAAGACTCTGGCTCGGGTAGTGGTGGTACATCGTCTCGACGTAGGGGAAAGAGAGCACGTCGCAGGGGTGGAAGATCTTAGAGAGAAAGGTAGGTGAGAGAGAGAGAGAGAGAGAGAGAGAGAATGTGGGTTCGGGCTGAGTCTCGTTGTTTTTTCTTTTTCTTTTTTATTTCCTGCTAAATTGATGTAACACAGAAAACAAATAGATGCAATGCAATGGAGTTTTTTATTATCTTTTATTAATGATGAATGAATGCATGCACATGCGCTTTTTACTTTATTGTTGAGACCGTAAAAAGGAGTATTTTTGGAATTTTTGATGGGAAGTTTTTAAAAGGGGAAATTATATAAGGAGGAAAAGGGATTTTGAAATTCTGTTGAGAATATCAATTTATTTTTATTGAGTTTTCTAATTTGACAAAAGAGGAAAAAAAGGGAAATTTCTAAAAATAGGGGGCTGCCGATCGGCAAGCACCTTGTCCTGCCTATCGGCAGTTCAGTCCAGTCCCATCAATTAAAAGCTTTTATTGGTACCCTCTTCCGCCTTTTGTAATTTGTGGGGTATGATTCCCTTCGATTTCTGCAGGGATTATGTCTCTTGTGAGGGTTCTCAAGTATAAAAAAGGGGTAAAGTGGAGTGTTTTCATCACATCTTCGCATTCTTACTTACTTGCCCACTATCTCTTAGCCTTGGAAGATTGCTCTCCCTGGTAGCATTGAGTTTGCTAAGTACCTCGAAGACTTGGAAGCAATGTGTTCTTATAATGTCGATTATGATGCTTTCAACATGCGTCGAGTCTCCTTATGGTGAAATCGGCCTATTGAGTGGAACATACTGATGGCGGTGGTAAAATTCTGGTACCCCGAAGACCATGCATTCAGCTTTGGTTTGGATGAAATTTATCCTACCAACGAGGAATTTTCTGCCATGCTGGGTATAAATCCCAGTGTTGCTCTGGCTTTGCCCGAATTTTCCTGTTCTCCCAGGGATTTATTGGCCGGGCTTCTTCATATTTCACCTTCGGCGGCCAAATAACTGGTTGTTGGAGGAATGATCTCCCTTCTGGTGGTGCTGCAATCCGTGAATTTACTAGAAGTGGGTGATGCTGGTTATGCTAGAGCCGTTACCCTAGGACTGGTTTCAAAATTGCTGCTGGTGACTGGGGAACTGCTGGTGGACCCGCAACTTGCATCCATTACTTCGTGGATGTCATACCGTCGCAATCCTATGGTGGTGATACTGGAAAAGACCCGGAATGTCCTGGATGCCTGCAGAGAAGGTTGTTCTGACTTTCTGAGGGGTAGCCCTGTGATGTTGTTCATGTGGTTGTATGAAAGACTCTGTTTGGTGTCCCTTCCAGAGTATCCTTTATCGGTTGTACCCAACTTCTTTTCGCGTTACTTCTTCAGCGTTTGCTTGGATATTGAGAGCTGGGAGAACTGGGTTATGGAGAATGGGGCTCGGAATATGTATTAGTCAGTGCCTTGGTGGGGGTAGTTTCTTCCTGTTCTGGAGCTAGGAGAGTACTCATATGTGTGCCTGGTTGGTCTCAGACAGACCTCTTTTTATTTTCCTTAGCGGCTTTTGCGCCAATTTGGCTGGGCACAGGTCGTGCCATCTTGGACCACAAATTTTTTTCCAGTGGAAGATTTGACTGAGCGTCTGCGCATGTAACTTGTCTCCTTGTGGGAAAATCGACATCCAGCGACACGTCCCTCTCAGTCTGTTGGGAGAGTTTGGCATGCCCCTGGAGATTATATGAAGTGGTTGTAGAGGAGAGTAGTCAGCAAGATGTTGGCATTGGAGACTGGAGAAAGGTGTCTTATTTTATTTAACACCTTGGAAGGGGGTGTTGTGGTTTTTTTCCAAGCTAGTTCAGGCTTATCGGTCCATGGAGTGTTTACGGCACTTTGTTCAGGAAGGAGAAATTTGGGGACCCCAGGATGTAGATGATGAGGGTGTAGGATCCTCTGGTAGATGTGGGTAGGACTCTTGGAGAGTTTATTTTTGAATAGATTTGGGGATTTTATTTGGCTTTTTATGATAGTAAGGGGAAGGGAGTTATCTGTTCCTTTTCTTATGTGATATGTGCTGTAATTTCTTATTAATGAAATAAGCAAGTTTCTGATCATCCAGCTGTGCCTTTCGATGAATTTTGTATTTTTGAATTATGTATACCGATCGCTAAGGCATACATAATCCTTTTGTTCAAGTATTTGTTAGAATGAACTACTGTTCTCGGAGATAAGAAAAGAATAGTATTTTGTGAAAAATAAAGGGCCGTGATCCTGTAAGATGTATAAGCTGCCTACGTACCTCTTCGGATTTAGAATTTTTTTATATTTTTCTTAAAAAATGGTTTTTTTTACAGAGGATCAGGCCCATGTAGTTCTAAGTAGAGGGAAATGAAGAGAGTTTTTTTGTTTTGTTTTAGAATAGAAGGGAGATGAGAAGAGTCATAGCGCGTCGAGATTCCACACTAGGGGTAGAATTTCTTAAAACGGTCCAGGTTGACTGGATGAGTCATCTCCTCCCCATCTAGGTCAGTGAGCATGGCGGTACCGCAGAATAATATTTTCTTCACAATGTAGGGGCCGCTCCAATTGGGCTTGAATTTCCCTCTGGGGTTCCAAATGGGTTCTATTATCTCCTTGGGGCTAAATCCCCTTCCCGGACACTGCGGTCTTTGACTCTCTTATTGAATGATCGCGCTATTCGGTGATGGTACCCCTGTATGTGGTAAAGAGCTTTCAATCTCCTTTCATCTAGGAGGGTCAGCTCGTCGAGACGGCTCTAGCACCAGTCTTTTTTGCTAACTTTTCTTTCGAGCATGACGCATAGCGAGGGTATTTCCATCTCCACAGATAGGACTGCTTCCATATCGTGGACCAGAGAGTAAGGGGTATCCCCAGTTGAGGTTCGGATTTAGGTTCGATAGCCCCAGAGGGCATACAAGATCCGATCGGCCCAATCCCTACAGCTTTCGATCATCTTGCTGATGATGGATTTGAGGTTCTTGTTGGCGACTTCAACTGCACCATTGGTCTGAGATCGATAGGGAGAAGATTTGTGTCTCTAAATCCCGTACTCTTTGACTACTTCTATGACTGCTGCTTCGAAGTGCAACCCGTTATCTGACACTAACTCGTGCGGGACCCCATATCGGCAGAAAATATTTTTCTTGAGGAATTTGGCCACTTTTTTTGCGTTCAATACTGCATATGACTCAGCTTCGACCCATTTGGTGAAGTAATCAATGGAAACTAGGATGAACTCATGTCCGTTTGAAGAATTTGGTGTAAGCTTCCCTATGATGTCGACACTCCAGGTGGAGAACGACCAGGGAGAGGTTATGTTGTATAATTCTTGCGGAGGCAAGTGTTGAAGATTGGAGAACTGTTGGCATTTGAGGCATCTCCGGATATAGGCGGTGCAATCTTGGGCCATGGTGGTCCAGTAGTAGCCCTGTTGAATGATCTTCTTGGCAAGAATGTGACCGTTCATATGGAGCGCGCATTCCCCGCTGTGGATCTTCTACATTATCTTCACAATCTCAGCCGCTGCGATACAGTGTAGATGAGTTCCATCGAAGTTCCTCTTATGTAGAGCTTTATGACATATGATGTACTGGGCGACCAGTCTTAGAAGGGTTATTTGGTCTTTCTTATTGGAACCCTCGAGATACCTACCATGTTTAAGGAGGCACCAGATATCATAGTACCAGCAATCGGCTAGTTTGGGATCTTCGGTGGAGAGAAGCTCAATATGGTAGTAGTGGGTTGGTTTGTCTTGGTTTTGAACTAGGAAGGGGTTCATTGTTATTCCTTCGGGCATGTAGACTATGGAGGCCAAGGTAGTGAGAGCATCGGCTAGGTTATTCTTTGCTCGAGGTAGGTAATGGAAGGTGATATCTCAAAATCGGGAGGCTAACTCTTCTAAGTGGGCATGGAAGGGTTGGAGCTTTTCGTCCTTGACTTTCCACTTTTTGAGCACTTGACCGATGATGAGGACAGAATTCCCGTAGACATCAAGGTATTGAATACCTTTCTAGAGAGTAACTTTGAGTCCTACTGTGTATGCCTCGTATTCCGTCATGTTGTTGGTGCAAGGGAAATCCAATTTGATGGCGATGGGAGTGTGGGAGTCATCTGGGGCGATCAGAAGTATCCTAATGCCATATCCTTTTTTGTTGGTAGTGCCATCAAAGAATATTTTCCAACGAAGGTTGTTTTTAGAGGTGCAGAGGATATTTTCATATGGGAATTAGGAGATCCAAACATTTGCTTCTTCTACGGGGTAATCAGCGAGGTAGTCAGAGGCTCTTCCTTTAATGGCTTTTTGCGTGACATATACGATATCGAACTCGGTTAGGAGCATCAACCATCTGGCCATTCGACTAGATAAGGCGGGTTTCTCAAGTAGGTATTTAATGGGATCAATTCGGGATACAAGTTTGATGGGGAAGACGAGCATGTAGTGTCATAACTTTTGGGTAACCCAGACAAGTGCGGCACACGCCTTTTCCAAAGCAGTGTAGTTGACCTCATACCTGGACAATTTGCGACTAGTGTAATAGATGGATCTTTCTTTGTGGGAGTCTTCAAGGTATTGGGCTAGCAAAAGTGTCGGTTATGGTTAGGTATAAGAGCAAAGGGAGACCAGGTTGTGGTGGCATGAGCACTGGAGGTTGAGTCAGATATTGTTTGATTCAGTCAAAATCTTCTTGGCAGGCCTCATTCCAAACCTTAGTTGAATCCTTTCGAAGGAGCTTGAAGATAGATTCACAGATGGAGGTTAGTTGGCTGATGAACCGACTTATATATTGTAATTTCCTAAGAAAACCTTGGACTTCTTTCTCTGTTCGGGGCGGTGGCATCTCAAGTATGGCCTTCAGCTTTGCAGGATTTGCTTCTATCCCCTTCTTACTGACCATGAATCCCAAGAGTTTTCCTTTTGTAATGTCGAAGACACGTTTCTGTGGATTGAGTCTCATTTGATACCGTCGCAGTCGTTCAAAGAACTTCCGGAGAGAGGGAACATGACCTTCTCTAGTTTTGGACTTGATAATTATATCATCCACATAACCTTGACTTCTTTGTGAATCAAATCGTGCAGGATGGTTGTGGAAGCCCTTTGGTAGGTGGCCCCAGCATTTTTGAGACCAAATGGGATAACGATGTAGCAAAAGGTTCCCTATGGGGTGATGAATGAGATTTTTTCTTGGTGGTCTGGGTGCATCTTGATTTGGTTGTATCTGGCAAACCTGTAGACGAATGACTTGAGAAAATGACTGGCCGTGTTGTCCACGATCATGTCGATATTAGGTAGAGGATAATCATCCTTTGGAGAAGCTTTGTTTAAATCTTTGTAGTCCACACACATTCGAACCTTCCCTTCTGATTTGCGCACGGGTACTATATTGGCTAGCCATGTGGGATATTTGATCACACGAATGAAGCCCACATTCAACTGTTTGACCACCTCTTCTTTGAACTTGAGCGACCATTCGGTGCGGAGCTTTCTCAATTTTTTTTTAATCGGCTTGTAATTTAGGAGAGTGGGGATCTCGTGCTGAGCTATTTCAGGATCAATGCCAGGCATATCATCATAGGACCATGTGAAGACATCTAAGAATTCCTTTACCAATTCTTCGAGTAGTGCGTGCTCATGCTCGTCAAGGGTGGCCCCTATCCTAATCTTGTGCAGTTGGCTACTAGAATCGATATTAATAACAACAGTATCCTCTTCATTAACTTGAATGCGGTTATGTAATTTATTATTAACCTTATATAGATCAGTTAAGAATTGTTCATTTGCAAAATCATCATCATCAAAAGTTTGATTAGAATCCAAATAATTAATATAAGTCACAACAAGATACTCAAAATCTTCGTTTATTTCATTGATAGGAAAAATAACATTGAGAGCCTTATCAAACGAGGTCTCGATTACATTTTAATAAGGATAGACAACAGAAGAAGAAATAGGGTAAATATTGGGGTTAGGGGAGATTTCAAGAGGTAGAACTGGCACCGCATGCCAGTTGAGGAGGGGTGTATTAGCAGCTTTAATCATATGGGATGGATCCATTGATGTAGTGCCTGAATGAACCATACAGAGTACCATCCCCACTGTCTGTAAGTTGAAGGAATATTCGGAATCACTTTCCTCAGTCTCTTCGATATCTTTGATGAGCGGTTGTACTCAGTGTTGGAAACTTTCAGCCCATGGGTAGCTATCTTGGAAAAAGATCTCCATTCCAGGCTTCATCTTCTTATCTGTGTGGTCATACCATGGCTCTAGAAAATCGCAGAAGGGGAAGTCTTCACCTTCTTTGATGAATTATCCATTCAAGGAGTGTCCTGGGATAGTTTGGATGCAGTCTAATCTTCTCTTTGGTTGAGACTGGTGGATCATTCTGAGCTCTTGTTCTGATACTTTATACCCTAAGCCACAAGGAGGGAAATATTTTCGATGGGCTCAACTATCCCTTGCTGCCTTTTCCCTAGCCCCAGTCTGGGCATGAAGTGCATGTTTCTGAACATATGAATCCAATAAGCATTGCCATGAGGGTCATATTCTGGATAAACCCTTTCTTTGAAACCGTCCCCTGCCGGGAGTAGGAGTGGCTCAACTTAAAATCCTAATAGGAGCATATCATCTGACCCGTGCTAAATCTCAAGGATTGGACTGCTGGTGCTTGCACCCTCGACATTTTTATCGTCGCCCAAAATGGTGATGACTCGCCCGTCGACGAAGAACTTCAATTTCTGATGGAGTGAGGAAGACACACGCTTGATACTGTGGAGCCATGATCGTCCAAGAAACAGGTTGAAACAAGATGGGATATTTATGACTTGGAATTCAACGATAGGGTTTATAGGGCCAACCCCTATTACAAGTTTTATGGATCCCATCACCTCCCGCCAGGTATTATCGTAGGAACATACAGCGGCGGAGGTTGGAGTGAGGTCTCTTTCTTTCAGGCCTAAACACTTAAAGGTTCTCAGTGGGCAGACATTTAAGGTGGATCCGTTATCGATAAGAGAGAGTGGCACCGCCTTCCCCATAACTTCTATGGAGATGTTGAGTGCACGATTGTGATTTGGCCCAATTTTGGGGATTTCTTCTTCAGAAAATGATACCATTCGGGTAGAGGTCAAGGATCCGACCGGATTTATCGCTTCTTCTGGTGTAGTAGAAGGAGGAACTGTGGTTCCAGTGAGAAGCTTGATTAAAGCATTTCTGTGCAGCTGGGAATATATGAAAATCCCCCCATAGAGTGATGTTAGTTTGAGTTTTCTTTAGTTAATCGAGGATCTTACTCTCCTCGATGGTCATCTCTGGCATAGGATAGTTTTCAACGCCCTTCCCTTTGTCATTTGCTGGTAGTGAGCTTGGAACCTGGTAATGTCTCCCTGATCTGGTCATGTGATTTACTGAAGAAGGGAAGAACATGAATTCCATTTCCTCGTCAATCTCAAGTTCATCTGTCACCCTGTTTATTTTTCTGAGGAGTTATTTAAATGATATCATCCCACATATGTCGTCTACTGGGCCAGTTCTTCTTGAAGCTTGTTCTTCACTTGAATCTTTGAATTCTTCCCTCCATCTGGTGGAAACAATTTTATCTTTCCATATAAAGTCAATGCATTCCATAACTTCAACGGCTTCTTCAAACAGGTCTTCCCATTCTGTGGGGATATGTATGGTTGAAGGGACCAAGTGCCCTTGTAGCTTGAAAATGTCAAGTAACCCGGTGATACTACAAATGCTGTTGGTTTGCTCGAATAATTCTGCCATAATATGGACAACATCATCTAGGCTGACTTCATCGGTTGGTACCACTTAATTATTTAAATCTTGGGCCCATTTCCGTGCTTCCAAGAACAGTGTACTGAACCTTTGGCAATCGATGACCATCTGTAGGATAATTTCATCCTGAACTCTAGGAGTTGGTTTAATACTTTTGATAATTCCATATTTCTATTTTTAGAATGGGTACGGACAGCAATGCATGCTCTGGTAAGGAGTGACAGTGCCTGATCAGCGAGGCTAATAGGGTGTAGGAGGAAATATGGGCAAATTTGAAGAGGTTTGGGAGAGTATATGGGTGTGATTTGAGTTGAGGGATTAAAATTTGGGTTTTCTTCTAAGAAGATGGCATTGGCATGATTTGGGAGTGGATTGTGAGTAGTGTTTGGCTTAGGATTGGCTGGTGGGGCAATGGTACCCCGGTCAATGAGATCTTGGATTATGTTTCGGAGGTGAAAGCATTAGTCGGTGGCATGGCCAGTAGTTTGGTGAAAGGCACAATGAGCATCGGCCTTGAAGTTTCTTAGGAGTGGATTTGGCAATGGATGGGGATCCAAGGGTTTGATGTGGTTTTGGCTTAATAGGGCTTCGTAAACTTTGGAGAGGGGAGCATGGAGCTTAGTGTATTCCCTTCGGATGGGGGCAGGGCGGTAATCTTGTTCCCATGATGTGGTTGGTTAAGATATATTGTTGATGGTTGAGACTGTAGAATTGATAGGCTTGTCATACTTTCTAGGGGTGAACTGTTCGGACACCTTCTTCGGTTCAACCTCTGTTTTAACAAGGCTTTCCTCATTTTATACTCACGCTTCTCTTAGATCTCGGAAGTGGGGATACTATTTTCATCCCATCATCGCTCGAACATGGGGAAAGAAGTTCTTCTTCACTATGTTGAAATGTTCTTCCTCAGATGGCCGATTGGTCATGGTAGCTACTTGCTCCCTCCACCGGGTTATGAAGTTACTGACTGATTCCCCAGGTTTCTATTTGAGAAGATCTAAATCACGACGGCAGACCTCAAGCTCTTCGTTGTATTTATACTGAGACATGAATTCTCGGGCAACATCCTCCGAACTACGGATTCTGGATTCCTCAAGAGACAAAAACCATAGGAGGGCACGATCCTTCAAAGTTTGATGAAACAATTGGGCCATCACTTCTTCAGAATACCCTAGTAGAGTCATGGAATGATAATAACTGCGAAGATGAACAATCGAGGGTCCACTCCCCCCAAACTTCTCGATATTTGGCATCTTGAACTTCTCGGGTAACCTCGCTTTAGGATAAGGAGACATGTGGGTGTAGTCTATGTAATTCCCGGAGATTCTGACTTGGTTGCACTTCTTGGTGAGCATCTTGAGATTCTCTTTGACTTTATTCAACTCCTCCTCTTTTGGATCAACGACCATAGGTAGGTTAGCCACAGGCTGGGCAATGTTTGGCATCAGAAGCTGGGCAGGAAGCGGCCCATCGACAGGAGGGGCACGTGGAGCGTGCTGATATTTTTTGGGAACCCAGATAGTCTCAAGTGGACCAATATCACGAGTTAATAGGGCCTCGAGCTCTTAAGGAATAGGAACCTGGTTTCGTTGCATCTCTCGGACCTCAGTTTGGAGGTTGTCAATCTTGGACACGAGTTGAGCTAGGACTGCCGTCTGATCTGACTGTATGAATGGTACTTGATCTGTATTCTCCATGGAAAGTGGATGGATTCCTAACTCGGAAGAAACAGTAGAGGAACGGACGAAACTCTGGGGTGATTTGACTGAAGACCGAATCCAATAGGGTGCCAGGACAAGGGCTTGCGGTTGACCTGAGAAGGCATAGAATGGGATTTATGTTTGAGAAAAATAGAAGAAACTATTTTTGGATTTTTGATAAAGAAGGGAGAAATGTTTTTGGAGACAGAACTCAGCATAATTATCACGATTATTATGTTCTCACTTGTATTTAATTCTCCTAAATGCAATGTCGGACGGGACCCGAGCCTAGAAAAGTGGGGGTTTTAATATATGAGAAGCTACGGCTAGACTTGTAACCAGGATCACGGACAGGGTCCCATTTTAAAAATGCACAAAAATTTGGGCGGCAAGCTGACCCGGAATTTTGGCAGAGTTTCAAGTTGAAACCGACAATCTAAAGTGTGTGTCCTGGGTTTGACACTTATATGCGGGTACGCAGCTGGTTAGGTGAATCGGAATGGGTTCCCCCCTTTGGAGTGACTTCCACGATATAGTCTTGCTCTTGCGGGAAATCGGTACGTGTGGACAAGACATTTGATATACCTGAGTGTACGTGAATTGACTCACTATATACCTCTTGGGGACGGTACGTGTGAGAGCGAATTCGATATAGTCAGCGTACGTGAACAAATTCCCTGCGATATACCTCCCGTCATGACTTCGGTCAAACGAGATGATGAGGGGGAACCTTTCGATATACGTCGAAGGTACTTGGCCAATGGAAGGTGAGAGTCATATCGCTTAGGCTAACTATGCCCTGCCGGACCAGCGCCCATCACGAAGTGACCCTCCAGTTACTGGGTAAATTTTGGTCAATAAAAATGCTCTTTGGTGATGTCGTGTGAATCATGCATGATTCCCTTATTAGTATCTTATGATGAGAATGCCTTTCTTGATTATGCCAAACAGGGAGCAAAGTACAAGTACCAAAGGTACACCAAGTATGGATGGGTGATGCGTGCAGCATATGGATATATATGATCCTAGGTGCACGTGGTGTGAAGTGCACATGGAGAATTTTCTACAAGTGTGTGAACAGAAGCATAAGCATGGGATACACATGGAAAAGGGGAACATGCAGATATAGGGGAAATATAAACAAATATAACATTGATATAAATAGAGTCAAGCCCTCAAAACATACAGGTCCCCAGCAGAGTCGCCAATGTGGCCATCACCGATCCTCGCCACGGGCAGGCGAGTGAAGGAGGATCCTCGGGTCCCGTGCATCCAACTCATGAGCGCTTCTGTCAGTGTCGTTTGAGATGAGGTGTAAAAATGTAGAGAGATTTAGAGTCGCCAGTCTATTTTACTCGAAACAAATAAAAGAAAAAGGGGAAGCCATCCCGAAGGACGGCATCCAAAGACATACTGGTGCATACGAAACCAAAATTATTCGAGAAGGGTTCGGAGGCTAAGTTACGAAATGGGAAGGTGTTAGGCACCCATTCCTCCCTTTCGGTCTCTCATGGATGTTTGTTATTTTCCTTTTTTATTTTCCCCGTGATATGTGTGCATGTGTATATATATAGTGGAGATAGGAATCCTCGACTTGTATCATGGGAGAGATAAAGCGAGTCATCCGTAGGAAGGTATAAAAATAATATTAGAAAATAAGATTTACGCGATTACCCTTACGTTGATCGTTATAATGGAACGATAACTCATACGGAGTAATACGTCACTAAGAACAAGTGTATAGAATATAAGAAAATTGGATTTAGAGAAGATAGAGAATTAGAGAGAAAGTGAGAATAGGACTCGAGTCTCAGGTTTTACCCCGAGATGCCTACGTAGCCTATAAATGCATCAAAGTCCACATAGTTCGCATACAAAATGAGGGGTGGGGTTTATCCCATAAATCCAAATGGGGGGATCTCTTATTTGTGAGTGTGTGTGTAGAAAAAGTGTTTTAGTTATGAGAAATGTGTGAGAAAAGTATGAGAATCTCTATTTGGAATTTATGAGCAAACCCCATTTTTCTTATTTTTTGGGTTTTATATATATGAAAATAAGATACGTGCAATAATACTAAATAAAAAGTATATTAGGATGTGTGAGATGAGATAATAAAAGTCCTAGGTAATAAAATAAGTTATTACGAATTTAAGAGAATTTGAAGAGAAAGTTGGACCTTCTTGAAGATTTTGAGCTTGATCTTGAATGTTGGAGAGCAACACTTGCACTTGGATGATGATGGAGAGTGGCTAATTCACCAAGTTTGATGAAAAGTGGAAGTTAGATAGGGATTTGGATGTTAAAATCGCGTTGTCTTCGAGAGAGGTTTTCGGGATTCGCTGAGAGCGATTTTTATCAGATCTGGGATCCCCTTGCAAATGAGGTGAATGCCTTCTTTTATAGGCCCAGGTCACTACCGATCGTCATAGACCTAATCCTGCCTATCAGCACCTGTCGATAGGCAGGGTTTGGAACCTGCCATTTGGCAGTGTGTTTCAGGCCTTTTCAAAAAATTAGGTGCCGAGGGCAAACTGTTGGTCAGAATCGCGCACGAGGTAGACCATTGGAAAATTAATTTAGATACCTTTGAAAGTACCTTGGACCGCTCTCGGGTTCGGGAGTTGACTTTGGGTCAAATATGGCTCGTAAGCGTTTGTCGGTCAATTTGACGGGGAATCGTCCGGATGCAAACAGATCGTTCATCCGCATGGTAAGTTCAAATCGTGCACGGGGTGATCCATTGGAAAGGTTAGGAGATGTACTTCGACATTCCAAAGAGTTTTACCCGGTTTGGGGAGTTGGTCAACCGGGCCCTGGAGGCATTCAGTGACCTCTTGGAGTCAAACGGATCGTTCATCCGCATGGTAAGTCATAATCACGCAGGGGATGGACCGTTAGAAAGGCATTTCAGTTCCCTTTGAAGATTCATTTAGTCTCGATTGAGCTGAAGAGTTTGACTTTTTTGTCCAATGGAGCCTGGGAGTGCCCGATGGTTTCTAAGTCAGTGTTCGGGGTATGACCTGGGTTTGTAGTGATGAAGGGAGGTCCTATGCCCAAAGATTTAAAACAATTAAATAATTAAGTATCACATCCATCATAATAAATAAACCAACACTACAATTAATGAAATACTTAATCAAATAAGATATGATGGGAGTAAATACCCCAGTCAAAAAATTTAATACAACAATCCATGTAATAACTAAATACACATATGAATAGTAAAGGAAGTGCAATATCTCTGGAAACAACTGCCAATTGAAGAAGGGCGACATGCCCGACTGAGATAAAAATAAAAGATGCATCAGAGCTTGAAAGGAATGGAGGCGTCTACCAAGTAAGCCTTGTAATCGACAACAGCAACTGCAGCAACGAAAAATGATAGTGCACTCCTACGCTGGTCCTCCATGTGACTGGGCACCTAAAAATGGTTTTTATAAAAGAAAAGATATTTGGAGAAAACGGGTCAGAACCATAGTAAAACAGTTTAAAATTTTAGCAACTATTAAAATGCAAAAAGTTATAAATATTATATTCATGTTAGGTTTACCTGCTCTCACTTGAATTGATAACCTCTCATCTAGTGTACATGCCTAACGTACCTAACTAACTCATCTTAGTTATGATACCCCACTTAACTAGTCAAAACCAAATTTATTAAAACACATGGTAACTCGTAACGTTCACTCGTATCGCCCAGATAATACATTATAGCATTTTTCTATTCATGCATCAATTATAAGTTTCTCATTTTAGAGTTAAATATTAACATACTAGATTTATCTTCAATATTATTATTTTTCTTTTCTACTAGGCACACACAGTAGAATAAGTCATGTTGGAACGCGATGCCCCCAATTTTAAAAATCTTACCACAAAAGGTAATTTCCTTTTAATAGATATGCGAAAGCGAGATGGTTCAATTAAACACACAAAACGTCAAATTTTAATTTCTTTCAAATTAAAATTAAACCAAGTGACACATATTTTAATTTCACTTAAACCAAATTTGTTTAACTCAAGTCCTAGAAATTTGCTTAACAATATTAATTCATTTTAGCAAATTAGGCCAAACCAAATTTTATCAAATTAAAGAAGGTGACTTGAACTAAATTAATTCAAACATTACCCAAATTCATTTTGCACCAAATTAAGTAAGTAGTGATTTAAACCAATTTTAACTTTTTACCTGAGCATGCATTCTAGGTGAATTATGCAAAAGATAAAATAAACAATTAATCACTACGCCGCGATGTACGAGGAAAAACCCACAATGGGAAAAAACCTCGGACGCCCCTAGCCTTAAGTCCACTAAGTATGGTATTTTACAAGTACAAGAAAAAAGACTTACAACACTCGACTCGACTCCCTTCAAGACTCGATGCTCCTTCTTGTACTGACCTCCGCTTAGCCGATAATCCCGGAGTCCACCGGAACCTTGGAATCCACCAATGAGGAACTAGGAAGCAATAGTCAACCACACATGGTGCCTTTCACCATGTGAGAATGCCGCAACAAGACAAACTTCTTCTTCTTTGAGGGATTTAGAACTAAACCCAAACAATCTCTTCAATGCGGTAGAGAAAACCCGGTGCCAAACACTCCAAGCAAGATGTATGTATATTGATACTTGGAATAAACAATATGGGTGAAACACAAGTGTTTATGGATTTTTCTTGAATACAAAACACTTAAACATGAACTTTTTCTTTTGAATTTTGAAGCTCACTAAAACTCTCTCTAAGAGATGGAAAGTTATGAAAAAGTTGGTTCAAAATAGTTGGTTTCCGTACTAAGTAGTTCTGTCAAATGATAGTGGGGGAAAGAAGTGGAAAAACTGTCAAAAATGCCCAAAATAACTGTTCCCACCAAATTTCGTTCGAACGACTTTTCATTCGAATGGATTCACTAACGAGGTTCCAGAATGAAAAGAGGAAAATCGTCAAAAATCTCGTTCGAATAACCTCGCATCTCGTTCGAACGAGATGTAGTTCATTCGAACGACCTGGCAATCTCGTTCGAACGAGATTCCAATGTGGATCGAACGATGACTCAGAAAAATGAAATATTAAGTTTTAAGCCCAAAACCTTTTATGAAAAGTTCAAAAAAAATATTTTTTGAGTAAAACAAAGTGGTTAAAATTAATTTATAAAAATTATAAATTACACCCAATTAACTATTGTTCCAAGCTCCTATATATATATATTAAAATGCATTCATACCTTAGGAGCAATGGAACCATGTTAATGATGTATAAACGAGGCACAATACACACGGCATTTGATGAAGCTTTAATAGCTTGGCCGCTACGTCTTCAACTACCCCGTCATAGGCTTGAATGGATACAATTAAAAACTATCCTATGACATAAAAGTTTTTTTCCGGAATTGAGCCAAAAATACATTAAGACTCAATCGGAGAATTGTGTCCTTACAAATCTCCCCCTTCGGTTATTCTGGGACAAAAACCAACAAAAATCCTAAAGGACCGTCAAGCTCTACTAGACATAAAACATCCCACCCAATACTTGATTCAATACCCAAGGATTAATATCTTTGTCGACGATGAAAAATTCTACTTAGAAGAATTCATGCACACTTAACCAAACTATCAAGTGCATAGGGAATATCATGAATATTAAATGCATAAAATAAATACTACCCCTAAATTAATTCTCCCCCTTATCAACTTTGATCTACCTAAGAAGGTCGCGACTCCCCCTAAGTTAAATCTCTCCCAAACAAAGATATGAGTACAATAGGAATAGACACCATTTCCCCCTATCATTCTCCCCCTTTTTGTTCAGGAATAGACAAAGGATAACAAACTAATTTAAACATGATGCTTAGAGTGAGAAGAATATAGGCAACAAAAGCATAAATAATCCAACGAATAATAACGGATACCAACTAAGATGAAAGAAAATGATACCAATAAGATACATAAAGTATTAAGCATGTGATATCAACAAAGAATGCAACAAGATAGATACCAATTATGAAGTAAAGCATAGATGGACTAGAAAGCAAGGAAAAGGCAAAAAAAATCATATATATAGATACTCTAGATATACTAAAGATGCACACGCATATATATATATATATGTATGTATGTATGTATAAACACAAATGACACAAAATAAGATAATATTTTCACACTCGTGTGGCAAAAATGTGTCATATGGAAACGAAAGTGTTGGGGTGTGAACTAGTAACAATTAAATTTAGACCCAATCACTTAAAACATGTTCACGGAGTTCTCAATTGATTGCAAACTTCATAACATTTGAATATAACCTCATGTGGCAATATAGATTGAACTCAATGAACAAACATACACAATGCATACAAGCCTAGACCTTTGATGATTCTACAAACCGATAAAGTCGTGACATTGAAAATACAACTAGGATAAATGGACATTGTGCAAACCGTTTATATACCATCCAATCTCCCTCAATAAGCATATATATATATGAATGAATATATCAAACAAAAATAGGCCTTGGCAATTATTTTTATTTTTAATGCCATAATTCTATTTTTAGGCTTTTGGACCACGTATTTTTTCTAGGTCCATTCCAAACGGTGGATTACTATTCGCAAAGCATAATAAATCCTTTCGGAGCCCTTCCCCGTGCACATTTATATATAATATTTTTATTTCTCACAAATCTCACGTGCAACGAATTTCGACATGCATTAATCCTCCTAGGTCACAAATATGTAGATGACAATATTGGTAGGAGAACACCTCATAAAGCTCAAATATACAGATGAAATTAAAATTTCAAATGAGCTCATGCATGTGTGAATAGAGGCATGTAAAAAATAGAATCCATTTAATCAATACAAAATCCAACTACTCCATGTAAGCATGGTAAAGAACATAATAAGGATTGACAATCTAAACCAAAAGTTCTAGCCAGATGGGAGAGAAAAAGATGGGATTCTAACACAAGTGTATGCCACATAGAGTGTGTCAAACTAAAATACACACACAAAAAAAATCTTTTTGAGTTTTTGAAAATTTTAAACCAAACAACAAAAATATTTACTCAAAAGACATACAAAAATCATTTTTATTTTTTATTAATCTTAAATTATTAAAAAGATAAAATGCAAGTGATAAACAAAAATCTTTTTGTATTTTTCATTTAATGCAAAAAAAAAATGAAGGAAATATAATACAAAAGATAAACAAAAATCATTATTCTAGCATGTGATTAAGTATGGAGCATAGACTATAAAATGATTAAACATGCATACACTTAGCAATGATATATATTATGAAGCACAAAAAGCTAAAGTATGCAAACAAAACTAACATATTCAACCTTTAAATTTAGCAAGGGAGGTTTCATGTGAAAGCAAATGAGAATCAAGAAATCTAATATTTAGCGCGTCTAAAAATAATTTCTTAACACATATAGATGTATATTTAAAATGATGGGATTTAGGAACTAATGAAATGCTAGACATATAATTCCTAGGACTTCTTTTAAGATCAAAACAAAATAACCTAAGGTGACATTTCCAACCACAATGCAAGCATGTGAAAACATGAGGAATGATACCTACGGTGTGACCTTTTCTAAAGTCCTTCGATAAAGTCGACCCTTTCAAACAAACAATGATCTTAGCTTTAGCAGCGGAAATATTTGAACAAGATGAACTAAAACCATTACAACTACTACTCGAGTCTTGTAAGTCATTTGTCATTTTTAAAATTTTGGACTCAAGTAATAAATTAGGCTCCTCAATTTTATGGGACTCCTTCTTTAAATTTTCTATAACTCCTAGAAGGTTATCACGCTCCCCCTCAATGTGAGCAAACATGTCCCTAAGAGTATTTTCTCGACAATCACACTATTCCTTGGACTTTTCTAAAATATTAAAATTGTAATTTATGTCCATGAGATTTTCACGAAAAATATCTTTTTGAGATAGGGAGATTTGCAAAAACTCAACTTTAGCTTTAGAACAAGAATTTTCATCTTCAAGAAATTTAATTATTTTTGCAAATCTCAAATTTAATTCTCTTAATTTTACATTACACTTATTAAGCCCATTAAATTCCTCTCGAATAGCAAAAACTTCATTATCATTAGAAATGGACAAATTATCATTAAGACGTCCCATCGAGATATACAAAACCAAAATGAGAGTGAGTAAAAAAAATGAACCACCTAAAAATGCAAGAAGCACAAAAATTGAAAAGGCCGAAAAACGGAACTTTGACGCAATAAAATAGCGCTCCGGCTGTGATACCAATTTATTAGAACGCGAGGCCCCTGATTTTAGAAATCTTACCACAAAAGTTAATTTCCGTTTAATAGATATGCGGAAGTGAGATAATTCAATTAAACACACAAAACACCAAATTTTAATTTCTTTCAAATTAAAATTAAACCAAGTGAAATAATATTAATTCCACACATATTTTAATTTCACTTAAACCAAATTAGTTAACTCATGTCCTAGAAATTTGCCTAACAATATTAATTCATTGTAGAAAATTAGGCCAAACCAAATTTTATCAAATTAAAGAAGGTGACTTGAACTAAATTAATTCAAACATTACCCAAATTCATTTTGCACCAAATTAAGTAAGTAGTGATTTAAACCAATTTAACTTTTTACTTGAGCATGCATTCTAGGTGAATTATGCAAAAGATAAAATAAATAATTAATCACTACGTCGCGATGTACGAGGAAAAACCCACAACGAAAAAAAATCTCGAACAACCCTATCCCTAAGTCCACTAAGTATGGTATTTTACAAGTATAAACAAAAGCACTTACAACACTCGACTCGACTCCCTTCAAGCCCCGATGCTCCTTCTTGTACAGACCTCCGCTTAGCCGACAATCTCGGAGTCCACCGAAACCTTAAAATCCACCAATGAGGAACTAGGAAGCAACCGTCAACCACACATGGTGCCTTTCACCATGTGAGAATGCCGCAGTAAAACAAAATTCTTCTTCTTTGAGGGATTTAGAAGTAAACCCAAACAATCTCTTAAATGCGGTAGAGAGAACCCGGTGCCAAACACTCCAAGCAAGATGTATATATATTGAAACTTGGAATAAACAATATGGGTGAAACACAAGTGTTTATGGATTTTTCTTGAAGACAAAACACTTAAACATGAACTTTTTCTTTTGAATTTTGTATCTCACTAAAACTCCCTCTAGGAGATGAACAGTTATGAAAAAGTTGGTTCAAAATAGTTGGTTTTCGCACTAAGTAGTTCTGTCAAAAGATAGTGGGGAAAGAAGTGGAACAAGTGGAAAAACTGTCAAAATTCCCAAAATAACTGTTCCCGCCAAAATTCGTTCGAATGAATTTTCATTCGAACGAATTTACTAACGAGGTTCCAGAATGAAAAGAGGAAAATCATCAGAAATCTCGTTCGAACAACCTGGCATCTCGTTCGAACGAGATGTAGTTCGTTCAAACGACCTGACAATCTTGTTCGAACGAGATTCCAGTGTGCATCGAACGACGACTCAGAAAAATGAAATATTAAGTTTTAAGCCCAAAACTTTTTCTGAAAGGTTTAAAAAAATATTTTATGAGTAAAACAAAGTCGTTAAAATTAATTTATAAAAATTATAAATTACACCCAACTAACTATTGTTCCAAGCCCCCCCCCCCCCCACACACACACACATATATATATATATATATGCATTATGAGCAATGGAACCATGTTGATGATGTAGAAACGAGGCACAATACACACGGCATTTGATGAAGCTCTAATATCTTGGCCGCTATGTCTTCAACTACCCTACCATAGGCTTGAATGGATACAATTAAAAACTATCCTATGACATAAATGTTTTTGTCCGAAATTGAGACAAAAATACATTAAGACTCAATCGGAGAATTGTGTCCTTACAAGTCATCATCATATATATATAAAATATTATTGTTCCCTTAGGCTGAGACCTCCTGGCGCATGCATACTTTGCTACCATGTCCCGGTACCTCAAGTACGAAAAAAAGAATTATTGGTTCAGTATCTCACTTGAACCTTAAATTCAAATCACACATAATGAAGGCGAACATAGTCCCCAGCCAAATGGGTGACGCACATACCTACGCTCATATTCAACCATTGAAAATAGCATACTCTCAGATAGCAAGTATCCAAGGTTCTATGTTCTGGGTACAAGTCTAAAATCTCTCTAATGGTCAGGATAAGACCGTCCACATCGCGAAAACTCCTTCCAATAGCAAGCAGCGTAGGTATGTCATACACATAATATATAATTTAATACGTATACACACAACCTATAAAACAAAATTCAAGTACTTAGTATATTTCTCTCTAATACTCGTAGTACTTTAGAACTTACGATCATTCTATCGCGATTCATCCCTTTAAATATTTCACTCCTCCTTTTTGTATTTTTATTAATAACCCAAATGTCTCGCTACTAGATCATCTAATAAAATCACCCAAATGTTTTCATAGGTCATTTTCCTTCCCTCGAATATACTGCGTCAAATTGAATATTTTCAGGATAAAATTATCATTTTTCTAAAATGTCGTTCAAATGAGCCTGTCATCTTGTTCTAATGAAATGTCTAGGTCATTCGAACTATATTTAATCGCATTTGATCCTAGTCTTTCAAATGACATCTCAGGTCAGTCAAACGAGATTTTTTTAATTCATCTCCTACAACCTAAATCTGCATTTTTTCCACCATTTTTTATCCATCATTCTACAACTCCAAACTCCTATACGAATATTCCCAGCAATATATTAACCTATATAAATTATTTCTAACCTTTTGTATTCCTTAAATCATCAAAGAATCTCAAATAAATTGGATTAATTCACGGTTGTTCTCTAAAATAATAGTTTACTAGTTATTATCAAGAAAACATAGAAAACTCAGATTTCTTCAAATTGTAATCATTAAACCTTCATCCATTTCATCTTCTAACATTAAAGTTAATACTACTATCAATTCGACCCAAAATATAATTTTGATTCCTCAAATGTATCATAAACTTTCACGAAATCCAAAGTAGTAAATATCCTATTCTAACATAGATATGATATTCAACAAAAATTCAGCAATATAAACACTTGCCTCTTATGGTAGGTCTAATCTATTAAACAATAATTATATGATTGTAGTCTCCTATCTTTGATCTACACTTTGGGAATGGATTTGGTGAAAGATGATTATTTTTTGTCGTAGAACTCTTGGGAACTCTCTTCTTCTCACTCCTATTCTCTCCCTTTGTTTTGGTAAGTGTAAAATCTCATGTATCTTATGTACCATTACATATAACCTTTCAATTTTCATCTGTCCCACTTCTCTAATATTTCAAAAGACCAAAATACCCCTTCGAGGGGCCGGTTTGGCCTAAAAGTGCCCTGGGACCCAAACGAAACTCCCAGGTGGACTTTTCTAACTATTTCCACCCTTACGGACGCACTAGCGCACTCAAAATGACCATATGGAATACCAAAACTGAAATTATATTTTATTGGCCAATTTATGTCCCTACACGACTGACACGCGCATCCCGACTAAATTTATCATAATTGTCGTATTTGTAACTCACGACAATTTTAACCGTCTCATATCATTATTATTACTCATTCACTAAGTAATATTCAATATAAATAAATTTTAACCTTTAGCTCACTAATTAATACTTATATAAATCTGAATTAATCTCCAATTAATTTATTTCCCATTATATAAATTAATCATAATAATTAATTTAACCCCACATTTAAAATCATTAAAAATTAAGAGATATTACATACTTCCCTCTAATAACGAAATTTCGTCCCGGAATTCATAAATAAAGTATATCTGGTAAGAATAATTCTAGATATTTGTCACGCATCTCATCTTCACATTCCCAGGTAGAGTCCTTGGCATTATGATGCACCCATTGAACACGTACAAGCGGTACAACCTTCGACCGCAATCTCCTCTCATTACGGTCTAAGATAACAATTGGTCTCTCCTCGTATGAAATATCAGGATGTAAGTTTATCTCCTCCAGTGCAATATGAGCTTAAGCCAACTCATCCCGTAGGTAACTATGGCACCCCGCCTAATTAAATGCCGGGTGATCAGCCCTTTATTAAAGTAAACCAAAGTGACTTGTTGGTTTATTCTTAGCATTATTGTCGAAAAATAATTTTTCTTCATTTATCACCTAATAAATAATTAAGCTAAGTGTCAAAACAGTTTCCATTTAAATATATCCAAATAATCCGTTAATAAATTTCCATTCTTTAACACATAAGCTATTGCATTCCATATGAATATAATAAATACTGGACATAAATCAATTTCTGAAATAAATAAGACTGAATAAAACATTCAAGTTTAAGGTCTCAAACCAATAGATTATAATAATACTCAACTCAACTGAAAAGAACTACAAAAGTAAATTGAGTACAAACTCTCTGATAAAGCGACTGAGAATGGGCGACACGTGCCCTAAATGAAAAGTTTGAATAGAACTGAAAGAAATGCTGAAGGCATTTAAATGTAAAGAATCGCAACTCCTACAACCGCTACAGCTCACTAAACAATCCAAGCATCTAAGTCTGGTAACCCTGTGGCTGGGCACCTGATATATAGTATACATATAGCAAAAGAGAGGAGAATAGCAAGAAATGGGTCAGAGCCCGAGTTGTAAAAATATTTTTTTTAGCAAGTATTTAAAACTGTAATGAAGCAAGTATTATGTGCATGTTAGTTTCGAACACTCACACGAGATTCTCACCTCTTGTCTATTGTGCATGCCTAACATACATCTACCCCCTATTTTCTATGCTAACTAGCCTTACTAGTTCGAAGTCATTATACCATCATCTACGTCACTAGTAGTATATCCGTATGACCCATACAATATGTTACTGAAATAGTTTATCCCTCATAACTAAACATCATTATTCACCATCCGACCGGTTTATCTTTTACCCACTAATATTATTTTATTTCTCATTATTACTATATCTACTAATTTCACACACTAGAATTTTTCTAAGTTTATTCATATATATAGTCACATCATCCCTATATATGTATACTACACCTGCACCCCTTGGTTAATACCACTTGACGCAAAGCAATTATTATTATTATTGAATCTACTAGTTTCACAAAGTAGAAATATCCATAAGCACATATAAACATATAGTCACAACATCCCTATACATATATACATATATAATAATCCTGCACCCGTAGGTTAAGACCACTTAGCACAATTGCATACTCTGTTATCATGTCCTGGTGCATCGCTCGCTACATATGGACAATTGGTTCGGTGTCTCTCACGAACCATGGATCTCATAACATAAATATTAGAGGCGAGCATACTCACCAGCCAAATGGGTCATGCTCATACCTACACTCTCATTCATCCGTCAAAACTATCCTACGTCTCAGATAACACGTATCCAAGTTCATATGCTCTGGGTACAAGTCAAATATCCTCCCATTGGGTCACCCAGGATAAGACTGTCCACTGTGTGAAACCTCCTTTCAATAGCAAGCAACATAGGTATGCTATACACACAAATACAATCATATAATAGGCAGTCTCACATCCTATTAAAATTTATTAGGTATTAACCCAACCCATACATGTATTTTCCATACGCAGTATTCTCTCATTACTACTTATAATATTATTATCTCGATTATTCTCTCTTTCGAAATTTCCACGGTCAACTCACTTTTCCAATTATATAAAGTATCACTATACAATTACCTCTCAAAACTTCGACACTATACTAAATGCATCAACTGATAGTTTTCCTTAATTAAAATAACTGTATAACTCGAATTTGGACTGAACTGGAGATTTCTCAAATTTTTGTACCTATCGTTCGAATGAGGTCAGATATCGTTCGAACGGCATGCCTTCTTTATTCGAACAAAGATCAATCTCGTTCGAACGAGATTGAGTTGTCTTCTTTCCCACCAGACCTGTTACGTTTTACACCCTTAATAGTTTTGTTTTCCACCATTACGAAGCGTAAAACCTCTAAAATCATCAGCCCAAACACCAATCATGCAGTTACCATCAACAACCTAACATCTATGTATGATTTCCAATAATATATCATCATTAAATTATCACTAATCATCAATACATTTGAAATCCCCAAATTAATATATCAGGGACCCTAATTCTCAAATTTATGTGCAAAACTCAAAATTAAGCCCAGACTTAATCATCAAATTATCATAATTTCGTGGACATTATCCTATCTACATGAAGGAATGAAACTTTATTCAAATCATTCCTAATTTATGATCAATTCCCTCATATTTTCAACAATATTCATGTTCATAATTATGGGGTAATTACCTAGTCTAACATGAACACAATTATTACTAAAGAAAGCAAGTAATAAACACTTGCCTTGATATTCATCTTCATAATAATGGGGTAATTACCTAGTCTAACATGAACACAATTATTTCTAAAGAAAGCAAGCAATAAACACTTGCCTCGATTATGATGTTCTAATCCATTGATGAAATTGGCATATACTTGTTCCTCGTCTTCCAATCTAGCTTTGGTGGGATTTGTGATGTGAGTCCTTGGGTTTTGCACCAAGAATGCCTATGGACTCCCTCCTTCCTCTGCGTCTCTCTCTTTTCTCTCTCGTAGGTTTGGAACTGACAGACCCTTTCCCCCCACATTTACCTTATATATTTTCTTTAATTTTCGTCCATAATGTTTCCCTAAAAATTCAAAGGACAAAAATACCCCTACGGAGTGCCGGTTAGGCCTAAAAATATTTCGATGTCCAAATAGAATACTTGAGTAGAGTTTTATGACTATCTCGACCCTTCCGGATTCAATAGCGCACATGAAATGGACATATGAGTTACTTAAAAATAATTCACTTCTTTAATCCATTAAACTAGTCCCGACATGACTCACACGCCCATCCTGACTTAATGTACCAAACTGTCGTATTTTTCACTCTCGACAATATATAAAATTCTATAATTCCATATTACATAACCACACAGTAATATTCAATAATTTTCAACCATAAGTATTAACCCTTGGGACAATAGTTAATAATTATTTTAATTTGGATTAATTAACTAAAAAATTAATTTCTCACCTTTTTAATTTAATTAATCCAACAATAATAATTAATCTCATAATTATTTAATATCATAAAAATACGGGGTGTTACATACTTCCCCCCTTACGATGAAATTTCGTCCTGAAATTCAGAAAAAGTGTACCAAGTACAAACAATGTTGAATATATGTTGCGCATCACATTATTGTGCTCCCAAGTAAACTACTCCATACCACCTATATAGTACGCTATCGAATACCCTTAATAATGAACACTCCACTTATATTTGTTTTAAAATCTGGGTTACTATGTCACGTAGGTTCTTGCCCAAGGCATACCGTTCAAGTTTCACTATTTAAACTTTATTTTAGATATATTTCTTGTCTATCCTTCTACTATTCGCACCTTAGTAGATTAATCGTTCTTTAGATACACACGATCTTGTCACGTAACAATCGCATACGCATCGGTTATTGGCATTGTATATACTTTACACACATTATATACTATAGATATCAACTCATCTCGAATCTTCACAATAGGATTTGTTTCCCCCACCTTTAACCAACGATCATGAGAACAACAAGGTTTACTGTGCCATACCTCGACTGGCACCATGCCCAAAAGTGAACTTATATGAGTTATTTTACAAAACTCAACTTGTGGAAGGGACTACTCTCGTCCTCCCCTAAGATTCAAGGGTACACATATAATTTATTTTCCCAATTATCTCATTAGTCCGCTTGTTCTGACCATTTGTCTGCAGATAATAGGTCGTGCTCAACCACAACTCGGTATCCAAAGCCTCATGAACACTTTTCCATAATCAAAAGACAAAGATCTTGTCCCAATAAGACTCGATATCAAGAGTACCCCATATAACGTCACTATCTCGATTATAAGGATTTACGCATACTACCCCTTAGTATGACCAGTCTTAACTGGCATAACGTGAGCTATTTTGGTCAACCGATCCATTATCACCCATATAGGATCGTATCCCCCTTGGCGATAAGACCCTTGGGTGTACTATCCCATTCCTACTTCGGAATCCCTAACGGTTAAAAAACCCCTACCGGTCTCGGGTGGTCCACCCTTTTCCAACGAATAGGTGACCCATTGCAAAATGAATTTAGCAATATTTCTCTTCATTAAATCCACCACCACTATCATTTTTAACACGATACATCTTATATTCTCTCAAAGGTACCTCTAACTGCGATCCATGTGACTTTGCCTCATCGCATTTTGTTGGTCCTTTCCCCACTCTAATAATCAGTTTCTCGTGAAACGTAAGCCTCTAACAAATCTTATGAAATAAACTTCAACTCCTCGGGCTAAATGTTGTCGAATTCACATGACAATCACAATCTACTGCCTAATACAATATCATTCTCGTGAGCATACAATCAAGTCCTGATATCTCCACTTCTATCTTCATTTACCTTATCCCATACCTTCCGAACGAAAACAAAGTCAAGATTCAATTACCTAGGGCACCCATACACCATATGCCTTGCGCATTTTTTTGCTCAAATAAAATATATTCTCACTTTATAGTTTAATTATCCACTCTCGATTACTCTCAAATATGTATAAGTACTAAGGTACGATTCACATGTACTATCATCCAAACTTATCTCCAACTCCCGACGTTCGTTAGTTTCATCTGTGGGATGTCTCGCAAAGAGAAATCCAAATAAGGAACCCCCCGATACACTACTACCTAACATTATCGGCCATCGAGATCTGTAAGGCCTCTAGTCAATAACATGTACCTTCCCACAACCTCCGTATGTTGACATAAAAGTCTACTTATGTTTGTAAAAAAAAAATATCATGAAACATGGTACTCTCACTATCCCGAGTTTCGGCTCTATATATAACAAGCTATATTTCGCTCCTTGATAAAGGACACAATGCATCCTGAGTCACGTCAATAATAGATCCCTACGCACCGAAATCACCTCTAATAAGACAACATGCTCACGAAAGTCTACGATATCATGAAATTTTTCATATATATATAGGCCCAACCCTATTTCAGGTGACATTTCACAAAAGTAATTTTACTCACCCGGAGTATCCAGCACGATAGTCTTATCACTTAATCTACTATCATTCAAACATTCGATAATTATCACTACACACTACCATAATAAGCTCTACTTTACAAACTCAATGAAATAGTAAATTATAGCAATAAAATATGCTTTTAGGGCCCACCAGACTCACTCACCTACGACATCAGAAAGCCCCATTACCCATAGTAAATATGTTTGTAACCAGACTGTTAAAACTAACGTACCCACTAAACTCACCTCGCACGTGAACTTTAGTGTTAAAAATTCATACATGTATTGTGATACACTCATGTCACTAGACCTAATCCTTTTCTTGCAAGGATGAAACAAAACTTCATTAGGCTTACCTGATTGTATGATCCCAGCATGTAGTTGCCAACACGACCCATGAGTATCTGCAATCTTTACATGTCTAATATTCCACCCCATATTTGCCCCCTCCTCGCCGTGGGAAAAATTATTCTATTATGTGGCTTACACACCCATCGTTGAAACATTGGCCTAAATCTCGAGACCTCAATTATGGCCTTACTGGCCACCCTATTTCATCCTGGTCCCCATCGACCCTGAAATACGGTATGCTACTATTACCGAGGATTCTGATGGTCCTGCATGAACCCACCACTCGCGGGTTGTAACTCCTTGAGCTCAATTATCTTGACCCAATTCCTCCTCGAAATACCTCACTCCTCCAGTTGTTACGCCTAATTGACTTGGTTTACCATCCTCAAATCTTATCGATTGCACTTCTTAACGTGGGAACACTGAACATTGATAGTCCCACTCTCTACACATAGGGAAGCTTCCCGAGCCATTTCTCGTCACTAGTCCCGCTGACCATTTTGGAATGTCTTTCCCTCGGACTGGCAGTCTTAGCTCCCAATTGTTCTCCTGTTGTCCCATTGGCTACGCGGGAGGCCTCTTGAAACTATTGTTGGCCTCTACAGCCCTGATTGACTTCATTGTCACTTTGTAGGAAATTAATCAATCGAAATTATCTAAATGAATTCCCTATTTGGGCAATACTCTCAAGTGGTGTTTCACTAACACCGTTAAGTTCAGTTTTACTTTTTGGCCAAATTCTCTAACCCTCCTCGCTCACTTCTTCTAAAAGTACTGAAATAACTTGCAAACGTATAACTTTGATGACATCAACATCAGTCATTCTAGTTGCAATTATCATCAAACATTGTATTCTACACACGATCCCCCTTTTTCCAGGTACGAAATTCGTTATGCAATTCAACCTATTCTTCATGATCGGTCTCCAGCCTACCCACTGTGATAAGTTTCAAATTTTTACTTACATCTTTGTTATAACAATGAAAGGAAGACCTCACAGTCAAATCTTACCAAATCACTCTTTATATTTCAGACACACTTATTTATTTGTTGTGATTGACTCTTATTACTTTATGTCGCTCCGAAGAGCTACAAAATTAACTCCAATTTCAATTTCGAGCGTCGCTGCACTCCACCTAACACAATTGCCTTCGGATTTTCTACTTCCAATGGCCTGTTACACCTTCTATCTTTCTTGTCTGCATCTTCGTCGATGGCTGATAATAAGCTTTTTTGCGTATATGTTGTTGTAGTGCAGAAGCCATTATCAAAATCCCATTGAGTACCTACAAAACTTGTCTAAAGCAACTCGTATTGTGGTAAGTACGGGTATCAATCCAACTTTTAAGGTGAAACAATTATTATGAACACTTGCAATCACAACAAAAAATTTTATTCAAATGTTATTTTTTTTTTTTTTTTTAAAAACAATTTCAAGGGTGAATTAATTAATTAAATGCTAAAACAATGATATGACTAAATAACGAAAAATAATGTGCAACCGAGTGTAAAAAATGTGAGAATGTCAAGAGATGGGATTACACCGCATTATCAATTATTTAATTTCTCAATTTATTAATTTTAAATATTTCGAGATAATATTAATTTGATAATCTAACTCCCGTTACAATTATAAATTTAATAATATATTTTTTATAAAACTAATTTAAAAATGTCACGCGATGTAAAATTAAGAATTATACTATTTTCAAGAAAATTACCCGCTAGGATCAATTTAATAAAAACAATATGAATTCTCAAATTTCAACACATAATTAATATTCAAATTTTGGAAAAACCTATCTCTAGTTCGATTCCTAAATTCAAACATTAATTTGTACAATTAATTTACTAACTCTCGTTACACAAATTAATTGGTGACAGTCAAAAATTAATTTTCCTAGAAATATAGCATTACTGAAATCAATTAATTAAATTAATATCCTACGCAGTGCATCCCACCCCTTGAATAAGGTGACTAGCCAAGCATAATTAAATAATTAATCCTAGTCACAAATATGGAACAAAAAATAATTTTGAAGGGATATTAATACTACTAATTATTAACTAAAAATTAAAACTACACTAAAAAATAAAAATAAAAAGTGATAAAGTGAGCTAAATATGAGGAGAAAATTATTATGAGATAATTCAAGGGATTAAATTTCACCATTTAACTTATTTATTTTCATTAATTAGTTTGTCTATTTGAAATACTCCAAAAAACATATAAATTCACAAATCAACTATCATTACAAATGTAAAGTTACATACAGTCCTTTTAGAAGATTAATATTTAAATTTCACATACTCACAAAATTAGATTTAAATATTGTTTTAATAAATCACCCACTAGGAAAAATATACTAAAATTATTATAAATCATTAAAAATTACATTTTTAGAGTAGAGAAATTTGAACTATAATATTATTTAAAAATTGCTTATCTCTAGTTTAATTAATAAATAAATATTATAATATGAATTTTCAATTTTCTCTCGAAAATAATTCACTCTCTCTCGAGGTGTAAACATAAATTGTAAAATTTTAGTATTAATATTCAAAGGGGCATAATAAATAAACAAAAAAAATAATTAAGTTAAGGGTTTCATCTCACCCCTTGAAGTGGGTATTTAGCCTCTTATGTTGGTATTCTTAAATATAAAATGTAATAATGACATAATAAGAGGTCTAATAAATAAAATAGAATGAGAATAAATAAATAAACCAAGTCTCCTTGAGTTTGATATTAAATTCCCAAACTTGACATGAATAGTAATCCACAAATCTGAGTTTTACAATACACAAAAATATCACTCAACTCAGAATTTGTGTCTCAATATTTCTGCCTCAGTCAAGTAACTCTAAAAAAATATATAAAAGAAGAAATACAAAATTGGTACAATACTACACCTAAAAATGAGCTCAAAAAATGACGCTCCTAAACTAAAATGTTTGTCTCTCTACTACATTGTCCGTCCCCTCATTTTCTTGCGTCTTCTCCCCCCTTTTAAATTGAAGAGTTGGTCATCATTGTTGTAGTGGAGGATTGGGTTAGTGGGTGCTTTTACAGATTTTGGGGGAAAGGTTTTGGCTTTTGGAAATAAAGAAGTGGGTTTAAAGACATGTGGAGTAAATGGGTTTTATTTTATTTTTGGCTTGTGGTCTTTGGTTTTTATTTTAGAATCTTGAGTTGGCAGGTGGGGTAGAAGTCATTTTTGGCTTGTGAATTAGGTTTGGCTGGTTTGAACATGGGTTAGCTCGGGTTGGTGTAAACCGGAGAAGGTTGGAGCGTTTTGCGTCGCCGGTGGTCGGGTCGAACTTTATCGGAGCAGGGGTAAGGGTGTCATCGGGTTTGAGGTCGGGATCGCGTTGGTAAGGTCGGATTTCGACGTGTAAGGGGGTCGATTTGGGAGGTCGCCGGTGGGTAACAGGGCTAGACCGATTTGATTTTTTCGGCAGAGTAGGTCCCCGGAGGTGGCTTCAGGTTTAGCATGGTGGTGTTGGAGGAATGGTTAATAGGTGGGACGGTTTAGTATTGTAGGATGAGAGGAGAGATTGAGGTATAAGGTTATTTTGGTTATGGAGGTTTGAGGAGAGAGATGGTGTGAGGTAAGGGATGATGAATAGTAGGTGGGGGTGTTTATGTTAGGGTGTGTGTGTGTGTGTTAGTGGGTTTTTTATTTATGGTTTCAAAATGGTGGAAAGAGGAGAGAGAGAGAGAGAGTGGGTGGAGGTGGAAGATGAAGTGTGGTTAATGGGGTGTAGTGGATGTGTAGGAAAATAGGGTGTGGGTGAGTGAATTGTTTGGGTGTGGAAGAGTGTATGTGTTATTGTAAGGGTGAGGGTTGTTTTATGTGTAACTGAGTTGTATGATAGTAGGGTGTGAGTGAGGGTGTGTGTTTTGTTTATGGTGTATTGGTCTGTATGTAGAGAGTGTGTGTGTTAGTTTGGGGTTATTTAGTGTGTGTGTTTAATTTGTGACCTCATTAAAATAAAAAAAATTTAATAAAATAAAAACAAGTAAAATAAAAATAGAAACTAAAATAAAATAAAAATAAAACTCACTAAAAAATAAAAATAACACTACACACATTACAAACTCTAAGAACTAAACACGACTCAAATAAAAACTAATAAAATAAAACAAACAGTAAAAATAATAATAAACTAAATAAAAACTAAAAACAAACAAAACTAAGGGAGAACAAATACTCGACGCACTAAAAAAAACAAATCGTTTAAAAATAAATAAAATTTATTAAAATAAAACTCAAATAAAAAATAAAATAAAGACTACAAAAGAAGTAAAAATAAAACCTAAAGTCCTAAAAATATAAATCTAGCAAAACTAAAAATAAAGCCTACAATTAAAAACTAATAAAAATCAAAATCAAAAGAAAACTACACTAAGTAAAAAGAAATAAAAAAATATGCAAATAAATTCTATAAATCCTAAATAAATCTAAAATAAATCCTAAAAATAAAACGATTCAAAATAAAAATCTAGAAAAATAATAAAGGTAGAAACTCAACACACAGGCTCTGGTGATGGTTTGGCGATTGGTTTAGGCTCGGATAAGATTACGGGACAGGGTGTTAGCTACATTCTTGATGCAATTTGCCTTAAAATAACACTTTTGACACCGCAACTGTAATCAAGCCTGCACATTAAATATTTACGCGCATAAGACCAAAATTGCCGAGAATTAGCAACTAAAAACGGTCTATTCGGAATATTAAATATACACTTTTAGGTGTTTATCACACCACCTCCAAACAGAGAGTTGCTAGACCTCGAGCAATAAGATAGAGAGAAAAAAAAAGATAAGAAACCAAAAGTGTACCACTTTCGCGGGCACTTGCGATTGCACTTAGCATGTGCAACAAGCCTTTAAACCTATAGGTTGCCCTATAGGACGAGTTGTGTCTCGTGAGGGTTTGCAAAGAATGTACCCATAAAATTCTTTATTTGTAAAGGCAGTCAATCTCTTATTAGACATAAAATAATCACACAATCCATCATGAGAAAAATATTTTGAGAAATACAATCTAGAAGTATGTAAAAAGTTTAGTTAGGTAAATACACAAGGAACATTCTTTCTAGGACTCAACGTGTATAGTGTGAATCAGTCAAAATGGGTCGAGTATCACAAGAGTAATTCCTAGAAAATTCATTTGGAATCATCGCTTCAACTTCAAATCTCACGGATATATCTCTCTCAAATGAACTTTCGAGATTTGGGTTAGTGTATCGCTCTTGTGTGAGAGGAGGTGAGTAAATGTAAGCAAGGTCAAACGTCTCACACACATAAAAAAGAACAAAATATATATAGAAAAATGATCTCATGAAAGAATGTTAATCACTATAGTGAGACCATCGAGTTATTCACCACGTTGACTCTCATTTGCCCGAACACATAGGGGAAATATGGATGTTTATGGGTGAGGGGAAAATGAAATGAGAGGGATGATGTATGTTTGAGAAGAGTTTATTACACTTACAAATGTCTTTATTTCTTGACTGCACTTTCTCTTTTTCTTCTTTTCCAAATACTCATCAATGTATGAGATAAATCTGCTAAAAATACAAATAACCCCAACATAGGCTTGTATTTAATTTTTCTCCATCTGAATCGACTTTGGGAGAAATATTTGCTAAAAATGCAAACACTCTCTATGACGAATCTTCTCCTTTTACTTTCTCTTTTTCTCTTTTTTATTTTATTTTATACTCTCAATCACTAACGACATTTTACATTTGAAAAACACTCTTTTTCCAAAAAATGATGGATGATATGTGAATGAAGATGATATGTGATGGTGTGGGGAATATGGGAAGGTAATGGATGAAGTGGATGGGTGAAAATATAGTATTCAGGACAAATTTCAAGACAGACATTTCTTACAACTCGAAAAAGATGTCGTTCTCAGTGATCAAGCAAAAAAATTTATGAAAAATAATGAGATCATACAACAATTTAAAGTGCGGACCCAAAAGAAGTTGAATCAACTTGTGACTCGAAGATTGCATAAAACTCTCTAAAAGGTGAAAGGCACGAACCTCACAAGCTAAAGTCTCTGCTAGTGATCCTTGAGGTTCTCTTGATAATTATAGTACTCTTCAACTCTAAACCGCAGTGATGTGATAAGTGCGAAAATTTTATTGAGTCTAGAAATTCATGGTGCAAAATTCCTTATTATGTATTACATAAGCTACTAAGAAAAAAAAAATATCCTCTAGCTTGATTCCTAGACTTTGAAAGATGGATGATAGAAAATTCACATCAATGAGTGAGATGAAAGAAACTACACGAAATTTTAAAAATCAGGTAAAAAATCATAATTTTTCAAAAGAGGCGCGATTTTGATAAAATTCCCCGCCCCCAAACAAAAGGAATAGCGTCCTCGATGTTAAGTGAAATGATTTTTAAAATTTAGAGCATGAGGTAGGAAAGACTTTATCAGAATAATTCGCTAATGAAGTGGACATATGAAGCGAAGAAGAAACCTGAATAAGTAATAAGATAACAAAAGTGTACAAGTCTATAAACATGTAAAGAACTGGGTGGTGTGAAACACCACCCCTAAACAAGATAAGACTCGTACAATAAATCGTGGGCTTCCTCTCGATAGCGCTAAGTTTAATGTATTCAGCCAGACCGAACCATTCTCATCCTAAGGATAAGATCGCTAAAGGTGCGGGGAAGCAGAAAAATTGGGTGATGATAATCACCCCCAAACAAGACTGAATCATCAGCCTTATTGGATAAAGGCTAAAGGGGTCAATGCACTTGTATGGAAATGAAAGAGTTGGCGCTTGCGTTCAATTAAGAAATAATATAATAAACACCTTTTAACCCAAATTAACCATAAGCATGCAACTAGGTGTGAATGAAAAAATATGAAATCATGCACGAATTATTCAACACAAAAAGTTTAAGGAAAAATCCCCCACAGGGGCAAAACCATTTGTATATCACTATAATTTGTAAGAGAAACGGCTTACAATCGGATTACACTGAAATACAAGTTTTTGACTAAGAATTACCCTCAGGTATCGGATTCTGTAGTCGCGGCTGGAAGACTCCCTTTCTAGTAGGGTTGGCGACTGGAACTATCCCTGTCCAGTAGGGCAGCAATGAAGAGGAAGAAGCGGTCCACTTCACAAAGGTTGAACAACAGCAATGGTGTTCTTGGGTTACCAAATTTGATTCACATAGATATGAAAGATGTGTGAATCTAAAAACCTAGAATCATATGACTCAATAGGTGAAGACTTTAGGGTTGATATGCTCTAAAAATCGTGGGAAAGTCTTCTGAATAACAACCTCTGATCGTGGATTAAATAAGGAACTCTTTGCCCTGGAAAATCTGGCCACGATCTGTTCGAACTTATCCAGGCCGGATCGGTCCGGTATCTGAGGCGGATCGGTCCGCTATTCCGGATCGGTTCTTTTTAATAGAGGCGGATCGGTCCGGTAGCAGTCGGATCGGTTTGGCTAATTATTTCTCCATCGGTTTGCATTCGGTCCGGTGGCTACTGGAGTCTGACAAAGCGGATCGGTCCGGTAGTTGGTCGGATCGGTCCGGTAAGCCGGATCGGTTCCTTTTTATTTGAGCCGGATCGGTCCGGTCAGGTTTGATTCCCAAATTCCTTCTTCTTTTGATCTTCGGATTTCGGATTTTGTTGATGACGATGAGATCTTTTCAACCATCAATCTTGTAACGGCTTATGACATAACATATACATAAAGATGGACAAATTGTCCTTACAAATCTCCCCCTATGTCTATGCCGGAACAAACATAAAAAATCCGAATTATCAAGTATGAACAATGCCTATACAAATCTACCCTTCCATGAACCCAAAACTGAAAGAGGTACATATGACTAAGGCTGCATCGTTTGTTCTTCAATTCTTCAGGAATCTTCACGCTTTTCTCATCAGGGTGTGTATCATGGGATTATCAAGGATGTACCTACACACATGAGACAAAGCAAATACCAAGTGACGAATTGAGTTTGAAATGAGATAAACATAAGCATATATATCAATTTAAGATGATATTCTCAGAATTTCAAAACTCCCCCATAATCAGATAATTCATTCTCCCCCTTTTTATGATGTCCCCAAATAGACAAATGAGAGAAATAAATGAAGCAATCAGGTACCGGGGTGATACAAGGCATAAAATCACACCATGAATGAACATAAAATAACCAAGTCGGTGATAGCGTAAATGAATGGGTGTGATCAAAATTCGATAGGAAAATCAATGCATACAAACATGACATATGTGCACGATGAATATTGGATATTCCTAACGAATGAACTCAAATGCTTCCTTTGGTGTAAAAGATTGGAAATATAAGACATTGACTATATCAAATCTACAAATCAAAGCTCAAAGTGATTTCTACACCAATAACGTCCAAAATGATTTTCATGCTTTTTCAGGACTTTCAAGGAAGTGCAAACCCGTTTTTCAATCTCCAACCAAACTCCCTCAGATTTATATTTTTAATAGAGGTATTCTAAATTCTCAAACTTTGGAGAATTGGTGGTGAAACCTACAATGGCCCATATTTGGCATGAATTGCTTTTTATTGCCTTTAAATTTTTTTTTTCGGGCTCTTTTAACCTCTTAGGACCTCGGATATTACAATACCTCCATTTTTTAGGTCCTTTTTAATGGTGGCTTTTGCGCAAAGTATAAAGAATCAACTTTCGCAGCCCCTCCCCGTTATGCAAATAATCACACAATCTCACCAAAACGGTTTTTACATGCAATCCAATCTTGTCAAGTTTTAACGCATATTGTACATTGTATAGACAGAATTGAGATAGAAACACTCAAGCCAATATGTGATAGACAAGTGCAATAATCAAATAAAGCCGTGCATGTGTGCAGTAAAGGATATAGGAGTCAAACATGTAGGAAGATATCACTAATTACATCTCAAGGACTCCAATCAATGTTAAGCACATGGATGAAATGATGTAGCCTCTCAAATCTCTATCAAGCAGTCACATGGATATATGGAATGAAGTTGTGACTTGGCTATCTTAAATGCTCATCCATAAAAGACAAATCTCTTTTTCAATTTTTCAAAAATTTTATCAAAATAAAATATTTTTGTGCTTTTTCTCAAAATTTTTCTTAAAAGAAAATCTTTTTGTATTTTTCAAAGAATAATGAAAACAAAGATAAGTAAAACACACTAATAGTACAATCTAGCAATAGGCATCAGAGGATATGAAAATGACAATGCAACCTACGCTAGACATGGACCAACCCCTCAGTCAACTGTACAAATCCCCAAAGACTTCCTAAGACTCTCAAATCTAAGGGCATCTAAAGGTTTCGTGAAAATATCGGCTAACTGACGGTCCGTGGGAAGAAAACTCAGGGTTACGACCTTCTCCTCAACTAACTGACGTATAAAGTGCTCGCGTAACCTGATGTGCTTTGTGCGCGAATGTTGGACACGATTGCGGGATATGTGTATCGCGCTCGTGTTATCATAGGAAATGAACATGGTGTCCTGTGAAATCCCATAATCCTCCAACATTTGCTTCATCCACATGAGTTGTGTGCAACAACTCCCGGCGGCTATATACTCAGCCTCCGCAGTGGACTAAGAGATGGAATTTTGCTTCTTGCTCAGCCAGGAGACAAGAGCAGAACCAAAATAGAAACACCCACCAGAAGTGCTCCTACATCCCCAGCCCAATCGGCATCCGAATAGGCGGACAGACGGTCATCGGTATCAAAGGAATACCAAATCCCGTAAGAGAGAGTCCCACTCACGTATTTAATAATACGTTTTAGAGCAAGTAAATGTGACTCTTTTGGGGATGTCTGATATCGCGCACAGACTCCAACACTAAAGGCTATGTCGGGACGACTGGCAGTCAAGTAGAGAAGACTACCTATCATACTCCGATACAAGGTTTGCTCTACGTCCTTGCTTGTAGTGTCCTTACTAAGCTTGGTAGTGGTACTCATAGGTGTACGTGCATGCTTAGCGGAGTCTAAACCAAATTTCTTCACTAGGTCTCTAGCATACTTGGATTGGGAGATGAACATCCCATCCTCTAGCTGACGAACCTGGAGACCAAGGAAGAAAGTAAGCTCACCTACCATGCTCATCTCAAACTCACTTTTCATCTCCTCCTCAAAGTGGTGAGCATGCTGGGAGCATGTGGATCCAAAGACTATGTCGTCCACATAGACTTGGGCAACCAAGATAGCACCGTCATCTCTCCTGATGAACAACGTCATATCAAATCCCCCTCTCTTGAAGCCACGGGCTAAGAGATAGGAAGTAAGCCTCTCGTACCAAGCACGGGGTGCTTGCTTCAAACCATACAAGGCTTTTCTCAGATAGTAGACGTGATCAGGGTGCTTAGGGTCTTCAAACCCTTTTCGTTGTTCCACATAAACCTCCTCTTGTAGAATGCCATTCAGAAAGGCACTCTTGACATCCATCTGATATAACTTGAAGTGCAGATGACATGCGATGGCGAGAAGTAAGCGGACGGACTCAAGCCTCGCAATAGGAGCAAATGTCTCCCCAAAGTCTACACCCTCTATCTGTGTGTAGCCTTGAGCGACCAACCTAGCTTTGTTTCTGGTTATGGTACCATTTTCATCCATTTTATTCTTGAAAATCCACCGGGTACCAATAACATTAGTATCACTAGGTCGGGGGACAAGTTCCCAGACATTGTTCTTCTTAAACTGAAGCAACTCATCCTGCATAGCAGATATCCAGTGTTCATCTTTAAGTGCTTCTTTGTGGTTCTTGGGCTCGACTTTGGACGTGTAGCAATGATGACTAACAACGTTCTCTAGTTGAGCACGAGTCTTGACCCCTAGAGTGGGATCGCCAACAATGGCTGAAGGATCATGACTCTTGCGAACCCAAGCAGGTGTGTCCCCTAACATAGGAATAGGGTCCACAGAGTGTGGGAGAGGAACAGGAAAATCACTGTCAGAACAGTCCTCATCCTCACACTGAAGGTTGGGATCAATAACCGTCGGGGGTTCATCATATTGCACGGTGAAGTTTATTGATTCCATAACCTTAGATCTCTTCAGGTTAAAAACCCGGTACGCTCTACTGTTCGATGAATAGCCTAGAAATATTCCCTCATCGCTCCGGGAGTCAAACTTTCCTAATAGCTCTCTATCCCGTAGGATGTAGCATTTACTCCCAAAGACACAGAAATATGCCAGGTTGGGTTTCTTGCCTGTCCACAATTCATAAGGAGTCTTAAGTGTGTGTGGACGCAGATAGACCCTATTCACCGTGTGGCATGCAGTAGACACTGCCTCTGCCCAAAATCTCCTAGAGACCTTACGACCTTGAAGCATAGATCTAGCCATCTCTTGGATCGTTCTATTCTTTCTCTCAACAATCCCATTTTGCTGAGGAGTTCTCATAGCAGAAAACTCATGTTTGATCCCAAGGCTATCACAGTACAAATCCACCTTTGCTTCCTTAAATTCAGTGCCGTTATCACTACGTATTCTGTTAATAGTGACACCGTGTTGGTTTTGCAATACACGGAACTTGGTCATTAGGAATTCAACAGTATCTGATTTCTCTCTTAGAAAACCGACAAGAGAGTATCTAGAGAAATCGTCCACCATCACGAGAATGTATCTCTTACCACCTAGACTCTCCGTGCGAGTAGGACCCATAAGATCCATGTGAATCAATTCAAGAACACGGGAGGTGGTAATGGAGTTCAACTTCCTATGAGGGCTACGGATTTGTTTTCCCAACTGACAGGGTCCACAAATCATGGAAGTTGGCTTTCCAAGTGATGGTAAGCCACGTACTAGGTCCTTTTTGACTAAACGAGATAAGTCTCTAACGTTCACATGACCTAGACATTGGTGCCACAGATCCGTAGGAGTGATCGTGGCGCTGTTGCAAACAAGTGAGGATGTGGGCTCAGTCCCATAGAAGTTATCCTCTGTCCTCACCCCTTGCACTAAAAGTTTACCGGCTTGATTATAGACCTTACAAGCTTTTCGGTCAAACTTCACAGCAAAGTCATCGTCGCACAGCTGGCTGATGCTAAGAAGGTTTGCTTTCAAACCTTTGACGTACAACACGTTCTCTAGCTTTGGAAATCCTGGTAACTCTACTGTACCTCGTCCTACTATGCTAGATTTGCTACCATCTCCAAAGGTGACTCTCCCGTCATTATAATCCTCAAGGTGGGTAAAATATGAGACATCACCTGTCATGTGTCTGGAGCATCCACTGTCAAAATACCACTGTGAGGTATTATGGGTTTTGAGAGCGACATGGACAACAAGGGCCTTTTTCTCTTTCTTAGGAACACAAGAGTAGGTACCTTTTTGTATTCCCTTGTTGTTGTTGGTTTTATCCGGAATGCAGGGCGCATTCATTGATGGTAAGGTTCTTCATCGGAATTCCTCCATCAAACTCTGTGATGTGGCGGCTAGAAACTCAACACGCTCTCTCAGACTGGCAAACTCATCAGTCTGATGTGGTGGAGAAAACGTACGTCGAGTCCGACCCAACTTATAGCAATCATCCCTAAGGTGTCCGTTTCTTTTGTAATGGGAGCAAAAGGGCACATTATTAGGAGGACCTTGGATTGCTTTTCTTGGTCGAAATCTCCTTCTTGGTTTTTGATGACGTCCATAAGGAGTCGTAGTAAACTCAGGAATTGGTCGGGGAGCAATTTGGGATGTGGAGGCACCATCAAAACCTATTCCTTGCCTGTCACCAAAACCTAAAGCGGGACCGAGGAGCATCTTTCCCATCTTCCCAGATCTGTCCTCGATTTGTACCTTGACTTTTCGAGCTCTCTCAAGGTCATGAGTAAGCTGGTCAACAAGTGCTTCAAGTTTCTTGCGAGTCTCCAGGGAGGAATGGAGCTCACTCGTAAGACTAGCCACTTGTTTAGTCAAGTCCGCTTTTTCTTTCTCAAAACTGCTCTCTCTCTCTCTAAGCAAATTCTCTTTACTAACCCAGGCAGACTCTCTCTCTCTCTCATGGCGGTGCAGGTGGAGGACTCTCTCTCTCTTGTCTCTTCTAACTCTTCTTCTAACGCGGTGATTCTAAGAACTAACGCCTTGTTACGTTTTTTAGTTTTGAAAGACTCATTATATAACTCGGCGTAGGCGCGTTGAAGGTTACTCTCGTCCTCACTACCTTCCTCCTCTCCCTCACTCTTTTCGCTCTCGCTGTCGAGGTGTCCCTGTGAAGTAGCATCCTCATCGTTGTGAGATGCACTAGGAGTACTCACATGACTAGCCATGAACGCGGTGAAGTTACGCTCATGCGGTGACTCATCTCCCGAGTCCACCGACTCGACCTCACTGTCGTCACTAAGGGTAGCATTTAGGACAGCTTTTCCCTTTTCCCTATTCAGACGAGTGGCACACTCAAACGCTCTGTGTCCCTTACCGTCGCACTCAAAACACCTATCACTGTCTTTAGGGGGTTCTTTGAAATCTTTCTTTTCAAACTTATTTTTCTGAAAATTCTTTTTATCTTTGAAGTTTCCACCTTTTTTAAATTTCAGAATTTTCTTGAAGTTTTTAGCAAATAATGCCAAATCATCTAAGTCAAACTCACATTCGGAATCAGAATTTTCTATCTTTCTAGATGACTCTACTCTCTTTCTAGCTGACCCCTCACTCCTTCTCTCTTGGGCTTTAAGTGCAATTCCCTTATCTTTAGATTTAGCATTTTTAGGGAACATATCAATTTCATAAGTTTGCAAATCTCCTACAAGTTCTTCCAATTTTAGCGTATTTAAATTACCCATAGAATTTAGCACAGTGACTTTAGGGATAAAACGCTTAGGCAAAGAACGAAGAATCTTTTTAACAACTCTAGCATTTGGAATTTGTTCACCAAGATTAAAACTAGTATTCACAATGTCAGAAAGTCTAGCATAAAATTCATCAAAGCATTCAGAATCATGCATGGTGATTGTTTCAAATTGAGTTGTCAAGTTTTGCAACTTAGACTCTTTCACAGCATTAGTTCCTTCATGGGTGAGTTGTAAAACATCCCATGCCTCTTTTGACGTGGTACACGTCATTATGCGTTTGAACTCATCAGGTGTGACAGACCCAGAAATAGCACTTAGACCCTTAGAATTAAAAGATGACCATTTAATTTCTTCATCAGACCAAGAAATGTCAGGGTTCAAGTTGGTCACATTATCAACAGTCACGGTGGGAGGAGTCCACCCTCGTTCAACCAAAATCCACACACGTTCATCAATGGCTTTTAAAGCCGACCTCATACGGGCTTTCCAATAAGCATAATTTGTCCCGTCAAAAATAGGCATTTTATAATATGATTTCTCCATTTGAACACGCTCTTTTCAAAAATCAATTTATTTCAAAAAATTGATATCTTTAGAAAAATTTTGCGGAAAATAGGAATACGCAATAGATTAGCGTAACCCGCTCTGATACCAATTTGAAAGAGTTGGCGCTTGCGTTCAATTAAGAAATAATATAATAAACACCTTTTAACCCAAATTAACCCTAAGCATGCAACTAGGTGTGAATGAAAAAATATGAAATCATGCACGAATTATTCAACACACAAAGTTTAAGGAAAAATCCCCCACAGGGGCAAAACCATTTGTATATCACTATAATTTATAAGAGAAACGGCTTACAATCGGATTACACTGAAATACAAGTTTTTGAATAAGAATTACCCTCAGGTATCGGATTCTGTAGTCGCGGCTGGAAGACTCCCTTTCCAGTAGGGTTGGCGGCTGGAACTATCCCTGTCCAGTAGGGCAGCAATGAAGAGGAAGAAGCGGTCCACTTCACAAAGGTTGAACAACAGCAATGGTGTTCTTGGGTTACCAAATTTGATTCACATAGATATGAAAGATGTGTGAATATAAAAACCTATAATCATAGGACTCAATAGGTGAAGACTTTAGGGTTGATATGCTCTAAAAATCGTGGGAAAGTCTTCTGAATAACAACCTCTGATCGTGGATTAAATAAGGAACTCTTTGCCCTGGAAAATCTGGCCACGATCTGTTTGAACTTATCCAGGACGGATCGGTTCGGTATCTGAGGCGGATCGGTCCGCTATTCCGGATCGGTTCTTTTTAATAGAGGCGGATCGGTCCGGTAGCAGTCGGATCGGTTCGGCTAATTATTGCTCCATTGGTTTGCATTCGGTCCGGTGGTTACTGGAGTCTGACAAAGCGGATCGGTCCGGTAAGCCGGATCGGTTCCTTTTTATTTGAGCTGGATCGGTCCGGTCCGATCTGATTCCCAAATTCCTTCTTCTTTTGATCTTCGGATTTCGGATTTTGTTGATGACGATGAGATCTTTTCAACCATCAATCTTGTAACGGCTTATGACATAACATATACATAAATATGGACAAATTGTCCTTACAGGAAAAGTGCATCACGTGATGCAAAGTATCGGCGAACCAAGGGTGTGTGGCTACTAGGGTAAGGGTGAGGGTGAATAGGCACCGGTCATGGGCTTTATTGAACCGGAAGGTGAGGACAAAAGGGGGCCTATAAGCGTGTTGCTCAAGATGGATGGGGAGGTGAAAGGGTTTGGAAAATAAAATGGGGTGGGGATCATATAAATCATACGACCATTCTATGAATGGGTGATGATAATGGGCGCGCCGTGACACGCCAGGGAGCTGTCGCTAGAAAAAATCAACACCCCAAGAGAGGGGCGGGCATATAGTAACAAGCTCGGTATCACGGTGGAGAGTATCACCACATATACTCTCATTAATGGTGGAGGGTGGGTTCAAGTAAGGACCTAGATAAACATAGGTGAACTGTTGAGGAATAATGACTCGGTCCAAAAAAGGTGGTGGTGGAGAAGGTGAAATGGGTGGGTCGGGGAGGAGTAAAAGAATACTCATAAAGGATCATGGTATCTAAAGATGGAGTGGTCAGCTTCTCCACCAATATGTCACTATACGTAATGGTGAAAGGGTCTAACGAGGCATTAAGATCCGAGATATATGAATCAATATCAGACTCAAAGTGAGCTCAACATCGCTGGAGAGGATCCATAGCGAGGGAGGTTGGAACTATCTCCGATTCAATCTCGGTGCAGTGAGGGGCACTCGTTGTCAGAGCTAACCTAAAAGATATGGGCATGTAAGAGACATATGCAATTGGGGCATCAGGTAAAATCTCGAGCATATTTTTGGACATAACCGGTGGGGGAACCTCAAATATGGGTTCTTTTGGATTATTAGGGTATGGATCAGTCTCACATGCTAGGGATAAGTCAACACAATTGTGAACTTAGGGCTCAGACCATGGAATGGTCCTTCTAGATTCTCGGGGTGGAAGGGTTGGTCACACTCAAAATTGGTGGCATAAGACGATGCATCATCACTCCACGTGGGGGCAACAACGGGTTGACTTAAGGGAAAATCCGACTCGTCCGCACACTCAAATTCATTTAATTTATGTTCAAGCCATTGGAGGGTTGCATTTTGAATTTGAGTGCCTTGCTCTTGCTCGAGTATGAACTTTTGCAAGAGCGCCTCGAGAGCAAAGGTGTAAGGTGGTGGGGAGATGTCGATGGGTGGCGGTGGTGGATGAGGTGGACACAACGCGCGAGACACACTAGGATGTTAAGAATACTCATATGAAGTGTGGGGATCGGGGTCAAGTTTATCATACACGAAAGGAGAACCTTCATGACGGACAATTGGGTGATAATAGTTGAGTGAATAGTGAGGGAACTGATTATGATGGGGTGCACTCGAATGCCATGACGACTGGTGGAACTCGTGAGGATCCTCTATAAGGGGTTGGGATTCGTATTGCGTAGGAGGGTGATAAATCCACAACGAATAGCTTGGATGCTCACACCACTCGGTATTAGATATGTCAAGATAATAAGCTGAAGTGGGTTTCAAAACAGTGTCATATGGATACACAGGTTCCATAATGGGTTCAGATGGATGAGGAAGATATGGGCACTCATGGGACAAGTGATCGGTGTAAAAACAATGTGTGCACAACAAAGCATGTGACTCATTGATACTCGTCATCGGAGGCGATGAAATGTAAGATGCGTGCATGGATGACGCATGAGTATCAATGGTGTGTAAGGTATGGAGGTTCGACTCGGGCTCAACCTCAAACATGCTTTGCGAGAATGAGAAATGGCCAAAGTAATCCCGTAAAGGACGTTCTTTAGCCACAACGAGAAAATTATATATATATATATATATATATTGAATTTTTTCAAAAAGAAAGAAAATATTTTTGGATTTTTATAACAATAAAGGAAGAAAATATTTTTGGATTTTTGTGGAAAAAAATATGAAAATATTTTTGAATTTTTTGAAAAAGGAATAAAAGTGGACTCGGTATGGAAAACACTAGGATGGATCACACAAAACCGACTACCAAGGGATTGGAATTAGACACAAATAAGCAAAGGAGAAATCCTAACTAGCACGTAACCAATTTTTATTTTCAATTAGGTGAATGGGTAGCCAAATTTTAATTACTCCGCGGGGGAGAAAAAGCACGGAATCTTATACGTCTGGAAAATTGTGCTCATACTTGGCTTGATAGTTAATTGATTTTAATTAAGTGATGGCACGAGTTAATAAGCAAGTGGCACTACAAAAAAAAAACTGCTTTTTACTACGGTGATCCAGCCATCTCAAATAGTCCTCTGATCGTCTCAAAAGCCCTTTGTGACGCCATTTAAGACGGCAAATGGGCGTAGTATTAGACCCCCATTTTAAAAGCTTTTTGAGACGGCGGATGCCGTCTCAAAAAAAAAATTTTAGATGGGAAATATGTCGTCTCAAAAGGTCGTTGCTTATAGGACCCTTTTGAGACTGCTAAAAAACCGTCTTTTAAAGTTATTTTTAGAGATGACAACAACCGTCCCAAAAGAGTTTTTTTAGACGGTAGCTTAGCCGTCTCAAAAGGTCCTCGTTTATGGAACCCTTTTGAGACAGCAAAGAAGTCGTCTTTAATAATTTTTGTGCCAAAATTAAAATTTCATCCATTCCATAATATGCTCAATATACTTTTAAACAAAAACTCTTAAACATACTATATGACATTTTTGACACCTCATTTCAACAAATATAACACACAATTTTCCATTCAACTAAAATTTGAGTTCATACAAAGATAAAATAGAAAATTTCAACACTTTGCCCACCAAACTAAATATCTCTACAAAATTTCACTTGTCTCATTAGAAAAATATACATAAAATCCCGTCTATTCTTAAAATAAAATAATCTAAGCAAAGTAAACTCGTAATCTTGAACCATACAACCTCCATCAAAACGACTTCAATGATTTGCCTTATCCAAAAAAAAATTCGATTGACAATAAAATTTATTTAGTGTCAGTTACCTTAAACAAGGAAGTAATCTTTTTTAATAGTACCTATAGATGACAATCTTTAAAAACCTTAGTAAATTTGTAAATTTTCATATTATTAACTTTTAAACACTTAATATTTCAAAAAAAATTCGACAGAGTCTCCTTTGTTTATTTATGAAAACCAACCTTTTTAAACATAAAAATTAACTCAAAAATGGCAGAAATAGCGACAATATTATAAAAAACTAAGGGCGGAATAGCCACAATATATATCTTACTTAACACGCTACATAGTTGATATGGGTCGTTGACGTCTTTGCCTTGGTGCCACTAGGGTCGTTGGTTGGGGTCGCAACACCTCACTCCGATGGGATATCGTTATATGTATCTCTAAATCGTCTTCCACTCGTGTTGTGAATGGTTATTTCTCAAGTGATCTTTCCTTGACAATGATATCGCACATATTCAAACAGCGCCGACATTTTCTTGCCATGAATGTGTGTATGTACATATAACATACATAATCAACTTAATTACACAATAATAAAATTGAGAGAAGGATTAATCACGTTAATGGTACATGAAACAAACATAAATTTGTAATTAAAATATCAATTCATGCCTCTCTAAATCATCTTCATATTATTTACTTTTAAAAACACTTAATATTTTTTTTAAAATTCGACAGCGTCTCCTTTATTTATTCATGAAAACCAACCTATTTAAACATAAAAATTAACTCAAAAACAATGAAAGAAATAGCCACAACACTCTAAATAACTAATGTAAATAAATACACACATTACGATTCCTTTTACCGTTGGACAACATAATGAACAAAATTTAACTTGAATATGTCTCACCCTGCATGTGGTTGAGAGCAAGACTAAAGAGGACATAAGTGACAAGGTCTTTGTTCGAGAGAATAGATGAAAAATCTCCGGCGGTAAAGGGCTCAGGTATAGGTATAACAAGTCCTCGTGGGATAGTAAATTTCCTGCAATAAATGGGATACAAAACACAGTTAGGTATGGGTCTGAAAAAGTCGAGAAACATTAACGCCATTTAGATACTTCAAAAATAATTGTTTAAAACCCAATACAAAAACCAGCTCTAAAGATATCATGATTTTATAAATATTAGGTGTGCGCACGTACGTTGCACGTGTGATCGAATCTGAGTATTCAATTTAAGTATACAAAGTAGGAAGAAAGGTATCTGAAGTTACCACATCCATTGATATATAAGAATTTCATAAAAAAGGGTATGTTATATTGCTAAATACTATCAGAAGATTGTAATCAAAAGAACATCATGTCAACCTTAATGGGAAATTTCTCCTACAAAGCCTTTTATATCTATGTACTATTTTTCCCTTCAAAAAGTCCATCACTTCCAACTTCTTGTGTAGGCTTTCTTATATCCTCATAATACTGCAGTGAGAGAGAAAAATGGTTTACTTGCATGCTATATTGTTATGACGATCCAAAGAAAAGTATATATTTTATTTTTTCACAAATTTACCTTGACAATATTTATCAATCTCTCTGAAGAGTAATCCAATACGTTGCGGGAATAAGAACTACTGCTAAGATGTGAGGATGATCACTTGATTGGATTATTGCATTGATCTGCATTGGATTATTTCTCGTCTAAATGATCAAGTTGGGTGCCGTAGAAGTTAACTTCCTCTGTCCATGGGACTGCAATTGTCACCTTCAGAACATTCCTGCAATGAACGTTAAATGAAGTAGTAACATTTGTGGCTTACCCCTCTAATGCAGATTTTTCTCATGAATAATGACAGAAATACAAAAAGATTCCGCAATTTTTTATACAAACTGACATGATAGTGAGACAGTGGACAAATGAAAGAGAAAACATTAAAGATTTAGGTTTCATTTATTATAGATAAGCTATCACAGCAGGTTGAACAAAAATTTGTATAATGCTTTTGTATGAGTAAACATTGTTCACACGACACTCACATTTCATGTCAAGTAAGTGCGATGCACCACGCAAACATAACACTATGTGTCCTTCATGCACATAACTCTTTATCTTTTACTATTTTAGCTAGTTATGACCATCTTCAGCGGTCGGGGCATTTTGCCCTCCCAGATAAGATGAAAAATTATTTAGGTATTATAGTTATGAGATTTGAGGGTGGCAGATTCAATTTTGCGATAAATAGACTCAATGTAACCTTTGGTATTCATGTAAAACTTTATATTTGCATAAGACTGGATTATCAAAATATCACATTCAATTTTGAGATAAAAAGAAATACCCTAAACACTAAACTACCTTTCAAACTGCAAGAATGATTAGAACTAATGTTCTGAAACACAAATAAACAAGATAATTGTTTTGGATGGAAAATTGAATTTTGCAGGTAAGTTATATAGGAAAAGGAAAAACGCCTCAAATCGTGATCTTCGAAGATTCTCTGAACTTTCCGTCTCTTAATTGGACATTTTGTGAAGAAGGCGTTGCCATACTCAGAAGCCCAGCTCTCATCAAACACAATTCATCCCCAAAGCATAAGGCAAGTCTGAAAGAGGCCTCATGTCTTTCTCTTCCTCATCTTTCACACCTTGTAAAGACAATATATCCGCATCCACTTCTTTAAGCATATAAAGAATTATTTTACTTCCTTCTCTAAAACTCCCATTATCCATTTAATTAGTCATACGAAGAGAAAGGCATAAACGGGACCTCATTGGTGCTTGGCTTTTTTTTATTGCTTCCATTCTTAAATTTTATTGAAGACACATCCACAATGCTAAGCACCTTGTGCAAAAGTAATAATAATAATAATAATAATAATAATAATAATAATAATAATAATAATAATAATAATAATAATAATAATAATAATTATCATCATTAATAATAAAAAAATAGTGTTAGCGAGGAAGTAATGCTATGCTGGGGTAGTAACAATTAATAAATTTGCAGGAGGAAGAGAATTGAACCTTTCAAGTCCATCTTCCCGAACCTCATGATGGAAACTTAAGGTAGTAATTTAATACAAATATTTACTAATTTACCTATCAAAAGAATTGTGCATACAATCTTAATCATGATCCAGCAATAGCAGATACAAGTTTTATTTATAAAAGACTTTCCTCCATTTCTTTTTTTACTCAGTTGAAGCTAAAGATGAAAGATAAACTACGAAAAATAGTTTAAAAAAATCAGGGATACTGAAGCGAAGGATGTTGATGACTAGATTTACACAAGTAATATTCAGATTGAGAAATAGAAGTGAGAAGCTATGAAGAAAAGAGCACATCATGAGAAAAATTCGGCAAATAAAAACATTTAGCAATATGCATAAAATAAGAAAATAAACTAAAAAAAATTACCAATGAATGAAGATAAGAGCAGGAGGGGGAGGCAGGCATTGTCCTCACACACATAGGTCCGCCACTGGACGCAAGAGATGTCCAGGGGCAGCACACTGGGAGGAGGCGCAGCAGGGTTATCCGGGGGCAGGGGAGGCATCAACAGCAGCAGCCGGGGTAAAGGAGGGAGAGGAGAGAAGAGGAGGCAGCAACAGCCGCAAATGCAGCAGGGTTGTCCGCCCCTGGTTGGCTGCCATAATTTATGGATGACATTGGATGTCAAATATGTATATATAGCCATGGACAATACATCCTTCAGATAGACATACGTGAACGTAAGAGATCTAAATTTGAACTCAATTGATGCGCATAACATTAATTATTACACAGTTAACATAAGGGAACTCAATTGATGCACATAACATCAATTCCAAGAAGAAAGTAAAAAGTGAAACAAAAAATATCATCATGATTAAATAAGGGAACTATATCCTAAAATATGTGCGCAATGTAAGGGGCGAGGAATGATCCTAAGTTTAATCCCACATATATAGTATGCATATCCACTATGTGCCAAGTTGTCTTTCTTGTTCTTGATGGACTTATTCTTCTAATAATTCTTCCATTTCTCATCAAAACTAGCTGAAAAAATTTCAGTTCTTCTATTATGGCAACTTATTGCTTGTCTTTTTCAGTGGCTGATTGATATTTCTTCTAAAATTCTTGATTTTCCTCATAATTAGGAAGATCTGTACATCTTGGAGAGATGTTACAGTTATCAAGAACAAGATCTTAATCATTAATGATCTCACAATGCCTTATTTTATCTATATAATTCTGAATACCTGTAATCTTTTCAGGCAAATTTGTCTCTTCATGTCCTTGCTTCTTGTAAAAAGGGCAGTAAGGAGGGATGTTTTCATAAGAGACATGTTGCCAAAAGCCATTTGTACCATATCATATCCATAATCTTGTTAGTTTTTTTATCTAAAAGGTTGAGTTTGACACACACCCTTACAGTGCTTGGTCTAGTGATTTAGGATTTAGTAAATAATTTAAAACTACACCCGTAAATTAGGATTTAGGATTTTGAATAACTTAAACTAGGTCCATTTTAATTATGTCCCAATATTTTTTTCATGATAAACTCCACAACGCCCATCTACTTCTGTTGCACTTGCATCATTAAGGCAGTTCACTTTTAGGTCCCACAAGATCTTCATAGATGATATAGTGCAAAACCTAATATCATTGTTAACTGATCTGAACAGATTTTGAACAGAAGTAGGTCATATTCACCCTAGGACTAGAATACATAATGTATGTTTAATGATAAATACTAACTAGCTATTGATGCACACATTATGCATTTGCGGAGTACAAAATACAAAGAAAAAAGTTATAATTTTTATGGAGTTATTAAATCCATAAATCATGATCTTTTATTATGAGATAAATGCCAAGAGTCAATTCTTTAAAGTGAAAAAATTATAAATTGATTAAATCATGAAAACTGACCCGAGCGATTTTGATCAAATACGCTACGATTCAAGGAGAAGGGATGGGGTATAAGAAGAGGAATTGAAAGATGCATCAAGGAAGGGAGGGGTTAGAAACAACAAATACAAATAATTTCAAGGGGGGGGGGGGAAGATTCCTTTTTGAGCATTTTTTTATACACCTGCTGGAGCATTACAGAGGGAGTAACAAATAATAGTTTTAGAAACTATACGATTGCAATGTGAACGCCGGCTCATATTTTGGGGTTTAAAGTTTAGTTGACAAGTGGATACCTTCAAATGGGAGGAGTATTTAAAAGATGCAGAGCGTCTTAGATTAGTATAAATGTATGAAAGACTGAAAGAGAGAGATAATTGAAGACATAGGGCTAAAAACCAAACTACCCACTTACAAATTTAATGTTATACAGAACTAAACTTGATGGTTAGAACACAAAGGTGTGCTCATTATCACATCCCGCACATCGAAACAATATATGGACTTTTAATTCGAAACTTGCAATTCAAAGATTACTCCAGTGGCTGGTCAACCTCAGCATAGGCAGTCTCGAGGTGGACTTGCTCGACCTCCCGCACCTCCTTCTCGGCCTTCCTCCCTTTTTTGGACTTCTAGTACATGCTCATGAAGGTTCCCACAGCTCCCTACTTCCTCCTAGCATGCTCATAAAGCTCGGCATCAAACATCTGACATAAACTCTTGTCATTCAGTTCTGATATAGTGTATTGAGGTTGGAACTCATGGTTCTCAATCAACCAGCTCTCCATCATATGGACTGACTCAGACCCGTCAAATACCTCACCCATAAGAATAGGTCCTAGTGCATAGTAGACTCCCACATCTATGTACATCTGAGCGTACGGTGTGTCCCCCTGCCCGCGCTGGAGCACAAATCCTGGTTCAGGGTACAGCATTCTGTGAAAATCAAGAATATACATGATTTGCACTAATTATAAAAGCCTTTCGCAGCTACATTCCGTACAAATCATGAATATCAATTGATTGGATCCTTGTATTCTTACCATCCCTAACACCATCTTCATCAGTTAGGGCCAAATGCTCAGACACAATAACAAACTATCCTTAGTTAGGGCCAATACGTAAATTTAAACTCAGTAAACTATTCGCTCCCTTCTTCACTTCTTGAAACACATTTTTAAAATGTCCTTGTTTCGGACCCTTAGAACCGTTTTCACCTGCTTTAATTTTTGCGTAAAAGGCAAAAACACACATTAATAGAGAGACATCAATCATAGAAATCCACAAATCCCATCTATCAAACCTATCACACTTAACATAAGTGACCATTAAATGAATATGAAAAGGCAGTTTATTATGAGACATTGTTAACAACAAATACTGGTCAAAAGATGATGTAACATAAACACTCCAGTCTGACTTTCAAATAATTTATATCGACCTGCAATAACTTGAGAAACTAGACTGAATTTTTTTTTTCAAAAAGAGTCCAGTTGGGATGAATCCACCTTACGCTAAAGAATAATTAAAACTTCAAGCTTCTGGTAAGGAATTAATTTTTTTTATTTTTTTAATGGTGGAATTTTTTTATACACACCCCTTACATTCCAAAAAATAAGGACTTCCATACGCGCATATATTATTGTTCCTCTAGGAAGTTGATAAGAACCCCTAAACCCACTAACATCGATAGTATCATTTCAGCCGACTTATCAGATTGCTCAACCGATCCCATTAGCTTTGAAGCTGTGAGCCAATATACGATACATGGTCCATATGGACATGCTAATCCAAAGGTACCCTGTATGTCGAAATTCAGATTTTCAAAACGTTTTCCCAAGGATTTCTGCACCGATAAATAAAGGACCTAATAGGGCGAAATTTATTTTGGAAGAAAATATCTTCCATGATCAAAGTGGTGGAATAGAGAGAGCAATGGAGATTAATGAGTTTCGTTCATTTTTAGATTGTCGTATTGATGGTTGCAATAAAAATGGGCAAGGCGGACATTTTCTAGATGCTGTCCGATCATATAATTTTATCATCTTCACCTGAAATCGTTCCTAATTTCCATCTATAAAACTGGATTTTTGTCAGATTTTATATTTCTTTACGTTTGGTTTTAATATGCGAAACACTTGCTCTACGATGAGTTTGTTATTTTTATTGAGATTTCATTTCAACTGTCTCATTTTTATACCTGTCACCATTTGATCTAGATTCTTATGACTCACTACATTGCGTTTTTCATTTCTTGTGGCTACACGACACTGTGTATGCCTATACGTGAAACATTTACAATCACATTTACATTTACTTCTACATATAGCTCGAACATCGTGCGGGGATACAATCTAGTAAAGATATAATTCTCAATCTTGACAACTTCAATTCCATATCTAAGTAAAAATCAATGATACTAGCGAAAAACAGGACTCATTATTTATCATAACACTCGAGAGTAACGAAATAAACAAACACTCCCCATCTAATGAGATCGCAACTAGAGGTTGAATTCCATAAATACCAGATCCATCATATCCCTTCTTTCTTTGTTCCTTTTTATTTTCTTACATTTGCAAACGAATATGAATGCAAAAGAAGCCTAAGGAGTAATTACATGATTTGAATTTTTAGACTGGGGATAATATACTTAAAAGAGTATTGAATTCACAATTCAACTTAATATGAATTAGTGATTAAAGTACAAAATTATATTTACATAAAAATGCAAATAATAATTTTGCAGTTTAATATATAATTTACAATACACTGAAAATAATCGACCGCTATCAAGGACTTTGAATTGACTAAGAAAAAGTATCATATATGTTACACCAGTTAACAAGAAAAAACAAGTTGTTCCCTTTGTCTATAAGGGATGTTACCTGTAGTAGAGGACTCACATATAAGTTTATCATTTAGTCACTGAAAATTAGAGCTTTATCTAAAGGATAAAATTATAGAGACGAGGAAAAGAATTGATGAAACAATCGGGTAACTTCAAAACACCATCAACTATAAGATCACAGACGCGATTTGAGAGGAGTTGAATAGTTGATATTCATATAATCTGGTAGAGGAGTACCAAGACAGTTATCAAGGCATACATTGATTAAATTTCTATCATCAATAATCCATCTAGAAGGCCATCAACATATAATTTAATTGGTAATGGGAATACAATCTCTAGTATGAGAAATGCATTTGATTCCCCCTGACAAAAACTATTTGTTAAGACTTTACTTAAACCCTCTTTAGCCAAATAAAAATGGATGGGGATAATAAAACCCCCTACCTCAACCCTCTAAGGAGCACCATTGACAATGACATAAAGCTTAGTAGACTCTAAAAGAATGTGAATAAGATGAACAAACTTTTGGCTAAAATAAAATTTAGATAAAACACAAAGAAGTTAATCCCAATTGATAGTGTCAAATGCCTTAGTAATATCTCCTTTAATCCCCCCAAAAAATCAATTCTCCATCAGATTAAAACCTTTAGACACCACTCCAATCCAGTCCACAATATGGAGACAGGGGAAAAGGAAGGGAATATTAGGCTGATGCCAATCGTGTTGCACATTTCAAATATATGTGTTAAGCTTTACTAAAATAAGGATTATGTTTCTTGATGCAAATGAAAAGTTCACAGAAGTCATGAATCTGACTAAGGACCTATTTGAAAAAGGTAACGTAAAGAATTTAAATGAAAGATAATCCAATTAGTAACATATACTAAGTAAAGTCCAAAATCAGAGGAGAAAAACTTATCTAACCGACGCTTGATTTTTTATCAGATGTCGGTTGACCGACATTTAGGATCAAATGTCGACCAACCGACGTGATATTATTTATCAAAGGTCGGATGGTCGAAGTTTAGGATCAAATGTCAACAGAATGACATGAGATTCTTTATCAGATGCCGGATGACCGATGCGAGGCGTTGGTCGACTTTTTCAACCATTTTAACCACTGTGTAACTATGTGTTTGTAAACAACATTATTTTAAGTCCCCAAAAGCATAATATATTTGTGGGATATGGAGATGAGAGTTGAACTACCTCAACCAACATTGGTTTTTAATAGGCCTAAACATAATTCAGTGGTTTTAGCACTACCAAGCATAACCAAGAACAATGAAGCAACCTACTTAGATCCAAAATCATTGGAACACTTGAACTTTCACAATCCATATGAAAACATAAATCCAATTAAAATAATCACTCTCAGTCTATTACCAAGCATAAGAAACAACTAAAAAGAAGAAGAACAAGAATTTAATTGTGATTATTATTGCTTAGGCAAGAATGTGGGACACATACATACTGAATATATAATGCATAAGATAACATCAAGTTTTAAAATTTAAATAAATGGACAACATGCATAATAATGTCTTCACATTGTTCCAATCTTTGACATGAAAAAACTCAAAAACAAAAGGTAGCTAATTTAGGATTATATTCCCCTCAAGCGTTGCCCCTCCCAATTTCATCTTCATTATCTTCATTCATCATCATCATCCTCAGGGACAGTTGTGTCAACAATTGATCCATTTGCTCCTTGCCCCACCCACCTTACTTTTTCCCCTTAATCCAAATTTGGCATGTTAAATGGCTCATCTTCGGTCGTAGTGTACCTATCAAATTGATATGTTGGTGGCATGCGAACAACAATGTGTTAATGTTGTTCTATAGGGTCCTGCATGTAAAATAATTGTTTTGCTTGAGATACGAAGATGAAAGGTTCATCACTCTCTCGACCATCCTTATATTTCAAATGCTTGAAGAACCGCATATGTCACAATTTCGATTTATTCTCTTCTATTTTCTTCAACCTCTGCCTATCGTACTCCTTCAATGTTGCATACATGTTCTGATAAAAGATATGTAATAAGAGAATAAATGAGGCAGAGAGAATATGAAAAATCAAGATTATCTTTTTAGATTCTTTAAAAATCGTGACATTACTTTTTGTGTTTACTAATTTTTTGTGTAAACTAGAATTTAACTAATGCTTGTTTTTTTATTTATTACTTTCAGGTACCACATCATGTATTGGAGTTTGTGCTCCAATACTTCGTGATTTAAATGTTAAGATTTAGCATTGGATATGGTGTTGGATAACATTGGCGATTTATTCAACAGTAATGCATCTTCGAATTAATATGGGTCCATCACATATATCACAAAATAAAATCATAATCGAATAGTAAATCAAATTAATGGCATGAACTACTTGCGAAGGACATAAATTAATTAACACAAACAAACATATAAGTAATTCTAACTAAATTTAACACAAACAAGTATACAAATTTTTTCATAAATTAATCTTAAAACTATACTACAACAACCAATTGACAATCCGAATTTTCAATTGGCTCACCTCAACCTCCTATCACCACTACAAATAAATTGAGTACACAAACTAATGATATTAATCAAAGACTAAGAATTAAAATTACCTTTATCCGTATCAATTCGATAATACTATTACTTTAATGTCCGGGACTAATCTATCTTCCTGGAAAAAAATCATGAATAAATCAATGACAATATAAGAGAATAAGAAAGTTTCCAAATATTAATTGAAATAAACTAATAATCTCAAACATAAGTCTTCACTCCAAAACATGTCAAATCCTCAACAAAATTCAGGTATATACGTAACTTGAGTAATAAAAAAGACACAATGCAATACGGCTTACCTAGGGTTTAACCAGTGACAAGAGTGATGGCGAGGGCTGGTGACTAGGGATGTGCGACTAGGGCTAGAGAGCTAGGGCGACAAGTGTGTATGAAGGTGAAGAAGAATAGAAGAACGGGGGTCGGGGTTTATTTTGTGTCTTTTTACTTCTTTTTTTATTTTCTTAAGCTTAAAAGAAGCGGGAGGTAAAAATTTACAAGGGGGGAATCGAAATTCTTTTATAGCCATCTCATAAAGTATACTTTTTGAGATGTCTCTTTAGATAATAATTTTTGAGACGGGGAATGGAAGCTATCTTAAAAAAATTAATTTTTAAGACAGTTAATTTTACTCGTCTCAAAAAGCGAGTTTTAGAGACCCAAATTTTAGCTGTCTCAAAATGTTTCGTCTTAAAAAGTACTTTTTTTGTAGTGTGGAGTTAAGTGATTGAGTCTGGTGATAAAATCCCTTCTCGTTTCAATGATCGGGTCTAGGTCTTAGGTAAATTAATTCATCAAACCATTCAATTTAAGTGCGATGCAGAAATTAAAAGCACACAGGAGCAATTAATCACACAAAAATGAACTCGCTTGTAGGAGATTCGTGATGGATAAAAAAATGTACCTCCCATGGTTTTTACACACATGGGGTGATGACTAAGTTGAGTCGATCGGGGGAGATCTTACATATCTCAGTCGTCCCTAGGAGTCCTACCGACCCAAAGTAGAGAGGCTTCAAAATTTCACTCCAAGGGCGCTCTCTCTCTACCTTGTCCGGTTTCCCTTCTGGTTTTTTTATATGGTTAATTGTTACAAATAAATTACTGTCAAAATGCACCAAAAGAAATACAAAGCTTTAAAAATCCTATACAACCAGTCTAAGGACGAGGGTGGAGGAATAATAATTAAAACTAAAAAAATTAGAAATTACAAGTCTTCAATTTGTCTCCACCTCAAGAAAACGGCAACGACGCCATTTAATAAGAAGCTTTTTTGCGTATATGTCGTTGTAGCGCAGAAGCCATTATACAAATTCCCTTAAATACCTACAAAACTTATCTAAAACAACTCGTATTGCGATAAGTACGGGTATCAATCCAACTTTGAAGGTGAAACAATTATTATGAATAATTGCAATTACAACAATTTTTTTATTAAAATATTATTTTTTATTATTATTATTTTTTTAAATTTCAAGGGAGAATTAATTAATTAAATGCTAAAACTATGATATGACTAAATAACGAAAAATAATGTGCAACCGAGTGTAAAAAAGATGTGAGAATGTCAAGAGATGGGATTACACCGCATTATCAATTATTTTAATTTCTCAATTTATTAATTTAAAATATTTCGAGATAATATTAATTCGATAATCTAACTCTCATTGCAATTATAAATTTAATAATAACTTTTTTAGAAAACTAATCTAAAAATATCACATGATGAAAAATTAAGAATTATACTATTTTGAAGAAAATTACCTGCTAAGTTCAATTTAATAAAAACAATATGAATTCTCAAATTTCAACACAGAATTAATATTCAAATTTTGAAAAAAACTATATCTAATTCGATTCCTAAATTCAAACATTAATTTGTACAATTAATTTACTAACTCTCGTTACACAAATTAATTGGTGACAATCAAAAAATATCCTAGAGATATAGCAATAATGAAATCAATTAATGAAATTAATATCCTACGCAATGCATCCCACCCCTTGAACAGTGTAACTAGCCAAGCATAATTAAACAATTAATCGCAGTCACAAAAATGGAACAACAAATAATTTTGAAGGGATATTTATACTACTAATTATGAACTAAAAATTAAAACTACACTAAAAAATAAAGAAAATGATAAACTGAGATAAATATGAGGAGAAAATAATTATGAGACAATTCAAGGGATTAAATTTCACCACTTAACTTATTTATTTTCATTAATTAGTTTGTCTATTTGAAATACCCCAAAACATATATAAATTTACAAATCAACTCTCGTTGCAAATGTAAAGTTACATGCATTCCTTTTAGAAGATTAATATTTAAATTTCACATACTCATAAAATTATATTTAAATATTAGTTTAATAAATCACCTGCTGGGGGAAATCTACTAAAAGTATTTTAAATCATTAAAAATTATATTTTTAGAGCAGAGAAATTTGAACTAAATATTATTTAAAAATTGTCCATCTCTAGTTTAATTAATAAATAAATATTATAATTTGAATTTTTGATTTTCTCTCGAAAATAATTCACCCTCTCTCGAGGCATAAATATAAATTGTAAAATTTTAATACTAATATTCAAATGGGCATAATAAATAAACAAACAAAAAATAAAATAATTAAGTTAATGGTTTTATCTCACCCCTTGAAATGGGTATTTAGCCTCTCATGTTGTTATTATTACATATAAAATATAATAATGACACAATAAGAGGCATAATAAATAAAATATAATAAGAAAAAACAAATAAATTAAGTCTCCTTAAGTTTGATATTAAGTTACCAAACCTGACATGAATAGTAATCCATAAATATGAGTTTTACATACACAAAAATATCGCTCAACTCACAATTTGTGTCCCAGTATTTTCTGGTTCACTCAAGTCACTCTAAAAAAACATATAAAAGAAGAAATACAAAATTTGTACAATACTACACCTAAAAATGAGCTCCAAAAAATGGAGCTCCTAAACTAAAATGTTTCTCTTTATACAACACTATCCGTCCCTTCTTTTTCTTATGTCTTCTCCCCCCTTTTAAATTAAAGAGTTGGTCATCATTTCTGTAGTGAAGGATTGGGTTAGTGGGTGCTTTTGCAGATTTTGGGGGAATGGTTTTGGCTTTTGGGAATAAAAAAGTGGGTTTAAAGACAAGTGGGTAAATGAGTTTTGTTTTATTTTTGGCTGTTGGTCTTTGGTTTTTATTTTGGAATCTTGAGTGGGGTAGAAATCGTTTTTGGCTTGTGAATTGGGTTAGGGTGGTTTGAAGATAGGTTAGCTCAAGTTGGTGTAAACTGGAGCAGGTTGGTTTGGTTATGGAGGTTTGAGGAGAGAGAGGGTGTGAGATAAGTGAAGATGAATAGTAGGTGGGGGTGTTTATGTTAGTGTGTGTTTAGTGGATTTTTGGTTTATGGTTTGAAAATGGTGGAAAGAAGAGAGAGAGAGAGAGAGAGAGAGAGAGAGGGTTTTGGTGGGTGGAGGTCGAAGATGAAGTGGGGTTAATTAGGTGTAGTAGATGTGTAGGAAAATAGGGGTGGGTGAGTGAATTGTTTGGGTGTGAAAGAGTGTATGTGTTATGATGAGGGTGAGGGATGTTTTAGGTGTAAGTGAGTTGTATGATAATTGGGTGTGAATGAGGGTGTGTGTTTTTATTTATGGTGTATTGGTGTGTATGTAGGTAGGGTGTGTGTTAGTTTGGGATTATTTAGTGTGTGTGCTTAATTTGTGACTACATTAAAATAAAATAAAAAAATAAACTAAATAAAATAAAAACAAGTAAAATAAAAATAAAAACTAAACTAAATTAAAAATAAAACTCACTAAAGAAAATAAAAATAACACTACACACAATACAAACTTTAAAAAATAAACACGACTAAAATAAAAACTAATAAAATAAAACAAAACACAAAAAATAATAATAAACTAAATGAAAACTAAAACCAAACAAAAATAAGGGAGAACAAATACTCGATGAACTAAAAAAATAAATCCTCTAAAAATAAATAAATTCTATTAAAATAAAGCTCAAATAAAAAAAAATAAAGACAACAAAAGAAGTAAAAATAAAATCTAAAGTCCTAAAAATATAAAATCTAGTAAAACTAAAAATAAAGACTATAATTAAAAACTAATAAAAATCCAAATCCAAATAAAACTACACTAAGTAAAAAGAAATATAAACATATGTAAATAAATTCTATAAATCCTAAATAAATCTAAAATAAATCCTAAAAATAAAACGACTCAAAATAAAAATCTAAAAAAATAATAAAGGTACAAAATCAACACACACATGCTCTGGTGATGGTTTGGGGATTAGTTTAGGCTCAGGTAAGATTACGGGATAGGATATTAGCTCCATTCTTGATGCCATTTGCCTTTAAATAACACTTTTGACACAGCAACTACAATCAAGCCTGCATATTAAATATTTATGCACATAAGACGAAAATTGCCGAGAATTAGCAACTAAAAACGGTATATTCGGGGTATTAAATATACACTTTTAGGTGTTTATCAATGGCCTTTCAAAAGAGTCCCTCTAATTTTTCCCTCGTCGACTACGCCAGGTGATCCTGAAATCCCTTCAACGTTACCTACGACTGTGCCTGGAGAACCCACTGTTCCCGGGTGATAATTATATTATCAATTGCTTAAATAATACTCATGGTGACTTTTGTCACAACCACTATTCCCAGATTACTCTATGTCTTCTGTCGAGTTTCTTCTCCTGCAGTCCTTCTTACGGCCCTCATTGGTCGTCATACGATGTTCGGTGCTCCAAGTACAAATGATTTCGTATAACGTGCCACATCAATTGTAGTTCATAGAAGGAGAACGTAAGTCTCGTACGTAAGGGAAGACAATAATCCTATAATAGGTCTCTATATCAAAGAACGCTATGCTGAAACGTTGAAAGACGTACAGATCCTAAAGACACTAGAACCTGATGCTCCCATACCACCTATGACACCCTGCCTAGTTAAATACTGGGTGAAGAGTCCTTTATTAAATTAAACTGAAGTGACTGGTTCGTTCATTCTTAGCATCACTGTCGAAAAACAATTTTTCTTCATTTATTACCTAATAAATAATTAAGCTAAGTGTCAAAACATTTTCCATTTAAATATATCCAAATAATCCGTTAATAGATTTCCATTCTTTAAGCCATAAGCTATATGCATTCGACATGAATATAATAAATACTAGACATAAATCAATTTCTGAAATAAATAAGACTGGATAAAACATTCTAGTTCAAGGTCTCAAACTGAGAGATTGTAATAATACTCAACCCAACTGAAAGAACTACAAAAGTAAACTCAGTACAAAATCTCTAATTAGACGACTGGGAATGGGCGACACATGCCCTAAATAAAAACTTTGAATAGAATTGAAAGAAATGATGAAGGCGTCTAAATGCAAAGACCCGCAACTCCCACAACCATTGTAGCTTGCTAAACAATCCAAGAGTCTAAGTCTGGTAACCCTGTGGTTGGGCACCTGATATATAATATACATATAGCAAAAGAGAGGAGAATAGTAAGAAACGGGTCAGAGCCCGAGTTGTAAAATTATTTATTTAGAAATTATTTAAAACTGCAATGAAGCAAGTATTATGTGCATGTTAGTTTTGAACTCTCACATGAGATTCTCACCTCTCATCTGTTGTGCACGCCTAACACACATCTACCCCTATTAGTTATGCTAACCAGCCTAACTAGTTCGAAGTCACTATACCATCATCTACGTCACTAGTATTATATCCGTATCGCCCATACAATATGTTATTGAAATAGTTTATCCCTAATAACTACACATCATTATTCACCGTCCGACCTGTTAATCTTTTACCCACTAAGATTATTGTATTTCTCATTATTGCTATATCTGCTAATTTCACACAGTAGAATTTTCCCAAGTTCATTCATATATATAGTCACATCATCCCTATATATGTATACTACACATGCACCCCTTGGTTAACACCACTTGGTGCAAAGCAATTATTATTATTACCGTATCTACTAGTTTCAAAAAGTAGAAATATCCACATGCACATATAAACATATAGTCATAACATCCCTATACATATATACATATATAATAATCATGCACCCTTAGGTTAAGACCACTTGGCACAAATGCATACTCTGCTATCATGTCCTGGTGCATCGCTCACTGTATATGGACAATTGGTTCGGCGTCTCTCACGAACCATAAATCTCATAACAAAAATATTGGAGGTGAGCATACTCACTAGCCAAATGGGTCAGGCACATACCTACGCTCCCATTCAACCGTTGAAACTATCCTACGTCTCAGATAGCACGTATCCAAGTTCATATGCTCTGGGTACAAGTTAAATATCCCCCTACTGGGTCACCCAGGATAAGACTGTCCACTATGCGAAACCTCCTTTCGATAGAAAGCAGCGTAGGTATGCTAAGCACACAAACACAATCATATAAAAGGCATTCTCACGTCTTATTAAAATTTATTAGGTATTCACCCAACCCATACATGTATTTTCCATTCACAGTATTCTCTCATTACTACTTATAATATTATTATCTCGATTATTCTCTCTTTCAAAATTTCCACGGTTAACTCACTTTTCCAATTATATAAAGTATCATTATACAATTACCTCCCAATAATTCCGCACTATACTAAATGCTTCAACTGACAGTTTTCCTTACTCAAAATAACTGCGTAACTCGAATTTGGACTGAACTGGAGATTTCTCAAATTTTTGGACCTATCGTTCGAACGAGGTCAGATGTCGTTCGAGCGACATGCCTTCTTCGTTCGAATAAAGATCAATCTTGTTCGAACGAAGAAGGCATGTCTTCTTCCCCACCAGACCAGTTACGTATTACACCCTTAACATATTTATTTTCCACCATTATGAAGCCTAAAACCTCTAAAATCCTCAGGCCAAACACCAATCATTCAGTTACCATCAACAACCTAACATTTATATATGATTTCCAATAATATGTCATCATTAAATTATCACTAATCATCAATAAATTCGAAATCCCCAAATTAATATATCAAGAACTCTAATTGTCAAATTTATTTGCAAAACTCCAAATTAAGCCCATATTTAATCATCAAATTATCATAATTTCGTGGACATTATCCTATGTACATGTGGGAATCAAACTTTTTTCAAATCAATCCTAATTTATGATCAATTCTCTCATATTTTTAATAATATTCATCTTCATAATAATGGGGTAATTACCTAGTCTAACATGAACACAATTATTGCTAAAGAAAGCAAGCAATAAACACTTGCCTCGATTTTGATGTTTTGTTCCATTGATGAAATTGGCATACTTGTTCCTCATCTTCCAACCTATTCTTTGGTGGGATTTGTGATGTGAGTCATTGGGTTTTGCACCAAGAACACCTATGAGCTCATTCTTCCTTCCTCTATGTATCTTTCTTTTCTCTCTCGTAGGTTTGGATCTGACAGATCCTCCCCCCCCCCCCCCCCCACGTTTACCTTATATATTTTCTTTAATTGTCGTCCATAATGTTTTCCTAAAAAGTCAAAGGATAAAAATACCCCTACGGGGTGCCGGTTAGGCCTAAAAATATTCCAGAGTCCAAATAGAATACCTGAGTAGATTTTTCTGACTATCTCAACCCTTTCGAATTTAATGGAGCACTCGAAATAAACATACGAGTTACTTAAAAATAATTCACTTCTTCAATCCATTAAACTAGTCCCGACACGACTCACACGTGCGTCCTGACTTAATGTACCAAACTGTCGTATTTCCCACTCTCGACAATTTATAAAATTATATAATTACATATTACATAACCAGACAGTAATATTCAATAATTTTCATCAATAAGTATTAACCATTGGCATGCTAGTTAATAATTATTTTAATCTGTATTAATTAACTAACAAATCAATTTCTCACCTTTTTAATTTGATTAATCCAACAATAATAATTAATCTCATAATTATTTAATATCATAAAAATACGGGGTGTTACAGTAAGGCCGTAACGAAGAAATGTGGAACAAATCATGAATACGATGCAAGTGCTCTGGCAACCCAAGTCTATACGCCACCGGTCCAATCCGCTCGATGATAGGAAATGGCCCAATGTAGCATAGCGCAAATTTCCCTTTTCCCCAAAACTCATTATCCCCTTTGTAGGAGATACACGCAGTAGCACCTGATCCCCCACATTAAACTCTAGAAAATACCGCTTAGCATTGGCATAACTCTTATGTCTATGTTGAGCTATTCGTATACGACTCTGAACCATATTTATCATATCTGAACTCTCCTGGATCAACTCTGGCCCAAGTAGCTTGTTGTCTCCCACTTCTAAGCAACAAGAGAGTGAATGACACAGTCTATCATACAATGCCTCAAATGGAGCCATGCCAATAGTTATTATATGAAAACTCCACTACTGGAAGGTACGACTCCCAACCTCCCTAAAAATCCAGGATGCACATCTGTAGCATGTCCTCTAACATCTGATTAGTCCTCTCAGTCTTTCCATTTTTTTGTGGGTGATAGGCCATATGTAATCCTAACTACATGCCAATGGCCTCTTAGAAACTCTCGCAAAAGTGACACACAAATATCTTGTCCCTATCGGACACAATATTGAGGGGCACCCCATGAAGTCTCACTATCTTGGCAATAAATATCGGAGTGTACTATGATGTGGTATAATGCATCTGGACTGGAAAAAAATGGTCTACCTTGGTCAACCGATCCATTATCACCCATATCGAATCGTGTCCCCTCTGATAAGTAGGCAACCCGATAATAAAATCCATAGAAATGCTCTCCTATTTCCACATAGGAATCTCTAGCTGCTAAGGAACCCCTACTGGTCTCTGGTGGTCCACTTCGAGATAAACTCCGCGAAGTCTCTCTTCATTCTACTCCACCAGTATTGTCATCTCATGTCTTAGTACATCTTATCCCCTCCATGATGTACCTCAAAACGAGATTTATGTGCCTCTGTCGTCACAACGTGTCGTAAGTCTTCCCCCTCAGGAACTATCTATCTCCCGTTGAATCGTAAACCTCCTTCTGAACTAATTGTCATGCCCTGCTAAATTCTGGTGTCGATCGCCACCAAAACTAAGGTCGGCGCGAGTAATTAAAATACCATTCTTAACATGAGACACATATGAGACATAAATAAATCAATCCACATGATAAAAATTTGAATCAATCGCAAATGATAATAACCATCTGTGCGATAAGAAATCCATCACATGTTAAAACTCCAAATAATAACCAATATCCAATAATATAAAACTGAATAATCTACAACTGAATCCATAAAGAAATCTGAATAAAACCCATAACAACTTTAGAACCGAATGGCCCAATCAAAACCATAAAATGTGTCTCAATATAAATACGACGGAAAGGAATTTAAACTAAACTACTAAGTAGTAATATAAAATAAACCCCAGCTGCGCCTCCAAACGATAATCTCGAAATAGTCCTATGGAGCTTCTCCAAAGCTTATCCTGAAAAAGTTAGTCAATGCACGAGATCGGAGCCCCGAGCATGAATACACACTACTCACCTCAAATAGGATCCTTGAATCCATATAGTAGTATTATACGAGATATATATCATAATAGAATATTTTAATTAAACGAGATATGATTAAGCCCAATCGATAAAAAATCACTAACTACCTTTGGTAATTCAAAAGAAAACACATAAATATGATTTTAAATATCTAAAAGCTCCCAAGTTGTTAATTTAATTAAATTAACCCATTATCATTCTCCTCAAATTATTATGAGTATAATTATATAGGTCCTCCCACCATGGGTGGTCTCCCAACAAATTTTTACACTTCCCCTTGTCAATGGCCTCTGATTTGTTTAAACTGTCGACCCCACCCTATGACAAGGTTCCACACACGACATGACACAAATCATCCACTGACCTGTTTAAACTGTCGGTCCTTAACACATTATGTCGCCACCAATTTTAATACCCGTCTTTATCTTAGGCATTAATTCTCATATTCTCAAATTCTCAATTATCAAATTATCGCACCTTTTTTTGATGTGAGATCCTCAAAAATACCCGTTAGTCCCATACCTATGGGTCCCCAAATTACACATACGTCCTATCTTACATATAGGATGAATTACCAACATATATCACGTCCTAGCCTTATGACTAGGCTAGCATAGCTATGATCAAACAAAAACATCAGCCCCACCCTGGGATATAAAATCCGCACGAATCTACACTAACTAGTCCCATACCTAGCGAGTATAAATCAAAACCAAGTCCTACCCATTAGTCCCATACCTAGAAAGCATCCTACATTAAAGGTGAGCAATATACTACCCCAAAGCTCCTCGTCCCCGCGATGACAAAAGTGAATAACATATATCGCACAAAACACAATTCAATATACACAACATAACAATTAAATCATAAAGATCCCACTTCAATTTAATTTAATCAATAACACCGTCGTTGATTTAAATCAAAATTAATTACGTTCAATAATGTTAAATTAATTAACATATAATAATATTCCACGAGTCATAATGATTCTCTTTTTATAAGCTATTTAATTTTATAAGTGTATGCATCCCATATAACATATAAATAACCCCATAAATTCTACATGTGAACCTACACCCAAAAACCATAAAAACCCAATACTCTAACCTACGCACCCAAGGTTTCAAAGATCAATTCATATTCAAAAGTTTCATAAATAAAGTCCCAAAATTAGTGCCCACTTTCTCTAATTAAGTTACTAATTGATTTATCAAAAACACATGATTAAGGGTTTTAGCGACACTTAAGACACATAATACCAAAGTAAGAGAATAGGGTATCCATGCGTGGGTATAAATCGTTTGTAAATTCTGAATATACGGATCGTTTCCTCTCGAAAAATTAGCAAAGAGTCGTTTTTGAACAATCTTGAGAAAACACCAATTAAGCCTTCCAATATTGAGTCAAACACTTTATTAAGTTTGGGACTAAAGTTTGTAGATAAAAGGGAATAATTTTGGAGAGGTCTTCTGGTTGAAAAGTTGATGAGAAATTAATTTGAAAAGTCAAGCCACGAATTTGTTGTGATATATAAAGGATTATGAGTTTTATTAAGAAAAGAGTTCTAATTAGATACAAACGCTAAAAAATATATTCCAGACGATCGGACCATCGGAATTGGCTGAAACTTGAGAGCGACGTAGCTAAAGAAGAGAGGGAACCGTACAAAATATTTCAACTTAATCGAATGGCCGAATATTTTTATATATTTTTTTCTAGAGAATTTTATGTTTTGAGGTCTCTTAGAGAGTTTATGTTTTGAGGACTGTTAAACACCCCAAGACTTACATATACTCATATTAGGAGTCTTGTAATCTTGCTTTTCGAATTCTGAATATAAAAACCAATATATTTAATTATTAAAAGATAATAAAATCCAAAATTTTATTTTTCTCTAATTTTTTAATTTATTAAATAATTAATTCATAAAAACACGGGGTCTTACATACTTCTCCACTAGCAAAGGAATTTGTGTCCTCGAAATTAGACGAATCATAAACATCAAACGAAAATCATGAAACATAAAATAAGTGTCGTATATGCCTACTCGTTGAATGCCATAATTGGGCACCCATACACCCAGTTCTACGCGCACCTATCCCACGAACAATAAAATAATATATATATATATATATATATATATATATATATATATATATATATATATATATATATATATATATATATATATATATATATATATATATATATGTGTGTGTGTGTATGAAAGTTATACGAAAGTAACGGCGTACCACGCGCTATCGCAAGTTATATGAAAGTGATGGCATACCACGCGCTATCGCAAATCACAATTCGCTATATAAGTTATATGAAAGTAACGGCGTACCACGCGCTATCATAAATCATTGCTCGATATATATATATATATATATATATATATATATATATATATATATATATATATGAAAGTAACGGCATACCACGCGCTGTCGCAAATCACAACTCGATTCTATTTGAGATAATTTTCGCAATACATAAATCCTCAAATCAAATCACATCGATGCATCGATATAAGACATATCCAAAATTTATACTAATGGCCTTCCAAATAGAATTCGTCCCTTTAAAACCGACTCTAAAGATCATCACATCAAGCTTACTAATTCTAAACTCAATACCTACGATGTTCTTTGCAAAAAACTCCATATCTCCCAGAAACACAGCTAACATGTATGCTAGACCCAATACCTTAAGGAGTACAAGTCAACAAAGGGGATCAAAGATCGGTAACGCGGAAGTTAAATGGACTCATGACCTACGAGATCTAAAACTTGGATCTGATACCATCTATCACACCCCGTGTAATTCCGACGTCGGCCGCCACCAAACTAAGTCGGGCGCGATTAATTAAAATACCATTCTTAGCATGAGACAGATACGAGACATAAATAAATCAATTCTTATGATAAATAATTGAATCAATCCCAAATGATAATAACCAATTGTGCGATAAGATATCCATCACATGCTAAAACTCCAAATAATAACCAATCTCCAACAATATAAAACTGAATAATCTTCAACTGAATCCATAAAGAAATCTGAATAAAACCCATAACAACTTTGGTACCGAATGGCCCAATCAAAACCAAAAACTGTGTCTCAATGTAAATACGATGGAAAGGAAGCTAAGCTAAACTACTAAGCAGTAATATAAAATAAACTCCAGCTCCACGTCCAAATAGTCATTTGCAGCTTCTCTAAAGCTTATCCTAAAAAATGTTAGTCAATGCACGGGATCAGATCCTCGAGATTGAATACACACTACTCACCTCAAATAGGATCCTTGAATCCAGACTGTAGCATTATACAATATAAATATCACAATAGAATATTTTAATTAATCAATATTTGATTAAGCACAATCGATAAAAAATCATTTACTACCCCCGGTAATTCAAAGAAAACACACCAATATGATTTTAAATATATACAATCCTCCAAGTTGTTAATATAATTAAATTAACCCAATACCATTCTCCTCAATTTATTATTAGTATAATTATTGCGATTCTCCCGCCACGGGTGGTCTCCCACCAAAGTTTTACACTTCCCCTTGTCAATGGCCTCTGATCCGTTTAAACTGTCGACCCCTCCCTATGACAAGGTTCCACACACGACACGAATTAAATAGTCCACTCACCCATTTAAATTGTCGGTCCCTGACACATTATGATGCCACCAATTTCAATACCTGTTTTTATCTATGTCATTAATTCTAATATTCTCAAACTATCAATTATCAAATTACCCCACCCTTTTTCGATGCGAGATCCTAAAAATACACCTTAGTCCCATAATTAAGGGTCCCCAAAGTACACATACGTCCTATCCTACATATAGGATGAATTACCAACATATATCACGTCCTAGTCTCATGCCTAGGCTAGCGTAACGATGATAAAACAAAAAATCAACCCCACACCGGGATATAAAATCAACACGAATCTAAACTAACTAGTCCCATACCTAGCGAGTATAAATCAAAACCGTGGCCTACCCATTAGTCTCATATCTAGCAAGCATCCTATAATAAAGGTGGGCAAGATACTACCCAAAAGCCCTTCATTCCCGCGATGGCAAAAGTGAATAACATATATCACACAAAACACAATTCAATATACACAACATAGCAATTAAATCATAAAGATCCCACTTCAATTTAATTTAATGAATAACACCGTCGTTGATTTCCAGCACAATTAATTCCATTCAATAATGTTAAATTAATTAATATACAATAACATTGCATAAGTCATAATTGTTCTCTTTTTATAAGCCATTTAATTTTATAATTGTACGCGTCCCATACAACATATAAAATAATCCCATAAGTTCTACAAGTGAACCTACACCCAAAAACATAAAAACCCAATACTCTAACCTACACACCGAAGGGTTTCAAAAATTTATTTCATATTCAAACGTTTCATAAAAATAATATTAAAATTAGTGTCCACTTTATCTAATTAAGTTACTAATTGATTTTATCAAAAACACGTGATTAAGGGTTTGAGCGACACTTAAGACGTATAATACCAAGGGAAGAGAATAGAGTATTCATGCCTGGGTATAAATCGTTTGTAAATTCTGAATAGACGGATCGATTCCTCTTGAAAAATTATCAAAGAGTCGTTCTTGAACAATCTTGAGAAACACCAATTAAGCCTTCAAATATTGAGTCAAACACTTGATTAAGTTTGGGGGTAAAGTTTGTAGATGAAAGGGAATAATTTTGGAGAGGTCTTTTGGTTGAAAAGTTGATGAAAAGGTGATTTAAAAAGCCAAGCCACGAATTCGTTGTGATATATAAAGGATTATGAGTTTAATTAAAAAAAGAGTTTTAATCAGATACAAACACTAAAAAATATATTCCAGACGATCGGACTGTCGTTGGCTGAAATTTGGGAGCGAAGTAGCTGAAGAGGAGAGGAAGCGACACAAAATATTTCAACTTGATCGGACGATCGAATATTTTTATATATTTTTTTCTAGAAAGTTTTATGTTTTGAGGACTCTTAGAGAGTTTATGTTTCGAGGACTGTTCTAAACACCCCAAGTCGTATATATACTCATATTAGGATTCTTGTAATCTTGCTTTTCGAATTTTGAATATAAAACTAATATATTTAATTATTAAAAAATAATTAAATCCAAAATTTTATTTTTCTCTAATATCCGAATTATTTAAATAATTAATTAATGAAAACATGGGGTGTTACACTAATGGAGTAGGACTCGGCATCCCCGGCTAATAGCTACCTAATTCGCTCCTGCTAAAATGGATCTGTCCTCTGTGCCTGTACCACCCTCTTGACAATCTGGGGTGTAACTGTTGTAATTGACATGAACGATCTGGCAATGGGTGCTGATGACCCAACTCCTTCAATTTTGCCTTCCACACCTCGACCACCTCCCCCACTGGTTTACAGCTTAATGCATCGGCCACCACATTGGCCTTACCCAGGTGATACTGGATCTCGAACTGATAATTCTTCACAAATTCAAGCCACCTGCACTGACGCGTATTCATCTCATTCCGAGTGAACAAATACTGTAATGACTTGTTATCTGTGAACAGGAAAAATTTCTCTCCCAACAGATAATGTCTCCAAATTCGAAGAGAAAACACGATTGCTACTAGATCCAAATCATGGGTGGGGTAATTCCTCTCTTGAGGCTTAAGCTTGCGGGAAGCAAAAGCTATAGCCTGATCCTTCTGCTGAAGTACTCCCTCAAGTCCCTATAGGGATGCATTGGTCTAAATTAGGTACTCCACTCCTGGACTGGGTAGAGGGAGAAGTGGTACAAAAGTCAACTTGTCCTTCATCTCATCAAAAGCCAACTGATAAGCATTATCCCAAATTAATACTACCCCTTTGCGAGTCAAGTTAGTCAAAGGACACACAATCATCAAAACCCTCGAATAAACCACCAGTAATATTGCCCTTTGATCCCCTGGGACCCCGAGCAAATAGAAACCCTCACAGGGCGTTATCTAGGAACACTCAACATCTAGTCGACCAACATGAAGCCTCAGTTAGATCAAGATCAAGAATCCGACGATCTTTACGCGTCGAGCAGATCTCTCAAGAGGAGAGTTCAGTGCAGACACATGGTAGGAACAAATGAGCTTCTTCGCATAGATCAGAGGCAGGCAATCCTTCGTGGAAAGGATCAATCCATAGTTTGGAAGATCGATTGGGTGTAATGGCGACAACAAAGAATACTTTGCAGTGGAGTTTTGTTAAAGGATCCACTTTTATTCAGACCATTGTGGATTTTCCTACTCCATCTAAATTTAAATCTCCTGTGGTTACTCCCAAATATGACGGTAAAACTGCTCCAGTTCTCCATATCGAGCAATATCAAGTTGATGCAGATATTTATTCAATTCCTAATGAAATGAGGTGCAGAGCATTTTCAAGTACCATTACGGGTTCAACCCAATTATGGTATAATAACCTGCCCTGAGGCCAAATTACCAACTTCAATAAGCTTGCCGATCTATTCATTAGCAATTTCTATTTTCGAGCGAAGCCAGTAAAAAGAGTAGTGAGAGTGCGCCAGTAATCAATGATTAACTTGTTTAATTAAATTCTAATTTTTAATCCCAAAAATCCTAACTCTTGCAAACAAATTGTGATAGACTAATTAAATCAATCCAAGCATGCAAATTCAATCACAGTATGAGGAAAAATCCCCCAAAGGGGGCAAAACCATTTTCATTTCACTATAATTCGTAACAACTTACAATTACAGAGAAATACAGTGACACACGAATACCCGTAGGTGTTAATTCATTGTCATCAATGTTTTCGGTAAAAGATCCCGCAAGAGCTCCAATTCAACAATGGAGAACAATCTTCTTCTCCACAAGAATACTCCAGATGAGTAGAACAATTATATCTAGGGTTTATAAGACTCACATAAATGTTTGGGAATGATTTGTGAATCAAAAAGGTTAAAAAAAAATTAAAAATGAAGCTTGGAAATAAGTAGCAGTTCTGCAGAAAATGTGAGTGCCAGAGACTTGAAAATCATGTAGAATAGGCACTGCTTTATATACAAAAATCAAGGCGTCGCATCGCTCGAACGAAATAGAGTTGTCGCTCGAATGAGCTGATGTGTCACTTGAATGACTTCACGTGACATGCAGATGTCGCTTGAACGACCTGCCTCTGTCGCTCAAACGACGTCAGCATTATGTTTTCTTCGCCTCAACACTTGAAAAAAATTCTTCTTTCGAAGTAAAAACGTTCGAGACCCTTAAAATTTGTTTTTTTAAATTTCCCAAAAATTATTTTAAATAGTAAATACTCCAAATAAATTATTTTACCATAATCGTGAGTGGAGTTATGGGAACGATTGAAGATCACGTTGTATGTTGCATGATGCACATATGAAGATGATGGATGAGAGGATTCAGAACAAGGTCGTCATGGATTATCGTGTTGACATGCCGAATGTAGCAGTATTAGACATACTAACTGTGATCCAGGACACGCAGAAAAATCCTAGATTCTAACTCGGGCATTTATAAAATCATGTCCTTACGAGTCTCCACCTATGTCTATGACAATACATACATAAAAAACTGAATTATACAACCCAAACCAAAACCAAATGACATACAATTTAATATCCCCATTAAACCCCAAAACTGGAAATAATAATGACATATCTTCAAACAAACTTCAACATCTTCAAAGCTACAACTCTTCAATCTTTCTATGTAATCATCGGGGTGTGTAAAAGTAATCCTTAATTAAGTACCTACACATATGAGACAGGAAACAATACTCGTGACATGCAACAATATGAAATATAATGATAATAAAAAATAAGTATAAATTAATGCTCAACCAAATCACTATTAAATCAAACAAAATTCTCCCCCATAATTCGTTCTCCCCTTTTTATGATGTCCCCAAATACACAAATATGAATAACATAAAGCAAATGAAAATGGATAATGTCACTAGGTAATCAAACTTTATTTTTTTGAATATTTCAAAAAATTTCTCACATAATATACAACAAAGAACCACACAGTTAAAGAACACGAAAACAACCAAGTCGGTGTTAGAAAAAATGTAGGGATGTGAACAAACAACCATAACATATGTGCACAATGAACTTCGGATATTCCTAACGATTGAACTCAACATCTTCCTTAGGTGTAAAAATGGTGGAATTAAAAGAAATTGACTCAATCAAATCTCAAAGTGATTTCCACGCCAATAACGTCCAAAACGTTGTAACACTTGTTCATGACTTTCAAGGACGTGCAAACCCGTTTTTCATTTCTTTCCATCCAAACTCCCTCATAAATAATTATGCATTAAAATTTTCTTTTGAGGTGATAAAACTAAAACCTATTGGCCTATTGGATTTGGCATATTTTTCTTTTTATTTCCTTTTTAATTTTATCGGGCTCTTTTCAATCGGTGGCTTTCACGACGAGTTAATTTTGAACACTCGTAGCCCTTTCCCGTGATTCACTCAACATATTTTGTTGCAATTTAATCCTCACGGTAAACGATTTTACATGCACTACTATGTTGTCAAGTTTTATCGCATTTTGGTCATTGTATAGATAGAATTGAGATGGAAACACATAAGCTAATATGTGATAGACAAGTCCAATACTCAAATAATACCGTGCATGTGGGCAATAAAGGAGATAGGGAGCCAAACATGTAGAAGATATCACTAATCAAATCTCAAACGCTCCAAGGAATAAAAAAGCACATAGATGAAATGATATAACATCTCAAATCACTATCAAACAGTCACGTGGAATATGGAATGAAGTTGTGATTGTTGTTATCTTAAATATTCATCCATAAAGAGTGTAAACAAAAATACAACACACTCTTTTTGTGTTTTTCAAAAAAAAATTTAATAAAAAGAAAATCTTTTTGACTTTTCTAAAGAAAATTCAGAAATAAATTTTTTTTGTACTTTTAAAAAAAAAATCAAAAATAAAATCTTTTTGGATTTTTTAATTTTTCAAAAAAATCAAAAAAAAAATAATACAATCTTGAGATAGGAATCATATTATATGAACATGACAAATGTATCCTACTCTAGACATGGTGACCACCCCTCAGTCAACTATACAAATTCCTAAAGACTTCATAAGGATCTCGAATCTAAGGGCATCTAAAGGCTTCGTGAAAATATCGACTAATTAGAGGTCGGTAGATACAAAACTCAAGGATACGACCTTTTCTTCGACAAGATCATGGTTAAAGTTCCCGCGTATCCTAATGTGCTTTGTCCGCGAATGCTGGACTGGATTATAGGATATGTGAATCGTGCTTGTGTTATCACATAAAATATTCATGGTGTCCTTTGATATCCCATAATCCTTCAACATCTGCTTCATCCACAGAAGTTTCATGTAACAACTCCTGGCGGCTATGCACTCAGCCTCCGCATTGGACAAAGAGATGCAGTTTTGCTTCTTTCTCAACTAAGAGACAAGAGAAGAACCAAAGAAGAAACACCCACCAGAAGTGACCATACATCCATCTGCATCCCCGGACCAATCGGTATCCGAATAGGCGGATAAATGGTCATTAGTATCAAAGGAACACCAAATGCCAAGGGAGAGAGTCCCACTCATGTATTTGATAATACTTTTAAGAGAGAGTAAGTGTGACTCTTTCAGGGACGCCTAATATCGCACACAGACTCCAACACTAAAGGAGATATCGGGACGACTGACATTCAAGTAGAGAAGACTACTTATCATACTTTGATACAAGATTTGCTCTACGTCCTTGCTTGAAGTGTCCTTGCTAAAATTTATTGAGGTACTTATCGGGGTACGTGCGTGCTTAGTGGAGTCTAAACCAAATTTCTTCACAAAGTCTCTATCCTACTTGGATTGGGAGATGAACATACCATCCTCTAGCTAGTGAACCTGGAGACCAATGGAGAAAGAAAGTTCACCAACCGTGCTCATTTTAAACAAAATCTTCATCTCCTCTTCAAAGTGGTGAGCATGTTGGGAGCACGTGGATCCAAAGACTATGTCGTCCACATAGACCTGGGCAACCAAAATAGCACCGTCATCTCTCCTGACAAACAATGACATATCAACTCCCCCTCTCTTAAAGCCACGATCTAAGAGATAGGAAGTAAGCCTCTCGTACCAAGCACGGGGTGCTTTCTTCAAACCATACAAGGCTTTCCTCAAATAGTAGAAGTGATTAGGGTGCTTAGGGTCTTCAAACCCTTTCTATTGTTTCACGTAAACCTCCTCCTGTAGAATGTTATTTATAAAGGAACTCTTGACATACATCTAATATCACTTGCAGTGCCTATTGACATGGGATGGAGAGTAGTAAGATGATGGACTCAAACCTCATAACAAGATCAAATGTCTCGTCAAAGTCTACACCCTCTATCTGTGTATAGCCTTGAACGACCAACCTAGCCTTATTTCGAATAATAGTACCAGTGTCATCCACCTTATTCTTGAAGATCCACTCGGTCCCATCACATTTATCTCATTAGGTCGGGGGACCAGTTCCAAGACATCATTCTTTCTGAACTGAAGCAACTCACACTGCATAGAGCATATCCAGTGTTCATCTTTGAGTGCTTCCTAATAATTCTTGGGCTCGACTTTGGACATGTACCAGACATGGATAATAACATTCTCTAGCTGAGCACGAGTCTTGACCGCTAGGGTGGGATATACTAGAATAGCAGTAGGATCATGACTGTTGCGAACCCAAGTAGTAGTGTCTCCTAAATCAGGAATATGATCCACTTTGGGTGTGGGAGGCACAAAGGGATCATCAGTAGGAAGTACGAAATCCTCACCCAAAATGTTAGAATCAATAAATGCCACCAGTTCATCATTTTTCATGGTGATGTTTATTGACTGCATAACCTTAGAGCTACTCAAGTTAAAAACCCGATATGCTCTACTAGTCGATGAATACCCTAACAATATTACCTCATCGCTCCAAGAGTCAAAATTTCTTAATTGCTCTCTATATCGTAGGATGTTGCATTTACTCACAAAGACACGAAAATGTGAAAGGTTTGGCTTCTTTCCAGTCCACAATTCGTAGGGCGTCTTAAGTGTGTGTGGACAAAAGTAAACCTTATTCACCGTGTGGCATGTGGTAGACACCGCCTCTACCCAAAATATCCTAGCAACTCTACGACCTAGAAATATAGATCTAGACATCTTCTAAATCGTCCGATTCTTTCTCTCAACAATCCCATTTTGCTGAGGAATATTCACGGTCAAAAATTCATTTTTGATCCCGAGGCTATCAAAGTAAAGATCTACTTTAGATTCCTTAAACTCAGTTCCATTGTCACTACATATACTATTAGTAGTGACTCCAAGTTGATTTTGCAGGACACTACACTTGGTCATAAAAAATTCCATAGCATTGAATTTCTCTCTCAGAAAACCTGCAATCGAGTAACGAGAGAAACCATCTACAATCACAAGGATATATCTATCACCACCCAAACTCTCGGTACGAGTAGGACCCATAATATTCATGTGTATCAACTCAAGCACTTGTTATTAGTAATGGAATTCAACTTCTTGTGGGGGCTGCGAACTTGCTTTCCCAACTGACATAGTCCACAAACCGCGGAAGTTATCTTTCCAAGTGACAAAAAGTAACGTCCTAGGTACTTTTTAGCTAATTTCTCCAAATCTATAAAATTCATATGACCTAGACGTTGATGCCACAGATCCATAGGAGTGATCGTGGCGCTGTTGTAGACAAATGAGGACTTGGACACAATCCTATAGTAATTATCCCTAATCCTCACCCCTTGAAATAGATGTTTATCGGCTTGATCATAAACATCGCATTCATTCCAATTAAACTTTACTACAAAGTCGGCATTGCACAACTTATTAATGCTGAGAAGGTTTGCTTTCAAACCTTTGACGTACAAAACATCATCTAACTTAGGAAATTCCAAAATCTCTATTATACCTCATCCTACTATGCTAGATTTTCTCCCGTCTCCAAAGGTGACTTTACCTTCCTTGCGATCCTCTAGGAAGGTAAAAAATGAGACATCACCTGTCATGTGCCTGAAGCACCCACTATCGAAATACCACTGAGAAGTGTTATGTGCTTAAAGAGCAACATGAACAACAAGGGCTTTTACGTCGAGTTTAGGCACCCAAGATAAGATATCCTTTTGTTTGTCATTGTCATTATTGGCTCTAATCGGAATATTAGAAGTGTCAACTGACGGCATAGAAATTCGTTGGAACTCTTCCATTAGACTCTGAGAAGTGGTGACTAGAAACTCAACTTACTCTCTAAGACTCAAAAAACTTCTAGTGGCACGTGGTGGAGTAAATTTATGTCGTGTCAGACCCAAACTATAGAAAAACTTCCCAAGGTGGCCCTTTCTTTTGCAATTGATACAGAAGTACACAGTCTTTGGCCGACCTTGGTTTTTTTCTTGGTCGAACTCTTTTTTGAGGGTTTTGGTGATGGCCATATGGATTCATAGTAAACTCAGGAATTGGTTCCAGTGTCACATGTGACGTGGAGGCACCATCAAAACTAGTTCCCTACCTTTCACCAAAACCTAAAGCAGGGGCGAGGAGAATATTTCCCATCTTTCCAGATCTTCCCCCTATATTTCCCTTGACCTTCCTGTCTATCTTAAGGTCATGAGTAAGCTGAGCTACAAGGACTTCAAGTTTCTTTCTAGTGTTTATGGGGGTCTGGAGCTCACTCGTAAGACTATCCACTTTCTTGATTAAGTTACCTTTCACTTTCTCTAAACATCTCTCTCTCTCTCTCTCTCTCTCTCTCTCTCTCGTCTCTCCTAAATCTTTCTCTAAGACAACTATCCTAAGTGATAACTCTTTGTTATGCATTTTATTTTTAAAATAGTCAACATATAAATCAGCGTACGTGCGTCATGAATCACTCTCACTCTCACTTGCAACACCCTCCCCCTCACTCACATCGCTTACATTGTCGAGGTGTCCCTGTGAAGTAGCATCCTTATTATCGTGAAACGCACTGTCGGTACTCACATGACTAGCCATGAATGAGGTGAAGTTACAATCATGCGATGACTCATCTCTAGAATCCACCGACTCGACCTGATTGTCATCACTAAGGGTGGTATTAAGAGCATCTTTGCCTTTGCCTTGACGCTTCAACCTTGTAGGAGACTGAAATGACTTATGACCTCTACAGTAACACTCATAACATTTATCCTCGTCTTCTTAGGAGCGTCCTTTATATCCTTTTCATTTTCCTTTTCAAACTTATTTTTCTCAAAATTCTTTGTATATTTGAAATTACAATTTTTCTTTAATTTGAGAAATTTCTTGAATTTTTTTGCAAACAATGCCAAATTGTTTAAGTCAAAATCAAACTCAGAATCAGATAACTCTTCCTCTCTTCTCTTAGATGACTCACCTCTCTTTCTTGCGGACCCCTCACTCTTCCTAGACCGGGATTTAAGTGCTACCCCTTTATCTTTTGATTTTATTGTATTATTAAACATATCAAATTCATAAGTCTAGAGGTCTCCAATATAATTTCAGACTGCTCAAATTTCTTAATGAATTTAGCACACTGACTTTCCGGATAAAACGCTTAGGCAGTGATCTCAATTTTTTTTAACTACTCTAGTATCAGGAATATGTTCACTTAAATTGAAACTAGTGTTTATAATATCAGATGAGCGTGTATATAATTCATCAAAACACTCGGATTCAAGCATGGTGATTGTCTCAAATTGTGTAGTTAAAATTTGCAGTTTTGATTCTTTAACTGCATTAGTTCCTTCATGGGTAAGTTGAAGAACATACCATGTTTCTTTAGACGTGGTACACATTATAATGCGTTGAAACTTGTACAGGGTGACGTTTTCAGAAATTTCACTATGCCCACGCAAGTTATATGTTCTCAACTTAAATACATCCTCAATCCATACAATCACAGATTTTAAAGTAGTTACGTTATCTGCAGTGACAGTGGGAGGCGTCCACCCTCTTTCACACACAACCCAAACATGTTCATCAATGGCCTTTAAGTGAGATTTCATATGGCTTTCCAATTTGCGTAATTTGACCCGTAAAAAATTGGCACTTGATTATACAAGTTTTCCATTGAAATTGCGCTTTTTCAAAAATCAATTTTTAGACCAAAATTGATATCCATGAAAATTTTTACAGAAAAAGTTACATTGTATAATTGTGTAATAGGACTCGATACCAATTTGAGAGTGCGCCAACAATCAATGATAAACTTGTTTAATTAAATTCCAATTTTTAATCCCAAAAATCCTAACTCTTGCAAACAAATTGTGACAGACTAATTAAATCAAACCAAGCATGAAAAGTCAATCACAATATGAGAAAAAAAAACTAAGCGGAAAAACCATTTTTATTTCACTATAATTTATAACATCTTACAACTAGAAACACAGTGACACACGAATACCCGCAGGTGTCGATTCATTGTCATCGGTGTTTTTAGCAAGAGATCCCGCAAGAGCTCCAATTCAACAATGGAGAACAACCTTCTTCTCCACAAGATTACACCAAATGAGTAGAACAATTATATCTAGGGTTTATAATACTCACATATATGTTTGGGAATGATTTGTGAATTAAAAAGGTTGAAAACCCATAAAAAATGAAGTCTGGAAATAAGTAGCAGTTCTGCAGAAACATGAGTGTCATAGACTTGAAAATCATGTAGAATGACACTCTTTAAATACAGAAATTGAGGCAGTGCGTTGCTCGAACGAAATAGAGCTGTCTCTCGAACGAGCTGACGTGTCGCTTGAGCAACTTTGCACGACATGCAGATGTCGCTTAAACGACCTGCCTTTTTCTCTCCAACGGCGTCAGCGTTAATATTTCTTCGCCTTAACACTTAGAAAAAAATTCTTCTTTCGAAGTAAAAACATTCCAGATCCTTCAAAATATTTTTTTAAAAATTTCCCAAATATTTATGTAAATAATAAACACTCCTAATAAATTATTTTGCCATAATCGTGAGTGGAGCGAAGTAAAAACATTCCAGATTCTTACAAATATTTTTTAAAAATTTCCCAAATATTTATGTAAATAATAAACACTCCAAATAAATCATTTTACCATAATCGTGAGTGGGGTAGTGGGAATGCTTGAAGATCACGTTGCATGTTTCATGATGCACGTATGAAGAAGATAGATGGGAGGGTTCGTATCAAGGCCGTCATGGATGATCACGTTGACGTGCCGAATGTAGTGGTATCAGACATACTAGCTCTAATCTAGGACACACAGAAAATTCCTAGATTCTAACTCAAGACATTTATAAAATTATGTCCTTAGAAGTAGCTCATCTTCTAAGTATAAGGAAACAAGTGGGAGAAAGTAACAGGGAGTGCATTATGTGTTTTAATAATTAAATGTTGTAAGTGATTGATTACGAGAAAAATCAACCATCACTTCTCTTATGAGCGGCTTGATTCCCGAGAAACTATATTATACTTTGTCTAAATATCCTCCCAAAACTATGGTTGAACTTATGGCGAAGGCAGCAAAAATAATGAATGTAGAGGAAGCGATGGCCGCAAAATAGAGTCAAGGCACGAAGCCTGAGAAGAAGGATGAAAAGGAGCAGAAGCCAAAGAAGGAGGAAAAGCTGAAAAAATATGGAACATGTACTCCATTGTGCATTAGTATTCACCATATCCTAGAGGAAATCAAGCACAATAAGGATTTACGATGGCCTGAGAAATTGAGGGCACCTCCTAGTAAGAGGGATGGATCCAAGTATTGTGAATTCCATAAGGATCATGGTCATACAACGCATCGCTTTGCAAAATGAGATAAAATCCCTCATCCGCCTAGGAACGCTTAATAAATTTATTGATTGGCGTGATAGCAGAGAACTTAGAAGAAGGTCGAATTCTTCATGCAAGTCTAGAGAGGATAGTAAAAGAAATCATGAAGATAATTATGAAGATAATCCAAACCAACAGAAAAAGCCCAAGCAACCAGAACGAGAGATAGCTATGATCAGGTTTGTTTCATTTGATTGACATGTGATTATAGGTGGTGATCCAGGAGGAGTTAATCACTCTATCGAAAGGAAAGATTACTTGAATGAAGCCCAAGCTTTCTCCTATATCCACAGAATTAATCTGAAAGAAGAAGTGCGGTAGAGGAAGGTCAACAAAGACAAACTGGTGATTGGCTTTTCAAAGAATGATCTCTTTGGGGTACTTTATCCCCATGATTACCCATTGATTGTCAAATTCAGGATCCAAGTTACTGTCATCAGTAGAATTTTGGAGGATAATAGGAGCTCAACAGATATTATGTTGTATCCTTTCTTTCAAAGTTTGGACTTGAAGCTCAGCAAACTGAAACCCTATCACAGGCCATTAATAGGTTTTTCTGGTGAAAAAGTTTACCCTCTTAGGACTATCAAACTAGAAGTGTTGTTCTGCACATGGCCAATAAGTCGTGCAGATAAAATATGATTTTTTGTGATGGATAGGAATGCTCAATCTGCATATAATGTGATCCTCGATAGGGTAAGGTTGAAAAAGTTTAAAGACGTATCGTTAACAGCCAATCAATGCTTGAAGTTTCTGACTCATTTTGGGGTAGGTGTTGTGGAAGGATACCAAAAGATGGACAGAGAGTGTTACTACTCCCCAGGTGAGCAAGATGACTTAATTGAATTAAAGAAGAAGACTACAACTTACCAGGTGGATACTACTGAGCCTAAAGGTGAATCTGAAGTTGAAACCTTCGAACCACAAGATGAAACAAGTTAGTCAAGGGACAGATTATGGAAGCTACTAAAAGCATCATTCTGGATGATGATAATCCAGAAAGATCGGCTCAACACTGGATCCCGTCCTTAAACAGGAATTGATTATGTTCCTGAAGCAGCGAAGAAATATATTTTCTTGGAGCCATGAGTATATGCCTGGGATTGATCCCAACTCCCTTTGTTATGATCATAATATCAGTAAGTATGCCAAGTCGATCAAACAGAGATGTAGGGTTTTTAGTCCTGAAAAGAATCAAGCTATTCAGGAAGAGGTGGAAAATCTTCAAACAACCTGGTTTATTGAAGATTTGAAATACCCATCTTTGTTGGTCAGGGTTGTAATGGTCAAGAAAAAGAATGATAAATGGAGGATGTGTGTGGATTTCACCGACTAAAATAAATCTTCCCAAAATACCATTTTCCTTTGCCTAGAATTAATCAGTTGATGGATACTACGTCGGGGCATGAGCTTTTAAGCTTTATGGATGCTTATTCTGGTTATAACCAAATAAAGTTGAAACCTGAAGATAGAGAAAACATAGCCTTCATCACCCCTTAAGGAACTTATTGCTACAATGTAATGCCTTTAGGTCTAAAAAATGCGGGTGCAACGTATCAAAGGTTGGTGAACAAGGTCTTCGAAGAATAAATAGGTAAGAACATGGAGGTTTATGCGGATGATATGTTGACAAAGAGTAAAAAAGCCTCAGGTCATGTCACCGACCTCAGTCAAACTTTTGATCAGTTGGAAAAGCATCAAATGAAGCTTAATCCGACCAAGTGTGTGCTTGGAGTACAAGAAGGGGTGTTCCTCGGCTTCATAGTCAATCAAAGGGGAATTGAGGCTAATCCAGCAAAGATAAAAGCTTTAATTAAAATGCAGTCACTGCCCTGTAAGAAAGATGTACAGAGGCTCATTGAAAGAGTGGGAGGCTTAAACAGATTTATTTCTCAAGAAATAGATAGGTACTTACCGTATTTAAGGTGTTGAGAAAGACTTTTGAGTGGAATGAAGAATCTGAAGAAGTGTTCCCTGAATTAAATAAATACCTGGGATCACACTGTTCTCCTGTCCAGTTTTGGGATAGAAATTGTACTTATATTTCGTTGTTTCTGAGTCAATAGTGAGCTCGACCTTGGTTAGATAGGACAATGGAATCCAAAAACTAGTCTACTATACCAGCAAAGAATTTAGAGGATCTAAAATTAGGTACTCGCGTTTGGACAAATTAGCCCTGACACTTAATGAGGCTTCTAGACTCATGAAACCTTATTTCCAAGAACACACCATATTTGTGTATGTCGATTTTCCTCTTCGGCAAGCACTCCACAAGCCTAAGAAGTCAGGAAGATTGATGTACTGGGCGGTAGAATTGGGAGAATATAAAATTATCTATGAACTAAGATCTTCATTAAAAGGCCAATCTTTCGCAGATTTCATTACTGAATTTACTTATCGTAGGTTCCCGACCAACAGAATTTGCCTATCGAGCAGACTTTGAAATAATATAGCTCAATTCAAAAGCAAGCTGAAATCACTCCCGATCAACTTGAGTCATCTAGAATTCAGGAAATGGCCCAAAAATAAGCAGAGGAGAGTAAGAAGATATTCCAGTATAGATCATTGATAGCATCAAACTTCAACAATGATGTTCGGTTATCGAATTTGTATGTAGATGGATCTTCATGTGCTACTGGCAGCGGAGTAGGAATAATACTTAATACTCCCGATGATATTGATATTGAGTATGTGAAAACGATAGGACCCCCAATTTTTAAATTTTACCAAAAAGTAATTTCCTTTTAGATGCAGAATAGAGATGGTTTAACTAAACAATTACATAAACTAAATTTTAATTTCTTTCAAATTAAAATTAAAGAAACTTAAAGTGACATTAAATTAAACAACAAATTCAATTTTCACTTAAACATATTAATTCAACCCAAGTCCTAGAAATTTGCCTAACAATTAATATTCATTTTTGGTATTTAGGCCAAACCAAATTTTATCCAATAAAATTAATGACTTGTATTAAATTAGCACCATATTAAATATACCAATTTCATCTTTTTACCTAAGCATGCATCTAATGTGAATTTTTCAAAAGATAAAATAAACAACCAACCACTACGCCGCGATGTATGAGGAAAAACACACAACGGGAAAAAACCTTGGACGACCCTATCCTTAAATCCACTAAGTACGGTATTACAAGTATAAGACAGTAAGACTTACAACACTCGACTTGACTCCGTTCAAGCCCCGAAGCTCCTTCATGTACACACCTCTGCCTAGAGAATAACCATGGAGGTCCACCGCGGTCTCAAAATCCACCGATCAGACTTTCGAAACAATCGTCAACCACACATGATGCCTTTCACCATGTGAGAATGCCACAGCAAAACAACGAACTTCTTCTTTATGGGATGTAAAAGAAAACCCAAATGAAATCTTCAACTCGGTAGAGTACACCCGATGCCAAACACTCCAAGCAAGATATATATATGGTAATTTAGAATAAACAAACTATGGGTGTAAACAAAAGTGTTTTAGAATAATGTTCTTGAAAATGCAAACACTTAAAACATGAACTTTTGAACTTAGAAATTTTATCTCTCAAAATTTTCTCTCAAAAAGGTGCTTAAAAAATGTCAAAAGTTAGTTTTTCAAACATGGTTCCCGCATATATAACTTCTGTCAAGAGTTAATGGTTAAAAGAAAGTGGGAACATGGGGAAAAACTGAGTAAAATTGCTAGAAAAAATCCCGCCAGAAATCTCGTTCGAACGAGATTTTCGTTCGAACTAAGTCTTGTTGAAAGACACTTCTAATGAAGTTCCAGAGGAAAATGAGAAAAATTTGGTGGCAAACTCGTTCGAATTACATTCTTGTTTGAACGAAAAACTCGTTCGAACGACAATATGGAACGAAGTTCCAGAATGGTTAAAATTCGATTTTAGCCCAGAAACTTTATTTTTAAGTTTTAAAGAAACCTTCGGAAAATAAACCTTAGTTTAAAATAAAATTTCACCCAATAAACATTGTTCCAAGTTCCTCTCTATATATATGTAATGAATTCATACCTTAGGAGGAAATGGAACAAATGTTATTGACGTAGAAACGAGGCACAATAAACTCGGCATATGATGAAGCTTTATATTCTTAACCGCTACGTCTTTAACTCACATGTCATAAGCCTGGATGGATACACTTGTACACTATCCTATCACTCAAATGTTTTTGTCCGTAATTGAGCCAAAACTACATTAAGACTCAATCGGAGATTTGTGTCAATACAAATCTCCCCCTTTGTCTATTCCGGGGCAAAAACCAAAACAAACTCCTAAAGGGTCATCAAGCTCTACTAGACTTAAAGAAAATATCCCACCCAAAATAAAAAATACATAGCTTGACTAAAAAACCCAAAGATCAATATCTTTGTCGACGATGAAACATGTCATTTAAAAGAATTCCTGCACACTTAAGCAAACTATCAAACACATAGGGAATATCAAGAATATTAAATGCATGAAAAATAAATACTCCTCCTAAATTAATTCTCCCCTTTATCATATAAATGGCCTACTTAGAAAGGCGTCTCCCCCTAAGATAAATCTCCTAAACTAAGATGCGATTATAATAGGAATAGATAACGTGAGTTTTTCTTAATCGATGCTCTGATACCAATTTTGAATTAAAAGCATAGATGAACTAGAAAGCAAGGCAAAAAAAATACCATATATATGTAGACATAGTGAATATTTGTAACGCACACGCACATATATGTAGGTATGGACACCACACATGACACAAAATACAATAAGCTTTTCACACTCGTATGGAAAAAAGTGTCATATGGAAACGAAAGTGTAGGGGTGTGAACTAGTAACAATTAAATTTAGACCCAATCACTTCAAACATGTTCACGGAGTTCTCATTTGATTCCAAACTTCATCACATTTGAATATTACCTCATGTGAAAATATAAATTGAACTCAATAAACAAACATACACAATGTATACAAGCCTAGACTTTTGAGGATTCTACAAACCAATAGAGTCATGACATTGAAAGTACAACTAGGATAAACGGACATTGTGTAAACCATTGATATACCATCCAAACTTCCTCAATTTAAGCATATTATTTTAATCTTTTGAATGAATAAATCAACTAAACAAAATAGGCCTTGGCAAATATTTTCTTTTAATGCCATAATTCTTTTAGGCCATTGGATCACGTATTTCTTTTAGGTCCAAGCAAACGGTGGCTTACTCTCAAAGGATGATAGTTCCTTTCGTAGACCTTCCCCGTGCACATTTATATACATCATTTTTTATATCTCACACAAATCTCTCATGCAACGAATTTTAACATGCACTAGTCCTCCTAGATCATATAATTTGTAAATGACAAGATTGGTAGGAGAACACCTCACAAAGCTCAAATATACATGTGAAGTTATAATTTCAAGTGAGCTCGTGCATGTGTGAATTGAGTAATATAAAAATAGAATCCATTATATCAACACAAAATCCAACTACTTCATGTAAGCATGGTAAAGAACATTTTAAGGATTGGCAATCTATACCAAAAGTTCTAGCCACGTGGAAGTGAAAAAGAAGGGATTCAAACACAAGTATATGCCACATACAATGTGTCAAACTAAAATACACACAAAAAAATCTTTTTGAGTTTTTGAAAATTTGTAACCAAAATTAAACAATATGTACTCAAAAGACAAATAAAAATCATTTGAATTTTTTATTAAGCCTAAATTAGTAAAAGGGTAAAACACAAATGATAAACAGAAATCTTTTTGTATTTTTCATTTAATGCAAATTAAAAAGAAAGAACTATAATACAAAAGATAAACAACAATCATAATTATAGCATGTGATATAGCATGAAGTATAGACTAGAACAATGATTAAGAAGCATACAATTAGCATGATAAATACAGCATGAAGCACAAAATCTAAAGTATGCAAACAACCAACACATTCAACCTTTAGATTTTGCAAGGGAGGAAGCGTATGAAATTAAATAAGAATCAAAAATCCTATTTTGTAAAGCTTCCAAGTCGGATCTCCTAACCCAAACTAATGACGAATGACAATCTCGGGGTGTAGGAATCTTGGCTACCTCGGTTGCCTTATGTTGAGAATTTCTATGACCTCTTCTAAGATCAAAACAAAATTTCTTAAGATGACCTTTTCGACCACAATGTGAAGAAATAAAAACACATTGAAAGGTGGAATCTATGGATTGATCTATAACATTGTTCCTAGAGGATTCTCCTAAAACATTAGTTTTGGCTTTATGAGTTGATTCATTACAAGTATTAAAGCCTAAACCACACGTGTTATTTTTTAATTTGGACCGTTCCTAACATTTTATCTAATTTCTCCGAACGACACTCCAAATCAAATTTGACTTTACTAGAGTCTTTTAATTTATTTTCTAAATCTAAAATGTGAGACTCTAATAAAATACTGCGCTCCTCAATAGCGAGAAGCTCCTTTTTCAAGAATTACATTAAACCTTTAAGTCTATCTCTCTCGCGTTCTACATATTCAATCTTCTCACGAAGAGATCTCTCACGTATCCTAAGGTCTTCCACTAACGTATTATCATCAATGACCTTGACACGCTCTCTTAAACTAGCTTCTAACTTAAAATTTGATCTTTTTAATTTAATAGATTCTTCAAATAATTCTTGAAACACAATTTGAAGTTCACTCACATCAACCTCATTTTCACTTTCACTCTCTCTTTCTTCTCCACTCTCATTACCATCGTCTCTTTGGGATTCACAAACAAAAGCCTTGGAAGTGTCATGTGTTAAAATTTCATCACTAAAGGAGCGCTCACTTTCACTCACATGACTTTCCATAAAATCCACAAAGTTGGTCTTAGTGGGGGAATCGGTTCCCTCTTCCTTATCACTATCACTAAGGGTTTCATTATAAGAAATTGGTTGCTTACCCTCTCACCTTAGTTTAGTGGGGCACTCTTTCGCCTTATGGCCATAACCCTCACAACCGTAACACCTATTTGACTCGACCCTATTTAAATTTTCATTAAAAGATTTAGGAATCTTTTTGGCTTTGTCATGCTTAGAATTTTCAAATTTCTTAAAATCATTTTTAAATATGTCTTTGTTAAATTTAAGAAATTTTGTAAACTTCCTAGCAAATATAGCCATATCTTCTGAGTCATTCTCACTTTCACTCTTTACTACTTGTTTTCCTCCTTTCGGGCTTTTAAAGCAACTCCCTTATCTATTTTCTTTTCAGTTTTAGAGGGAAACATGTCTAGTTCATAGGTTTGGAAATCACCTACGAGCTCTTCTAATTTCGTAGAGGCTAAAGTGGGTAAAGAATTTAACACTTTCACCCTAGGAATAAATCTATCGGGTAGGGACCTTAAAATTTTCTTTACAACTCGGTTGTCAGGTATTTTCTCTCCCAAATTAAAAGATGAATTAACTATATCGGAAAGTCTAGTATAAAATTCATCAAAAGTTTATTTTTCATTCATTTTGATGGTTTCAAATTGATTGGTGAGGTTTTGGAATTTTGAAGATTTTACGACACTAGTTTCTTCATGAGTGAGTTATAAAATATCCCAAACTTCTTTAGCGATTTCACACGTCATAATGTGACGGAATTCATCCAGTGTGACCGCTCTAAACTAGGAATTTAAACTTCGGGAATTAAAATTTGCAAGTTTAAATTCATTCTCACTCCATCTATCGGTAGGTTTGGGAACACGTTCATTTTCAGCTAAATGTGTAGGTGGGGACCACCCGTTGACCACTGAAAACCAAACCCTCTCATCGATAGATCTAAGTTCCGATTTCATGGGTGCTTTCCAATACGCGTAGTTAGAACCATCGAAAATAGAAAATTTTGAAAATGGAGAAAATTCCATTTTAGTCAAAAATATATAAACGGATCTTAAATGCAGTAATTTAGCGATCCTGCTCTGATACCAATTTGAAAATGATAGTACCCCCAATTTTTAAATTTTACCGAAAAGTAATTTCCTTTTAGATGCGGAATAGAGATGGTTCAAATAAAAAATTACATAAAGTATATTTTAATTTCTTTCAAATTAAAATTAAACAAACTTAAAGTGACAATAAATTAAACAACAAATTCAATTTTCACTTAACATATTAATTCAACCCAAGTCCTAGAAATTATCCTAACAATTAATATTCATTTTTGGGATTTAGGCCAAACCAAATTTTATCCAATAAAATTAATGACTTGTATTAAATTAGCACCAAATTAAATATAGCAATTTTATCTTTTTACCTAAGCATGCATCTAATGTGAATTTTGCAAAAGATAAAATAAAAAAACAACCACTACGCCGCGATGTACGAGGAAAAACCCACAACGGGAAAAAACTTCGGACAACCCTAGCCTCAAATCCACTAAGTACGGTATTACAAGTACAAGACAGTAAGACTTACAACACTCGACTTGACTCCGTTCAAGCCCTGACGCTCCTTCATGTACACACCTCTGCCTAGAGAATAACCACGGAGGTCCACCGCGGTCTCGAAATCCACCGATCGGACTTTCAAAACAACCGTCAACCATACATGATGCCTTTCACCATGTGAGAATGCCGTAGCAAAATAACGAACTTCTTCTTTATGAGATGTAAAAGAAAACCCAAACGAACTCTTCAACTCGGTATAGTAAACCCGGTGCCAAACACTCCAAGTAAGATATATATATATATGGTAACTTGGATTAAACAAACTATGGGTGTAAACAAAAGTGTTTTAGAATAATGTTCTTGAAAATGCAAACACTTAAAACATGAACTTTTGAACATAGAAATTCTCTTTTAAAAAGGTGTTTAGAAAATTTCAAAAGTTAGTTTTTCAAACTTCGTTCCCACACATATAACCTCTGCCAAGAGTTAGTGGGTAAAAGAAAGTGGAAACATGGGGGAAAACTCATTAAAACTGCCAAAAAAATTCCCGCCAGAAATCTCTTTCGAACGAGATTTTCGTTCAAACGAAGTCTAATTCGAACGAAACTTCTAACGAAGTTCCATAGGAAAATGGGAAAAATTCGTTGGCGAACTCATTCCAACTGCATTCTCGTTCGAACGAAAAACTCGTTCGAACGACAATATCAAACGAAGTTCCAGAATGGTTAAAATTCGATTTTTAGCTCAGAAACATTATTTTAAAGTTTTAAAGAAACCTTCTAAAAATAAACCTTAGTTTAAAATAAAATTTCACCCAATAAACATTGTTCCAAGCTCCTATATATATATATATATATGTAATGCATTCATACCTTAGGAGGAAATGGAACAAATGTTATTAACGTAGAAACGAGGCACAATAAACTCGGCATATGATGAAGCTTTATAATCTTGGTCGCTACATCTTCAACTCACATGTCATAGGCTTGTATGCTTACACTTGTACACTATCCTATGACTCAAATATTTTTGTCTGGAATTGAGCCAACACTACATTAAGACTCAATCGGAGACTTGTGCCCTTACAGTATGCACTCAGGTTTCAATTCAAAGCATCAAATAATGAGGCATAATACGAAGCCTTAATAGTTGGGCTAAATTTATCTCATTCATTAGGCATCGATCAAGTAGTGGCGCATAGTTATTGACAACTTGTCGTTAACCAAGTGCTGAATTTGTATTGATACAAAGGAGAATTGATGACCAAATATCATGCCAAGGCCATGGAGGTTATAACCAAGTTTCCTGTTGTCCAGATAAATAGGATCCTAAGAATAGCAAACGCCCGAGCTGATGCACTTGCTTGGCTAGCATCATTAACAATAATTACGCTCAGAAGAATAATCCTTATAGAAATATTAGTTAATCGAAGTATTAATTGAGACCTGATGGTTAGTTTCATTGCTCTAGATCTGGGACCTTCCTGTATGGATCCTATCAAAGCTTATATTGAGGATGAAGTCCTACCACCTGATCCTAAATAGGCCAAAAATCTCCGGTATAAAGCAGTGCGATATGTGTTATACAAAAGAGTATTCTAGAGAAGGGGATTGGCGATCTCCTTCCAGCATTATGTTCATCCAATAGAGGTATAATATCTTATCAAAGAAGTCCATGAAGGTTCTTGTGGAGCTCATTTAGCTGGAAGATCATTGCTCCAACGCATCAACACTCAGGGATACTACTAGACGACCATGAGGGTAGATTGTACAACCTTTTTAAGAAAGTGCGATAAGTGCCAGAGATTCTCTACCATTTATAAAACATCTAATGCTACTTTAACACCAATAACTTCACCTTGGTCGTTCGCTATATGGGGAATATACTTGGTCCTACTGACCACCAAAGGCGGGTTTAAATATTTAGTCATTGTTGTTGATTATTTCACCAAATGGGTGGAGGCAGAGCCATTGGTTGATATGACTTATGAGAAATTATATCAGTTCATCTGTATGAATATAATCTGTCAATATTGTTTACCATATTCTTCCATTATAGATCATGGCACCCAATTCGATAACGAGGAGTTTAAAGCACATTGTTCCTAGTTTAAAATCCATAAATTGCATTCAGCACCAGCCATCCCCAAAGTGATGGTCAAATAGAAGTAACAAACAAAACTTTACTGAATGGGCTGAAGAAGAGACTTAATGCTGCCAAAGGAAACTAGATTAATGAGCTACACTCTATTCTTTGAGCCTACAGAACAAGGTCAAGGACAATAACTCGAGAGACACCATACGTGGTTGCGTTTGGGACTGAACCCACGGTACTAACTAAGATCAGCCTACCTACCCACAGGGTACTGAACTTTTATTTCCCAATTAGTGACTTCATGAGGCAATTAGATCTTGATATGTTAGAGGAGGTATGAGAAGATGTCACTCTGAGAAATTTTGCCTACCAACACAGAACTGCTCACTTTTACAACAAAAGGGTCAAGACAACTAACCTGAAAGAGGGCGATTATGTTCTTAAGAAAGTTATCTAGAAAAATAACAAGCTTGAAGCCAACTGGTAGGGCCCATATAGCATATCAGCTGTCATTCGCCCAGGGACCTACCGAATAGAGACTTTGAATGGTGAAGAATTAAAAAATCCCTTGAATGTCAAGCATCTTCGTAAGTATTATTAGGAATTCAAAGGATTTTCATGATTGTATCTCTTTTGCTTTTATTTGAGTATTAATAATATGTTGATTTCATTTTCTTCAATTTTTCATTTTTTCGGAGTACGATAATATACCCCAGAACAAAGATAACTTTTGATTTTCAGCTCCGACCAAGTCAAAATAGGATTACAATACTTAGCACTTGGTCGGAAAAAACTAAAAAATAATAACCGACCAAGTCAAAATAGGGTTAAAATCCTTAAAACTTGGTCGACAACGAAAATAACCAAGTCAAAATAGAATTATAATCCTCGTCCATTAGTCGACAACAACAATTTACTTTAAATATGATTTCGTAAAAACAAAATAACGAATAAGCGGTTGATTACTTCATGTATGATTTTTTATAGACAAGTTAAGAACAAGAAGTGTAAAACTTTGAATAAAACTAAAAAAGTTATAAATAAGTTTTACCCAACTAAGTAAAATGCAGGAAGACATGTAAAAATTCCTAGATACTGGAATATAAAAATACATTCCTCATACACTTAGTCACCATTGATAACTAATGCTAAATTTGGATTAATATATCTAAGTTTATTAGTAGAACCAATGGCATTACAATCGCAAGTTAACTGATTGATTAAAATAATCATAAGTTAACAAAAACAAACATATTTCATTCATATAACCCGTGTTACATTCAAATGAATAACAAAATACAGGAAAATCATTTAGCTAGACATTTCCCTTTATCTTTGGAAGTCGGCTGCACTTTCTTCAGCCCAGCAGGAGGATCATCCAATGTATAGGGAGAATTAATAAAGTTAAAGTCTTCCAACATTCACATGTTACTATTTCTTGGGGCGTTAATCATATGTGAAGGCCGGACTATTTCATAAACGTCATGGAGATCATAATACCTCAAGTATTTAATGATTAAACAATAAGAGATGGCGTCAGGAAGGATCCATGATTTATCCATCTTGAATGGAGGATTGTCACAATCTAGCAGACCAGGTTCATTCAAATACCTCAGTTTATTATCCCGGTCATGCTTTAAAAAAGTTAGACAATTGGTCCATCCCCACATGTACCCTTCATCATGACTTTGGGCAAAATGATCATTAGTATGGACAAGAGCCTCATTATAACCTTCCATCAATACTTCTCGAGGTTATTTGTGAAACTGGAAAGTCAATCTCTCAACTTGATGATGAAGTCTCTTTGTTACATCATCTTTTACCTTTAATTGGGAAAATTGGTCAGCAAAAGCTTTGTCTTTAGCTTTCGGTTGTGAAAAAAACTTAACAGCAGCCTAACTCTTACCTTTCAACTGATTAACTTGGTCGTATAAAGTATTATTAGTCCTAGACTCCTTAACAGTTAGTCGAATCATTCTTGATCATTTGGAGGATTATCCAGGGTTGGATTTCTTTAAAGTCTCAAGTTCCTCTACAAGCTTAACATTCTCATTCTCTAAAAAGGAGTCACCTTCATCGGCACCACTACTAGAAGACTTTTTCAGAGTTTCCATATCATTTTGAATTTTATTGTTCTCATCCTATAAAAGCTTGGAGATTTCTCTAGACTCATCATGTTCATAATTCAACAAGAACTCTTTCTTCCTGTATGTAGAGGAATATTTTTCTAGTTTCTCCTCAAAACCCCAACCTTCACTCAATGCCTTATACTTGGCTGTGTAGTCAGCTTGCAGTAGATCTTTGCTTTCATTATGCTCTGCCTGCAAATCTTTAATAATCTCAAAGTATGCAACATTATTGGCCACAACCTGATCAAGAAGAAACTTGAGATAAGTGTATTCATCCCTTTCATGATCAGAAGTGTTTGTGCCGAGTAAGTCTATTAAGTATTCATCAGTCAAGTCCAAGTGACCAGCTTTGAACAGATTGTTGCAGTGTTTGAGTAGGTCAGAGTCAGTGGAGGTAATTTGTTCAATCTTAGCCATAAACTAGACAGATAAAGTAATAATTGATCAACAATAAAAAAAAAAAAGCAACAGCCGAGCAACAACAAATGACATATGAATTGAAGGAAAAGTTCTTTCATTGATAAATAAGGAACATTAAAAATACATCAAGGGAAAACCAAAAGAAAACAAAAGAGAGGTACAAATATTAGAAGCCGATAAAATCTACACCTTCTTCTTATCCTTCTTAATATTAGGGATAACTTGCTTGGCAGAAGGAATATCTAAAGTTTTTTCTTGGTCGGCAGAAGGAGAAATAGAGTCAATATCCAAAGTGGACTCCCTCGAACCAGTATCATTCTCAATTTCATCATCAAGGTTAGGAGGAGAGACAAGGTCATGCCTAAGAAAAATCTCAAAATCCTCAGCAGTACCAACCTCCTTTAAAGTTGTTGACCACCATTCTTTAAAAAAAATTCTTTACATACCCAGTTTGTACAGAGGTAGTAGATATGGATTTATAATAACCTTTGCTTAAGGAGTCTTCTCTGGTCTTCTTTATCTTGGTCTTCTCAGTAGATAATTCCTCCGCCAGTTTGCCTACTTGATCTTCTGCAGCCTTTTCCCTGCGCTCAGCATGAGCAGAGGCCAAATAAATCTGAATCAAAGTTTCCTCATCCTTTTGCCGAGCTTCTTCAACAGTCTTGATCTTCTCCTCCCAAGCCTTTTTCTATGTCTCCAAAGATTGCTGGGAATCCATAACTAATTTTGTAAAACCTTCGAAGGGCTCCTCTACTTCACCCGAAGAAGAACGTAGTTGATCGTCCTTATCCAGCATCTGGTTGTAATCAACCAAGAACAGCAAGAAGAAAAAATCCAAGTAAGTACAAGTCAAATAAGACATGAGCAGTATTTGACCCACTTCAGATATGAAAAACTACCAAGGCTAATATTTGATTATCTCTTGCTGATAGTTGTGATCGAGAAATTAAGGTAGCAATAACTCTATGGTCTGGGAGGGTGACAGACTTGATCAATTTCCTTGCCAAACTGGGACTAAAGGCTACAAATGAGCCAGCAACAGAGGGGACCATGCCAACCAAAACTTGTTAATCGGCATCAATAACCTGCTCAAATTGCTTATCAGTAGGACCTGCCCTTAATCTCTTAAAAAGAGACTCGTCACCTTTGGGAACTGGGGGCTTCTTACTAGCCTCAATTTTCTTCTTTTGGGCGGAAGTATTAACTGGTTTCTTAGCACCAGGTATAGATTCATCCACCAAAAGGTTGGGAATTTTCCTCTTGCCCATGCTGATAGAGAGGGGAAGGTCAGAATCAAAGGAAGAAGACGTGCTAATACCAACAGATTCAGAGGCTGAGGAAGTAGACACTAGATCTCTCTCCAAATCATTTACTGCTAGTACAAATATAGTACCTTACTGTGGAATGTACACAATGGCAATTTCCGAGGACTTATCACCGCGGCCCACTCCTACATAGGGTGCGGCACCTCAATGCTAAGGGTGCGACCCAATTTACTACAGGGTGCGGCCCTAGTCTTATCATATTAACTGGCTGCACCCCCCCCCCTTCACCTACCAGTTATACAATACCTAAAAAAAGAGGTCCACACCTTGAGATTGGGGACAGATTCATTTTCCCTCATACGGGCTTATTTATTACACCAGAACATAGCTTAGAGTTGATCTCTCTCTATCTCTACCTTGTTGGGGGCTTTCACTTAAGCATCTCTGCCACGATTCCGGCATCCCTGCATCATCACTACCATGTATTCTCCTTTATTCTAATACTTGTACGCCTCTTGAGGCTCAATTATATTGTACTATGTAATGCATATAATGATAATGGAGCAACATAGTGGACGTAGGCCTATTTTAGAGGTTGAACCACTCTATATCTTGTCTTTTATCTCTCCTTATTTGCTCTATTTTGCTTATTACGCACTTTACTCTTGATTTTCTGATACGAGAACGACAAGTGGACGATTTCTTGTATCATAAATTTGGCACCATCTGTGGGAATGAGACATTTCAATCTTTTTTCTCTATATTTTGAGTTCTTAAATACCTTATTCTATTCATGGGGATCATTTGGATCACCATCTCATGAATAAATTTTGGTTATTGAGCTCGATTTTATATTTACGCCCTTAAATGGGTGTTTTATATATTCAGATATGCTCTTAGGTCTTCATTTTATGACCTTATATCTATTTTACATACCCTTGTGATATCATTTCATCTAGATAATGTTGAAAAGCATGGTGGGCTTTATCCCCTTAAAGATGAGTGGTTAGGGAAGGATTGTATTTTCTCCTTTTTTGTTGATTCTTGGCCTATGATTTAGGGTTTATCCTTAGAATTGTGTTATTTGGTGAACCTTGAGGGTATTCCCTCCCGGATAGACCCTAGTAGGATCACTTTCCACGTGTTTTTGGAGAAAAACTCAATTTCTGGGTACCAATTTTGGGATTATTCCCCATATCCTAGATAAGGATGCGGCCTCGCAGTTCAACTGTTACCTTGTAACGGCCCCTACTAGTGCAGTTCTATTACAACAGCTTCAAATCATCAGGGAACGGACTCAAGTGGTCTTCAACTCAACCTTTGTGAATATCATTCAAAGGCCATGGCAGTGCACCTATGTGCCTTAGTGTCCGTGACCTCATCACTAGTATAATGCAAAAGTGCAAACGCTGAATCCCGACTTCCTACTTGGTTAATCCAATATTTCTGTGATTACTCACTTCTGCCAGTTTTGTCTCAGATTATATATTTTGTAAATACTAACAAAGCAGAAAATGGAAGGAGAATCCATCCAGAGCACAGAAGTCAAAGATGAGATTGTGCAGCTGTGCAATCACCTCAACTATCTCTACGACAGTCATATCTCACTCCAAACCCAGGTCAACTACTTGACCCAGAGGGTCCTCATGCCAGAGTTCATAGCCTCATCTAATGTGGGTGCAGCACCCAGGATCATTTCCTCAACAGCCTTCACTGTCGTGGTAGTACCAGAATATCCATCCGTAGAAGTAGCCAGCAGGAGATAGAAAAGGAAAGCAGAGAAGGCAGAAGAGAGCAAAAGCTCTAGGGCTTACACCCCATAGGACTTCCCAATTGAAGACATCTTCGAGTCCATTAAGGAGGACAAGCTGCTAAGGTGGTCAGAGAAGCTTAAGGCTCCACCCCACAAGAGGAACAAAGCCAAGTGATGCAAATTCCATATGGACCACGGCCATAACACTGAGAAATGCTATGCATTGAAGGATAAAATTGAAAGGCTAATTGGGCAAGGGATGCTGCAGAGGTTCCTCAAACATGTTTAGGGGATGCATCCTAGTCTGACAAGTCACATACCCATTTTTTCCATGCTTATGTTTTATATTTCATCTGTTTTTATTTTATAGTGCAACCCTTCTTACACTGTTTCTATTTCATATGAATAGATATATGAAATCAAGTTCACTCTCATAATGTCGTATTTTGATTCTCATTTCCATGAAATGTTATCATATAAAACACCATTTTGTCTTAAACAGATCTCGATTCGAGACAATATGTTATATCGAGAATGAAAACATCTAAATGGTCCAACAATGCCTGATTGCTCGAAAGCAAGTGACAATTGAAAATGGCAAAAGCAACTATCGAGAGTAGCTATCTGAATTGGCCTGGGACATCACTTATAGATTTTATCTTATTCCTACATATTATGGTTGCATTATGGGGAGCGTTTATCAGAAAGTTTTATTAGCCACAGGGGCTTATTGTGCCTATTCTTAAATCTCGAAACGCGTCATTAAGCTGGGAGGCTTGTAATATCCAACCTAGGGAGGCTTAATTGTGCCCCATATGCTAGCTGTGGGTGGCTTAATAACATAACCCAGCCTAGGGAGGCTTGATAGTATCCCACATATTAGTTGTGGGTGGCTTAATAACTTAACCCAGCCTAGGGAGGCTTGATAGTATTCATATACTAGCTGTGGGTATCTTAATAACATAACCCATCTTGGGGAGGCTTGATAGTATCCCATATACTAGCTGTGGGTGGATTAATAACATAACCCAGCCTAGGGAGGCTTGATAGTATCCTGTATATTAGCTGTGGGTGGCTTAATAACATAACCCAGTCTGGGGAGGCTTGATAGTATCCCATATATTAGCTGTGGGTGGCTTAATAATATAACCCAGCCTGGGGAGGCTTGATAGTATCTTGTATATTAACTACGGGTTGATTCATAACATAACCTAGCCCGGGGGGGGGGGGGGGGGCTGATAATAACCCGATCGAAGCGACTAAAGAAAACCCATGAAAGGCGATCGGATCGACTTTAGAAAATCCATAAAAGGAAATTGAAGCGACTAAAGGATGTTGTTTGGATGTGATCATGAATCATGCCAAAGCTACAGAAGGATGGCCTCAGCCTTCTCAGTATGGATGTGGCCGTTAAATTAATTCATTCAGAAGACGCTGTTAATAAAGGCATACATGATTGGTAACCTGCCGCAACCCTGCTCAAGAAAATAGGCAACAGTTGGATTAGGATCCAATTATAAAGCTACAACAGAGGGCATTCAAACATTCAAAGGTGTTGCGGCCCTATTCAAGAAACTTGATTAAAAGAAGAGACTGTAACCACCATCAAACATATTTTCGTGGCAACAATCTACAAGAATTCAAATGGAAAGTCCAGGGTAAAGAAAATTGGTCGCAGCCTATGTGAAGAAATCATTTGTACTTAGATGTCGCGGCCTTAATCTATTGGTCAACATTCAATCAAGAAAGAAAACAAGAATTCAAGTTTCTAAATATTGGAAGTATAAAGCATGCAAATCAGATACAGAAACCATTGATTTCCAAAAGTGGCCGCATCCTTTATAATAAGGGTCGCATAATTTTTAAGAGGGGCAACAGTCATGTATGTCAAGGATCAAAGGCCGCAACCTTGATTACAAAGTTAGTTTGCAAAAGGGATGCAACCCTAATGTTCAAAAACCTAGAAGTGAGACTAAGAAGTAGAATCATCTTCTTTATTTCCATCTTCTTCATCCGCAGTTGCCTCAGTCTCTTGCTCTGCTGTCGCGGCTTCTACTTTATCCCTTAGCTTATCCCCCTCCTCGACTGCATCCTTTATCTCACCATGCAGGCATCGTGCTCATCATTCTCCACGCTCTAAGATTTAATTATAGTCGCGGCATCACGGAAGTTCTTAGCTACCCTATACCTCAGCTCTTGGTAGCCACGGATATAAGCTCTGTTGTTGATAAGGAAGAAGATTAGGGAGCCTTTGTATGATGCCACAGAGTTATCAATGTCTAATTAAAGGTCTTTTCCATGTTGTTAATCTTTTCTTGCAAGGGTTGTAGCATGGTCATCCTCTATCTTCTTAATTGACACGACATGAGCTTCCTCCAGCTTCTTCAGCACCATGGCATGGTCATCGGCATCATTGGCAACTTTGATTTTTAATTACTCATGCTGCTTTTGAAGAAGTCCCAACTTTCCATTTGTAAGCTCCCGCGGCCTTGGAAGCTTCCGCAGTCTGATCTTAAAGCCTTGAGAGCCTCCACGGCTTGCTTAAAATTATCCTCAGTTTCATCCTTGGATTTAATAGTGACTTCAAGATCCATATGAGCCTCCTGGAGTGTCGTATCAGAAGATTTCTTTTCAGCTTCGAAAGATTCGGCTCTTGCCTTCGCCAAATCGGCTGTGTGAACACGCTCCGCGGCCTCCTTAAGTCTGTAGAGACCCTCATACTGCAGTTTTTGGGTCGCCACAGATTTTTTATCCTGTAAGTGTATTGAGAGTTAGAAAATAAAATTAAAACTACAAAGAATATTGGAAAGTTGGAATTACTTACCCTCAGCAGACTGTGCGGGGTGTAAGACTCCACGTCCTCATGGTCCTCATCCACCAATTGATCTAAGTCGGCTCCATACATCGCCTTTTTTATCCTATGGACGGCATGGGCAGTTGTGTCCCAAGAGGACTGAGGATCTGGCCTGCATAGTTGTCTTCGCGGATATCTGCTCTGTGGAGGTGGTAAATTTGCATTAACAACAATTATTGATGGAGGGTAGGAGAATTTGTCTTATGGGCAGGCAAAATGTCGCAGACACCTTGATCAGATTGTGATGACATTAGACCCTCCGCGATAAGGTTAGACCTGATATCATAATCAAAAGTTCCCTCGGGCCTCTCATTAGGGGCCAAATCCTCAACTTGGAGTGAGGGCGCGGCAACATTGGTTTGATCCACAACCAGATTTTAGGGGGCGACAAGCTCAATTTGGCCACTAGGGGTAACTGTAGCAAGAGCCTTGGGCTTGGTACTTTTCCTCTTCCAATGCCTAGCAGTGTTATTGAGGACAACCGCATCCTCATCCATCTCAGCTAGCTGAGCTGTTAACCGGGACCTATCAATCTCCCCACCTGAGAAAAAATAAAGCAAAATCAATATCCCCAGTTAAAGACAATTATCGCGGAATCAAAAAATAAAATAATAGCATTACCTTTAACCCCCATCTCTTTGGGAATTGATTTATTGGGGAATTATCCCACTTTAAAGACGGAGGCAGAGGTTATAAGTGTGATTAACTTCTTCTCCTCGGCAGGAACTGTCGCGACCTTGCTGACTCTCTTCTATTATCGCTTGCTCAACTGCAAATTGTCAAGAGATGAATAAAAAAACAAAGTTTAGTACAAACGAGCAGTGTGAAGAATAGTATGTAGCTATAAAAATGGGATGAGGCTATAATTGAAAAAGTACCTAGTTTGGAGGGATACCCCCATTGCTGCGGCATCCTAAATGATCTCTCCCTCTCACTCTCTTCAGGGTGGATCTCCCACCCTTCTCCATAAATGTAGAAGTATTTTCCCTTTCAGTTCTTTACACTGGTAGTCCTCCCAGAGTAAAGGGTATTTTCATCCTTGTTGCGGACTGAAAAGTAGTAGTACCCCGCAAACATTATGGAATTTTCCTTCGAGCGGTAGAAGTAGAAAAACTCCGCGGGGGTAATATCTCTCTTGAATTGATTCTCCCATAGTACAACAGCTGTAAGAATGTCCCTCCACCCATTAGGATCTAATTGGGCTGGGGCTAGCCTCATTGTTTGGAAAATTATTCCAAGGGGAACAGGGACAGCCAACCGCAACCCATAAATAAAGGCGTGCAAAAGGAAGCAGACCCCATCGTTAGCAAGTTTCGTGCATGGAATTTGTTCCACGGCAGGTGCTAAGCATATCAAGTTCTCTGGAAATTCAAAGGCCTCAGCTACCTGATCAACCCATTCTTCGGTCATAGCACCGCGGATACTAAGTTCAATAAGGGGTCTCTCAGCCCTCCCAAATGTGCCAGCAAGTTCATCCCTAAAGTTAGATGCACCCCCTGTCGCGACATTCTCATCTATGTCCATCGGATGGTTGCTAGAATTGGCCTCATCTTCCATGGCCACAGAGTCTGGGCTTGAATTTGAAGTTAATACCACACGGTTGGGGAAGTCCTTCAGTTGGCAAGGCCCTACTGACTTCAAAGGATGCACTGAAGGAAGTTCAGGAGGAGAGGCACCAAAATGTTTTTCCCAAAATCCTCTCAAAAATTCGTCTGGATCAAAGTTCATATGGTTGCAGCAGTACCTGAAAAGCAAAAAGTTTGCAATTAGGCGCTGCAGCCAGTATGGTTCTAAAAACTCTCTAAGAAGTCGCAGCAGGAATAATGATATGAAGGTTAAAAAATGTAAATGATTAGCAAGATTAGCTAAATATGCCAAGTGTTGGATTCTAAAGCCCTAGAAGTTAATTGTCACTGCGGAATATTATTTTGGAGGAAAGATGTAGACAATTTCTTGCATGTCGTAGTCATTAAATTATTGGTTAAATGTCGTGGACTCTAATATGTGAACCTAGGAAGATTTTCTAGAGGCCGCAGCTAAATATTTACAGGCCGTAGAAGATTATTAAACAATTGAAGCATTCATACAGGACAGCCTTGGGTTACTAAAGGGATTTTGCCACGCCGCGGACACTCACTCAAACAATTTACTATTTAGCTTGGGTAAATTCAAAGATCAAATGCTCTAGAATATGAAGAGTCCCTCTCAAGAACGTCAAGAGCATAAAGGGTTACCTAGTTCAGAAACCCCAAAGTCTAACCCTAACCAACAAAATTCATGTATTGGGCCAACATTGAAGATTGATTCAAGATCGGTTACCTAGCTCAAATCCAAACAGCTACGTGAATTCAAATGGGTTCGATTAATTGGGAAATTGGGAGAAACAAATATATTCAAATCCAAGTAGCAAACGTGATTACAATTCAACAAAATACATTCGAATAAGTGCAATTCGTGATGAGTGTAGCAGATATAATTCTGGATTGGGTGATTCGTAAAGACAGATCAGTGGAAAAATTATGAATTATGAACTAAGAAAGATATTAAAGAGGTTATTAGTTGAAAAAATTACCTCGGAATCGAGAATCCAATGATTCTCAACCTCAAACCACCTTGAATCGCCTCAAAACCACCCCACGCAGCTTTTGAGAGTCGCCAGAAAAAGAAAGAAGACGAATGAACAAAGGTTGACTTTCGATGTGCTCTCAAAGATTTAGGAAACTTAATAAAGTCCACGGCCGGAGCAATTTATATAAGAGGGCGTGGGAAGACGAAGCATCACCTTGGAGGTACCGCAACACCTTTAAAGGACTGGACTACTCAGTCGTAGCCCCAATCGCAATCTCTTGGCACTACGAATTAGGGGCTTATTGATAGTACATATATAGTACCTTGCAGCGGAATGTACACAATGGCAAGTGCTGAGAACTAATCACTGCGGCCTACTCCTACATAGGGTGCGGCACCTCAATGCTAAGGGTGTAACCCTTACTTGATACAGGGCACGACCCAACTTACAATAGGGTGCGGCCCCAGTCTTATCATATTAACTGCCCCCCCCCCCCCACCCTTTCACCTACCAGCGATACAATACCTATAAAAAGAGGTCCACACCTCAAGATTGGGGATAGATTCATTTCCCCTCACCCGGGCTCATTTCTTACACCGGAACATAGCTCAAAGTTGATCTCTCTCTCTCTCTACCTCGCTAGGGGATTTCTTTTAAGCATCTCAGCCACGACTCCGGCATCCCTGCATCATCGCTACCATGTATTCTCCTTTATTCTCATACTTGTACGCCTCTTTAGGATCAATCATATTATAGTATGAAACGCATATAATTAGAATGGAGCAACATAGTGGACGTAGGCAATATTTTAGAGGTTCAACCACTCAATATCTTGTCTTTTATCTCTCCTTATTTGCTCTATTTTGCTTATTACGCACTTTACTCTTGATTTGCTGATACGAGAACAACAAGTGGACGATTTCTCCTATCATCAATTACGATTAAAGGCACGACAATTGTTGGTCGATCTACAAAAGAAGTGATAGAAGTTTTAAATTCCAGCAAAATAGAATCTGATCGGGGATGTTCTTCTCATGTTCTCTGATTAGGACCCCAAAAGAATTTCAGCTCCTCTAAATTTACTTCAACAGATTTGGAGTACTTTCTCTTACTATATTTTGCAACAAAGTAATAAGCAGTAACATTTAGTACACATCAGAAAGGATATCAGTAAAGAATGACAAAAGTTGAAAAAATAACTTATCCCATTCCCTGATTGAGTACACCTAGGACCCTGATGGGCCACTCCACCCTTAAGTGGGGCATATTGCCAGTGTTTAACTATTAAAGCATGACTCCAATAATCTTTATCGGAGTCAGCAAATTCAACACTAAAGCCTTGTTGGCCACTCTGGTTCTCAAATAATATGTATTCTACCCTGCAATCTCCCATTTATAACAGAACATTATCTCTAAAATACCATTATGGGTCCCATAGATTTCATTCAATCTATTCACACCATTGGCAATTCTCCAGGTGTTGGGAGCCACTCGTGTTGAAACGACGTCAGCATATTGGTAAAAATGAAGAAGAAAAGAGTTTGTTGGAAATGAAAAACCACACTCTGCTATAAACAAAGTGGAGATCAAATGACCTTAATCCGATAGATATAGATCTAAAGGGCCCTGAGGAACTTCTAAATCGACCCAAGAGGGAAGTTTATGTTCTTACCTAAATTCCTCTAGAGACTCACCATCAACTATATAAACCATGGTTCAGAAAGAAAGAAATGAGTAAAAATAGAGAATTCTTACAGAAGATTAAGGATTCAGCAAGAAGTGTCAAAAGAAAGGGGAACGATGGCAACGATCGCGCAAAAGCTCTGAGATGTAAGGAAAAACCTGCAAAAGCCTCCAGCCTTTTATAGGTTGACTCGAAAATAGTGAACGTAATGATTAAATGTACCAACGATTGACATTCCGATAGCTTCACAAATCAAAAGGAGAAAAATACCCATTTAACCTTTGGCGGTTTGCTAAAATTCAAATTATTAGCAAATATGCCATTTTCAAACATTGCCAGTAAATTTTTTAGGTGTGGAGGTCAGCAGCCGACCAAGCATCATGAAAATACTCCGAGCTACTTCCCGAATCAAATGATCCATACTTTCATGCAGGTATCAAGCATGGATCATTGGGGGCTTTTGTTGATGCCAAACATTATCAACCTATATGGACCAATCATAAGTAAACACGTGTCCTCTAACATGGCCAAAATCCTAGTCAGTAGATAATAAATCTGTCGATACACACAAGGAAGGCTGACCAACAAAACCAGTGAAGAGTCATCATACCAAGGGTCATACTACACATGGTTTATACATCCAACTATCACATTAATTATGCAAGGATGTAAATGATTAATTATATAAAATCAATCCATCCCTTGACATTCCGGCCCTTGACCTCCGGGTCACTATAAATACGTTGAATCCCTTTTAATAGGGCAAGATCGAACGGATTCTGGAATATTATTATCTACAAGAGTACTTAGCTTTCTGTAACAACTGAAATCAATTAAATAACAGTGGACGTAGGCTTTCTTACATATTTGAACAACTTTAAAAACTCCATCTCTCTTTATTTGCCATTACATATTTTATATGTGATTATAAAATTAGATCAAGTCTAGTTTTTTACATCAATAATGATTATCTACATAATTTGTGATATATCTCTATAATACTAAAAGGCGGAGAAGTTTGATCATTTTTCTATTCATAAAAAAAAGAGGTAGATTTTTTTTTTATTAAGGGGGAGTAGTTTAGCGCACGAAATGTATTTTTAAATACTCGTCGGTTTATTATTCTCCTTTATCTTTTATACGTCATGGTTATGTGTTAAAGTGTGAAGGATATATGGTCCGTGAGTATCGGAAAAGATGTAGATCAAGGTTTTAATCATGTTCTGATATTGAGTCTGGCAAGATTTGAATTGGGTAGTTTGGATGTATTGAAATATTCTTATTCGTCCATTTTTTTTGGATCTTTTCCAAATTTATCTTGTTTTTATGTTTTGTATTTGAATAGCCAAAAGAGGATATTTTAAAGGACATATTCTAATATCCTCTATTTGGTTTGTCTTATTTTAGAATAACAAAACATAAAAAAATATAGGTCCAAGTGCGTCTTTGTGTTATGAAGATGTGGACCTACATTATCTTATAAGACAATAACATTGCATTGATGCACACATCTCGAGGTGCTGCTAAGTTTTGATTTTGGTTTATGCTGCATAGTCACTCAATTTGGTTCGGAATGAATTATTACAAGTGAGGAAAAACATTTTTGATGTCCTCGAAGATATGCTCAATATAGCAACTAGGCCCATAAGAGTAGCCGACCAGACCCAAATGAGAATAAAGGGTGATCGGCCCAAATTATGAGTTCTGGATGGCGGTTGGAATAAAAAGATATGGTTGAGTCCATCCCTAAAATCTCGGATGAGATATTCAGGGGATACTAGGCCAACGAGTTGGTTACCAATACCTTCTTTCTTTCTTTAAACTCAATATATATTGTACCCCGGGTCCAGGGCAAAGGAAATGTGAAAAACTATCTCGAGAGTTACTTAATAAGAACAGTAGACCTCTCCGTGGACGTCGGAAATTTGCCAAACAACGTATATTCTTGTGTTGTGTGGTTTTGATTGTGATTGTTGTTGTTTCTTTTATATTGATGATTGTTTTCTTTTCATAAATTGTTTGTGTTGAGATTTTGTCACCATAATATATATATATATATATATATATATATATATATATATATATATGGGGTGTGTGTGTGAGGTGTCAGTTTTCCTGAATTGTTTCTCAAAAATGGGGTTTTACTCATATAAATCATGGTCATAAGGGAATTTTAATTCCTTTATATGCTTAATGAACATAAAGTTAAAAAAAAATAATTTTTCTAAATCATGTTTTGTTACTTAGATCCCCTATAAATATATTACCCAAACTTTAATTATAAGAAAATTTTCTTATTAATTGAAAATAATTTTAATTTGGTTAGCTATTATAAAGAACCACACTCTCTGAATGATTAGTAGGCTCAGTGGTGGTTCTTTCATATGCAGTACTATATACTGTAATTGGGGGAATGAAATTAGGGACATGAACCAATTGACATACAACTCTTGTGATCTCCTATAATTAATTTACAAACTCCCACCTCCCTTTCTACATGGATGCAGATCAAATGAAGACAAAACCATGTATATCACGATGTCAATGATTGCATGCCCTTTTTACTTAACTAGCATCAATATAAGGTGTGAATTTTCACTCCAATAATAGCATGTTTGAGTGTTTAGGGTACTAAGAACATAATTCAGTGTGTCACCTATGAGGTAAATTTTTGTAAAAAATGAACCATTAATTAAATATTGGTAATTTTTCAAAATTAAATTAAACCACATGTATAATAAAAAAAAACTTGATACACTTGGAAATTGAAAATTAAAGGGATCTCCAAGGTTCAATTAAGTGAAAAACCTTCATTAAACATATAATATGATAAAGGGACATACTTTGGGAATACATTCAAGGACATGTGACACGTGTCCCTTTACCATTAATGAACATTTGAGTAGAGTGTGTTATACTTAAGTTGACTATCAATGAGCGGATACATGTTCCATGGGTCCCCCAATTATATCTTCCTAACATAACCCTTATCGACATCTCACTAACTATATATTTTGGCAAGACCCTAATGTACCGAACCGCTCTCATTCACTTCATACATAAGGACAATGCACCTTTTTTTAAATCAACGTATTAATATGTTCTCATTGAAGAACACATCTAGCATCATCCTTATCTAGACAGAGTTAGACAATTATATCCACCGACTTTATTATTTACACGGATAATTCCATGAAATGTGAAAAATACATATAATAAAACATCCCTACAAAATGGGAACTATCTTTGCAAGTCCCCTGCCACAGCCATTGTCATGTATCATTCAACTCACCTCATCGACTAATATTCCGATTGCAAAACAAAAGAACTAGAAGCGACTAAAATAAAAGCCTCCACAATCCCCAACACATCCTCACCATCTTAAGGCGACAAATAAAAAAAAGAGTAATTTTAGGGAGGGCCTCCAGTTATACCCAAATATTTGTCCTGATAAACTGTCAAACAAGCATTAAATGATATTTTAAAGAACTTCATGTGGTTCCCACACGCTAACTAATGTTTCTTTTACAACCCACCCGAGTCAATTTGTTTTGGTACAAGTTGAGTGTCTCCATGACATTACTTAAAAATAATCATACCACACAATCACATAAATATACACTAGAAAGATAAGAAAAAAAAATTCAAATAATTCATACACATTGTTGTAGCCTAAAATAAGGAAACCATGTGGACCAACAAAGCAATGACACATGTCATTATGATCAGTGAACCCTCAAACAATGCGCAAATATGGTCAGCTCGGTTATCTTATCGGTCGTCTACCAAGCCGACCAATCCCATGAAAATCAACAGTCAATCAAGTGAACAGACTCACGTGGGGAATCTCAGCAAACACTATGCCCATGCATGTGAGTAATATCTAGTTACTTATTATTATGTAAATATGGAAATACCTAATATATAAAGGTATTATATATCTTTATCTTCAAACTATTATAAATATATCACAACATGTCTCAACTAAAAATAACTGAAAACATTTCTCTAAAAACTAGAGAACTCTTTAGAGGATTGTACAAACCCTAGAAATCCTAGTGGTAGTTGCATTCATGGATATAGGCGCCATATTGAGTTGAACATTGTATAAACTTTTGTCTCTGTCTATAATTGTCATCCCTCTCTAGCTTACTATTTTATCTTGTTGTTACTTTTGTTGCATTGATTGAGCTAAGAGTAATCTAAATCAGTAAACAAATTCTAAACATAAATAGATTAGCGTCGTATATGGGAAGCAACAAGTTATTGTTTTTATATGCTCGTTTTCTTTAAAAAAAATCATTTATCATCCACACCATTGAAAAATGACAGACGTTCCAGAAGGAAGCCACGCCACTAGCAATGCTTGGAATCCTTCTTCCCCTCACGATATGGGAGATCTTCAAGGAATACAACTGAACACAGTTAAGGGTCAAGAATCAATGCAAGAGATAGTGAGACAACTTACTCGAACAATGTAAACCAGGATAGTTGTTATCCAAGATACTAGGGGAGATATGTTGCCCCTGGAACCTAGGCAGGAAAGAAGTAGATCTAGATATTCTAGATCCTCTAATGACATATCTTATTGCCATAGTGCGAACTCTTCCCTCAGATCCACTAATTACTATAATAAGATTTCCCTTTCTCAAGAATGATCGAGCGCCCTAGATACACTAAGAAAGGGCTCAACATTTGATTGTCTAGGTCCCCCCGCAACTAGATTCCACAATCATAGGGACTCTTATAAATAATGAGATCACCGAAAAGGCTGTGTACATACGTTCAAGGATCCACGCGTGCGGAGCAGGCTTACGAGGAAGGGAGTTCAACACAAATGCACCATTAAGCCGCTAAAACTGTTTCTCATAAAACTAATCCAAATGATCATGCATGGAAAGGTTCAATCCAACGGCTAGAAGATTGTTTGGGAAAATGGCTAAATTAAAAACTCCCTAGCACATTTATGAAGGGATCACCTTTCATCGCGATAATTGTGAATTTTCCAACACTTTCTAAATTCAAGCCACCTATGGTTACTCCAAAAAATGACAATAAAACTGATCATGTCCTCTAAGTGGAAAAAAACTAGGTTGTCATCTACATCTACTCAATTCCAAATGAGATGTGTTGTCGAGAATTCTCAAGCACTATTATGGGGTCTGCAAAAATTTAGTTCAATAATTTGCGTCATAGGAAAATCTTCAGTTTCTAAAAATTTGTCGAGCTATTTATCAGTAATTTCTACGTTAGAGACAAACCAATTAAAAGAGTAGCCCACTTACTAAGTGTTCCCCAACAATCAAGGGAAACCACTAGCGAATATATCACTCATTTTAATATCAAAAGCTAGAGGTGGTAAACTAAGGAGAAAAGACAATGATCACTGTCTTGATGAGCAGTTTACTCCTTCAAAAGTTATATTATGATCTAGCCAAGGATCCTTCTAAGATCATGACAGAGTTGATGGCTTGAGCTAAAAAAATTATGAATGCCGAGGAGGCTATGGCCTCTAAGAAAGCCTTTAGATCTAAGGTCGACGGTCATACAAGCTCTGAGAAGAAAGAACAGAAAGATAAGAAGTTTGATAAGTCCAAAGGTATTACGAGTACACCCCCTACACACACACACACACTCTATTGGTGTACATCATATCTTAAAGGAGATCCGAGGAAACATGGATCTAAAATGGCCCGAAACGCTAATGTCTTCTCCTAATAGGAGAGATAAATCCAAATATTACGAGTTTCATAAAGAATATTGGCATACTACAGACAATTAAATAGCCCTAAAGAATGAATGTATGATCCGATAGGGCAAACTTTCAAAGTTTTTTGACAGGATGGAGGAAAGAGCTACCAGATGGCAATCAAAATCCCCATGAAAGGGAAGAGACAAGAAGAAAAGAGGCTGAGATGATGACTCTGAAGATGATCCAAACCTATCAAATAAACCTGAGCTCGAGGTGAAAATGATATCTTTCAGTTGTCATTTCATTGCAGATGGTGATGCAGGTGGTGGTGATAAAATAATCAAAATAAAAGCATGTCTAAATGAGGCTAAAGAGTTCTCATACATTCAATAAATCAATTTTTCTGACAAAGTTAATGGTCGCCTAAGAAAAGTGAACAGGAATTTTTTTTAAAGAGGATATCCCCGTGATTTTATTAAGATCAAGAAAATCAATCAAAACTTACAAGAGAGAAGAATGACTTTATAAATAGTCATCTTTACAGAGACAACAAAAGAAAAAAATTAATTATGTAATCTAAAATTTGGGAATCCCCAAGCATCTAAGTTAAGAAGACCTTTTAGCTCCTTAAGAAAACCATTTAAAGAATTAGAAAAGATTTAGGATTAAGCCAAGACACCATAAGTTTCTAGCAAATCTGCACATTTATTTCCTTCCCTTGATATATGACAAAACATGATATTAAGACCGTGAAGCTTGTCTTGGATCTTGGCAATAATAGGCATAATACGCCATGGGCATTTGACTCTTTTTTTATAGAACTTGGATTAAAATCAAAGAATCAGATTCCACTATTAAACCTTCTAAGAACCTTGAATCACACAAATCTATTCCTTTAAGAAGAGCTAAAGCTTCTTCATGAATATTAGTTCCAGACCCAAAAAAATAAGAAAAACCTTTAATGAATTTGCCTTTAGAGTTTCTCAACACACCTCCCCCTCCCATAAGGCTTGGATTGCCTAGACAACTGCCATCTACATTAAGCTTTAGAAAGGAACCATCAGGAGGTCTACAAAAACCCATTCTCACTACCTTGGATTTCTTACATTTGGGAGGAAGAAAAAGATCAATGCCTGTATGAAGATAAATTAGGGAATGAATCTCCTTAGATGACTCTAAGAACGACCTATTTGGAGTATCCCACGATGACCCTCTGGTCATTACTATAAGGGTTCATAACAAAAGAGTGGAAAAAATGTTAGTAGACAATAGTAGCTCAACCAGCATCATGTTTTATGACTGCCTCAAAGGATTAGGACTGCACAACAGTAAGCTGGATCCCTATCTCCGATCCCTCGTAAGCTTCTCAGGAGAAAAGGTGTATCCTTTAGGAATTGTCAAATTGGAAGTATTAATAGGTACCTGGCTAGTCAACCGAATTGAAAGGATTTTCTTCTTCGTCTGAGACAAGAACGCCCGACCAACCCATAACATGATCTTCGACAGAGCCGAATTGAAAAAGTTTGAAGAAATATCATCTACTATCCACTAGTTCCTAAAGTTCTCCACACACTATGGGGACGAGTTGTTAATGGTAATCAAATTGAAGCCAGAGAATGCTATTACACCTCACCCAACTAGGAGGAGGTAAATAAACTCACACCACTTACCAGATCGAGACCATAAACCCTCGCAAAGAAGATGATTTAGTTAAAGGACAAGTTTTAGAGAAAATGGAGACCATCGTTCTTGCCGAAGATAGCCCAAAAAGAACTACAGAGAACGTCTCATCCCTGGATCCATTCCTCAAACAAAAATTAATAAAATTCCTTAAACAACGAAAGCGTGTGTTCTCTTAGACCTATAAAGATATGTCCGGGATTGACCTAGGATTGATATTTCATGAATTGAACATTGTAAAAGATAAAAATCTGATCAAATAAAAACATCATGTATTTAGACCCTAAAAGAACGTGGCTATCCAGGAAGAGGTGGACAAATATTAGAAAGCAAGGTTTATTAAAGATGTCAAATACCCTGAATGGTTGGCTAACGTGGTAATGGTAAGGAAGAAAAACAACAAGTAGCATATGTGAGTTGACTTCATATATCTCAATAAAGCATGTCCAAAAGACCATTTCCCTTAGCATAAAATTGATCAACTGGTCGATACCACAACTGGGCATGAATTGCTTAGTTTCATTGATGCATATTCGGGGTATAACCAGATCAAAATGAAATTGGAAGATAAAGAGAAACCCTCATTCATCACCAACCGTGGTACTTATTGCTATAATATTATGCCCCTAGACTCAACAACGCTGGAGTAACATACCAAAGGATGGAAAATAAACTTTTCGAGGGGAAAATTAGTAAAAACATAGAAGTGTATGTAGATGACATGATAAATAAGAGAAAAAAGAAGCTGACCACAATAAGGGCCTCGGACAAATGTTTGAACAGTTGGAGAAGCATCAGATGAATCACATCCCAACCAAGTGTGTATTGGATGTGCAAGAAGGAATGTTCTTAGGATTCATAGTAAATCAAAAAGGCATTGAGGCCAATCCAGACTAGCTTAAAGTGCTGATAGACATGTAGTTACCAACTAATAAGAAGGATGTGCAAAAGCTAACTAGAAGGGTAGCCGCCCTTAACCGGTTTATCTCCAAAGCTATTGACTGATGCTTACCCTTCTTCAAATTATTGAGAAAGATATTTGAGTGGAATGATGAGTGCGAGAATGCCATTTTAAAGATAAAAAAGTATTTAGGATCTCCACCACTACTATTCTGACCATTCATGGGAGAAGCCTTATATTTATATCTGCAGTATCTGAGTTGGCAGTTACCTCGGCACTTATTCCACTAGAGAATAGGGTACAAAAACTAGTTTATTATACCAGTAAGGCCTTCCGAGGAGTACAAATTCGATACCTACGTATAGAAAAGCTTGCTTTTGCCCTTATTGAAGCTTCGTAAAGGATGAAACCATATTCCATGCCCACATAATTGTGGTTTACACTGACTTACCATTATGCCAAGCTATTCAAATACCAGAAAAATTAAGAAGATTAATGGAATGGGTTGTAGAGCTTACAGAATACGATATACATTATGAACCCAAGACAATGTTGAAAGGCCAGTTGGTAGAAGATTTCATAACTGAGTTCACTTATGAAGAAAAACCTAATGAGCAAATTTTGACAGAAGAGAGCTTAGTAGTAAAGCTAGCCGAGAACACTTCTTCGGAAGATAGCTCAATCATTGACAGACCAGAGACACCCACTATGCGAGAAACTGACTTGCAATAATCAGAGAAAAGATAAAAAATATTCATGTGTCCCTGAAATAAGGAGACATTACTTAAGAATTCCCCATGTGAAAAATGTATGTGGATGGGTCTTCATATGCTACTAGTATCAGTGCTCGATTGATTATCAACAGTCCTAATGATATAGATGTGGAATATACATTCAGGTTTCATTTCGAGGCTTTTAACAATGAAGCAGAATATGAATCACTAATCATAGGCTTTGAATTAGCGATATCATTGGGTGCCGAGAAAATAACGGCCCACGATGATTCCCAGCTGATCGTCAATGAAATATTAGGGATACACGGAGTTAGAGGAGAATTGATGATAAGGTATTTAACTAAAAATCAATACATAATATCCAAGTTTTCAATAATCAGAATGATTAGAATACTTAGAATTAAAAAAGTCTGAGATAATGCACTTGCTCAGCTCGCTTCTACTACCAGGTTAGTGTTAAGGAGGATCATTCCTATAGAAATCCTAGCAAATAGGAGCATCGATAAAGAAAATGTTAACCTGATCGCGCTATATTTGGGCCCTTCATGGATGGATCCCATCAAAGGATATATTAAAAAGGCACTATACTAGAGAATCAGAAGAAATCAAGAAGGTCGAGGTATAAAGCATCTAGCTACGTTATGGAAGGAGAAATCCTATAGAATAGAGGATTCATTATTTCACTATTTAGGTATCTTCACCACTCAGAGGCGCAAGGTATGATTAAAGAGGCACACGAAGGTTCTTATGGAGCTTATTCAGAACGAAGATCATTGGTCGGATGAGTAGCCACCCAAGGATATTACAGGCCAACTATGAGGGTCAATTGTGCTGCATATGCCAAACGATGTGATAAATATCAGATGTTTGCAACAATCAAGATGCCTAGAGTTGCACTTACACCAAATACATTACCATGTCTTTTTATTATATGATGAATTGATTTGGTCGACTCGTTACTAAAGACAATGGGTAGGTTCAAGTACTTATTTGTCTCTATAGATTAGTTCACTAAGTGGGTGGAAGTTGAGCACCTTGTTGAAATGCCCTAGGAAAGAGTCTACCAATTCGTATAGAAAGATTATCATATGCCGCTATGGTATACCATATGCTTTTATCATAGACCATAAAACTTAGTGTGACAACCAGGAGTTCGAGGACTATTTTATCCAGTCCAAAATCCAAAAGTGGTATTTTGATCCAGGATACCCTCAGTGCAATGACCAAATAGAGATAAAAAATAAAACTTTGCTCGGTGGCTTAAAGAAATGACTATATGATGATAAAGGGAACTGGATCAACGAGTTACAAAGCATACTCTGGGCTTACTGAACCAAACTTAGGATAAATACCTGCGAAACCCCCTGCATGTTGGCATTCGGAACGAAAACTGTAGTCCCATAAAAATTAGTTTGCCCAATCATAAAGTACTCAATTTTAACTATCCCAAGAGCAACCTCATGAGAAAACTAGATTTGGACCTGGTTGAAGAAGTCAGAGAAAATAAGACAGTATATGTGGCAGCGTACTAGCAACATACTACCAAGTTCTACAACATGAGGGTTAAGCCGAGCAACCTGAAAGAGGGAGATTACGTTTCAAAGAAATTACTTCAGAACAAAAACAAGTTAGATGAAAATTGGCATAGTCCCTACCATATTTCTGCAGTTATTCGACCAATACTTATTGCCTAGAAACCTTTGAAGGAGAACAATTCAAGAATCCATAGAATACCGATTACTTGAGGAAGTACTATCAGTAGCTATCAGGAATGCAAACTTTCAATATCTATGTAATGCTTCTTTCAGCTCCAATAAGAATCATCCAATTCGTAACAGATTGATTTTCTACTCCATTTTTATTTTCTTTTTTTTTCGGGAGTGGGAGATGTATAAATATCCATAAGAAACAAAAAACCAAAATTAGGAAAAAATTCAAAATTTTGTAACCATAAAATCTAATCCTAAAACTTCATGTATGACTTTGTCTTTGAAAGCTAAGAATAAGATGTTCCTAACCCTAAAACTTCATGTACGTCTCCTTAACATCAAGAACAATAAGTTTTACCAGACCAAATTAAGGGACAATCCTATAATATTTGGTCACCAATGGTAACTAACATTGACCATGGTAAAAAATGAGAAGATTCATTTGAACAACAATAAGTGTGTAAGTAAAACCTAAGGATGGACATCTTATGTTTCTACAAATTGGTAATCGGCCAAGCAAATTAGTCGGCCAACAGCCTATCACATAATCATAATCATAATCATAATGCTAAGCTATTGGTAGGCCATAACCATACATGGGAACACAAAGAAATAATGAAAATTTTATTTAAAAGGAGATCTTTATTTCTCTTACATTTCATCACATCCTTGCATTACAAAGAAAACATAAAAACTTCTCATTTTTCTAGACATTTCCAAAGGTCTTTCTCCACTCCTTCAGGAGGAACATCCGGAGAAGAAGGGAGAACAGTAGACCTCAACTCTCTAACCCTATCTTGTCTACTGGATCTTAGCCTATACAACGGGTGAAAAGGTCAACTAAGTGTATCATCCCCATGAATGCCATAATCCCCAGATATTTTTTTATCAAACTGATAGGGATGGAATCAGTAGGAATCTACTTAATGTCCAACTTAAAAGGAGGGGTAGGATGATCCAAATGCCCAGGGTCATGCTAATACCATAAAAGAATCTTTTTAAGGCAACTTTAAGACTGTCAAGGCATTGAGCCAGCCCCATTTATAACCCTTTCTCCTCGCTTACTGCAACTTTTCACCCATGTGTCCTAAGCATTCATCGTAGCCATTCATCTAGAGAGTGCACAATAATTCGTGGAAATTGTAAGTCAGACAATCGACCTTCTCATTTAACCTCTTGATGTTTGCAAATTAATTTTTTATCAAGCTGAGCTAGTCGCCCAAAGTTTTTTTCAACGTTTCTTATTCAATAGTGGGGCGAGTAACTATAGTCTACCTGGATGATTGTCCACCCTTGGATTTATTCAATCTTTCAATTTCCTCTATTAACCTAGCATTTTCCTGTTCTAAAAATGAGACTCCTTCACTTCGATCAACACTTACAGATTTCTTTAATCCATCCAACTCATCCCACAACAGATTGTTCTCCTGCTCCAACAGACCGACCACTTCCTGAACACTGTTCACCTCAAATTTTAGCATAAATTCCTTTTTAACAAAGGCCGAGAATATATCATGTAATTTCTTGTTAAATCCACTTTCTCTACTAAGCCGAGCAAATATCTTCTCATACTCAGTTGATGGATTAGAAATATCTTCCCCTTGATCCTTCTAATCTGGAGTATCATTTCCTAATACGAGGCATTGGTCGCCACTATATGGCCAAACATCATGTGTGAATGAAGATATCCTTCTTTAACCTGGTCAGAAATGCCTAAGCCTAGTATTTCTTCCAACTCTTATTCATAAATATCTTCATGACCTGCCTTAAATATCTACACACTCCTTTTATATAGGTCGATCTTAGAAGATGACAGAACAACCTTCCTGGAGATAGATTGAAATAGATAAACATGACATAAGTATGGAAAAGTCAAAGAAAAATAACAGCGGGCAGCAATATCATTGGTAAGAAAAAGACAACTTCATTAATTATTAATGAAAAATACAAATGTAGACCAATTCGAATTACAAGAGAAACAACATTACAAGATAAAAATGATAAAGAAAACCCTAAACATCTACACATTATCCTTGTACCAGGTAACTTTCTCCTTAGGATGAGTAACAATTATAACCATTTCTTGGGATGCAAATGACTCGACCATCCCCTCTTCATCATTAATCTCCTCTTCGATCTCTAGAGGAGTGCCAAGGTTATGTTGATGTAATAGCTGAGGGTCTTGAGCAGTGTCAAACTTTGTCAGAGAAGCATCTTATCCATCTGTGAAGGTTGATTTCTTAAGATACTCCACCTGCACTACGGCAGTGGTGAATGCCTTGTCCCAACCCATGGTATAGTCATATTCCTTCTCTTTATTCACCTTCATCTTCAAACTTTGGTATTAGCCATTGGCATCCACAATGACTTTTATCAGCCTACTCGGCTCTCTTAACAACATCATCAGCAATCTTCAAGGCATCATTCTTGACCTTCTTCATGTTATCCAATGCATTATTCCATTTCTTTTTATCCTTCTCATGGGCCTTATTGGCAATGTTTAGGGACTCCTTCAAGCCTTAGAAGGTACCATCATTATTAAGTGATGAATCCCTTAAGTGATCATCCCTTCTCCACTCTTGGCGGTAATCAAATAAAAATTGCAAACTCCAAAAAAATTAGGAAATTCAGTAAACACATGACAATAATAAAAATAGGTAAAGGAGAGTAGTTGAAAGGATATTTACAAAGGCCAAATTGTGATTTCCTCTTTCCAGTAGTTTGTCCCTAGAGAGGACGACAATAATAAGTTCATCAGGAGGGAGAGACCATGATCGTATTAAACCCTAAGAAAGTCCAGAGTTCACTGCCACAGAAGAGGCACTACCTCAGACTTGGTCGGCCTAGCTTTTCCTTAGCAGCTCTTAGCGATCACCAGGGCCTTTTCTCATCCTCTTGAATTGAGGCTCTTGGGTCTTCACCTCATCATGCACAACCAACACAAGATGTTTGGAACTTCTCTCATCAATGTTCCTCTTCTCAGTTGGAGGTGGATATTTAGTTCTAGCAAGTAGGTTGGGGATCTTCCTTTTCACCATCACTGTAAAAGAAGTTGTGGTTGACACGAGGTTAATGTCTAAGGATTCAAAGGAGGAATAGGTACCTCTAACAGATAAATCTCCCTCTAATTGGGAAAAGGATCTGAATCAGCAGCCGAGGAAGATGAGGTTGGATCCTCTAAATCAATGGGGGCTAGAGGAATGTCTTTAGCTGGTCGAAAAAAATGAGGTTATGAATCTCTGGTAATCCAGCAAAATAGATTTCGAATGAGTATGATGTTACCCAATACTTTATTTGATGGACCAGACAAGTTTTAGATAGGCAAAATTTACTTCGAATAAAGGGGGAATGTCCTTCTTCCTCCTCTCCGCCAAGCACAAAAATAAGGACACTGGCCAGGAAAAAGGAAAAAATGCTAAAAAATAAAAGATGTCGACCTATACCATGCCTTGCTCGAGGGCAACATGGCCCAATATATTCTTCACCCTCAGGAGAAGGGGAAAATTGCCAATTCTTAATAACCAATCTATAATCACAATAATCTTTATTGGAATAGGAAAAATTAACTACCAAAGTCTAATTGGAATATCTAGTCTTCAAATAATAAATATTATAAGGATTGGTTCCCCCAACTATAGCAACACATCAATTTCGTTATTCCTTTGTGGGTTCCATATCGTTCATCAATATGGTTAACTTAATAATAACTCTCTAAGTATTTGGTTCCAATTGGGCTGGGACCACATCAAAAGATTTACAAAATTCAAAAAATAATCGATTTGACAGAAAAGAAACTCCACACTCTGCTGTAAAAAATAGTGGGAAACCAGTGACCTTCTTTTAATGAACAAAACTCACAAGAACTTGTGACCAACTCAGTTTTCACCCACTGAGGGATCCTACGATCTATTCTAAACTTCTTCAAAGAGAACTCATCAATGATATACACCATCGTAAAAACTTATAAAGGAAAATAGCAGAAAAATGATTCTTATAGTAAAGGCAAGAACTCAGCAACAGTTCTATCGATAACGACGATGTAAGAGCTCAAAAATGAAGAAAGGAGTTTTAGATTCAAGGTGGGATGAGATTGAGGGGGGGGGGGGGGACCTTTTATAGGAGTGGTAACGTCTCTTAAGATCCAAATTTTAAAATGATTAAGTGTACTAATATTTTAGATATCGATGATGTCTTATTTTTCACACACCCAAATGATCAGCGTACCACCAGACTGCTCGCTGTTTTTCATCTATTTACAAAATTGCCACCGCCTTAACATGAGGATGAAATTTACATGTACCAGAGGTCGATCACTGACTAGTCTCCTCCAAATAGCTGAGCATCTCATGATTGATAATACTCCATCCTTTCAATCATTATATCATTCCCATCAAGAATGAAGTATTGGGGGCATTTGTTGTAGCCAAAAATAAGTAAACCACGTGGACTAATAAAGGAGTGACACCTGTCATCATGACCAGTAGACCCTCAAATAAGGCACATATATGGTCGGTTCAGTTTTCTTGCTAATTGGCTACCTAGATGATTAGTCCCATGAAAATGAACAGTCAGTCAAGTGAACAGACACACGTGGGGAATTTCAACAGACACTATGCCAATGAACATGAATAATATCCAACTGCCTATTATTATGTAAAGATGTAAATACCTAATATATAAAGGTATTCCATCTCTTTAACTTCCAACTACTATAAATAGATCACAGTCTCTCTCAACTAAAAATAACTCTAAATATTTCTCTAGTAACTAGAGAACTCTTGAGAGGATTATACAAACCCTATAAATACTAGTGACAGTTGCACCCGTGGATGTAGGAACCATATTGGTCTAAACCACGTAAAACCTTTGTGGCTCTCTTTATAGTTCTCATGCCTCTTTAGCTTATTATTTTATCTGTTATTACAATTTGTGACACCCCACTTATTGAAATAACGGGTGGACAACCTTTTACTAAAATAAAACAGGAATATCATTGGGCTCATTCCTAGCATCACTGTCAAATAACCAATTAATTACTAATAACCTACTAAGCAAGCCTGGCGTCAATTTTAAACTTTATTTAAATTAGCGTAAATAAATTCATTTAGCACAAACCATAACAGAAAAATGATTAAACACACAATTGCCATAATTAATGTCTGAATGCTGGAATAAAATAAAATCCAAATATTCGAATAAAACAGCGGTATAAAATCCAGTATAAGTACCCATCACACTGAATGGAATAAAACTGAATAAAAGTCTGACAATGGGAGACATGCCCAAATAACCACCGAATAACTCCTATTTAGAATCTCAAAGAATGAGGCATCTAAAGAAATCCCTGCAAATACTCTACATCTGATGCAGCTCCAAAAACCTGGAAAGATTACTCATGCTTAACGTCCCTATGGCTAGACACCTAAAAGTTTTGAAAATATTTTGATACAGGTCAGATCCCAAAACCTTTTGAAAATATTTTGCAAATGAATAAAATGGAATAATACATATGTAGTGCACTCTTCTACATTTAAATTGGTGTCACAATCCCATGAGATACCCCTCATACTTCACCTATAGTGCGCACCTAACGTGTATATTTTGAACCCCCTAGTTACGCTACCCAACCTACCTAGTCAATATATAAGTCGCATATGCTACCCTTTGTGACGCGCGCATTTTATTTCTCACTTATCTTTCACATCCTCGTCATAATTATAATTCTCAATTACAATTTATCAATTCATTTCACATAACTTTACTCTACTTATTAATTCAATATTCACACCATAGAGCCATATACCTATATATATTTTTTTTATACTTATATATGTATCTTCATATCACATATATATGTATCTTCATATCACATATATATATATATATATATATATATATATATATATATATATATATATATATATATATATATATATATACACACATAACTGCAATCCCTATGAGCATTACCTCGATGGATGCGAATCTCTAGTAATGTATTAGGCTACAGGGATATACACCTCAACCTGGGCCACCAAGTTGGAATCACAATACCGATTCCAAAGCATAAACTTAAAACCAAAGGGGATTATAGTCTTAAGTCGATGGGTTACAACCGTACCACATTACTTCAAAAGATTCCAAATCACATAGGGTGGTCGTGCAAAGACCAATGACCCGGGAGTCAATACTACACATGTTGTGATTCCCTAGGGTAGATCGCCTACTGCGCCTATTGTATGCTTCACAGATATCATACACATAAATATAATCATACATATGTGTGTGTGTGTGTGTGTGTGTGTGTGTATATATATATATATATAGATAGATAGATAGATAGATAGATAGAGAGAGAGAGAGAGAGAGAGAGAGAGAGAGAGAGAGAGACATTAACCCAGCTAACCGCGAATGTCGCTCGTAGCACTAGCTATAATCCTCGAGTCCAAACCCGACTCCTGAATATTTAAATTATCATTTATTTAATTAATTGACCCATATAATAATACTCCTGGACACTTAGCCATTCCCAACTAGCCCATATCCAAGTCTAACCGAATTTTTAACCCAAATTAATTCTTTTATTTTCCCGAGTATTATTCATCCTAAACACCTAAAATTTCACTCTGGAGGTATTTTATAATATTCCACATAATTTTCCAGAAGTCCAAAACTCCCTTACGGACATTGTAAAGCATCCCGGAACTAAACCGATTACAGAACCCATCAAAATAAACAATCTGGGTAAGACAGTGTAGCCGAAACTTTCGGCTTGAGGGCCAATCGGTTCACCCCTAGTTTGGCCAAAACGACGTAGTTTTGCTTGTTACGAATTTCTACCCAATTTCATCAACCCAATAAAATTGCAATCATCAACCCAACATCAATTTATGTTATCCTATCAATATAAATCATAATAGGACATGTTTTCGGATTCTCTGTCGGATTTAAGCATCACCAATTAGAATTATTCTACACTTAAAATTCAATAGTTAACACATAAAATTCCAAATTACCAATTCAAGAACACAATTATATTTTGATCAACCTTATATTTCTTTATCAAGAACATAATTATCATGTGGGATTCAATTTACCAGTTTCATATGGAATTATCACCAATTACACTTTGTGAAATTCTTTTCTCAAAAACCTAGTTGACAGATAAACTCCCGCCCAAAAAATCAATTTAATCTCACCAACTATAATATGAAATTAAATTCCTTTATATGATACTAAACAAGATAATACTTTCCTTAAATTTGATAGAAGATTATGAATCCCTCTCTTGAGCTCCCCTTTGATTTTCCTTCTCTTTTCTCTTTTCCTTTTCTCTTAGACTTTTGGAATAATAATGTGGTTGTCGAGTATCACCCACCACCTCATTTTATAACCCTTTAGCCAAAATTAGGTTAAAACACAATTCTAAAAAGGCCCATATACCCTTATGTGGATCTCAACTAGTTTAAAACAACCCCCGAAACCCAATTACTACCCTTGGGTACTTAATTTTGACTAGTCCGACCTAATCTGGATCAATCGCGCACTCAAAATCCTTATTGGAGTCACCCATCATATATTTAGCATCTCAACCTAACATGACCCCACACGTGCCTTCTGATTGAGATGCCGTCAAATCCCGTTGCTTTTACCCACATATGACGTACTAAAATTTGACATTATTTTTTATTTACTTTATCACTCTAGTGAATATATTTTTACATAAATATTAATCATTTTCTCGCTAATATTATTTATTTAAATTTTCCAAATTTGTCAATTTATTTAAATTATGTGCACACGTGTAATTTAAATGTTAAAATATAATTACTCAAAATTACGAGGTGTTATATACTTCCTCCCTTATAAAGGAATTTCATCCTCAAAATTCGAGGATGCCTTTCAGAAAGAGCTCGGGATATTTCTCACGCATATCATCCTCCCGCTCCCACATCGACTCATCTGCATTGTGATGCCCCCACTGAACACAAACCAAGGGGACCACCTTAGACCGCAACTTATGCTCACTACGATCCAATATAACAACTGGTATTTCCTCCTATGAGATGTCGGGTTGTAAATCTTTCTCCTCTAGTGGAATGTGCCAATAAGATGTATCAGTTCTCTGGTACTTTTTCAAAGGGGACACATGAAACACTTCATGAATCCACTGTAGATGCTCTAGCAAGGTGAGCCTATACTCCACCGACCCTATCCTCTCAATGACTAGTAAAGACCCATATGCCTCGGTGCAAGATTCCCTTTCTTCTCACACCCTTAAAAATACATGGGAGAAGTGTCTTGGATCATCTTAGGTCAAAGGAGCTTGTCGTTCCGTACTTCTAACCAAAAAGATGGCGAACGACAAGGTCGGCCATATAATTCCTCATAAGGCGTCATATCAATAGTGAAATGGTAAGAATTATTATACGTAAACTCCAACGGTGGAAGGTACTACTCCCAACCTCCCAAAAAAATAAGTGTACACATCCTGAACATATCCTCTAACATATGATTAACCTACTCAGTCTGCCCATAAATTTACGAATGATAAGATGTAATCAATTGTAACTTAGTCTCCATCACCTTCAGGAAACTCTACTAAAAATGGGACACAAAGATCTTGTCCCGATCGGACACAATATTAATCGGTACTCCGTATAGCCTCACTATCTTATCTATGAAGAGTTGGGCATATTGTGCCATCATATAGTCGTCCGTACTGGAAAAAAGTGGGCCACCTTGGTCAAACGATCCATGATCACCCATATGAAATCATGACCCGTCTACGATGTCGGTTGCCCTGTGATAAAGTCCATCGATGTACTCTCCCACTTCCACAACACAATCTCTAACGATTGAAATATCTCGGTTTACCTATGGTGGTCTACCTTCACTAACCGACATGTGGCATACTGGGAGACTAACTCAGCTATGTCCCGCTCCAAACCTGCCCACTAATATTATCTGTCCATATCCTAGTACTTCTTATCCATGTGGGGATGTACCGCAACTCTCGACCCATGGGCCTCTGTCATAACAGCGTGCCTCAGATACCCATCCTTTGGAACTATAAGTCTCCCGCTGAAACGTAAGACTTCCTCAGAGTTGATCGAGCAAGACTCTGCTCCCTTTGCCAATAACTGCCGTACCCTGTCCAGGTAAAATTGATCCCAAGCCTACACCTTGACAAACCGCATCATAATCTCGGGTCTTATAGTCAACATCTCCATACATGCCCTGGCAACTGCATCACACTACCGAATCTCACCCCACTTAGCTTTTCATACTGACGTTAATTCCCCCATAGGTCGTCGGCTCAATGCGTCTGCCACCACATTATCCTTCCCCAAGTGGTATTAAATATCAAACTGAGAGTCCTTCACAAATTTTAACCATTTACTCAATCGCATATTGAGATATTTTCGAGTGAACAGATAGTGCAGCGATTTATGATCCATGAATAAACTAAATTTCTTCCCTAGGAGATAGTGCCTCTAAATTTGCAAGGCAAAAACTATCGTAATGAACTCCAAATCATGCGTGGGGTAGTTCTTCTCATGGAGCTTAAGCTTTCAAGAACCATACGCTATAGCCCCATCCTCTTGCTGTAGAACATTCCTAAGTCCCTTTAAAGACGCATTGGTAAATAAAGTTACTCCACTCCTCCCCTAGGTAGTGCGAGAATAAATGCAACAGTCAACTTTGAAAATGACCATACTGTGTACTCTTAGGCAAGGATGGTTCGAATAAACATAAGTCCAATATTTGTATATTTTCCAAATTTTTAGAGATTGAAACTTTAAATTAAATTAACCCAATTAAACTTAGCCAAGATTTTAAAAACTTATCCAGCCAACAGATCACTATGATACGATTTTACAAAGTATAGATAGTAGACTTACATAGCAGCTCTATCATACACAAGCCTTGACGCTCTTCTATCTTCAACTTCTCCTCCATAGTGCAACATAGGAATCCACATGTGCAAGCAGTCACAGTACACGAGTCTACGCACACCTCGATATCCACCAAATAGGCTTACTAATCATCAAAAATCGTAAATAGCATGCATGGAGTCCACCACATGAAATGAAAGAAACAAACTTTGGTTCTAAATATTAAGATCTCAAAGCATATAAAATATGGAACTTGGATCTATAAATATATAGTGTGAAACTTGTGACTTGGAACTTATGTAAACAGGTGTAAAATCGTTTTTCGCCAAAACTCCATTAAAATTCTGAGTCCAAAATGGCTTAAATATGATTTGCATGATTTTCAAGGTGGAAGGTCATTTGAATGAGAATAGCATTTCATTTGCATGACATGCTTAGTTCGTTTGAACGAGAATGCAATCTCGTTTGAAACTAGCTTCAAACGAGCTTTTAACGAGTTTGATTTCACTTAGCAGAGCATCATCATTTGATGTTCATTTTATTCTCATTCTAACAAGAATATCTTGTCATTCGAGTGAGACATAAACTCATTCTAATGAAATTAAACTCATAAAATATTTTCTTAAAAAATATTTTTAAAAAATTTCAAAAATTTTTAAATAAAAAACTAGTACCCTTAAAATATTTATAAGGACTCATAATTAATACGCATTCATACAGACGAGATCCTCAGTAAACGTGAAGACAACCTTGGAACGATAAACACGGCACAACATATCCAATCTTTGAAGCTTGGCCGCAACGTCTTCATCAAATAACACAATAGGCTTATGGGATCAACAACTAAAAATACATCCTATGACTCAAATAGTTTTGTCAGAAATAATGCCAATTATAAACAAATTGACTTGATTGAAAATTTGTCCTTACAAATCTCCCCCTTTGGCTGTTCAGGTATAAAACCAAAACAAAAATCCTACTGGCCTTCAAGCTCTCTTAAAAATACTAATTCCCCAATCCCCCAAAAGAAAAAGAGTATAAACGCTCAACAAATACACAAATTTGAGTAGATTTTTTTTGCTTGAAGACATTACCTTATTGATCTAAACCTGTAGTCCTGCACACTTAAACACACCTTTAAATGCAAAGGGAATATAATAAGAATAAATTTGCAAATGAATGAATAAGAATCTAACAATATCTAAAACAATCTCAATATAGGTAAGATGTGTAATGACCCCACTTTTATGTGCTCATATGTATATAGTTTGTTTTTACACTCATGTGTTACTTACTATCTTATAAATGTTGTATTATTAGATATGTGATGTTATTGGCTATCAATATAACAAACTCCATTTTTAAATATGAAGAATCAATCGTAAATAGGATGAAATCGAAGTCTTATGACATATCTTAAGGTATATAATAGGTTTTGTGGTAGAAAATATAATTTTATGAAACTTTAGGGACTAAAATAAAAATACAAAAAGGGCCATTTTGTAAATAAAATATTTTCAAGGACCTCTAAGAAATATTGAAAATATATAGTGTGAAATTACCAAAATACCCTTCATGTGTGAAATGAACCTTATACCCTTATCACCTTTCCACCACGTGCTGGTCACCTCCACCTTACACATGTCATCTTCAGAGAGAAAGCTAAAACACTTGTCATCATTTGGTGATGTTAGACTGCAAGACCACCTCGGAATGCGACACCCAAACGATGACTTGCCACCGTAATGCTTGATCACCTAGACACATGTCAACACCGTAAGACTTTTGGAAACCTATAAATAGGGCCTTAGGGTTCATTTGAAACTCACACCAATTCCTTGATAATTATAGTAAGAAAGAGTGATAGAAAGCTTGGGAAATATCTTAAGAAGGAGTTCTATAATTTCGAAGAAAGAATTCATTTCGTAGGTATGATTTTATTTAAATGTTATAATTCATTTTTGTAGTTTTAATTTCGTATTTTATAGCTTTACTTAGTAGTTATGCTGGTAAAATACACTAAAGACTTTACTAATCAAAACTTAAAATTTGGAAACAATCTAAATTGATTTTATTTTCAAAATATGTCAACTTGTTTGAAAAATATATATATACTCTTTTTAAAATGATTTTTGTAAGCAATTGCTCGTATTATGGAATCTCATTTAAGTAATTCAAAAGTCAATCCCGGTGAAATTCTGTCTAGTTGAGATGGTATTTAAGTGGTGCCCCTGTGACCCTCCATCTCTACTGGGAATAAATCCGAAAATGTTCTGTCTAGATGAGATGGTATTTAAATGGTGCCCCTGTGACCCTCCATCTCTACTGGGAACCGACTGATTAGGAAGAACTATGAATTGAAATTCTTAAAATGCGATGAATGAATATTAAAAATTGAGAAAATGGTTTTAGTAACCTTTTTCAGCAAGATATTTTAGGATTAAAACATAATATTTAGAATTGGGCTTTATTTAGAATACATAATTAAACATTTATTGTATTTATTAGATTAACGTGTGATCCAAGACTCAATATCTATATTTTTGAGCCTCTATTTTAGGTGAGTACTCTAACATTCCTTGTGCATTTTAATTATATGATATTATGCAAACTATGTATTTTGTGAAATGCTTTTATTCTCAAAATGCATCTGATACCGATGATTGATTCATTTGTGATATGTTTATATCTCTCCATATAGACATACTGATTGAAATGAGTATTGAAAATGAGATTGATTTTTGAAAATAAGATTCGACCTAAGGGACCTCTTTACTGACTGACCTTCCCAGCTGGGTTATCGCTGGTGTGCCCTAAATAAGGCGTTGTGACGAACTAGTTCGATTGACCCTCAACTACCGGGGTACTACGGTAAAAGAATACGGTATTAGAGTGTACTTGGCCATTAAAATGATATGATTGAAAGAAAAAGATATCACATTTGAATTATTACATTCTTCTTATTCTGAGCTATCCAATTGTGATATATATACTATCATTTCAAAATATATATCTATATACTGCAAGTTCCTATCCATATATGTATATGCCTTCTCTTTTGACTTGAATAGGTATCTATATTCTGAAAACCTTGGAATGTCGGGAGATTAAATCTTATTCAGCTTTTAGCTGACGTTGTATAAATAACGATTTTTCAGGAAATAATTAGACGGGAGGATGGAGTGTAGAAGGACTATGTTGAAGATCTAGTTTGAGGAGCTCTTTTGTTATAATTTTAAATATAACGTTTGTTTTTAGGAGATAGAGCATGTTTGGCTCTTTAGTAATAAGTTTTTAATGTTGACATAAGTTGTAATCCATTCATACTTTAATATATACGAAGTTCCCTTTTAGAAAGATCTGATGACGTAATTCCATTTTTCAATAGTTTACGATTCATGACCATGTGAATGTATTTCCGTTGCATTTATTTTAAGAAATATTTTAAATCCATAACATTAAATGCCTTGGTGGCATGTCAAGACACTCATTCCCTACTACTATTCGGTTGGGGTAGTGACAGAGGTGGTATCAGAGCATAGGTTATGAACCCGTAGACTACTGAACATAGGTTTCGAACATTATATATTTCGTGTTTCAATCCTTAGGAGACAGTATTAAATATCTGATTTATGTGATAACCTTCCCTATGTGTTATATTATTTATAACTGGTATTTTAATTTTTAATCTTGATATAGTATAGTAGATCTTACGTTTTGCCATGACTGTAGAAAATGACCAAGAGAAGATCATCTATGGGAACTAGTGATTCGAGTATTGAAGGACTAGAAGGTGCATACAAGGCGATCGAAAGTCTAGCAAAGATTGTGGAGCATCAAGTAAATAATGGAGTACCAAGGAATCCTGAACTAAGTAAATGTACTATTGAACAGTTCAAGAAGTTGATTCCTCCATCTTTTAAAGGTACTCCTAACCCCACTGAAGCAGAAAGTTGGGTGATGCAAATAGAAAAGATACTCGATGTTCTTAAGTGTACTGATGAACAAAGAGTATCATTTGGAACATTTATGTTAGAAGGTGAAGCCGAACATTGGTGGAGAATGACTAAGAGAATATACGAGGAAAGGAATAATCCCATAGGTTGGAATGATTTCCTAGTGATATTCTACGAGAAATACTTTTCTGAAATGGTACAAGACCAAAAATTAGCCTACTTCATGAGTTTAGTTCAAGGAAATATGACGGTTAGTCAATACGAGGCGAAGTTTACCTAGTTATCCCGTTTTGCACCTCATGTTGTAATAACCGATACTTTAAAGGCCAAGAAGTTTGAATGTGGGTTAAGGTTGAACATTCGTAGTCGAATTTCCATCTTGAAGTTGACATCATATACTGACGTGGTGACTAGAGCAACGATAGCTGAGAAGGACAGTGAAGAATATAATCAGATTAGAGAAGGGAAGAGGAAGTTTGGGGAACAAAGAGGAAGGAACCCCAATAATAAGCCCTTTAGGACTATACCCAATATAGGGCGACCTTTTGTGAATAAACCCTTTAATGTTGATAGATGCCAACGATGTGGTAATATTCATAGAGGGAAACCATGTTACCTGGAAACAGGAAATTGCTTTGGGTGTGGCCAAAAGGGACATAAAATGAGAGATTGCCCTAACAAAGGGAAGGCGCCAACGAAGACTTTTAATGATAATAAAGATCATGGCAGACAAGGTAAAATTTCTAATCTTTCTGATGCAAGGGCTTCTAATGCAGTAGTGTCAGGTATACTTTCTATATGTGCACAACCTTTTCAAGTTTTAATAGATCCTGGTTCTACCCATTCATTTGTGTCTTTACGTTTCGTTAATCGCTTTCCTAATATTCCCGATCCCTTGAATCATAACATACACGTTTCTACTCCTTCTGGTGATTTATTGATGGGTACATTAGTATATAAATCTTGCCCTATAGATGTTAGTAGTCATAAACTATATGTCGATTTGATAGTTTTAGACATAAGAGATTTTGAAGTCATTTTGGGGATGGATTGGTTAGCATCATATCATGCTAATGTAGATTGTTTTGAGAAGAGAGTTACTTTCCAAATTCCTAACCAACCAAAATTCAGTTTTGAAGGAACTGCCGTCCTATCTCCTATGTGTATTGTCTCTGCAATGCAAGCCTATAGTTTTCTTAAGAAAGGATGTCAAGGATTTCTTGCAAGTGTTATTGATTTGCAATTGAAGGATCCTTGTTTAGAAGAGATCCCTATAGCAAAACATTTTCCAGATGTTTTTCCGGATGATTAACCCAGTCTACCTCCTAGTAGAGAAATAGAGTTTACGATTGACCTTCTTCCTGGAGCCATACCAATCTCAAAATTACCTTATCGCATGGCACCTTTAGAATTAAGGGAATTAAAAGTTCAATTACAAGATCTATTAGACAAGGGTTTTATTAGATCAAGTATATCCCCTTGGGGTGCTCCGGTGTTATTTGTTAAAAAGAAGGATGGGACGATGAGGTTATGTATAGATTATTGTGAACTCAACAAGGTAACCATTAAGAATAAATACCCCTTACCTCATATAGATGATTTGTTTGACCAACTACAAGTTGCGCAAGTATTTTCTAAGATTGACCTTAGGTCAGGATATCACCAATTGAAGATTAAGGAAGATGATATTTCGAAATCAACTTTTCGTACTAGATATGGTCACTACGAATTTCTTGTGATGCCATTTGGACTTACTAATGCACCAGCCGTTTTTATGGATATGATGAATAGAGTGTTTAGGAAATATTTGGATCAATGTGTGGTTGTTTTCATTGATAACATCCTTATTTATTCCAAGAGTATTGAAGAACACGAGAAGCATTTAGAGATAGTATTACAAATCCTTAGGAAGGAGAAATTATATGCAAAATTAAAGAAGTGTGAGTTTTGTTTGCCTAGCGTTTCTTTTCTAGGATATGTCATTTCCAAAGAGGGACTGTCGATTGACCCTCAAAACATCGAGGCTATACTAGATTGGCCTAGACCAACTAATGTAACAGAGATTCGTAGTTTCCTTGGATTAGCAAGTTATTATCGAAGATTTGTTGAAGGATTTTCTAGCATTGCCAAACCTCTATCCAGGTTAACACAAAAGAATGTAAAATATGAATGGTCTGAGGAAGTTGAGAATAGTTTCCAAGAACTTAAGAATCGATTAGTAACTGCCCCAATTTTGACTATTTCTTCAGGGACAGGAGGATTGGTGATATACAGTGATGCTTCAAAAAATGGTTTGGGATGTGTGCTAATGAAAAATGGGAAAGTAGTAGCTTATGCCTCGAGACAATTAAAACCACATGAACAGAATTATCCAACCCATGACTTAGAATTAGCTACTATAATTTTTTCTCTTAAGATTTGGAGACACTATTTATATGGTGAGACTTGTGAGATTTATACTGATCATAAGAGTTTGAAATATATATTTACTCAGAAATAATTGAACATGAGATAATGGAGGTGGTTAGAATTGATGAAGGATTATGATTTAAATATTCATTATCACCCAGGGAAAGAAAATGTAGTAGCTGATGCTTTAAGTAGGAAGTCTACAATAAATTTAGCATGTCTCATTACAAATCAGGAACCTTTGTTAGCGGATTTGAGAAGTATGGAAATAGAGGTACGTATTTATAGCAAAGGAGGAATAATCGCAACCTTACAAGTACAACCCACGTTGATGGAAAGGATCAAAATTGCACAAGTAAATGACCCACAACTGAAGAAGATCAGAGAAGAGGTTATTGAAGGGAAGAGATTTGAATTTACGATACGGGATGATATATTGAGGTTTGGAAATAGAGTGTGTGTTCCACGTGATGCCCAACTAAAGAGACAAATTTTGGAGGAAACTCATTGCTCGAGATTTATATTTCATCCTGGAAATACCAATATGTATAGAGATCTTCGAGAAGTGTTTTGGTGGAATAATATGAAAAGGGAGATAGCAGAATTTGTATCTCACTGTTTGGTTTGTCAACAAGTAAAAGCTGAACATCAGAAACCATCTGGATTATTACAACCTCTACCTATCCCTGAATGGAAATGGGAACATATTACCATGGATTTTGTGACAGGTTTACCAAGGAGTTCAAATGGTAATGATTCTATTTGGGTAATTATTGATAGGTTAACTAAATCTGCTCATTTTCTTGCCATTAAAATTACCCATTCATTAGAAAAGTTAGCCAAGTTATATGTGCGGGAAATTAGTAGGCTTCATGGAACCCCAATTTCAATTATTTCTGATCGTGACCCTAGATTCGTTTCTCGCTTTTGGAAAAGCCTACAAGCAGCCATGGGAACAAAATTGAATTTCTGCACCGCTTTTCATCCTCAAACAGATGGACAATCTGAGAGAACCATTAAAACCTTAGAGGATATGCTTAGGGCCTGTGTACTTGATTTGAAGGGGAATTGGGATGATCATTTACCATTAGTGGAGTTTGCCTATAATAATAGTCATCAAGCAACTATTCAAATGGCTCCATATGAAGCACTATACGGTAGAAGGTGTCGTTCTCCTGCATGTTGGGTAGAAGTTGGAGAAAGAAAACTGTTAGGACCAGAATTGATTCAGATCACAACAGAGAAAGTGAAATTAATACAAGACCGACTTCGAATTGCTCAAAGCCGTCAAAAGAGTTATTTTGACAATCGACACCGACAGTTAGAATTTCAAAAATGAGATTATGTGTTCTTACGAGTATCACCTTCAAATGGAGTAATACGATTCGGGAAGAAAGGGAAGTTGAGCCCAAGATACATAGGACCTTTTGAAATCCTTGAAAAGATAGGAGCTGTTGCGTATAGAATAGCCTTACCACCTGAACTCTCTAGTGTACATAATGTGTTTCACGTATCAATGGTAAAGAAATATGTCCCAGATCCAACACATATCTTAAGTCACAAACCTCTTCAAGTTAGAGAAGACTTGTCATACATTGAGCATCGGGTAGAAATTTTGGACCATAAAGATCAAATATTACGGACCAAGATAATTCCACTGGTCAAAGTATTATGGAGAAATCATTCAATTGGAGAAGCAACGCGGGAGCGAGAAGATGAAATAAAGGAGAGATATCCATACTTCTTTGTAAATTAATATGAGTCAAGTTTGGGGACCAAACTTTTCATAAGGAGGGTAGGATGTAATGACCCCACTTTTATGTGCTCATATGTATATAGTTTGTTTTTACACTCATGTGTTACTTACTATCTTATAAATGTTGTATTATTAGATATGTGATGTTATTGGCTATCAATATAACAAACTCCATTTTTAAATATGAAGAATCAATCGTAAATAGGATGAAATCGAAGTCTTATGACATATCTTAAGGTATATAATAGGTTTTGTGGTAGAAAATATAATTTTATGAAACTTTAGGGACTAAAATAAAAATACAAAAAGGGCCATTTTGTAAATAAAATATTTTCAAGGACCTCTAAGAAATATTGAAAATATATAGTGTGAAATTACCAAAATACCCTTCATGTGTGAAATGACCCTTATACCCTTATCACCTTTCCACCACGTGCTGGTCACCTCCACCTTACACATGTCATCTTCAGAGAGAAAGCTAAAACACTTGTCATCATTTGGTGATGTTAGACTGTAAGACCACCTCGGAATGCGACACCCAAACGATGACTTGCCACCGTAATGCTTGATCACCTAGACACATGTCAACACCGTAAGACTTTTGGAAACCTATAAATAGGGCCTTAGGGTTCATTTGAAACTCACACCAATTCCTTGAGAATTATAGTAAGAAAGAGTGATAGAAAGCTTGGGAAATATCTTAACAAGGAGTTCTATAATTTCGAAGAAAGAATTCATTTCGTAGGTATGATTTTATTTAAATGTTATAATTCATTTTTGTAGTTTTAATTTCGTATTTTATAGCTTTACTTAGTAGTTATGCTGGTAAAATACACTAAAGACTTTACTAATCAAAACTTAAAATTTGGAAACAATCTAAATTGATTTTATTTTCAAAATATGTCAACTTGTTTGAAAAATATATATATACTCTTTTTAAAATGATTTTTGTAAGCAATTGCTCGTATTATGGAATCTCATTTAAGTAATTCAAAAGTCTGTCCCGGTGAAATTTTGTCTAGTTCAGATGGTATTTAAGTGGTGCCCCTGTGACCCTCCATATCTACTGGGAATAAATCCGGAAATGTTCTGTCTAGATGAGATGGTATTTAAGTGGTGCCCCTATGACCCTCCATCTCTACTGGGAACCGACTGATTAGGAAGAACTATGAATTGAAATTCTTAAAATACGATGAATGAATATTAAAAATTGAGAAAATGGTTTTAAAAACCTTTTTCAGCAAGATATTTTAGGATTAAAACACAATATTTAGAATTGGGCTTTATTTAGAATACATAATTAAACATTTATTGTATTTATTAGATTAACGTGTGATCCAAGACTCAATATCTATATTTTCGAGCCTCTATTTTAGGTGAGTACTCTGACATTCCTTGTGCATTTTAATTATATGATATTATGCAAACTATATATTTTGTGAAATGCTTTTATTCTCAAAATGCATCTGATACCGATGATTGATTCATTTGTGATATGTTTATATCTCACCATATAGACATACTGATTGAAATGAGTATTGAAAATGAGATTCATTATTGAAAATAAGATTCGGCCTAAGGGACCTCTTTACTGACTGACCTTCCCAGCTGGGTTATCGCTGGTGTGCCCTAAATAAGGCGTTGTGACGAACTAGTTCAATTGACCCTCAACTACTGCGGTATAATACGGTAGAAGAATACGGTATTAGAGTGTACTTGACCATTAAAATGATATGATTGAAAGAAAAAGATATCACATTTGAATTATTGCATTCTTCTTATTCTGAGCTATCCAATTGTGATATATATACTATCATTTCAAAATATATATCTATATACTGCAAGTTCCTATCCATATATGTATATGCCTTCTCTTTTGACTTGAATAGGAATCTATATTCTGAAAACCTTGGAATGTCGGGAGATTAAATCTTATTCAGCTTTTAGCTGACGTTGTATAAATAACGATTTTTCAGGAAATAATTAGACGGGAGGATGGAGTGTAGAAGGACTATGTTGAATATCTAGTTTGAGGATCTCTTTTGTTATAATTTTAAATATAACGTTTGTTTTTAGGAGATAGAGCATGTTTGGCTCTTTAGTAATAAGTTTTTAATTTTGGCATAAGTTGTAATCCGTTCATACTTTAATATATACGAAGTTCCCTTTTAGAAAGCTCTGATGACGTAATTCCATTTTTCAATAGTTTACGATTCATGACCATGTGAATGCATTTCCGTTGCATTTATTTTAAGAAATATTTTAAATCCATAACATTGAATGCCTTGGTGGCATGTCAAGACACTCATTCCCTACTACTATTGGGTTGGGGTCGTGACAAGATGTCTCCCCTTAAGGTTAAGATATCTTAATTATGCAAGGAAAGATACAATTTCTCTCCCTTTTTATTCAAGAATAGACAAAGCAAGATAGCATAAAACAATTACTTCCCCAAAACCAAATCTCCCCCTAACTGCGTGATCTTAAGATACTAACTTAAGAAAATTTGATACCACAATTTTAAACACAGGGAGAAGGGAATAACGTATGCAACAGTGTAACGTGTAGCAAACACACAACATGAAAATTCAAGCACAACCAAATGATTCAAGCATATGAACTCCGTGGACTAAATGTAAACTGCAAAGACTAAAAAAGCACGATATCGTATATAATATATTCAAAATATACCGATGAAAATTAGGCACGCATACATAGGTATAAAGAACCATAAAAATTATAAGCTTTACATGCTAGCATAGTATCGATGTGTCTAAAAATGAGAGATAGAATGAATGGGTTGAACCAGATACAAATGAATTATGACCCAAAAAATCAAAAATATGTTCAAGAAGTATTTATCGTAAAACTTTATCAAACTAAGATTTGGCCTCAAGTGACAAGATAAGATGAGATTAATGGACAAACATGCACAATGCATACAAGCATAGAATATTGATGATTCTACAAATAAATACTGTCAAGACAAAAAATATATAATTAGAATTCATTGTGAAAAATAATTGAATAACATATTTTAGATTCTCAATTCATTTGAAGCTATTTCTTTTGAAAGATTAAACAAACTAAACTAAGTTGGCATTATGAATTTTTCTGGTTTTACTTCCTTTAATATTTTCATTAGGCTTTAGCCAATCATGTCTTTCCCGCAAAGGAGATTTTCTCCTTTCGTAGCCCTTTCCCATGCACCCTCATATTTTTCAAAAGTAATTAAATAATTCTCATGGGCAATGATTTTTACATGCACACATCACTTATTGTCACAAAACATGTGGATGCAAAAATATCTCACAAATCTCAAATATACATGTGAAGTTAAAGATTCAACAGTTCGTGCATGTGTGTGCGGAGGCATATACAAAGTTTAATCCATTAATCCAATCAAGTTCGAAACAACTCCATGCAAGCATGATTAAGAAGGATCTAAGTATCTACAATCATAACCAAATGTCCTAGCCACATGGAAAATAAGAAGTGAATTGGATTCAAACGCACCAATATACCACACCAAATGTGTAAAACTAAAATAAACAAAAACTGTAACCTCCGTACTTTCGAATCAATTAATTGAAAACCCTAATCCCCAATAATACTTATTTTTACCACTCACAGAATATTCAAATTCAAAAGTATCTTAAATAAGGATAAAACCATTGTACAAAACCAACATATTTACTAAATGTCCTTAGTATCCCTTAAAGTTTTAACATTTTTAAAATGACCCTTGAACTCTTCAAATAAGTATAACTTAACATATACTTAACCCCTAAATCCAAACCTTATATTAAATTGAACCCCTAAATTTCAACTAACCATACATTACAAATTCATCCCTTATATTTCCTCAAAAATATATAAATGTTCCTAAACTTTATAAAAATATCACATTTTTAACTAAATAATTATATAAACTTCCAACTAAGGACTAAAAACTAAACAACCAATATTTTCACATTTCACTTTCACCACATCAGCCTCCACATAGGCAAAAGAGTCCAAAAAGACATGCAAACACCATCTTTAGATGCAAACTTCAATTTTCCATCAACTTATCTTCTTAAATCTGGGAAGAATCCACCTCTCGAATGATCCAATATATTATCCTCCTCATACCTTATTAATTTCTCACGATCCGAAGCTCCAAATCCCACATCTTAAGCTTATCTAAAATTTTTAAAAAATTCTCTAAACATGTATTATATCATTTCATGCATTATACTTCATTCTTTCAATACCAAATATTTTCTGTATTGATATTATACATATATCAATCAAAACAATAGAGCTTTTACGTCCAAAATAATGTATGTGCAAAGAAACCAGAAAAAACCTCCATTAAAGCTTAACCAACTTCAAAGTGAGAAAATAGTTCCTTATGAACTCAACTCTAATGCAATGCTTATTTTTAAAAGTTCATAAGTTTTGAGCTCCAATCACTCGAAGGTGTTTTATGTTTGAGAAAAATAAAAACATTAAATTCTCCACAACCCGACCACCTCAATCCTTCAAATCAAAATCAAATTCAACCATAGGATAGCAGAAACCCAACTATGTTCATAAATAACCTTGCCATATTTAGTAGAGCTTTGAACGTTCAGTCAATTTTTTTGAAAAACACAGAGTTTTGTAACTCGATGAATACTGAACCTCAATCCATAAAACTTATATTTTTGGATTCCTTGTAAAAAATTAGATTATGTTGCTTCAGGAATCATCTTAAATGGATTATAAATTAGGAGTTATTTCAGGTCAAAGTTTTTCAAACCCTAGGTAAACCGTTGAGAGGTCAAAGATGAACTTTTCCAACCCGAACCATTGACCAAGAGTGTGAGGGTGTGGGGCCAATCAAAAAATTTTGATTTTTTTTAAAATAATTTTTTTTTATTTTTCTGGTCAAATTGATATAACGTAAGACTGTGTTTGGTCAAATCTAGCCAAAGTTATAAAAAAAACTAGTGTTCTAGGTAAGAAATATTTTTCTTAAATTATAAATTTACCCCTCCTGAGTTTTTTAAGTTATGAATTTTAACTCCAACTCTTTTCTAATAATATTTTGACTAATTTTGAGTCGAAAAGTCTTACACACCAAGTTTCAAAATTAACCCTAAACCTAATATTTTAAAGTCCCAAAATATTTACAATTTAACCCCTTAAATTTACTACACACAACTTTTAGTATAAATTGATCAAAACTAACCTTATTCCCAACTATACTTACTCGTACAAATCTTTTTATACATATAATCAAGTACCAACTCCTCCTGACATCCTCTTTTGACCTTCTTTAAGCCATTCAAATCTCTGTACAAGTAGGTATTTTGCCTTTTTAATAGTAAATTTTCGCGTACTTATTTAACTACTATTGATATCATTTCGTGATACCCCTTTAATTCTAAATATGTGTAGATATTACAATACTCATATGTTACTATATCACGAATTATTTTTATTACGATCGCTTGGATCAACATAAACCTTTCTCACCTAATAACTGAAATCAAGAAAATTCTTTGTAAAGATTGACTCACTTTACCTTGCACCTTTGTGCATTATTATTTATTGTAAAAGCATCAGTAATGACTAGGGAGTAGGCTGTCATGTTATCCCACATAATTTTCCACCTAGTTTATGGTCTTCGATGTTGAGAGCTGTGATTTTTAACTACATATATCTGAGTGCCACTTTAATTATGTGCCTAGTCAGTTACTTTTGTCTAAAGGTTTTGGATTAATTATTGTTTGGTCTTACTAATGGCTTATTTATTTTTATACCCACTTTGTAATCTAGTAAGTATGAGATTATCAGTTTAAAATTACTTGACTTTCTTATTATGTAATTATACTATTTGACAGGCATCCGATTTCTATATACACTCCACCTTCCATCTATATATACAATTTGTTGTAAAATTGGTAGAACTTTCTTAGCATATTTGTGCTAAAACTTTTTTCCTCCAGATAGCCTAAGAAAAAGAGGATGGTCTCTCTTCCCCTTTTGTGACACAAACGGATCACGTGTTTTCATACTTAATTATTTAGATGGATATTAAACCAGATGGGAGTAAGTAGTGGTATTTTACTATTACCTACTTTATATTTCGTGTTGACAAAAATATGTAATTCACTCATGCGGTGGTAGTACACTATCTGTGACGTTTTTAATGAATAAAGTTATGTTTTTCACTTTAACTTTAATTCGTTGCTTTATTTATATTCTATTGTACATTCATACCCAAAAGCGGGGTGTGACAAGTTGGTATTAGAGCATTTTTAAAAATTAACATTTCATTGGGTTAGAATCCTTTACGGGATTTTTTTTATAGTATATTAGTTATTTTTATCTTTTCATAACTTTTTTATCAATATTATATAGTAAATTACGTTTTGCAACATGAACACGTGGGGCTCCCCTTTATCTAGTTTGGATATAATTCCTAACAACCATTGGGAAACTAGTGTTAGAGAAGAAGCGTTTGAATGACCTAGAGAATTAATTCGCATTATTGACGAGGACTGGGTAGACTCGAGCAGTGACCTGAAGTGATTGGTGTTAATAAATAGAGTCTGAGGAGAGGTACACGTCTTGAGAAAAATAAGTGATTATATAAATTATTTTGTTATACTCCAAGAAGCAATTAATCTTGCTCTAGAAATTTCACAATCATCTCCAACACTTTATCCCGAGGCTACATCAAATGGAGAACTTATCATTATACTTTCTTAAGATTCAATTCTACCGACGACGATCCATCCGAGCCCGATGACATTTTTGAAGTTCCAAATTCAATTCTTTAGAACTGATGTTGCTTTTCTTCTTAAGAAATTATAGAAAGACTAACGTCCCTCCTAATATAACATAACAAATAAAGTAATGTACATGGTGTTCCCAACTACTATCTTAGGAGGTTAACCAACTCTGACTTATGTAGAATAGGAAATATTATGCAATACTATTCTATTATAACATATAACTCTAACTTTTTGTATAATATAACTAAGCTTGTGATATATTCTTTATATTCTTATGTATTGTTGTAACTCTTCTATCATATTTTTGGATGCTTAGTACTCGAATTCCCTCCACCGAAACTCAAATTGAACAAACCCACACCAAAGAGATCATGCGACGTCTTCAAGAATTAACATCCTTAACCTGATAACAACTAATTACTCACCCAGCTCTAGAGGAAATCTTAGATGAAATCCGTAGAATGAATGCTCTCAAAGATTTTTTTAAAGAGCGACCTCCTTCATTTCTTGGAAATCCAGGTGGATTGTGAAAATTATTAAAGGTGCAGGGATAACTGTCAATCTTTGAGTAATTCTAGATGCATATATGTTCGAAGGTGAAGCTGATTTTTGGTGGCAAGCTATGTTGAATAATCATAATGTTGTTCTATTAAGTTGGGAGCAATTTTAAGAGATCTTATTCATAAAATATTTTCCTAAAACTGAACGAGATCAATAAAGTGTAGATTTCTTAAGGTTACAATAAGGAAATTTGTCCATAGCTCAGTATAAAGCCAAGTTTATCGAGTTGTCCCGTTACGCCATTGAGTATGTGGATACTGAGATAAAAAAATGCTTGAAGTTTGAAAGAGGACTACATCCAAGGATCATGATTTCTATCGGCCCTTTGCAGATCTGAGAATACACTCAACTTATCGACGTTCCGTAAGTTGTGGAACAAAATTCTACAAGTGTTTTACGATCCCCTCATCTCGTTATTAGAAATAGTCCTATTGTTAGGATCTTACCTAAACCTTGACCTTAGTCTTATCCAAATCCAAATGGACAAGTTTATTTCCAAATTCGCCATAACACTACTCATCCATTGATTCATTATCATGAATGTTAAGAATTATGAGCTATTCACCCACAGTGTCCTAAGTTCAAATCCCCTTCAGTCCATCATCAGTTAGATAATCCTCGTATATTCAAAATTCCCATCCTATCCAAAAACAACATAAGCCAAATCTTGCTAAGATTATTGTATTAGTCCCTCATCGTGGAGATAATTATGCTAAATTTCTATAAAACTCCCATAACGTGATAGAAGGTACAATACTTTTCCATAATCTTCCTGCACATATTTTATTTGATTCTTAAGCAACACATTCCTTTATAAGTCTTAAACTAGCTAAATGTTAACAATTATTACCTACATATTTAACTGTACAATTGGAAATAGAATTACCTATGGGTGAAATCAATACACCCACTCAAGGGTATGAAAATTGTAAAATTCAACTAGGTCTAGGTATGTTCTTGGTAAATTTGATAATTTTAGATATTTGTAATTTAGATATTATTATCGGGGTGGATGTTTTATCAAGACATCATGCTTATATCAATTGCTATGCAAAGAAAATCTATCTTTCAAACCAAGAAAATTGTTTCTTTGTATTTTAAGGATCATGTCCTTCTCAATCATCAATGTCTCAAATCTAAAATTCTTCTTCCTTAATTCCCAGAATTTTGAAACACTTCGAAGATGTTTTTCCAGAAGCATTACCAGGAATACCCCCTTCCCAATAAATATAATTTAATTTAAATATTTATCCCAACACTCTCCTTATTTTGATACCTTTGTATCGAATGGTCCCTTTCAAACTTCGAGAATTCCATACCCAACCAGATGATCCTCTTGAAAAGGGTTATATTCACCTTAGTTCATCTCCTTAGGGAGCTCCCGTATTATTTGTCAAGAAAAATAATGGAAGCTTCAGGTTATGTATACATTATCTTTAGCTAAACTCAGTAACTATTAAGAATAAGTATCCTCTACTCCGAATCAGAGATTTATTCAATCAACTTAGAAGAGCGAGAGTCTTTTCTAAAATACACTTACGATACCATCAATTGTGAGTAAGAGAAGAAAAAATTTCAAAAACTTCTTTTTGAATTTGTTATAGACATTTCGAATTTATCGTAATGTCTTTTAGATTAACCAATGCACCCACATCTTTTATGGATCTTATGCACATAATCTTTAGACATTTTCTGACCAATTTGTTATCGTATTCATTAACAATATTCTTTTTATAATCAAAACTCAGTAGAGCATGCTCAATATTTAGAGATAGTATTAGGCACTTGCCTCTTAAGAAGCCGCATATTATATGCTAAAAAATGCAAATGTTATTTCTCAATGAAAGAAGTAAAATTTCTAGGACACGTGATTTCTGAAAATGGAATCCAAGTCAATCCCGCCAAAATTTCAGCTATTTTAAAATAAAAAAATCTTACCAATATCACCGAGATAAAACGTTTTCTAGGATTAGCATGGTATTACTTATGTCTTGTAGGAGGATTTTTTTGCATTTCTCTTCCCCTCTTAAAGTTAACTAGAAATGAAGTACCATTTGTATAGACTAATAAATGTGATCAACCAATCCAAATTTTGAAGGACAAATTAACTACTCATCATGTCCTAACTATTCCTTCTAGTGATGTAAGTTATGATCTATTTATCGACGCCTTGTTGTAAGGTTTAGGATGTATTTTAATGCAGAGAGGGAAAGTAGTAGAGTATGGATCACGACAACTAAAAATCCATGAATGTAATTACCCTGTCCATGATCTCGAGTTAGCTGTTGTAGTTTTTGCTCTAAAGATCTGACATTGTTACCTTTGTGATGGAGAATCCCAAGTCTTTTCTGATCACAAAAGATTAAATTATATCTCCACTCAAAAAGATTTAAATCTAAGACAAAGACATTGGATGGAATTTTGGTAAGGTTACTTGTTTAAATTAAACTACCATCCATGAAAAAGTAATGTGGTAGCCAATACTTTAAGTTGTAATCCCGTTGGAAGAATCCAAACTTTGATATCTTATGACATTACTGCTACCATAGAGCAATATGATCTTCAATTGTACCCCCTTTCTCAAATATTCCAATATAATTGCATATCCAAATTTGAGAAAGAAAATCTTAGCACAACAGTCTCACTTTTTCACAACATTTTCAATATAAAAAGCACGACTTCTCATATGATAAGGAAATAGGTTTACGATTTTGAAATAGATTATATGTACCTTATGATTCATCTCTTCGAGAAGAAATATTATAGGAAGCCCATCGACCTGAATTTATAATTCACCCTAAAAGCTCCAAGATGCACCACACATTAAAGAAACAATATTGATGGCCAAATAAGAGAAATGATATTGAGAGTTTTGTAAGAAGATGTCTTACTTGTCAATAAGTAATGATAGAAAACCAGTATCCTTGTGGATTTCTCCAACCCTTACCCATTCTAGAATGGAAATGCAATCATATCACAATAGATTTTTTCAGTGGACTACCTCATACATCTCAAGGATATAATTACATTTGGGTAATAGTAGAATGACTTACCAAATCTGTCCATTTCCTGCAAGTAAAAATCGCCGATTCTTTTTGAAAGCTTAGTAAACTCTACATTTGATAGATTATTCGATTATATATAATTCCTCTATCCATCGTGTTAGACAAAGATTTCTATTTTGTACGAAATTAGATTACAACACAATTGTAAAATGACCCATATACCCCTATGCGGGTCCGGACTAGTCTAAAAGCCATCGAAACTCAATTACTACTCTTGAGTACTTAATTTTGACTATTCCGACCCATTCCGAATCAACCGTGCACTTGAAATCCTCATCCAAGTCAACCATTGCATCTCAACCTAACACGACCCTACACGTGCGTCCCGATTGAGATACCATCAAATTCCATCGCTTTTACCCACTTACGACGTAATACCGTTTTCTACAATTTTTTATTTACTTTATCACACTAGTAGATATATTTTTACATAAATATTAATCGTTTTCTCACTAATTAATATTTATTTAAATTTTATAAATTTCTCAAATTATTCAAATTACGTGCACATGTGTTATTTAAATGTTAAAATATAATTACTCAAAATTACGAGTTGTTACACATTTGTTGGTTTGATTGAGCTAAGATTATTCCAAATTAGTAAATCAATTTTAGACATCAATACACATAATTGCTTATTTTTCTTCACCCTAGTAAAGGATGAAAAAACAAAACATAAATATATGTAAAGAGATCAAAATAGTTTGAGTGTTGATGATGGGTGAGATGGAGGATTAGGGATTAACTATATGTGTAAATATATGATGAGAGAGAGAGAGAGAGCATAATACAGATGAGAGAGAAAGTGTAAACAAATCATTATAAATTAATTGGAAATGATAGGGAGACCACCGTCCCCCAAATGTGTTCACGAACCGGGTTCCTGTAGCATCACTCAAATTAATTATAGGTACATGAAGGTATCCAAATGACAAGCAAGTGATTTTTACATAACAAATGGCTAAAAAATCTAAATGGTACGGTTTTTGTTTAATGCACTTTAATAAATAGTATATAGATACAAATATAGATATCGATAGCATAAATACAGATAAATAAAAAGTTAAGCACCAAAAGGGACTTTTGAGATTATTTATAATATTTTTGAGTATTAAAATAACACTTCGATAGTCTTCTAATTAGAGTTCATTTAAAAGCATCGATTTTTAACAATACACCCTACGAATGATCAAGACTACGACATGTTCACTATTATTTAATGTTGTTAGTTGGTTATTTTAAAAAATGAACTTCTAACTTGAGATGTTGTAAAACGGTAAATGAAATTGCTTTAATTTACAATGGAGGGAGGATTTAAAAAAATGAGCATTGATTGAATACAAACCGTTTAAGTGTTTTCTACTCACATCCCTCTAGAAGTTTTAGACTTTTATATCAATTTTATTAAATTTGTTATATTTGAGTTTCTTATCCGTTTATTAAACATAATTGTGATGTGCCCCTGCAATAAAAAAAAATTTAAGAAAAATGTTACCCTCAGAGTAAATTATATAATTTTTTTTATACAAACTGATGTGTCAGCTAATTTTATGATGGGGAAAAAGAAAATTAAAATATTAAAACTGTAGTCCTACAAGCTATTTAATTGATTATACACTTTATTCGTAAATTTGACATCAGTCAACTACTAAACTTGCATTTTCTAACCAATTTATTTTCAGAGGCAGCATAATAAGAGTACTGGATTATCCGAATAAACAGTTAAAGAAAGAAAGAAATACTCAAACTTTTTGACCCTCAATCATAACATAAAATCTAGCCAACTTTGCTACGTCACCTGTAGCAGAATTATAAAGGTGACGTGATTAAATAAAGAAAGCTGTTGTTTATAGCCTACTTTAATTTTGAACAAAATATCTGATAAATTATGCAAACTCTTCAACTAATTGCAGGATTCACATAGTAGTAGGATATGCATGTCAACATCAATTCATCAATTTTTATTCGTCACGTAACTAGAAGTGTTTTTTATTTCCACATAATTAGTGCATGATTGTAACAATCTTTATTACGAGAGATTGTGATAAATTGTTATGAATACATTTAACAATTGACTCCTGCATTACTTATTTGTCAAGCTTCATAAACAAAAATAGTAATGAATTAATCAAGCGAAAATCATGACATGAAAAGTCTAATAACCCATAATTATGATTTTAGCACTTAAAAATATATATAATTTTCTTCTGGGACCCAAGCATATTTTAAATGCTTTTTAGTGCATATTAAATATATGGTAAAACATAGTTGAAATTGTATTTTCCTTAGTGCATAGTAAATATATGGTAAAATGTCAAATAAAATAATTATTTGTATTACTAAATTTATCCGGTTTAGCTATCTAGGTTTAAAGTGAAATTATTTCTTCTGTCATTAACCTATGATTTCTTATTCTTTTAAATCATTTCCCTTCATTAAAAAAAAATCATATGTTTGTACTTAGTTTTTCTATTTTTTGCCCAGGAGTATATTCATCTATTTAATTATCTTTACTACATATTTATTACCATAAAATTAAATAAAGTTTTAGAAAAATTATAAAATACCTACACATCGTAACCTCCTAGTGCATGTAAACATCAATTCATCAATTTTTATTCGTCACGTAACTATGATACAAAAGTATTTTTTATTTCCACATAATTAGACATTGATTGTAACAATCTTTATTACGAGAGACTGTGATAAATTGTTATCAATACATTTAACAATTGACTCCTGCATTACTTACTTGTCAAGCTTCAAAAACAAAAATAGTAATGAATTAATCAAGCAAAATCATGATATGTAAAGTCTAATAGCCCATGATTACGATTTTAGCACTTAAAAATTTATATAATTTTCTTCTGGGACCCAAGCATATTTTAAATGCTTTTTAGGACTCTTTGATTTTATGTGATGTTTGCAACTATTTGTCAAAACTCTTAAATGTATTATAAACGAATGGGTAACTCTGTACCAAAACAAATTACAAAAAAATAGTTATAGTGATATGACACTAGAGTATTGTACATTATTTACTTTGTAATTTTCTGCCACATTTTATTGTACTCTCCTATTAATTTATATAACTGTTATGTATTTTTTGTGCTCCTATAGAATTTTTCTAAATAAATTAAGTTACTTAATCTTTTGACTACTTTTAATGTATGCAGTGTCTTTAGTTCTTAAAATATTGTATTTTACCGGATGTATCATATATATAATTTCAAAAAGAATAGTATAAGATCACTGAAATATGAATTTTATATTAAAACCTTGAGTAATATATAATACAAAGTTTTAAATAATTTATCGTAATTCACGTATGTAGTTGTGAAAGGTAGAATAAACTTTAAAGTAATCTCTGATATAATCCCCATGTTTGTTATGTTATTAGAAATTATCAACAAAAATGCTATTGGAACCGAATTTTTTATCGAAAGTGAAGGGACCAAATTAAGTTGAGGATTTTTATTGGTTAGTTTGTGGAGCCCACATTAGTGGAATCAAAGAATCCACCAGTAACACGCTGCCACGTGTGATTTCAATTGAAATTTCGATTTCAATAGAAGAGCACAATTATCAAAATTTATTATGCAAAACTAAAATTATGAAATATACAAAAAAAATAAAAATAAAAATGACAAATCCAATAGATTCCAAAGTTGTCAAACGTCCCCTAGGTTACTCGTGTCCTGTTACAAATCTGATCCCACTCGCCTATAAAAAGAGACGACACTAGACTTAATACATAACTTCTCATTGCTCATCTTCCTCTTCTTCTATAGTACAACCATCTCCTAATGAAGGGTGTGACATGTCTAACGAAGCTCATGTTTGTTGTTTATGCCCTTCTTCTTAGCACCCTGAATCCAGTAAGCCCATCTTCAACCCAGCCCCAAAAGAAAACCAACCTAGCAGATCAACTATGCAAAAACTCTCCTAATTATCATCTTTGCCTCTCAACTCTCTCAAAGGATCCTCGGACCCCCAAAGCTGATGTTTCGGGCTTGGGGCTCATAATAGTTGATGCTATCAAAGCTAAAGTTACAAATACTATGAAAACCATCAACAAACTTAAAGGGTCAAACCCAAATTTGAGGAAGGCGTTGAATGGGTGTGGACAGGGATATTGGGGTGTTTTGATAGCTGACATACCAGAAGCTGTTGAGGCTTTGACTAAGGGTGACCCTAAATTTGCTGAAGATGGAATGAATGATTGTGCAAATGCTGCTAAATTGTGTGAAGATGGGTTAGGCCACAATTCTCCTTTAGCCTTTGAGAATAAGGTTAATCATGATCTATCTCTGGTGGCTGTGTCCATAATAAGGACCCTGCTGTAATATGGAGGGGTTATACTTGCTCTGTCCTTATAAAAACATATATAGATATTGATAATATAGATATGTCAACAGATATGTTTATGGTTGCTCATACATAAATTCTGGCTATTTATTGTACATGTTTAATTGCTTTTGTTAAATAAGATGAAACATTGCTGCTAGATTGGTTTTCATGATTATACTTTGTGTAAATATAATATACAGTGAGTCCCACTTGCAAGTCATAAAAAAGTCTCACGATGACATGAAACATTGAGATATATTATACACTTTACTAATGTCACTTCGCCATAAGACTACTTGCATATGTTCATGCATTTGCAGAACTAAAACACGCCAAAGGTATTTGCAAACGGATTTGAGTGCAACAATGACGTAAATTTATAAATCCGCCAGAATTGAATTATAACAGGAAATAAACAAGGCTTGGCACGTACGTCAAAATTGAAAAATACATGCAAAAAAAAAGGAAAGTTATGGGGCGTTAAAATTATCAGCATAAAATTTGTCTTGAAAATTCTCAGCCATTCAAAATAACTTTAGACACAATTTGAGGACATCCGCGTGTACCATTCCTAAATTTTTTTGGTAAAGACATGTAATGATAGGAGGACAGGTGTCCAATTTCCTTAAATAGTGTTTTCAAAATATATTTTCTTAACATTTTTCACTGTTCTAAAAAATCCGCATTGGCGTAACGCTTAGGGAGAAACGCCTCGCCTTACGTTTTTCACGGCTTATTCTTGGTAAAACCCTTACGGCGCACTTTTTTCTGAAAACAACAATGTCTTAGTGAAACGATGTCGCCTTTTAAAAAATTTGTTTACAAACCGGACCATAATCTTATCCAAAATAATCAGATAGCATTTTAATTTGCATATATTCAGACATATTTTTATGATATGTCCAATTTTTGTATTTTAATAGCCTTATTATGGTTAAAAAATATTAAAATATATTAAGAAGGCCTAAACGCCTTTTCACGCCTTTTTACGCCTAGGGCCACCTAGACTTCTAAGGCTTAACGCTTGGCCTTCACGCCTCAATCACGCCCACATTTTTTAGAACCTTGACATTTTTTATTGGTAAATATTCAAAATGGTTAAGGGTATTTTAGTATAAATAAGTTAATAAAATTCGTCAAAAACAAATAAAATTTATTAAACATGCTAAAAGTATAATTTGTGGTGTTAAATTTTATCATCCAAAACTATCCAACAAAGCTCAATAAAAAAATGTATTCCTTGACAATTTAACTATGAGAATTAAGGATGTTACCTTTTTCCAAATAATTTGACAAAAATTTAGACTAGTTAAATAATTGTTAAATTTTATTATTTTATATAAACCTATAATTTCAAACTCTAACTAAAATTATTAGGCAATTTACGATTTTCGACGCGGGTAGAGATGCCTAACACATTCTAAGATATTATTCAAACCGCGGTACCACGAGCGTTACTTTTCTGGTGGGGTATATGTGATAAATTTGGCACAACAAACAAGTGGTGCCGTAGTTTGCTATTATCTCTTGCAAGGAAAAGCCAAAGCTGTCTGTGAAAGTGGCATCACAAAAGTACCCAAAAAAAAAGTGCCATCACCTTTAGCTAAGGATTATCTCTAACATTATCACTACATCTAGACGTTACCAGATTGACTTCGTCACTATATAAAAAATTTACGCTCCATCATTCCCAAATTAACCGTTTCCACATCAGACGTGCAGTTTTAAAAATCGATTCATGAAATCCATTTCCCCCCAAACACACCCCAATTCTTAATTTTATAGTTGTGTGTTTAGTCATTTTTCCTAATTATTTTTTTTTTACAGTCTTAAAAATATTGCACTACTATTCAGTGAAGCTTTACTCCATTTGCAACTTTTATGGAGGGTTAATAGTTTAAATTTGGAAAACAAAGTTTATTCTCAAATACCTTTTTCCATTTGGATACCAAATATATTAATTGGTTATAAGCTTTTAATTTTATTTCTTTTTGTTCTCAAGGATAGTGTGCTCTGTTTTATTTCGTCCAATAGAGAAATACATACAACTCCTCTCATCATTTTTAGATTCATTTTAATTGGTATTTATGGGAGCCCAGCTTTCGAAGACCCTTTTAAACAAAATAAGAATTCGTATATAGAGAAAAAGGCACAAGAGAGGCTATAAGGTTTGGATTATATATTTGGTTTTACAAATACTAAAAAAAGGGGCGAGGGCAGTGGCGAAGCTAGAAATCCACTTCAAGGGAGGCCAACACACATTGTGTTGGTAAAATTTGTGAAGAAAATGGCTAAATTTTGTACTATAAAAAATTTAAAGGGTAATTATCTAAAGCATTTTAAAAGTTAAGGGGGGCTATGGCCCTCTCCAAAAATCGCTGGCTTCGTCCCTGGGTGAGGGTTTTCGATTTGCATATTTATTTTTATGCTTTTTGCTGCTTAAACATATAGAAACTGTACTCTATTAAGTTCTTTACATATACTGAATTTGTAAATTACTAAGATGATATTGTAGTTAGTTACTATTATTCATTTGAAAATTTAAGGTTAAGGGTCTGTTTGGTTGCATATAGGCAAAAGAGTGAGCATGACAAAATTTGTCTTTTTTTCACATGACGCTATCAAACAACCATTAGGCGAAATTAAAGTCAATCCAATTAATTTATTTAAAAACAGTTTTTATATTATATTCAAAAATATTAAAAACATTTTTTACAATATTTTTATATTACGGTTTTCTAAAAAAATTGTAAAACATTTTCTTAACAACTTTTTATAATATTAAAAACAGTTTTTAAAATATTACAAAACAATTTTTAAATATTCACAACAGTTTTTTTTTAACTATTTAAAATATTTTTTAATTTTTTTTTTAATCTTTAAAACTGTTTTTATATTATATTCAAAACAGTTTTTAAAAAATGTTAAAAACTATTTTTACAATATTTTTATATTACGATTTTTCAAAAAATTTGTAAAACATTCTCTTAACAAATTTTCACAATATTAAAAACAGTTTTTAAAATATTACAAAACAATTTTTAAATATTCACAACAGTTTTTTTAAACTATTTAAAACAGTTTTAAAAAATATTTTTTAAACTTTAAAACGGTTTTTATAATATATTCAAAACAGTTTTTAAAAATGTTAAAAACAGTCTTTACAATATTTTTATAATACGGTTTTTAAAAAAATTTGTACAACATTTTCTTAACAATTTTTTCTAATATTAAAACCAGTTTTCAAAACCTTACAAAATATTTTTAAATATTTATAACAGTTTTTTTAAGTATTTAAAACAGTTTTTAAAATTATTTGTTAAAACTTTAAAACTATTTTTATAATATATTCACAAGAGTTTTTAAAAATATTAAAAACAGTTTTTACAATATTTTGTTAATACGGTTTTTTAAAAAAATTGTAAAATATTTTCTTAACAATTTTTTATAGTATTAAAAACAGTTTTTAAAACATTGCAAAATAATTTTTAAATATTCATAACAGTTTTTTAATTATTTAAAACAATTTTTAAATTATTTTTTAAAACATTAAAACCGCTTAAGAAGTTGGCAAATTTGTTGGCAAATATTTCCCACTCAAATAGGTAAGCAAAATTTGCCCACAGATTGTGCATAGGAGGTGTTGTACATTGGCAAATAATACCTAGGCAAATTGTGCAACCAAACACTCAAAATGTAGGCAAATTTTCATATTTGCGAACTTTTTGGCATTTGTCTAGGCAAATTTGGCCAACCAAACGGACCCTAAGTTTCTTCTTGATCGACTGAGATCGGAACTAAAGGATTGATATTCAGAGGGATCGAAATTGATGCATCACGTCACTGTGTCGCATCAAATGTCTCACAAAATCGTGTAAGTGTAGAAGTACTCTTAATTAATTTCAAGCAAAGTCACAGATTCAGAAGTTGATAAATAAATGGGTGAGTTTTTGAATCATTGTATCTACTAATTGTTAGTATCCTTTTTATATGGAGAGAGAACAAAAAAAAAGTGTATTCCCTTCACCTCCCTTAATCAATAATAACTATAATATATTCATCTCACTTAACAAAGCTTCCTATAATTCTTCTCATAGTTTCATGATATATCACAAAATTTGATGATTGGGAAATTTTAATTAATAAAATCATTCATAATTTATTTTATGTCCTCACTTATGCATAAACATGTCTATGGAGTTAATAGATACACTATAAAACTAGATTTGTTTACCCTATGTTTCTTTATCTTTTCTCATACTTTAACATATCCATATCTAATGAACTATTGCTTTGTTATATTATAAACGATTTTGCAGCAGCATTAAGTTTTAGAATATTTAATAATTTATTTTAAATTTCTTCTAGCACATGTAAATAAATAGTTATATTATCTAAACAACACTAAAACTGTAATATCTTTTAGCTTTATTTTTTTCCAATTTTTTTCTGGTGATATCTACATTTGAAAATCTGGTGAGATCAAACATGGTCTCAATTTTTTTTAAGACTATACGGATTGAGGGACGTCGCCTATGGTGGGACTGTATGAATATCTTAATATAATTCAATAAGAATGCTTAAATTTTTCACTCTCTCAGACTATATAAATGTTATACATTTATATTGTTCCAATGACTCTTTCATGATCAAATATATTTCATGTGAAATGACTATCACAATCGCCTCGTCCGCGCATTGCGTGGGTTTACACCTAGTTAGCTTTAATTTGGTGGATCTTTAAAAATTGGTAATGCTAAGGTCATTTATAGCGGGCAATACAACTGTGTATATGTATATTACTTTCCTTTAGGAGGAGAAGAAACAAGGCACATTATACTGGTAAAACATGTAGCGGGGTTGTAAATATGGACACCAAATACATTCGTATGAAATTTATGTAAAATAAATGATGTTAATGCATGAAATTTATTATTCTAAGATGAGTAATTATGTAGTAGGGATCTGTTCATATGATTATGTATAGGAATTGACCATTAGGATGGAGTTTGGAAAGAGATTTAGAAATCTCGTAATTAAAAAACGTAGGAGATTTGGGCTTCTGCCAAGGTCCGAATCGATTCGGTTGGGCGAACCGATTCAGTCTAGAAGGCGAATCGATTCGGCCCCTGGGGCATTTTGAGTTGGGGCTGGGGATGGATCTGGGGTATTGTTAGAAAACCATGCGAGCTGGTAGGACGGTGTTTGGGTCAACGATGATTTTATTAAAAATCTTAATGTGGCACACATATTAATCAGGAAGTCATATTTAATTACATGGTTAAATAACCTTTCAAGGAAGAAGTAATTAATTATTAATGGATGAATAATGATGGATATTATGTGGAATATTTTAGGTAGTTATAGAGTAATTACCTACACATTATATGGGAACTAATATGTACTTATATTTATTTGTGTGAACATATCAATGTACGTGGACGGTCCCATCGGCTTAGGGTTTCATGCGTTTGGGACCGTAACGCACGTCGGCACAGGTGGGCTAGACATTATGTAGGTCATTTTTATAGGGACCGCGTAGTAGCGCCATTTACGATAGGTAGGTGTAGATGCTGGGATCATTTGTCACTGCTGGATATGGGTCGTGAACTGGTCTACTGCGTAGGGACCACCCCACTTATGTGTGTTTTGTGATGTCTGACTTGGATAGAGATTTCCTTTGGACCCATCGATAATGCACGAACGAGACACCCTTGGTAGATGCCTTTGTGTGTCGCATATATGAAAGGACATATATAAAAATTACCCGACTTAAATGAGATTGATTATTTTGTCTAAAAACATAGATAGTAAATTACAGACCTATACAATATTGTGCATAATAGATGTTTATGTCACCTCACGAGATATGTGAGACTGGGTATGCTAGGAGTTGATAATATGAATGTAGATGGGTACGTTTTAGCATGTTGCCTATATTTAATGCACTTGATATCAATTCGCCAGGTTGTCGTATATATTATTTCGGGACTTGTTTGGATGCGGATAATATCAGACTTAGCTGAGGCGTGAGAAGTTAATCGTACGTGAGTGACGATGGGGGATATTTACTTTGAATCTACTATATTTATTGCACTTTAAATTGAATAAGTTAATTCTTGCATCTCTAGGGCACTAACCAAAATTTAAATGTCCCCCCCCCCCCCCCAGATGATCCTAGATAGGGATAGCAGGACTGTTGGTGGATCAACCTTGTAATCTCCTTCTTGCGCATCAGATTTTCCAAACTTATTGGTTCTAGTTTAGGTGATATTCAACTTCAGTTTATTTACTTTATTTGGGATTATTGTATGGGCATAAGCCTGGGATTTATTTACTTTATATTGGTTTGAGATATTTACTTTTATGTTGGATTTATCATACGCTTAGTGATGGATTGGATTTCATTATTATTGGAGTACTGATTTAAACTCAATTATAGGCTATTAATATATGTTTTATATGATGTTGATGCTGAGAATGGTATTAATCAACAAACAAGACATATCTTCGGCGTATCGTGTCTGGCAAACCTTTACGTGAAATAATAGGGGTTGTTGCAGTTAGTATCAGAGCATCCAGGTTCTAGTGTCCTTAGGATCTGTGTTGCGTTCATTACGTTCTTCATTGTGTTCTTTAATATGTAGAGCCTATGCTTATGGTTGATTGTATTCTTGCGATTTTTACTACCTCGAACCTTATTTTCTTTCAGACGGAAAAAGGACGGAGAGATAGACCTAGGCGTGTTGTCACACCTATTACACAGGAGGCTTAGCCGGAGTTAAAATAGTAGCCGCAAGTCCCACCAGCCCCACAGTTGATTACTCCAGCTGAGATCGCCATTATTGTGACTAAGGCGATTTCCACCGCCATGACGACCAGGCTCCATCATTTCCCACCTCCACAGGTTCAGCATCAGCAACCACCGTCGCCTCAATAGGTGGTCGTACCAGCCCAGGCACCAGGGTTATTTTGGGACAAGGCAAGGGAGTCCTTTGTAAAGGGACAACCTCCAGAGTTCTCGGGTAGTCCAGATATCTTATGGAAAGCAGGTGGAAGAAAGATATATAGAGACATTTACGGATGGTGAATTGTATACCGGTGCAAAAAAATATGTTAGATTCATTTCGTCTAGTGGGGGTCGCGCTCCAGTGGTGGGAGTTAGTCTCGTCAGTCGTAGAGAGGGATGACTTAATGATTGAAGAGTTTTGGGAGAGATTTGAGGGGAATTATTTTCCCCAAGCTATGTAGTCTGAGATGAGGAGAAAATTTATGGAGCTCAGGCAGGAAGGGCGTACCGTGGCTGAGTACGAGGAGGAGTTTTTGCCCTTTCGTACTTTGCGAAAGAAGATGTGAATACTGAGAAAAGGAATATGGACAACTTCATAGCGGGGTCAGTTTGGCACATTCGAAAGGCTCTTTTGGGGAACCAAGCCTTCACCACGTATAATAAGATGGTGAATGTCGCACTTATCCACTTTTAGGATCACAGGGCCTTTCAGAAGAACAAGGGAGATAAGCGACATGGAGTCGAGTTGTCGAGCCATCAGGGAAAGATGAGTGGGGGTAGCGGATCCAGGACCTAGAAGTTCAGGGATACTTTATTCGCAGATCAGCATAAGAGGTTTAGGTGTTCCGATTATCAGAACAAGCAGGGCCAGCAGTCACTACACCAAATCTGCCGAATTGTCAAGGTCAATGACCATGACATTTCGAGGCGAGACAATTTTTTTTGTCACGGTCGTGTCGCGGTCAATGACCGTGACACGTTTGTCACGGTTTATAACCGTGACAAAGTCGTGACCCTTTTAAAAAAAATTGTCACGGGCATTGACTGTGACACGTCCGTGACAACTTTTTGTCACGGACGTGTCACGGTCAATGATCGTGACAATTCTGGGCAGAATTTAAAAAAAATCTGTTGGGCAGTATGGCCACTGCCACTGCCCAGCAGTATATTTGTACCTGTTATAGCAACGTTGTACCTGTTCCAAACATCATATATCCAAACAAACTAAAGATAATGCAAATATATATTCAAAATAGAAACAATATGCATCACGATATAATTCAAATGTAACAACTTAAAACAATTCAATTCAAACTTAAAACAATGTCACTACATGTCTGGTGTATTGTTAAAACTGAGGAGGTGAGTAGGCCACACGACATACGAATTGACGCACCCACTAATATACGTCGTGCCGCATTGTTCGCGCAACCACAATAGGGAGTTCTCCTTCCCGGGTATGACATGCGTGACGAGCACCCTGAACTCCATCTCTTGAAGCGCACGTCCATGAACTATTCCACCCTGGACGATATTCGGGTCCCTCAACCCCCGACCTATCCGCTGGCCATCAAATACGTCCAATATGAACATGCGCGGCCAACCAAGTGTCGACATTGGTCTGTTGAAGGGGGCCAAATAGGTAAGTGGATCATCGAAGTACGAACGTGTCGGTGATGAAGCAGCGAGGTCCACATCCTCGTCATCCTGCGCCTCGTCCTCCCGCACCTCCTCCTCCACCGCCTGCTCCTTCCCTTTCCCTTTCCCTTTACGGTCTCCTCCCAACATACGCTTCATGAATGCGTACATATCTTGTATCGTCGCCTCCAAACGAGATAGCTTTGCGTCGTGTGAATCCACCGTTCGAGCCAACCCGGTGTCGCTCGTCTCCAAACCGATGATCCTAGATTTGGCCACCCGCGAGCTCACACCCCTTGTCCTCCCCTTGCGATCAGAGCCAAGCACTTGGCTGAGTGCGCCTGTGGACAAAGATGCCTTGTCAGCATCAGACTGCGACTCATGCACTTCCTTAAGCTTTGCCTGAAACGACAAAAAGCAGATGATTAGTAAAATAAGTAAACTAAAAAAATATAACGTAATTAACAAAAATTAAACTGTCGGATTACTTACAATCGTGGCCACGACGCTCGGGGACACCTCCTTGTCCTTCCCCTTCTTCGTCAGAAGAGCCACATAAGTATCGAGCCTATGTGGCTTACCCCCTGGCCCAATCCCTACCCCCTGAAATAAAATAAAATAAAGTAAAGTAAAATTAGTATCGGCCCCGCAAAGTAAAATAATGAAGAATAATATATTTCTGTAGTTATAGAAAAATTAAATCTTACCTGCATCCTATGCTTCACCTCGCGCGTAAGAGGTCCGGCCGGAGTAGTGCACGTCCGTCTTTTTTGCCCGATTCCCCCCCCCCCCGATTGGCGAGATGCCAATTGTCGATCCTCGATCTCATTGTCAATGAACTTCTGCCATTGTGCCAATGAGATCGGCTCCTTGGGGGGGGACGGATTCACGCCATTGGATAATCGACTCTCGTGTTTTCCCAAAGTACCGTGCCCGCATATTTTTTCCACGACTTGAGTTGCTCTCTAATCTGCTCCAAGACGGGATCGCGTAGCTTTGGATCCAAGTTGAATTGTTCCTGTCCAACAAATACAATGTTAGTTGCGAACAAATATAAATATAAATATAAATATGAAATCGAAATCGAAATTGAAATATAAATATAAATATGAAATCGAAATCGAAATCGAAATTGAAATTGAAATTGAAATTGAAATTGAAATATTCATATAAATATAAATATAAATATATTACCTGTAGTGCCGCCCAAACAGCTAACTTGAGCTCATATGGCACCTCCTTCCAACTCATAAACCCTGGGCCGATGATCGTCTTTAGCAGAACGAGGGATCTCGCTAATATCTCCGATTTGTTCTCGACGGCAATCCCAAATTTCCCATATTTGGGGAGCCTAGGGGCGGAAGAGCCCTCGTCGCCTCCACTACCACCGACCCCAGACGACATCATCATAAACAACATCATCATCTTCGCCTTAATATCTTAAGGAGACATTTGCTGTAAAAAAATGTTATTAGTACAGATATAATATTATCACAATATGCATATCTTATAAGAGAGTCGGGTTTGACATTAATAAAGTGAGAATTACATTTAAGACTTTCTAACAACATGCATGTGTATATATATATTGTTAAGATTTCCCCACCACACACACACCACATCCCCCCACCCCCTGCCCCCGCCACACACACACGCACACACCTGCACACACACACACCCCACCCCCACCCCCACCCCAACATGTTTACGGGCTTTCATCACCCGTCATAAATGTTTCGGTCTGTGACTTACTGGCCAGTTGTCTTGGGTCTTTTAGTCCCTTAACATTACTTTAAGAATTTTACCCAATCTAAATACCACATTTTCTTTCATGTTATACACTTGAACACGTTTTGTTATTTAGTCCTTATTAATTTATCTTTGATGTATTACCAGCATCTTTACTTTTATAAACTTTATTTAATTTTCAATTTTAAGGACTATTTTCATCACTTAGTGTTCATCTAAGTTCTCGTATAATAAGCTCCCATAAAAATCTTTAATAAAATTCTCATATCTTCTTTCAATTTAAACACACACACAGTAGTGCCTATCTATTTAAAATAATCTCAATGTTAATTTCAGGTATTGAATTTCTATTATTGTTTTGTGCTTTTTATAAATCATACCCCACCCCCACCCAAACATGTTTACGGGCTTTCATCACCCGTCATAAATTTTTCGGTCCGTGACTTACTGGCCAGTTGTCTTGGGTCTTTTAGTCCCTTAACATTACTATAAGAATTTTACCCAATCTAAATACCACATTTTCTTTCTTGTTATACACTTGAACACGTTTTGTTATTTCGTCCTTATTAATTTATCTTTGATGTATTACCAGCATCTTTACTTTTATAAACTTTATTTAATTTTCAATTTTAAGGACTATTTTCATCACTTAGTGTTCATCTAAGTTCTAGTATAACAAGTTCCCATAAAAATCTTTAATAAAGTATTATCACAAATATAAACTAAGAGTGATAAAATAACTTTGAGGCATATAAATTAATTGTGACAAAGTAAGATTATGGAAACCCCACTTTTCTTTCTATAACTCCTATTTTATTAAACTTTAAATATAATTAGGGGTGTATAGAAAGAAAAGTTAAATAGGAATAAAAACAACATTTTTAAAATATGAAGGGCTCACCAATTTGATCAAATTTTTCAACAACATAGACTAATTGATCTTTATTATAAGACAATTACTACAAATTTATGCGCATCGCCCGAATTCAAAAAGTAATTTAATGACTAAAGTAATACTTTTTTTAACTTTAGTTATTCACCACAAATCTTATAAAATATTTTATTTTTCATGCTTTTAGCAACTTCGGATGCCATTTTAACCCTTATTGTAGTTTTTTAGTTTTCATGCTTTTATTTGATGGATATAAAGTCATGTGATTATTTCACCATATAAAGTCAACAAAAAACGCCATATATTATTTTTTTCTCCATTAGTATAAGTATATAGCGATTATTTCACACTTAAATCACATATTAAGTCGGCCTTCATTTTTTTATGAAATCTGTAGAAAATTACTAATTTATTTTGAATGAAAATAAATTGTTATCCGATATTTTTGGATATTATTTACATTTACATTTTTGGATATTATTTTTGGATATTATTTACATATACATTTTTGGATATTATTTTTGGAAATTTATAGAAAATTACTTATTTATTTACATTTTTAACCCCCTACCCCCACCCTGCCCCACCCCCTACCTCCCACCCTGCCCCGCCCCCCACACACGCACATATATACACACATACACACATATATATACACACAAACGTATATATAAATGGAAGAGAGAGAGAGAGAGAAAGAGAATTAAACCTGAAAGTAGAGAGAGAGAGAGAGAGAGAGAGAGAGAGAGAGCAGCGTCGAGAGAGAGAGAGAAAGTGAACGGCGGGAGGGAAAAAAGAAGGGGGAAAGGGTTTTTGCTGGAACCAATGTCACGGTCGTGTCAAGGTCATTGACCGTGACAATTCTTTGTCACGGTCGTGTCAAGGTCAATGATCGTGACATAAAACGCGTGTTTTTTTGTCACGGTCAATGACCTTGACAAGGGTGGCCGACTGAAAGGTGATAATTTGGTCATTTTGGTGTAGTGAGTGCTATGGGCAGTTGGGATAGGGCCAGCAGCATAGAGGCCAAGATCAGTAGGGCCAACAGGTAGAGCGGTGCCCATTTCACGAGAACTATTTCATTTGCGGAGAGAGGGGACATACGTTGAGGCGGTGTCCTCGAGGTATTCAGGAAGCCCAAGAGCAGGGAGGTCGGAGGGGACATTAGGCACAATAGGGACAATGCTCACCATTACCATCTTCGAGAGTTGCTGCACCAGTCGCTCCAGCACTCGTCGCCCCACTTCAGGGATAGCCGCCACCACTACAGTGCAGTCGAGTTTATTACATTGTTCCCGTAGAGGAGCCAACGCCATCTCAGGTGGTTGAGGGTGTGTTCCCTATCTTTGGACACGGTGGTCGTATTTTATTTGATACGGGGGCATCTCACTATTTTGTTAACACGGGTTTTGCACACGAGACGTGGATGACAGAGCTTGCTTCCGATATCGTATTACACATATATTCACCGGTGGGTAGAGGGGAACCCATACGTTCAGTATGTCGGGGTATAGGGATCAAGATAGGATGACTCACTTATATAGCTGACTTACTAGTACTTGATATTCACAAGTACGATGTTATCTTAGGGATAAATTGGTTAGCTGCATATAGATCTTTTGTTGATTATTACAGCAGGTCCATTATCTTCGCCATTCTGGGGCAAAAGATGTACTTGGTTATGATGCCGCACTCTGGGGTGGGTCAAGAACATACTATATCAAGGAGTAGACTCCTTAAGAGGTTGTGGTGTCGCTAGATTCGATCCCGATAGTTAGTGAGTTTTCATATGTGTTTGGGGACATCCCAGGGTTGTCACCTAGTCGGGAGATAGACTTTGTGATTGATTTGATTCCAGGCATGAGACCCATTGCACGTACACTATATCGGATGTCGCCTCTGGAGATGAGGGAGATGAGGGATCAAATTGAGAAGTTATTAGGAGATGGATTCATTATGAGGAGTACTTCGTCGTGGGGTGATCCAGTTTTGTTTGTCAAGAAGAAGGACGGATCATTGTGTCTTTGTATTGACTACAAGGAGTTGAATAGGGTCACCATACAGAAAAAATATCTATTGCCCCGGATTGATGATTTGTTTGACCACCTGTGGGGTGTTGCGTATTTCTCTAAGATTAACTTGAGATCGAGTTATCATCAGTTGAGAGTTCGGGAGCAGGATATCTCAAAGACGACATTTCTTATGAGATGCGAGTCTTATGAGTTTTTGGTTCTACCTTTTGGTCTATCCAACGCACCGATAATATTTATGGATTTGATGAATCGGGTGTTCAAAGACTATTTGGATCAGTTCGTCATAGTGTTTATTGGTGACATTTTGATTTATTCTAGGACTATGGAGGAACACGCACAATATTTACGGGTACACCAAAACACGCCATTAGTAACACAATTATACCATTACTAAATCTATTAGTAACACAATTTTTCTGTTAGGAAAAAGGCGTGGGGTACGAAGCTAGTAACGGTAAAATTCTTTTACTAATAGTAACGGAAAAAAATAGAATTAGTAACGGTAAATTTTGTTACTAATAGTAACGGAAAAATAAGAATTCGTAACAGTAAAATTCTGTTACTAATAGTAACGGTAAAATTCAGAATTAGTAACGAAAAATTATGTTACTAATAGTAACGGTAAATTCAGAATTAGTAACGGTAAAGTTCTGTTACTAATAGTAATGGTAGAGTTTTGTTACTAATATTAATACATATTTAAAAAATATATATTATTCAAGATCCATTATCCTGAATTTAAACAAATTCAATTATTCTTATCATATTATTTAAATCCTTAGAAGATATACAAAATTAGTCCACAAAAACAAGGGCATTATATTCAATATTTACATTTAAATAAGCCTCCACTCTTTATTTACAAAAGAAACTTAAACCAAACAAATAAAACATCATAATACAATCGCCCCGAAAGTTACATTATTTTAAGAAAAGCATCCAATATAACATCCTAATACAATCATCCTCAAATGAGACATTTTTATATTATAACCAATGAAATGAAATATAAAAAATAAGTTTGTTGTTGTTGACTATCAACCTTCATTCTATTATCACCGTCATCAATACCTCAACCCGCAACGCTGAAAACTTGATGAGGATCTATAAATGACATTCTGTGAAACAAAGTAAAATTATCATATTAGTTATAATATCAACATTTAGCGTATAAATTAACAATATCACAACACTCTCAAAAAAAGGGTCAAATAAGATAAAAAAAAATGCCAATTCTTAACATTTCAATTCGACCCCTACTTGATTCCGGATTGAGCTTCATTTACACCAAATACAAACATCAGCGTCATAGTAGAGATGTGCAAACTAAAGAGAGGCGCTGAAATTAAATATAATAATGGATTTATGGGTTTACCAGATACAAAGCATTGGATGGTGGTATGATTCCTCCAATAGCACTTGTAACAATTATTGCACGTGATGTACTCCCCATAGATGGAGAAGAAATCCATTAAATGAACTTGCACGATTCCTCCAATAACACTTGTAACTATTCATTCTTTGCTTTAGATATAGTATCATTAATTTTTTTTCCATAATTGAAGCATTTGTAATTGTATCTTCAATACCAATGCTAAAACCTGCTGCAAAAGCCAATAGTTAACAAGCCACTCGGCATGTTCCAAAAAATTACGAGGAGCATCTGGACCAAACTCCTCCCTGTACATACAAACATATAATATAGCCGATGTACTTTACTATGAAGTCAAATTTAAAAGTAATAACCACCCAGGTATAATGCTCTATTTTATGTATTCTTAAAAACATACCAGATGACATGGATAAAACTTTCCGTCGATGTACGCAGTGTTTTTTTGCAAAGAGTACCCATGTAGAATGATTGCTTTGTGATTTAGAATTAGTAGACCACACCATTTCAATTAAATAGTTATATACTAATAAAAAGCTCACCTGAAATGGAATTGAGGCAACCCAAGACCACACCATTTATGTCTCGATCGAACACTAGTCACATCCTGTAAACAAAATCAACCGATTATTATTTGAATCTAATCGAAGTGCAAGTATAATGAGGAAGTACATAAGAAAATTATAACTCCTCCACCGATTATTAGAAGCTTATGTATATTACCTGTGTACACTTACATGTCCACCAGTAAAATCTGATGTTGCCTGCCATAAGGTATGCTTCCTGGGCTGGGGGTTAGTCTTCCTAATGAAAATAGGTTGTCTTCCCAGCTGCACCAAGAAAGTAATTATAATAAAAAAATTACTCACTGTAGTTATAGTACGATTACTAATTTGCGAATGATAATATTATATAAGTAATGGAAAGGGATGAGAATTGGAGAAGAAAGAAGGAAAGTACCACTACATCCAATGTTCTGGGTCCATCTTCAGGGTAAGTTGCCTTCAATGGGACGATGTCGGACCACTGAATTTAAACCTTATTCTTAAGAACGCCATCAAGAGCTTACCACACAAGCTTATGCTTTGCAAAGTAACACTTAGCCACCAAGTCGCCTTCGTATCTCGATTTATAATACAAAACCGAGTAAATGTCAATTGAAATCAGAAAAAGAGTATAGTTGAATTACAATTTATTCGAAAAGCAATTGGAATTATTTTATACCTCCTAGCTCCCAATCCTGAGAATGGAAGCAGGAAAGTTTGAGGCCTTGAGCTTATCCATGGTGCAAGATGCAGAATCACCCTTGTGGTCTTTCTTTCCAAGCTTAGAAGAATTTCCATGGGAAAGCTTCATTTGGATCACATCCAAAAGGGATGGGTTCTTTTTGAGACGAAGACCCAGTTAACTTGGCTCATCTAGTGGATTGTATTGCGATGGGGGTACTGGAAATGAAGTAGATTCCAAAGTATGCTCCTGCTATCAAACAGTTATAATCAATATCAACTTAATCAAAAGTGAGCAGTTGAGCTGAAATCCAAATTATCTTGAAATCAAATCTAATAAAAATTCAGTTCGTATTAAATATAAAAGCATAAGCCCACATAAGACTCTCTTGAATTCACAAACAAAGGAATAAACTTACTATCCTTCCTCTTGTTTCAAAGCCATTCGTTACTTCCCGTTCGTTACTGAAAATGTGGACGAAATGCAATACTTTGAATTCATATGGCCAATGTAAGTCTTTAGAAATTTACCAGTAGAGAAGTTCCAAATCCGCAGCACACACATCGTCACATATAACAAGATCAAAATTCATTATACATTTATCTTGTTTTGGTTGATATAGTCCCTCTAAGTTCAATGGTTCTTTATTACTTTTTAGCAGGGCTCAATAAAGATCACAACATTTAAAAAAACATGTTATTACCTAAAATCTGATAGTGAAATTGAATAGAGATATGAGCAACAAATAGTGGAGAATATATTTTCTAATCACGTCCCGTTTCTATGAAACCTATGATGCTTACTGCTGACACATACAAACATGCAATGTAAAACAACTCCATTGTTTGCATATTTTTGCATATATTACTAGAAGACAAAAATAACATTGTTCCAAAATTTTAAAGTATTATACATTCATCCCTTTAGTTACAAAGAATACATCCATTTTTTGTCGAGATAAATATATATTGTAGTCCTCAAAATATGTTTGAAATGTCCTCTAGAATGTCCTAATGTGTCTAAGCATGTTAAAAAACAAAAGAAAATCTGAACACTTTCTAGGCGTGTTTGAAAGGTGTCCTGGAGTGTCAATGTCCAGCACGTGACCAACATGACAGTGTGGGTGCTTCATAGACAACATTATTAACATTTTAGAACGTACAAGAAATAAATTTAAAATACTAATAATAATTTAGCCGGCATTTTTCAAAATGTCTATGCACATGTTTGTTAGTCAGTCATTCACATGCGAGCTTGGTGTCAAAGCTGCTAAGACAGATGGAAAATGCCTGGAATGCTGAGATTGGATATTGATAATCAACAGTGAGCACGTCATTCCCCACTTTCCCAAACTGGAGTATAACATTCTCATGCTCACACCCATTCTCGAGAGAGGCAACAAGTTGGAAGTTCTTTACAGAAGCGAGTGTCACGCGTCCATTAAAGTTGAGACACCAGCACTGGAGTTGCTCGTGCCACCTAGGAGTCTTGCTCTTTAAGACCAGCATCCCATGGGTAGACAAACATCCACAAATTCAGCACCATCATATGTGAATCTTTGAATACCACGAACCACCTGAGAACTCCATAGTTGAAAATACACAAGCATTAAACAACTCCATAGTTGAAAATGCACAAACAATAAACATCTTATCTTGTTCATTTTATCACAATTGCTGGTAATATAAAAAGTTTACAAGTATAATAATTAGGATACATTGTTAATAACTAATACAATAATCATAATACACTATTAATAACTGATCAAAATATGATGTAATCTTTGCTATGAAAGCTGAAATGTTTTTCATTTTTGTAGGTTTATGCAATGAATAATGGCATAAAAGTGCAATAGCATGGAATCAAGTACCAAAAAAAATAGAAGAGAAATACAAAATTTGTAGATATTAAAACAAATGTAGAAATTCGTGGCAGAGTACTTTCGAACCTTGATTTCACCAGATTTGATTTTAGCAACTGATCCAATATCCAAAATTGGGGTTTTTCCAACAGTGTTCTTTAATTTGACGGGGGCGATTTCAGGTCTTGTAATACCAACTCTGCGTGTGTCTCCTAGAATTACCCATGAATAGAGGACTAGAAACCAATCAACTAATCTTACTGGAAGCCATTTTAGGAACCATATTGTAATTGCAAAAGTAGGTTTACCTATCACTTTTCTGGGAAGTATATGCAGCTGCAAAAACATAAATAATAATAACCATGATTCGCACGGAAAACTTAATAAAACCTCTTCAACGACATGTCTAACATAAATTCAGGTAATAAGCTAGATAATCTACCATAATAAAAAAAGATCAACATTAGCAATCTATATACATATGAAATATTTTAAACAAGATAGATTTACCTTGTAAGGAGAAACTTGTAGATTTACCTTAGCTAATTTATTTACATAGCGTCATATCATCAGTTTATTAAACACTTTGAGTTGACAGGTGATTTTGACGAGTCATCGATGGAATTTCAGAGAAAGATCTTGGAGAGATCTGGGCTTGGGGAGGAGACTTATGTGCCTGAAGCAATGCATCATATTCCGCTGCGTCCGTCCATGGCGGCAGCTAGAGAAGATGCGGAATTGGTTATGTTTGGGGCTTTGGATAGTTTGTTTATGAATACATCCATTAAGGCTAAGGATAATGGGATTCTTGTTGTGAATTGTAGTTTGCTTAATCCGATCCCGTCGTTCTCGGCCATGATTGTTAATAAGTATAAGTTGAGGGGTAATATTAGGAGTTATAATTTGGGGGGGGGGGGGGGGGGGGGAAGGGCTATAGTGCGGGGGTCATAGCGGTGGATCTTGCAAAGGATTTGTTGCAGGTTCATAGGAATACGTATGCGGTGGTCGTGAGTACGAAAAATATTATGCAGAATTGGTGTTTTGGGAATAAGAAGTCTATGTTGATACCTAATTGTTTGTTTCGAGTTAGGGGTTCAACTGTGTTGTTGTCGAATAAGTCTGCAGATAGGAGGAGGGCTAAGTATAAGCTTGTTCATGTTGTGAGGACCCATCGTGGGCCCGATTAAAAGGCTTTTTACAACATATAAAAATAATTTTTATTTCAACTACCCAAAAGTAAGAATCCACCCACACCACAGTTTTTTGACATTAAAAATTTGACGAATCGGACCCTAAACTTTCCCCAAACCCCAACTTCATTACCCGATACATTCTCCTCACGATTTGAGGAATTCCACTAACTCCTGATTTAGTCCTGTGAGTAGCTTTTTCAAATAGAGACGTTGTGTGATCTGTGGGTGCGTGAATGGGCAACGCACTTGGCTAGATGTTTTTACTAGTTGTCCTCTGGTACCACAGCTTCTCTGACCCCATCGATCATGTGTACAACGATATTTTTACCGATTAATGATTCGCCCAAGGATTCCGAGGGAACTTTGGAGGATTGTATGTATTCCCGGTGTTGGTGGTTTCTTCTAAATTTTTGGTAATGAAGATGGATTGGCTAAGGGTGGTTATTTTTATGATGATCATATACATATGTTGTTTACCTTAGATAATCTATATACATAAATTCTTCTATATAAATATGAAATATTTTAAACAAGATAGATTTACCTTGTAATGATCAACATTAGCAATCTACCAGTGAAGAAATGTAACTTGTAAGGAGAAACTTCAAGTCTACATTATAAAAGATCCATGAATTACCTTGTAAGGATAAACTTCGCAAATATAGCATTGCTTCTGAGAATACAATTGACGAGAAACAAAGAGAACACATCAAGGCCCTCTATTATATTTGCCACAATTGATGAGAAGGAGGAGGATTTCCCTGATAAATTTTGAATTCAGCAACTCGAGTTGTGATCGAGGCTTGGCTTCTCTGGTAACACCATTACTTTGGCAAAGGTTAAAGAACTACAGGATAATTGTTCATAAATGGCGTTGACGTATGCTTCTGAGTTCACAATAAGACGGAATAAAACTTTCTTGTTATTCGCATGAATAGACTCCCAGGTGTGTTACGCCACCAAATGATGTCCCTTAGGCCTTCAAATAAATATGTTTTCTGCATATAGTGATAAGAACAAGTATTAACACTTTATGTATTAAGTATGAGGATATGAATGAATATACCACTGGAACACTACAAGATTAATTATTTAACTTTTATAAGTAATATAATTAATTTCTTTACCTCTCCCCTTGGTGTAAATGCATCATCATAAATGATTAAACATAAGTCTCATCTGATCAATCGGCTCAAAGGAGCATATGCACGTCTCAGCATAGAATGAAATCGTAAAATATCACATATACTATGAGGAGGGGAGAGCGTAGTAGGGGTGGGGTTAAAAAATGCCAATCAACTATAATAGGATCCTAATCGTTTTGCAAAAACAGCGTACCATTCATTCATAATAAGCCTCCAAAACATTAGAACATAATAAAAGTTGTTGTAACCTTGATGGAAATTTCATTGAAAGATAAAATTGGCATAGAAGTATCATGAGCAGACAGAAAAAAGACCTATAGTAAAAGGAGAACATTTCAAATGCATCATGTGATGCAAGTTTATCAAAATTTTATAGAATATAATCATGTTTCCAAAACAACATCAACAAAAAAGTAAAATAATTACTATATTAAAGTTGAAATACTCCCATAAAATCAATAATTGCATCACCAACTATACTAACTACAGTGCGAGAATAAGAGGCCCATTGTTTTATACGATAAATAGCATAGGACTCCTATATTAATATTGTTAAGGCCTCCTCGTCGTATCAAGACCATTTGTCAAAGGCCAATCTCAGCAAACTGCAGATTGGATTAGATATGTATTGTTTATGCTTTCCTTGTATAATATTATGATGCTAGGTAACTCAACCATTTAAAAATGGACCTCTAAAACACTGACTTGTCATTATATATATGACCAAAAACACTGACTCTAAAACACTGACCTGAAATGCAATTGAGGCAGAGAGGGAGAAAGAGTCTCAAAGTGTAAAATTAGTTGCTGTAAAACTCAAACCAAACAAATTCAGTGGCCTAAAACTGAGAAAAATAATAAAGGCAACGAAACTCTTAAATATCCAATGAATCCCCCATTTAAAAGTAACAAAAATAACAAAATTTAAGAGACAAATAACCTACAAACCAAATGTATCAACAAATTCACACATGTACACATAATTAATATAAATTAAGCAAAACACACAGGGGAAGGAACTTCCCACTCACATATGTCAATTAATTCTGACCCTCAGAAATGCAGGGCCTGCTAAATGAATTTGGAAAAAAGTAGATTAGTGTTTAAAAAAAATTAAAATCTTCATTACAGATCTAATATATATATATATAAGATCCACTTGAGATACATAAAATGACTGGATCTGTAAAAATGACAGGAGATATTATCATTTCATTTCGTACCTGCTGGAAAAGATAGGGTTAACTGCTTTCGGCGTGGGTTGTTGTTGTTGGAGAACATTTCAGTTGACGAAGGTTGACTGCCGGAGAGAGGAGGAGTGAGAAATTAGGTTTTTTTAGAGAGTCGTGTGTGTTGGGGATGTGCAGTTGGAAGTGTTTTGAGGTTATTTTTTCTTTTATTTTTAAAATACTAAATATGTATTAGTAACACTTACATGTTATTAGTAACACTCCAAGAATGTTACGCATAGTAATACTATAAGAGCGTTAGTAATCATAAAATAAGTCCGTTAGTAATAGCTTGTTTTGGTGTAGTGTAGTCTTACACACACTACGGGACCACCAATTATATGCTAAGTTCAAGAAATGTGAGTTTTGGTTGTGAGCGGTGCAGTTCTTAGACCACATTGTATCTGAGAGGGGTATATCAATGGACCCGGGGAAGGTTTCTACGGTAATGGAGTGGAGATAGCCAACTATACCCACTGAGGTACGTAACTTTTTAGGATTAGTCGGGTACTACCATTGATTCATTCAGGGGTTCTCCAAGATAGTCGGGCCCCTAACGAATTTTACAAGGAAGGAAGTGTCGTTTGTATAGGATGATGCGTACCAACAAGTGTTTGATGAGCTAAAGAATAGACTAACTACAACACCAGTTCTGGCACTACCTAGGGCAGGGATATACTATAGAGTCTACACAGAGGCATTCTTGAGGGGACTTAGAAGGGTTTTAATACAGGAGGAGAGGCCGATAGCTTATTCTTCACAAAATCTTAAGCCTCATGAGGAACACTACCACACCCACGACTTGGAGTTAGTAGCCATTGTATTTGCACTACGAGTATGGAGGCATTATCTCCTAGGGGAGAAGTTCCAGCTATTCACGGACCATAAGAGCATGCTGTATTTTTTCACGCAGCTGGAGTTGAACATGAGGCAGAGGAGATGGGTGGAGTTTGTGAAAGACTACTAGTTCCACATTCAATACCACCCCGTGAAGGTAAATGTTGTAGTGGATGCTTTGAGCCTCAAGCCGATGTTGGAGTTAGCAGCAGTGTGGAAGGAGAAGTGAAAATCATTTCATAGGGAAGATGACTTGACCCATGCATTTAAGATCGTTCTCACCATCACACCTGAGATCATTATTGGAGTAGTGAAGGCACATGTAGGATATCATCTTTTCCAGGAGCAAGTTAGGTAGTTATTATCCAAGGGGGCGGAGCATTATTCAATTGGGTCGGATGGTGGATTAAGATTCCAGGATAGACTAGTTATCTCAAATAATGAGGAGTTAAGATCATTCGTTATGTCTGAGGCTCGCGATTCACATTTTATGATGCATCCTAGAGGAGATAAGATGTACCACAATGTGTGACATCCATATTGGTGGGTTGGGGTGAAGAGGGACATAACAGATTTTATGTCTAAGTGTGCGACATGTCAGCTGGTGAAGGTGGACCATTAGCGTCCTACAGGTGTGTTGCAGCCTTTCCCGATATGGAAATGGGAGAGCATCTCCATGGACTTTATTATCGGGCTACCTACATCACAGAGGGGGCATGATTCCATTTAGGTAATCATCTACATATTGACGAAGGCGACTCACTTTTTACGTATTTGGACAGGTTACAGATCCGATCAGTATGCTAGACTTTTTCTCTCAGAGATTGTAAAGTTTCATGGGGTACCGCTCAACATTGTGTCAAACATGGACATGATGTTTGTGTCCCACTTTTAGAGGAGATTTCAGCAGGCCTTGGGGGAAAAGTTGAGATTGAGCACATCATATCATCCTTAAACTGACGAGCAGATGGAGAGGGTGAATTTGATGTTGGAGGACATGTTACGGATGTGCATATTAGATTTTAAGAGGAGTTGGGAGCAGTATTTGCCTTTGGTGGAGTTTGCGTATACCAACAGCTATCGGTTCACGATTGGTATGGCACCGTTTGAGGCACTTTACGGGAGACCTTGTCGTTCACCCATATATTGGTTGGAGGTGTGGGAGAACAAGTTACTTGGCCAGATTTCATTTAGAATACCCCATAGAAGGTAGAGATGATTCAGGCCAGGATACGGATTACCCATAATAGGCAAACGAGTTATATAGATGCGGGCTAGAGACACTTAGACTTTAATGTGGGAGATAAATTGTTGATTAAAGTCTCTCCCATGAAGGGAGTGATGAGGTTTGGTAAGAAAGGAAGTTGTCGCTTCGATATGTAGGTCCATTCCTATATTTGAGAATATTGGGCTCGTGGCGTATCGATTAGGATTATCGGACCATTTGCCGCGGATTCACAGTGTGTTTCACATATCCATACTGTAAAGATTCCTTAGAGATGAGATAGCGTATCAGGATATCAACATTGATGAGATATATCTCCAGCCAGACACTACCTATAAGGAGAGACCACTAGCCATTCTAGAACCATTGAGAGCGTCGACTTCGATCCAAGGTTGTCCCTTTAGTTCGAGTGCAATGGGGACACCAACGGGAGGATGAGACTTGGGAGAGGGAGGATGACATGCACACAAAATATCCAAAACTCTTCTAGTTAGGTATGTACTCTTCTAGATTCCGAGGACAAAATCTCGTTATTAGGGGGGAGAATGTAATACCCCGCATTTTTCAAGAATAAACAAAACCATATTTTTGAAATAAAATAAAATTTGTGAAAACTAAATTAAATATATGAAATTAATTACGAATAAGTAATTTGTTATTTTTTTTATAATCATATGTGATTGATTTTCTGCTAACAGTTACAATGGAAAAATAATAGTATGTGTAGTAAAAAATTTATAAATAATGCGTGGCACGATTTTAAGAATAATTGTGGATAAAAAATAATTGGGACGTATTCCAGGAAGTATATGGGCTCGTTTAGGTGTTTTAAATCTTTAGAATTGGTTCCGGGGTATAGGCATATAAGTTGGGAGATTTTTGGGGTAGTCTAATTATAGGTTTGGGCCCATTTGGGGGTCCAAACTTTGGGAAATAAGTCTAACTTGGGATATGAGAATACTGAAAGATTAAAGGGAAGATTAACACTCCTCACACTTAATCAAATACATAAACCTAGTAGTCCCACCTGTATAGAGAAGAGAACATAGGCCAAAAAGAAGAGGAAAGAAGGAATTCATAGGAAATTCATCAACCGCGTATCCAGGCAAGAATTTTCTTGCTTAATTTAATGTTCCACGTGCTTCTTGATTCATCATAGTAAACCCCATGTGATTTCTGGGATTTAGGTTGAAATTTGGTGATTTAATCATAGGGATTAATCTTATTCATGTAGAGGACTAATTGGATTATAGGTTGTTAACCCAAAAATCTTAGATAATCAAAATCTTGAATTTGATAATAGATGACTTGGGGTTTCTTGGTATAAATTTGAAAAATTGTATTTCACATGTAGAGGCTTTTGATGCATGTCTATGATCTGGAATTAGTGACTTTGAACCCACGTTAGATGCCCCAAATCTGATTTGTACATAGTTGAAATTGTGGTGGAAAATCTGGGCCAAGGGTCTTGATCCATTCATATGAATTCTGGGATTCGGGGAAATAAATTGATGTTAATACATGAAATTTATTGTTATAAGATGAGTAACTAAGTAGTAGGGACTTGTTCATATGATTATATAAAGTAATTAACATTTAGGATGGAATTTGGGAAGAGATTTAAAAATCTTGTAATAGAAAAACGTAGCAGATCTGGGCTTTTGCCTAGGTCCAAATCGATTCCGTTATGAATCCTAATCAATTGGGCTGGGGAAGTCGATTCAGACTAGAAGGCGAATCAATTCGACTCCTGGGGAAGGTTGAGTTGGGACCGAGGATGGATCCGGGGTATTTTTAGAAAACCATGCCAGTTGGTGGGACGGTGTTTGGGATAACGGTGATGGTTAAATAACCTTTTAAGGAACAAGTAATTAATAGTTAACTCGATGGTAAATTATTAATGGGTGAATAATTATGGATATTATGTGGAATATTTTGGGTAGCTATAGAGTAATTACCTACTCATATTATATGGGAATAATATGTAATTATATTTATTTGTGTGAACATACCAATCTTCGTGGACGGTACTATTGGCTTGGGGCTTCACACATTCAGGATCGTAACACATGTCAGCACAAGTGGGCTAGACGTTGTGTAGGTAATTTTCATAGGTAATACATAGCAGCGCCATCTCCTATATGTAGGTGTAGATGTTGGGATCCTTTTTCACCGTTGGGTATGGGTCGTGAACTGGTGTACTGCATAGGGACAGCCCCACTTATTTGTGTTTTGTGATGTCTGACTCTGATATAGATTTAATTCGTACCTTCCAATAGAGCACAAACGAGACACCACTGGTAGATGCCTTTGTGTGTCGCGTATATGAAAGGACATATATATAAATTACCCGAATTAAATGAGATTGATTATTTTATCTAAGAACATAGATAGTAAATTACAGACCTATACTATATTTTGCATAATAGATGTTTATGTCACCTCATGAGATATGTGAGACTGGGGTACGATGGGCATTGATAATATGAATGTAGATGGGTGCGGTTTAACTTGTTATCTATATTTAATGCACTTGATATCAATTGTCAAGGTTGTCATACGTATTATTTCGGGACTTATTTGGATGCATGTAATATCGTACTTAGCTGAGGAGTGATATGTTAATAGCATGTGAGTGATGATGGGGGATATTTACTTTGAATCGACTGTATTTATTGCACTTTAAATTGAACAAGTTAGTTCTTGCAACTCTAGGGAGATGTCCTAAATTTAAATGCTTTCTCCCCTACGTGCTCCTAGATGGGGATAGAAGGATTTAGGGGTGGCAGTTTTAGAAACGACACAAAATTAACGTAAAATTGACATGATATGTCGTGTTCGTGTCGGATTTTTTTACACGAAGTCATGTCGTGTTTATGTCAAAATTATTAGTCGTGTTGTCGTGTCTTTTGGTGTTAATTGTGTTTTTATTCAGGTTATCATGTCTATTTATATTTAATTTAGTGTCAAATTTAAGAAATCGTGTTATTCATGTCATGTCCTGTTGCATCATTTTTATTTGGGTCGTGATCGTGTCAACTAAAAAAACATGAATTCATGTTGTATCGTGTTCCTGTCCGAAAACCCCTTGTCGTGTCGTGTCGACCCAAAACACAGCCCAAAAACACGAATTGCCACCCCTAGTAGGACTGTTGACATGTCAGCCTTGCAGTCTCCTTCTTGCTCATCGGACTTTCCAGACTTATTGATTCTAGTTTAGGTGCTATTCAACTTCAGTTTATTTATTTTATTTGGGATTATTATATGGGCGTAAGCGTGAGATTTATTTACTTCATGTTGGTTTAAGATATTTACTTTTATGTTGTATTTGTCATATGATTGGTGTTGGATTGAATTTCATTATTATTAGAGTATTGATTTAAACTCAATTATGGGCTATTAATATATGCTTTATATGATGTTGATGTTGAGAATGGTATTAATTGAAAAACAAGCCCCATATTAGGCGTATCGTGTATGGCCAAACTTTACGTGAGAAAATGGGGGTTGTTACATTAACACTGTATATAGGTTGACATCAGCTAGTGGAGTGACGTTAGCAACACTTAGCAAATAGGCATTAGGGATCTAAGGCTTATTATTCCCCCATTATTGATAGGCAAAGCGTATCCATATCATTCTTCCATAAGAACATGAAAATGTGTATATGCCTAATCTGTAAAGGTAGGACACTTGTTGCCCAATATTCTTTTTGTCTCCATTGCTCTTTGTCTCTAGACCCACTCATAACAGGTATAAATATGGCGTGCGATCACCTAGAAAAGGGATCGAGAGATTAGTTTTCCTACTGTTATGTTGTCTAATTCTAGAGTGAACTAGAGAACTTATAAGACCTCTATTCATCCACGGCTATTGCCCAATGAAACTAATACAATTGAAATTACACCAATGGATGTAAGCACAATGTTTGGATTGAACTAGGTAAACGTTGTTTCCTTTTTCTTTGCTTTCATCTTTTCTCTATTGTAATTTCTTTAGATTAGCATTTCTATGATTATTCTCTCTTTATCTGTTATGAATCAAAGATTAATGTATTTAGATCAGATATAAATTCATACACCAATTTTAAACATTAATAGATTGACACCGTCTGTGGAAAATATTTGATAAGCCTATTGTTGCTTTTTACTGATATTTTCTCTCACTATACTAGGACTCTCATCACTGGTTTACCACTATTTTGTTCATTCCTATATCATAGGTAATAAACCTCCTTTCAATTCTAGTTTAACTTTAGATCCACAACCAGACATAGTTCCTTCAGCCTACTATTAGTCTTCCACCATAACTCTTGTTATTGCTCTATTTTCTAGGCTTTAATACTTTTTTTCCCAAAGTACCGTGAAAATGGGTGAAATTCTAGAGAGTTGCAGGGCCACGAGAGATGCTTCACCTTCCATGCCTATAAACACAAATGATCTACAGGTAATACTAAAACACTTGTCTAAAGGCCAAGAGGGTATGTTGGAAACTATCAAGCAGTTGACGCAAAGCATCCTTACCGAGTAAAGGCGGCTAGGAGGAAATCCTATTACCCCGATAGGGGATGATAATCTTGATCGAAGGTAGAAAATTCCTCCCCCAGCCCCACACAAAAATAGAAGGTAGATGTACTACGAGAGCGCGGGCAAAAATCCCAAAAGGATAAATCGGGGCTCGGGCGGAGAAGCTATCAGATTTGGGTACACTGGATCCAAACATGATGACGGGTCCTACAAACCAGGGGCCACATCTACCATCTGAATAGGTGGACATAATGATGACCAGACTTACTCGTTTGAGCGCCGAAGCATTTTGGAAATGCTAAGCAGAGGGTCCCTATTCGATCGTTTGGTCCCAAGAGCAAAAGGAGCCCATCAATGCAGTGGGCTCAAAGAGTATAGAGACGAAAAAAGAACAGTTAAACTTTTAGATTGGTCCAGACCGAGTGTAAGAGGTTTAGATAAGGCTGAGAGTACTTCCAAGGAAGAGATCTCTATCGAAAGCCAAGGACGAGGAGAGATGACAATATCGGTTAAGGCCAACAAGGAGCTGCAACCCTAGAGGGGGTCAATCCAGAGACTGGAAGATCATTTAGGTGAGATCATGAGGATCAAAAACCCTCTTTAGAGGGGTTTCATACAAGGGTACCCTTTTACAACATCAATTGTGAGTTATTCGATGCCTGCAAAGTTCTAACCATCCGTCATCACTCCCAAGTACGCTAGCACATCAGATCCCATGTTGCATATAAAGCGATACCAAGATGCCTCATATATTTATACCGTCTCTAATGAGATGCGTTGAGAAGCATTCTCGAGTATAATTACAGGTTCGTCCAAAATTTAGTATAATGGTCTACCCAGAGGTTAGATTTCTAACTTTCAACAACTGGACGATCTCTTTGTTAACAAGTTATATTTTAGTTTGAGACTAGGTAAATGGGTCGCCCATTTTCCAAGTGTTGGACAGGGAATAAATAAGATAGTAAGAGAATTTATAGGTTAGTTTAACATTGAAAAGTGTAAAGTCATTGACTACGAAGAGAATATGACGATTGCAGCGCTCATGAGTGGACTGCACTCTGGAAAGTTATTCCGGAAATTAGCAAAGGAGGCACCAAGCATGATGTATGAGTTATTAGACAAGACTAAAATGATTATTTTGAGGAAGTTGTGGCAGTGAAGGAATCCAACCATTCCAAGGTTGATATTAGAAAAAGCTTAAAAAATAAGAAGGACTTCAAGGAGAACAAAAATGCCGACAAATTGAGGAATTTTGACCAATATACCCTATTTACTGTAGGAGTACACCACATCCTCGAGAAATTCATGGAAGAAATTACTTGAAATGGCCATGAAAGTTAAAATTCCCTCTTAACAGGAGAGAGAAAATAAAAAACTGTGAGTTTTATAAAGATCATGGTCACAACATGGACAATTACGCGGCTTTGAAGAACGAGATCGATATCCTCATTAGGCGAGGCAAGTAATTAATTTCATGGACAGTGGTAACCAATCAGATAAACGGGACAAGCAGAAACCCAGAAGATAATCCAAGCCTTCTTGTAAGAAGGAGGAAAGGAAGAAATGAGGTTGGGATGAAAATTCGGTGGATGATCCTGACCTGCCCAATGAACCAAAGGAGCCAATACATGAGGTCAACATTATCTCTTTTGGGCCCAACTTCATAGAATGAGGAGATTCCAGAGGTGGAGATGTACCAGCAAAAAGATAGGCTTATCTGAATGAGGCAAAGGCTTCTTCTCATATCAGGCAACTCCACCTAGTTGGCCCCTTTACAGCTCACCCTAGGAAGGTAAATGGGGATCGACTTATAATTGGATTTTCCAAAGAATGGATTATTTGGTTTGCTTTATCCGCGTGATGACCTTCTTATTATCATCATGGTGGTACATGAAAGCAGGGTGGTGCGGATCCTAGTTGACAATGGCAGCTCAGCTGATGTCCTCTTATATAAGTGATTTAAGAACCTAAAGTATATGCTAAAAAGTTAAACGCATCCCACAAATATCTTATAGAATTTCAAGGAGAGAAAGTTCTCCCCCTGGGAATCATAGAACTATAAGTTGGGGTCGGAGATGGGCTATCCTTCCTAATATAGAATATTCATTTCTACATGATGGACAAGAACATACATTTTGCGTATAACATTATTTTTTAAAGGGTCGGATTGAAGAAGTTCAAAGATGTTCCATCCATTGTTCACTAATGCCTAAAGTTCCCCACTAATTATGGAGTTGGTAGGGGAATCAAGTAGAAGCTCGTGAATACAACTACACGTCGGCGGAGTAGAAAGAGTAAAAGAAATTAACTACCACTTTTCAATTGAGACACTAGATCCCCAAGATGAAGATAAGCTAGTCAAGGGCCAAGTAATTGAGGAGATAGAGAAGGTGGTAGTTTATGAGTAACACCCAGAAAGGATGACTTTAATCATCTCCTCACTGGATCCTACCTTCAAGAAAGATTAGCTGGGTTCTTGAGAAAGAGGAGGAACGTGTTCGTCTGGAACTATGAAGACATTTCGAGGACATATTCTAAATTCATTTGCCACAAGCTTAGACAATGAAGGATGCAAAAATGATAAAACAGAAATGTTATGTGTTCAACCAGGAGAAGAAAATGGCAATCCAGAAAGAGGTAGACAAATTGCAGAAGGAGGGATTCATCAAATACGTAAAATATCTAAAATAACGTGTCATGGTCAGAAAGAAGAATAACCATTAGTGCATGTGAGTAGACTTCATCGACCTCAATAAAGGTTGTACAAAAGATCATTATCCACTACCTAGGATTGACAGGATGGTTGTAGCTATAGTGGGGAATGATCTCCTCAGTTTTAAAGGCACTTATATAGGGTAAAATTGGATAAGGATGAAGTCAAAGGACTACGAGAAAACCTCCTTTATTACCTGTCAAGTCATGCACTCCTACAGCGTTATGTCCTTTGGGTTAAAATTTTTTGAAGTGATATACCAAAGGCTGGTGAACAAAGTCTTCAAAGATTAGATTGGTAAAACCATAAAGTTCTATGTGGATGACATGTTAAAAAAGAGAAAGAAATCCATTGACCACATCAGGGATCTGGTGTGAACTTTTTACCTATTGAAAAAAATACCAAATGAAGCTTAACCTGACAAAGTGTGTTTTGGGTGTGAAAAAGAGAAAATTCCCTGGTTTAATAGTCCTTGGTTCATAGTCAACCAAAGAGGTATAGAAGAAAACCCCGATAAGATCCAAGCACGGATAAACATTCAATCCCCCTAAAGTAAAAAGGATATTCCAGAGATTGGTTAAAAGAGTGGCCATGCTGAACAGATTTAGATCTAGGGCCACAGACCGATGCCTCCCATTCTTCAAAGTTCTAAGGAAAACCTTGGAATGGAATTATGAATGAGAGATAGCCTTCCTAGAATTGAGTAAATACTTGGTATCTGCACCACCCTTGTCTAGGCCAGTCCAAAGTGAAAGACTCTATTTCTACTTGGCAGTTTCAGAGTCAGTTGTTAGCTCAGCACTGGTTCGATAAGAAGTTGGAGTGAAAAAATTAGTTTACTACACTAGCACGTCATACCGTGGAGAAGATATCTAATACCAAGGGCTAGAAAAGTTAACCTTAACTTTGATTGCGGCCTCTAGAAGAATAAAGCCATACTTTTAGGCGCATACCATTGCCGTTTATACAAACCTCCCCCTATGTCAAGTTGTTCATAAACCTGAGAAATTAGGTAGATTAGTGGCTTAGGTAGTAGAACTAGGAAATTATGACATTCAGTACGAACCCAAAATAATAATCAAGGTCCAGGCAATGGCAAAATTTATAGTGGAGTTTACTTGTGAAGAAAGGCCAACAGAGCAAACTTCTAAGGAAGAGAGCTCAGCCCAGAAGAAAATCGAGCAGACTTCTACAAAAGACATTTCAGTATCAAAACAGGCAAATTAAACTTCTAAGAAAGAGATATTAGCCCAAAATCAAACCGAGCAGACTTCTACGAAAGAGATATTAGTATCAAGATGGATAGAGCAAACTACTAAGGAAGAGAGCTTAGCCAAGAAGAAAACCGCATAGACTTTTATGGGAGAGAGCTGAGTATCAATACCAATAGAGGAGACTTATATGGAAGATAGCTCTATCAAAGAGAAGAATGAGCAAACGTTTAAGGAAGGGAGCTCGATAACCCAACCAACAGATCAGACTTCTATGGAAGAGATCTCAAAGATTTAACCTGTCGAGAAAAATTCTATGGAGGATAACGCTTTTATTGATGCAGCATACCGAGTTATTGAAATCCCAAGGTTCTTAGTCAGATAATAAGAAAGAGCTTTTGATATTGACCAAATGATACAATTATATAAAAATGGGAATTTAGTGGAATGAAACTTTAAAAAAGAACCACTAGTTTAGCAACTATTCATAAATGGCTCATCATGTGCCAACGATAGTTGAGCATATCTAATAGTCACAATACTAGATGGGGGTGATGTGGAGTACACTCTCAGATTCCATTTTGAGGCATCTAATAATGAAGCAGAGTATGAAGCTCTCATAGCTGCTCTAGAACTGTCATCATTGATTGGCACTCAGTAGTTGTCCCCTCATATTGACTCCCAACTTATAGTGAATCAAGTCCTTAGAATTTATAGGGAAAGATAAGAATCGATGATGAAACACTTGGAAAAATCAAAAGCGCTATTGAAAAAATTCTCGAATGTTCAGATGGCCAGAATACTAAGAATCGAGAATGCTTCACTCGTCTGCCTAGCGTCAGCCACCAGAGCCAAGCTACGCAGAAAATTCATGTAGAAATCTTAATGCATCGTGACACAAATAAGGAAGGAGTGTTGACAATGGAGTTTGACATGGGCACCTCATGGATGGACCTCATTTGAGAATATTTAAAGCTCGAGATAGTCTCAACAGATCCAAAAGAGGAAAGGAGGCTTTGGTATAAGGTGGCGATATACTTGCTGGAAGGAGAATTCCTCTTTAGAATATGATTCATAATATCACTACTCAGATGTCTTCATCCAGCCAAAGTAAATGAATTGATCAAGGAAGTGCATGAGGGATCTTGTGGATCCTATTCTCCAGGAAGATCATTAGTGAAGCGAGTGGCTACTCAAGGGTATTGTTGGATAACCATAACGAAGAATGTGTAAACTATTCGAAAAAGTGCGACGAATGTCAAAAGTTTACTGTAATCCATAAAAACTCGAGAGAAGCACTAACTACGATCATATCCCCTTGTCCCTTCGCGATGTGAGGGATCGATTTGGTTGGCACACTACCGAAGACAAGGGGCAGGTTCAAATATCTTGTCGTAGCAATGGATTACTTCACTAAGTCGGTCGAGGCTAAGCCTTTGGTTGAGATGTCATATGAAAAAGGTTTCCACTTTATATAAAAGAACATCATATTCCACTATGGGATGACATATGCCTTCATCACAGATTATGGTACCCAATTTGACAATAAAGAGTTTGAAGAATACTATGTACGTTTAAAGATCTAGAAATTACACTCGGTGCTTGGTCACCCGTAGTGCAACGGGTAAATAGAGATAACAAATAGAACCCTACTCAGAGGAATGAATAAAAGATTAGATGAAGCTAAAGGGCATTGGATTAACAAACTACAAAGTGTACTTTAGGCATACAGAACAACACCAATAAGGGAAATAGGAGGAACCCTAGTCCACTACACCAAAAATAACAATTCGGCACATCTCGATATTAAAAATCTGGCAAAGTTTAGAACTATGCCAAATTCTAGCACCGTTTAATGAAAATCTGGCACACTTTAAAACAATGCCAAAATTTGGCACTGTTTTAAAGAGTGACAAAATTGAGAACACTTGATTAATATAAAATACCATTAAAAATTATTACTTTGTGTACCCTCTCTCTCATTTCCACTCTCTTATTCCCGCTTACTGCTCACCTTATCATTCTCTCTGATTCTATTTCTCTCTATCTCTTCGTACATTTCTCTCTCTCTATATCTCTCTCCGATGAGCGTGGAGAGCTCTCTTTGGTCATCTCAGTATCTCCTCTTAGCTCTCCCTATCTCTCTCCCTTGCTCGCTCAGCTCTCTCTCACTCCACTCATCCCAATCAGGTAATTTTTAGAAGCATCTTTATTTTTTTAACCTAAGTCATTACAAAGACAACTTAACAAGATGCCTCTCTTTTCATGTAGATAAAGATTGGCATTCGCGATTTTCTCTTTAAAGGTATTCACAATCTTTCAAAGTTAGGGTTCAAAGCATTCTTGGAAAGTATTTTTGGAAATGTATCAGATTTTATCCTAGAGTTTATGCAATCCATGATTTGATTCATGTTTTGCATTTTTAGGTATTTATATATACATTTTTAAATAGTTATTATGTTTTTTTAATGTGTGATTTTTTAGTACAAATTGAATGTTGATAATGAAAATAAATAAATCATTGGTTTTTGGATGGAGATTGGGATATTTTAGTGGTAATCTATGTTTTTATGTTCTTACCCTTCTATTTAAAATGCATATTTGTTCTTATTTGTATATGTTATGGAGTTTTAAGAAAATTGAAGTGCTAAACATTCAATAATAATGTAAAAAAAACATAGAAATAGTAAGTAGACTCCCCCACTAATGAAATGGATAATTGAGATTTTGTGTTGAAAGTTTAATAAAAAGAAAAAAAAAACTATTTAAATAATAAGTAGACATTAATGCTAAACATTCAATAATAATGTTAAACATGTAGAAAAACCTTAGACCCATTCAAGAGGTATCACTACGACTATGGTGAGAACTCTTGAATTGTCCCATTTTGGACGGTTTGGAAATGTAAAATTTTATATTGTACATAATGTTTATGCATGTCCTATTTTGGAAAATTCGGTGGTATCTATTTATGTTCTTTGGGTGAATACTATGTTGATGTAGTGTTTTGTGTTTTCTTGGTTGAATAACTTAAGTAGCACATGAACACTCTCAATTTTAGTTGTGTACTTGAAGAACTATAGGGGATGCAAACAAAAAATTTCATATTAGGTAATGGCATGATACATTATGAACAATACAAAATATGCATTTTCTAATGGGATAGGATCCTTACTTTATAGAGGAGATGGAGGAAATATAAGAGCTAAAATGCATACATATTTACAATTGAATAAAAACTTAAATATATCTATAGTAAGCATTTATATTATAATATGTGTTCTTTAAACTTATTAGGATGTCATGAATTAACAAAGAGTGGATAAATGAGAAGAATATCGAGACCAATACGTATAGGCATGTGGTGTTACAATTTCTACATTATGTACATAAAAATATTTCTAATGCTAAACATTCAGGTCCATGTAGACATTATCGAAATGGGGAATGACATATTGTTATATATGATATATTCATTCATTTAATGACATATGGTATGGACATGAACTATACCTTATGGCATTTTTATAGTGAGACATTAGTTGTTGATCAAGTCCAACCACCACCTCAATCTTTGACACCGACAGAACACACTGATATGTATAATATTACAATTTTGAATGATCATGTGAATGATTCTTGTGAGATGCTTACGAGTGAAGCAGAACCTAGTGAACCTAATTGTGTAGGAAGTGAGAAATCCCCCCTAACATTTGAGGTTCCCAATGATTCTCACACACATAAATACAAAGGCAAGAAGTATGATCATATACATCGACTCGTACGGGATCCATTGCACCCAGTTACTGGCTCTTCGCATCATACCGCAATATATGATCTTATAAGGTTGAATGATTTGAAAACACAATTCAATTTGTCGGATGGTGATACAGGTAGAATTCTTAAATTATTAAATGAACTAATTTTTTAAGGGAACAACTAGTTTTACAGAAATGAAAAACACCGTTAGAGATCTCGATCTGAATTATGTTAAGTATGACGTATGCATTAACAATTGTATGTTATTTTGTAAAGAGCATGAAAAATCTAATAGATGTATAAAATGTGGTCCTTTACGCTACAATTTTACTTCTCTAGACGAGGACAGGGTAGTTATTCATAATATTAATGGAAAACAAATTGTTATCTCTACCTTTGTTAGTTGTTCATTATTGTTGAAGAAGCAATATGAAGGACTATAAGTGGATACTTTATTTATTGTCATGATATTTAGATGCTTTCACTACTAGGGGGAAGTAAAATGTTTTCATAGTGCGTTGAAAGGAAATGGTTTTACCTTGAATTTCACTAACCATAAGAAAGTCTACAACATGTTTGGGGCCGAGAATTAGGGGTTATTGTTGTAAAATTTGGCTCAATTTTGGAGTCTCTTCTGAATGGTATTTGATATTTTAATAAATTTAGATTCAAGTAGCGTTCATTGTATATGCGTTTGATGGACTTTCAAATGACTTGGAAAGGTTTTGGTTGGACAAAATATTGAGTTTAACTGTTATAAAGGTGACGCGGTGTCACCTTGTGTCTATATCTATGATGAGAAATAACTGAAATATTACAATGAATACTGAATGTGAGTGTACCACTCTTATTCTTGGGCAATATCAGATACCTATCATCACCCATGCGTATTATGAACAACATAATCATCTTGGAATTTGTGTGGGGGTTGTATCCTAATTTTCATCCCTGCATTATGTTTAAATTGGTTTTCATTGCGAGTTGTGATAATCATACACACTTGGTAACTACTAAATATTGAATGTGTGTTATGTGTGTTGTACATTTGGTTCATAATAGGTATTAAGTATGTCTATGTACACAAAGTTTTATTCATTATTTTCAGTTATAAGTTAAAAATAGTTTTTGGCCCATTTTTTTCGGGGAATTTTTCCCGAGTGGCTTGGCCTCTTGATGAATGGGGAACTTGAAATAGTCAAGAATTATATATTAAAAACCCTTTGCCTACAGTAATGGGAGAAGAAGGTGGGCACTTTTAAATTAGGAAAGGAGTAATGCGCTAGTTTTAAGGTACTCCATGATCCTATTAGCGATTCTGAGACTATAATTGCAAATTTCAGCGAAAGTGTGACTCTTGTTTATTTGGGTTTTTTGCGGATCATATTACTTTGCATATATACAAAATCCACGAGGACACTTCTTTGGTTGAAATTCTAGAATGCTAAAAGGGCATGCACCTTATTTTGACATTATGTCTTTTTGAAGGATTCAATGCATTCCCATCCCTTCTTTGTACGGATGGATGCTCTATGATTGATCATAGAATTGTTAGTATCATCAGATATCTTCTTATTTATGTTTTGTGGGATGAGTATTTTTCCCATATTCATATACCCTTTAATCCTAGTTTTTTCTTATTTGATGGGATGTTAGCATAATCGAATAAAATTATTTCTTTATTTCTTTGGGTTATGTGAAGTGGGATTTATGAATGTGCCAAACTCTTTATTAATTTAGATGTGGATCTTATTCAAAGTGCACACATTGTGAAGGGTATTATAAAAAACGGCTCTATTTAATTAGGAAGATTAATTAATTTTTCGGTTTCATACAATCGAGACATATTTATCTAGTAAATAAGGTCTTAGAAATTTGTTGTACTATGTCTAGGAAGACTATTGGTTGACTAAAATCCTATTGGTGAAGTTCCAATATTTTTGCTTCAGGAGATTTTGTGTTTTCTTGAGTCTTTTGTGTATCTTCTTCACTAAAAATCATTAAGCTCTACATTTCCTTATTTAAATTTATTAGTTATATTCCTGTATAAAGCTGAAGATGGTTATAATTGGTATATGTATGATAAAAGAACATTGAACATTATTTATCATATATAAGATCTCATAAATTAAACCAATAATGTCATGATTCATGAACAATGGTTTAAGTCTTGGCAATATACTCAAATTACCATTTATGCCTCAATAAATCTAATGGAGAAAATATGCATTTAGTGTAATGTCCTATGTGAAAGTTGATGCAGTTTCAACACTAAAATACAAAGATTTTGGATGTTGACTAAGTGGAGTTGAGGGGAGGTGACTTATGTAGTTGGTTGGCTTGTTGGAGCCAAGTGGGTATAGTCCCCCATTAGATAAAGAATATAAGAATTATCAATATATAATAACTCGACGTAAGTTTTTTTTTTTTGAAAAAACTCATAGATAAGGATGGTCCTGTGGGCTTATTACCCACTCTGCTCAGGTGGTAATGGCAAGTACAATATCGTGACTAGTGATAAAGAACAAGACTTAGAAATTTAGACTAGGTACAATCACAAAATTTCAAGGTCAGCTACCTTTTCTTACTAACTAATGTTATACCATCACAACATTTTAATGGTACGACTATTAAGACTTTCCTTTTGTTCAATCATACATACGGGTGAACCTAGAGTTTTCTGTATAATGGAAATTTTTTAATGTGAACTATTTTTTGAAATTTAAGGGACAAAGGGCTAATATTATAAAAAAAATATATAATATTGGGATAAAGAAAGTGCGTGCCATGATCTAGCTTTTGTTCATGTCCATACATCTATAACACATCCTCATTTTTATTTTTCATTACATTTTTTCATTTAGTCTTGCTCTTTATAAATAACAATTCTTGAACCTCTGCTCTTTATCCATAACTTGCATTGATGTTCTCCTCTTTGTTGCGTTGCGTTGCACTGATGTTCTACTATTTTCTAATCTTCGTTATTTCAGACATGTATATGATAATGTGTTAATTACATATACTCTACTGATCGTCAACCTTGTCAAATGATCAAGATAGAACTTTAAAGAAAGTGCCAAGTTTAATGAATTCAATGCCTAAGGCTAAAACTTTCAGCTATCATAAAATGTAATACTTTTATTTTTATAGTGTTACGCTTAATTTCTGACATCCTGATCCTAACATGGAAAATATGAGTATATTTTCGTTTCCTTCTTGGTTCAAGTTTTCTTATATACTTCCAAGCATAACTTTTCTTATTGAAGTCTTATCTAAACTATTGTATTCAATTGCAGACTTTCGTTATGTGGATCAACCTAGTGACCTACTTGCATCACCACGGTTATGAAGAGAAAGTTCCCTGGTATCGCGAAAAGTTATCGTATTGGATTCCTTTGGTTTCACTTCTGAAAATTCACATCAAGCATCATGTTCAATGAATTTCTAAGTGAAACATCTTCTATTGATGTATCTATACAACACAAAAATTCTCAAAATTAGAAGTTTTTTTGTTAGAGAATGAATTTGCAAGGTGACCTATTCCATGGTATATTTACTATATATCTTACTAAGTACTCCTTGTGAAGCAACGCATCTCACTTATTTAGTGATTTGTTGCAGGTAAATTTCATGATTTTATGCATTCTGGAAATTGCAAATGAATGATGTGAAATGACAAAAAAAAATGCATTGGCATTTTGCAAGGCTGATGGGATAATATTTTGAAAAACTTATTGAGATCATTTTGATGTAATGGAACGAGAATGGAGTTATCTAAGAGGAGGGATAACAACATTCGATAGAGACGATACATGGATCAATAATATCCACCATGAAATAGGAACCCATGTGCTTAAGTATCCAATGCAGCAGTAGGCCCGTGCTGAAGCAGACCAGCAGTAGTCCCTGTCGTCTTTTCTCTCTCATACTTGTCCTCTCTTCTCTCCCTCAATCGCAAATGTAGCCCCTAACCAAAAGTAGAGTAGCGACAGCTCGCGGCCCTATTTTCATCCACGAGGCAATGCAACGACAGCACGCATGGGTATGTGTTCACCGGTAGTAGGTAATCCTTGTTATTATTTGTAATCTTTTATTATTGACTGATTAACTAATTAAATATTAATATATATCTTGTTGTCTTGATTGCCTACTTTCTCCTTCTCTGACAATTCATTGATGGCATATGAATTGAAGGTCCTACGAAATTTATAGAATATGAAATCGTATCAGTGTGAATTTACTGTAGGCTGGAAATTGTTTTGACTAATATACATACTTCTATATACATACTGGATGGATGATTTGCATATATATAATTAAGTGGTGGTTCTGATGTTTTATGATTATTACGTCTTCCTTTGCTATCTCCATCCATAATAGTTTCAGTCTCCCTTATTGGCTTTGTTTTGCAACGTCGAAAGACTACATACTATATTTGGAATGAAATGCCATTAAAACTATACAAAATTATTTTCCATAGAAAATGAGTAATAGGATCACAAGTCATATCTTAGACTATATAGTATATTTGGAATCAAATGCCACAAAAATTAAATTTGAATAAAAAGAAACATGTGAAAAACAATGTAATGTCAATCAAACAAACCCTTAAATATTCTTCATTATATTCTTATGGGAATGTGTTTCAATTTGATGTGACCCAAGTTAAATTAAAGCAAGGACTTAAAATTGCAATGACCATTTCAAATGAGGGCAATGCATATCTACAAGTAAGCCTATAAAATCTGTACATGTTATTTATTTAACATGTTTATGTTTAACTTTTATTATTCTTGAGGCTATTTTTAGTCACTTCCATTTTCAATTTTTTTCAGTTTTCCATATAGGATAGCAGATTCTAGAAACTTTACAAGGAAGATAAGACCTCTTGCTCTGTCGTTAATAGAACATCAGTGGGTCTAGTTTATCTACTCACTTGCTTTTTAAAACCTTTTTTGCCATCATTTTCTATTGAGGTAAAGCAACATGCTCCAGTAGATAATAGGTTTGCATATATTTACATATTTATTTCAACCTAAAACTATTAAATGCATTTTCCCATTATATCGCTTGTGGTGTTATGGCCATGAAGGCACTAAAGTAGCTCAACTTGCCTCCTGAAATGCGATTTTCACTTGCAAATGAACGGAGATTTTGAGAGGGCAAAAAAAACTTGGGATATTTTTGCATGCATGTCATAATATTAAGACACCCAGTGCTTTATTTAAGCAATTGGTATCTATTAATTTTCAAATACCTTTTTAGGGTGAATTTGATTACATATGGATCTTTGGCCTTCTTTTGCAACGTCGAAAGACTACTTTTCCACGGTACTGACACTTTATTTTTTATTTTCATATTATCATTCTGTTTTTTGAACCTAAAACAGGACAGGTAGAATTTTGATGTGTTCACATTGTTTAAAATACAATTAGTGTACACTATTTCCTAAATATAAGTATAGTTTACATAAAATAGTAATCCACACATCATTGGGGATTCCCTTGGTTGATTTGTCTCATTTTTATTGAAGTCCTAAGTTGTCTAGTTCCTTTTTATGACATTCTCATCCCTAACACTCGTCTTGTTCTCATATAAATCATAGAGACTGCCTTTTCTCTTTTGTTTCTCGCTCAATTCTCCTAGTACCTTTTGAATTTAGCAAATGCCATTTCAATAGCAAGTGCGGTTTATATGTTAGTCTCTATTAAATTGTTGTCCTTCAAACTTGTCAAATGATAAGAATTAATTACTCTTTTTTGTTTCTTTGATTTTTAGGTTGGTACTCATTGGAAGTTCGACGATGGTTTTGCATTTAGAGGCGAATTAGTGCTTCTTGATAAAACGAGGAGTTAAATACGTTGGTGTTTCTTGAAGAACAAACCGCATGTGTTGACATGAATTTCATATGAATTGACATGAATTGAGGTAAAATACAAATTTCCTCATGTGTTGAGATATTTCATATGTATTGACATGAACTCTCTATTGATGGAATTTGAGCCATTAATTTTTCGTTGGCTTATTGTCTGGATGTGTATTAGTGTTGTTACAGAGTATTTGTCTTGTTGTTGTACTATTTTTTCCATGCTGGTTTTATATTATTATTGATTTTTTTTATTCTAAAATAGGTACGAAAAATAGTGGAAATATTGTTGATTTGTTTTGGGTAATATTATTTATAATTAACTTTTTTTCTTTGACCCAAAAATTTAGCATAGTTCAAAACCATGCCAAAAGTGTATCAAATTGTTGCACGATTTTGAACTGTACCAAAATGTACTCAATTTGACACACTTATAAAGTGTGCCAAAAGTGTGTTAGAAATATTAAATTCTGACACGGTTTTAAAGTGTGCTAGAAGTGTTCATATTTGGCCAATATTGGCACACTTTTAAACCATGCCAAAAAAAGGGCCAATTTGGAGCACAAAATTCTGGGACAGTTCAAAATTGTGCCAGATTTGATCTGACATAGTTTTAAACAGGGTCACATTGTTATTTTTGGTATAGTGTTAATACTAGCATTTGGCACTGAAGTAGTGGTGCACACGTAGATTGTCCTACCCATCCATTGAGTGTTTATTTCGTCTCACTGAAGAGCGATCTAATGAGAAGACTATATAGATGTGGTTGGGGAAGTTGAGGAATTCACTGCCCTTTGGGTTGACACCTATCAGCAGAGGACTGCTTGATTTTACAATAAAAGAGTAAAACCACGCATTTTAAAGGAAGGAGACTATGTGCTAAAAAAGGTTATTTAGAAAATGAATAAACTGGAACCCAACTGGCATGGTCCATAGAGAGTAGTTGTTGCCGTGCGATCAAGGACCTATAGAATTGAGACTCTATATGGTGAGAAGTTCAAGAATCCTTTGAACTCTGAGCACATGAGGTGATACTACCAGTAAATGTGACAACATATGCCAAATCGAGGAGAAATTAAAATGTAAACCTTCTTTTATACTGCCTGGTAATTCCCCTTAGTAATTAATGAGAAAATCCTAATTTCCTACATATGTGACTATTGTAAGCTTTTGTACATTATTCAATGATCATTCTATCAGTGTGAGAGGTGTGCAAAGAAGCCTAGGCTGAAGACACCTCAAAGCCGAGTGCATCAAGATTCATGATCAGAAAACCTTCTTCATAATCAATTAAAATTCATGCACTATTTTATCATAAGAAATATCCCAAACAAGATGTCCCTCCCAGTATGGGAAATCCTGTACAATTTTGTGGACGATGAGATCCAACCATAAGTGACTAACGCAAAGATATATCCTAGTAACTTTGTTGACTTTGGTAACCTATGATTATGTATGGTCGGGAAGACAAGATTCTTTCATACGACTAAGAAGCCGACGCATGCATCTGTAGAACCTAGGTCAGGATAACTCAGGTTCGTAAAAAATTGGTAGTTGGTAAGGAATATATAGTTAGCAATAAGCTGACTATACGATCGTAAGACTAAACTACTAGTAGGCCCATCCAATGTGATAAAATAGTTAACAAATCAACATGGCAAACAAGCAATATGCTAATAATGGAACACATATGACCATATTTACTTATTGTGAAATATTTTTTATGGTATGATCTTATCAAGCACGCATGAATATCCTCAAGGACAGCATGATAAGCATGAATATGTGGGGAAAATAGTAGACATGGTAAAAGGATGATCAATACAAATAATCAAATGTGTTCATAAAAAATTACAAAACTTCAGGGAAGTAAACGTTTTCGTCATAAATTACAAAGTGCTTAAACATGGAGTAAAAAATAAAGAGCTTCATAAAAAATCGAACAAGAAGGAGAGGTTTATGCATTAAGAGCATGTTGAGTCCAAACCTCTATCACCTGGGGATCCACGACAATGATATAATTAGCAATGGGTTGATCAGTAACAATCTCAACCTGATCGTCAACAGTTTCCACTTTTGCCATGGCCTCATGTTTATTAGCTAAGGCCTTGGCCTCCTTATCATCACCTTCCTAGTCCTTCACCCTCTCAGCGACATCGGGGAAGTGCTTGATGACCCTCTTTATGTGCTCATTGTAGCCCTCTATAAATATAGTCACTAGGTCGATGTTGTATTTTCCCAAGCTCTTAAACTTCCTTCCTCCCTCCTCCTGTGCACATGTAAGGGAAGAAGTAACTTTTTTTTAAATCCTCAGTCATTATCTTCAAATCCTCTGCTCCCTTAGCAATAGTCTCCTTCAAAGACATGAGCTTGGATACGTCTGTCTATGAGTGCTCCTTCAGCTTCTTGATCTCCTCCTCTGCCTAGATTAGGGCGCTCATATTAGCTATTAATTCATCACCCCCTCCTCCTTTAGCTCATAGTTGGCCTTGTTGCTATGATCCTTAACATCCTTAAACTCATAGACACGTGTCGTATTGGTTGAAAAGCTCATCATGGTTTCCCTTTAGCTCATCGTACGCGTCCTGATAAAAGGCTACCTGCTCTCATATAATCGTGGCACCTATGGAACCCTAAAATGAAGAGATCAGCGTAACATGATACCTAGTATAAAGATAAAAATAATAAGAGTAAAATAAAAAAACGTCTATTCTAGAGCTCACCACCATCTTGTCGTGTTGTGTAATGCTCTAGAGCTCATCGGCATTGAATTATCGGAGAAATTGGAAGTCATAGGCATACCCATGGAACCCAAGTACCTCATAAGTGTTCTCAATATAGCAAAAGGAGGACTCCTTATCGTCCCTTAGCTGCTCCCTTATGATCGGGTTCTCAGGGTAATTATTAAAGGGATCCACCTCTGCATAGGGGCAGGAAGATCCATCACCTCAGACCAATCATCGAGAAGGATCTTCTTAAATTTCAACTCTCTTACCCTAACCCTAGTCTTTATTGTTTGTGGATGGGTTAAAAGAGGTTCTCTATTGGCCTCTTCTGGCGAGTAACATGCCCATTTTTAGAAGCAGTGGCCTTACCCTTACCTTTGGTCTAGGCGGCGGCTTCGACATTATCTTACCTTTTTACTGCATATTCAACATTCTTTTTTGCCTCAACGTTAGCCCTTTTCTTGTCCTCTATCCTCTTCTTCTCCCTAGATTTTGCAATAGTAGAATTTTTTTTCTTTTTAGCCACTGAATCTAACTTCCTTTTTCTAGCGATTTCTATCGTCGCACGATCAAGGGACGAAGGTACCATTAAGTTTTTAAATGTGGGCGAATCGAAAAAAACTATATGGAGCGATATTTGATCAGGATTCTGCCATAAGAATTAACCAGGTATAAGTTCTCAGTCAAGACAACCACAAGTCGAAACATTATACCTTCATCGATCTCCTCATCTTCGATAAAGTTCACACAAACCTCACGGTTAGTATGTAAATTAATTTTCTTATCTCTTGTAGGGGAACCATTGAGGGGGACTTAATAATCTAAGTTGATTAACTTCTTCATGGAAAAGATATTCTCAAACTCTATAGGATTGAGGGTTCAAGTATTCGTAACGAACTCCTTTAGAATAAGGGGAAGATTGGGAGCCTTCTTAACTACGAAGAGACGAACCAAAAATGAGGCCAGTATACATATGAGAAGGAAAAGTACAACATAAATAGCAATAAAAAAAGTACTAATGTGGTGGGGAGAGCACTAATCACGAGGGATACTGCAAGACATTTCCCTCTCATCAGAACAAAATTCACACTCGCCTCTTAGGAAGATGAACTGGTTTTTCCAATAATGATTACTCATTTGTACAACATGTACCATCCTCTGATCGGATTTTATATGTGAATAATAATAGCCATTTTCTTTGGCATTGTCTTTCACATAATAATAGCCATTTTGATCATTACATGCATTGTCTTTCACACAACGTTGTCTTTCACACAACGTTGTCTCTCACACAGCGCCAAAGACAATTCCAATAATATCACATATAATAATTATAATAATTTTGTCTTTCACACATCTTCCATGATATCACATATAATAATATCCACACAGCGTTGTCTTTCACACCATTTTATATGTGATATCATGGAAGATGTCTCCAGTTAGGTCGAACCCTGTGTGGAGTTGCTAATACACCATGGATCCAAGAATGGACCTATATAAATTTGGTGGCAATTGAGATAGGGAAACACCGCAGCCTCGTAGAATCTACATTATGATGGGATGAAGGGAAATACTAACTCCCACCTATAAGGCCCACATATGGAAACAAATCTCATCGGTATCATGTCGATCATAGACCCTTTCAGTAGGGTATGGTAGACGTAGGGAAATACTTATTTGGATACCATACCTATCCCTTAAATCCTCAAGGCCATCCTCCATGATATCACAGCCATGGTTCACAGCATCAGTAGTGGAGGGATCCTAAGAGTCAAAGGCCCTGGAAGTTCCTTCATCAGTAACGGGTACCACAATAGGAGATGTGGAGGCCATTTGATCGTTAGGAGGACGAAGAGGAAAAGGATCCAAGTTAACTATAGACATCGACACAATATTAATAAACCTATTTTTATCAAGAGGACAGTCTACTACTGTGGTATCTATAGTAACAAGTGACACATGTCTTACTACTGGGGGCTACAAAGTGACCCTACGAACGAAGAAACTTTGGGGTTAAACATAGGGTGGTCTGGATCGTCTTCGGGATGGATAACCAGAAGTGGTCTAGAGAATATCTTAATCATCATACCGATACAGGTTGGTTCTAATTCATTTAGTATATCAAATAGTCACTGAATGTGTGGTAGATAGCTCATCAAGATGAAAGACAAAACCTTAAATTGGGGGCCACTCAAGGATAAGAAATAAACGACCCTGTTTGAGTAAAACCCTAACCAAGATGGGAGTCTAAGGAAAACTAACTCAATGGTCATCTAAATATGGGCAATACTCCAATAAACCAATAATTATCACCAAATCGAGCGATCATAAAGGCATATCTATAAGCCCTAATGAGTTTTGAATTCATTCGAAAGAAACTAGACCTTGTAGAAAAAAGAATAAAAATCTTGGATTATGCAATTGTCATGGTGTAAGCTCAATGGATTTATGGGTTGAAGAAAAAATAAAGTTTCAAAGGTTTGGGGGTCTTTTCTGTTTCTATTTCTAAAGACTCACACAAAGGAAGACGATCTATTGCAAAAGAGCAAAATATTTTTTGAATTGAGTATTTATACTAAAAAAGGGGCGGCAGTAATCAATCATGAATCATGATGTCATGCTTGGGAAAAGTGGATAAGTGCATTCGGTTTGAATGAGCGTGGATTACCCCATATGAGTGTGATAATTACGCGGGGCGCAAAAACCCAACCAGTGACACGTGTCAAACTCAAACCTAAAATATGAAAAATATCACAAGTTAACTTGTTTTGCGCGTGCCGAGAAGATTTCAAGGTTGGCGACATTCTCTTCGGTTAACACTTTACTTGCTCATATCAGCTCATCCAATACTTCAAAGGCATACCACTTTATAAAATTGGCCTCATTCCTCAATATCTAGCAAAGTCTCGTCTCAGTCTTATTCTAGTCTTCCATTGTAATCTTCTCATCCTAAGCATGACAGGCAGTGACCTTATCCCACCTGACCTACTTCCATTGACGGTGTTAGTTAGACCTATGTATAGGTGGACATCAGATAGTGGGGTGACATCAGCAACACTTAACAGGCATGTATGAGAGATCTAAGGTTTATTATTCCCCTATTATTGATGGGCAGCATGTATCTATCTCATTATTGTATAAGGACATATAAAGGTATACCTTTCTAATCTGTAAAAGCAGACCACCTGTCGCCTAACATACTTTTTCTCTCCATTACTCTCTCTAGACCTACTCATAAGAGATATAAATGTGGCACACGATCCCCCCAGAAAGGGATTGAGAGATTAGTTTTTCTATTATTATGTTGTCCATTTCTAGAGTAAACTAAAGAACTTTTAATCCTCTATTTATCCATGGCTATTGCTTACTAAAATTAATAAAATGAATACTACACATGTGGACATAAGCACCATCTTGGGTCTGAATCACTTAAACACGATTTCCTTATCTTTTCTCTCATCTCTTTTCCATTGTACTTGCTTTAGATAAGCATTCTTATGATTATCCTCTCTTTATTTGTTACAAATCTTAGATTAGTGTATTTAGACAAAATATAAATCCACACACCAATTTTAGGCATTAACATCGATGAAATGTTACTTTGTTATCCATATATAACATATTCAATTAATGGTGCAGTTGGGACAAACCAATATTGTAATACCTTATGGGATAAAATAAATTATAAATACAACTGTATCAAGGGTGTGATTTACAAACGCACTGACAATGCATTGGAGGGAAAATTTAGAGCGATAAACAAAGATTGTTTGTTATATTCGGAGAAGTTGTCTCGAGCATACTAAGCCAATAAAGAAAGTAGGACACCTAAGGTTAACTGGGTAATGATAATGATTTACGTTCAGTTTATTATTTATATTTGGGGTGATTATTTTATAATACTTATTGTATGAATTATTATTCTTTTAAATCAAACGAGCTCATGAAGACTTCCAATGTGATGACAGTCATAAATTTGGATTGACCATTATTATGAGTTGCTAAAGGATTTACTTAAATATAACATGTCAACTTCTCGTCACAATTTATGGATGAAGAAAATCACTCAAGACCACTAGATTAAAATGACATCGACCAAAATTCCGGGGACTTGAATAATCCACTTGAGAAACTCATGGGACGTTAAGAGGCCAAACTTAAAGGAAATAAATGAGTGGTCGTTAACATCTTGTCTACACACACGACACTTCTAGAAAACACAGAGGAATTGAACGCATCGTATAACACAATATCTGTTGAATCCCAAACAAGTCGTAGAATTCTAAATGAGAAAAATGAGGATTTAATTTAAATTCGCACTAAATGTTATGAAGCTCAACTTCAGCATGATGAAGATGGGATTATATACACTGATAGTAGTAACTTCATACCCCAACAACGTGTCTTTCACGGCATGTAGATGAATCAGATAATGCTCCAACGCACTCAAGCATATCAAAACTTGTTAGAATAGGAGATTAGTTAGTGATTTATCAGCTTTTTAATTATGCAATTTTCATATCATTTTTTAACCTAGTATTATTTTTTATTTATTAGAAGCACTATTAGTTATATTTTAAATGAGTCTTAATTATGATTATTGCATATTCAAAAATTAAGAGCACACACCATTAATAATACAATTGGACTTTTAATAGAACACACAATAAATAGTACACATATAATCGTACACGAATTAAAATTAACAATAACCTTAAGAAATGTTAATAAAAATCAACAACACACACGATAGTAATGACTATCAATTTAATGATTATTCATGACGGACCCAAATATGTTCCATGAGGTCGTCATGCAATTGGTTATTGGAATCCTTGTTCTTCATCTTCGCCTCCCGCACTTGGTACTCATAATATCTTACGAGACTTTGCCCGCTTAGGCAGGGTCGTGACTCATAAAGCATTTGGTCAGCACACCAAGTCCCATCCCGCAAATCCTCCTTTATAATTTTATTGTGTAAGATGACACACGACTTCATATTTACACGTAATTCTCTATATTCCCACAAATTTGTCAGATTTTTAACAAAATGGAAACGCTGTTATAGGATGCCAAAAGCCCTTTCAAAATCCTTTTGAGAACCTTCTTAAGCTCGTATGTACACACTTTGTTTTTGAGTGTTTTGTCTCTTATAACTTTTGACAATAGTTATGAGAGGTGTGTAAATACTGTCTGTAAGGTAGTACCTGGTGTCATACGTGCTTCTATTTAATTCTAAGTGCATAGGGGTTTGAATTCCTTCCAGAAGTTTTTTAAACACGTGAGATTTGGCCAAATAATTTAGATCATTACATGCATCGGGTATCCTAAAGAACACATGCAATATCCAAGTGTCGTAAGATGCAACTGCCTCTAAAATTATAGTTGTTTTATGACAATGTCCCTGAAATTTCCCGTTCCATGCATGTGGACAGCTATTCCATTCCAAGTGCATGCATTCAATTCTACCAATCATCCCGGGAAAACCACGACACTCATTCTCAGGCTGCATGCGGGCAACATCAGTTAATGTAAGCACGTGGTAAAACTCTGAGCTAAATACCTTCGCCACTGCCATAAAGAAATGTTTTAAGGTTTGAATCGATGTGGTCGCATCAATTTTTAAAAATTCATCATGTATATCTCCGCATCCACCATACGCCAACATGCGAAGTGCACACACAATCTTTTGCTGGGAGCTTAATCCCATCGACCAACACAATTAGGTTTTTGGATGAAATGTGAATCTTTTTCACAAATGATTTCCATAATACAATTGAACATGGAGTGTTAATTTTAAGGGGATTCTTGAACATTTAATTAGGGTTAGTTGGGTTCTCCTTGAAATCGTTATTCCATAAATTTTGGTGAGTCGTCTTTCAATTCTAGTGAAAAGTTCTTCGTTCATGAATATTGCCACTATTTTGCAGTAATGACGATTGATAGATTTCGATTCTCAATTTATTATGGATCAAGGACGCATCATCATCTTCGTCGAGATCATAACTAAGTGTGATTTGAGATAGTACCATTTCCTTTATGTCATTGTTAGACATAATTTGATGGAGTTTGAGTTATTTTTTGGTTAGGAAGATTTAGTTTTAGGTTAGACAGAATGTTAAATGATATGTGGGAGATTTATAGGATTTATATCTAAGGGTATTATGGCCATATCACAATATAGATTGATAATTTATCAGTCGAGAAAATAAAGATGAAGTGACAACTCATATTTGGACGGTAAACAATAAACCATTTATCCTTTATGCAGACCATCGATTATAAAATATTGTCTAGCATTTATTAATTAGGAAAATAAAATTGAAGTGACCACACATATTTGAACGATAAATAATAACCCATCTAGCATCTTTGCAAAGTGCAAGTTTTAAAATGTCGCCTAACATTTATTGTAAAGAAAATAAAGATGGAATGACGACTCATATTTTGATAGTAAATAATAACTCGTATAGCTTCTTTGCAGACTGCCGGTTGCTGAATCTCGTCTAGTATTTATTAGTCGAAATAAAAAAATGAAGTGACCACTCGTATTTGGAGGGTAAACAATAACTCGTCTAGCTTCTTTATAGACTATCGGTTGTAAAATGTCATCTAGCATTTATTAGTTAGGAAAGTAATGTTGAAGTGACCACATATATTTGGACGATAAATAATAACCCTTCTAGCCTCTTTGAAGACTGCAAGTTGTAAAATTTCCTCTAACATTTGTTTGTCAAGGAAACAAAAATGAAGTGACTACTCAAATTTGAACAGTAAACAATAACATCATCTAGCTACTTTGCAGACTGTTGATTATAACATGTCATCTAGCATTTATTAGTTAGGAAAATAAATTTGAAGTGACAATACATATTTTGAATGTAAAAAAAACATCTAGCATCTTTGCAAATTGCACATATCTGGATGGTAAACAGTAAACCGTGTAACATTTTTTTATTACCTACAAATACATCATATGATATAATTTGTTACCTGCCCTCTATTAAAAATAGAGTCTAATCAATTCTATCATAAAAAAAATGAAATCACTTCCTTATAACCCATCCATTGATAATGGAACATACACATATATTTCTAGTAACTTGGGGTATGGGAAAAAACTTATATTCTAAACAATTTCGATTAATACTAATTGGTGTTTTATTAATAACTATGTTCATATATTCGTAATCTCTCCAACTTCAGAACCCGAGGACGGAGTAGATTATCCTTGGGAACACATAAAATGACGGGAAAAATATTATGACAAGTGTGACCTAGAGGTTCCTTGCACTATCATCACTTACCTTCTTCGAAAAATTGGGCAGCAGCATTATAGCCTATATCGTATCCCGAATAAGTGGAGTTATTTTTCCTTGATTTATTGGAGGAGGAGATATAGAAAATGGAAAGGACTTTACAACGTTATCACAAATCACAATGAAAGATGCTATCCGTGGGTCATATTTAGGAACAATTAGTTAGCATTTATAATGAGAACTCGTTGGCGTCGGATAACAACATTTTCAAATATAGCAATTCAGGTTATGACGACTTCTTAGAATGCAAATATGAAAATGACGGGGAAGAATACAAACCAAATATATCAAACTACAACAAATAATATGTTGATTCCGACTCACAATTATCTTACCTAATAAAATGTTTAGTGCATTATGGGAAACAATTTTGTTGTGCCTCAACTAGGTTTGACCAAAGATTTAGAAGATGGAACTGTAGTTATTTGTATTTTAACTTTATGATTTAAATATGAGTTTTTGTACTTGAGTTTATCAATAAGAAAATAAACGAAGTTTTTATTGCTAAAAATGAAGTTTCTATTCTCACAATAAATTATTGCATTGCAATTATGACTTTATAATATAGACCTTGCTTTTCATTGGATGTTGACTAAACTATTGATCATAAGGAAATGTGGAAAAAATTACAAACGCATCATCGACAACAAATGGTTGAGTAGACGATCCTCCGGGATTTTGTGAGGGTACAGGTTCCATTCCAGGAGCGATATTCAGAGATGCCATACAATAGTCATCCATATATGTGCAAAATTATGTGTTGCATAATGAGGTATTGTCCCATAGTCGAATTTGATCCCTCGCCTCGCAGATTTGCATTTTCTTCTTCTTTCTCCCGAGCCCACCTTTGCCACCTAAGCTCCCATGATAACATTTTGGATTTTAATTTATGAAGTTAGTCATCTTGAAAAAACACCATATCATGCCATTATAAGAATGATTAAATGAACCCAGTGGTAAGTCATTTATCCTAGTTGGAGGATCAAGTTGTATGATTTTTATCCCATGAAAAATATAATCTATCACCTCAACTTACCATGATAAGGGTAACATTTCTGATGGAAAAGATGGGCCTTATGTGTTGTATCTATGTGGGGCCTCCTATATATCCGTAGGGGCACTGGGTACCCCTAAATTCGAGGGTACAATTGAGGTAAAACCAACCTCGTCGTGATTGTGCCATCAAAATATGGGATAGTATAGGTTAGCTGCCCATATGTACTTCATTGTTCCTGGGATGTGGCTATGATATGAGCAATTGTAGGTTTCCAATTGATAATTTGTTGCATAAAAATAGGTCGGGGAATATACACTATAGGGTATTGTGGGTTTGCCGGAATACTAATTTGATTTGTCAATTGACAGCAGTAGTGGTCTCCAAGATATCAAGTCCCACCCAGCTCTAGATCAGATAACATGTAACGTCTTTGAGCCAAATCATGTGTAACTCTAATGAAAACCAACTCATTTTACGAAAATCCTAGAAAAGATTGCCATATTATTGATTCAGGTGATCACATTTACAGTTACTCCTACACGTCCGATCTTGTGAACCGCATATAATACCCCACATTTTTTAGTATTAAATTGTTGTTATATTGATTTAATTGAAATCATGGGAATTATTATTCGGATGAAATAATTATATTTTATCTTTAACTTGGCGTAATAATTAAACGAGTATGTTTTACTTCGTTAGACTATTTATTTTAAATATAATATTTTGTAGATATGATACAAGTGTTATGATTTAATGGTATGTTGGCATATTAGGAATAATAAAGATAGTCACAAATATTGATGACTCGTTGATTTAATAAAGTCATATTACGGATATACGTATATGATAATGATAGAATATGAAAATAAATGTATAAAGTGCTTATAGAGATTTAAATGTGATTAGAATGCTTAAAAATTCATTTGAGTGTTTAAAAATGGACTCATGGGTTAGGTAGGACCTTGGGTAGATTTTCGAGTCAAACCGAGTATGGATAGAAACCCTTTTAGGGGACTTTGTTTTGGCCTATTGGGGAAATCAGAATTTAACCTAATTATAATGATATTTAAAAGAGGTTAGATCAACCCTAGGGTTCCATAACCACCTCACACCATATTTGGAGGCTACACACACTACACCAAAACTGGAGATTGGTCACGGCCAAAATCCCTGACCAAAGTTGTGGATCGCGAACTTGGGCCGTGACCATTTCGGGCGTGACCATTTTCGTGGGTCGCGGCCCAAGTTCGTGACCAAAAAATGGTCACGGCCGAGAGGGGTCACGACAAATGGTCGCAGACTTGGGCCGTGACCCACGCCGTGATGGGTCGCGGCCCTCATCCGTGACCCACAACCGTGACAAATTGATCGCGGTCAAAGTCCGCGACCCACAACCGTGACAAAAAAAATGGTCGCGGCCCTCATCAGTGACCCATAACCGTGACAAATTGGTCGCGGACAAAGTTCGCGACCAACGATCGTGACAAACAAATTTTTAAAAAAATGGTCGCGGCCCAAGTCCGTGACCCTTTACCGTGACAAAAAAATAAAATAAAAAAATTGGTCGCGGACTTTGTCCGTGACCCACAACCGTGATCAACAAAATAAAAAAAAATAGTCGCGGCCCAAGTCCATGACCCACAACCGTGACAAAAAAATAAAAAAAAATGATCGCGGCCCAAGCCCGTGACCCACAACCGTGACGAAAAAACTGTTCGCGGCCCAAGTTCACGACCATTTTTATGCGTGACGAAAAAAATAAAAATGGTCATGGACAAAGTCCATTACCATATTTAACTATAATTTCAAAAAAATGTATTTTTTTGGTCCAATCCTAAAATTAGGGGTCCTGTGAGTGCACCGTCGGTTGTTACGTGTAACGTTTGACGCGTATAAGGTGTTGCAAATATTTATTATTGGCCAAACAATAAAAAAAATCACAAATTGCGAATCGAGAACGTTGTTAATAAACACATATATATATATATATATATATATATATATACAAACTTATAAATATTACACGTCTTAATAATTCACAGACAAAAAAAAAAATTGGGCAGAGTTTCCTCTATTTTCTTGACATTCCAAAACCTGTAAATGTAAAACCTGCTTATTATAAAGCCCGCACAGCCATAAAATTCAACAATCAAATTATAAAAGCCCGCACGGTCATAAAACTAAACAATAAAAGCCCGCACGGCTGTAACACAAAAAAAAATCCTGAATGTCCACAACATATAAACAATCTTCTTGTTGTAAAACATTGCCTCCTTCATTTGTTCCGCGTGCAAAAATACTACAAATGATAGGATACATAAAAAAAAATATCAGTAACCAAGTAGTTTTACAAAAAATTTAATCAACCTGAAAAATTGCATATATGAGTTAAAATTAACAACATATCAATATTTTTAAGCCTAAGTCTAGAAATATACAAATTACCGTCGTATTCTCAAACCGGGAGTCCCGCGGCTGCGTGGTCAGTTCCTACGAGTTACATTGGTCACGTGGGAGGTGTTAGTGCCACCCACGGGGACGTTCGGGGGATGTTTCGAGTTTTCACCCTCTAACGCCATATTACGCTCAAGCCTAGAAATATGTAAATTACCGTCGTATTCTCAAACCGGGAGTCCCGTGGCTGCGTGGTCAGTCCCTACGAGTTACATTGATCCCGTGGGAGGTGTTGGTGCCACCCACGGGGACGTTCGGGGGCTGTTTCGAGTTTTCACCCGCTAACGCCATGTTTTTAAGACTAAGTCTAGAAATATGCAAATTACCGTCGTATTCTCAAACCGGGAGTCTCACGGATGCGTGGTCAGTTCCTACGAGTTACATTGGTCCCGTGGGAAGTGTTGGTGTAACCCACGGGGACGTTCGGGGGCTATTTCGAGTTTTCACCCTCTAAAGCCATGTTTTGCTTAAGTCTGGAAATATGCAAATTACCGTCGTATTCTCAAACCGGGAGTCCCGCGGCTGCGTGGTCAGTTCCTACGAGCTACATTGGTCCCGTGGGAGGTGTTGGTTCCACCCACGGGGACGTTCGGGGGCTGTTTCGAGTTTTCACCCTCTAATGCCATGTTTTTAAGCTTAAGTCTAGAAATATACAAATTACCATCGTATTCTCAAACCGTGAGTCCCGTGACTGCGTGGTCAGTTCCTACGATCTACATTGGTCCCGTGGGAGGTGTTGGTGCCACCCATGGGGACGTTCGGGGGCTGTTTCGAGTTTTCTCCCTTTAACGCCATGTTTTTAAGCCTAAGTCTGGAAATATGCAAATTATCGTCGTATTCTCAAAACCGGGAGTCCCGCGACTGCGCGGTCGGTTCCTACGAGTCACACTGGTTCTGTGGGAGGTATTGGTGCCTCCCACATGGACGTTCGGGGGCTGTTTCGGATTTTCACCCTCTAAAGCCCGTTTTTTAAGCCTAAGTCTAGAAATATGCAAATTATCATCGTATTCTCAAACCGAGAGTCCCGGGGCTGCGCGATCAGTTCCTACGAGTTACATTGGTCCCGTGAGAGGTGTTGGTGCCACCCACGGGGCCGTTCGGGGGCTGTTTCTGGTTTTCATGCACTAACGCCATGTTTTTAAGCCTAAGTTAAGAAATATGCAAATTATCGTCATATTCTAAAATTGGGGGTCTCAGGGCTACGCAGGCAGTTCCTATGAGTTACATTGGTCCCGTGGGAGGTGTTGGTGTAACCCATGGGGACGTTCGGAGGCTGTTTCGAGTTTTCACCCTCTAACGCCATGTTTTTAAGCCTAAGTCTAAAAACATGCAAATTACTGTCGTATTCTCAAATCGGGAGTCCTGCGGCTGCGTGGTCAGTTCCTACGAGTTACATTGGTCCCGTGGGAGGTGTTGGTGCCACCCACAGGGACGTTCGGGCGCTGTTTTGAGTTTTCACCCTCTAACGCCATGTTACGCTCAAGCCTAGAAATATGTAAATTACCTTCGTATTCTCAAACCGGGAGTCCCGTGGCTGCATGGTCAGTCCCTATGAGTTACATTGATCCCGTGGGAGGTGTTGGTGCCACCCACGGGGACGTTCGGGGGCTTTTTCGAGTTTTCACCCTCTAACGCCATTTTTTTAAGACTAAGTCTAGAAATATGAAAATTACCGTCGTATTCTCATACCGGGAGTCTCGCGGCTGTGTGGTCAGTTCCGACGAGTAACATTGGTCCCGTGGGAGGTGTTGGTGCCACCCACGGGGACATTCGGGGACTGTTTCGAGTTTTCACCCTCTAAAGTCATGTTTTGCTTAAGTCTGGAAATATGCAAATTACCGTCGTATTCTCAAACCGGGAGTCCCGCGGCTGCGTGGTCAGTCCTTACGAGTTACATTGGTCCCGTGGGAGGTGTTGGTTCCACCCACGGGGACGTTCGGGGGCTGTTTCGAGTTTTCACCCTCTAACGCCATGTTTTTAAGCTTAAGTCTAGAAATATGCAAATTACCGTCATATTCTCAAACCGGGAGTCCCCCAGATGTGGGGTCAGTTCCTACGAGTTAAATTTTTCCCGTGGGAGGTGTTGGTGCCACCCACAGGGCCGTTCCAGGGCTATTTTGGGTTTTCACCCTCTAAGGCCATGTTTTTAATCCTAAGTCTAGAAATATGTAAATTATCATCGTATTCTCATACCGGGAGTCCCGCGGCTGCGTGGTCAGTTCCTATGAGCTACATTGGTCCCGTGGGAGGTGTTGGTTCCACCCACGGGGACGTTCGGGGGCTATTTCGAGTTTTCACCCTCTAACGCCATGTTTTTAAGCTGAAGTCTAGAAATATGCAAATTACCATCGTATTCTCAAACCGTGAGTCCCGCGACTGCGTGGTCAGTTCCTACGAGATACATTGGTCCCGTGGGAGGTATTGGTGCCACCCAGGGGGACGTTCGGGGGCTGTTTCGAGTTTTCACCCTCTAACGTCATGTTTTTAAGACTAAGTCTAGAAATATACAAATTATCATCGTATTCTCACACCGAAAGTCCCGCGGCTGTGCAATCAGTTCCTACGAGTTAAATTGGTCCCGTGGGAGGTGTTGCTGCCACCCACAGGGCCGTTCAAGGACTATTTTGGATTTTCACCCTCTAACGCCATGTTTTTAAGCCTAAGTCTCGAAATTTACAAATTACCGTCGTATTCTCAAGCCGGGAGTTCCGCGGCTGCGGGGTCAGTTCCTACAAGTTACATTGGTCCCATGGGAGGTGTTGGTGCCACCCACAGGGACGTTCGGTGGCTGTTTCGAGTTTTCACCCTCTAACGCCATGTTTTTAAGCCTAAGTCTAGAAATATGCAAATTATCATTGTATTCTCAAAACCGGGAGTCCCGCGGCTGCGAGGTCAGTTCCTACGAGTTACATTGGTCCCGTGAGAGGTGTTGGTGCCAACCACGCGACCGTTCAGGGACTGTTTCGGATTTTAACCCTCTAAAGCCATATTTGTAAGCCTAAGTCTAAAAATATTCAAATTGCTACTGTATTCTCAAACCGGGAGTCCCGGGGCTACGCGGTCGATTCCGACGAGTCACATTGGTCCCGTGGGAGGTATTGGTGCCACCCACGGGCCTTTACCGGGGTTGTTTCTCATTTTCGCCCAATAACGCCATATTTTTAAGCCTAAGTCTCTTAATATTCAAATTACTATTGTATTCTCAAACTGAGAGTCCCGGGGCTGCGCGGTCAGTTCCTACGAGTCACATTGGTCCCGTGGGAGGTGTTGTTTCCACCCACGGAGCCGTTTGGGGGCTGTTTTGAGTTTTCACCCTCTAACGTCATGTTTTTAAGGCAAAGTTTAGAAATATGCAAATTATCATTGTATTCTCAAACTCGGAGTCCAGCGACTACGCGGTCAGTTCCTACGAGTCACATTAGTCCCGTGGGAGGTGTTTGTGCCACCCACGAGGCCGGTCGGGGGCTATTTTTTATTTTCAAGCTCTGAAGCCACGTTTTTAAGCCTAAGTCTAGAAATATGCAAATTATCGTCGTATTCTCACACTGGGAGTCCCGCGGCTGCGAACTTAGTTCTTACGAGTTAAATTGGTCCCGTGGGAGGTGTTGGTGCCACCCACAGGGCCGTTTCAGGGCTATTTTGGGTTTTCACCCTCTAAGGTCATGTTTTTAATCCTAAGTCTAGAAATATGTAAATTATCTTCGTATTCTCATACCGGGAGTCCCGCGGCTGCGTGGTCAGTTCATACGAGCTACATTGGTCCCGTGGGAGGTGTTGGTTCCACCCACGGGGACGTTCGGGGGCTATTTCGAGTTTTCACCCTCTAACGCCTTGTTTTTAAGCTTAAGTCTAGAAATATGAAAATTACCATCGTATTCTCAAACCGTGAGTCCCGCGACTGCGTGGTCAGTTCCTATGAGTTACATTGGTCCCGTGGGAGGTGTTGGTGCCACCCAAGGGGACGTTCGGGGGTTGTTTCGAGTTTTCACCCTCTAACGCCATGTTTTTAAGCCTAAGTCTAGAAATATACAAATTATCATCGTATTCTCACACCAGGAGTCCCGCAGCTGTGCAATCAGTTCCTACGAGTTAAATTGGTCCCGTGGGAGGTGTTGCTGCCACCCACAGGGCCGTTCAGGGGCTATTTTGGATTTTCACCCTCTAACGCCATGTTTTTAAGCCTAAGTCTCGAAATTTGCAAACTACCGTCGTATTCTCAAGCTGGGAGTCCCGCGGATGCGGGGTAAGTTCCTACGAGTTACATTGGTCCCATGGGAGGTGTTGGTGCCACCCACAGGGACGTTCGGGGGCTGTTTCGAGTTTTCACCCTCTAACGCCATGTTTTTAAGCCTAAGTCTAGAAATATACAAATTATCATTGTATTCTCAAAACCGGGAGTCCCGCGGCTGCGAGGTCAGTTCCTACGAGTTACATTGGTCCCGTGGGAGGTGTTGGTTCCAACCACGCGACCGTTCGGGGACTGTTTTGGGTTTTAACCCTCTAAAGACATATTTTTAAACCTAAGGCTAAAAATATTCAAATTGATATTTTATTCTCAAACCGGGAGTCCCGGGGCTACGCGGTCGATTCCGACGAGTCACATTGGTCCCGTGGGAGGTATTGGTGCCACCCACGGGGCTGTACCGGGGTTGTTTCGCATTTTCGCCCAATAACGCCATCTTTTTAAGCCTAAATCTCTTAATATTCAAATTACTATTGTATTCTCAAATCGAGAGTCCCGGGGCTACGCGGTCAGTTCCTACGAGTCACATTGGTCCCGTGGGAGGTGTTGTTTCCACCCACGGGGCCGTTCGGGGGCTGTTTCGAGTTTTCACCCTCTAACGCCATGTTTTTAAGGCAAAGTTTAGAAATATGCAAATTATCATTGTATTCTCAAACTGGGAGTCCCGCGACTACGCGGTCAGTTCCTACGAGTCACATTAGTCCCGTGGGAGGTGTTTGTGCCACCCACGAGGCCGGTCGGGGGCTATTTTTTATTTTCAAGCTCTGAAGCCACGTTTTTAAGCCTAAGTCTAGAAATATGCAAATTATCGTCGTATTCTCACACTGGGAGTCCCGCGGCTGCGCTGTCAGTTCCTACGAGTAAAATTGGTCCCGTGGGAGGTGTTGGTGCCACCCACAGGGCCGTTCGAGGGCTATTTTGGGTTTTCACCCTCTAACGCCATGTTTTTAATCCTAAGTTTAGAAATATGTAAATTATCGTCGTATTCTCATACCGGGAGTCCCGCGGCTGCGTGGTTAGTTCCTATGAGCTACATTGGTCCCGTGGGAGGTGTTGGTTCCACCCACGGGGACGTTCGGGGGCTGTTTCGAGTTTTCACCCTCTAATACCATCTTTTTAAGCCTAAGTCTAGAGATATGTAAATTACCGTCGTATTCTCAAATCGGGAGTCCCACGGCTGCGGGGTCAGTTCCTACGAGTTACATTGGTCCCGTGGGTGGTGTAGGTGCCACCCACAGGGGCGTTCGGGGGTTGTTTCGAGTTTTCACCCTCTAACGCCATATTTTTAAGCCTAAGTCTAGAAATATGCAAATTACCATCGTATTCTCAAATCGGGAGTCCCGCGGCTACGGGGACAGTTCCTACTAGTTACATTGGTCCTGTGGGAGGTGTTGGTGCCACCCACGAGGATGTTCGGGGGCTGTTTCGAGTTTTCACCCTCTAACGCCATGTTTTTAAGCTTAAGTCTAGAAATATGCAAATTATCGTCTTATTCTCAAAACTGGGAGTCCCGCGGCTCCGCGGTCGGTTCCTACGAGTCACGTTGGTCCCGTGGGAGGTGTTGGTGCCACCCACGCAGCCGTTCGGGGGTTGTTTCGGGTTTTAACCCTCTAAAGTCATGTTTTTAAGCCTAAGTCTAAAAATATTCAAATTACCGTTGTATTCTCAAACCGGAAGTCCCGGGGTTGCGCGGTCAGTTTCGACGAGTCACAATTGTCCCGTGGGAGGTGTTGGTTCCACCCACGGTTCCCGTACGGGGGCTGTTTTGCATTTTCACTCAATAACACCATCTTTTTATGCCTAAGTATAGAAATATTCAAATTACTATTGTATTCTCAAACCGGGAGTCCCGGGGTTTCACGGACAGTTCCTACGAGTCACATTGGTCTCGTGGGAGGTGTTGGTTCACCCACGGGGCCGTTCGGGGGCTGTTTCGAGTTTTCACCCTCAAACTCCGTGTTTTTAAACCTAAGTTTAGAAATATGCAAATTATCATCATATTCTCAAACTGGGGTTCCCGCGGCTGCGCGGTCAGTTCCTACGAGTCACATTAGTCCCGTGGGAGGTGTTTGTGCCACCCATGAGGCCGGTCGGAGGTTGTTTTAGATTTTCACCCTCTGAAGCCACGTTTTTAAGCCTAAGTATAGAAATATACAAATTATCGTCGTATTCTGACATCGGGAGTCCCACGGCTGCACAGTCAGTTCCTACGAGTTAAAGTGGTCCTGTGGGAGGTGTTGGTGCCACCCACAGGGCCGTTCGGTGGTTATTTTGGATTTTCACCCTCTAATGCCATGTTCTTAAGCCTAAGTCTCGAAATTTGCAAATTACCGTCATATTCTCAAACCGGGAGTCCCGCAGCTGCGGGGTCAGTTCCTATGAGTTACATTGGTCCCGTGGAAGGTGTTGGTGCCACCCACGGGGACGTTTGGGGACTGTTTCGAGTTTTCACCCTCTAATGCCATGTTTTCAAGCCTAAGTCTAGAAATCTACAAATTACCGTTGTATTCTCAAATCGGGAGTCCCCCAGCTGCAGGGGCAGTTCCTACGCGTTACATTGGTCCTATGTGAGGTGTTGGTGCCACCCACGGGGACGTTCGGGGGCTGTTTCGAGTTTTCACCCTCAAACGCCATGTTTTTAATCATAAGTATAAAAATAAGCAAATTATCTGCGTATTCTCAAACCGGGAGTCCCGCGACTGCGGTGTCAGTTCCTACGAGTTACATTGGTCCCGTGGGAGGCGTCGATGCCACCCACAGGGACGTTCGGGGGTTGTTTCGAGTTTTCACCCTCTAACGCCATGTTTTGCTTAAGTCTAGAAATATGCAAATTACCATCGTATTCTCAAACCGAGAGTCCCGCGACGGCGTGGTATGTGTCTACGAGCTACATTGGTCCCGTGGGAGGTGTTGGTGCCACCCACGAGGACGTTTGGTGGCTGTTTTAAGTTTTCACCCTCTAACTCCATGTTTTTAAGCATATGTCTAGAAATATACAAATTACCGCCGTATTCTCAAATCGAGAGTCCCGTGCCTGCGTGGTCAGTTCCGACGAGCTACATTGGTCTCGTGTGAGGTGTTGGTGCCACCCACGGGGACGTTCGGGGGCTGTTTCGAGTTTTCACCATCCAACGCCATGTTTTTAATCATAAGTCTAAAAATATGTAAATTACCGTCGTATTCTCAAACCGGGAGTCCCGCGGCTGCGGTGTCAGTTCCTACGAGTTACATTGGTCCCGTGGGAGGTGTTGGTGCCACCCACGGGGACGTTCGGGTGCTGTTTCGAGTTTTCACCCTCTAACGCCATGTTTTGCTTAAGTCTAAAAATATACAAATTACCGTCGTATTCTCAAATCGGGAGTCCCGCAACTGTGTGGTCAGTTCCTAAGAGATATATTTGTCCCGTGGGAGGTGTTGGTGCCACCCCCGGGGACGTTCGGTGGCTGTTTCGAGTTTTCACCCACTAACGCCATGTTTTTAAGCCTAAGTCTAGAAATATGAAAATTACCGTCGTATTCTCAAACCGGGAGTCCCGCGGCTGCGAGTCAGTTCCTACGAGTTACATTGGTCCCGTGGGAGGTGTTGGTGCCACCCATGAGGACGTTCGGGGGCTATTTCGAGTTTTCACCCTCTAACGCCATGTTTTTAAGCCTAAGTCTAGAAATATGCAAATTATCGTCGTATTGTCAAAATCGGGAGTCCTGCGGCTGCACGGTCGGTTCCTACGAGTCACAATGGTCCCGTGGGAGGTGTTGGTGCCACCAACAGGGCTGTTCGGGGGGAGTTTCGGGTTTTCACCCTCTAAAGCCAGGTTTTTAAGCCTAAGTCTAGAAATATGTAAATTATCGTCGTATTCTCAAATCAGGAGTCCCGGGGCTGCGCGGTCAGTTCCTACGAGTTTCATTGGTCCCGTGAGAGGTGTTGGTGCCACCCACGGGGCCGTTCGGGGGCTGTTTATGGTTTTCACGCACTAACGCCATGTTTTTAAGCCTAAGTCTAGAATATGCAAATTACCATCGTATTCTCAAATCGGGAGTCCCGGGGCTACGCGGTCAGTTCCTACGAGTCACATTAGTTCCGTGGGAGGTGTTGGTGCCACCCACGAGGCCGTTCGGGGGCTGTTTTGGGTTTTCACCCTCTAAAGCCACGTTTTTAAGCCTAAGTATAGAAATCTGCAAATTATCGTCGTATTCTCAAATCGAGAGTCCCACGGCTGCGCGATCAGTTCTTACGAGATGAATTGGTCTCGTGGGAGGTGTTGGTGCCACCCACGGGGACGTTCGGGGGCTGTTTTGGGTTTTCATCCTCTAACGCCATGTTTTTAAGCCTAAGTCTCGAAATTTGCATATTACCGTAGTATTCTCAAACCGGGAATCCCGTGGCTGCTCGATCAATTCCTACGAGTCATATTGGTCCCGTGGGAAGTGTTGGTGCCACCCACGCGGCCGTTCAGGGGTTGTTTCGGGTTTTCACCCTCTAAAGCCATGTTTTTTAGCCTAAGTCTAAAAATATTCAAATTACCATCGTATTCTCAAACCGGGAGTCTCGGGGCTGCGCGGTCAGTTTCGACGAGTCACATTGGTCCCGTGGGAGGTGTTGGTGCCTCCCACGGGGCCGTACGTGGGCTGTTTTGCATTTTCACCCACTAACGCTATCTTTTTAAGCCTAAGTCTAGAAATATTTAAATTACTCTTGTATTCTCAAATCGAGAGTCCCGGGGCTGCGCGGTCAGTTCCAACGAGTCACATTGGTCCTATTGGAGGTGTTGGTTTCACCCACAGGGCTATTTAGGGGCTGTTTCGGGTTTTTACCCTCTAACGCCATGTTTTTATGCCTAAGTTTAGAAATATGAAAATTATCATCGTATTCTCAAACTGGGAGTCCCGCGACTCCACGGCCAGTTCCTACGAGTCACATTAGTCCCGTGGGAGGTGTTTGTGCAACCCACGGGGCCGATCGGGGGGTGTTTTGAATTTTCACCCTCTAAAACCACATTTTTAAGCCTAAGTCTAGAAATTTGCAAATTATCGTCGTATTCTCACACCGGGAGTCCCGCGGCTGTGCAGTTAGTTCCTACGAGTTAAATTGGTCTCGTCGGAGGTGTTGGTGCCACGTTCGAGGGCTATTTTGGGTTTCCACCCTCTAACGCCATGTTTTTAACCCTAAGTCTAGAAATATGTAAATTACCATCGTATTCTCAAACCGGGAGTCCCGCGGCTTCGTGGTCAGTTTGTACGAGCTACATTGGTCCCGTGGGAAGTGTTGGTGCCATCCACGGGGACGTTCGGGGGCTTTTTCGAGTTTTCACCCTCTACCGCCATATTTTTAAGCCTAAGTCTAGAAATATGAAAATTACTGTCGTATTCTCAAACCGGGAGTCCCGCGGCTGAGGGGTCAGTTCCTACGAGTTACATTGGTCACGTGGGAGGTGTTGGTGCCACCCACGGGGACGTTTGGGGGTTGTTTTGAGTTTTCACCCTCTAACGCCATGTTTTTCGCCTAAGTCTAGAAATATGTAAAATACCATCGTATTCTCAAATCAGGAGTCCCGCGGCTGCGGAGACAGTTCCTACGAGTTACCTTAGTCCCGTGGGAGGTGTTGGTGCCACCCACGGGAACGTTTGGGGGTTGTTTCGTGTTTTCACCCTCTAACGCCATGTTTTTAAGCCTAAGTCTAGAAATATGCAAATTATCGTCGTATGCTCAAAATCGGGAGTCCCGCGGCTGCGGAGTCGGTTCGTACGAGTCACATTGGTCCCGTGGGAGGTGTTGGTGCCACCCAATTGGCCGTTCGGGAGCTGTTTCGGGTTTTAACCCTCTAAAGCCATGTTCTTAAACATAAGTCTAAAAATATTCAAATTATCGTCGTATTCTCAAACTGAGATTCCTGCGGCTGCGTGGTCTGTTCCTACGAGTCACATTAGTCCCGTGGCAGGTGTTTGTGCCACCCACGGGGCCGGTCGGGGGCTGTTTTGGATTTTCACCCTCTAAAACAACGTTTTTAAGCCTAAGTCTAGAAATATGCAAATTATCGTCGTATTCTCACACCGAGAGTCCCACGACTGCGCAGTCAGTTCCTACGAGTTAAATTGGTCCCGTGGGAGGTGTTGGTGCCACCCATAGGGCCGTTCGGGGTGCTATTTCGAGTTTTCACCCTCTAACGCCATATTTTTAAGCCTAAGTCTAGAAATATGCAAATTACCGTCGTATTCTCAAATCGGGAGTCCCGGGGCTGCGCGATCAGTTCCAACGAGTCACATTGGTCCCGTGGGAGGTGTTTGTACCACCCATGGGGCTGTACGGGTGTTGTTTCGCATTTTCACCTCCTAACGCCTTATTTTTAAGCCTAAGTCTAGAAATATGCAAATTATCATCGTATTCTCAAAATCGGGAGTCCCGTGGCTGCGCGGTCGGTTCCTACGAGTCACATTGGTCCCGTGGGAGGTGTTGGTGCCACCCACAGGGTCGTTCAGAGGTTGTTTCGGGTTTTCACCCTCTAAAGCCAGGTTTTTAAGCCTAAGTCTAGAAATATACAAATTATCACCGTATTCTCAAACCGGGAGTCCCGGGGCTGCACGGTCAGTTCCTATGAGTTACATTGGTCCCGTGAGAGGCGTTGGTGCCACCCACGGGGCCGTTCGGGAGCTGTTTCGGGTTTTCATGCACTAACGCCATGTTTTTAAGCCTAAGTTTAGAAATATGCAAATTATCATCGTATTCTCAAACCGGGAGTCCCGGGGCTACGCAGTCAGTTCCTACGAGTCACATTGGTCCCGTGGGGGGCCGGTCGGGGGCTGTTTTGGGTTTTCACCCTCTAAAGCCACGTTTTTAAGCCTAAGTCTAGAAATATACAAATAACCGTCGTATTCCCAAACCGGGAGTCCCGAGGCTACGCGATCAGTTCCTACGAGTCACATTGGTCCCGCGGGGGGTGTTGGTACCACCCACGGGGCCGTTCGGGGGCTGTTTTGGGTTTTCACCCTCTAAAGCCTCATTTTTAAGCCTAAGACTAGAAATATGCAAATTATCCTCATATTCTCAAACCGGGAGTCTCGCGGTTGCGCGGTCAGTTCCTACGAGTTACATTGGTCCTGTGGGAGGTGTTGGTGCCACCCACGGGATCGTTCGGGGGCTGTTTTGGGTTTTTACCCTCTAACGCCATGTTTTTAAGCCTAAGTCTCGAAATTTACAGATTATCGTAGTATTCTCAAATCGGGAGTCCCACGGCTGAGTGATCAGTTCCTACAAGTTACATTGGTCCCGTAGGAGGTGTTGGTTCCACCCACGGGGTCGTTCGGGGGTTGTTTCTGGTTTTCTCCCACTAACACCATGTTTGTCCTAAGTCTAAAAATATTCAAATTACCGTTGTGTTCTCAAACCGTGAGTCCCGGGGCTACCTGATCAGTTCCAACGAGTCACATTGGTCCCGTGGGAGGTGTTTGTGCCACCCACGGGGCCGTACGGGTGTTGTTTCGTGTTTTCACCCACTAACACCATGATTTTAAGGCTAAGTCTAGAAATATTCAAATTACCATCGTATTCTCTAATCGGGAGTCCCGGGGTTGTGCCGTCAGTTCCTACGAGTCACATTGGTCCCATGGGAGGTGTTGGTGCCACCCACGGGGCCGTTCGGGGACTGTTTCGAGTTTTCACCCTCTAAAGCTATACACTATAAAAAAAATAACTTTTGAGACGGTGGCCTAAGAGTCCTAAAAGATCATTTATCCATCTTAAATACTTTTTGTGACGCTATTTGGGACGGCTAGGGGGGGTCTTTTTGATAGGGGGTTATAAATACTTTTTGTGACGCCATAGCCGTCTCAAAAGAGTTTTTTGAAACAGGAACAGATCCGTCTCAAAAGGTCCTCATTTTATATGACCCTTTTGAGACGGCACAAGAGCTGTCACAAAAGATTGTTTTTGAAACGAAAATTAATCTGTCTCAAAAGATTACTATTTTAAAAAACCTTTTTGAGACGGCAACATAGCCGTCTTTAATATATTTTTGGGACAGTTTTATCCATCCCAAAACAGGTGAAGGGATCTTAAAATTTTTGCACCAATATTTTGTGGAGAATAAAATCTACCGCTAAAGTTTAATATAGAATTTAATTACATTTGAAACAACACAAACAACGAATAATCATAAAATGTAATACATAAGATGATTTTCAACCAACAGAACGAATCATTTTCATTCAACAATAAATAGAGTTCTTACAACCATCTCCAAATATTCATCAAAACAAGAATTATAACACTAAGTTCAAATATTTGACTTGACAACAAAAATACATTAATTTATTATTACTCCAAACACGAAATGCTTTTATCAAACTAATTCCGCAACACTGAAGCGTACGACCTCCAAAACCACTAATTAACATTTGCATGTTCTATAAAAATTGTCACCTGCACAAAAAAAAATATAGTTTCGATTATGTCAGAATTAATACCCCTCGTCAACAATAAAATGTGCAAAATGAATCAATATAGTATATTTTCATCATTAACAATATAAATATCCAACTATTATTATTTTTTAAAAAATTCGGCAGAGTCTCCTTTGTTTATTCATGAAAATCACAAGTAGCCAACCTGTTTTAAACATCAAAATTATTGATTCTAAGAATGATATACACCAACAGCAGAAAATTTTAACCACCACCATAATAAATTCTCACCATCATAACAAATTTTCCCCACCGCCATTGAAAATTTAACTTTAAACAAGAGAATTTTTCATTATATATATATAAGTAATTATATGTATGAATTATATTGTATTACCTAGTCGGACTGAATCGTCGAGGTAGTGGAAGCTTGCTGAAGGGTAAAACTTTGGAACAAACTTTGCATTTCACTTCGCATTTCACTTCGCATATCATTCTTCATCTGTAATAAAGCTTGTTGGTTGCGAATCTCTAACTCCTCAAGCTCCTGTAGATGTCGAGTCTCTCGATCTTCAGCTCCTTTCTTTAACTGGTTAATTTCTTCCAATAATAACTGAGATGAACATGCTTTTGTCGACGTTGGCCTAATACCTGCTCCATTTAATAAAGCATACCCATGCCCTCCATATCCTACTACATCAGTAAAAATCTTGTTCCGCACTTCTGGGTCATTTTGTTGCTCTTCTGGTAGCTCATTTAGTCGTCTTTCAAGCATTGTCTACCAATTGAATTAATATGATTATTAATGAACATAAAATAATTTTCAAGAACACAATTTATAACAAATATTAAATAAATCTTTCAATCATCTCTTACGAATTAATATTTATACATACCGCTCTATCAAATGATCCATCTTCAACACTAAAAGTTTTATTATTTCGAGCGCGAGTGGCTTTCCACATGCTAATATTGTCGATGGGCTCCCCCAGTTCTATCCTCTGAAAAAAACAATGTATGTATATTAATACTCTTATATTAAAATCAGAAATATTTATAATAATAAAAATTCCAACCTCGGCTATTTTAGCATGTGGCTTTCGTCCTGTCCTTGAGTAAGCACATTCAACTTCACGGTTCTTAGTGTTTTGATCGGCAATATCCTAAATATTTGAATAAATAAAAATAAAAATTATGATACTAGTGAAGAAGAATGTATGTATAAAATTCTTAATAAATGTGATTTTTATACCTTAATCTTCTTTAGACCCCAGTATTTCACCAATTCAGGCCACTGATCTTTTTCGACTCGTTCAGGCATATAACTCAACCGCTCTTCATCTGTTTGAAACTTTTTATAGTGATTCGCCTTCACTCGATGCTTCCATTGCTTCCACGCAAGTCCCATCCTTGCAAAGCAGATTTGTTTAAAACCTTCCGGTGCATTTGTGTTATTCTAAGAATAAAAAGAATAAATTAGTTAAAACTTGACAGCTAATGTACAACAGAACAAATAAATAAATCAAACTAATAAGTTACCTTCACTTCCTTCCAAATATTATCAAGTGCTTCCTCGTCCGCCTCTCTCCAATCCAACATTGTCAATGGAAATAAATTTCCACACCTTACGTAATAACCTAAATGTGACATCAATTTACTTTCAAGTTTACAAACTGGCTGACAAAGTTCATTCCATTCCAATATCTTCTTTTTGTTATCATTCCATTCGAGCTAAGGCCTTGCCCCCTTTCTAACCCTTTTTTTACTAGTAAGGGTAGCCATTGTACCTGGAAAAAAAGTTGATAAATAATGTTTATACATCTTATTCAATATGAATATAAACATAATAGTAATACAAATGGAGATATACAAACACTCTGTAACATTGCATACCTGTAAGATCCTCACCATCTAAAGCGGATGGAGGATTGGCATTCCCAACTGAATTATCAATCTGTTCAATATTTGGGGAAAGTTGACGTGTAGGTGTTTGAAATAAAGAAACTTGAGCTCTTGAGTTGAGGTGTGTATTATGGTATGTTAATTCAATATTTGGTGAAAGTTGTGGTTGCATCTCTCTATTTCCATGGTCCCTTATGTTGTGTTGCACGGGAGTAATTTGAGATGTCCTCTCTAAATCATTTCTCACTGGAGTTGTGAGTGGTTGCTTCTCGAGTAGTCTTTCCTCGCCTATGAGGTCGGACATAGTCAACCGACGACGACGACGACGCCTCAATGTCATGGATCTGTATATTTGCATTTATCATAGCAAGAAGTTACATTTCAGTTATATATCACATTTCAACATCGGTTATAAAACTAATCAAACATGAAACAAAATATAAAATGATCGATCATTACATTAAAATGATCGTGTTCATTTCAAAATCATTTCCAAGAATAAGAGGAGCAACTTAAACCCATTACTGATAAATACTTATTAATTTGAGTCATAGAGATCTTGATTTCATCCATTAGCATCATTATCATATACATCATTCTTCCCTCCTTTAAAATTTTACTCCATAAAAAGATCTCGACTCAAGCTTTCGTGGAAAACTGAATGGGCCATACAACCCAAACAAATATTTTTGAGAATTTTGGATTTTTTATCTGAGACACCTGATTAGTAAATGCCATTGAATTTGGATGATACCTGATTAGTAACTGATTTGGATGATACTGAATTTGGATGATATACAGATATACTAATTTTAAGTAACTGATATACTCATTTTTAGTAACTAATATACTCATTTTTAGTAACTAATATGCTAATTAGTAACTCATTTTTAGTAAGTGATATCTACTATACGAATTTAGTTTGGATGATACCTGCTATAGGAATTTAGTAACTGATGTGTAATTTGGATGATACCTGATTAGTAAATGCTATTGAATTTGGATGATACCTCATTAGTTACTGATTTGGATTATACTAGATTTGGATGATATACTGATATACTCATTTTTAATAATTGATATAATGATTAGTATCTGATATACTCATTTTTCGTAATTGATATACTCTTTTTTAGTAACTAATATACTAATTAGTAACTTATTTTTAGTAACTAATATATAAGTTTTGAAGCATGAATCATTATATGGAATAATCTTGTGTTATGCAGATGCTATAATCATTTTTTACTAGGGGTCTAAAGAGAAGTCTCAAGCAGTTAATGTCTTTCTTGAAGAGTTATGAAGATGAGTCTGGTCAGCTTATAAGCAAGGAGAAAAGCTGTTTTAAACTGAGTTCTAAAGCATCTTATGGTACAAGAACTCAAACTGCATAAATCACTGGTTATAATTATGAAGTGTGGCCTCTAAAATACTTAGGAAGTTTAATCTTTAAAGGAAGAAACAAAGCAATTCATTTTGATCCTCTTGTCCAAGCTATTTATTCGAAGATTCACAGTTAGAAATACAAATTCTTGTCTATGGGAGGAAAGGTAGACTTGATCCAATCTGTCCTTTCATCTACACCTCTATACTCTTTAATGTTTTTAAGCCCTCAAAAACTTGTCCAAAAATCCATTAATCAGCTAATCAGCTCTTTCTTTTGGGGTGTCAACCTTAATTTTGGAAAGAAGTTTCATTAGATTAGATGGGCATCTCTGTGCCATCCAAAAATGTAGGAGGATTGAGTATGAGCCTTTCAAGAAATTTCTTTTCAGAAGTTCAACTATAGATTTGAGGTTTGTAAGGATAAGGTCCAAGAGCTCTTTCCTGATGTGGATATTTCTGGGTTGTTCATTGAAGCCCCTTAGTTGGGTGAAGATGGCTTAGATAATGAGAGCAGTGGTGGTGATGATGTTGACGAAGCTTCTGCCTCCCAGGTCTAAGAAAAATAAGAAACTCTAAAGAAAGCCTTCTCCTCTCAGCCCCAATCAAGCTAGCCAGCCCCCCCCCCCCCCACCCCCCCCCCCCCCCCACCCACACAAAAAAAAGTGAAGGTCTTGTTGACCCCACTAATCTCAATCCTTGAGGAGGCTCGTATGTAATTTTTCATTTTCCTTTTTAACTGTTATTTTTCTATGGACCTTTTATTGTAATCTCATATTTCTTTTATTGATGACAATGACTTGATTTTTTAGATCCCAACTTCTATATTGCTTCATGTTGCTTTGCAATTGCTTTATGTTTTCTTCGCTAAGGGAATTTTTCATAGCATTCATCTATTTGTGATCTGCCAATAGGTAGTATTCCCCTTAGCCCCCTCAGATTTATTGGTAAAATAAAAATGATTTAAGCATCAAACTTGTTGAAGTGATTCTGAGGGTCATAAGACCTCTGCTATACACTTGTGAAGTTTCTGAAGTCAACACTGAGGTTTTAAAATGGATCGTAAGACCTTAGAACCATAGAATCCCTTGTACTTGTACTTTTTTAGAATCGAAAGCCCAAATTTTTTGTACAAACACTTATCCTCGCATAAATTTTGAGTAAGAAGGCTAAAAGATAAATTAGTGAAGGGTCCTAAGACCTTAGATTTGAAATCCCCATTTTGAACTTTGTTCCAATAAGGGTCCTAGGACCTCTTAAACGTTTTCTACTAAGGAATAAAGCCTTATAACATAAATTATAGCTCTGTTGAGGGTTCTGAGACCTTAGAACTTAGAAATTGTTTCAATCTTGAGCCCCCCAATAAATCCTGAGACCTATGGACTTGGACATTTTGAGATTGGAGCCCCATAATAGGTCATAAGACCTTTGGGCTTAGAGAATTTTTAAACCTGAAGTCCTTCAACGGGCCCAAAAGGCTTCAAAACTAAGTGTTCGAAAATTCTGGAGTCCAAAATGGGTCATAAGGCCTTTGGACTTAAATTTTTTTTAATCTGAAGTTCCACGATGGGTTATAAGACCTCTGAACTTGGAAAATTTACAACCTTAAGCCCCTAGTGGGTCATAAGACCTCTGGACTTAAGTGTTTTTTTAAGTCCCATGATGGGTCATAAGGCCTTAGGACCTTAGTCCACTAAGATGAAAGCCTTATGGCATAAGTTTGAGGTTTCACCAAGGGTTCTTAAACCTCTGAACCTTTACTTACAAAGTTTGAGACCTTGCACTTTTACAAGATCGAAATTTTGAATAATTTTTTACATGTCAATACTTAGCCCCTCGAAAATTTTGAAAATGGAAGTTTTTCAAAGTCCAAAATTTTTAGCCATGGGCGCAAAAAAGGGACCTTTGATATCTTAAAGTTGGTCTTTTTTAAAAGATGGGGTTGAGGAAAATAACTTGCAAAGGTTTTTTGCATTTTTGTATAATCCTATGTTTTTTAAAACATTTTTTGTGCAAAGAGGGTCCTTTTATGTTGACTGTTATGGGCCCTTAGATCTTAGTCAGTTTTAGTGGAATCAAGGATGAAAGCCTTGGTAATTACTTTAGTCTTTTTTGGGTCTTTGGACCTTTGACTATTCATTCGAGTCAAGGATTGAAAACTTGTATCTCTTTCTCAATCATTGAAGACCTTAAGGACTTTGGGAGCTAATGATTGAAGCCTTAGAACTCCATGAGTCTTGGGACTGAGGTTGTGTGGACCTCAGCCATGCATTTTAAGTCAAGAATTTGCTCCTTGTAACTCATATGAAGACATTAGGTGCAACAAAATAGATCTTTTTCATTTCATTCAAGTGTTGAAATACATAATTGATAATATTTTTTGAGGTGCTCACTGTTCCAGAGGTGCAAAAGTTCATATCCTTTCATGTATTTAAGGTAGTAACATGTTATTTTGGTCACTACTTAGGAACCTTACCACTTTGGTCCTAGCTTCCCTTCACTTGGGGTTCTGGTTGCAAGAGTGACCTCTCATAGGACCAAGCCCCCCACCTTGAATTCCTTGTGATGGACTTTTTTTTATTAAAGTAGGAGGTTGTCCTTTGCATAAATGCAGCCATTCGGATCAGTGCAACTTCTCTTTTTTCCTCCAACTTGTCTAGAGACCTCTTGAGATATTCGTCATTGGCCCCTTGTTCGAACCGACGTACCCTCTGTGTAGGTACTTCAACTTTTGCTGGAATCATTACCTCAGTGCCAAAGGTTTGGGAGAATGGAGTTTCCCCTATTGGACCTCTGGTCCTGTAAGCCCATAGTTTGCTCGATAACTCATTTGTCCATAGCCCCTTAACATTTTCTAACCTAATCATCAAGCTGTGGAAGATAGCCCTGTTTATGACTTCAACTTGGTCATTAGCTTAAGGGTGGCCTGGAGATGAATAATGATTGCTTATGCCATAGTCTGAGCAGAACTCCCTGACAATGAGATTGTCAAACTGTTTGTCGTTATCTGAAATGATGACCCGAGGTAGGATAAACCTGCATATGATGTTTTTCCAAATAAAGTTGGTGGTATTCTTATCTGTGATGGTGTCTAAGGGCTTAGCTTCAGCCCACTTGGTGAAGTAATAAATGGCAATAATACATAACTTGTTTTGACCCTTGTTGATGGGCAGGGGCCCTACCAAGTCCACTACTCTTTGAGCAAAATCTATGGACTTAACAGCGAGGCCATCTTCTCTACTGGCTATTTTGGTACAATGGTGAACCTGCGGCATTTGTCAGAATGCTGCACCAGGTCCTTGATTTCCTTCCACAATGTTGGCCAAAAGTACCCTTACCGCAAGACCTTATAGACTAAGGTATTTGGGATTGTATGGGCACCACATATAGCTTTTTGGAGGTCTCTGAGGACATAACTGGCCTCTGATGGTCTAAGGCATCTATGACGCGCCAAGCAATACTCGTTCTTTAACAATACCCCATTCTCTATGTCGTATTTGGAAGCTATAAAATTTATGTGTCTGACCTGGAGCTTATCTTTGGGCAAGACTCTATCTCTAAGGTAGGCTTTGAAGTGAGTGGTCCAATATGAGTTATGATCCACCTCTGCTCAGCGATACTTGATTAGTCCAAGGTGACAACTAGGACCTCCTGATCCATATCTGTGCGAGATGTTCAGCCTCTGAGTTTTCTGCTCTAGGGCCCCTTCTGATGCAAAAGTTAGGGATTCTCTAGACGAGGTGTTTCACAATTGCTAAGTACCCTGCCATTATGCCACATTTGTCTTCATAAACCCCAGTCACCCAGTTGACCACTAGTTGAGAGCCACTGGCGACCTATACATGTTCGACTTTCAGATGGATGGCTAAACTACCACCAAGGTCTCATACTCCGCCTCATTGCATCGAGATATGTATGCTACTTTAAACTTACATAATCAATGAATCATCTGTTCATATGGGGATTACTTATCTTCCAAATTCAATCCATGGCTTAGTGATCCAATGGTGCATTCAAGCTAGTGATTCAGATTCTTTCAAATGGTTGTTCAAGATCACTCCTTTATGTATTCTTTGGGATATTTGGCTAAGTAGGAACAAATCAATTTTTGAATCTAAGCCTATGAAACATTAAAAAATTATTGAAAAGGTGATCTCTTATATTGCTGATCAAGCCTCTCCTATAATTTTTAAAGGAGGATTAAAATAATTGAGCACAGATGTCCGGAATTTCTTCAAAATCAATATACAGAACCATATATTTCTACTCCCTTCTTCTATTTCTTGGTTGAAACCATATATGGGCAAAGTCACGCTCAACTGTTCAGGAGCTGAAGATCATCATTCAAATTTTGGTACTTGGGTTATAATCAGAAATAGTATGGGAGTTTTTATTTGGGATGCTACACACAGTGATCATACACATATGGGGATTCATCCCTCATCATCCCTCATCCCCATATTAAATCTCCGTGTTTGCTTGGAAATGGTTATCTTCATGTGTTCTTATAGAAGAGAAGGTTTAAAAGGTGGGAGTTAGACTTGCATCGAGATATGTATGCTACTTTAAACTTACATAATCAATGAATCATCTGTTCATATGGGAATTACTTATCTTCCAAATTCAATCCATGGCTTAGTGATCCAATGGTGCATTCAAGCTAGTGATTCAGATTCTTTCAAATGGTTGTTCAAGATCACTCCTCTATGTATTCTTTGGGATATTTGGCTAAGTAGGAACAAATCAATTTTTGAATCTAAGCCTATGAAACATTAAAAAATTATTGAAAAGGTGATCTCTTATATTGCTGATCAAGCCTCTCCTATAATTTTTAAAGGAGGATTAAAATAATTGAGCACAGATGTCCAGAATTTCTTCAAAATCAATATACAGAACCATATATTTCTACTCCCTTCTTCTATTTCTTGGTTGAAACCATATATGGGCAGAGTCACGCTCAACTGTTCAGGAGCTGAAGATCATCATTCAAATTTTGGTACTTGGGTTATAATCAGAAATAGTATGGGAGTTTTTATTTGGGATGCTACACACAGTGATCATACGAATTTAAAAATTGATCAGCAATAGAAGAGATCACCCTCAGCAACCCAAACTCAGAAGCCTTCTGTCCACGTTCACTCAAGCTCTGGGATTTCTGTGCAAAGGCCATTTCACCAGCCACAGGCACCACCGGTTCAATTCCCTGGCCCTAACCCACAAATGCAGTCTCAGGGCTTGACGAACACTTCAATTCCGATGATATTGGATAGGACCATCGAGAGATGATACTTTTAGTCACTTTCACTTTCACTTTGATACGAAATTGGAAGCCTAGATAAACATGACTATGAGCAAATGGATGCGTAAAATAAATAGACTAAGCTTCAGCAAAAATCATGTCTTTTACATTTTTAATAATTTGAATTGCACGCAGTTGAGTTCCATTAAAAAACTATTACACAATATCACCATAGGAAAAGGCATGTGATCTTTAATACCTCACATATGCCAACTACTTAGGCATGTGAATCAAGGTCGCGATAACCATGACTCATTTATATAAGTGTAAGTGAGGTATTAAAGATAACCATGACTCATCTAATACCTCGCATAGTTGGCATATGTGAGGTATTAAAGATCTGAGTTTTTAACGAATCAAACCCAGATCTGAATCCTATAAAAAATTGATATTTATGCTGGCATCTAAACGTACCAGGTGTAAGGACACAGTTTCAGGTGGAAAATCACTGGTAGGCTCATATTATGCCAATTCTTCTCAATGAGACGGAAGGTAACCAAAATCATCGAGGACGAAGAAATGCAGGGACTCCTAAGAGGCTCTCCTGATAAAGCTCGAATATACGAGCATCATTATGTGCATGGGCATACATCTGAGTGCGACTCATGAAACATAAATATAGTATAAATTTGCTCCTTCATTGAGTTGAATATCACCATAAGACTGCGCAAGCTAATTATGAAAAGGCCAGAACTGAGATTAAGGAGAAGTATGATCAATTTGTAGTGAACGTTCAACAACTATTAATTATAAAGCATATGATATAGCGAATTCAGTAATCACAAAGCAAATTCAGCAAACTAGCTAATTCAGAAAACTAACAAAATATATGTTCAGATATGCAGCAAACTATCTGTTCAGTTATGCATTTGTTATAAGAAACACTACTCAGTTATGCATCAGTACAAAACCAAACTACAAATGCTCCAGTTCAAAAACAAAAATAACTAGTTTATAACTATATCTCCCTCAAGCATTGCCCCTCTAAATTTCATCTCCATCTTCGTCTACATCTGCATCTGCATCTTCGTGATCATTAGCTTGAACAACACTAGTGTCAACTATTAATCCATCTCCATCCCTCACCCACCGTAAGTTGTGATCTTCATTCAAATTTTGCATGACAAACGGCTCATCTCCATTAAGCAATAATTCTTCTCCAGTTTCTTGAACTGTCGTGTACCTATCAAATTGGTCCCTTGGTGTCATGGGAACAACAACATGCCAATCTGTATCGATAGGGTCCTGCACGTAAAATACTTGTTCTGCTTGGGATGCTAGTACGAAAGGTTCGTTACTCTCTCGATCATCTTTATATTTCAAATGCTTGAAATTCACCAGCGTATAGTTAAACTCGTCAACTTTTGTACCCATGCGATTTTCAACCCAATCACACTTGAATAACACAAACTTTATGCCATTAAGATACTGAACTTCAATAATATCCGTTAGTTCCCCATAGTATGTAATATCACCCACAATGGGGTTTTTATCCTTCCGGCTAGAATAACTCATTTGTTCGGCTTTTATAAAAACTCCTCTATTTTGAGTTTTCTTTCCCTTATCAAGTCTCTTTGTTCGAAATCTAAAACCGCTAACAATATAAGTGTTGAATCTGACCGCATCCTTAAGAGGACCTAAAGACAAGTATTTGATTTCTTCGGATACTTGCACACCGTCACGTCCCAATTTATTAACCTATAGTATATTAAAGTAAATGTCAATATAAAAGTATAGTATTTATTCATAATTCAACTATTAGTTATGATAGTTTCGCTTACATAATCCTTAAACCATTTGTGGAACTCATCGTTGTGAAGACGATTAACACGATGCTTTTGTGAATCTTGAGGATACTTTGATAAAAGTTCCGCAAGATGCTTTCTACAAGTAAACATATAGCCATATGTCAATTCCACAAAAAATATAAAAATGGTTTTCAAAAACACCAATTACTTATAATAAAACTTACTCAACAAATGGCGCCACTGCCTCAGTGTTGGTAAGAACGTGCCGATGAGCTTGCATATACATTACAGAATCAAGTTCAAATTGAACTTTTTTCCCAATTGCACGACCATTTATATGCCCCCAGTCATCATTTCTAGCCGGTCGGTTAGACTTAGTTTCCACATCCACATACTGGGAACAAAAAGTCATGCATTCCTGAAGAATAACAGAGTTGGCAATCGAGGCCTCGGGATGGGCCCGATTACCAACGTAGCCTTTTAAAGTGTGGAGGTACCTTTCAATCGGATACATCCAACGGTAAAGGACACATCCAGCAATTAAGAGTTCGTCCGGCAAATGTATAGGCAAATGTTCCATCACATCAAAGAAACTCGGAGGGAATATCTTCTCAAGGCTACAAAGTGTAAGGGCCATCCGATCTTCAAACCTTTCCAAATCAGCTGCGATAACTGCTTTTGAGCACAGTATAACAAAGCAATTGCTCAATTCAATCAAGGCTTTGACAATATGAGTGGGCAATACCCTTCTCGCGGCTATTGGAAGTAATTGTTGCATTAAAATATGATTATCATGGCTCTTTAATCCCGAAATATTTCTTTCTTGCATGTTCACGCACCGTGAAATGTTCGAAGAGTAGCCATCAGGAACTTTAACATTCTGCAACACTTTTAAAAAAATCTCATTCTCTTTGTTACTCATCGTGTACTCTGCTGGGGGGAGGTACTCTAGATTTGACCCTCGTGGTTGAGGATGTAGCTCTGATCTAATACCCAATTTTTTTAGATCTTTTCGAGCCTGTAAATTGTCTTTTGTCTTCCCTTTAGTACCCAACAATGTAAACAGGACATTATCGCAGACGTTTTTCTCAATATGCATGACATCAAGATTATGGCGAATAAGATTATCCTTCCAATATGGCAATTCAAAAAATATGCTCTTTTTTTTCCAACCAAATCTACATTTTCGAACTACCTGTTTACTTTTTTCTAACGCCTCTCTTTCCCTCCTTCTAAAGACATCTTCCATCTTATATTCACATTCAACGTCAAGATCATTCAACTGTTGCAATACTTGTAAGCCCGAAAGTTTAAGTGGGGATGGACGTAATTCTACCCTCCCATTAAATGGTGCTTTCTGCCTACGAAGCCTATGGCGCGAGTCTAAGAATCGACGATGACCCCAATAACAGAACTTCTTACCCTTATCTAATCGCATTGACTGGTGGTCTTCGTTACAGCAAGGGCAAGCAAATGTACCTTTTGTGCTCCATCCCGATAACATCGCATAAGCGGGGAAATCGTTAATGGTCCACAACAACGATGCATGCAACTGAAAGAACTCCTTACTTGACGCATTGTAAGTGCGTACACCATCAACCCATAGCTCAATCAACTCATCAATCAATGGCTGTAAAAATACATCAATCTTATCTCCGGGTCCTTTTGGTCCATCTATAAGAATAGACAAAATCAAGTTAGGTTGCTTCATGCACAAACACGGAGGTAAGTTGTAAATAATGAGGATAACTGGCCATGTGTTGTGCTTAATGCTCATATTACCAAACGGATTAAATCCATCAGCAGCTAACCTAAGTCTAACATTGCGAATCTCCCTCGCAAAAGAAGGGTTTTTCTCATTAAAAGTTTTCCAAGCAGGAGAGTCAGCGGGATGTCTCATTACACCATCGTCGATCCTTTCTTCAGCATGCCATTTCATTAAAGGAGCTGAATAGGATGACCAAAATAATTTATGCAATCTCGGTTTCAACGGGAAGTATCTCATTTTCTTTACGGCTACCTTCGGACCATGGACACCATCAATACTTGAGTCCTCATCTTTATATCGAGAAGATCCGCATATGCCACACTTTTCAAGACCCTCGGTTTCATTACGAAACAACATACAGTTATTTGGGCATGCATCCCATGTCTCGTACTTGAATCCCAGGTCTTTTTTTAGCTTGTTGGCTTGGTAGTAAGACTTGGGAATTCTAGCATGCGGAAACATCCTCCCCAAAAATTTCAATAAAGCCGTGAGAGAACAATTTGTCCAACCATGAAGTTGCTTCATTTGCAAGAGTTCAACAACAAATGATAATTCGGTAATCCCAGGCGGACAATTTTCATAAAAGTCGCATTGAGCCTTTTTCATAAGAGTATAGTACTCTGGAACATCTCCGTCGGATTCAAAGACATCTTCGGTGTTATATTCCTCCTCACGCATATTGTCATGCGCGTGGGAAATACCTATTCCCTCTTGAACCATTGTAACCATGTTATCTCGAGCACTCAGTTCAACAGGTATATGTATATCATCAACTAACATATCATCCCCCGGAGTATTTATATTGCTGCTTACACCACCAAAAGTTTCTCCGTGAAAAATTCAAACCTTATATGTCTTGTCGAAACCATGCATCTCAAGGTGATCTCTCACAGTTTGTCGGGCGTGGTACACTCGATTTGCACATCTCTTACAGGGGCAATAGATTTTCGTTGTCTCAATGTTTTTATTAGCATATGCATAGCTAAGAAACCCTTCAATCCCATTAATGTATTCCTTTGAACACCGATTGCGAAAATCAATCCAACTCTTATCCATGGTTCCCATCTATGAATCTAAAAAAAAAATGTCAGTAAATTTATATTTCATAATATAAAGATAAAGAGATTAATAATGTTTTCGTAAGATGATGAAAAGCTAAAAAGATTAATAATGGCAAACATGAATTCCTAAAAAGATTAGCACATAAAAAGAGAACAAACTATAAAATAAGAACATAATTCATCACATCAATTTAAGTATTATTATGGCTAACTAAACCGAGCAATTCAAATTTGAAATATTGAAGTATTAATGCACGCATGATAATGGAAAGTATCAAACAAAAATTCACACAATCAACTAATTAACATCTACGTCACTAAACATTTACACATTAAAAAACTCACAAGGCACATACCCATTTTCATCCTCGTTTGAATCCGTATGCTCATTTTCTTCTTCACGTGGCACAAACTCGTCATCATCACCAATGATTTTTTTTTTACTCTTTGAACCACTTTTTTTATTTTTATCTTTGTTTTGAAGTGCCGAATACAATTCATGTATTCCCAATTCCTTCAATTTTGCTCTATTCTCTTATATTCTCTTCCTCTTTTCTTTCTCGTACTCCTTCATTGTCACAAACTTTTTCTGAGAAAAGATATGTAATTAAAGAAGGAATGAGACTCATACTACTTCTTTAACATGTTAATTTCATTTCTATACTTGCTCCCAAAGTAGTTGTAGAACTTTAATGACTCATTTGGTTCGAGGTTTGGAAAAGGAATTTAGAATTCCCCTCATCTAGAATTACAATGTTTGGTTGGAAATTTGGGAGGAACTTAGAATTACTGGAATTTACAATTCCAACAAAATTGGAATTCTCATTTCCCCTCTAAAATGGGGGAATCCTATATTCCCGGGCATTCTAGTTTACTTTTGTGGTGAGACAAAAATACCACCTCACTTAAACTCACACATACATTATCTCTCTCTTACACACACACACACTCTATCTCTCTCTCTCACACACACACACATATACACACACTCTCTCTCTCTCTCTCTCTCACACACACACACTCTCTCTCTCACAACACACACACATAATCTCTTTCTCTATCACACACACACGCTCTCTCACATATACACACGCTCTCTCTCTCTCTCACACACACACACACACTCTCTCTCTTTCTCTCACACTATCTCTCTCTCTCTCACACACATACATATACTCTCACACACACACACACACACACACACACTCACCACACACTCGCGCGCACACACTCAAATCAAGTAGAAGGGTATTTTAATTAAATGATATTTATTCCTAATATGGGAAAATAATTTGAATGCCGAAAAAAAAAAGAATTCCCGTTCGAACCAAACAATGGAAAGGAATTCAAGATTCCAGGAACTTAGAATTCCTGGAATCAAGAATTCCCATCCCTTTTCTAAACCTCGAACCAAACGATCCCTAAATCATTTTTATCCTTGCCTTTAGCTTTGTAGTAATAAGACCCAATATCATTTAACTTCATTCTTAGAAATACATAAAAAAAAAAGATCTACCAATCATAACTTTACATCAAAAACCTAATCAATCGTTCTACAAACCTCAAATACATAAAAAAAAAACATTAATGGTTTGGGAGAAGAATAATTTTAGGATCTTTGAATAATTGGTTCATGCATTTAAGAATTTCTTTAAAAAATAAATAAAAAATTATTATAGAATCATTGAGCCAACATGAACCATAATGCTATATAACATCAAACAAAATAAATAGCCTATTATAGATCTTCTTATTAGGTCACATTGAAAGCTACAAAAAAAATTAAAATCAACAAATAAGCATCCACTCTTTATTTACATTTTATATAAGTATTATACATATGGTTATTTATTTATAGTTTTATGTATATGGCATCATTAATTATGTCTAAAGAATAATTTTTGATCACCCATTGTTACCATTGTGCAACAGACTATTTACAGTAGCATATTTTGAAGAAGAAACATAATAAATAAATTAATAACAATAATTTCTATGCTGTTTTCCTAAAAAAAAAAGTAAAGATGAAAACTTACCATGAAAAGAAAATAACGGGAGAGATAACGCAGCTGGGGGAGGGAGAAAACGCAGCTGTGGTGGGTGGGGGGGGGGGGGGGCGGAGCGCGCCTCTGTTGGCTGGAGAAGAAACAGGGGCGTGCGTGGGTGGGTGGGGGGGGGGGAGGGGGGGCGGAGGGCGCCTCTGTTGGCCGGAGAAGAAAAGGGGCGTGCGTGGGTGGGGGGGGGGAGGGGGGGCGGTTTGGGTTTGTAGGTGACGAAAATTTAGGTTTTTTGTTTTTGTTTTTTGTTTTTTGTTTTTTTTGAGGTGGGAAGTTAAGTTAAAGTGTTAGAGCGGGAGATGAAAATAATTAGTGGTGGGAATTAATTTTTTTAGCCGTCTTATTTGGTTTATCTTTTGATACAGTAAGTATTTACCGTCTCATTTTCTTTACTTTATAAGACGGATATAATTAATCGTATCAAAAAGTGACCTTTTTTGAGACGGGTATAATTAACCGTATCAAAAAATGACCTTTTTTAGACAGATATAATTAGCAGTCCCCAAAAATAATAGTTTTTGAGACGGCTCATTATATTCGTATAAAAAAGTATGTTTTAAAGACTACATTTTGTCTGTCTCAAAAAATAGGGTCTTAAAAGCAACTTTTTTTTGTAGTGTATATTTTTTAGCCTAAGTTTATAAAAATATTCAAATTATCATCGTATTCTCAAACCGGGAGTCCCGAGGCTGTGTAGTCAGTTCCAACGAGTCACATTGGTCCCGTGGGAGGTGTTGGTGCCACCCACAGGGTCGTACGGGGGCTGTTTCTCATTTTCACCCACTAACGCCATCTTTTTAAGCTTAAGTCTATAAATATTCAAATTACTATTGTATTCTCAAACCGGGAGTCCTAGGGCTGCGCGGTCAATTCCTATGAGTTACATTGGTCCCGTGCAAGTTGTTAGTGCCTCTCATGGGGCCATTCGGGGGCTGTATCAGGGTTTTGCTATCTAACGCCATTTTTAAGCCTAATTCCTTATATATGCAAATTATTGTCCTATTCTCAAACCGGGGGTCCCATGATCGTGCGGTCAGTGCCTACGAGTTATATTGGTTCCATGCGAAGTGTTGGTGCCTCTCAAGGGGCCGTTCGGGGGCTATTTCAGGTTTTGGCAATCTAAGGCCATGTTTTTAAACATAATTCGTTATATTTTCAAATTATCCTCATATTCTTAAACCGACAGTCCCGTGATCGCGCGGTCAGTTCCTACGAGTTACATTGCTCCAGTGCGAGGTGTTGGTGCCTCTCACAGGGCCGTTCGGGGATTGTTTCGTATTTTCACCATCTAACGCCTTGTTTTTAAGCTTAAGTCCTCATATTTTAAAATTATCGTCGTATTCTCAAATCGGGAGTCCCGTGGTCGCGCAGTCTATTCCTACGTTTTACATTGGTCCCGTGAGAGGTGTTGGTGCCTCTCACGGGTCCGTACGAGGGGTGTTTCGTATTTTTTCTATCTAACACCTTGTTTTTAAGCTTAAGTCCTAATATTTATAAATTATCGTCGTATTCTCAAACCGGGAGTCCCGTGATCGCGGGGTCAGTTCCCACGTGTTACATTGGTCCCGTGAGAGGTGTTGGTGCCATGTTTTTAAGTTTAAGTCTAGACATTAGCAAGTTATCATCGTATCCCGTACTCCTTCTAATTATCCCATACTCCTTCTAACATACTATCCAACAACAAGTCAACAACCAATAATTATCCAACAACCAAACCAAACAAAACCAATAATTATCCCGTACTCCTTCTATCATCTAAAAGATTTAATAGATAATGTATATCAATTATATAACTACTTTAGTTAAAGTAAAGAGTACCTGGTGTGTAATGAAGAATTGGTATGTAATAAAGAAGTGGTATCTAATTGGTATGTAGTAATGTATGTAAGCATTCAATTTCTATAAAATTGGATGAACAAATAAAAAATATCATAAAGTTTACCATGATATGTGTAGGTAGTAGCGTTGCACCCCTATCCGGATGCTCACTCACTGTGAAATACCAAATCTGAAAAAATATTTACACTCCGTTAAAATAATTGGTTAATTTAAACACTCCGTTAATTTTAGGGACAATATGCCGTTAAAATATGAGGGTCACTATGACGACATATTGCCCTGAACCGTTAATTCCAGGGGCACTATGAGGGTCTGATTAGGTTAATTTCAGGGGCACTATGAGGGTCTGGTTAATCCAGTAGAGAAAGGACTCAAGTCAGGAACATGAAACAAAGAAAATGACTGTAAAGTTAGTATAGTAAATCATAATATTCAAGAAACAAATGTAAATATAATTTACTTATGAACCTGCATAGTTTCAATCTGTCTCAAAAGAGACCTAGAAGATTCAGGAACTTGAGTAATCAACTCTGCAACCATTTCCTATAATGTACTTTCTACGAAGTTTTCCATTAACCATATAATACAAAAAGGAAAAAAAACGATAAAAATAAAAATTAGGACTAAAATACCAAATATACTAAAATAGCTCTAGAAGTTCAGCTAAAATCGATTAATATGAATATTAACATCCTAAAATCTAAATATTTGATATAAATTGGTTTACCCAAAGTTTTTTTTATTAATATTATCAGCCTAGTAGGTTGTAAGACTAAAGTTTCAAAAACATTATCTCACACTATTTTTACTTTTACATTAGCTCTGCCACAATATTATCCCAAATTCAAATCATTTAAATTATCTATATATACTATATATACTGTGTATAAATTGTAAAGATATGTAAACTGTATATACATATATTAATGGAATCTACATACATTAATGGAGAAAAAAAATAAAATTTACCCGGGAGAGAGCTGGGGAGGAGCTAGGGCGGAGCTGGGGCGGCTGCTACTAGGGAGGAGCTAAGGAATACATCAGTGTTTGACTAACCTCCTTAGAACTCCAACCGCTACCTGATTGATGAGAGAGAGAGAGAAGCTTTTAAGTCATCAACATCTGACGAGAGAGAGAGAAGCAGGAAAATGAAAAACTAAATTAGCGCGCCTCTTTATTTTTTAGGAATGACCTGGTCACAGCCTAAAGCCGTGACCCACCATCGCAACCCCCCTGGAGTTCTGACACCTGATTGACGAAGAATGGTCACGGCCTACAGCCGTGACCCCCTTCTGCCACCAACAGCAGCTATCAAATGAGGTATGGTCACGGCCCATAGCCGTGACCCTTACCAAGACATGGTCACGACCCTAAGCCGTGACCCTTACCAAGACATGGTCACGACCCTAAGCCGTGACCCTCGATCTGTGATGCGTGACCCTTCTCATCCACCCTATAGTGCTTGAATGAGGTATGGCGTGACCCATGCCCATAAATGGTCACGACGCTAAGCCGTGACCCTCAATGTGTGTACTCACTTCTTCCTCATGCCATGGGTCATGGACTTGGGCCGTGACCCATCCGCGACCAAGCTTGGAGGGAATTTTGGTGCGAGTTTGGCGCCAAGATGATCACGGCCTAAGTCCGCGACCACTGTGGTCACGGACTTGGGCCGTGACCACTTCCATAGCATCGATAATTTAGTGTGGTAATAAATATGGTCATGCCAAATATTGAGTGGGTCACGTCCGAAGTCCGCGACCATCTGGTGGCGAACTTGGGCCGTGACGATTCGCAGGATTTGGTGTAGTGACACTTTGGGAGAGAAGGGAGAATCCACTCAAGAGGAAGAAAAAAAATTTGTCTCAACACTTTCAGGCAAGGATTCTCTTCCTAAACTTATTCATTTTTTTCTAACTTCATTTTTATATTGAATCCAAATTTATATTTGAGGTTAAATCTAATTTATTGCAACCATGTTAGGGTTCTTGAATAATCTTGAGTTTTTGGTGATATTCACATGCTAGGGTGCTAGATTCGCAAATCCCCGTGAAAGACGATGGAAAGGGATTGTTTGATTTGATCAATAAATTTTTGAAATTTGGGTTTAATTATTGAAGATTTATGATGAAAAGTTGAGGCATTTTTGTGTACAAAATTTCTGAAAATTTTAATATGTATGAATGTTAAGATTTGATGAACTTGGGATTTAATTAGTTTTACTGCAAGGTTTAATTCTTTAAGTTTTAATCTTGGATTTGATGTTCTTTTACCCCTATGATGATGTAAAAAAGGTTAGAGACGTGTTTCTATATTTTCCTTGGGTTAGGGTATCAACTGGGTGTTGTTTTGGAGCTTGGTTTGGGCATTAATGGAAGTTTTGGAGGCTTCATCTTTGTCTTAGGTCGTCTTGATTTTTTTCCATAATCGAATCGATTTGTCTAAGTGGCAAATCAATTCGGGTCATGAAATTTTAGATCTTTTGGTTACGATCGCATGGGCGCCGACCTCGTATTTTCTGATTTTTTAAAGTTAGTTCTGATTTTTTTTTACAAAAGGGTGTGCGAGATCATTTTTGTTCAAGTGAGGGATAGAGACTTATTCCAAGATATTAATAATATTTTTATGAACTTTAATACTCAGTCTAACTATGATGGGTATGTAAATAGCCTTCTGTGTGTAGTATCTTAGGTTATATGTAAGTACTTAATTAAATTAATTATTTATAGGTCTTTGAATGAAAGTAAAGAATATGACGTGCTATAAGACTGAGGGCAGACCTAAGTGAGTAGATACCTTTCGGTAGGGGCAACGATCATAAGACCTAAAAAGATACTAGAATATTAATATGATTAAGACGGTTTAAGCTTAAATAAAAGAAGTAATCATTATAGATAAGTTTAATACTGATTATGATTAATGATTAGCTCCCTGAATTTGTTACCATATAAAAACACTAAGAAGAAATGTATCCTAAGCCTAGTGGGCGAAGTCATGATGGTTGGTATCGGTTGTGATAGTAGTTACGGTGTAACTAATTATACATATTAGTTGACTCCTTATATATATATACATACATATAAACCTCATTGTAAAGGAACAAGAAGTGAATAATTATTAATAATATAGAAGGATTAAATTCTAAGCCAAGAGGGTAAGATGGTGAAATCATTAATTATTTTGGGACGGTTACTTTGGGGATAACTATACCTATATATTTATGAAGAAATAAATGATGAAGTAAATTTGATTATTAAGTTTAGGAGGCTATATAAGGGACTTGATATTTAATTGCAGAGTAGTTGTAAGATAGTGACTTAATTTGGGTTATGTAATGACTGATTAAAATATGATGGTTAAACCGAGAAGGCTACATTTATATGGATGGAGATTCCTTGGGTAAAAGTACTTACAGAGTAATAGCTTGTACACATTGGATGATAGTATGTTTTATATTATTTTGTGTGGACATACCTGGGTTTGTGGACCGTTACATCGTTTGAGGTGCGCGCGTTTGAGACCAGAGCACACGTCGGCATAAGTGGGCTAGGCGTAGTGTTATGTCATATTGTAAGTACTACGTAGAAGCTCCACTTATGAGACGTACGTGTAGATTATATGATCTTTTGTCACCACTGGGTATAGGCCGTGAACTGGTGTACTGCGTAGGTACCGCTCCGCTCGTATGTGTTTTTGTTACCCGCGTTGGGATGAGGCACTTTTCCGGGTATTACTGATAGAGCACGAGTAGGATGCCAAAGATAGATGTCTTCTATGTCATACATATATATGCGGACATATATAATTATATATACACATATTATGGTGTGCCTTGTATAAGAATGCGTTCTCATAGTCTATAGATGGAGACAATACTTAATGATAAAAAAGTTGGATTAACATAGTGATGTGTATAATTGCTAATGAAAATAAATTTTAATGGTTTAAGGCGGTAGACAATTATTAATGAGAATAATAATTGGGCAGTCTAAGAATGTAGATGGTAATTAAATAGAATGAAACATATAGTTTAATGGTGTAGATGATAATTGGTGTGAATTAAAAATCAAATAGTTTGATGAGATAGACTAAGGTTAATGGACATTATATGAGGTAAAATATGCACTGAATTTATAAGGAATTTAGTGGGCAACATTATGAAGTAAATTCGGGGATTGGGGTGTTAGGTGTAAACATTCACTTTAGTTGACGTGTAGCTAGATAACTTTATCATTACATGTTAGATTAGACAATAAAATTCATAATTGGTATTTGTTTGAGGTTGCGAGTACAACCGCTTCTAGATGGGAGGAGAGATACTCGATACGTGTGAGCATCGATGGAAAGACGTGAATTATGAGTTAGTTACATTATTCATATTTATTTGTGAAGAATCCTTGCAACTTTAGGGCCTTGACCCACAATTATAAACATTTACCCGCCCAGGTTTCTTCATAAACAAGGACATCGGGACTAGCGATGGATCAGACTTGCAGTTAAGTTAGACGTAGTGGATTCCGTTCCATTAATTCTAGTATGAGTTGTACTTATTCATTTAGTCATTTTATTTCATATCGAAACTTATATGGGCATAAGCCCAAGAGTTTATTTATATCAGTTTGTTATTATCTTTACATTATGGGCATTGTATGATGATTCAATTTTGTATTCATATGTTAAATCAGTTTTGTTCAGAAGTTTTTATTAAATGTGAATTTTGGTAAAGAATAAAAGAAAATTCTTTTTTATTCAGTGTTGAGAATGGTATAAATTGTTGATAAGCCCCATCTTCGGCGTATCGTGCCTGTCCAACCTTTATATGAGAAAATGGGGGTTATTACACCACATTTGTCCTAAAACAACACCATTTTGATTGCTCGGCAATCATAAAACATGAGGCTATCTTCCTCTGCTAGATTATGTAAAATGGGAGACATCGTGTGGAGGTACTCATAACAGTAATACTGTAGTTTTGAACAACATATAATTAATAAGTGATCTTCATAAACTAAATAAATATAAAATATATGACAGAAGTGTAAAATTAAAATTAGTCAACCATTTACCTTTATTACTTGCCAAAAGCAATTAACTAATTTATGGACATTTGTAATATATGAATCTAAGGTGTAGTACACTCGTGGGAGAATAACAAATCCCCAATCTTTCGAAACCATATCATTTAGGTTATGTAAATACGTAGTCCAATCCATAAATACAGTATTATATCCCGTATGAGAAGAAATATAGGGCTCGTGACATATACAATAAATGCGTGAGGAATTTGTTCTACGTTCACCAATTTATCCTCGGGAGCTTGTTGTCTCGAGTGTAACATGAAATCTTTTAGCATTCCACATGAAGTATTTTGTCCTTTATATTGACGGTGACCTATTCCAGGAAAATATAATTCAAGTACTTCTTCCACAGTATAAGCACTTGATATAGGAAATGGGGGCAAAATAGGATTGGTCCCAACTGGAATTCCTAAACAGAAATATGTATATTAGTATAAAATATTTAAATAGTGACATAAATAATAAAATAAATCAACTACATAGCATGAAATTCAAATAGTTACATGTGATATGCTTAAAATCAAATAGGGTAATCCTCAACTCCGCGTAAAGTAGGTGAAACATATGGATTATCTCCTCCCACCTACTGATTAGGGCACCGATCATTTCGTTGTTCAATTTAGGAATTTTTTCACAAAATAAATGGCTAAACCCAAAATTAGTTATCACATGTCTCAATTCGAGAATGTTGAAACATGTTGTATAAATGTTGGTTGGCCCGTGGTTACTACCATGTATGGTGAATTGACTATCGTTGGAATGTGTTGCTGGATCAATTATCGCATCTCGAGCATGTGTTGTATCGTCATACAACCTACCTAAATTTTTATAAACTTGTGGAAGATTAAGTGCTGGAGGAGGGTTTTCATTAGTTTTCTAATTTTTGAACGCTATTTTTTTTGAATTGGAAACATGATGTCAAAACATATTCAATTTAGAAATATATAATAACTTAATATGTAATAATAGTTCCTTGAGATTTGGGGTAGAATAAAGGAAAGAAGATAAATTATGTGAAACCATTGAGAGTAGCAGTTTAATTTATAAGGAGTTGATTTTATGGGATATCGAATACACATTAACGATAATGGACATTACAAACGGTAATTGAGAAAAAATGGGGGCTAATGGCATGTGACTGTCACATGTCCAGCGTAGCTCCAATGGATGGATGGGATAAAGTCCCATGAACAAGCTCAAAATCCAAGACCTTAACATTTTTCCACTCTATTTTTCACAATCTAAATGTAAACATAAATGTCTAAATTCCAAACTATTTACACCTTTTGCATTGTGGATGGCCTAAGGAGCCTTAATTTCAAATTTTAAATTTAAAATACATTAATGTGTCATCAATATATTGGGTGGTGTGTGTGGGTCTTATTGGAATTTTTCAAAATATAACTGGGTACTAATATTATGCAAGTGTGTTTTTATTTTGTGTTTTTAACTTTGGCCTTCTTATAGAGAGAGCTAAGAAATTGGGTGTAAAGGAAGTGTGTATAGCTTTGAAGTCTACATAAAAACTTTACTAAAAATTGAAGGTTATATAACTAAAAGGCAAAAGAATATTATTTGTCATATAATCAAAGATGATATGATATAGTGTTGCAAGCACCATCGATTTCTTGAGCAATCACCAAAATGACTGTAAAAATAATTCCAGACCCCAATTTTGGACGCCGAAAATTGCTTTGTTCTCCTCAATATTTTGCGCTATCCTAAAAATAATTTATATTATAAATCCATTGCGTAATCGCAGTCATCAACAGGAAAGAGAAAAAGATTGCCTAAAAGACAACGTTTCTTCGACGTGCCTTGAAGTAACTTGGATTCAAATTTCTCTATTTTCCTTTCATTAATTTCCAATGGTTTTGGGAAAAATATTCTTCTAAAAGAAGGGAAGGAATAGTGTCACAATCTGTCCAAGTTATGAGTTAAATTTGGTTAGACTTGATCGTTTTGATGATGAAATTTTTTTGCCAAGAGAAAATCATTTTTTTTCTCAGATATCTCAAACTTGCATATATTCTTGATGATGGATTTAAACCCCTTCCCGAACCCTCACCCGAATATAGCAAAGATATCGAGAAAAAATGTATGAAGAGGAAATAATATGAATGTATATGTCGAGTACGCATTCTTAATGCATTATCTTAATTAGTCTATAATGTACACAAGTCCATAAACTCCAAAAAATAGTTTGTGATCTTGAAGTTGCTGGAATAAATCTTCAAGATGAATAACAAGTAGGGGTGATTGTTTCAAAACTTTCTTATACTTGGAACAGCTTTAAGAATAAACTTGATCATGATGAAAATATATACACAGTTGAGTCCCTTGTTCGCCACCTTCGTATTGAACAAGATTCCCATATTCGAAAGAAGATGGAAGAACATAGTGATAATAATTCCAGGGCAAATATGGTTGAGTATAAAAAATCCAAATATATCAAAGACTTCAGATTTAAAGTAAGGAATGAGTAAAATTTCAAGAACCAAATGAAAAAAACATGTATGCTCTGATACCAATTGAAAAAAAAAACAATTCAGCCTGTAAAAAAATTCTAATAAGTGCAAAGCAATACTTTGATTCCATGCAAGTTTTTTGAATAACATATATATAATCAAAACAAGAAATACTTTATTATATGACCTATTCAAATTTTAATACGCGCGAAAGTTAAAACAATTAAACATGATTTATTCTAGTGACAAATTAATAACAATCTAATTTATATCACATTATAATTCGATATATCCTATATATGATGAATTATTTCAAATCAATCAAGAATGCAAATATCAATAACCTAAGTTTTCTAAAAAACCTTCAAAACAAAATTTCAATTATTAAGCCTCAATATCATATCAATTTATATAGATTTCCAAATTTATAAACATTGAATCATAAATGTGAAAAAATCGATATCATAAACTTTCTTTTCACAGAAACGTGTTCAATAAATTTCAGAAAAATAAAAATAAAATACGAAATAATAAAGAAAGAAATAGAATGATATCATCACTAAAATATAAAAAATATTATTTCTAAATAATATGTATAACACTAATATTAACATTATCATCGAGACACAAAAATACTTTACCACCACAAGAAAAATTCACTTCCATGACACCTGAAATGAGTCGTGAAAGGGTTTTTACGACACCTTTTTGGTTTCGTTAGGAGGCGGAGTTGTGGAAATTCCAACAAAATTTACGACACCTGTTAGGTGTCGTCGAAACCTTTTCATGACTGCTTTTAGGTGTCATTGTGAATACTTTCTATGACACAACTATAGGTGTTGTGAATGGGTTTTACTACACACTTTTGGTGACGTTGAGAGGGGGTTGCAGAAAGTCCACCCCTTTTTCACGACAGTCGTCGAAACCTTTTCACGACTAATGTTAGGCGTCGTTGTAAGTAATTTCTATGACATGCATATAGGTGTTTGTGGGTACCTCGATTTGTCACTTTGGCCCAGACGAGTACCCCAATTAAACACTGGCCAAAGTCTAGAGACCTCGCGCCTTAACCAAATCCATTGTGACCCAATTAGTTCCAAAAATCTCTCTTCAGATATACTTTAGGGATTATGGGCTAACGTGGAGGAGTCCCACACCTTCACTCTCCGAAATAACATGTATATATCAAACCCCTAGCCTGGGGCAAAGGGCATGTAATTTGTAAACACTCCCCGGGAGTAAAGATCAATAAAATACTGAGAGCACCACCGTGGGCGTAGGCCTTCTTGATGAACCACGTATATCTTGTGTTGTGTGTGATTATAATTCCTCCAAGTTCTTATGGTGATTGTCTTTGCCTGTTGTTTTGTGTTGATTTTAATTGTCACCACAATTGGCGCCATCTGTGGGAACCGTTTGTTTTCCTTTAAGAAAGCCTTCACCAAAAAAAATTTAGAATGTCTGGTCACAACAATAATGCCCCTCAAGAAGGGGATATTCAAGAGCAACCTACTCCTCACAGGATCAGATCTGAAGTTCGACGTTCAAATCCTAGGGCTCTCCTAAAACGATAAGCTTTGGAGAAAAGCCAAGGGCCGTCCAGGTCCACACATGTCTCCAGGCTAATCGATGCCTATGAGGCCAGACTCCAAGAGCAAGAGGAGGCCACTCGCAAGAAGCTGAGAATGCTTGTCTCAAAAGAAGACTGGAGAAAATGGAGAGAGAACTCCATCGTAGCAGCAGGCAACATTAATATCGCACTCCTAAACCTCAGGCGATCAAGTCTCGCAGTCGAGGAAGGAGCCCCAGACGTGGGTCTCAAAGATTTGAGGAACACAGGTCAGATGACCACTTGCTCGAGCAACAGCAACCATCTCGCCATTACAGGAGCCCAGCTCGAGGAAATAATGAGATACGAAATTTGTTCTGGAGAGAATGGACCAGCACCCAGCACATCGGGGTGTCAGATCGACCAGAGAGCTCGCCAGGCGAGCTCTCAAGACCCAGATGAAATCCCCTTTCTTGAGGGAGATAGAAGAAGAAGAAGAATCCCCTAAGAAGTCTGTGATTCCCAGATTCAAGATCTACGATGGAAAGACTGATCATATCGACTATGTTAGGCGGTACAAGCAGGTCATGACCTTCTGAAACCATAAGAACGCATTAATGTGCCAGATCTTTCCATCGAGATTACACGATGTGGCACGGAAGTGGTTCGAGAAACTCCCTCATAGATCCATTAGGAGCTTCGAGTCCCTGGAAGAGCTCTTCACAACTCGCTTCATTACTAGTAGCTCACATCCGAAGAGGATGGATGCCTTGTTGACAATGAAGAAAATGATCGAGGATAGCCTCAAAGACTATATAAAAAGATATTAGGAGTTAATCAACGATGTTAAGGACTTATCGGAGTAGGTCGTTGTGGCATCCTTTAATATTGGCTTACCCAACTCCTGCCTCTTGCACCAACCCCTCGTTAAGAAGTAGGCCACGACCATTAACGACCTAATGGCTCGTACTGAAAAATATGGTAAAGTTGAGGATGTGGCCCACCTTAGTGAAGGGGAGAATGCTCTCGCCAAGTTCCTCGATAAGAGCGGCGAAAAAGCTAAGAACCAGAAGAAAGGAAGAAAGAGTGGCTCCAAGAGCGGAAACAAAAATGATGCTTTAAAAGCATTTCAGGCATTGAACACTGTCTTTAAAGAACCAATCTATAAGATCCTAACAAAGATCAAGGATGAGTCGTTCGTTAAGTGGCCTAGAAAGATGGGAGGAGATCCCTCAAATAGGAACAATGCGCTAAGATGTGCTTTCCACAAATAGGGTGGGCACAAAACTGAGCACTGAAAGGCTCTCAAGTCTGACCTTGAAGAGTTAGCCCAAACTGAACATCTGAATGAATTTGTTGAGAATAAGGCAGAGAAGGTCGCTGCCAATGGAGACCCAAGGCCTAACAACGTGCTTGAGGAGGACACTGGCCATGAATTCGCAGTGATTCATGGGTCATCGAATCTAAAGAAGATTCAAGGAAACTCAGCTCGAATGGAGGTTAAAAATCTTTCGACAGTAATGCAAGCTTTTCAAATCGATCCAGCTAAAACTCAGACAGGAAAGCTTTGGCAAGCAAAATGATGTCGACTAAAGCAAACACATCGTGTTCACGAATGAAGACCTAGTGGGAGTGAGGACCCCACATCATGATGCCTTGATCATTACACTCGGGATAGCTAAGTACGATGTCTATAATTTATCGTCGACCAGGGAAGCTCATCCGAAGTAATGTATCTCGACCTATTCAAAAAGTTGAAGTTAAGCATCGCTGACTTGAGGGAAGCCACTGTCCCTCTAGTTCGCTTCGCTGGTAAAGTGACCATCCCTTTGGGAAAGATTGTACTGCCAGTAAGGGCAGGAAGTGTCTCCAAATGATCGAGTTTCTGGTGGTCGACATTGACTCGCCCCACCAGGCCATCCTTGGCAGAGGATGGTTACATGCGATGAAAGTCGTCCCCTCTACCTACCACTTGAAACTCAAATATGTGACTGAGCGAGGAGTGATGGAGATCCACGGAGATCAGGCGATGGTGAAAAAGTGCTTTATAGCAGCCATTCGCCCAAAGCTGGAGAAGAAGGTCGAGAAGGCCAAGGAGAAGGTTAAAGAACAAGAAGGTTTGATAGCTTCCAAATAGCAGTTAAAATATGGAAGACCTGGAGTGGAGGAAACCAGGCTCCTCCCCTCTGAGTGGGTCCTTGAGAACTCGTAGGAGGTCGCAACCGGTGGAAGAAAGAAAGATAGAATGTTCTTGATCGAAGCCTCTCTCATGTGTAATAACTTGGACATTTTCATGTGGGAACCCTACGAGCTGCCTGGGATTGATCCCAGCGTGGTTTGTCATCGGTTGCACGTTGACCTAGATTTCAAGTCGATCGCACAAAAGGCATGGCGAACTACACCCGAGAAGGCCAAGGTTGTGGAGAATGAAGTGGAAAAGCTGCTGGATGCAGGATCCATACAGGAAGTTCAATTCCCTAAATGGTTGTCCAACTCAGTAGTGGTCCGAAAAAATAATAGAAAATGGAGAGTTTGTATTGACTTTATCGACCTTAACAGGGCGTGCCCTAAAGATAGCTTTCATCTCCCGAAGATCGACCAGTTGGTGGACTCCACAACAGCTCATGAAAGAATGAGTTTCCTGGACGCATACTTCGGGTATCACCAAATCCCTTTACACAAGCCAGATCAAGACAAGACAGTATTCATCACCACCGACGGGTTGTATTGTTACAAGGTCATGCCCTTTGGGCTAAAAAATGAAGGAGCAGCCTACCAGGGTTAGTTACCAAAATTTTAAGGACCAAATGAGAGATACCATGGAGGTCTACATTGATAATATGCTCATCAAGAGCAGACATAAGGAAGAATAAATCTCAGACCTATCAAGTTCCTTCAAAATCCTTAGGAAATACTGAATGAAGCTCAACACAAGTAAGTGTTCCTTCGGTGTCCAGTCAGGAAAATTTCTCAGGTACTTGGTTAGCGAGAGAGGCATTGAAGCCAATCCGGACTAGATTGACGCCATCAATAGGGTGCAGCCCCCCCCCATACGATAAGAGATATGCAGAAGCTCACAGGGATGCTCTCCGCCATAAATCGGTTCATCTCGAAGTCATCCAAAAGGTTCCAGCCATTCTTCCAGTTATTGAAGAAAAGATAATGTGGAGTGGAACGAGGACTGCTCGAAGGCATTAGAGGAGCTCAAAGCTTACATCAACACACCACCCTTGCTCATAATACCTCAAGAGAATGATTACCTGTACCTATACCTCTGTAATACCCCATATTTTTATGCTATATTAATTTGGGGATTTATTAAATTTAATGTGAGTGAATTATTTAATAAAAATCCGAAAATTAATTATGTTATAATTATTAACGTGACGAGAGTTAGTAATTATGGGAAATTTGTTTAATATTACTAATGAGCAAAGTAATATATGATATTGATTATATGGAATGTCACGAGTGAATAAAATGATAATTTTGGAAATTTGAATCGGGACGCGCCCGTGTCGCGTCGGGACTAAATTTTGTTAAATAAAAAGTGAATATTTTATAAGTTGTTCGTATGGTCGTTTTGAGTGCGCCAACGCGTCCGGAAGGGTCGAGTTAGTCAGAAAAGTGTACCCGGGGGTGTAGTTTGGGTCTTGGGGCGTTTTTAGGCCTAATTAGTACCCCGGGAGGGCATTTTGGTCATTTTACATAATTGGGTAATTAAACCCACGAAATTCAGCAACCTATATCAGCCTTTTAGGTTAGTCATTTAGGGTTAGAATATTCAGAACCCTAGAACGGCCATTGGAGAAGAGAGGAGAGAGCTCTCAAGGCAATTCAAGGCCAAAAAGTCACCGGTTTGCACTGCCGCCACCACCAACGCGTAGATCGCAAGAAGGGGAACGCAACCACACCAAATCAGCCGCAATCCAGACTTCTGAAAATCCCAGGCAAGTGTTTAACTTGCTATTTTCGTTGGTGCAATCTCCATATTAGTTTAGGAATGATTAGGGATGAATTATGTGAAAGAAAACTCAATTTGTGATAGGGAAATCCATGTAGTATTGGCTATTATGGTGAATTCTGGAAACCCTTGCCATGTAGAGTAAATTAACCACGAAATTTTGATGATTATAAGAAAGAAATTCTGGAGAAAGATTTGTTAGAAAACTGTTTAAGAAAATTCTAGGGTTCTTGATAATTAGAAGAAACATCTGGTATAGTGTTATAATGTTAGTAGTAGAATTCTTGGACGTTTGGGGTTGGAAAACATGGTTTTGGATGAAGAAAATTAGTAGAACCCGTAACTGCAATTCTGCAGAAAATCGAAATACCTGCTTGATCGATCGATCAAGCATAGAGCTTCGATCGATCGAAGGTTCGATCGATCGAGTCCCAGACCTCGATCGATCGACCCCTCCTGGCAGACTCCTATTTCCCTTGTTTAATTAGTTAAACTAAATTTATCGTGAAATAATTCTTGGGTATTCTTAATAAAATGTTTGGGGAGATAGGAAAGACCAGTAGGACATATGAATAAGTGTTGGGAACTTTATATTAAGACGAGAAGTTTACTTTTGGGGTAATTGTATAATGAACGATGAAACTACGTATTTCAAGTGAGAGATTGCGGCGAATAGCTACGATAGTGAATAGCATTATACCTACTGAATTTTCTACTTGGAAGGATAGAGTCCACGAGTGTCACGTAATAAGTGAGAAAACCCTTTGAGTTAAGGTTAGAGATGAAACCTTATACGTAATACTAATAATGTGAAATTAAGGATAAATGTTGTAATTATGGGTGACGTGAGGAACCTATATTAATATGATAAAAGTGGTATATTTATATGATTGTGTGTGCATATATTATATACATGTGAAAAACATACCGCGCTACTTGCTATCCTTGAGGTTACCGCGCTGGGACAGTCTTATCTCGATGGGACCTTTATGGGGGATATTGACTTGTACCCTAGAAGATAGATATCCTTGGTACAGGCTATCGAATTGATAGTTCAGACGCGAGTATGTGCCATCCTCTTAGAGACTTGGAATCTATTCTTCGCCTCGATATTGTTTGTGTATGTGATTAATACATTTCGAGAGTGATTCCGAATTTGTATTCCCCTTGATATGAGTGGTATGGGGTTTGGATAGTAGAAGTATGCACGCACCATAGTTTTATTTGGGGTGTTGTTATTATATATATATATATAATATACGAGTAGTTAATATATATATGAGATTCGGGAATTTGAAACTGCCTACTGTGATTTGATAAGTAGGACATGATTGATGACTCAAATTTAAATACTTGTTTTGAGAAAGTATAATATGTCACTGGAAAACTTTATTGATTTTATAAAGTTAAAATGGAGAACTTTGGTTACTAATTGAAACATTCTTTTCAAAATGGAATCGTTGAATTTTAAATCTTACGAGTAATCTAAGATAAGTTAAATTTTTGGGAAGGTTAGTATGATAAAATGATAAGATAAACCATTGGGAAGGTTAGTGCGATAGGTGTGCACATTAGAAGAGAGGTGAGAATTTCTCAAGAGAGTGTCGCACTAATATGTTGTTGCATTGGCCTGTATCAATTTAAATACTTGCTAAACGTATTTTAAATCAAACACACTTTCGGGCTCTGACCCGTTTCTTTTTCTCTCTCTCTCTTGTATATATATGTATATATTTCAGGTGCCCAGCCACAGGGGAGTCTTGCTTAGGATCCCTTGAAAGGAACGAGCTGCAGCTTAGGTGGGAGTTGCAGGTCACTTGCGTAGACGACTTCCTTTATTGACTTCACTTCTAGCATTCTCATTTATTGGGCATGTGTCGCCCTTTCCATTATTTCATTGTTATTGGGATATTTGTATTTCAGTTATTTCCAGTACTGTTACTATGGGATTTATTCAGTAGTTGTGTTACTTTATATTTCGCATGTTGACATTCGATTGACGAATGTTTTAAATTGATTGGATTATGTTCCAGGTTATTGTGGTGTGATTCTTATTTATTGATGTTGTTAATAAAATATATGTTTTTCTTTAAATAAAATTTGGAAAGTATGTATGAAAATGGTTTTGACACTTAGCTTAATTATTTAGGGTGTTAAATTGGAAAATTTATTTTTATCGACAGTGATGCTGAGAATGAACCAACTGTTTACCTTGATTTAATTTAATAAAGGAGTGATCGCCCGGTATTTAATTAGGCGGGGTGTCACAACCTCACAGTTTCCAACCAATCTGTCAGCTCTGCATTGGTATGCAAAAGAATGGGAATCCAGCACCCAGTCTATTACGCGAGAAAGTCTCTCTTGGACGCCGAACAACAATACCTACCACTAGAAAAGATCGCCTTTGCACTAGTGGTAGCCTCAAGGAAATTGAAACATTACTTTTAATCTCACTCTATCATCGTCCTTACATCTCACCCCCTTAAAGCAGTCCTGCGAAAAGCAGATCTATCTGACAGACTATCAAAGTGATCAGTCAAGCTCGGGTGATTTGACATCCAGTTTCAGCTAAGGAATGCAATCAAGGGACAGATCCTCGCTGAATTCATCACAGAATTTATAGGAGAACATCCTTGGGACCAACTACAACCTGTTGGTCGAAGGGAGGACCACTCGGCGCAAGGTGTTTGGCTATTGGTCGTTGACGGAGCCTCCAACTCCAAAGGGGTAGGAGTGGGCATCGTGCTGGTTACCCCTGAAGGTGAAATCATAGAGCAAGGAATTAGGCATGGATTTGAAGCCTCCAACAACGAAGTAGAGTATGAAGCATTGATAGCAGGACTACAGAAGGCACAGGTACTGGGGGCAAGACAACTCCAAGTATTCGAAGAATCACAGCTGGTCTCCAACCAGATAAGTGGACACTTCAACGCGAGGGATGAGAAAATGGCTGCCTACCTCGCCACAGTAAAGAAATTAATGTCTAACTTCGAACAAGTCAGCGTCTAAAAGTTTCTCGGAGGATAAAACAGCCATGCTGATGCCCTAGCAGCCTTGAGCTCAGCGATCAATTCTGACTTAAAGAGAATAATTCCGGTCGACTTCCTCTCCCAGCCAAGCATCAACTAGATCGGCGGACTGCGAGACACAGGTCATGTTCTCCAGATTGAGTCAGCCCCCAGCTGGATGGACCCCTTAAGGGATTATTTGAAAGATGGTGCCCTACAAGACGATAAGAAGGTTGCTCATCAAATAAGAGTCAAAGTTGCTCGCTTTCACTTATATCCTGAGGGCAAACTGTATAAGAGATCTTACACCGATCCTTACCTCTAATTCCTTCATCCGAAGGACGTCGAGTAAGTTCTACACGATCTCCATGAGGGAATCTGTTAGAGTCATATTGAGGGCAGGTCGCTGGCTTTTCGAGCAATGAAGGAAGGCTACTGGTGGCCGTACATGCAGAAGGATTTTGGGATATATGCTCGCAAGTGTGAAAAATGTCAACTCCACGCTCCTATGGTTCACCAACCGTCCAATGACCTAAAGTCACTTACTAGCCCATGGCCTTTCGCCCAATGGGGAATGGACATCGTAGGCCCTCTTCCTACCGTTGTCGGTAATCGCAGGTATTTGTTGGTCGCGACAGACTATTTCACCAAATGGATAGAGGCAGAGCCGCTAAAAAACATCAGAGATACGGATATGATGAGGTTCATATGGAAGAATATTATCACCCACTTCGAGATCCCCATGACCATCATCATTGACAACGGAACCCAATTCGAAAGTGGCCATTTGTAGGATTTCTGTAATGACCACGGGATCAGGCTCCATTTCAGCTCGATGGCATACCCTCAGAGCAACGGACAAGATGAAGCTTCTAACAAAATAGTGATTGATGGATTGAGGAAATAATTGGATTGAGCCAAAGGGGCATGGGTGAGCAAGCTGCCACACATCCTATGGGCCTACCTCATTACCCCACGGTGAGCAACCTGGGAAACCCCATTCGCACGGACATATGGTATGGAGGCAATCATTTCCTTGGAAGTCGGATCCCCACCCTGAGGTCCACCCTGGTCGACTAAGGCCAGAACGATGCAGCATTGCTCGCTAAACTTGACCTAGCTGAGGATCGAAGAGAGCTGGCTCTAGTGAAACTAGCTGGCTATCAGCAACAGCTAGCAAAGCACTACAACAAGAAGGTCAATTTGAGAGCATTCCAAGTAGGGGAATACATCCTAAGGAATGATCTTGGAAGCACAGTAAAACCATCGGATGGAAAACTAGGACCAAACTAGGAGGGACCATTCAAGGTGATAAGGAACAATCTACAAGGAGCCTATCACTTGGAAACGCTGGAGGGCAGGGAGATACCTCGAGCTTGGAACTCAACCAATTTAAAGAGATTCTACTTGTAGTTTTCTGTGTTAATCTTTTATTACAATGTTGAAATTTGCAATTCATTTCCGATTAATAAAAGATTGTTTGGCAGTAGCATTCTACAAAGTGTTGATTTTATCTCAAATACTTTTTAATACATGCACCTTTTCCAAGTTACAGGCTCCACTCTCAAAATATAAAAGCAGGGTATTACCCTCCTCAGGTTTTCATCATCAAACACGAATAACCTCATAGCATTGCACCTGGTCGCCAAATAATGTTTGGCTCAAAAAACCTGCTCGGATAGAACATCCAACACCAGGAGTTTTCTCGCCATTGCCACGCTTAGGCCTAAGAAAGTGTGAAGACACAACTTAAAAGGTAAAGTGAGGCAGAATGGTATCTTATAAGCATACTGGACTAGGGGGATACCCACTCAACAAAATAACTCTGCTTGTATTAAATCTACTCAGCTAAGAAGAGCCCAAACTAATCGAACAACAAATCAATGAAGTGAAAAATACACAACACATGTTTAGTCGGCAAATCACCCAAAACATATTTATTTTATTACTTCACTACATGTACAAAAAGTTACATATGTTGAATTAAAAAAGTCCTAACAAGGATTGGGCCTCCGAGTAGGATAATCAACTACTTGCGCTCTTCGACCATCATCTAGGTGAGAGGATAATTCCTCCTCGACTTCATTTAAATCCGGCTCCAACAGCTGCCTTGGGATGGCATCTATAGGGACCCACTGATTAGCCCTCCTGAATGGGTTCGACAACAGAGTTGGGGGGGAGATCTCATGGTGATACTAGAGAACCGAGTTCCTAGGGACCTGCAACTCCCTAAGAGCACTCAGCCATCCTCGAACGGAGAATAACTCCTCGACCTCCTTCAACTTTGTCGGTGCATCGGTCCAACCCTGATCATAACAATCAGCCCACACCTGTCGAGGACCTTTATTGAACAGGTGCCTCAGCAAGTTAACATCTCTTTGGAGGCCGACAGCTATCACATACGCCCTGCGAACATCACCCCGAAGCTCAGCAATCTCCTTATCTGAGCCACTATTGTCAGTACCAGATCGCGACCTAGTCGATGAGGAGGATCCCCACAAAACTTGGGGTGCAATGCTCGGCGCATGCTCTCTAAGTCGCAAAACCTCTCTCCTCAGAGCGTCATTCTCTTATTGAAGTACTTATCCAACTTGATTAATCTCAGAGGCATCCAGAAGTTTATCCCTCAGAGCATTCACTTCCTCTTGAACGGAAGTGCCAACCTCTTCCATCTCTTGAAGCCTATCTTTAAGTTTGGCAACAAGCTCCGACTGGTCCTTAAAGTTCTGATTCCTCAACCCAAGAGAATTGCAAATCCTTATAAAGGCTTGGCGAACTTTATTGCTCGCATTAGGACCAGGAATCCTTCTTAGTTAAGAAGTAACAGCTATATACTCATCGACATCAATCAGCTACAGGCCATATAAGCATTGAAGAAAAATAAATCAGTACATGGAAGGGAACTAAATTTCATTTTATTAAGAAAAGGTTCAAAGTATATCATCAAAAGGAAAGAACAATAAAAAATACAAAGAGCTCCCTAAAGAAGACTAGCTTGCAACCTCAGTATGCTTTGAGGTCGCTGGTTGCTTCTTCTTATTTGCAGCAATAGTAGCTCCAAGCGTGCCTCCTTCAGACAGAGCAATCGCCACCCCATGATCAAGGGGAGCATCAGTAGCGATGGTCGGAACAGCAGGAGAAGGTGCCTCATCCACAATAAGCTTAGGGCCAGGATCGTGCTCATCAAAGTGTGGAGAGTCAATATCCACCTCGACCGCAAGAAGAGCCTTATTCCAACCCTTCTTGAAGTTGAGACGACTAACGCAGCCAATCTGAGCATCATCATCCTCGTACGCAATAACCCATCCAACATTGTATGAGCTCTCCTTTAGGGTGGCAGCCTCAAATTCCACCTTCTTCACCTTCTCCGCGAGCACATTGTTCTCCTCCACCATAGCCAACTTTCTCGAGAAGACCAAATCATAGGACTGCCTCAGCTCCTGAAGCTCCTTGGTTGCCGCTTCCTTCTCTTGATTGGCTTCAGTCAAGGCGATATCGGAATACCTATGAGCAGCATTGGCAGCCTTTAGACTCACCTCTAACTCAGCATTCTTCCTATCCAGGTTGGCATTTCTCCTCGCCAGCTCGTCACGGTTGCGATAGAGGACAGTGAAATCAATCACAAACTGTAGAGAAAAGGGAAATATTAGCAAAAGAAGTATTGAAAGAATATTGTTATAACAAGTAATTAAAAGAAAACTTATTAAGGCTAGCCTCTGACTTTCCTTCAGAGCTAATTGGTCGGCCCCCATCACCATCTGGTGATCATCCGGTAAAACTGCTCTCTCGAGCACTACAGGAGCCAGCTCAGGGGAAAGGGTAACAGAAGCCCCTTCGAAAAGAGCAGATACGGGCACCAGAGACTGCCCTGCCTTTGTCCTCACCTCTTCCCTCCTCTTTTCTTCTTCTCTCTCCTTCTTCTCCTTCTCAACCCTCTTTCGCTCATCCATCATATTCCTCTCTTATTCTTTCTTCCTCTCTCTTTTTCTCACCTGTACGTCTTCTTTATTCTTCCTCTCCTGCTCATGAGCATCAGACTGGGAACCGGTCGCAACATCCCTGTTCCCTGATTTCTTCTTCTTCGATCGGCAAGAAAGAAGCACGTTGTCTTCATCATCATCTGGAATCAAATTTTTCCTAGGAGGATACATATCTTCCTCGCTAGAGCTACTTGATTCACCCAAATACTCCTGAGCCTCTAAACCTTCCTCTGAGCTAAAGTACCCTTCGCTACTTGATCTCTCCTCACTATAGTCACCTTTAGCGCCGCCCCTGTTGGCCCCCTCACTCTTCTCACTATAGTTGCTTTCCTCCTCGTCCAATTGGATTGGGTTAGTAGCAACCTCTTCTGTGATCTCTAGCTCAGGAATGCTATCCATATGTCGTGCGATGAAATTGGACCGAACGCTCTTGTATTCCAGAAGGAACGCGGCAGATCGAGGATGCTCATTGTCAGCCAAGAGTTCTCTAATTTTCCAGGCCTTAACCAGCTCGGCAGCTCGGATCTCGTTAAGATCAGGCTCTGAGTTTTTTGTCTTCGCTGAAAAGAGAAAGAGAGAAAGACATGAGAAAAACCATACATTAATAGAGAATCAATGAGCAGCACAAGAGTTATGCCAACCTATATATTCCTCCCCATAAAAAGGAATCACGAATCTCCTAGACCTCGACCCTTCAGTATGGGGAGGGAACCACCAATTTCTGGCAATAAACCCCTCATGCCAGTAGTCCTTATGGGAATCAGGTAGGTTCACTACCAATACCCTATCAGGACTCCTGACCTTGAGGTAAAGAATACCAGATCTTGTTCGAGAGAAATAATAGCAGAAGCAGATTTTAACAAGCCCTAGATTGGTGCCATAGAGCTGATTGATTCTATGCACACCATTGACAATTTTCCAAACATCTGGGAACTATATCGAAGTAGCTAAAAAAGTGCAAGAATAAACGATTTGGGGGAAAAATAAGACCCCCTTGGGACAACAGACGAACATGTATCCAGTGACCATCCTCAATGTCTCTAAACAGGGGCATATTCAATGTCCACCCATTTTGGAATATTGTAAAATTTTCTAAACTCAGTTATCGACCTATTGCCTATCTTCGTCATCATAAAAGAGAAACCCTAGTGTCAAATATGAAGAAATTCCAGCATAAAAAGAAAAAAGAAGAAGTGAGAAGAACTTACGAAGTAAGAGTCAGCTTAAGACGATGCAAAATCGTAAGCAGAGTCGATGAACAAATAAGAAAGAAGCTCGAAGATGGAAGATGAGACCTGGGATTAAGAAAGCTACAGTGAAAGCTTGGAGAAATTTAGAGAATACGAAGAAGTCTGAAGTGACGTTCAGGGAATGACCACTCCAAGATGATTTAAACCTTTATAATCATAACGCACTGGCAACGGGGCAATCTGTCGCCAAAATCAATTCGGGAAGGGCACTTCAATACTAAAGTGTTGCACGATTCACAAAAATGCCATTAAGGCAAATCATTTAAAATTATTGAGTCCAAATTGTGACCCAAAAATTTTAGGGCAATTGTGGGTATCTCGATTTGTCACTTTGGCCCAAACGAGTATCCCAATTAAACACGACCCAAAGTCTAGAGGCCTCGCACCTTAACCAATTCCATTGTGACCCAGTCAATTCCTAAAATCTCTCTTCAGAGATACTTTAGGGATTATGGGCTAACGTGGAGGATTCCCAGACCTCCATTCTCCGAAATAACATGTATATATCAAACCCCTAGCCCGGGGTAAAGGGCATGCAATTTGTAAACACTCCCCGGGAGTAAAGAGCAATAAAATACTGAGAGCACCACCGTGGACGTAGGCCTTCTTTTCGAACCACGTATATCTTGTGTTGTGTGTGATTATCATTCCTCCAAGTTCTTTATTTATTATGGTGATTGTCTTTGCCTGTTGTTTTGTGTTGAGTTTAATTATCACCACAATGTCGTGCAAATTGTTTCCTATGACATACATATTAAAATAGTGACATAAATAATAAAAATATATCAACTACATAGCATGAAATTGAAATAGTTACCTGTGATATGCTCAAAATCAAATGGGGGTAATCATCAACTTCACGTAAAGTAGGTGAAACGTATGCACTGTCTCCGACCACATACTGATTAGGGCACCGATCATTTCGTTGTTCGAGTTAGGAAATTTTTCACAAAATAAATGGCTAAACCCAAAATTATTTATCATGTGTCGCAATTCGAGAATGTTGGAAAGTGTTGCATAAACGTCGATTGTCCCATGGTTACTACCGCGTATGGTGCATTGATTGTCGTTGGAATGTGTTGTTGGATCAATTATCGTGTCTCGGGCATGTGTTGTATTATCATCCAACCTAACTAAATTTTTATAAACATGTGGGCGATTAGGTGCTGGAGGAGGGTTTTCATTTGGTTTTGCGATTTTTGAACACCATTTTCTTTGAATTGGAAACATGGTGTAAAAACATATTCAATTTGGAAATATATAATAAATCAATATGTAATAACAGTTGCTTGAGATTTGGGTAGAAGAAAGGAAAGAAGATGAATTGTGTGAAACCATTAAGAGTAAAAGTTTAATTTATAAGGAGATGATTTTAGAGGATACTGGATACATTTTAACGATAACTGACATTACAATCAGTAACTGAGAAAAAACTGGGCTAATGGAGTGTGACTGTCCCATGCCCAGGGTAGGTCCCATGGATGGGTGGGATAAAGTCTCATGCCCGAGTTCAAAATTCGGGATCTTAACATTTTCCCACTTTATTTTTCACAATCTAAACGTAAGCCTAAATGTCTAAATTCCAACCTTTTTACACCCTTTGCATTGTTGATGGCCTGAGGAGTCTTAATTTCTAAATTTAATTTTGAAATACTTTAATGTGTCATCGATATATTAGGTGATGTGTGTGGCTCTTGTTGGAATTTTTCAAAATAAAATGGTTACTAATATTACGCATGTGCCATTTTATTTTGTGTTTTTGTTTTGGTCTTCTCATAGAGAGAACTAAGAAATTGGGTATAAAGGATGTGTGTATAGCTTGGAAGTCCCATAAAAAATTTACTAAAAATTGAAGGGTAAATAACTAAAAATCAAAAGAATATTTTGTCTTATAGTCAAAGACGCTATGATATAGTGCTTGCAAACACCACGGATTTCATGAGCAATCACCTAAATGATTGTAAAAAGAATTTTAGACCTCATTTTTGGACGCCAAAAATTGTTATGTTCTCCTCCCTTTGTCCTATAACTTTTGCATTATCTTAAAAATAATTTCTATTATAACTCCATTGTGTAATCGCAGTCATCAACTGGAAATGTTGCCTAAAAGATAACGGTTCTGGAACGTGCCTTGAAGTAACTTGGATTCAAATTTCTCTTTTTTCCTTTCATTAATTTCCAATAATTTTAGGCAAAATATTCTTTTGAAAAAATTGAAAGAAGAGTGTCACAATCTATCCAAGTTATGAGTCAAGATTTTGTTAGGCTTGATCGTTTTGATGATGAAAATTTTTGGCAAAAGAAAATCATATTTTTCTCGCATATCTCAAAATTGCATATATTCTTGATGATGGATTTGAACCCATTCCCTCACCCTCACCCGAATATACTAAAGATATCAAGCAAAAATGTATGAAGAAGATAGAAAACGAATGTATGTGTCGAGTAAGTATTCTGAATGCGTTATATCAATTAGTCTATAGTGCACATAAGTTCATGAACTACAAAAAATAGTTTGTGATCTTGAAGTCGCTGGAATAAATCTTCAAGATGAATTTAAAGTGAGGATGATTGTTTCTAAACTTCCTTTTGCTTAGAACACCTTTAAGAATAAACTTGATCATGATGAAAATATATACACAGTTGAGTCCCTTGTTCGCCACCTTCGTATTGAAGAAAATTCTCGTATTCGAAAGAAGAAGGAAGAATAAAGTGATAATAATTCCAAGGCAAATATGGTGGTGTACAAAAAATCCAAAGATTTCAAATATAAAGTAAGGAACGAGTCAAATTTCAAGAACCAAATGAAAAAAACACGTATGCTCTGATACCAATTGAAAAAAATACTGTCCAGCCCGTAAAAAAGTTCTTATACGTGTAAAGCAATACTCTAATTTCATGCAAGTTCTTTGAAAAACATATATATAATCAAAACAAGAAAAACTTTATTATATAACCTATTCAGATTTTAAGATATGCAAAAGTTAAAACAATTAAACCTGGTTTATTCTAGTGTCAAATTAATAACAATCCAATTTATATCACATTACAATTCGACATATCCTATGTATGATGAATTATTTTAAATCAATCAAGAATGCAAATATTAACAAACTAAGTTTTCTAAAAAACTTGCAAAATAAATTTTCAAATATTAAACCTCGATATCATATCAATTTATATAGATTTCAAGATTTACAAACATTAAAGCATAAATCTGAAACAATCGATTTCATAATTTTTCTTTTCACGGAAACATTTTCAATAAATTTTAGAAAAATAAATATAAAACATGCAATAATCAAGAAGGAAATAGAAATATATCATCACTAAAATCCTAAAAATATTCTTTCTAAATAATATGTAGAATACTAATATGAACATTATCATGGATACACAAAAATAATTTATTCCCATACAAAAATGTGTTCTCTCTCTCTCTTTTAAAAATATAAAATCTAAATTCATGAGAGAAGTATTTAAAATAATATTCTAGAAAATTCCTTTTAGAGATTTATTCACAAATAATTGGAGAAATCAGATCGATCAATTAGATCTATTCAACAAATATTCAAGATCCGAAGAGATTTCTAATTTTTAACAAATATATAACATTGCACAAAAATGAGATTAATAGATCATAAACAATTGTGTGATAAAAATTGGGATCTAATAAAAACTAAGAGAGTTAGTTTTTGGAAGAAATATTTTTGAATATTTAAATCACAAACACTCTTACTGCAACACGAAAAATCAAACTCTTTATAAAGGTATATGTTGTGTAAGATCATTAAGAATTCAATACAAAAATTAAAATGAGTAGATTACACATGAAATCAACACAATGTGTGGATAAAAATAATGCTCTCTCTCTCTCTCTCTCTCTCTCTCTCTTTATATATATATACAAAAAGCTTCATGTAAGGACTCCTTATGGTACAGACTCTGGTACATAACATTTTTTTTAAATAGTAAAAAGATGAATTTTTTGATGAAACTTTATGGATTTGATCTCCACGGTGAGAAGATCATATCCAATTTTTTTCATAAAAAAATTCAATAAAAAAACCGTTGAGATTAAGTGATATGTAAAAAAAATGTATAAATATGCATTTTCAACCATTGAAATGTTGGGTCGGCGCCAGCCACTTTATTGATTGAATTTTTTTATGAAACTTCACGGATATGATCTTCTCACTGTCGAGATCATATGCATGAAGTTTCATCAAAAAATTCAATCAAAAAGTAGGTGAGATGACCACCAACATTTCAATGGTCGAAAATGCATATTTATACCATTTTTTCACATATCATCTCATCTCAACGGTTTTTTTTGCTGAATTTTTTGATGAAAAAAATTAGAGATGATCTTCTCACCGTGGAGATCATATACATGAAGTTTCATAAAAAAAATCATTTTTTTATTATTTTAAAAAAATAATATGTACCGGAATCTGTGCACCAATATAACTATTTTTTTGCTTAAGGAAATTCATAAAAAATTAAAGACTATTAAATAGCAATCTCGACAATCTAACTCTTTAATCAAAACAAATCTGGGATAACAAATCTAAACTGTTAACAAAATTACCTAAAATAATCTAAACCACTGATGAATACGATCGGTGGTATTGGGTTTGTTATAACAAAATAAACAGCCTAAAAACATTAAAAGAATACAACTAAGGGTTTGTGGTTTTGGTAATAAAGTCAAACGCATTTATTGTAACAGCTAGTAAATCTAACTGAACTAATGTCACAAGGCCATATAAATTATAATGGACAATTTACAATTAGGTCATTTGATAACAATTTTTATATATTTAAGGACAATTTATAATTAGGTCCACTTGTTATGCCACTAGCGTAGACTTGTACAAGAAGAGAATTAGTGGACCTAAGTGTTTAAAATTTGTCAAAATTTCTTTAATGTTTAAAATTTATTTGTGAGGGACCTAAGAGTACTTTCCCCAATTATAATCCAAAAGCTCTAAATCTATAAGTATAGTTGGGTAAAATCAAATTCAATTACAAATTACAAATGGAAGTTGACAGTTTTTTTTTTTTTTTTTTTTTGGTATATAACGGTAATCTTGGCCAGTTTATGCGCACTTCGAACGAATATCTTTTTTCTGAACAAAACTTGAGACATTTAATTCTTTCTGTACGTGGCCCAATACGCAACTGCAAAGTTTTGAATACCCGGGCTTGACTCTTCCAACTTGGGGTTGAAGTTGACAGTTGATATAACCTTACAAGACAAACAGGTATAAAACTGATTAAAAGAAAGGGACAATAGGACGAAACCTAAAGTCTCCTATATTAAGAACGTACAACCTACAGGTACTATATGTTAAAAATATTAAAGGGACAGCTGGCACGAATCCTTACCAAAACTAAAAAATCGAAATATCTAACGGGTCTAAGGAGAATGTAAGATCAAAGTCTCCTACTAAATGTTAATAGACCCTATAATCAAGAACAGGTAGTCGTCCACTGAGAAAGGTGACGAGGATGACAAGAAGTTAGTGTCTAAAATCCACTAAAAGTAGTTAAAAAAGAGTAATGATATTCTTATAAATATTTAATATAAAATTAATATCAGATATATTTTATATAACTTATATTCTGATAAAATCCGTACTATAATACATATCATATAAATAGTAATCGGTATTAAATACCGATATAAGTAACATTACTCTAAAAACATGACGAAGGCCAAATCATCTCTAAGGGTCCGTTTGATTCGCACATTTGCCATGGCAAATGTCAAATCAGTGGGCAAATATGACATTTGCCCACTTTTTGGTCTGTTTGATTCACAAATTTGCCTACAACCCATTTGCCTATGTACAACACCTCTAATGCATGAAAAGTGGGCAAATTTTGCTTTGCTATTTGGAGAAGAATTATTTGCCAAACAATTTGCCACTTCTTACAAGTGCTTGTTTTATATTTTTATGCTAAAATATTTTAAAAATTATTTTACAAACTGTTTTATAAAACTGTTTTAAATAAAAAACTGTTTTATAAAAAATGTTTTTAAATTATTTTAAAAACTGTTTAAAAAATGTTTTAAAACTGTTAAAAAACTGTTTTAAAAACAATTTAAAAACTGTTTAAAAAAATATTTTTTAAAACTGTTTTATTAAAATCTGTTTTAAAACTGTTTAAAACACTATTTTAAAAAGTTTAAAACTGTTTTGAATAATTAAGAAAACTGTTTCGAATATTGTAAAAATTGTTTTATAAAAATGTTGTTAAAAACTGCTTTAAAAATTATTTTAAAAACTGTTTTAATAATGTTTTATAAAAACTGTTTTAATAATGTTTTATAAAAACTGTTTTTGAAATGTTAAAAAAAAACTGTTTTAAAAACTGTTATAAAAAAATACTGTTTTATAAAAAATGTTACAAAAATGTTTTTAAAACTATTTTAAAAACAATTTAAAAACGGTTTTAAAAAAATGTTTTATAAAACTGTTTTATTAAAAACTTGTTTTAAACTATTAAAAACACTATTTTAAAAGGTTAAAATTTGTTTTGAATAATTTAAAAACTTTTTCGAATATTGTAAAAATTATTTTAAAAAACTGTTTTATCAAATTTAAAAAAAAAACTGTTTTAGAAATGTTTTAAAAATTGTTTAAAAACTTTTTATAAAATATTTAAATAAACTAATTGGATTGACTTTAATTTCGCCTAATTGTTGTTTGATAGCTTCGTGTGAAAAAACTAGGTAAAATTTGCCTAGGCAAACTTTACCCATGGAAAATTTTGCCATCTTGACTTTTGCCCACTTTTGAATCAAACGGACCCTAATGGATTTCAAGTGGCAAACAAAGAATTGGACTATGGACAAAGAATAGGCTTAATGAATAGCTATCATTATAGCAGCTGGCAAGCAAAACTTGTAGCTAAGGCGTTACTAATGATAAAAGCTAAGGCACCTATAACAGGGAACAAACGGGTTAGAAAGTAACCTAACCTATCGAACAAAACCCAAATCTTCCTAAAGATGTGAACGGCCTATTCGGCTTAGCTAATAGAGACCTATCTTCCTATTCAAACTCAACCTAAGGCTAATGGATATAACCGGTCAAAAAAAGCTAAAGAACCTAGGTGACCGAACAGAATTAATCTTTCCATGTTTATTAAGACCCGAGACCGGACATGATTAATCGGGTTCGGTCCAAGTGTATTTCGGTTCAAATAATGTTCGGATTTGATCCAATTCAGTTGGATATGGTTTGATTAAAAAATTAATTTTTTATTATTATTTTTGCTTTTTTTTCCGGCTGTTTTTTTCATGTTAGAATTCTGCATTTTTTTTGCAATAACTTTCTCCTTAAAACTCATTTTGGCCTAGTGCTTTTTTAAAAAATCTGCTATTTTTTGCTACAAATTTTTCTCCTTAAATTTTTTGATAAATCAATTGTTTTTTAATGTAAATTACTGCTCAAAAAATTGCTTATAATCTCCCCAAATCAACCAAAACAAGCCTAAATGTGTGCAGTTCAACCATAAATCAAATAATCAAACCCAAAGTACAAACAAATCCCAAATCAAATAAAAAAACAAACCCATACCAGAAATCAGTCTCAACACATACTGGAAACCAGATCGAAAACCATATTTTGTGGTCCGAGATCGAAAACCATATTTTGTGGTCCGAGATCGAAAATCAATCTCAACGCATGGTTGGTTAGAGATCCGGCGGCGAGGGACCAAAAAATATGAAGAAAAGAGAGAGCAGCGACGGCGACGGCGACGGTGAAGGGATAGCTGTGACTGCGTTGATGGTGGTGGGTAATGGCGGGGGTTTGTGGCTAATGGTGGAGAAGAGAGAGCAGTGGCGTCTTTGGAGAAGAGAGAGAGAAAATGTGGCTAGCGTGGGTTTGTGGCTAGCTGTGACTTGTTATTGTATATTAACGCCTAACATTTATATTTTTATTATTTAATGTGTATATATTTAAATCGGTCCGATCCGGTTTTAGACCCATTTTTTATAGGGGCGGTTAGATACCACCCCTTAGTATATGATAAATATAGAAAGAGATCCTATTTATTTTTATTTATACATTTCGGCCCCTCTGACCAATTACGAATCAACCAAACCATCATATCTCACAAGTCTTTGTAGTCTCCCACATCTAAATCTCATATATTCTGTGTCTTCCCCGGATCCCATCTCATCAAATACTATACACACAATTTTTTTTATGGGTTTTGATAATGGAGAGATGTTACCCACTTACCTTCTTCACCCAAAAAAAAAAAAGATAACCCTATACAAACTAACCTAAATGAGTAGATACCTATTTGCACAGGAAAAAAAAAACTTTTGACATTCATATTCCATGAGCCATTCAATCGCTAAAAAATCCACTGGTAATTCAAGAATTCCACACCCATAATAGGTATCTCCTGGTATAAATGGATAATTGGATACCCAGTAACATTCTTCACCAAAATAAAGATACCCATATACAAACTAACCTAAATAAGTAGATACCTTTTCAGAACAGGAAAAAAAGAAGATACTCTTTTGACATTCATATGCTGTGAGCCATTCAATTAAGAAGATACCCTTTTGACATTCATATCCCGTGAGCCATTCAATCGCCAACAAATCCATTGTCAGTTCATAAATTCAACGTCCATAATAGGGTTCGTTGCATCCATTGATAGCGTACAAACAAGTGATGCGAAATTGTGGCAATTTTTAGTGAAGGGCCGATATGTACAAGAAAATTTTATGTGGGTTTAATTATATAGAAACTTTTAAGTGAGGGGCTATATATAGTTATCTCTTTTTTGTAAAACCAAACCCAAGACTGATCGGAATACATTCGGTCCTTCATTTTTAAAATCGATTTTGGACCAAATTTTTAAAAACCCGTAAAAGTTGATTTGGTTTGGTTCGGTTATTTCTGACCATTCGGTTTGATGCACGCCCCTACCTACATAAGATAATCTAATATATTAAGAATGAGGACAAAATCTCCAAACAATAATACATAATAGTCACAAGATTAAACGAAAAATTACTTTAAAAAATTCATTTTAAACAAAAAACTATTTAAACAATAAGGCATAAGAGTCTCTAAAATGTGTCAAGTACATATGTAGATCCACTTTAGCGTTATACCTTTAATTTGATATGAGTATTGAGGAGTCTTGAACATAAGAGGGTCGTTACATGATGTACCATAGAGTGGTCTAAAAAAAATATTTTGAGACAATATCCAAACTAGTTAAACGCCTAAATAACATAGGCTCAAGTAAGTAACAAATTTAGACTGTTTCATCAAAGTGCAAATAAAAAGAAAAAAATAGGTAAATGCTAGTCCTGTGAAAAAAAAAACGGTTTACTTTGTTCGAGAATGTCGACTTAAAAAGAAGGCATTTAAGTGAAAATAAGTGACTAAAAAAACCAAAACTGTTGAAGATCTCATTGTGATGGTGTGAAACGTAAATTTTATGGATAATGAAAGTGGATGGTGGCTAGATACCGACTCAGTCATTCTTATATGTAAAGATCGTTCGCTTTTCAAACAGATCAAGAGATCAATGGAAAAAAAGGAAAAATGACAAATAACAATCGCACCAAAGTAATTTGAAAAGTTGCGATGGAATTAAAATTGACACCTGAAAAGGTTCTTACTTTGATTGATGTATTACATGTATCGGATATGTGTAAAAAAACTTGTGTTTATAAACCTTCTCAATAAGAGAGGTTTCAAACTAGTGTATGGATCCAATAAGTTTTTCTTATCTAAGAATGATCAATTTATTGGCAAAGGATACCCTTATAATGACATATCAAACTTAATATAATAAATGATATTAGTTTTGTTTATATGGTCGATTTTATTTCTTTATGGCATAATAGATTAGGACATGTAAATAAATAAGTATTAAAAATATGACAAATCTAGGACTAATTTTCGATTGTAAATTTGACAACTATGATCAACGTGAAATTTTTGCTCAATCTAAAATAACGAAGGTCATTTAAATCTGTTGAGAGGACATATAAAATGTTTGATCTTATACATAGTGATTTATGTGATACGAAGAGTAATGTCACTCGTGGAGGAAATACATATTTTTTTTTAACTTTTATCAACAATTACTCTAAATTGTCATACATATATATATTTATATACATATACACATGCACACATAACACACTTAAAAGATGAAGTATTTGAGAAGTTTCTTATTTTAAAAGAGAAAATTGAAGCTCAAGAAAATCAAAAAAATCAAAATCCTATTATCCCATAGAGGTGGTAAATACTACCCAAATAAGTTTATATACAATTTTCTCATCAAATTATGACACCATACACACCACTACAAAATGAAACCGCGAAGAGGAAAAATACAATTTTAGTTTAAATGATAGATGCAATGTTAATCAGTTCTAGGTTGTCTTTGTCTATGTGGGGTGAGTAAGTTTTATCTAAATGCAATATTATAAATATAATTACATTGAAAAATAAGGATATTACACGCCCTCCCAACTCCCTAACTCCCACAAGGTAGGACAAAGGTCCCAAGGCTAGCCACCAGCCTCAGACGGACTACTTATCTAATAGGGAATCAATTACCCTCGAGGGTGAGATATGACATTATATCAGACCTCAGTCATGCATCATTTTACCTATAAAAGGTTAGTCGTTCTAGCATGCGTCATTCAATAAGCTCAGAGACCTCAACATCAAGGTTTCATTATGGTTTATGCTCTCAATTGATATTAGATTGAGGGATAATGACCCTCAGAGGTCACCAAACCTCCATTCTTGTATGTGGAGGATCAAGTTTTAGTAACTCTATGATCCTTTTATCCTACTTTTGACCTTCAATAGTACTCCTGCAAGCTGTCTGAATGAGTAGGTGAGGAGCAGGACACTATTCCACCTACTACCATTACACAACTGCACTTGCATTAAATTCTCCCATAAGTATTGAATGCACTCAACAACTATCTTACTCCACCTACAAATACTTTTCCAAACACTCCATCTTCTAATTAACACCGACAGACCTTAAAACTGCCAAAGCCATGTTGAGATAACTCATTCATACTCTGATAAATATAAGGATGTTAGACGGTGGAGGAAGAATGGTCTTTAGCACCCAAAGAGATGAAAATATTCAAACAATCAGACTCACAAGATTTCTAGCATTTCACAAGTGTTCCACCTTGTTTTATACTTGTAACCCACTGGTGTGAAGTCTATACTTATATTTGAACCTGTTCCATTATTCATACACTTTGTATATCTTGCAAGAGCTCTAAAAAATTACCCACACACTATTAGAGAAGTCATTTATTTACTTCTTAAGGTCCTCTCCACCGTTAACAAAGGTCGTAACACCTCAGTCTCCATTGATTAAAGATCAAAGGGTCTCTTAGACTGTAATACTCAACTACATTGTAGGAAACAAGTATAATATCTTTGTACAGTGAACTTAAGACCATCTCTTAAGATCTGAACCATTTTTACACTTTTATCTCCCACTTTAACACTTCTCTCCTCTTACCCTGCAGAGGTCAAGAGTGGAGCATTTGTGGTTCTAAAGTCATTTATGATTTTAACACCCGTCAGTTTAGTACCTTATGTGGTAACAACAAGTACCATTGTTATCAAACACATAACTTATAACCTTTATAAATGGTGACTAATGTTACCTTGTCTCGTTCTTTCAAGGAGATGGAGGCCTAACAAAAAAAATCTCTAAGATCAACTAACCACCTGCTGTATCCTAAAAATATTTGGCCACTTGGACCAATAACACAGTGACTCTTCTCAACATTACCATAAGGCTTGCCACATGGATCAAACCTATTCAACATAGGTACCTATTGGATGACCTTCCTACCGACCACATCGAAGAAGTAGAACCATCAGCTATATGAAAAGCCACATGTGGTATATTCAACAGCCACCATGCACATGCATGTGAAAGGACACCCAGCTACTCATTATTGTGTAAAGGTGTAAATTCTTGATTCTATAAAGGCATTCCACCTCTTGGCCTCCTACTTACTAAAAATACACTATTCCCCCAGCTAAGGGGGTAATCTCTTAGCATCTTTATTACATCTTGTAATTGTAACCTAGAGACTGAAATAAACCCTAACCAGCTTGACCCATGGATGTAGGCTTATTTCCTGAGCTGAACTACGTAAAAAAAAATTATTGTCTCTTTATTTTATTTATCTATGATTATAAGTTTGGTAACTCCAATATAAAATCAATATTCAAATTTATACATCAATAGATTGGTGCCATTTGTGAAAAGCGACAAGTCATTGTTGTTTCTTACCGGATTCATTCATAACCTATTTTTATTCACTTGAAGTATGACGGACATTCCAAAAGGCATTCTTACTAGAGGCAATTTTTTCAGTCTTCTCCTCCTGGTATAGGAGATTTACAAGGAATTTTACTCAACATTACCAAAGGGAAAGAAGCGATTCATGAAATCGTGCGACAACTTACTCAAACGCTTCAAGCTAGATCTACTGTTGCCATATCTTATAGGAGGAAAATGCTGCCTCCACCTCCTAGGAATAATAAAATTAAATCTAGATATTTCAGATCCTCGCAATACCATTCTACCGTCCGGGAGTAACCTCTTCACTCAAATCCACTAATTATTATAACAGTCAGTATATTACTCCAGAACGACCGAGCGTCTTGGAAAGGCTGATCAAAGCCTTTACTTTTGATCGTTTGGGACCCAAATAAGTAAATATTAGCAAAGAGGATCCTCCAAGTCAAGATATTGTCCAGTATAGGATCTAGGGTTAGTATATGAGGTTCCGCGCATGTTGAGCAAACTTCCCAGAAAGAGAGCTCGGCATAAACTCATGGTAGAGCTGCCAGAGTTACCTCGAAAAAAACTAATTAGAAGGATCACCCGTAGAAATTATATATAAAACAATTAAAAGATCGTTTGGTAGATATATCCAAGTCCAAAAATCCCTGGTAAATGAGCTTTATGAAGGGATATCCTTTTCTTTCGGCCATTGTGGATTTCCTCACACCGTCTAAATTCAAGCAACCCGTTGTCACTTCCAAATATGACGGTAAAATTAACCCTATCCTCCACATCAAACAATACTAGGTGGCAATTGATATTTATTCAGTTCCACATGAGATGCGCTGCTGAGCATTCTCATGTACCATCACTGAATATGCACATATTTGATATAATAACCTTCCTTGAGGATAAATCTCTAGCCTCTAGCAGCTCGTTGAGCTATTCATCGATAACTTTTACTTTGGGACCAAATCTATCAAGAGGGTAGCTCATTTACTAAGCATTTGTTAGTGATCGGGGGAGACCACAAGCGAGTATGTAACTCGTTTTAACAGTGAAAAGATGTAAGTGGTAGATTATAAATAAAAGAATAATATTACTACTTTATTTAGCGGATTGCTCTCTGAGAAGTTATATTATGCGTTAGCTAAAGATCCCCCTAAAACCATGACTGAGTTGATGGCTAAAGCTAGAAAAATCATGAATGTCAAGGAAGCTTTAGCTGTCAAGCAAGTTCCAAGTGCCAAGGCTAACCATCATAAGAATTCTGATAAGAAAGAGCAAAAATATAAGAAAGTTGAGAAACTTAATAAGTATGAGGAATACACTCCTCTCACTATTGGCGTGCATCACATCTTGGAGGAAATCAGATGGAGCAAAAACCTCAAATGGCCCAGAAAGTTGAAGTCCCCTCCTAACAGGAGAGATAAATTCAATTACTATGAGTTTCACAAGGACCATGGGCACACAACTTACAATTGTATTAATTTGAAAAATGAGATTGAAAATCTAATTCGACATGACAAATTGTGCAAGTTAATTGACAGGTCAGAAGAACGAGATTCTAGGAGGCGATCAAAATCTCCTTGTAATGAAAGAGATGATAAGAAAAATAAGTCGAGATAATGATTCAGAAAAAACCCGAATCTTCCAATGAAAACCCATGAGCTTGAAATTGAGGTAAAAATGATATCTTTTTGGATGTCAATTTATTACAAGAGGAGATGCAGGTGGTGGTGGTGAGATAGATGAAAGGAAAACCTATTTAATGGATTCCATCATCCTAATTTTGACCTCCATGTCTCTGATGGTGTTCGGTCTAATAACGTCCTAAAGAGCTCTAATCTGGTATGGATTCACCTAAATGCCCCTTTAGGTGACAATGTAACCCATAAACTTGTGGGAGCTTAGACCGAACACATATTTAGACGTGTTGAGATTTATCTTATACTTTTTGAGGATATTGAAGGTTTCTCAAAGTCTCTCAAATGGTTATCTAAATACCTACTCTTGACAATCATATCAGCTATATACACCTCTATGGTGGTATCAATCAACTTCTTGAACATCGTGGTCACTAACCTCTGATATGTTTCCCCTGTATTTTTTAAGCTAAAGGTTATTACCTTATAAAATAAAGGCACTAAGGTTGTGATGAATGAGGTATTCTCTTAATTCAATTCGAACATATGTCTTTGGTGATAGCCGGAGTATGCGTCCATGAAGCTCATATGTTGATGCCCATTGACAAATCCACTACCTGATCTATCCAGGGCATTGAAAAACTATCCTTGGGGAAGTGCCTGTTGAGGTCAGTGAAGTCAAGGAAAACTCTCCACTTGCCACTTTTCTTCTTGACTACCATGGTGTTTGAGATCCACTCTGGTAATTGGACTTCTCTAATAGAGCTAGCCTGGAGTAGGTTGTCTACCCTAGATTCTACAGACCTTACCTTTTCTGAAGATGACTTTCTTGGATTCTATTTGACTGGATTAATGCTTAGTTCCATGTGCAATCCGTAGTAGGCGATCTATGGGTCTATTCTCGGGAGATCGTAAGGCAACCAAGTGAAAATGTCTACATTTTCTCTAAGGAAGAAATTAATTACTTTATTTTATCTCTAGGAAGTTGGGATCTGATGAGGAAGACATTTTTTGGAGGAACAAAGATCAGTTCCTCTAATATGCGTTCGATAGGGGATAATCGAGTTTCTTTGACCCCAGGTCAAACTCCTTTTTGTTTCCATTTGGGTTGTTGGTCCTATGATTTTTCTTTACATTGGTTGTTCTTGAGATGAGCTTAATTTATCTTGATAGTTGAAACAAACTAGCTTCATACCGCTGCTTGATCTTCTTTGATTTTTATCAACCCTTGGTCACTTACAAGTTTGAGTTTATGATGAAGAGACGATGGAACAACCATCATGTCATATAGACACCACGTGTCTAGTATGTTGTTATAGGGTGAGTATAATTGGATTACATGTAACTCAACCTCCTTATTAGGTAGGCTGATCTCGATTGGGAACTTGATTTTTCCTAGGGGTGACTCTATATCCCCATTAAAGATGATTAATGGGTCGACATTAATATTTAGATCCTTGATATGGTAGGTAAGGTTGTAAAGCATTGTCAAGTACATGAATTTAAAGGAGCTTCCTTGGTTTATCACTACTCTCCTCATCAAAGTTTTTAATTTTTAAGGTGAGCACTAGGGCATTTTTATGGGGAAAATTTATGCCGACCAGATCGTTGTTGGTGAACACAATAATATACTCAGTATCCAGATCCTTTCTATCCTTCTTAACCAAAATTGGTTTGGTTGGGTCTACTTGAAATGCTTGTTGAATGCTAGTTGCTACCCTCACCTATCCATTAGTTTTTCGCCAGTATGTTGGGACGAGTCGGTGTAGCCATGGATGATAACAACCAATCCTAATGGTGGGAGATCTTTATCCACTTTTTGGATGAGTTAGTCCTGGTTACCACATTTGATTTCATTTACTGATGTATTCCTCGAGATTCCCTGTTTGAACAAGTTCCTCCAGGTTCTTTTTGTACATATTGTAGTTTTTTGTAAGGTGCCTATGGTCTTGTTGGTAGTTGCATCTTAGACTAGGATCCCTAAAACTTGGGTTGCCGACCATCTTATTAGTCCTCTTCAAGAAAATCTTGTCTTTTATATGATAAATGATTCCAAAAATGTACTCGTTGATGACTATTTCAAATGCCTTGTAGCTACTCTTGCTATCCTGAAACTTGGCGTAATTTAAGGAAACTTTATCCCTGGATCCTTTCATGGATGATGATGGTTGGTATCCCCTTTTATGGGCCTCCTTAGGCCCTCTTTTTTTTGGTCAGTTGGGGAGGCTACACTAGAGAGCTCATCTTCTACTAAGGCATATTTTCCAATGCAATATATAAGATCATCCATTCAAGATGCCTACTTCTTTATCAATGAATGGTGGAGATTATCTGATCGCTCCAGACCGAACTTGAAGGAGGAGATCACCATTCACTCATTGCAATAGATAATTTTGTTATATAACTCCTAGTATCCCTGTGCATACTTCCTGAGATCTTCTCCTTTCTTCTTTTTGAGAAAGATCAACAAATCTACCTTTTTGAACACCTTGCTACTTGTAATGAATCGGGTTGTGAACTTCTCATCAAGATCCCTAAATGTGAATATCGACCTAGGGACAACTTCTGAAACCACTTAAAATCGATCTCTTTAAAGGTTGACGGGATTACCCTGCATATCAAAACACAAGAGGGACATAGTTTGCCTATAATGCCTAATGTGATGAGTTGGGTCTATCTTTCCTTCATACGTTATGACTTTTGGCATAGAGAACTTCTTTGGAGGATTAAAGGATTTTATCTATTCGGTGAATGAGGAAGTTGCACCATATCCCAGTGCTTTCCTAACCAGCTCCTTAGATATCTTGGTGAGATTTGGGTTCGCTCTTCCTTCCTCATTCCCTATGAATGAGCCCTCTCAGTTCGTTTGTCTTTACATGATTCGGTTGTGGATCAGAGCGTGCTATCCTACTACTCTGGGATGACTCTGTCGGATGGGGTTGGTGGTGCTTACGGTTGATGGGATTTATCCTATGTGAATGATCACGTTAGCGATAGCGAGGAATCGCATGGGGACTTCCTAAACGAGAGGCCCTATGGGATTGATTTTCTTGAGGAGTGGGTTCTCTCCTATGATGATATCGAGTATGCAAATTTGAGGTATGGCACTATGATTGTTGGGACAACAATCTGCTCAGATGGGTTATTTCTTGGTCACGGCTATTTAACATTTCTTCATAGATCCTGGCCGAATGGGAGATAACTTTTCCTTCTACCCGGCCAATCAGCGCCATCAACTGGGTCTAGATCTGTCAGGTAAACTTCCTCTGGACCTTGATTATTACTAGAAAGGAAGCAATCAAAATGGTGTTTTCTCCCTCCTTAAGATGCGTATTTTAGATTGCACAAGTTAATATTAAAGTTTGGGCTTTCCTGAATTTAACAGTGGTGAGATCTTCGATTTCCCATAGATGACACCAAATAATAAGTTATTCTTCCCACAATCAGTATTGAAAATATAGAATTTCACCAAAAAGTATATCAATGCAGAAAAAAGGAAAAGATAGGGAGTTATTTACATGGTTTGTCCGTGAGGTTGGCCCATATCCATGGGGGTAAATGAGGAGTGTTTTGTATTACAAATAGCGACGGAAGTATCCTAAGTGCTAGTGTTGCTAGATGAGAGTTCAGGCTATTTTTTTCTACCTAAAATTAGTCCTTAATATGGTTTATATCTCCCCTATATAATACTTGATATCCCAAGTTTCTGGGTTTTTGCACATATCTGTAATGATCTTGTAGATTTGATTATATTCGAATTATCATAGGATGATTACTCCATGCAAGATCTTTTCTCATTTGTCATGTGTCCGTCCATTTGGCTTAGGCCACGTGAATTTAGTTAATCTTATCTCTCCAACAATATATAAAAAAAATCACATATTTACCCCTCGCCTCCCCAAACCAGTTATATATATATATATATATATATATATATATATATATATATATATATATATATATATATATATATATATATATATATATATATATATAGAGAGAGAGAGAGAGAGAGAGAGAGAGAGGGATGTATTACCTAGCGATTTGGAGTCGTAACAATATTGAGGGAACCTTGCTGGTCATAGGCGATAGTTGCTGGTCAGCGACGGCTGAAACTACTAGTCGCGACAATTTACGATGTGGGTTAGTTTTTTTTTTTTGAGAGAGAGAAAGATGGGTGAAAGTGAACTAGAGGGGTTACATAACCCACTCAACAAAATGTACCAACAAAAATACCCTAAAAAATTAAAAATTATGTTAAAGCTATTTTATTTATAAATTTCCCGACACTTGTTTTAAAATACTTTATATTTTTCGGGGTTTTCTTAAAAATTTCCATAAATTTCCCTCATTTATATAAAACCCTAAAGATTTTCATCATTTAAAAACTAAATGCTGGGTAAAACATTTTGGGCATTTCTTATAAACGCCGAGATTTTTTTTTCCAGAAAAGTCCTTTTTCTTGTAATGAAATTAGTAAAATCTCTTTATGGCCTAAAAGAAGGTTTTATATAATAGAATAGAAAGTTTGATAAGATAATAAGATCCCATGGTTTAATATTAAATTATGACAATAAATTTACCTATAGTAATTTTAAAAATTGTGTTGGTATCATTATTTGCTTATATATCGATGACATGCTTATATTTGGGCCAAGTCTCAAATATGTGGAAAAAACTAAAAGGTTTCTATCATTAAACTTTGATATGAAGGATCTTAGGGAAGCTGAAGTGAATTTAGGAATCAAAATAGTATCAGTGGATTCTAGTATTAAATTAAAAAAATACTAGGTGTATTATGGATCAACTAAAATATGTCAGTGTTATATGAAGTCTTATGTATGTCATGCATTGGGCTAAGCTAGACATTGCCTATGCAGTAGGGGTATTATGTAGATTTACAAGAAATCTAGGAAAAAAGCATCGGAATGCAATTTCTAGAGTGCTTAGATACCTATAGAGGGTTATGGATTACGACTTACATTATTTAGGGTATCCATTTGTATTATAAGTATATAGTCATTCAGTTCGAATGTACTTGAATAAAAATAAAAGTTCACTACTAGTTATATATTTGCGCTAGGTGGATTGATTATTTCATGGAGATTCAAGAAACAAATGTGTATGTTTGATTCAATAATGCAATCAGAAATCATAGCCCTAGAAGATGCATGTGAAGAAGCAAAAAAGGCTTAGAACTTATTATTCCCTATTCCTTTATGGAAAAGGCCATCTCCAGCTATTATGAATAATTGAGACAACCGGGATACAACGAGAAATCTAAACACAGGCTAAGATATCAAATTTCAAGTTAATTACTTAAAGAATGAGTAATTACAATCGATTATATTGGTACAAAAAATAATTTCACTCATTATTTATTATTATCTCTTGCAAGGAAAAGCCAAAACTTCATGTGAAAGAGCCATCACATTTAGTAAGGGATTACATCTAACATTATCAGTAGACATTACAAGATTGACTTCTTGTCTATATAAAACATTCACGCTCCGTGTTTCCCAAATTAACCGTCTCTATCTCAGACGTGTAGTTTCTAAAAGCATTATTTGGGTTTTGACATCTCTAAATCATATCATTTATAAATTGGAACTTTAAAAAAGAGCAATTCTAGGGAGAACCAGTTTTTGGACTCAATTTTGAGACACATTAATGTGTCATCAACACATTGGGAGGTGTAGGTGGGTCATGTTGGAATGTTTTTAAATATTAATGGTCATTAATATAATGGAAAAGGTTTTTTATTTGGGGTTTTTGTTTTAAGTGTTCTTGTAGAGAGAACCCAAGGAAATGGGCATAAAGGAGGTGAGTATAATTTCTAAAGTTTGACATAGAAAATTTACCCAAAAGTCAAAGGTTATATTAAAAAAAATACTATTTGTCTTATAGTCAAAGAGGTTATGATATGGTGCTTTGCACCAATTGGGACGCGTGATTGTGCGACGTGTGAAAGCGCGATTGGGTGACTTAGGGTGCATTGATGGAGCAATTATCATTTAGCATCATCGCTCAGAGTATGGGTGCCTTCAGTTTTTTCAAATTCAACCAAAGCGACGATTGTGGTGAATCGATATGATCAAAGGATGTTATAACCAAACGGGTTGATCTAAAATGTTGTATTGACTCGTGGTGATTCGTAAAGGGTGCGTCCATTTTCTTGAGATGAGACGCCAAATATAGACCGTGAAATCAAAATAATATTGATAAGATAGGATCCGAAGACTTCAGAGTTGCACGCTTTAAAGGATGTGTATGTTCATCAACTGTCACTAAAATGGCTATGAAAAGAGTTCGAGACCTTTGTTTTGGAGACTAAAAATTATTGTGTTCTCTTCTTCCTGTGCTCTATCATTTGGCATTATTAGGTAAACATTTCATAGTGTTCTTGGTTATATCAAATAGTACATAGTTTTCATCAAATAAGTGATGTCAGTGCATTGTAAGCTAAAGGTAATTTATATTATAACTCCATTATGTACTCGCAGTCATTAACTCGATGGAGAGAAATATTTCTTAAAAGGAAGCCTTTCTAGAATGTGCCTTATAGTAACATGGATTCACACTTCTCTTTTTTCCTTTCAATAATTTTCACGGGTCACATGTGTTCTACTAAAAACATCACCTAATATGGCGATAATACATCATTGTGTCCCAAAACCACGTTAAAAACTACATCTCCATAGCATTTCTCTTTAAAAAATTTATTATATGATTAACCTAATTTTAGATGGATTACATTAGTTAATAAAATTTATGCTAGTCAATGGAATTTATTCTCAAAAATCCTAAAATAATCCTACACCTCTCACTGCTTCTTAGCTTCTATATCTCCCCCTCTCTCATGGAAACTTCTATGTTTCTAAATATTTTAAGAAATAAAAAAATTAAAAATTAACACCAATATAAAAAATATTTATTTTTTGTACGCATATACTTCCAGTTTCAAGATTGGTTTAAAAATAATCATACATTCTTCCCCTTTTTCAAAACATCCTCACTTTTTACAAAATTCCAGAGGAAAGAAAAAGGATAAAAAGAAAGAAAAAATAGAAAATTGATTTTTTTCTCTTTTTATCAATTTACACACACACACACACACACACACACACACACACACACACACACACACACTATTTTTTGAGGAGATTAACCATAAAAATATTTCATCAATGTTTTTTCATTTTTTTTATTGTATAGATACAGCCAGGCTCTCCAATATACTTAAATGATATACTAATCATTAAAAATACTAAAACTTATTTTTTTTAACCATATTAATATAGAATACCTCCATGGCATGGAGATTGTCAACAAAAATGTTTTAACGAACGATTCAATATTTTGTGGATGAAATTAAAATTGAGTTTATATTTTCATATTCGATCATTCAAAGTTTCTATGGTCATCTAATCAACTTTTGGATTGATTTTTTTTTTATAAAACTATGGTTTTCTTGATCTCCTCATTGTGGAGATCATCTTTAACAAGTTTGGTTTTAAAAAAAAGTAATATTTTTTTAAATTATTGGAATGTTCTTAACCTATGTTTAATTAAATATGTTGGAGAGTCCATGTATATATATATATATATATATATATATATATATATATATATATATACACACATATATATATATACATCGAGCTCGGATAAATGCAATAGGAAAAAATAAACTGAAGAGGGAGGCGGTGGGTAGTGCTCCGAGAGATAACGGTGGGATAGGTCTGAAACAATGGTGGTGGGTGAGGTAAGGTGAGACTAAGAGAGAATGAAATAAAGCTATGACATTACAGCCGATGTCAAAGAGCATGTAGAGGTGGGGATGAGAACAAAGAATGTGTGGTAGTGGTGGTAGGGAGGGGACTAGGAATAATATGATTCTCGATATACTTTGGAAAATAAAATGGAAATGATTTATTTGTGGAAATTAATTATGGGATTTAAATAATTATGAGGTAGGTTGAGTTTGGAGTGAAAAACATATTCATGAAATATTGGTCCTTGTTGAGTAATTGAGCTATTTTGGTCAATGTTTGACTTAATCTGGATTTTTGTGTTATGTGTTGAATTGGACTCAAGATGAATTTTCAGTGCCAAAATAATGTTAGAAATATGGGGAATTGGTCCTGAGGGTTAGGTAATTTATTAGTCCAATTTAGGAGTTGATTGATTTATTTTTTGGGCTTTTAGAAGGTTTTAAATTAGGTTAATGGAGACCTGTGGATTTAGAGTTCTAAATTCCAAAACCTATTTCATTATTTAACCAAACCTCATTATCAAACCATAGAATAACAAATAGAAGTCCTAACTTTGGAGAGAGCCTGAAGAAAAAGAGAAGTGGAGCTTTGGGACTTTTTTAGAGGGAGGACAATATATCAAACAATCCATGCAAGAAATACAATATACTCTACTCTTACCTTCTAATTTTATTGTTTATATTGAATCTCATATATGTAAATTTAATTTATATAGGATATTATGTTAACCTGAGATGTCTGAATTTGGTATTGTAATTGTATATTTTGAATTACCGAGGAACTAAAATTGGAGTTATAATAATAGAATTAGGGTTCTTACATAATTTATGTAATTATGTTAAATTTAATTGAGATTTTATTGATTGACTTATCGATTGATTTCTTAACCATGTTAGTATATACAAATACGACGTAGTTCATTATTAATCGGTGAAATTTATAAAGATTAGGAGCCAAATCCATCGCTGATGAATATAATTCATAAGATTTTGATTATGGATTTGTAGATTTCATGGGTTTAAATTTTTTGTTATATTTTTAATATAAAACTATATTAGATCATAGAGTAATAATTATCACATATTAGGTTTGAAACTTGGTGAATCTTGAAGATGAGGTTTGTCATTTTACAGGCCAATCTAGGTCTATTTTCGGAACGCATTCACATGGTGTCATTTTAGAACCATGCGCATAGACTTCAATGTGGTCAAGTTGCAAAGAGTACGTACAACGTTATTTTTAAACTGTGCACATGATAGGGCATTGAAGGTCCTACATATTTTGATCGATTTTCACCATGCGCATGGCGCGAATTTTAAATCATATTAGTTCGGTTAGGCTATTAATGAGATTATTTTTGGGTTTAAGCCTAGAGTTTATAAAGATTTAATTAATTAATATCTATGACTAGTAGGGAAATTGTTTAGGTTTTGTGAGTGCTGAAAAATTATAGGTTATTGAGTTACTTTTTGGGAAATAAATTACCAATAAGGGTCCAAAATTCAATTTTTTGACATTGGAGGACCATTTTAGTTTGCGTGTGAATACTTATATGATTTATGTGAATGAACATACCTAAAACATGTGTATATACTTATAGATAATCTACTCATCGAGGATTTGATATGACTGGAGTGCCTGGTAATGACACCATCTGTGCATATGTCTATATTATTATCCTTATCTTACTTGTCAAAAACGAATTATAGTGTGGGTTAAATCCTTCCATATAGAAGTTGTTATGTGGTTACATGCTTCGTGTGTGTTTTAAGGCATTAGGACTTGGGACATACTTTAATCAGGACTAGTAAAGGAACGTTTTATCCCCATATGTATAGTGACGACCTTCATGAGATATTTTTTGTGGGTCGGGGGATTTCCCTTTTATCTATGGCCATGATTTGGGTGATTCATGTTGATTTTATTCTATTAAATTAGTATTTAGTATAATAGGTCATGGAGCTATGTGAATAGGGTAGTTCGTGATATACTTCCTTTACTTTATTATATTACGGGTTTAATTGTGAATGAGTTGTTAAGATTTGATAAGTTATGTGGACACGATACGGTGATTGGTAATGGATAGTTATAGTGATCTATTATAATTTGAATGCATGGAATTATGGATTATTGGTTATAATGTAATAAAGTTAGTTATGGGGCTCCTGAGTGAGGTCTATCCATGAATTTGAGGTATGAATTTCGAGTTAGGTGAATCCTTTGGGAAAGTGGTATATGAGTTATGTGCATTGTAAGTTCTCTCACTAGTGGGCACTGGTGGTACCTTAGTTTTTGTTATGATATGGAGTTAGGGTTGGACTCTTTAGTGAGTAAATGGGTGTAATAGGTTGTATAACATATATTTATATTGGTAGTTATTGGTTAAGAATTACATTGTACGATCTGCGTATATATTTAGGTTATGGTCCATCACCCATTATGTTTCAAAGACTTGTTGGGCTTGATGGAAATGTATCGGGGGTTCGTTGTCTAGATTTTTATATCCTAGAGGTGGAGTTTAGTTCTGGTTGCTAGTTGGAAGATAATGTGATATTGTGATGTTTAGATCGGGTTGGAACTTAATACTATTTGTATCGGGATAGATGTCTTGATATGGGTAAGTTGATAGTGGTTATTGTTCAAATGTGATATGTGATATTATTGCCCTTGTAGCTTGGATATGAGAGTAAAATCCTTTATGATTAGAGGATTTTGTTAGTGATCATCCTTAAGGGTAGAGATTACCAATTTTTTTGATACTTTATACATTAGAATTGTGATTAAATCTTGAGGATCACATGTTTTAGTATATATTTTTTCTTATCTGTGGATTTTGTGTAGTGGATTTCATTCGCGTTTCGTTGACTACATTTTTCGATAATGTTGCAGCGAACTGGAGGATTAGCATCACCCCATGGATTCTTTAGATTGGCTTACAGTTGAGGAATTTATATTGTGTAGGTTTTTATTCATTTACTTATATATATATATATATATATATATATATATATATATATATATATATATATATATATACATATATATATGTGTGTGTGTGTGTGTGTAAGAAGACTTGATTATAATTCATTTGATTTGTATTGTATTCATAGGATTATTATTATAATGTGGTTACATTAGTCTGTTTTCCTTAATTTATATATTGAGACTTGTGGACATTCTACATTTTAATTAGTTCTAATTCTATTAAGTTTGACATTATTATGATTCATTTGTATTATTTATGTTATTCTACATGCTTATAATGTTATTAATTTTCCAATTCTCATTAATTGTGTATTTAGGTCTAATCATCCTAAATATGAAATTTTCACATGTTAGTATATAGTTTTATTTATTTCTTATTTTTTATAATATGATAGAATGGATAATTTAATAACTTATGTGCTAAATAACAGTTGAAATTAATAATTAAAGATTATATATATAACTAATTTCACTTTTAGAATAGTTTTTAATAGGGGAAAGCAGTTATACCAAACACGACCATAACTAATGGATGACAAACTCCATATAACCATTTATGAATATACATTTAACCTTCAAAATCATAATCCCATTTTATCATTTATTATGTTGAATAGATAAGTAGACTTGTAATATGAGACTTTTAAAAAAATATAAATCATAATTGATGATAATAAAGTATATGAATAAAATGTCACTACATGATTGTAGTCTGCACCTTTATTAGTGTGGAAGCTCCCATAACATTGAATGGGTCATGTCATCATAAGATAAAATAAATTGCACACTCAAAACCTTGGACACACCCCTGATTGACAACATATTATAGTCTTAAAACGATATATATTGTTATTTTTATTATAACAAAAATTATGTTCATTGTTCTAAAAATCCAGTTATATTATTTATTTCTATTAATGGAGTCCAATTACACTAGTCTATGGATGTTATCAGACTTCTATTCACGTGATCTCCAATTGTGGAAGATTCAGGTATTATATCTCCATTTTTTTGGAGCTTTGGTAATTAAATGGTGATTTAAAATTTATATTGTCGGATTTTATTTTTTAACCTGATTTTTCTTATTTCACCCCTACTTTTGTTGATCACGTCGTGTTACCATATTCTTAGCATCATTGTGCAAAATTAGATTTGAAATATCAAGCATTAAAGTCAAACGAGGAGAAAAAAATTAATAGAATCATTTATGAAAATTCTTTTTTTAACAGGTCATAGGTGCCCCCTAGTTTTGCTAGTTTATAGCTAAATAGTGGAAATAAAATTTGTACAATGAAATTTATATGCATATATAATCAAACAAGAAAAATATGTGAAAATAATAATATCATAAAAATAAGCCCCCAAAAATAACAAACAATTTAAGAAAAACCTCTCCCGCCCTTTCTCTCTATCATCACATATTTCCGACCTCCTCTTCCCCTCACAACCACAAGGTTCCCACTAGTAGAATCACCAATCAAACCCACCCATCAACGACTAATCGACATTCAAAGTCCAACATCCCCACTCCTCGCCTCTATTTATTTGTGAAGCCAAAGGATTCCAAATGCATGAAAATATGATTTGATGGAAACAATCTAATTGAAAACCATATACGTTATCGTTTTACTATTTGACTTCATTGAGATTAAAACAAGTGATGAGGTGTAACTTTCTCCAAAGAGAACAAGCAATACTCACACAACCAAATTTACTTAATGGAATAAGTACATCACATCATTTTCAAGATAACTTAACAAGACTCAAAGTCTCACCAAGATAAACATCATGAAAATATCAATTAACAGCGTATAATGGAGATATAAGACAACATCAACAATCAAATCAAGCAAAGACAAGAAATATCAACTAATAGAAATAAATTTAATTCATCCATTAGAAAGTGTACTCAACCGTAAGAAGTTAAAAACACACTAAGCAAGCGCACTCACCATGCAATAATCTATGGATTTTTAAAGCTTAAAAAATGACTAGACTATTTCTTTTCGAAATCCAAAAAGGAACTTTTTCAAGAAGTTATATTTTGTCTCAAGAGTATTGTGAGGGGTTTGTTCGAACAAACCTAAGAAGGGGACATATGTCCACTAGTCCTATCAATAATCACACTTTAAGAAAATAAGGATGGTGGAAGCCGATTAACCATAATCTCGGAATTAGATATAACCAATCAAGTCCACATAGCTATCTAAGGTCATGGAGTCCCACACGACTTAACCTCTTCATTTTCTCTATAAATGTAACCCTCACCTGAGGGAAAAGGGGCATGTAACCTTTGTAATCAAGAGAAGAGTAACACTCATGGACATAATCACATTGTCAAACCATGTACATCATGTTCTTTTGTGATTATGCATGTTATTATCTTACTCAACTTTAATTGTGTTGACTAAATAACAATATAATTTTACCACCTAATCTTGCACCGTCTATAGGAACCAATTTCCTTGTATCAACCAAGAAAATCCAACAAGTAGCTATATCTGATTCACATAGACAACACTGCCATACCATGATAATTGGAAAAATTATTAGAACGGACTTGGGTCCCCCAATATCAGGTTCGAAATCAAACCTAATAGGAGTCATGACACTTTTAACTCACGTTATTGACCACACACTACACCAAATTAGGCGAACATTCGTGGACTTAGGCCATGATCGAATTGGGCGCGATTAAAGTTATGGGTCATGGACCTAAGTTCCTGACCAAGGGAACTGGTCACAGACCTCTGCATCCAGGAAAACGGTCACGGACTATATACCTGACCCACACGTGACTATATGGCATCTTTGTCACGACCCAAATCCGTGACTGGTCCTTACACACAATGGTTAAGGTTACAGGCTAAAGATATGATTGCCTTTACCCCTCATGATGGTGGTCATGACCCACAACAGTGACTAAAAAATACACCCTTTCTAGTATGGTTAAGGACCTCAAACGAGACAACATATATCATGAAAAAAATATATTATTACAGACTAGAGACGTGACCATATTTGTCTCCCAAAAAAATATGGGCTATTAGGGTCCTATTCTCAAATAAAGAGTCCCGCGACTATGCGATCGGTTTCTACGTGTTACCTTGGATACGCATGACGTGTTCGTGCCACTCGTTGTGCCGTTTAGTGGAGGGGGTTGGTGCGTTCGCTCTATCGCGACATGTTTTCAAGTATAAGTGTTCCTATTTTCAAATTCGGATCCTATTCTCAAAGTGAGCGTCCAAAAATTATGTGAGTGGTTTCTACATGTTACATTGGACGTGCACAAGGTGTTCATTTCACTCACGAGGTCTTTTTTTAGGGGAGGGTGGCGTCCACCACCCCCCGTAGAAAGTTTTCAAGCATAAGTGTTCCTATTTTTAAGTCCGGGTCTTATTCTCAAATTGAGAGTCCCCGAGACTGCGTGGCCAGTTGCTATATGTTACATTGATGTGCATCAGGTGTTCATGGCAATCGCGGTGCTATTTGGGGAGGGGGTGGAAGGTTGGTGGCGTCTGCCCCTTCATTTCACGTTTTCAAGTCTAAGTGTTCCTATTTTCAAATTCGGGTCCTATTCTTAAACCTAGAGTCTTGCGGTAGTGTGAATGATTACTACGCACCCGCGGTGCTGTTGGAGGTGGTTCGTGGAATCTGTCCCCTCGTAGTTCATTTAAAGCTTAAGTGTTCCTATTTTAACGCAATGGGAAATGGAGAGTTTGTATTGACTTCACTGACCTTAGCAGGGCGTGCCCTAAGGACAATTTCCCTCTCCCGAAGATCGACCAGTTGGTGGACGTCACAGAAGCTCACGAAAGAATGAGCTTCCTGGACGCATACTCGGGGTACCACCAGATTCCTCTGTACATACGAGACCAAGACCAGACAGAGTTCATCACCACCATCGGATTATATTGTTATAAAGTTATGCCCTTTGGGCTCAAAAATGGAGGAGCAACCTACCAGCAGCTGGTCACCAAGATGTTTAAAGACCAAATGGGAGATACCATGGAAGTCTACATTGACGATATGCTCGTCAAGAGCATGTAGAAAGAAGACCACCTCTCAGACATATCAAGGACCTTCGAAATCCTCAGAAAATACCGAATGAAGCTCAACGCGAGCAAGTGTTCCTTCGGTGTCCACTTAGGAAAATTTCTTAGGTACTTGGTTAGCGAGAGAGGCATTGAAGCCAACCCGGACCAGATTGATGCAATCAACAAGGTGCAACCTCCCCGTATGATAAAAGACGTACAAAAGCTCATGGGCATTCTCGTCGTCTTCAATCGGTTCATCTCGAAGTCATCCAAAAAATGCCATCCGTTCTTCCAGCAATTGAAGAAAAGAAAAACAGTGGAGTGGAACCAAGATTGCTCGAAAGCATTAGAGGATCTCAAAGCTTATCTCAGCAAACCACCCTTGATCTTAATACCTCAAGATAACGATTCCTTGTACCTATACCTTACAGTTTCCAGCCACGTTGTCATCTCTGCACTAGTATGCGAAAGAACGGGAATCCAACACCCAGTCTACTACGCGATCAAGACCCTCTTGGACGCCGAGCAGCGATACCTACCACTGGAAAAGCTCGCATTTGCACTAGTGGTAGCCTCGGGGAAATTAAAGCACTAATTCGAAGCTCACTCTATCATCGTCCTTACATCACACCCCCTTAAAACAGTCCTGCGGAAAGCGAATCTATTCGGCAGACTATTAAAGTGGTCAGTCGAGCTCGGGCGATTTAACATCCAGTTTCAACCAAGGAATGCTATTAAGGGGCAGGTCCTCACTGACTTCATCTCAAAATTTACAGGAGATCATTCTTGCGACCAATTATAATTTTTGGGTCAAAGGGAAGATCACTCGACATAAGTTATTTAGCGATTATTTGTTGATGGAGCCTCCAACTCCAAGGGGGCAGGAGTAGGCATTGTGCTCGTTACCCCAAAAGATACAATCCTCGAGAAAGGAATCGGGCTTGGATTTGAAGCCTTCAACAACGAAGCAGAATATGAAGCATTAATAGCAGGCCTGCAGAAGGTACATGCGTTGGGAGCAAAGCAAATCCAGGTGGTCTGCGACTCACAACTGGTCTCCAATAAGATAAGTGGAGACTTCAACGTGAGGGATGAGAGAATGGCAGCCTACCTTGCCTTAGCGAAGAAATTAATGTATAACTTTGAGCAAGTCAGTGTCCAGCAGTTTTCCAGAGGACAAAACAGTCATGCTGATGCCCAAGCGGCCTTGAGCTCAGCAATCAACTCTGACTTAAAGAGAACAATTCCTATCGACTTACTCACCCATCCGAGCATCAACCAAAGAGATGAGATGCCAGACAGGGGCCGTGTTCTCCAGATTGAATGAGCACCTAGTTGGATGGTCCCCCTAAGGGACTATTTGAAAGATGGTGCCCTACCAGACGATAAGAAGGTCGCTCATCAGATAAGAGTCAAAGCTGTCCGCTTTCATTTATTGATAAAGAAGACTTTTGCGTATATTTTTCTTTGTCGTTGCTTGAAAAGTCCTTCAATCAAAACCTCAAATACCTACAAAATTAATAAACTCAAGTGTAGAGGTAAGTAAGGGTATCAATTCACTTCCTAGGGAGTAAGCTAGAGGCAAATTCAATTGTAATTCACTTTGTATTTTCTTTTTTTGCTTTTTCACTTTTTTAATTTTTTTTAGCCTTTTCAATATTAAAACAATAGGGTGAGGTGAGGTCTAAACTAAACTAAACTAAACTAAATGTGATATGATAATAACTAACTAGAAATTTACTAAAATGAAAAATAAAGTCTAACACTAAAATAAAAGATAAAGTAAGGTAAATAATTGTGAGAACAATCAAGGAGTGGGATTACACCACAAATTTTAGTTATTCTAATTAATTAATTTAATTATTTGAATTCTCCCAAATTAATATCAAAATTACAAACCAACTCTCGTTGCAAGTGTAATTTTAATAGTAATATTTTAGAAAATTAAGTTTAACACCCCACAACTCTAGAAAAATAGATCTACACTCCTTTTAATTAATCACCCGCTAGGATCGATCAATTAGAATTTATGTAAATCTCATAAAATAAATTTAGAGTTTAAATTCAAGTTATAATACCCCACTTAAGAAACCCATATCTCTAGTTCGAATCTAAAATGGGTATTATAACTAGAATTTTGATTTTCTCTCGAAAATCATTTGCCCTCTCTCGAGGCGTAAATTTAAGGGTGAGGGATCAAAATTAACATTCAAAGGGACTTTTCAAGTAATTAAACTAATAAAAATAAAATAACATCAAATAAGGGTTTTACCCCACCCCTTGAAAGGGGTTTTAGCCTAACATGGTATAAAATATGACAAATTAATAATCAAAGGCATATATAATAAAAGAGTAGAGAAAGAGAACAAATCTTCAACACGTCTCCTTGAAATTGGCAATTTGAACTCTATCATCTTCCATTCAATTCAATTACTCACAATTAATTCTCAACAAATATCTAAAAAAATAAAAGGACAAACTGTTTACAAATTGGTGTTTATCTCTCTACAATTCTCTCTCTAAAATTCCTATCTAAAAGCTCTTTATTTGATGATGAGGCCACTTTTAATGGTGATTTGAGTCTTCTTTTATAGTAGATGCATGGCACACATGGGGCTAAAGGGTATTTTGGGTAGACAAAGGTGCAAAAGGGTGTGTAAGGTATTGGGTGAGGTCATGTGGGTAGTGAGGTGAGAGAATAAAATCTGATGTTGTTTGTGGGGTATTTTTGGAAATTGGGGTAAGTAGGTAGTTGGGGGTAAAATTGGGAGAAAGGGTTAAAAGAAGTTAAAAGCACATAGGTAATTAAGTGGCATTTGGTTTTTGTTTGGCAGATCGTGGCTTGCTTTGAGATAGAAATGAGAAATGGGTCTATGGAAAGGTTTGGGGATGAGACGGAATGGGTTCTCGGGTTTTGGTATTGGTTGGGTGGAGATCGGGTCGAGCAGAAGGGACGAGGGACGGATCGGAGCAGTTTGGACGCGATAGGAGGTCACCGGACGACGTCGGCAGTAGGTGGATGGCGCGAGGTCGGAGGGTGTGGCTGGCCGCCGGAGGTGGGTAGGTGCAGGGGCGCGCGCGGTATCGCTTAGGAGAGAGAGAGAGAGAGAGGGGTCGGATAGGTTCGCTGCCGGAGGTCTGGGTTTTGGTGAGAGGAGGTGACGCAGCGGCGTCAGGCCGTGGGTAGGGGGCTAGGGGTAAGGCTGGTTCAGACTTCAGAGATAGGTGCTGGAATGGGTTTTTGGGCTGGCGGCAGGGGTTAGGTGGATGGTTGGTATGGGTAAGGTGGTTGAGTGGTTTAGAGATGGGTTTTGGTGTTAATGGTAGTTGGAGAAGAGAGGAGAGAGAAAGGGGTGAGTTAGAGGTTGAAGATGAAGTGGGGTGTTAGGGTGGGTGAGGGTGTAGAGTAGGTGTGTGAGGGTGAGGGGTTATTTGGGTATGAGTGAGGTGTTAGGGTGTGTTTGGTAGTGTGTAGGTTTTAGGGGGGGGTGTTTAAGTTAGATCCATAAAAGTAACACTAATAAATAAAATTAATAAAATAAAATAAAACCTAATAAAATAATAAAGACTCAATTGAACTTAATAAAACTAACAAAATAAAATATAACTAAAAATAAAATAAACTAAAAATAATAAAAATATCAAACTAAAAAAATAAATCCTAAGCTATTTAAAAACTAAAAGAAAAGAAATAAAAACATAAAATTCTAAAAGAAAAATAAAGTCCTAAAAAAATATAAAATATAATAAAATGAACTCCTAAAATTAATCCTAATAAAATAAGACTAAACTAAAAGCTAATAAAAATTAAAATAAAATTATACTAACAAAAATAGAAAAATAGAAAATAAAACTAAGAAAATACTAAGGGCCTGTTTGGTTTGCAACTATAATTCTTTTTTCTGTGTTTAAATACAATTCTGATAAAAATCTTCGTTTGGCAACCTGTTTTTAAACACATAATTATAATATTTCTGTGTTATAATCAAGTTTTTCAGAAAACAGGTTTAGGGTGTTTTATAACTTCCGTTTTTTATTTTTCTACTCAAAATTATTCATTCTTAATATTTTAAAGCAGTTATACCTTAATATATAATATACATACATAATACATTAATATGTGTGTAATTCTTATAAATAAACAATATATATATACATGTACACAAAATTATGTATAGAATAATATAAAGTTAAATAATATTATCAATGGATACATGATACTTATATATAGTTTTATACATATATTATTAATGTATGGAATTATATAAAATATACATATAGTACATATGTATTAAAAAATATTATCAATTTATGTATGTATATAATTTTATAGTGAATTATACATGCAATATATATATATATATATATATATATATATATATATATATATACCTAAAAATACATGATATTAAATGTACGTGTATATAATTTATGATATATGTATGTATGTATGTATGTATGTATGTATACATTCATGTATGTATGTATATATGTATACATGTATGTATGAAAGTATACATTCATGTATCATGTATGTAAGAAAGTTTTTTTTCTCTCTCTCTCTCTCTCTCTCTCTCTCTCTCTATATATATATATATATATATATATATATATATATATATATATATATATATATATATATATATACACACACACACATACACACACACATTAATGATATAAATATACATGTTTGTCAATTTTGTCAAATTTTCAAAAAATTGTATTTAAAAACAAGTTTACCAAACGCACACCAATAATTATAAACACAAAAAACTGAATTTTAAAACTGTATTTAAAAACAGTGTTTAAATCGAGTTTTCTGAATAGAGAACCAAACAAGCCCTAAATAGTTCTAAAAAATAAAAATGACACAAACTAAAAATCTAAAAAATAATAAAAATAGACAAATTAGACACACAGGGGGTTTAGGCTAGGTTTAGGCTCGGGTAAAGGTTTAGGTAGGTTTAGGGACAAGGTATTTAGCACTATTTTAACTGCAAATTGTCTGAAAATATAGCTTTTGACACCGCAACTGCAATTAAGCCTGAATATTGAACAATTAAGCACATAAGACCCAAATTGCCGAGAATTAGCAACTAAAATACATCTATTTGGAGTATAAATTGTACAGTTTTGGTGCTTATCACACCACCCCCAAACAGAGCGTTGCTAGTCCTCGAGCAATAAGATAGAGAGAAAGAGAAAGATAAGTAACCAAAAGTGTACCACTTTCGTGGGCACTTGCGATTGCACTTAGCATGTGCAATAAGCCTTTAAACCTATAGGTTGCCCTACAGGACGCGTTGTCTCTCGTGAGGGTTTGCAGGGAGTATACCCACAAAATTCTTATTTGAGAAAATTTATTGAAAGGCAGTCAATCTCTTATTAGACGTAAAATAATCGCACAATCCATCATGAGATATATTTTGAGAAATACAAGCTAGAATGTGTAAGAAGATTAAGCTAAGTAAATACTCAAGGCACATCCTTCCTAGAACTCAACGTGTGTAGTGTGAATCAGTCAAAACGGGTCGAGTATCATCAGAGTAATTTCTAGATTGCCTTGTCGGAATCAACGCTTCAACTTCAAATCTCACGGATATAACTCTCTCAAACGAACTCTCGAGATATGGGTTATTGTATCACTCTTGTGTGTGAGGAGGTGAGTAAATGTAAGCAAATTCAAGCGTCTCACACACACACATAAAAAAGAACGAATAATTAGAAAGAAAAGTGATCTCATGAAATGAATGCTATCACTATAGTGAAAACGTCGAGTTATTCACCACGTCGAATTTTATTTGCCCAAGCACCTATGAGAAATATGGATGATTATGGGTGAGGGAAAAATGAAATGGGAAGAATGGTATGAAGTGTGGTATGATGGATGTGTGATGTATGGATGTGGTATGTAGGATATAATGATGATATATGAATGGATATGATAGAAGAGTGTTCTATACTTTAGGCATAAATGTCTTTATTACAAAAGAACTACTAACTACAAACTCTCTTTCTTTTCTTTTCTCTTTTTTTTTTCTATAATTTGCTATTTTTCTATTTTTATTTTTCTCTCACTTTTCAAACCTACAATGAGACATTTACATTTGAAATCACACTCTTTTATTTGAAAATGATGATGGATGATATAAATAGAGGTGATAGGTGGGGGTGTGGGGAAATATATGGATGGTGAGGGGAATATATATGAAATATGGGAAAGCATGGGAATGTAATGAGTGAAGTGTATGGGTGAAAAATGGATGCGAAATGAAAAAGTGGTAGGTGTATGGATGAAAACCTAGTGATCGGGATAAATTTCAAGACACGCGTTTCTTATAACTCGAAAAAGATGTCATTCTCAATGATTAAGCCAAATTTTAATGAAGAATAATGAGATCATACAAAAATTTAGTGCGGACCCAAAAGAAGTTGAATCAACTTGTGACTCGGAGATTGCGTAAGACACTCTGAAAGGGTGAAAGGCACAAATCTCACAAGCTAAAGTCTCTACTAGTGATCCTTAAGGTTCTCTTTAGAATTGTATTACGCCTCAACTCTAAACCGTAGTGGCGTGATAAGTGCGCAAATTTTGTTGAGTCTAGAAATTCATGGTGCAAAATGCCTTGTTATGTATTACATAAGCTATTTAGAAAAAATATTCTCTAGCTTGATTCCTAGACTTTAAAAGATGGATGATTGAAAATTCACATCAATGAGTGAGATGAAAGAAACTGCACGAAATTTTAAAAGGTTCAAAAATCAAAATTTTTAAAAGAGGTACGATTTTGATAAAAGTCCCCACCTCCAAACAAAAAGGAACATCGTCCTTGATGTTCGGTAAAATAATTTTTAAAATTGAGAGCATAAGGTAGGAAAGAGTTTACCAGAATAAACCGCTCATGAAGTGGACAGATGAAGCGAAGAATAAACCTGAATAAATGATAAGAGAAAAAAATGTGTACAAGTCCATAACATGGTAAAGCATAGGGTGATGTGAAACACCACCCCCAAACAGGATGAACCTAGTACAAGAAACGCAGGCTGCCTCCCGGTAGCGCTAAGTTTAATATCTTCAGCCAGACCGAACCATTCCCACCCTAAAGATAGGATATATGAAAGCGCGGGGCGGTAGAAAAATTGGGGGATGAGAATCACCTCCAAACAAGACTGAAGCGTTAGTCTTGTTGGATAATTTGACAAAGGTGAGGGTGAAGAAACACCGATCACGGCCTTATTTTTTATTTTCAAGATGTTCTCTCTTTTTTTTTTGTGTGTGTGGTTTTTGAATAATTTGAAAAAGAAAGGAAATATGTTTGGGATTTTTAGAGAATGAAAGGAAGAAAATATTTTTGGAAGAAAGGGTGGGGAAAAAAATATTCAAAAGGAAAGAAAATATTTTTGGATTTTTCTAAAAATAATGGAAGAAAATATTTTTGTATTTTTGGATTTTTTTTATAAAAATAATAGAAGAAAATATTTTTGGGTTTTTGTGAAAAATAAAGGAAGAAAATATTTTTGGATTTTTCTAAAATGAAAGAAAGAAAATATTTTTGGATTTTTTTTTTTGGAAGAAAAGGGCGGGGAAAAAAATATGGACTCTTTGAATTTGCACGAACTAACTAAAATCCGACTACCGAAAAATGAATTAGACACACACACAAGTCAAGAAAATTTTCTAACTAGCACATAGCCAATTTTTATCTTTAAATTTAGTGAAAGGGTAGTCAAATTTTAATTAAGTATGCGAGCGATAAAATTCACGAAATTTCTATGAGTGATCGCCGTTGCAAAATGTTCTCCTAGTGGGCTACCTAGTTAATTGATTTTAAATTTAGTGATGTCTAGGGTAGCACACAATTGGTAAGCGAGTGAGTCGGGTGATGAAATCCCTTCTCGTGAGTGACCGGATGTAGGTCTTAGTCAATTAATTCATCACACCATTCGAAAATAAACGCGAGAATAAAATCACATAAGAGCACATAAAGCACACACAATAATGGACTTGCTAACAGGAGAGGCGTGAGGGTGTAGAAATGTACCTCCCACGGTTTTTAGGCCGTGGGGTGCCGAAAAATTTGAGTCGACCGGGGGGAGATCACGCCTATCTCAGTCATCCCCGGGAATCCTACCGACCCAAGGTAGAGAGGCTTCTAAATCCTCGCCTTTGGACTCCCTCTCTCTACCTTGTCCGATTTCCTTATCACGCCTGTCTTCGATTATTACAAATTAAAATGAAAAATAAATGGTGTCCTATGCACCGCAATACAAGCCAGGATAATAAAGTCCTAATACAAGCCTTCTAAAATAAAAAAAATGGCACAAAATAAAATAAAAAGTGCAATACAAATGAATCACAAATAGGTAATTTTCGCAAGTGCTTCAAGATCCAAAGATCGGCAACGACGCCATTTGATGAAAAGAAAAATTGCTTCTCTATGTATTTTTCTCGTTGTGCAACTTCTTTATCCATCAAAAATTCCCTTGACCCTACAAAATTATAACAAAACTAGTGTAGAGAGTAAGTAGGGGAGTCAATCCAAATCTAAGTGTGAAACACAAAATTGGAGAGGACATATATATAGATTCATTTGCATTTTATTATATTTTTCTATTTTTACTTTTTCTATTTTTTTATGGATTTTTCAAGGCAATATTAATTATCTAACTATATACTAATTTTTATAACTACTAATTAAGAAATAAAAGCTAATTTAAGAAAAGTGATATAAACAAAATTGTCCTAATAAGTAAACTAACAAAATTGGACTCACGAGGGCTTCAAAATTTCATCCCATGAATGGGATATTAGTCCTCAATAATCATCATCCACAAATATAAGATAAACAAATAAAAGCATGAGAAGATTAAACTAAAAGTAATCAAGAGGAGGAGATCAAACCCATTTAAGCCTTGAATTGACATGAAATATTCAATTACATCATCAATCTCTCAATTACAATTGCTCACTTATGTATTTATTGAATCTAAACTAAAAATTACAAAATAAAAATAAAAAAGATAGTGGATGAATTAATAATGGACAATTAAATAATAAAAGAGATTTGCTAAAAATACAAATCCTAAAATTATAAAATTGTACATTAGAATTTACCCAAAGAAATAAATACTAGATTATTAATTTATATTGAGATAATTGCTAAAAATGCAAAATCTCAACATAAAGGAATGGATTAGAATTTACCTCCCATAAGGGATAAATTTAATTACAACAATCTATAATGAATTAATGGCTAAAAATGCCGAGATTCATTATAGATGGGTGGGGTGGAATTCATCCTAGAGATAAATTTCACTACACACCTCTTTATTGAGATATTTGCTAAAAATGCAAATACTCTCTAAGGAGGATGTTACACCCCGCCTAATAAAATACCGGGCGATCACTCCAATATTAAATTAACACAGGAGTCTCATATGGATCATTCTTAGCATCACTGTCGAAAAATCCATTTAATTACTAATAACCTATTAGGCCGGTGTCAAAATTTTAACTTTACTACTCTTTTTAACGACAATAAATAAAACATCCACACAGTTTTGCGGAAAAGAAACTGAAATGAAATAAAATAACCGAACACTCGGTCAAAATATACAACCATATCGAATGCTGTACTGAAAGAATAACTAAATGCAATTGGACCATTGGCCCGAATATTTATACAGTACCTCCTATCTAGAGTACAATGATGGAAGCGGCTATCAAAAATCTGCACGCATCACCAGCTGCTGCAGCTGACGTCTGACTCGAAAAAAGTGCCATCCAGGCGTCCTTGTGTCTGGACACCTATATATATATAATATAGAAAGAAAGGAGAGTAGATAAACGGGTGAGAGCCCGAGTTTTGAAAATATTTTGCAAGTGAATAAATGCTTTATTTTTAGAAAAATAGTTTTATCTCATATTTAAATTGGTATCGCACTCTCATGAGATACCCCTCGCCTCTCCTCTAACAGTGCACTCCTAGCGCATCCCTCTAAACATCCTAGTCAAGCTACCCTGCTAAACTAGTCTATCACCCAACCCACTATCAATCCTAGATAGTCCAAGCAATGTACTAAATGCTAAACTTCACCCCAGTCTCAACGCTATGCCATGTTCGTGCGTGGGGTGTCTCGCAAAGCGAAATCCAAACAAGGAACCCCCCCGATACACTACTACGCGGCACGGTCGATCGTCGAGATCCGCCAGTCCCTCAGTACAGAAAAGATATATATAAATATATATATACCATAAACATTTATAATATTAGAGCACTAAGGATTAAACTTCTCCCCAGTCTCAACACATTGCCATATTCGTGCGTGGGGTGTCTCGCAAAGAGAAATCCAAACAAGGAACCCCCCCGATACACTACTATGCGGCAAGGTCGATCGTCGGGATCCATTAGACCCTCGGCACTCGATTTATCCATTTATATATACATATACATATTTTGCCATAACCATCCGGATCTATCTCCCAGAATGAGAATCCATATACAAAGTATTTATCAGTACTTATCATTTTTATCTCAAAACCTTCCATTTCCCTTCTCATATCCAGGAAATGCATTTAAAAGTCAATTCATTATCATGAATTGCTTTAATAAATCACATCTCTTTTTAAAGCTAGTTTTATTATCATAAAAATGCTTTACCTTTTTAAATCATCCCATTTCCCTTTTTATACTCAGGAAATGTATTCAAAGCCATTTTCATTATCATAAAAATGCTTTGATCATATCATATGCTTCCACATCCCTTCTTCCATCCGGGAAGTGTTACCAAAGCCAAACATTTATCCCATTTCCCTTCCTATATCCAGGAAATGTAATTAAAGCCAATCCATTATCATGAATTGCTTTAATATAACGCGTTCTAAGACCGCCCGTCCGGATTTCTCCACTGTGCGCGCCCCTAAATGGCTATCATCTTCCAGGGCCTATCATAAGACAACCTGGGATCCTATATCGCAAGACGTCGGGAAGCGGCCATGTGCCTGCGGGATAGTCAAGACCACACCCGGAATCTCCTAACCAGCGCAGAAAAATATATATATCAACAAACGCTCACATGGACTATAGGACTATATCCACCCTGCGTTAATTTGTCAGGGGGCTTCACCATACGTACCCAACTTCCCTTATGATAGCGATTTAGAGAGGCGTGTAATCCATATTTTATTAATTATGAAAAACAGTTCTCTTTCCATTTTGAAAATATTCATTTTTATATTTTCAAAATCATTTCCATCATAACATATATATATACCTAAATCACACAATATATACATATCCTATATATTCTTCCTAGAATATATATAAACGGACATAGTGGCCTATAGCATCTAGCGATGACTGATAATCCCAAAGATTCCCTCCAGGATTCATAATCATGCATTCATATAAGCATGATACTAAACCCAAATATTTCTTAATTTAATAATCACTATATACATCAATCCCATCTAAGGATTTATTGGATATCTCCAATGATACCCTTCACTCTAAGTGAAATCACACATACCTATATTTCCAGTTTATCCTAATTATCTCCTAGGATACACTTAACGATAATCGATATAATTATGCTTTCTATAAGCATGATTATGTAGGCCTCTATGCCTACGAGAAATATCCTCGGGATTTATCTCACCCGAACAACCTTAAATTCAACGAGTTAAGGATTTCATTTCCTTAAACCCCCAAGACTATACCTAGTCCAATTAATCATTTAGAAGTCCCCAATATAATTTAGGAACCCTAATCCATCACTTTCTGCAATTATTCTATTTTCCTCGAAAATATAGATTAAGGGTTATATACTAAAAACCCTTACTTTACCCTCCTATATTGCCTTAATTTATGGACCATAAAAATCCTAAAAGGTCCTTTAGGTTATCACCTAATTAACCTCAAAGCAAGATGAAATGGAATCTATCCCATCCAAATCATCCTAGAGAAATTGTCAGCTTTCAGCAGGGGTCGATCGATCGATCAAGTCGGGCAGCTTCTTCTCCGAGAAGCTGTTTCGGCCATGGAAGCTTCCCCCAAGCTTCCATCTCCTCACCCAACGGCCTACAACTTCAACCAACTACAAATACATCTATAATACGGGTTCTAAACATCCTAGAACCCGGAATCACCAATTAATTTCAATTAAAACCTAAGTTTCTCCAATTTACCATTTTTAGGGGTTTATTAGTTTTAACTCCCAAAAACCCGTTTTATCCACGTATACCCAACCCAAAATCATTAGGGTTTGTTATACCAACAATGATATGAGATATTTATGCTTAATAACAAATAAAGCAAGTAAACACTTGCCTCGTGGATAAAATCCGACGACCTCGAGCCGAATCCCGCGGAGGCTGGCCGGAATCTCCCCCTTTTTCCTATTTTCTTCCTCCTCTCTCTCTTCCCTCTCTTCTTTCTCTTTTCTCTTCTATTTTCTCCCCCTCTCCCTGCTTTTATGAGGAAAAAAGGGTTTAACCCCTTTAAAACCCAAAAACGACTCGTTTACCCAATTACGAGCCTATTTAACTCCAAAATTACCCGGAACTCAATTTCGACAATCGGACACTCTTTTCCGACTATCTCGGACATTCCGAGACTCATGGCGCAGTCGAAATTTCCATCCGAGGTACTTGACCGCAAATCACTATTCTAACCCAAAATAATTAAATGCGGTATTCTACTCAAAATCTTACCTTTTTTGTCGCTATACTCCACGGCGACATATAATTAAATTACTTCGACCTATATAGTCCCAAAATAATTTATAACACCCTTCGAAAATATTTAAATCCTCAAAAATCTCAAAAATTACTATTTCGAGAAATTCTCCAAATTCCAAATTTATGTTTATTTATGGAATTTAATCGTTTCCAAAAGGGCGGGTTATTACAGAGGAGTGTAGAAAAATTTATCACACAAGAGTAAAAAAAACTAAATTTGAGATCCTTTTACAAATGGCCAAAGTCTTCAATTTATATGGTGCACATGGAGGCTAGCGGTATATTGCATAATTGACATGAGTGTTCATGGAAATGGTGAGAGGAGCATGTGGGTATTTTTGGGATTGGGCACACATGTGTTTGAAATGGTGGTGTGAGGTGAGGAGTGGAATCAATGCAGATTGCTTTTAAATAGTTTATGGGGGTAATATGGGAAAAAGGTTAAAGTGGGTTAAGTTGGGCACATGGTTTTTTAGTTTTGGTTAACTTGGTCTTGGCTTGAGTTATTTTGTTTGGCAGGTGATGAAAACGTTTTTTTGGCTTTGGAGAGGTTGGCTTGAAAATGGGTTTTGGTGAGGTGGGTTTGAGTTGGATGGAAATGGTGAGGATCCGGGTATGGGTTGGCGGCTTCGAAGTGGGAGGTCGGGTCGCCGGAATAGGGTTCGAAGGTGGCGACTTGAGTCGCGATCGGATAGGGGCGCCGGAGACAGCGGCGAGAGGGGGTGATGCAGCTGGTTCCGAGTTTGGGCTGCCAAAATGGGGTGACGTTGGGTCGCGATTTGCCGAACGGAGTTTGACAGGGGAGACGTGCCGGGGCTCCGGGTAGGGTTTTGACGGCGGGTTGAGGGGGTTTGGTGGGACGTGCCGGAGGCTAGGCGCCGGCGGGTTGGGTTGTGAAAACGGTTTAGGGTATTGTTCAGGTGGTGGGGTAATGAGGTAAAGGTTTATTAGCTATGGAGGTTATGGTGGAAAGAGATAGTGAGGTGGGTGAGAGGTAAAAGATGAGTGGGGTTGGTTAGGGGGTGTGTGTAGTGTAGGAAATTAGTGTGAGGGTGAGGGGGTTGGTTGGGTGTTGTTGGTTACGGAGGAGAGGGAGTAAGATGGGTTGTAGGTTGAAGATGGGGGGGGGGGGGTATTAGGTGTGTGAGGTGTAGGGGGTTTAGTGTGAGGGTGATGGTGTAGGTAGTTTTAGGTGTAGGATAAGTTTGTGCGTGCGTGTGTATAATTTGAAACCTAAAAATAATAAAATAAAAATAAAACTACTATAACTAAAAATCTTAAAATCAAACTCCTACTCTAAAAATAAAATAAAGACTAAATAAAAATAAAACTAAAAAGAAATAAAATAAAAAATACAAATACAAATAAAATCTAATAAAACTTAAAATAAAAATCCTAAAAAGAAAATACAAAATCTAATAAAACTAAAAATACATGTAATCCTAAAAATTCTAATCCTAATAAGATAAAATAAAATAAAACTAAAACTAAAAACTAAAAACTAATAAAAATCAAAATAAAATAAAATTATATTAATAAAATAAAATAAAACCTAGAAAATACTAAATAAATCCTAAAAATAAAAATGACTCAAAACTAAAAATCTAAACACACACAGGGTTTAGGGTAGGTTTAGGATAGGCTTAGGCTCGGGTACGGATGGAGGTGAGGTAGGATAGGATGGGATGATGATATGATGGATGGATGGTGGATATTTGAGAAGAGTGTATCACTCATAGACGAACAAATGTCTTTATTTCTTGACTGCAACTTTCTCTTTTTCTTATTTTCCAAATACACATCAATGTATGAGATAAATCTGCTAAAAATACAAATAACCCCAACATAGATTTGTATTTAATTTTTCTCTATCTGAATCGGCTTTGTGAGAGTTATCTGCTAAAAATGCAAACACTCTCTATGATAGATCATCTCCCTTTTTTACTTTTTTTTTCTCTTTTTCTTTTTCTATATTTTTTTTCTTTTCCAAATACGCATCAATGTATGAAATAAATCTGCTAAAAATACGAATAACCCCAACATAAACTTGTATAAAATTTTTCTCCATCTGAATCGGCTTTGGGAGAGATATTCGCTAAAAATGCAAGCACTCTCTATGACGAATCTTCTCCTTTTACTTTCAACACTATTCTCTGTGGATATGGAAATGGGTGGTATGGTATATGGTGATGATATGAAAAATGGACGGTTTATGAATGTATAATAAATGAAATTTGGTTGGTGTATGAGTGACGGTGTGGTGAAAACCTAGTGATCGGGACAAATTTCAAGACACGTGTTTCTTACAACTCGAAAGTGATGTCGTTCTCGGTGATCAAGCCAAAATTTTATGAAAGATAATCAGATCATACAACAATTAAAGTGCGGATGCAAACGAAGTTGAATCAACTTGTGACTCGGAGATTGCGTAAAACTCTCTAAAAGGTGAAAGGCACGAATCTCACGGGCTAAAGTCTCCACTAGTGACCCTTGACAAAGAAGACTTTTGCGTATATTTTTCTTTGTCGTTGCTTGAAAAGTCCTTCAATCAAAACCTCAAATACCTACAAAATTAATAAACTCAAGTGTAGAGGTAAGTAAGGGTGTCAATCCACTTCCTACGGAGTAAGCTAGAGACAAATTCAATTGTAATTCACTTTTTATTTTCTTTTTGTGCTTTTTCACTTTTCTAATTTTTTTTAGCTTTCTCAATATTAAAACAATAGGGTGAGGTGAGGTCTAAACTAAACTAAACTAAACTAAATGTGATATGATAATAACTAACTAGAAATTTACTAAAATGAAAAATAAGGTCTAACATTAAAATAAAAGATAAAGTGAGGTAAATAATTGTGAGAACAATCAAGGAGTGGGATTACACCACAAATTTTAGTTATTCTAATTAATTAATTTAATTATTTGAATTCTCCCAAATTAATATCAAAATTACAAACCAACTCTCGTTGCAAGTGTAATTTTAATAGTAAGATTTTAGAAAATTAAGTTTAACACCCCACAACTCTAGAAAAATAGATCTACACTCCTTTTAATTAATCACCTGCTAGGATCGATCAATTAGAATTTATGTAAATATTATAAAATAAATTTAGAGTTGAAATTCAAGTTATAATACCCCACTTAAGAAACCCCTATCTCTAGTTCGAATCTAAAATGGGTATTATAACTAGAATTTCGATTTTCTCTTGAAAATCATTTACCCTCTCTCAAGGCGTAAATTTAAGGGTGAGGGATCAAAATTTAACATTCAAAGGGACTTTTCAAGTAATTAAACTAATAAAAATAAAATAACATCAAATAAGGGTTTTACCCCACCTCTTGAAAGGGGTTTTATCCTAACATGGTATAAAATATGACAAATTAATAATCAAAGGCATATATAATAAAAGAGTAGAGAAAGAGAACAAATCTTCATCAAGTCTCCTTGAAATTGGCAATTTGAACTCTATCATCTTCCATTCAATTCAATTACTCACAATTAATTCTCAACAAATATCTAAAAAATAAAAGGAAAAACTATTTATAAATTGATGTTTATCTCTCTACAATTCTCTCTCTAAAATTTCTATCTAAAAGCTCTTTATTTGATGATGCGTCCACTTTTAATGGTGCTTTGAGTCTTCTTTTATAGTAGTTGCCTGTCACACATGAGGCTAAGGGGTATTTTGGGTAGACAAAGGTACAAGAAAGTGTGTAAGGTATTGAGTGAGGTCATGTGGGTAGTGAGGTGAGGGAATAAAATCTGATGTTATTTGTGGGGTATTTTTGGAAATTGGGGTAAGTAGGTAGTTGGGGGTAAAATTGAGAGAAAGGGTTAAAAGAAGTTAAAAGCACATGGGTAATTAAGTGGCATTTGGTTTTTGTTTGGCAGATCGTGGCTTGCTTTGAGGTAGAAATGAGAAATGGGTCTATGGAAAGGTTTGGGGATGGGACGAAATGGGTTCTCGAGTTTTGTTATTGGTTGGGTTGAGATCGGGTCGAGCAGAAGGGACGAGGGACGGGTCGGAGCAGTTTGGAAGCGATAGGAGGTCGCCGGACGGCGTCGGCAGTAGGTGGCTAGCGCGAGGTCAGAGGGTGTGGCTGTCCGCCACCGGTGGGTAGGTGCAGGGGCGCGCGCGGTATCGCATAGGAGAGAGAGAGAGAGGGGTCGGATAGGGTCGCTGCCGGAGGTCTGGGTTTAGGTGAGTTGAGGTGATGCAGCGGCGTCAGGCCGTGGGTCGCGGGCTAGGGGTAAGGCTTGTTCGGAGATAGGGGCTGGAATGGGTTATTGGGCTAGCGGCAGGGGTTAGGTGGATGGCTGGTATGGGTAAGGTGGTTGAGTGGTTTAGAGATGGGTTTTGGTGTTAATGGTGGTTGGAGGAGAGAGGAGAGAGAAAGGGGTGAGTTGGAGGTTGATGATGAAGTGGGGTGTTAGGGTGGGTGAGGGTGTAGAGTAGGTGTGTGAGGGTGAGGGGTTGTTTGGGTATGAGTGCGGTGTTGGGGTGTGTTTGGTAGTGTGTAGGTTTTAGGGTGTGTGTGTTTAAGTTGGATCCATAAAAGTAACACTAGTAAATAAAATTAATAAAATAATAAAGAATCAATTGAACTTAATAAAACTAAAAAAATAAAATATAACTAAAAATAAAATAAACTAAAAGCAATAAAAATACCAAAACTAAAAAAAAATTCCTAAGCTATTTAAAAACTAAAATAAAATAAAAGAAATAAAAACATAAAATTCTGAAAGAAAAATAAAGTCCGAAAAAAAATATAAAATATAATAAAATGAACTCCTAAAACTAATCCTAATAAAATAAGACTAAAATAAAAGCTAATAAAAATTAAAATAAAATAAAATTATACTAGTAAAAATAGAAAAATAGAAAATAAAACTAAGAAAATACTAAATAAATCTTAAAAATAAAAATGACACAAACTAAAAATCTAAAAAATAATAAAAATCGACAAATTGGACACACAGGGGGTTTAGGCTAGGTTTAGGCTCGGATAAAGGTTTAGGTAGGTTTAGGGACAAGGTATTTAGCACCATTTTAACTGTAAATTGCCTGGAAATATAGCTTTCGACACCGCAATTGCAATTAAGCCTGCATATTGAACAATTAAGCACATAAGACCCAAATTGCCGAGAATTAGCAACTAAAATACATCTATTTGGAGTATAAATTGTACAGTTTTGGGTGCTTATCATTTATCTCCTAAGGGAAAGCTGTATAAAAGATCTTTCACTGACCCTTACCTCCAATGTGTTCACCCAAAGGACGTGGAGCATGTTCTGCACGAGCTTCATGAAGGAATCTGTGGGAGCCATATTGGGGGAAGATCGCTAGCTTTTCGAGCAATGAAGGAAGGCTACTGGTGTCCATACATGCAGAAATATTCTTGGGTATATGCTCGCAGGTGCGAGAAATTTCAACTACACGCTCCTATGGTTCACCAACCTTCCAGCGACCTAAATTCACTTACTAGCCCTTGGCCTTTCGTCTAGTGGGGAATGAACATCATGGGACATCTTCCCACCGGTGCTGGTAATCACAAGTATCTGTTAGTCGTGACATACTACTTCACGAAATGGATTGAGGCAGAGCCACTGCCGAACATCAGAGACACATATATGATATGATTCATATGGAAGAACATAATCACTCACTTTTGGGATCCCCAGGACCATCATCACTGACAATGAAACGCAGTTCAAAAGTGGCCTTTTTCAGGGTTTCTCCAATGACCACGGAATAAGGCACCATTTTAGCTCGGTGGCATATCTCCAAAGTAACGAACAAGCTGAAGCTTCCAATAAAACAGTGATTGATAGAGTAAAGTAGCGTTTAGAGCGAGCTAAGGGGGCATGGGTGAGCGAGCTACCACATATCCTATGGGCTTATCTCACTACCCTGCGACGAGAAACCGGGGAAACCCCATTCTCACTAACATATGGTATGGAGGCAATCATCACCTTAGAAGCTGGCCTCACCACCATGAGGTCCACCCTGGTTGACCAAGGCCAGAACGATGCAGCATTACTCGCTGAACTTGACCTAGCTGATGAGCGCAGAGAGCTGGCTCTAGTGAAACTAGCAAGCTATCAGTAATAGCTAGAGAAGAGCTACAACAATAAGGTCAATAGAAGGACATTTAAAGTTGGGGACTACGTCCTAAGGAAAGTTATAGGCAGCGCTGTAAAACCATCAGATGGAAAGCTAGGACCAAACTGGGATTGACCATTCAAGGTAACAAGGGACAACCTGCAAGGAGCCTATCACTTAGAAACACTGGAGGGAAGGGAGATACCTCGAGCTTGGAATGCAGCTAATTTAAAAAAATTCTACTTCTAGATTTCTATTTTAATCTTTTATTACAATTTGCAAGTCTTTACTGATTAATAACACATAGTTTGGCAGTGGCATTCTATGAAGTGTTGATTTCTTTTTCAAAAACTTTATAACTTGTGCACCTTTTCCAAATGACAGTCTCCCCTCTTAACACAGATAAGCAGGGTTTTACCCTCCTTAAGTTCTCATCGTTTAACATGAACAACCTCTTAGCATTGACCCTGGCAATATATGAAGCCCTACAGGGGACCCTTAGGCAGCTCGACCAACTCAAAATTAGTCTCCAAACAATGTTTGGCTAAAAAAACTGCTCGGATGGAACATTCAATACCAGGTGTGTCCTCGCCATTGCCACACTTAGGCCTAAGGGAGTGTGACGACATGAGTTAAAAGGTAAAGTAGGGTAGAATGGTATCTTATAAACATATTGGACTTGGAGGATACTCATGCAAGACAACTCTAGTCGGCTAAGAAAAGCCTAAGACACTCAAAATAAGAAATCACTGAAGTAAACGATACACAACACATGTTTAGTCAGCAAATCGCCCAAAACATAACTATTTTATTACTTCACTGCATTTACATATAGTTATAATTGGATGAATTAAATAGATCCTAATGAGGATTAGGCCTCCGAGCAAGATAATCAGCTACTTGCACTCTTCGTCCGTCGTCTGGGTGAGGATCTAACTCTAACTCTATTTCATTTGCATCTAGCTCCAGTAGCTTCCCGGGGATAGCATCTATGGGGACCCACTGGTCATCCCTCCTGAAAGGGTTAGGCATCAGAGTCGAAGGGGAGATCTTATGGAGATACCAGAGGACTGAGTTCCTGGGGACTTTCAACTCCCTAAAAGCATTCAACCATCCCCTAATAAAGGATATCTCTTCAAACTCTGCCAACCTCGTCGGAGCATCTGCCCAACCCTGATCATAACCGTCATCCCACACTCGTCAATGAACTTTCTTGAATAGGTGCCTTAGCATCATGACATCTCTTTGCAGCCCGGCAGCTGTCACGTATGCTCAATGAACATCTCCTAGAAGCTCGTCCATCTCCCTAACTGGACCCCTGGCATCTGTACCAGCTCGCGAATCAGCCGATGACTAGGAACCTCGTATAATTTGAGGGGTGGCACTCGATACTGTACTAGCTCGCAGACCAGCCAATGAAGAGGAACCTCGTAAAATTTGAGGAGCGATGCTCAGCGCATGCTCTTTAAGTCGCAGCACCTCCCTCCTCAGAACATCATTCTCTTGTTAAAGACCTTCTCTGACTTGATTGATCTCGGAGGTATCCAGAAGCTTAGCTCTCAAAGCATTCACTTCCTCTTAAACGGAAGCACCAACCTGTAGACACCCCATTCTGTTACCCCTTAACTCTCCTTAGGTCCCTAGTACCTCCCTTCATCACTATAAACCCAGGTCACGTCCCGAGTATTGACCTGGAAACCATCGGGCACCCCCGGCTCAGTTTGACCCAAAAGTCAAACTCCTCATCTCGACCGAGACTCAATGAATCTTCGAAGGTCACTGAATACCCTTTCCAATGGTCCACCCCGTGCGCGATTCCGACTTACCATGCGGACGAACGCGCCATTTGCGTCGGAAACCTGACCGAGAGGCCACCGGGAGCTCCCGGGCTCTATTTGACCTATGTCAACTCTTCAGCTCGACCGAGGCTAAATGAATCTTTGAAGGGTACTGAATACCCTTTCCAACGGTCCATCCCGTGCACAATTCCGACTTTCCATGCGGACGAACGATCCGTTTGACTTCGGGAATCCACTGAGCGTTTCCCGGGCATGGTTGACCAAAGTCAACTCTCCAAACCGGGTCAAACTCTTTGGAATGTTGAATTACATCTCCTAAACTTTCCAACAGTATGCCCCGTACACGATTCGGACTTACCATGCGAACGAACGCGCCGTTTGCGTCCGCGCGATTCCCCGTCTAATGGACCGACAAACGCTTCCGAGCCACATTTGACCCGAAGTCGACTCCCAAACTTGGGAGCTGTCCAAAGGACTTTTGAAGGTCTCTGAAATACCTTTCCAACGGTATGCCCCGTGCACAATTCTGACCAACGGTTTGCCCCTGGTGCCCAATTTTCCGAAAAAGCCTGAGGCGCACTGCCAAATGGCAGGTCCCAGATCCTGCATATCGTCACCTGCCGATAGGCAGTGCCATAATAGGGCCGATTGGCAGTCCCCTGGGGTTATAAAAGGAGGCCTTGGCCTAATTTGTGGGAAGGAGCCCAGATCTGATAGAAATCTCTCTGAACGAATCCCAGAAACCTCTCTCGAAGGCAGCGTGATTTCAACTTCCAAATCCCTCTTTTACCTTCACTTTTCATCATCCTTTTCATCAAACTTGGTGAATTAACCACTCTCCATCATAATCCAAGCTCAAGGGCTTCTCTCCAACATTCAAGATCAAGCTCAAGATCTTCAAGAAGGTCCAACTTTCTCAAACTCTCTCTCTTAAATTCTCTTGAATTCCCAATAACTTGTTTTCTTACTTAGCACTTTTATAATCTCATCTCACACATCCTAATATACTTTTTATTTAGTATTATTTCACATCTCTTATTTTCATATAAATAAAAACCCCAAAACAAGAAAAAGAGGGTTTGCTCATAAATTTCAAGTAGGGATTCTCACACTTTTTCCACATTTTTCTCACAACTAAAACACCTTTTCTACACACACACACACACTTACAAATAAGAGATCCCACATTTGGATTTATGGGATAAACCCCACCCCTTTGCTTTGTATGCGAACTACGTGGACTTTGATGCCTTTATAGGCTACGTAGGCGTCTCGGGGTAAAACCCGAGACTCGAGTCCTTTCTCTCACTTTTTCTCTCATTTCCTATCTTCTCTAAATCTAATCTTCTTATATGATATATATTTATAACGTATTACTCCATGTGCGTTATCGTTCCTTTATAGCGATCAACGTAGGGGTAACCTCATAAATCTTATTTTTCTAATATTACTTTTATAATCTTCCTATGGATGGCTCACTTTATCTTTTCCATGATACAAGCCGAGGATTCCTACCTCCATTATATATATATACACATGCACACATCTCACGGGGGGGAACATAAAGGAAAATAGCAAATATCCATGAGAGACCGAAAGGGCGGAATGGGTGCCTAACACCTTCCCATTTCGTAACTAAGCCTCCGAACCCTTTTCGAATCATTTTGGTTTCGCACGCACCAGTATGTCTTTGGATGCCATCCTTCGGGGTGGCTTCCTCTTTTTCTTTTATCTGTTTTGAGTAAAATAAACTGGCGACTCTGAATCTCTCTACATTTTTCACACCTCACAAAATCGATGCCGTCCGAAGCGCTCTCCCGAGAGGGGACACGCGGGACCCGAAGGATTCCTCCTCCCTCCGCGGCGGGGATCGACGGGGATGGCCACACAACCGCTTCCATCTCCTAAAGCCTATCCTTCAGTTTGGCAACAAGTTCTAACTGGTCTTTAAAGCTCTAGTTCCTCGACCTAAGGGACTTGAAAATACTTACAAAAGATTGGCGAACTTGGTTACTAGTGTTAGGACCAAGAATCCTTCTCAGTTGAGAAGTGGCAGGTATGTATTCATCAACATCAACCAGCTACAAACCATACAAGCATTAAAGAGCAAAGTAATTAGTATGCAGAAAGGAAAAATATTTCATTTCATTAAAGAAAAGGTTCTGAGTACATTAGTGAAAGAAAGGAAAGAACAACAAAAGAAAATAATACAAGAAGTTCCCTAAGGAAATCTAGCTAGAAACCTCAGTCTACTACGAGGTTGCTGGTTGCTTCCCCTTGTCTATAGCAGCCCCAAGCGCACCTCCCTCAGATGGAGAAATTACCATTCCCTAGTTGAGGGGAACTTCGGTAGTGGTAGTTTGGGCAGTAGGAACACCTACACCGATAGCAGGAGCAGGTGCCTCATCCACAACGGGCTTAGGGACAGGATCATGCTCACCAAAAAGTGGGGAGTTGATATCCCCCTCGACATCCAGGAGAGCCTTGTTCCAACCCTTCTTGAAGTCCAGACGACTGATATAGCCAATTTGAACATCAACATCCTCATACACAATGGTCCATCCGACTTTGTACGATCTCTCCTTAAGGGTGGCAGCCTCGGATTCCACCTTCTTCACCTTTTCTGCGAGCACCCTATTCTTCTCCACCACGACCATCTTGCTCGAACAGACTAAGTCATAGGAATGCCTCAACTCCTCGGTCGCCGCCTCCTTTGCTCGATCGGCCTCAAAAGGGCAAGATCGAAAGACTTTTGGGCAGCATCAACAATCTTCAAATTAGCCTCTAGCTCGACATTATTCCTCCCCAGTTCATCACCTCTGCGGTAGAGGATGACAAAATCAGTCACAAACTACAGAGAAGATAAACGTTAGTAAAAGAAGTATTTAATAGAGTATTACGAAAGAAGGGAAGAAAAATGAGACTTACTAAGGCTAGCCTCTGACTCGCTTTCAGAGCTAACTAGCCAGTCCCCATCACTTTCTGATGATCAATCGCTAAAATTTCTCTTTTGAGCAGTGCAGGGGCCAGCTGAGGAGACAGGGAAACATAATCCCCTCAGGCAAAGTAGATACAGGCATAATAGCTTACCCCACCTTTGTCCTTACCTCCTCTCTCCTCTTCTCTTCTTCCCTTTCCTTCTCATCTCTATTTCTCTCCTCCACCTTCCTCTAATCCTCCTTTTTCTTTCTCTCCCTTTCTCTTAGCAGATCCTCCTCTTTCTTCTTCTTCTTCTTCTTCTTCTTCTTCTTCTTCTTCTTCTTCTTCTTCTTCTTCTTCTTCTTCTTCTTCTTCTTCTTCTTCTTCTTCTTCTTCTTCTTCTTCTTCTGCTGCTGCTCATGAGCAACAGATTGAGAAATAGTGGCAGCATCCCCACTGCCAGACTTTTGCTTCTTTGACTGGCGAGACAGAAGCACATCATCATCATCATCATCTCGTATCAAATTCTTCCTAGGAAGAGCCACGTCTTCCTCACTAGAACTACTTGATTCACTCGAAGACTCTTGAATTCCTAAACCCTCGTTCAAACTGGAAGATTCTTCACTGTCAAAACTCTCCTCACTAAAAGTACCTTCAACACCGCCCGTATTGGCACCCTCACTCTCCTCACTAGAGCTGCTCTCCTCCTCATCCAACTGGATTGTGTCGGAAGAAACCTCTTCTGAGGTGTCTAACTCAGGGATGCTATCCATAGGTCGTGCAATAAAATTGGACCCAACATTCTTGTATTCCAGAAGGAACGCCGCTGATCGAGGATGCTCACCGTCGGCTAGAGGCTCCCTGATTCTCCAGGATTTAACTAGCTCAGTGGCTCGGATATCGCTGAGAGCGGGCTCCGAGTTCTTTGTCTTCGCTGAAAAGGAAAAAGAGAAAGATATGAGAAAAACTATACAAAAATAGGGGATCAACGAGGAGATAAGAACTAAGCCTACCTAAATACTCCTCCCCATAAAAGGGAATCACAAATCTCCCAGACCTCGACCCTTCAGTATGTGGAGGGAACTACCAATTTCTAGCAATAAAACCCTCATGCCAGTAGCCCTTGTGACCCCTGGCCTTGAGGTACAGAAGACTAGAGATTATTCGCAAAAAAGAATAACAAAAGAAGATTTCAGCAAGCCCTAAATTAGTGCCATAGAGCTGATTTATTCTATGTACACCATTGACAATCTTTCAGACGTTGGGCGAACACTGTGCATGGACTATATTGAAATAACCAAAAAAGTGCAAAAATAAATTGTTTGGGGCAAAAGTAAGACCCCCTTGGGAAAATAAGAGGAAATGAATCCAGTGAACATCCTCAACCTCTCTGACATTACGAGGGATAGGGGCACATTCAATGATCACCCAATCTGGAATGCTATAGTATTTCCTAAATTCAGCTATCGACCTATTGCCTATTTTAGCCACTGAAAAAGAAAAACCTTAGTAACTGATATGAGGAAATTCCAGCAGAGAAAAGAAATGAGAAAGACTTACGAAGTAAGAGTCAACTTGGGACGAGGCAAAGTCACAAGCAGGGGCGATGGGAAGATGCGAAAAAAGCTTGAATATGGAAGATGAGACCTGGGGGCAAGAAGAGTTACATTAAAATCTTGGAGAAATTGAGAGAAAATGGAGAAGTTTGAACCGACTTTCAGGGAATGGCCGTTACGAAGTAATTTAAACCTTCCTAATCATGATGCATTGGTAATGAGGTGATCTGCCACCTAAATCAATTTCAGAAAGGTACTTCAACCCCAAGAATGTTGCACAATTCACAAAAGTGCCATTAAGACTAATCATTTAAAATTATTGAGCCCAAATTGTGACCCAAAAATTTTAGGGGCAATTGTGAGTACCTCAATTTATCACTTGGGCCCAAACGAGTAGTCCAATCAAATATGACCCAGAGTCCAAAGGCCCCGCGCCTCAACCAATTTAGTTATGACCCTGTCAGTTCCTAAAATCTCTCTTCAGATATATTCTATGGATTTTGGGATAACGTGGGGGATCCCCACTCCTCCACTATCCGAAATAACATGTATATAACAAACCCTCCGCCCAGGGCAAAGGGCATGCATTATTATTCCTGAAAAACACTCCCTAGAGTAAAGATAAAAAATATTGAGAGCACCACTTTGGACATAGGCATTCTTATTGAACCACGTAAATTTTGCATTGTGTGATTGTCATTCCTTGCGTTCTTTATTTGTTCTAGTGATTACCTTTTCTTATTATTTTGTGTTGAATTTAATTGTCACCACATTAACCATTACTCTACGATCAATATTACCATAATTAATTCAATTAAATTACGTCACACAAGTAATTTAATTTTTTATTGTATTAATTAAATATATAATGCACAGAAATACGGGGTGTTACATTCTCAAATAGACAGTCCCCTGACTGCGTAGCTGGGTGCTACATCTTACGTTGGATGTGCACGAGGTGTTATTTCTACTCGAGGTGCTAGTTTTTTTTTTTTTTTTTTTTTTTTTTTTGGGGGGGGGGGGGGGGGGGGTTGGTGGTATCTGCCCCTCCCGGCACTCATTCAAGCCTATGTTTTCCTATTTTAAACTTTGGATCCTATTTTAAAATTGGGAGTCTCTTGATGGTGCGATCAGTTGAAACGTGTTACTTTGGACGCGTACGAGGTGTTAGTCCCAATCAAGGTTCCATTTAGGTATGTGGCCTTCGCCCCCTCACGATACATTTTCAAGCCAAAGTGTTCATATTTTCAAATTCAGGTCCTATTCTCAAACCGATAGTCCCATGACTATGCGATTGATTGTTACATGTTACATTGGACATGTACGAGATGTTCATGCCACTCATAGTGCCATTAGGGGGTGGAGGTGGGGGTGGGGTAGGGGTGGCATCTGCACCCTCGTGGCACGTTTTCAAGCCTAACTTTTTTTTATTTTCAAATTCGGGTCCTATTCTAAAATCGAGAGTCCTGTAACTGCGCAGCCAGTTGCTACGTGTTACGTTGGATGCACATGAGGTGTTCATGGAACTCGCACTGATGTTTGGGGTGTGTTCCTATTTTCAAATAAGGTTCCTTTTATCAATTTGGGAGTCCTGCGATTGCGCGACCGGTTAGTATGTATTATGATGGACGAGTATGAGGTGTTCATGACACTCGTGGTGCCATTTTGGAAGGGGGTGGGTGGATTGGTAGCATCTTCACCCTCGCGGAATATTTTTTAGCCTAACTTTTCCTATTTTCAAATTGGGAGTCTCGCAACTGTACAAAAAATTTTCTACATGTTTGTTGGATGCGCACGACGTGTTCGTGTCACTCACAGTGTCGATTTAGTGGGGGAGGGGGGTTGGAGGCGTCCACCCCCTCGCGGCACGTTTTCAAGCCTAAGTGTTCCTACTTTCAAATCCATTTTTATTCCTATACTAATAGTACCACGACTGCATGATTAATTTCTATGGGTTGCTTTGGACACGCACGAGGTGTTCATGTATATCACGGTGCCATTTTTTTTTTTGGGGGGGGGGGGGGGTGTCTGATCCTCGCGACAAGTCTTGAACCCTAAGTGTCCCCCATTTTCAAATCAATATCCTATTCTCCAACCGACAGTCCTAAAACTGTGCAACCTATTGCTATGTGTTTAGTTGGATGCGGTCTAGGTGTTAGTGCCTCTCACGGTGTCATTTGGGAGGGTGGTTGGTGCTGTCTACCCCCTCGTAGCACGTTTCAAGCCTAACTATTCCAATTTTCAAATTCGGGTCCTATTCTAAAATCGAGAGTTTTGTGACTGTGCGGTCAGTTTTTACTTGTTATGTTGGAAGTTCATGAGGTGTTCGTGTCATCGTGTTGCCATTTGAGGGGATTGGTAGTGTTTGCCCACTCGCGGCTCGTTTTCAAGCTTATGTGTTCTCATTTTAAATTCCTATTCCTATTTTTGAATCGGGAGTCTCGCGACTAGGCGTCTAGTTGCTACGTGTTATATTTAAGGCACACGAGGTGTTCATGCCACTCGCAGTGCCGTTTTGGGGTGTTGGTGATGTCTGCTCCCATGGCACATTTTCAAGTCTAAGTGTTTTTTCCTATTGTCAAACCGAGAGTCTTGTGACTACATGACCAGTTGCTACCTGTTACGTTGGATGTGCACAAGGTTTAGAGTGCTACTCAAGGTGCCATTTGTTCTGGGGTGGGGTGGGGTGGGGAGGGGGTGTTGGTGGCATTTGTGCCCTCGCGACACTCTTTCAAGCCTAAGTGTTTCTATTTTCAAACTTGGGTCCTATTCTTAAATCGGGAGTCTCGCGACTTTGTGATCGATTGATAATTTTACGTTGGATGTTCACAAGGTCTTTGTACCACCAGCGATGTCATTTGGGTGGGTGGGGGGAGGGGGGGGGGCATCCACCCCCTCGCAGTACGATTTCAGGCCTAAATGTTCCTATTTTAAATTTTGGGTCTTATTCTCAAACTGGTAGTCCCGCAATTGCGCGAACAATTGCTATGTCTTATGTTGGATGCGCACGAGGTGTTTGTGATAATCGTAGTTCCGTTTGAGGTGGTTGGTGGTGTATGAACCCTTGCGGCACATTTTCAAGTCTAAGTGTTACTATCGTAAAATTCGGGTCCTATTATCAAAGAAGTAGTTTCATGACTGTGCGACTAGTTGCTAAGTGTTACATTGGATGCTCACGAGGTGTTCGTGCCACTCGTAATTCCGTTCCGGGGGGGGGGGGTTGGCTGTTTCCAACCCCCGTGACACGTTTCCAAGTCTAAGTGTTCCTATTTTTAAACCCGGGGTCATATTCTCAAATCGGGAATATTTTGACTGCGTGGTTTGTCGCTCCATGTTACGTTGGAAGTGCACGAGGTGTTGTGCAGTTTGGGAGGGATTGGTGGCGTCTTCATCCACGCGGCACATTTTCAAGCCCAAGTGTTCGTATTTTCAAATTTGGGTCCTATTCTCAAACTGATGTGTGCAATTAATTTGGGTCCTATTCTCAAACTGAAAGAGGGGTTCCTAGTGTCCACCCCCTCGCGACACCTTTCCAATCCTAAGTGTTTCTATTTTAAAATCTGGGTTCTATTCTCGAACCGGGAGTCGTGTGAGTTCAAGGATGGTTGCTACAAGTTATGTTGGATACGCACGAGGTGTTTATGCCACTGGCGGTGCCATTTGGAGGTTGGGGGTAAGTGGCATCCGCCACCTTGAGGCATATTTTAAATTCAATTCCTATTCTCAAACTCGGAGTCCTGCAACTGTGCGGCCGGTTGCTACGTGTAACGTTGGATGCGTGTTAGTGCCACTCGTGGTGCCATTGGGGGAGGGTTGGTGGCACTTGCCCCTTTGTCGCGCGCTTTCAATACTAAGTGTTTCTATTTTAAAATTCGGGACTAATTCTCAATCCAGAAGTCTATAAACTACACAACCGACTGCTATGTGCTACGTTGAATACACACGAGTGTTCATTCCACTCCTGATGCCGTTTGGGAGGTTGTTTGCATCTTCCCCCTCGCGGAATATTTTTAAGCCTAAGTGTTCCTATTTTCAAATTTGGGTCCTATTCTCAAATCGAGAGTCTCATGACTGTGTAACTAGTTGCTACATGTTATGTTGGATGCACATGAGGTGTTCCTGCAACTCGCGATTCCATTTTTTAGGGAGGGGTGGGGTGGTTGAGTGAGTTGGTGGTGTCCTCCCTCTGATGACATGTTTTCAAGCCTAAGTGTTCCTATATTTAAATTCGGATACTTTTCTAAAAATGGGAGTCGTGCGACTGCTCAACTGATTGCTACGTGGTGCGTTGAATGTGCAAGAGATGTTCGTGCCACTTGTGGTTCCGACTTGGGCTTTTTTTTTTTTTGGGGGGGGGGGGGTGATGGAATTTTCCAACTCGCAACAAATTTTCAAGCCGAAGTGTTGCTATTTTAAAATTTGGGTCCTATACTCAAGCCAGGAGTCCCACGACTGAGAAACCGGTAGCAAGGTGTTGCGCTCGAAGTGGTGCCACTCGCAGTACCGTTTGGGGAGGGGAATTGGTGGTGCCCGCCCCCCGCGATACGTTTTCAAGCCTAAGTGTTCCTGTTTTCAAATTCGGGTCCTATTATAAAATCAGGAGTCTAAAAACTACGCGATTGGTTGCTATGTGTTACATTGAACATGCACGAGGTTTCCGTTCACTCACGGGTCATTTTTTGGTTTTTATTTTGCCCAGGGGGGGCGTCTGTCCCCTTGCGGAATGTTTTCAAGCCTAAGTGTTCCTATTTTAAAATTCGTGTCCTATTCACAAATTGAGAGTTCTCGGGACTGTGCTGTAACAACCCGAATATAATTATGATAAATTATATTTAAGTCATGATTAGCTTGTGTGATATGGATAATATGTTATTAGTATATATAATGTTAGTTCATTATGTTTAGTCTAATCCTACCTTCATAAAACATGAAATATCGAATTAGTTACAAATGTGAAATTTTGAAGTTTTCGGTAGGAATGTTCATGTTTAAGACTAATTTTGACCTTTATGATATAACAATTGACTTTAGGTGAAAAATAGATGTTTGTAGATATATGAGTTAGGTTTGTAACACAATAAACGATTCATCGAATGGACATCCAAGTAGGAAGATATTGTCTTCTTACGAACATAGGGTAAAGTAGTCATTTAGCCTTAAATGATATTTTGTTTTATATGATGCCACATGTTATAAATTGATTGGTTGGAGGTGGAGGTTGGTTTGGCCGACTTAAACCCTTGAGATATCCCCCTTTCTTCAGAAAACTCAGTTTGGGGAGAGTTTTATGTTGAGGAAGAACAATTGTGAGGGTTAGGAAGAAGAAAGTGAGGAGAAACATTCAAAAAAATTCATAAAAAATTACGTAAAAGCCCTTAAGGTAATTCCATCCATAAATCTTGTTTATTTTTTTGTAATACTGATTTAAATGATAGAAATCATCAATTTTTTTACTGAAATTCCATGTCTTGATGTGTACTTATGGATAGATGCAGGTTTAAACAAACTTGAATGTGTAAACCCTTGGAATTGCTTCATTTAGAAATCTTGTATATTCAAACTTCCATATCTTTTTGTATACTTACTGGCATTGGTTGATTCCAATTGGACATTAAAATATACTCATATATGTATATCATATACAAAAATAAAGTAAAAAACCAAGAAATGAACCTTGGGTGGTGATTTGAAGTTCGGGTATAAAATCTGCCCCAAGGGTGAAAGTATGCACGCCATGTGTTCAATGTTTTTATTGACATAGCAAATAAACCTTAAAAATTATGAAACTTTTATTTTTTACTTATAAATATGTTTACTGATGTTGGGTGAAATATCATATAAATTTATGTAATAGAAAAATTATGAAAATTCCGGGAAGATGAATGAATAATGAAAGAACCTATAGGGCAAATTTCCTATTTTGTAAAGAAACGGGCCTATCTTGCTCTAGGAAACTTGAAATGACGTGCCGTCTTTTGTATTGGAATCCTAATAGGATAAGGATTGAATTAACAAGAATAAATAAATCTATGTTTGGTCTATGAATTGGATATGTCAAATATATTAATATGAATTTAGATGGAATTTCACTAGTAATAAATGATTTGAATAGAATCATATGATGCTTATAAATTGAGTTATGTTTGAGATATTCCTTGGATTGTTGATATTATTATGGTGATACTAATAGTGTAAGAATGATAGTAAGGTAAGAAGAACCGGTTGAACATGTACCGGACAAAAGAAAAGGGAAAGCCTGATAAGTTGCCAAGGTGAGTGTACTTATGGTTTGTTTCATACACAAATATGGATATAGCTCTAAGAGGGGATTTGTTTGAATACTTCGGTTTTCAAGATTTGTTTGGATATTAAAATATCCAGGATTTGTTTGGGTCTTATGATCCAAGATTGGTTTTAATACTTCAGTATTTTGGATTTGTTTGGATATTAAAATATCCAGGATTTGTTTGGGTCTTATGATCCAGAATTGGTTTGAATACTTTGGTATTCAGGATTTGTTTGGATGATAAAATATCCAGGATTTTTTTGGATCTTGTGAGCCAGGATTGGAATTGGACAAAGATCTAGTAATTTGATTTGTCTTATGACAAGGATTTGTTGGGACTTATGTTCCAGGATTTGCTATTGCCAACGGACAGGATTGTTTGGATTTGATATCCACAGATTTGATATAAAACTGTTATTTTGTAGCAGGGCAGGATTGTTTGGATTTTATATCCACTAATTTGATATAAAATTGTTATTAATGGGATTATATATCCACATATTTGATATAGAATTGTCATTTTCATTGTAGGGAAGGATTGTTTGGATTTTATATCTAGATATTTGATATAATATTGCTATTTCATAGCAGGATAGGATTATCTGGATTTTATATGAACATATCTGATAAAGAACTATTATTTCATTTCAGGGAAGGAGTACCTCACTAAGCTTAATGCTTACAGTTTATGTTTTAACATTTTCACGTCTGTACGCTGCCAGTTAGGATATCATATGATCGGTAATTTGAGAGGTGCACCGTTAGAAGGATTTGGGGATTAGACGTGGGGATTTTGTCATTGTCACACTGAGGTTTTACTACACTCCCACATCTTATATATTAAGTTATCATGGGTTGATTTGATGATTGTAATATTTAATCATAGTCAATCGTAGTATTGTATGTCCACTTAATTATGACTCTGATATTTATTTCATTATGGTATAATAATAATATTATGTTCATTTTGCACGTTAGGGAAAAAAATATTGATAAATGAATTATATTTTGAATGGATAGAATATTATGATTTAATCATAATATAAATGAAATGATTAGAATATATTTGGGTTTGGGGTGTGACAATTAGTGGTATCAGAGCGTCTAGGTTATTAATTCTGGACGTGTGTGGCGATTAGATGGCAGTTGTTGGTTTGATATGATATTTATGAATTATTTATGTACTAACCAATAATTTAGTATTATAAATTATTTGTGTTGGTTGTTATAACTCGGTTATTATAGGTGGAACCTGGGGCATGGGATAAGCCAGTGGTTCCAGGCCAGGTGGGCAACTCTTTACGATGAAAGAGGCTCATATTACCCCGGATGTGGTGATAGGTACACTTTTTGTTACTGATAGAAGTGTTTATGTTTTGATTGATACTAGTTCCACACATTATTTTGTGTCCTATGCATTTTATATATACCTGAATAGATCGTGTACTCGTTTAGATATGGGGTTGGGTATTTATATTCATATGGGGGATATGGTTGTAGTTGAATATGTTTTCGTGATTGTGTTTTGACTGTGGGGTCTAGGGATACAATTATAGATCTACTTCCATTGGATATTTCTTATTTTGATATAATTCTGGGAATGGATTGGTTATCTAAATATCATGCGTATATGAATTGTTTCTATAAGGAAGTTGTTTTTAATATGCCTGGTGATCTTGAATTTAAATTTGTTGGGGAAAGAGAAATTGTTCCCAATTGCATCATTTCTGCTATTCAGACGAGGAAATTATTGAGTAAGGGTTGTGAGGATTTTATTGAATATGTTCTTAACACTAGGAAGGGGGCTTTACAGTTAGTTGATGTTCTTATTGTACGGGATTTTCCAGAAGTGTTTCCTAGTGAGTTGACCGGGTTACCTCCAGAAAGAGAGGTTGAATTTAGTATTGAATTAGCAACGGGGACAGACCCTATTTCAATGGCACCGTATCGAATGTCACCTGTTGAATTGAAAGAACTAAAGATCCAGTTGCAGGATTTACTTGATATGGGGTTTATGCAACCCAGTGTATCTCCATGGGGTGCACCAGTTTTATTTGTGAAAAAGAAAGATGGTACTATGCGTTTGTGTATTGATTATAGGCAACTGAATAAAGCTATAATTAAGAACAAATACCCTGTACCTCGTATAAATGATTTGTTTGATCAGTTACAGGGTGCTAAAGTATTTTCAAAAATAGACTTACGATCGGGTTATCATCAGTTGGGGGTCAAGGAGAGTGATATTTCTAAAACTGATTTTCGTACTCGGTATGGTCATTTTGAATTTCAGGTGATGCCTTTTGGGTTGACTAATGCTCCAACTGTATTTATAGATCTTATGAACCGGGTACTTCATCCTTTTGTTGATTCATTTGTGATAGTTTTTATCAATGATATTCTGATTTATTCACGTGTTGTGGTTGAACATGAAAATCATCTCACAAATATTTTGAATCTGTTGAAAGATAAGAAGTTGTATGCTAAGTTTAGCAAGTGTGAATTTTGGCTATCACAAGTTGTATTTTTAGGCCATGTTGTTTCTGGAGATGGTATATGTGTTGATCCTAAAAAGGTAGAAGCTATTGTAAAATGGGAGAGTCCCAATAACGTGACTGAGGTGAGGAGTTTTCTAGGTTTAGCTGGGTATTATAGAAGGTTTATTAAGGGATTTTCTTCAATTGCCTTGCCGATGACTAAACTAACCAGGAAAGATGTTAAGTTTGAATGGAATTCTGATTGTGAAAATAGTTTTGATAAATTAAAAAAGAGGTTGGTAACTGCACCTGTTCTTACTATTCCACATGGTGGAGATGGTTTTGTTATTTATACCGATGCTTCACACTAGGGGTTGGGTTATGTTTTTATGCAGCATGATAGAGTTATTGCTTATGCTTCTAGGCAGTTGCGTACACATGAACGTAATTATCCTACACATGATTTGGAACTTGCTACTATTATGTTTGCTTTGAAATTATGGCGTCATTATCTATATGGTGTGGTATGTGAAATTTTTAGTGACCATCAAAGCCTTAAGTATTTATTTACTCAAAAGGAGTTGAATATGAGGCAGAGGCGGTGGATGGAGTTAATTAAAGATTATAATTGTACAATTTAGTACCACCCAGGGAAGGAAAATGTAGTTGCAGATGCTCTGAGTAGAAAGGCTTCGAGCAGGTTACCTTGTATTCGGTGTGCTAGAGTTGCCCGCATCATGGAGTTGAGATTGATGGGAGTATAATTGAAGCTAGTAGATGGGGACAGGTTCTTTGCTCATGTAAGCGTGATGCCTTTGTTAGCTACCTGCATTCGTGATTTCCAAAGTCAAGATCCTTTTCTTGAGAAGAAATGATAAGATGTCCGAGATGGTAAGTCTGAAGATTTTTATATTGTGAATGATGGCACTTTACTGTATAAGCAGCGGTTGTGTGTGCCTAATGTGGGTTGATTGAAAGAGAAAATTTTAGATGAGGCTCATAATTCCATTTATACAATGCATCCTAGTAGCACTAAAATGTATAGGGATTTAAAGGAGCATTATTGGTGAAATAATATGAAGAAGGAAATAACTGATTTTATTGCTAGGTGCCTTATATGCCAGCAAGTGAAAGTGGAGCATCAGAAACCTACTGGCATGCTTTAGCCATTGCCAATACCGGAATGGAAATGGGAACATGTAACGATGGATTTTATGGTTGGGCTTCCTCGATATCAGAAGGGGTCAGATTCGATTTGGGTAGTGGTGGACAGATTGACCAATTCCACTCATTTTCTAGCAGTCAAGACTACGTATACAGTTGATAGGTATGCTAGATTGTATGTTAATGAAATTATTCGATTGCATGGAGCACCGGGATCTACTGTTTCAAATAGGGACCCTACTTTTACATCCAGATTTTGGGATAACCTGGAGTATGCTATGGGTACTAACTTAAAGTTTAGTACGACTTTTCATCCCCAGTCCGATGGGTAGTCTGAAAGGACAATACAAATTTTGGAAGATATGCTTAGAGCTTGTGTGCTTGATTTTAAAGGAAATTGGCATGAATATTTCCCTTTGATATAATTTGCATATAACAATAGTTTTCAACCTACTATTGGTATGGAGCCATATGAAGTGTTATATGGTAGACGGTGTCGTACACCCGTATGTTGGGGCGAAGTTCGTGAAAGGAAAATAGAGGGTCCAGAGTTGATTGAAATCACCACTGAAAAAGTGAAGATTAGTCAAGATAGAATGAGAATGGCTCAAATCAGACAGAAGAGTTATGAAGATAAACGACGAAAAGATTTGAAATTCCAGAAAGGGGATTATGTGTTTCTTCGGATATCACCATGGAAAGGAGTTATGAGATTTGGAAAGAAAGGAAAATTGAGTCCATGCTACATTGGACCTTATGAAATTCTTGAGAAAGTCGGGATGGTTGCCTACAAGTTAGCGTTACCACAGGAGTTAGCTCGATTACATAATGTTTTTCATTTTTCCATGTTGCAAAAGTATGTAGCGGACCCTTCACATGTATTGGTGGAACAACTTATTGAGTTGAAGGAAGATTTGAGCTATGTGGAAGAACCACTTGCAATCGTTAATAGGAAAGAACAAATATTGAGATCAAAAGTGATCCCATTTGTGAAGGTTATGTGGAGAAGGCATTCCATGTAAGAAGCTACATGGGAGAGTGAGGTTAGCATGAATATGCATTATTCATATCTGTTTGATTCAGACAACCAAGGTATGTCAATTTCGGGGACGAAATTTCCTAACAGGGGGAGAATTGTGACAACCCGAATATAATTATGAGAAATTATATTTAAATCATGATTAGCTTGTGTGATATGGATAATATGTTATTAGTATATATAATGTTAATTCATTATGTTTAGTCTAATCCTACCTTCATAAAATATGAAATATTGAATTAGTTACAAATGTGAAATTTTGAAGTTTTCGATAGGAATGTTCATGTTTAAGATTAGTTTTGACCTTTATGATATAACAATTGACTTGAGGTGAAAAATAGATGTTTTTAGATATATGAGTTAGGTTTGTAACAAAACAAACGGTTCATCGAACGGACATCCGAGTAGGAAGATATTGTCTTTTTATGAACAGAGGGTAAAGTAGTCATTTAGCCTTAAATGATATTTTGTTTTATATGATGCCACTTGTTATAAATTGATTGGTCGGAAGTGGAGGTTGGTTTGGCCGACTTAAACCCTTGAGATATCCCCCTTTCTTCATCAAAATCAGTTTGGGGAGAGTTTTAAGTTGAGGAAGAACAATTGTGAGGGTTAGGAAGAAGAAAGTGAGGAGAAACATTCAAACAAATTCATAGAAAATTACGTAAAAGCCCCTAAGGTAATTCCATCCATAAATCTTGTTTATTTTTTTGTAATACTGATTTAAATGATATAAATCATCATTTTTTTTTACTGAAATTCCATGTCTTGATGTGTACTTATGGATAGATGCAGGTTTAAATAAACTTGAATGTGTAAACCTTTGGAATTGCTTCATTTAGAAATATTGTATATTCAAACTTCCATATCTTTTTGTATACTTACTATAATTGATTGATTCCAATTGTAGATTATAATATACTCATATATGTATATCATATCCAAAAATAAAGTAAAAATACCAAGAAATTAACCTTGGGTAATGATTTGAAGTTCGGGTATAAAATCTGCCCCAAGGGTGAAAGTATGCACGCCATGTGTTCAATGTTTTTATTGCCATAGCAAATAACCTTAAAAATTATGAAACTTTTATTTTTTATTTATAAATATGTTTACTGATGTTGGGTGAAATATCATAGAAATTTATGCAATAGAAAAATTATGAAAATTCCGGGAAGATGAATGAACAATAAAAGAACCTATAGGGCAAATTTCCTATGTAGTAATGAAACGGGCCTATCTTGCTCTAGGAAACTTGAAATCATGTTCCATATTTTGTATTGGAATCCCAATAGGATAAGGATTGAATTACCAAGAATAAATGAATCTATGTTTGTTCTTTGAATTGGATATGTCAAATATATTAACATGAATTTGGATGGAATTTCACTAGTAATAAATGATTTGAATAGAATCATATGATTCTTATAAATTGAGTTATGTTTGAGATATTCCTTGGATTGTTGATATTATTATGGTGATACTAATAGTGTAAGAATGATAGTAAGGGAAGAAGAACCAGTTGAACAAGTGTCGGACAAAAGAAAAGGAAAATTCTGATAAGTTGCCAAGGTGAGGGTACTTATGATTTGTTTCATACATAAATATGGATATAGCTCTAAGAGGGGATTTGTTTGAATACTTCGGTATTCAGGATTTGTTTGGATATTAACATATCCAGGATTTGTTTGGGTATTATGATCCAAGATTGGTTTTAATACTTCAGTATTCTGGATTTGTTTGGATATTAAAATATCCAGGATTTGTTTGGGTTTTATGATCCAGTATTGGTTTGAATACTTCGATATTCAGGATTTGTTTTAATATTAAAATATCCAGGATTTGTTTGGATCTTATGATCCAGGATTGGAATTGGACAAAGATCCAATAATTTAATTTGTCTTATGACAAGGATTTGTTGGGACTTATGTTCGAGGATTTGTTATTGCCAACGGGCAGGATTGTTTGGATTTGATATCCACAGATTTGATATAAAACTGTTATTTTGTAGCAGGGCAGGATTGTTTAGATTTTATATCCACTGATTTGATATAAAATTGTTATTACTGGGATTATATATCCACATATTTGATATAGAATTGTAATTTCATTGTAGGGAAGGATTGTTTGGATTTTATATCTAGATATTTGATATAATAATGCTATTTCATAGCAGGACAGGATTATCTGGATTTTATATGAACATATCTGATAAAGAACTGTTATGTCATTTCAGGGAAGGAGTACCTCATTCAGCTTAATGCTTACGGTTTATGTTTTAACATTTTCAGGTCTGTACGGTGCCAATTAGGATATCATATGATCAGTAATTTGAGAGTTGGACCGTTAGAAGGATTTAGGGATTAGACGTGGGGATTTTGTCATTGTCACACTGAGGTTTTACTACACTCCCACATCTTATATATTGAGTTAGCATGGGTTGATTTGATGATTGTAATATTTAATCATAGTCAATCGTAGTATTGTATGTCCACTTAATTATGACTCTGATATTTATTTCATTATGGTATAATAATAATATTATGTTCATTTTTCACGTTAGGAAAAAAAATATTGATAAATGAATTATATTTCGTATGGACGGAATATTATGATTTAATCATAATATAAATGAAATAATTAGAATATATTTGAGTTTGGGGTGTGACATGTGCAGTCAGTTTCAACATGTTACGTTGGACGTGCATGAGGTGTTTGTGAAACTCACGGTGCCGTTTTGTGTGTGTGGGGGGTAGGGGGTTGTAGCGTCTGCCCCCTCGGGGAACGTTTTCATGCCTATGTGTACCTATTTTCAAATTCGAATCGTATTCTCAAATCGAGAATCCCGCGATAGTGCGGCTGATTGCTACGTGCTATATTGGATGAGGATGAGGTGTTCATGCCACTCGCAGTGCCATTGGAGGGGTTGGTAGCATCCATCCTCTCGCAGCACATTTTATATCCTAAGTGTTCCTATTTTCACATCTGGGTCCTATTCACAAATCACGAGTCACGTAACTGCACGAACGGATGCTACATGTTACGTTAGACACGCACGAGGTGTTTGTAACCCTTGCGGTGCTATCAGGGGGGAGGGGGGGGGGGGGGGAGAAGGGGTAGTGGTTTACGCCCCATCATACACGATTTCAAGTCTAAGTGTTTCCATTTTCAAATCTAGGTCCTATTCTCAAATCGGGAGTTCCATGACTATACAACCCGTTGTTACGTGTTATACTGAACGCGTAGGTGGTGGTACCACTCGCGATACAATTTGGGGGGGGGGGGGGGGGCGAGAGGGGGTTGGTGGCGTCCTCCCCCTCCCAGTACATTTTCAAGCCTAAGCTCAAGATTGATGCTATATTTCATCCGACCAAGAGGAATAGAAAAAACTAATCATCACCGACTAGATTGAAATGCTGGATCCATGTGAGGAGGCAAAGCTGGTCGAAGAACAAGTTGTAGAAGGAATAGAGTCAATTATCTTGGATAATGAACACCTAGAGAAAATAGACCAGATCGTCTCATCACTAGACCCTACTGTTAAGAATGAGTTAATTGATTTTCTCAGGTAATGTAAGAACAAGGTCTTTTGGAGTCACAAGGACATGTGGGGAATTGATCCCGAATTCATGTGTCGTGAACTTAACCTAGTCAAGGATGCCAAGTAGATTAAGAAAAAATGGCATGTCTTTAGCCAAGAAAATAGCATGGCTATGTAAGAAGAAGTATAGAAACTACAAAATGCAAATTTCATGGAGGAAGTCAAGTGCCGAGATTGGCTTCCTAATGTAGTAATGATCGGGAAAAATAATTACAAAATGGCGTATGTGTGTTGACTTTATTGATATGAACAAATCTTCCTCGATGAACCCCACTATCCTTAACTATGAATTTATCAATTGGTTGGCGCCACTGCCAGACAAGAGCTACTCAATTTTATGGATGTGAACTTAGGTTATAATCAAATCAAGATGAAACCAGAGGATAAGGAAAATATATCATTTATAACCAACATAGGTACCTATGTTACAATGTCACTATCTTTGGGCTTAACAACACTGTAGAAACGTAGCAAAGGTTGGTAAAAAAAGTTCTTGATGAACAAATTGGCAGGGACATAGAGGTGTACATCGATTACATGCTCATAAAGAGTAAGCAAGTCGCTGTGGTGCGACCAAAATATGGCTTGCGATTCAAGTGCAAATCTATCGCAACAAGTAATAATCGGTAAGTACGGAATCGTGATCCACAGGGATTGATACACTCCTAAGAGAACAGAATTGGGGTAAAGAGATTCTCTAAACGTCACAAAGGTTAAAGTGTAAAAGATGATTTAAGGTTTGGAAATGTGATTGAGAGTGATCTCTAAACTAACATACTATTGATGATCAGATGATTAATTAATAATTACGGAACTATGAAAAGAACTAAGGTAAGCTTGAGTTCAAGAAATTAAGGGGATCGAGGATCATTCTCCCACCTAGGATTCACAAGGAAGGGGATTATAGGGCTTGGTTGAAATTAATTCTAATCGAGCATAACTAATTAAGTCCGAAAATCAACCATGTAGAGACTGAACTCAACAATGGAGGATTAGGGTTTAATTAATTATTGCTAGACGGGTTGGGTTTGTAGTAAAGCTTCAAACACTAACTCTTGCATGACAAGAGAAGTTAAGAAACTATGATACTCCAATACTAACACATGAAGTTCCATTAGAACAATTATAAACCAAACCCTAAAGATTAAGTTCAAGCATCCAAGGTGGGATTTTGATCCCCAATCACAAGTCTAGCTACTCATAATTGAAACTAAACTACACATGCTAGTTAACAACATACTTAAATTAGTTATCTAGTTGAAACACAAACCAATACAAGGGATGGAATTCAATGCAAATGAAAGCTAGTGGAACAAGTAGAGATGAAGTAATTGAACTTATCTTGCATTAATCACAATAATTCAACAAGTAATCAAAGCCTTACAAGTTGGTGAAAACCATAAATGAACTTGACCTAGGAGAGAGAAGAGAGTGTTTTTGTATCTCACTAAATATCCAACAAAAGTTATCTACCTACCAAAGAGGGAAAACAAGGGATAAATCCCCAAAAATCCAACCAAAATGGCAAACTAGTAATAAGAGGAAAGCTGGAAATGCAGGGCCGAATCGATTCGGTGCCAAATCCGAATCGATTCGGAAGTGTAGAGAAATTCCCTTGCATGTAACCGAATCGATTCGGTGGTAATGGCGAATCGATTCGGGCCTGCTGCAAAAAGAAGAGTTGCCTATATAGGCCTTAGTTGTCCCATGCTTCATCGAAACTTCCGTAACTTCCTCGTTCAAGGTCGGATTCAAGCACCGTCGGAGGCCACGCAAAGAGGAGAAGAAGGTCTACAACTTCCGTGGAGAAATCGGGAGCAAAACCCGAGTGCTGAAATTACCAAAATGCCCCCGACTGTGCGAGTGTCAACGGAACTTTCCGGATCAAAACCAAACTCCCCAAAATGCATTCCCGAGACCTATAAAAGCTCAATAAAGACACATACAAAGTATATATGATGAATTCAGGGGTTAGTCAATAGATGAGTATAAGAACCGGGAAATACATGCATGGGAATGCTAGAATGTACAAATTAACGGGGTATAAAATACAATAAAAGTGACGAATCACACCCCCTAACTTATACATTGCTAGTCCTGAGCAATGAAGAATGAAGAAACAAGGGCCAACAACGCAACCAAAATATAAGAAATATGTACAACGAAGGAAAAATGCCACTTTCGTAGGCGAACGATTGCATTTAGCGTATGCAATAAGCCGTTAAAACCCTAGGTGGCCCTAGGGGACGAGTGAGGTCTCGTGAGGGTTTACAGGGATGACACCCACAAACATCAAATCAACTCATACAATGATACTACAAAATCCAATGCGTAGCTCAACAAATATCTAAGAAGCACAATTTATCAACAAAGTGAACGATGCTCACACAAAAGACGGCAATTATCGGCATTAAACAAATAACTTCAAATAAAAATCGAAACCATGGGAATGCGAAATAAGCGGACACATGTGGTAATTTAGATTTGGCAAAACTTTCAAAATCCATACATAAGCTAAGGCATGCATACTCAAGTTCTCTCCGGTTGTTACACTCAACAAATGAAACACTTAGAAATGGGATGTAACACACACGGGACATGCGGCTTTAAGAGTAATTGTAAAGGGAAACTAGGCCACACACATGTCATCAATGAAGAACGCAATATAAAAGTGCAAAATACAATCTCATGAAAGGATATCACATATTAACCAAGAGAAGAGCATTTAAACATATTATCGCTAATGTTCGACCTTTGAATCACATCACCCTAGGATCAAATAGGACTTTTGGGGGTATAGAATTTAGGCTAGGTTTGGGTTTGGAAAAGAACGGGATGTGTGTAGGATCAAAGGAGATTCGGAAAATCGCGCGGGATAATGGATTAAATGGGCAACTTAGGAATCGAAATCAAATTCCACAAGCAATGTATGCATGAGAGTGAGACTTTGATATTCATACACAAGGTGAAATGGGAAACAACTAGGACCCATCTTATTCGATATTTATTCTTTTCTTTTCTTTTCTCTTCTTTTTCTTTGATTTTCTCTTCTTTTTCTTTGATTTTCTCTTCTTTTTCTTTGATTTTCTCTTTCATAGCTTGATTGCAATCCATATAAACAACATCATTCAATCCCGGGAACAATCCCTAATCAAGGTACGGGAGGAGTAAATAAGGGTTTAGGACTCCAATGTGGAGTTGGACAAGGGATTTGGGGTTCAAACGAAAGGAATAATAAGGCTCAAGGGGGTTGACTAGGGGAAACATTTAAGGGAAAGGTCAAGGTCAAGGTCATATGGGTTTAACAACAAGGGCCTATAATCCTTTCCTAGAGTTTCATGTGATTCGCGGGACTCAACACCATTGAAAATCATGCTCAAGTGATAAATCAGTTAGTATGCAATCAAATGAAAAGAAAATGAGATCGTCAACGAGTTCATTGACAAGAAAGAGATAGAGTGGGTGTATACGCTCACAAATGATGATAAGTCTCAATTTTCACTTTTGTAAGGGTGTAGCATGCGCCTTAGAATAACGAATTTGAAACACTTTTAAACCAAATCATAAATAATTATTTGTGTATATGCTCAAAGCTTCACAGTTTAATTTTATGATGCTATTCACAATGCAAACAATAACGGGCTAAAGGGTAATAAATCAATGACTCAAAGCATGCTTCATAGCTATACAGCCGATCATATAAGTAATCATAGTAGATATGAGAGAGAAAAAGAAAAAAAGAAAATAAAATAAAAAAAAAATTATTTTTTTATTTTTTAATTATTTTTTTTATCTATTTTTTTTTAAATACTAACATAATAACCGGCATCACAATTGTAAACTATACCCCCTAACTTGAATGAAACATTATCCCCAATGTTAGTAGGGATAAAAAGGGAAAAGGGGTTAGAAAATAGTCACCCCGCAAGGAGTAACTCGAGAACCGCGCAAGGGCATGCCTGTTACAAGTTAGTACCAAAAACAAAAATATATACAACAGAGATATATACAAGAACAAATATGAAACCGAAACTGAGTCATTTCATTAATATATAAGAGTTGTGTACATGGGGAAAAATAAAACCAAAATTAGAAAATACAACAATTGTACTCTCTCCTCCCCATACTCACACAACTACCAAAATACATACCCAACAATCAAAATAAACAACCACCCAAAAAAAAAATCAACAGAAACGGGATCACAACGGCCTACATATCATCCGGATGGCGGCGCGGGGACTCGGGCGCGGGAAGGTCGCGAGGGGCATAAGGGTCATAGAGGTACTGAGGCACAGAAGCCTTGCCCCCTCGCAGGTGTGAAAATAGATCCATCTACGCCTGAGCAATCATGGATATATCGCGCTCGTAAGCGCCCCGATAAGCAGTAAAATCGCCCCGGAACGATGCAAAGTCAGACGTATACGTGCCCCGAAACTCGGAGAAATCAGCCTGAAGCTCATCCATCCGCACCCCAAGATACGCAATGGGATCTAAAGTAGATGGAGCAGGAGGTGGGACAGGATGAGGCACAGGCTGAGGCATGTCCGGAATATCCGGCATAGGAGCATCCGCAGCGTCAGGGGCAACAGGGGCATCCGGGGCATCAAAGGCACGCTTCTTTCGCCTCTACCAATAGTCCTGCCCCAAGCTCTTCGCTATAGTCTTATCATTGAATACCTTGGGCAGCCTCGGGATTTTATCGCTGCCCAAAACCTCACACCCGGTATTCCTACAAATCCGGGAAATCAGACGCGCGAAGGGGAGAGTTGTGGTTCCCTTCTCGCTGTAGGCAACATTGACTATTTGGTGCAAAATGAGGGCGGGTAAGTTGATGACCATGTCATCCGATAAAAGACTATAAAGGAAGAGGGCCTATTTGTAGCGAAGGACCGCCTTGGTCTGAGTGGGGATGATGGAGTTAACTGCGATCAGATGGAGGATACGGTGTATATCGGGCATGCCCGAAGTGGGGAAAGTCTCTCCCGCCCAAATTTTTCCGGGTGCAAGACGCGCAATGAGTCGGTCCTGTGGAATTTGAGGCGCGTCAGCAAGGATCGGGTAATGGTATAGCTCGGGGTCAGACGCCCCGCTTAGGTGCGTAGCCAATATGGTCTTCGAGATAGTGATCCTCCTTCCCCTCACATATGCCTCATACGCGCCGCCGCGCATAGATACTAGAGAAGCGTAGAAACGGCGTACGTGGTCTTCGTTGACCTCTGCCCTCATGGCCAGATGGGCCTCCCAATTAAATTTCGCCAAAAAACGCCGCACAGAAGCGGGCATCTCCTCAACAATCACTTCCTTTTCTATAGCAATCGGGCGACTGGTTTTGAACATAGCCCGATACCATTCCATCTCCTCCTTAGAACGGAAGGAGTCAAAACCAGCCCCTCCCCGTCCAGTGACCACATAGGAGGTTGGTTTGGTGATCGAAGGAACCTATAAGAAAAATCAATTTGATACATACACAATTAGTGTAATGCATGAAATTAATTTAGCGTGAAATAGGATCGAAATGGAATCGGTGGGTGTGTGTCGGGAAAAATTGGTCGAATTGACGTTACCGACGCACACCGCACTCAAACAAGGGTAATTCAACACCAATGTGCGATAAAATGTGCGAAGATGAAGCATTAGCGCAAAATCACCACAAGGGCATTTCATCGAACACTTAGTGTTCAGAGTATAGAGAGTAGGGTGAAAATGACATTCTCAATGTGGAAAACCCCCAACAAATACTACTTAAACATCAAAGCAACACAGTCAAGTAGTATTTGTTGGTTTCTCATCACAATCAGTGGGAAAATAATGAGTGTTATGCAGAAAAACATGTGGATATGGTGAAAATGCATTTTACCCTACCTATATACCAAATACACTAAATCAGGTATCACATTGAATTAAAAAGGGGGAATTAATACCTTGGATGAGGTTGCCCTAGAAGAGGAAGCCATGAGGTTGACTAAGAATGGAGGATAGGAATTGATATGGGAGAGGGCTGGTTCGCAGGTAAGAGAGGAGAAAGAATAAGAGTAGGGTTAAAACAGAATGAGGGATTTTTAAGTGGCGGGTGCCCCGAATTGATTCAGTATGTAGTCCGAATCGATTCGCGATTCTCGAATTTGAACACTGGAAGGGGCCGAATCGATTCGGGGATTAACCGAATCGATTCGCAAATGAAGACCTGATACTTTTAATCTACCGAATCGATTCGCCAGAAGTGCAAATCGATTCGCAAACCCAAAGTTGGCTACTGGAAGGGTGCGAATCGATTCAGTGGAAAACCGAATCGATTCGGCTTCTGGGATCTCAGATTCTGCTTTGCTGAAACATAGATTTTTGGTGGATGGTTGGAATTGGCTGTTTAAGGAGGTATTTTTGGACCCCAATGATGAAATTACAAATGTACAAAGGGTCCGGGACAAAAATTTTGCACCCCACACATGCCGGGGGATGCTCGGCACAAAAACTCACAATTCCGATGTCCTACAGAGCCCCGTAAACGGGGTCGGACAATGGAATCGTGTCCGAACATGGGTCAAATGGTTCTAGGAAAGGCTTGAGACGCTGACCATTGACCTTGAAAAACTTCCCATCAGATGGGTTTTCAATCTCAATTGCACCGTGATGATGGACGGTCTTAACGACAAACAGACCCGTCCACCTAGACCTTAGCTTACCCGGGAATAAATGCAACCTAGAGTCGTATAAGAGTACCTTTTGGCTAGGGTGAAATGTTTTACGGGATATGCGCTTATCGTGCCTCTCTTTCACCCTTTGCTTATAGATTCTCGCACTCTCGTACGAATCGGAGTTCATCCAACTCATTGAGTTGGAGCATTCGCTTCTTTCCGGCCTTGTCTAGATCAAAATTGAATTTCTTGATCGCCCAATAGGCCTTGTGTTCGATTTCTACCGGTAAATGGCATGGCTTTCCATACACAAGTCTAAAGGGCGACATTCCCAAGGAGGTCTTGTAGGCCGTACGATATGCCCATAAAGCGTCAGGAAGCCGAAGAGACCAATCCTTGCGGTCGGGATTGACCATCTTCTCTAGAATGTGCTTGATCTCTCGATTGGCCAATTCAGCTTGGCCATTGGTTTGCGGGTGGTAGGTAGTTGCAACTTTATGAGTTACCCCATACTTTCGCATAAGAGTAGCGAACGGAGTATTACAAAAATGCGTTCCGTTGTCGCTAATGATCGTCTTTGGAGTTCCGAAATGCGAAAGCATGTGTTCCTTTAGGAACTTCAACACCACCCGATGGTCATTGGTTTTGGACGCAATGGCCTCGACCCACTTTGACACATAATCTACGGCCACCAGGATGTAAAGGTTACCAAAAGACGGCGAGAATGGGCCCATGAAATCAATTCCCCAACAGTCAAAGACTTCAAGTTCTAGAATGGGGGACATTGGCATCATGTTGCGACGTGTTATAGCACCTAATCTTTGGCAACGATCACACGAAACGCAGAATTCGTGTGCATCCTTAAAAAGTGTGGGCCAATAAAGCCCGCATTGCAAGATTTTTGCGGCGGTTTTCTTGGAAGAAAAGTGGCCACCACACCTCCGTGTGGGAGAGACGAATTACGCTCTCATACTCATCATCCGGGACACACCTCCGGATGATCTGGTCGGGGCAATATTTGAATAGATACGGATCATCGAAAAAGAATCTCCTCACCCAAACAAAGAATTTCCTCTTCTCTTGAGGGGTCCAATGAGATGGAATCGAACCCGTCACGAGGTAGTTCACGATATCAGCGAACCACGGCAGAGAGGAAGTGGAGAACAGCTGTTCATCCGGAAAGAATTCAGCGATGGGGAGTTGGTCCTTGGGTGCCTCAAACGTTAAACGCGACAAGTGATCCGCGACAACATTCTCTACTCCCTTTTTATCTTTAATAGTCAAATTAAACTCTTGGAGTAAGAGCACCCACCTAATCAAGCGCGGCTTGGCGTCCTTCTTTGATAGAAGGTATTTGAGCGCCGCATGATCCGTAAAATAAACTATGGGCGATCCCACGAGGTATGCCCGGAACTTATCTAACGCATAGACGACCGCTAATAACTCTTTCTCGGTGGTCGAATAGTTCAACTGAGCACCGTTAAGAGTTCGACTCGCATAGTAAATGACATGGGGTTTCTTGTCACTTCTCTGACCTAAAACAGCCCCAACCACGAAGTCGCTAGCGTCACACATCAATTCAAAGGGTAGGGTCCAATCAGGAGCTTGGATTATGGGAGCGGTGGTAAGCATACTTTTCAAAGTCTCAAAAGCTGCTTGACACTCATCGCTCCATTTGAAAGGGGTTTCCTTGGAGAGGAGATTACACAAGGGTCTAGCAATCGAGCTAAAGTCCTTGATGAAACGGCGATAGAATCCTGCATGCCCAAGGAAAGACCTTACATCTTTCAGAGATTTAGGGGCGGGTAAGTTGGCAATGACCTCAACCTTTGCCTTGTCTACCTCAATACCATCTGAGGAGTCGATGTGGCCTAAGACAATACCCTTAGTGACCATAAAATGGCACTTCTCCCAATTTAACACTAGCCTTTTCTCCACACATCTAGACAAAACCTTCTCGAGCATAGAAAGACAATGGTCATAGGAGTTTCCAAAGACGCTGAAATCGTCCATGAACACCTCTAGACCACGCTCTACCATATCACTAAACATGCTCAACATGCACCTTTGGAATGTAGCAGGCGCATTACACAACCCGAAAGACATTCTTTTGTAAGCAAATGTCCCAAAAGGGCATGTGAAGATAGTTTTGTCTTGATCCTTGAGATCAAGTTCGATTTGGTTGTAACCCGAGTACCCATCGAGAAAACAATAATAAGGATGGCCGGACACGCGTTCCAATATTTGGTCAATGAATGGAAGGGGAAAATGATCCTTTAATGTCATTGCATTAAGTTTTCTATAGTCGATGCATACACGCCACCCAGTGGTGGTGCGTTTAGTGATCAATTCCCCTTTCATGTTTTCTACAACGGTGACTCCTGATTTCTTTGGAACAACATGGATTGGACTGACCCATTTGCTATCGGATATCGGATATATGATATCCGCATCTAAAATCTTAATTACCTCCGCTCTCACAACTTCCTTCATCACCGGATTCAATCTCCGTTGCATCTCACGAGAGGGTTTTACATCCTCTTCAAGATTAATTTTGTGAGTGCAAATCAAGGGACTAATTCCTTTCAAATCTACAATTGTCCACCCGAACGCACCCTTGAATCTCCTTAACAAGTCTATTAGCCTTTGTTCTTCACCCGCCTCGAGGCTTGATGAGACAACAACGGGATATGTCTCATTTTCGCCTAAATAAGCATATTTTAACTCGGAAGGCAATTGCTTTAATTCAAGTTTGGGGAATCGCACATCCGAGGGAACTTCATACGAATCACGAGAGGGTAAGTCCTCAAAAACACTATACCAATTAATATCATCAACACTCTCGTCCTCATCTAACAACAAGCTCATAAAATTGACCTCTTCATCATAAGGAGAATAGCTATTCTCCAAGTAAATTGGGTTCACAAGACATCCCTCTAAGGGGTCCGATAAATAGGTAGCATCAAAATGTTCTTGTACCACCTCTTCTAGAAAGTCCACCTCATGGACTTCATCCTCACAATCTCCCACTTGGTTCGAAACATTAAATATGTTCATTTCCAAGGTCATATTCCCAAATGTCAGGTTCATTTGGCCATTCCTAATATTAATCAATGCATTGGAAGTGGCAAGGAAAGGACGACCGAGGATAATGGGGGTAGTTCTACAGCTAGTAGAAGTAGGATAGGTGTCAAGAACCACAAAGTCCACAGGAAAGTAGAATTTGTCAACCTGTATGATGACATCTTCTACTACACCCCTCGGAACCTTAATGGAGTGATCCGCTAATTGGAGGGTAATTTTTGTGGGCTTGAGGTCCCCTAGACCGAGCTGTTCATAGACATGATAAGGTAACAAATTTACACTTGCTCCTAGGTCTAGCAAAGCCTGCTCAATTTTAAAGTCCCCTATCACACATGAAATGGTGGGACATCCGGGATCTTTATATTTAGGTGGTAATTCAGATTGAATTATTGAGCTAATATTTTCGGCCAAGAAGGCTTTCTTCCTTACAAAAAATTTCCGCTTAACAGTTATTAAGTCCTTTAAGAACTTAGCATAAGCGGGGACTTGCTTGATTGCATCTAAAAGAGGGATGTTAATTTTTACCTGTTTGAACATCTCTAGTATGTCAGAGTTACTAACATTACCCTTTTTCGACAGGAGCCTTTGAGGGTAAGGCACGGGACTAGGAAGCTTCGAAACCACATCCGACTCTAACGGGGCTTTCCCTTCTCTCTGTCTCAAGGAAGCATCTTCGACCTCTAATGGGTCGGGCGAAACCTCCTTAACGACGGTGGGGACACTAGGAGGGGTGGGCTTATCAACGACTTTCCCGCTCCTAAGAACGGTCACAGCCTTAGCACTATCGGGAGGGGGGTTCGAAGTGTCATTGATACTATTTTTCCCCAATGCCTTTTGAGGTTGAGAAGGGAATTTTCCCTTCTCTTGGATACTTAAAGCCGAGGTCAATTTGGAGATTTCCTTTTCAATCCTAGAATTCGTGGCTTGTTGAGAGGTTATGAAAGATTGAAGAGTCTCTTCGAGGCTCCTCTTGTTCGGGTGAGCATATAATGGTAAAACCGGAGGAGGTGGTCCCTGTGGGGGACCTTGCATTTGAGCTTGGGGTGGAGGAACTTGATTATATGGTTGCTGAAAATTATGAGGTGGGGGATGATTTTGATAATTCGGGGGAGGTGGATTTTGAGAATGTTGGGGCTGCCCATAAGAGAAACCCAGATGGTTTCTCCACGAAGGATTGTAGCCCTCACCTAAAGGAGTCATGTATTGTTTCTTGTAAGTGGTCATCGCGTTGGCTTGATCGTGAAGCATCACTTTATATGCCGGGATTGTTGGGCAATCCCTCGTTGAGTGATCGTCAACGTCGCAAATGGCACAAGAATCCTCTACATGTGAGGGAGAAGGATGGGAAAGTTCTCGAGCTTTGGCATCCATTGCCTCGATACGCTTGGAAAGTTGGGCTACTCTTAATGACATATCATCTCCTTCGGCAAGGTGATATATCCCATGGCTAGAGGAAGGTGGATTGGATGACCGAGCATTGGTTTTGCTAGGGTCCGAAGTGTCCCACGCTTGGGTGGTCTCGGCACAATATTTAAAATGTGCCCACGCATCATCCGAATCCAAACCAAAAAACTCGCCGGAGCACATGGTCTCCACCATTTGTTTTGCATTGAGGGTAAGGCCATTATGGAAAAAGGAGATTAATCTCCACTTTTCGAACCCGTGATGTGGGCAGTTATGAAGTACCTCGTTAAATCTCTCCCAACATCTCTCAAATGATTCACCTTCGGCTTGAGCGAAGGTTTGGATTTGACCCTTTAAAGAGTTGGTGCGATGAGTAGGAAAGAATTTCTTCAAAAATTGCGCTTGCATTTTGCGCCAACTCCCAATGGAATTAGGAGCCAAGGACCAAAGCCAAGTTTTGTCTTTGTCCTTCAAGGAAAATGGGAAGAGTTTGAGTCGTGTGACATATAAAGGGCAGTTTTGATCGCTAAAAGTAGCGCATACCTCTTCAAACTCTCTCACATGAAGGTACGGTTGTTCACTTTCCATGCCGTGGAAAGTAGGAAGTAATTGAATCATTCCATTGCGAAAATGGAATTGCGCGGCATTGTATGGAAAAATGATGCAAGACGGAGAGGTGGTCCTCTCCGGTTGTAAATAATCACGCATAGTCCTATACGGGGGGTCGGGTGCAACCCCTAGACTACCGTGCTCACTTACATTATCAGCCATTGTTGTGGGATCGGAATGAGCCCAAGTATACGAAGAAGAGGAGATCGAACTAGAACGAGAGACAGATGGTAAAGGTCTCCAATAGTCCGAGGGCTCACTAGACGAGGGTTCACGAATAGGATTTAAATTGCTACTACTCTCGTCTTGCATTTACAAGTGCTTTTGGATTGATTTTTGGAAACCGTGTTGTCACGGTGACCACAGGGAACGATAGTGTAAAGAGAATTTCTAAACCCTAAGATAGTTGCCAATCCCCGGCAACGGCGCCAAAAACTTGGTGCGCCCAAAATATGGCTTGCGATTCAAGTGCAAATCTATCGCAACAAGTAATAACCGGTAAGTACGGAATCGTGATCCACAGGGATTGATACACTCCTAAGAGAACAGAATTGGGGTACAGAGATTCTCTAAACGTCACAAAGGTTAAAGTGTAAAAGATGATTTAAGGTTTGGAAATGTGATTGAGAGTGATCTCTAAACTAACATACTATTGATGATCAGATGATTAATTAATAATTACGGAACTATGAAAAGAACTAAGGTAAGCTTGAGTTCAAGAAATTAAGGGGATCGAGGATCATTCTCCCACCTCGGATTCACAAGGAAGGGGATTATAGGGCTTGGTTGAAATTAATTCTAATCGAGCATAACTAATTAAGTCCGAAAATCAACCATGTAGAGACTGAACTCAACAATGGAGGATTAGGGTTTAATTAATTATTGCTAGACGGGTTGGGTTTGTAGTAAAGCTTCAAACACTAACTCTTGCATGACAAGAGAAGTTAAGAAACTATGATACTCCAATACCAACACATGAAGTTCCATTAGAACAATTATAAACCAAACCCTAAAGATTAAGTTCAAGCATCCAAGGTGGGATTTTGATCCCCAATCACAAGTCTAGCTACTCATAATTGAAACTAAACTACACATGCTAGTTAACAACATACTTAAATTAGTTATCTAGTTGAAACACAAACCAATACAAGGGATGGAATTCAATGCAAATGAAAGCTAGTGGAACAAGTAGAGATGAAGTAATTGAACTTATCTTGCATTAATCACAACAATTCAACAAGTAATCAAAGCCTTACAAGTTGGTGAAAACCATAAATGAACTTGACCGAGGAGAGAGAAGAGAGTGTTTTTGTATCTCACTAAATATCCAACAAAAGTTATCTATCTACCAAAGAGGGAAAACAAGGGATAAATCCCCAAAAATCCAACCAAAATGGCAAACTAGTAATAAGAGGAAAGCTGGAAATGCAGGGCCGAATCGATTCGGTGCCAAATCCGAATCGATTCGGAAGTGTAGAGAAATGCCCCTGCATGTAACCGAATCGATTCGGTGGTAATGGCGAATCGATTCGGGCCTGCTGCAAAAAGAAGAGTTGCCTATATAGGCCTTAGTTGTCCCATGCTTCATCGAAACTTCCGTAACTTCCTCGTTCAAGGTCGGATTCAAGCACCGTCGGAGGCCACGCAAAGAGGAGAAGAAGGTCTACAACTTCCGTGGAGAAATCGAGAGCAAAACTCGAGTGCTGAAATTACCAAAATGCCCCCGACTGTGCGAGTGTCAACGGAACTTTCCGGATCAAAACCAAACTCCCCAAAATGCATTCCCGAGACCTATAAAAGCTCAATAAAGACACATACAAAGTATATATGATGAATTCAGGGGTTAGTCAATAGATGAGTATAAGAACCGGGAAATACATGCACGGGAATGCTAGAATGTACAAATTAACGGGGTATAAAATACAATAAAAGTGACGAATCACGCTGACCATATTAGAGACTTGGATCAGACGTTCGACCCGCTAGAATTGCACAAAATGAAGCTTAACCAGATAAATGTCTCTTCAAAGTATGGGAAGGAATATTCCTCGATTTCATAGTAAACAAAAGAGGCATTGCAGAAAATTCATGCAAAATCCAGTCTTGATTAATTTGAAGTCTCCAATGAATAAAAAATAAGTACAAAATTTAACAGGTGGAGTAGTAGTGTTAAACCAATTTGTTTCTTAAAAAAATTATTTGAATGGAATAATGAATTTGAAATCGCTTTCTTGGAATTGAAAACGTATCTGGTGTAAAAGTGAATGTGATTCAAATTTGTAAATGTGCAATATTTCAATGGATTAAACTTATTAACTATATGTGAATCCCACAAACAAATTTTAATTTTAATTATACCTTGAACATGCATCTATGTGATTGAAAATAAGCATGTAAAACAAGGAGGCAGATTTCAGAAAAAATCTCCACAGGGCAAAACCTTTATTTCACTAAATATTGGAAATCACAGCTTACATCACTTTAGAGAAATAATGCAATGAATTCTTGAAGAACCCACAAAGACCACAGCCTTGAACCGACAATGACTACCTCGAGAATCATAAGAACTGCAGTCCCTCCTTTAACAGTGAATACACTCGAGTATTTCCAAGATTAGTAGTAGAGACATCTCTCCACAAGCACAACTTCGTTACAAAAGTGTTTGGGTTTCAAAGAAGATTCACAAAAGTAATTGGGATTGTTTTGTGTGGAAAAAAACAAGTTTTTCCCTAAAAAGTGAAGACTATTTTGTTGCTTTTCAGTAATTTGCGTAAATGAAAAGTCTTAATCAAAATGCTTCCTGAAAGAGGTTTTTATAAGCAAACAAAATATTTGAGGCGGTGGAATATCATTCGAAAGATATCCTAAGTTCGTTTGAACAATAATGTGATGTCGTTAGAAGTCCATTCGAATGACCCTATCAAACGACTTTGAAAAAATAAAACAGTACGCCTTTGTTTGAGCCATATGAGATCCTGAGCTTCAAACGAGGTATCTAACGACATGTCAATGTCTTTTGAATGACATTGCACAGTCGTTTGAACGACTAAAACGTTATTTTAAAGTTCTGCCTACATATATCTAAGAAAACATTTAGGTTTAAAAAATGCATGATTTCGTAAAAAACAGCTTAGAAAAGATATACCAATACTTAGTAAATTATCTAAGTAACATAAAACTAAATCCATACCAAAATTAATCAAGTCGTAGAAATTAATGAAGATACTTGATATTCGAATTCATCTTCTTGAACTTGTTAATTTGAATTGTCTTGACAGATGTAACAAGATACGCCATACACGATGTAAAATATGAACTATGGACAAGATGGAAAATATGTCCGTACAAAATCTCCCCATATGGCTATTCTGGTACACAAATAAAACATCTGAATTATCAATAAAATATATTATACAAACATAATACCCTCCCCAAAACCCAAAAGTGGAAAGATACTAAATATGCAAGTCTTCAAAAATCTTCAACTTTCCAATATTCAAATCTCCTTGCTTTATCTCGATCTTCTTTTTTTGTTCTTTTCACATCCTCATCAAGTCCTACACACAATAAATAAAGAAATACCTTCATGACGTATCGAGTTTAAAATAAGATAATAAATCATAAATCAAATCAAGATAAATCAAATAAATGCAGTTCTCCCCTATAATTCAAACCCTCGATCCGCCATAATTCATAATTCGTTAACTCGGGACAAAATGGAAAATATGTCCTTACAAATCTCCCCTTATTACTATTTCGGTAAAAAATAAAACATCTGAATTATTAATCAAATATCCTATAGAAATCAACTACCCTTCCAGAAACACAAAAGTGGAAAGATACTAAATATGGAAGTCTTAAAAAATCTTCAACATTTGAATCTTCAAATCTCCTTGCTTTCTCTTGATCTTCTTTTTGTGTAATTTTCAAATGCTCATCAAAGTACTACACGCAATAGACAAAGAAATACCTTCGTGACATATCGAGTTTGAAATAAGATAATAAATCATAAATCAAATCAATTCAATTCTCACCTATAATTCAAACTCTCACTCCCCCATAATTCATAATCCGTTATCCCTCTTTTTATTTTTTCAAAATAGACAAGGAAAAGAATAAACAATAATAAATCGGAGTGAGTTACAACAAGCAAGGAAAATCATCACTAACATATATCAAATAACTTCATGTAAGGATAAATTCAAAAGGTTCCACAAACTATTTTTTGATTTTTCAAAGAAAGAAATAATTTTACAAAAATAACACACCATGAATTAACACAAAGATAACCAAATCATGGAAACAAAATGAATTGGTGTGAACAAATTCCATTGGAAAATCAATTTAAACAATCGTAACATATGTGCATGATGAATTTTGGATACTCCTAAATAATGGACTCAAAATCATCCTTAGGCATAAAAATGTTAAATTCATATGATATCGACTCAATCTAAACAACAATCAAAGTCTAAGATGATTTTCACACCAATAACGTCTAAAACTATGTAATGCTTTATCAAGACTTTGTCAGTACGTATAAACCCATTGGTATTTAACCAAACTCCCTCAAAAGATAAACATGATCATATTTCTTATTTTTTTAAAAGATCAATCGAAATAAATTATTTGCCCCCTTTTTGGCATATTTTATTTTTATTGCCTTAAGTTTTTTGGGGCTCTTTTCAAACGATGGCTTTAACGATGACTTCACTTGCCTCTCGAATCCCTTTACCGTATGTACTCATATTTTTTCAGTATTAAACAAACTCTCACGAGCAAAGATTATTACATGCACTACTTTCATTGTATCATTTTATCGCATTTGGTTCGTTTTAAAGATATGATTGAGATGAAAACACTTTCACTAATATGCGATAATCAAATAAATCTGTGCATGTGTGCATTAAACAAAATCACGAGTCAAACATGTAGGAAATAATCACTAATCACATCTCAATGACACCAAACATTATAAAACACATAAGTGAAATGATGTTGCGTCTTAAAACACTATCAAAAAGTCACATGGATAATGGAATGAAGTTGTGACTTAGTCATTCTAAATGTCCATCCATAAACGGTGTAAAAAGAAATTCAAAATTCTTTTTGCATTTTTCAAAATTTTTTATCAAAAATAAAATCTTTTTGGCTTTTTCCCTTTTCAAAAAATAGAAATTATTTTAGTATTTTTCCATAATTTGTTAAGAACAAAAAACTCTTTTTGATTTTTTTTCAAAATATATCAAAATAAAAAAATAAATACAATGGTAGTACACAATAGCAATAGTCATAAAGATATGAACATGAAAATCGACCTATGCTGGAAAACAAGTCTAAATCTCAATCATTAGGTCCGTAGGAGTTTTCCAAAGGGGGTGATATCCTATGAAAACCATCCATTAAATCATGTGAAGTCTTGACTAAATACTCAACTTGCTCTCGAAAATTCTCAAAATCTCTCATGTGATGTGCGGGAGCATGTGGAGCATCATGTGTAGGGGTGCGTGTGAGAACACGTGTAGTAGCATAATGAGAAAAATACCTATGAGACACACTACCCAACTTAAATGAAACTTCCCGAAGGTTTCCTCTTTTCTTACAATGGGAACAAACATGCATATGCCTAGGAACACCTCTCTCAAAACGTTAGGATGCGCTCTCTTATGGAGAAATGGATACCTAGGTGGGTTAGGTCGAGAGGCATATTGATCTATCACAAAGAAGGGAACTGGATCGGGTGCAATATGGGAAGTGGATGCACCTTCAGAACCTATTCATAGTCTCTCAACATTAGCCAAAGAAGGACCGAGGATAATCTTTCCAACCTTCTTAGATGTGTTCCCTGTAGTGACCTTGACCTACTGGGCACGTTCGAGATCTCTATCGAGTTGGGATACATGGGCTTCAAGTTTCTTACAAGTCTCTAATGAGCATTGAAGATCTCCCCCAAGATTAGCCATTGTGTTGGTCAATTCACTATTTTCGCAGCCTGAGATGATCAATTTCTCACAAAAAGAAACTTTCACCTTCCCGAGTTGACTCGCCGACACCTCACACACCCTCAAAACTTCTCTCTCTCTCTCTAAATCTAACATCTTAGGACCTAATTCTTTATTCAACCTTTTGATTTTCAAATGCCTCGATGTAAAAATGTCTAAACGTCTTTTGTATATCACCTTCAGCCTCACTTGTGGTCTCATCCTCATACTCATTATCCCCCGAATGGCATGAAACATCATCGAGGATCTCATGTTTACAAGTGTTCTCATCGTCATGGGACACCCTAGATTTTCTCACATGACTAACCATGAAAGCCTCACACTTTTCATGTGGTGATTCATTCCCGAAATCATCCAACTCAATGTCACTATTGCTAAGAGTGGTTGTATTAGCGATCTTCTTTCCCTTTCACTTTAATAGAATGGGTCAATCAAAATCTTTGTGCCCTTTTCCCTTGAACTCATAACACCTTATAACTTCCTCTTTCTCACCACTGTCCTTGACCTCATCTTCCTTTTTTTTTTCCTCTAAAATCCTTTTATTGGAAGAATTATCTTTTGAAAATTTGAGAAACTTTTTAAATTTTTTAGTATATAATACCAAGTCATCTAAATCAACCTCACCCTCGAAATTAGACTCACAAACTCTCTCTTTTTTCTTTTTCTTAACTTGAGAATTAAAATCTAACCCTCTATCCTTAGGCTTAATTGTTTTGGAAACATGTCGATATTATAAGTTTGAAGGTCTCATATGAGTTCTTTAACCTAAGTGAGTCTAAAACCTCTAAAAAGTTAAGTACAGTTACCTTAGGAATAAATCGAGATGGGAGTGACCTCAAAATATTTTTCACAACTCTCGAATAATCAATTTTTTCACCAAATTAAAACTCGTGTTAACCATGTCCGATAACCTAGAACAAAACTCATCGAAACACTTGGACTTTAACAAAGTGATAGCCTCAAACTGGGTGGTCAAATTTTGCAATGTCGATGCCTTAACAGTGTCGTCACCCTCATGTGTCAACTGGAGGATGTCACATGCCTCTTTAGACCTAGTGCACGTCATCATACGTCGAAACTCATTCGAGGTCATGGCTCCATATATAGAACTAAGGCCTCTAGAGTAATAGGTACTCCACTTACACTTATCATCAGTCCAATCAGACACGGGCTTGGGATTAATGATATTATTAATGGTGATAATGGGACGAGTCCACCCTCTTTCACATACGAGCCAAACTCTTTCAACAATTGCTTTTAAACAAGATCCCATGTGTGGTTTCTAATAGGTATAAATTATGTCATTAAAGACTAGCATTCGATTATATAAGTTCTCCATCAGAAAAATTGGGATTTTTCGAATTCAATTTTTTTTCAAAACGGTTGATATCACCAAATTTTTGTGGAAAAAGGATCTCATGATAATTTGGTGAAACCTGCTTGATATCAATTTGTAAAAGAAAATGTGATACCAATTTGTTAATGCCTAATATTTCAATGGATTAAACTTATTTAACTAGATATCAATCCCACAATGAAATTCAAATTTTAATTAAACCCTAAACATGAATGTATGTCATTTAAAATAAGCATGTAAAGAAACAAACAAATAGGCAAAATTTTAGGGAAAAAAAACCCGGGCAAAAAATTAATTTCACTTAAGTTTAGAAATCACAACTTATAATACTTTCGATAAATACTAAAATTAATTCCCGCAAGAATCCACACAGATCACAACCTTGAACTAGTAATGACTCCCTCGCGAATCACTCCTCCTGCAGTAGTGAATACCCTTGAGTATCCCCCCATATTAGAAGTAAAGACAACTCTCCACAAGAATAACTTCGCTAAAGAAGTGTTTGGGTTCCAAAGATGATTCACAAAAGTAATTAGAATTGTTTTGTGAGAATCAAAAACAAGTTTCAACTATAAAGTGATGACTATTTTGCAATTGTTCTGCAATTTGTGTAAGTAAAAAGTGTTAATAAGAAAGATTCACGAAATAGGTTTTATAGGCAAACAACATATTTGAGGCGGTGGAATGTCATTCGAGTGATATCCTAAGGCCATTTGAATGATAGTGTGATGTCGTTAGAAGTCCCTTCGAACGACCCTACCAAACAACTTTGAAAAAACAAAATAGTATGCCTTCGTCTAAGCTATATTAGATCACGGGCTTCAAACGAGGTATCTAATGACATGCTAATGTCGTTTGAACGACATTGCACAGTTGTTTCAATGAATAAAATGTCATTTTAAAGTTCTGACTATAGTTCTCTTAGAAAACATTTTAAGGTTAAAAAATGCCTCATTTAGTAAAAAAATAGTTTAGAAATAATATCTCAATACTTAGTAGATAATCTAAGTAACACAAAACTAAATCCTTATCCAAATTAGTCATGTCGTAAAATTGTTGAAGATGATTGATATTTGGATCCTTCTCCTTGAACTTGTGAACTTGAATTTTCTTGACGGATGTAACGGGATACATCATACAAGATTTAAACTAGGAACTAGGGATAATATGGAAATTTGTCCTTACATTTGGGATATCCATCTTTGCTATTAAGGCCTATCGTAGGGAGAAAAACTTTACTTTTACTCTGTTATATCTGAATCAAACATTCGCTCGACGTTAGTTGGATTAGAGAATGGGGTGCAAAACCTGTTTACTATATAATCAAAGTATATCGAGGAGTGGAGATCCGATATCCAAGGTTGGAGAAACTAGTTTTATCCTTGATCAAGGCTTCCCGAAGAATGAATCCACACTTCCAAGATCACATCAGTGTAGCCTATGCAGATCAGCCACGACGTTAAAACATTCATAAATCTAAAAAATTAGGTAGACTGATGGCTTGGGCCATTGAATTAGGATATTATGGCACACAATATTAACCAACAATAGCAATAAAAGTACAAGACATAACATATTTCATTGCAGAGTTCACATATGAAGAAAACCCCATCGAGAAGACTTCTTTGGAAGAGAGCTCAATAAGGGAAAAGACTATGCAAACTTCTATAGAAGAGATCTCATCTCCACTTATCGAGTATAATTCTTCCAAAGAGAGATCACTAGTTAAACTAAATTACTCATACGAGAGATAGACTGACCATTCATCGAGGCGACCAAATCACTAACAAAATGTGACACCCCGCCTAATTAAATACCTGGTGATCAGTCCTTTATTAAATTAATTCAAAGTGCCCAGTTGGTTCATTCTTAGCATCACTGTCGTAAAACAATTTTCTTTATTAACTAACTAATAATTAATTAAACTACGTGTCAAAACATTTAATTATGTTCAATTCAAATTCCATTGTAAAGATCTTATGTGTATAAACCAGTTTATGAATAGTACTGATGATAAATAAAACAAACCATTAAAATGGGTTATGCCAACTAGATTACTCAATCTAATTAAATAACCACAACTACCATCTACGTAATAGATAAAACAATCCCAAATAAAACAGAATACTAAATAATAGAAAAGTAGGAAATCTCTATCAAGTCTAAACAGAAGTATGGAAATGGGCGAGGCGACACATGGCCTAACTAGAGAGAATTAAATTAGAAACTGAGAAGTCAAACGAAGAATCATCTACTGCAAGGACCTGCAACTCCCACACAAGTTGCAGCACGTCCAATCCAATAAATCTATGCCTGACGCCCATGTGGTTGGGCACCTGTAGTGTATACATATATATATATATATATATATATACAAGAGAAGGAAAATGACAGAAAACGGGTTAAAGCCCGAGTGTAAAATAGCTTTAAAAATGGTTTAGCAAGTATTTAAAATGATTACTAGTTGATATGACACACATGTTAGTACGCGACACTCTCTTGAGAATTTTCACCTCTCATCTAGTATGCACGCCTATCGTACTAATAAAATAACTCATAAGTCCAACCCAATTCTCCTCCCATAAATTCTGATTCACGAAGTCCTATATCTATGATTTATTTTAAAATACCATCCTCTTAAGGATTATTTAAGTGAATTATTATATTTCAATACTGATGGGAAGTGTGAAGCTCTTACTAACATGAAAAACAACTATTCAATATTTATCTACTTATACGCACAGTAGAAGAATTCTAGGTATAAGTATATATATAAATTAATCATACAATATATATATATACTAATCGACACCACACATTAAATCTATGGTGCTGGCATACTCTGCTATCAAGTCCCTGTATCTCTCATATTAAAAGGGAAATACTAGTTCAGAATCACTCTCGAACTGTATTAATACAATACACACATAATGGAGGCGAAGCATAGTTCCAAGTCACTAAGAGGTCAGCACATACCCTCGCATATCTTAGGACCGTCTAACTATCATTCTCTTATACCCTGTACCAACGAATCCTATGTTCTAGGGTACGAGTCACTATCCCCCATTAAGGTGCCATCGAGATAAGACTATCCCGATTCGAAAACCTCCGTGATAGTAAGTAGCGCGGGTATGATTATATACAAATAAATATCATTATATATATATATGCACTCGGTTATATATATACATTTTCCCATTTTTCTTTTAGGTACGCCCACGACCCATAATAATATTTTATCCATACGTGGCACAAATCACCCAAGTCCTATGTATAATTAACCCATTTCTTTTTATTTTCAATTGTCGCCATTTCATAAGTACTTCTCATCCCTCGAAGTGTTTACTTTTACTAGATGTAAATTCAATAGGTGTACCCTCACTAACATACTGGTCTAAGTCTTTCTTGAGTCTCCCCATACCTCACTTAAGTATGCATGATTTTTAATAAATTTTATGCCCCCGTTATCCCACGGTTACATCTCGTATAAAGTTGCATCTCCCGGACCCTACTTAGACTCTACTGGTCCTTCCCATCTCCCATTATGATCTTTAAATTATTTCCAAGGGTCCCTATGTATTTTAATAGAATTAACCCCAAAGGGGAAAAATATCAAATTTTCATGAGGGGTCGATCGATCGATGAAAATGGGTCGATCGATCGACATTCTTGAGTCGATCGATCAATCGAGCAGTTCTTACCCAGATTCTGCTATTCCAATTTACGGGTTTCCTCCATAAAACTTCACCAAATCTCCATTAGTGAGTCCCAAACTCCCAACCAAACATAAGGATTATTATATAAACAATAATAGACAATTTATAACGTAAATTTCCTCTTAAATCACCGATAATCATCATCAACTGAATTAAATTCAAAATATATCTCTAACCCTAGTTTATTTAATTTCTCAAGAAATTCATTGAATAACAGATTCCTATTTCTTGTGGACATCAATTTCGTTTTCACTAATCTAAATTCAACAAGGAATCATCCTAACATTATTTTATTTTCTGCAATTTTCAACAATTTGTCATAAACATCAATTATCTTTTATTAAAACATAATATTTTCCTCCTACACTATCATGGGTGTAATATCAACCAAGATTACAACAAGATAGATATTTGCCTTAGATATGAAGGTCTGATTAGCTGGTATTGATGGGTATGGTTGCGTCCCTCATTTCCCGATCTACGCATTCGTGGTGAAAGATGGCAAAGGTGGTGGCTCTACTCCTTGGAAGGCTCCTCTCTTATCTCTTCCTTAGCCTCTTTGCAACTCTACCATTTCTAATTCTCGAGGACTCTAACTCCCATTAGATATACCCCTTCAATTTTCGTCCATAATTAAGCCTTAAAAAGAAAAATTACTAAAATGCTCTCCTTGGTTATCGGTTATGCCTAAAAGCGTCTCGAGACCCAAACTAAACCCCCAGGTACATTTTTCTGACTATCTCGACCCTTCCAGACACATTGGCGCACTCAAAATGACCATACGGGTGACTTATAATTTAATTACATTATATTCCATCAATTTAGTCTCTACACGATACAGGCGCGTCCAGGCTTACATTCTATAATTATCGTGTTATTCACTCGCGGTAATTTTAATAAATCCAATTCTATGTATTACTTTACTCATTAAGTAATTTCCACCAAATAATTACTAACTCTCATCACGCTAGTAAATATTTATTTTAAAATTCGGATCAATATTAAATAAATTTCATCCCAATTTAATTTAATAAAATCCCTATAATAAAAGCCGTAAAAATACGGGGTATTACACCAAAAAAATCATCAGCCAAATGAGAGGAGATTTCTCCTAACTTGGAATTGAAAAAAAATTGTTCAATTATGGGACCATAGTCAAAGGAGACTTAAAAGAAGATCCCTTTGCTTGAAAAATATTTGTAGACAGTTTCATCATGCTCCTATGGCAACAGAGAAGGCTTGATAATTACTACTTTAAATAACATTGACGTAGATTATTCCGTCAGATTCAAATTTGAGGCCTTCGATATTGAGGTAGAGTATAAAACACTCGTAGAAGGGTTTGTCTTGGCTTCATCTCTTGGAGCTAATAAAATATAGGCAAATAATGATTCTCAGATAATAGTGAATCAAGTACTGGGAGTTTATGAAGCAAGAGATGAGTTCATGGCAAAATACCTTACCAAAACGTAAAGGTCGATAGCGATGTTCCATGTAATTATAGTGATCAGGATCCCTAGGGCAATGAATGCTAGAAAATACGAACTTTCTCTGCTAGCTTCTCCTACTAGAATAGATCCAATAAGAACAATTATATAACACCCCACTCAATTAAATATTGGATGATCAGTCCTATACCCAATTAAAATAGAATTTACAATTGGTTCGTTCTTAGCATCACTGTCGAAAAAAAAAATTAATCACCTAATATCTAAATAAGCAGGTGTTAAACTATAAATAAAATTCACTTTTAAAACATAAACCATATAACACAATCCATTCACACAATGAATACCTACTGAGTAATATCAAAACTGAATTAAATACAACTGGAATAAAGCTCTCCAGTTTAAATATCTCACTACAATAATCCCATCAAAATAAAATGTAACAAAACTGACATAAGAATTTAATCTGTCTCAGATAGAGAAGAAATAACTAGAATCCTCTTGGGCGACATGCCCTAAATGAAAGATCAACTACAGAGTATGAATCAATGAATATGAAAGCATCTAACTCATAAAAAATCCATGGGGCTACATAGCATCCATAACTCGTCAAAAATCTTAATCCTTTCTGGTTGGCATCCCTGCGGGTGGACACGTGGTATGGGAGATACAAGAGATAAGAGAATATGCAGGAAAATAGGTCAGATCTCGATTGTAAAAATAGTTTAGAAAACAGCAAGTGAATAAATTCTATATTCAAAATAATTATATACATGTTAGATTATCGGACTCTCTCTTGAGATCCTCACCTCTCATCTAGAGTGCACACCTAACGAACCTTAAAACCATACTAGTTACTATTTCCATGCTAACCAATTCATATCAGTGCCAACTAACTGTAGTCCATATCTATCTCATGCATTTCTCTCGCAATACAAGTAATACAAATATATCCAATTTTTTTATCACATGGATAATCCCTTTTTTTATTAAGTATTCAGCTACTTAATTCATTTCAGATTTCATTATCTTTCATGTCTACTGAATTCACACAGTAAACACTATCACATGTATATATACACATTCACTCTATTATATATATATATATACTAATCTGCACCCCGAGGCTTAGCTGCGGTGCATGCATACTTTGCTATCAAGTCCCAGTACATCTCATCACTGTATAAAGGACCATAGGTTAGGTATGTCCCACGAACCATAATTAACAAATCACAAACAGTGGAGGCGAACATACTCCTAAGCCTTTGGGCTATGCACCCAAAAGACCGTTCAATACCATTGTTCTCACTAATGGCAATCTAACCAAAGTCCTATGTTCTGAGCCACAAGTTAAAGATCCCCCTTAAGGCTCATCAGGATATGATGGCCCTCTACGTCTAAACCTTCTGTCGATAGCAAGTAGGCTAGGTATAAATTAAACAAGCAATGAGTATACACATCAACCTTTATAAAATTCGGTACGCACTCGACCAATATCATATTAGGATTTCATCCTACCCCAAGTACCTGTCGTATTTTTCGAATACCACCCGTACTTGTTATTCACGATTATCATTGTATATTTATTATGTAGTTATCACTCACATAATCCCAAGTACCTGTATATATATATATATATTAACGCGTACTTGACCATGATGATTATTGATCTCTTAATCTTATTATTATTATGTAGATATCTGTCATATAATTTTATTCCTCAATTTTCATATAAGTTTCCAACATTAACCCATGTCCATCACTCCTTGTTAATGTACCAAAATTATTCAGAACCTACTGTGGGCTAAAAATCCAATTTTCCAAACTGTTCTGGGATAAAACAAAAATTCTGGAATCTCATCAAAAACCCAAAAATCAGTTTCAAACGAGATGGCATCTCGTTCGAATGACATTATGTCTCGTTCGAACGAGATCAGCGTCATTCCAGTTCGTCTTCAACCTCAGTTTTCTGCGTTCTCTTGAAGTTCTTACACCTAAACCCTTCTGGATTATATTCTACCAAAAACCTAGATTTGCTAACAATGTTCTAACATGTTCAAGGGTAATTTTTACAAAAGAATAATGTCAGATTCATATGTTCATAAGGGTATAATCATCAAACCCATTAAATCCTTAAACTTTCAAATTATCCAAATCCTCCATTTTTATACCTTTTAAAAACCTAGAATTCAGAATTATCATTTCATAACTAAATCATCAAATTTCCATATTCAACATAAGTAGAATTCATCTACATGCAGTACATAAAATCATTTGCATATCATCAATAAAAAATTAAATCCTCTACATGTAAAACCTATTCATTTCCATTTTCATAACCTCTACATATATATCCATTTTCATGTTCATAGTCTCCACATGTATAAATCTCCAACTACATGAATATTCCTATCTATTAAACTTGATTTATCAATCATTTTAATACCCAAATTCATAAGTTCATTAACCCAAAAAGAAATCTTATTCTAACATGGATAATATAAGCACCAAAATAAAGAAAGAATTGCACTTGCCTTATGTGTAGGTCTGAACCTTTGGAGAAGACAAGTGTTTGGAACCTCCTCTTCCTTTTTTTGGCGATAATCCGATGGTTATGCAAGGTGTAGATATTGTGGTTTTCCCCTTAGTTTGCCCTAGGTGACTCTTCCTTTCCAAGCAACTCTTCCTCTCCTTAAGATAACCTTTCACTTTCTCTCTGAGGCTTTTCACTCTCTCTCAAAAGACCTCACTTTGTTTTGATGAAATGAATCTTATGTACATCTAAACTCACATATATAATAAGTCTCCAAGGTTAGCTAAAAGAAAAAAAATGTAGGTACAATTCATCTCCCAAGCAAAATGACTAAAATGCCCTTTCTAGGTGTCCTTTCATCTTCCAATTGACCCGAGATCCAAAACAAATCCATCGGGTATTCTTTTTTGCCTATTTTGACCCTTCCGGGCTCAACGACGCACTCGAAATCGTTATATGAATGAATTAAAAATAATTCTCATTTTATTTTCCAACTTTAGTCCTGACACGACTCATAAGTGCGTCCCAACTTAATTTCCATTATTGCCATATTCGTAGCTCCTAACAATAGTTATATTTTCACATATTACTTTTACATCACTAAGTAATATTCAAAATCATATATTAAAAAACATAATTAATTTAATCTCTAGTAATATTAAATCCGGATTAATCCCAATTAATTTCTCATAATTAATCCCCATTTATTTAGCCCATTAACTTTTCATTAATATCATATTAAAAGTTATTAAAATTAAGGGGTATTACATACTTCCCCCTTATAACGGAATTTCATCCCGGAATTCAGAAAATAAAAGCATACCTTACAAAAATAACACCGGGTATTTGTCGCGCATCTCATCCTCGCACTCCCTAGTAGACTCCTCAATGTTATGGTGCTCCCACTGTATACGCACCAACGGAACTACTTTTGATCTCAACCATCTCTCCCTATGGTCTAAGATCTCTATCGGTCTCTCATCGTAATAACTATTTGGAGGCAAATCGATCTCCTCTAATGCAAAATGAGTGTGAGACAACTCATCTCAGAGATATCGCCTCAATGAAGAAATATGGAACACATCATGTATCCTATGTCAGTGCTCCAGCAATCCCAATCTATAAGCAACCGGTCCAACTCTCTCAATTATAGGAAATGGTCCTACATATCTTGGATCCAACTTCCCCTTCTTTCCAAATCACATGATCCCTTTCATAGGAGATAACTGGAATAATACCTGGTCCCTCACACTGGAATTTGCGGGAGAACTGTTTCGCATCAGCGTAGCTTTTCTGCCTATCTTGGGAAACCCGAATATGACTCCGAATCATTTCAATCCTGGAAGACTTGTCATGATTTACCTTTAGCCCAAGTATCTTGTTGTCCCTCACCTCTAACCAATATGCAGGAGAACGACAAGGTCTACCATAAAGTGCCTCAAATAGAGCTATACCGATGGTGAATTGATATGAGTTATTATACGCAAACTCCACTCGTGAAAGGTACTGTTCCTAACCTCCCCTAATGTCCAGGATACACGTATGTAGCATATCTTCTAACATCTGGTTTGTACGTTCTGTCCGCACATCTGTTTGTGGGTGATAGGTCGTACTCAAACGCACCTCGGTTACCATGGCCTTGTGAAAACTCTCCCAAAATTGGGATACAAAAATCTTGTCCCAATCGGACACAATATTAAGCGGTACCCCATATAACCTCCCTATCTCGACTATAAAAATCTGGGCATACTATCCCGTTGAGTAATCAGTCCGAAGTGGAAAAAAGTGAGCTACCTTAGTCAACCGATCCACAATCACCCATATGGAATCGTGACCCCTATGAGAAGTAGGTAGCCATGTCATGAACTCCATGGTAATTCTCTCCAATTTCCACATCGAGATCTGCAATGGTTGAAGAAACCCAACAGGCTTCTAATGGTCCACCTTCACTAACGAACAAGTGGCGCACTTAGAGACGAAGTCAGCAATGTCTTTTTTCATCCCACTCCACCAATATTTCTGTCGTATATCCTGGTATATCTTATCCCCTCCGGGATGTATTGCAAATCGATATTCGTGCAACTTTGTCATCACCGCATGCCGTAAATACACACCTTTTGGAACAATCAATATACCGTTAAAGCAGAAGCCCCCATCTGAGCTTAATGAGTAAGACTCTACTCTCCCGGATAAAAGTTATAGAATTTTCTCCTGACAAAATGGATCTGTTGCCTGAGCCTGAACTACCATTATCTTAATCTGAGGTGTAACAGTCATAACTAACATAAATGATCAGGAAACTTCTTCCTGATGTATTAGTTCCTTCCATTTCACCTTCCACACTGCGAACAACTCACCTATCGGCCTTCGGCTCAGTGTGTCTTCTACCACATTAGCCTTACCCAGGTGGTAATGTATCTCCAACTGATAATCCTTCATGAACTCAATCCACATGTGTTGATGCATGCTCAACTCCCGCTGAGTTAACAAATACTGAAGTGACTTTTGATCCTTGAATAGGCAAAATTTCTCCCCCAATAAATAATGTCTCCATATTCTAAGAACAAAGATGACTGATGTAAGCTCCAGGTCATGGGTGGGGTAATTCTTTTTATAAGGTTTAAGATTTTTAGAGGAATAATCTATTGACTTCTCTTCCTGCTACAATACTCCACCAAGCCCCTATAATGATTCGTTAGTGTAAACCAAGTACTCCACTCCTAGCTTGGGCAGTGCTAGTATGGGTACTGAAGTCAACTTATCTTTCAGCTCATCGAATGCTAACTGACACGCATCATCCGAAATAAATGGTATGCCCTTACTGGTTAGATTTGTCATCGGACCCGCAATCTTTGAGAAACCCCAAATAAAATGTCAGTAATAATCGGCCAATCCCAAGAAACTGCGCACCTTTGTTGCTGTCGTGGGCCATCCCCACTCTCTCACTGTTGAAACCTTGCTAGGATCCACCGATATTCCCATTTCAAACATAATATGCCCAATAAAATGAACTTCCCAAAGACAAAACACACACTTCTCATATTTCGCATACAACTAATGCTCATGTAGTGTCTGTAGGACCCGCTGCAAATGCTCGACATGCTCCTCCTCGGTCTGAGAATAAATCAGGATGTCATCTATGAAAATAATGAAAAACTGGTCTAAGAGATTTCTGAACACTCTATTCATCAAGTCCATGAACACCACCGACGCATTAGTCAGCCCAAACGACATAACTCGAAACTCATACGACCCATATCTGGTAAAAAATGAAGTCTTTGAAATGTCCTACTCCTTGATACGCAACTAAGGATAACCAGGCCTTAAGTCTATCTTTAAGAAGTAGGCTTCTCCTCTCAGCTGACCAGACAAGTCATCGATTATAGGTAACGAATACTTATTTCGTATTGTGACTTTATTAAGCTCACGATAATCCACGCACAGCCGTAGAGAACCGTCTCGCTTCTTTACAAACAACACCGGGGAACCCTAAGGTGACATACTCTTGTGGATGAACCCCTACCCCAAAAGTTGTTATATTTTATCTCTAATCTCCCTCATCTCTGCTAGAGCCATGCAATAAGGGGCACGAGCAATAGGCGGAGTGCCCGATGCTAAATCAATTACAAACTCAATCTCCCTGTTAGGAGGTAATCCTGGTATCTCTTGGAATACACCCGTAAACTCCCAAACTACCAGTATCGAATCAAGGGATATTACTACTCCCGTAGAGGTCTCCTCCTATATATAATACAAATGAGTAGACGACCCTCCCTCAGAACGAGGCATCGCCATAAGGAACATCTCATGTCTCAGAATAGCAAAAATAATACACCGGCTATAAAAGTCAATCATGGACCTACATACAACAAGACAATCCATGCCGATAATCACATCATACTCGGACATGTCCAAAACAAGTAAATCCGCCGGTAAAATTAGACTCCCAATCTCAATACTCACTCTACGACATATAAAAAAAATAGGCATCCCACTACCCATCGGTGAGTCTATATAGTATTGTCGGCCAAGTTTAGTAACCCTATGGCCCATGTAAATCTAGTGGCTACAAATGAATGTGAGGCCCCCATGTTAAAAAAAATATTCCCCATAACCCCATAGATAGAAAATATACCCTCAATCTCGGGTGATGGCTACTGAACCACTGCCTGATGGACGTTATACACACGCCCTGTACTGTCCCTGCTGTACTAGAGCTACGGGAATGGTAGGCAATGCTGTCACCTGAGCTGGTGCTGGGAAAGCGGTTGGTGGAAATACTAGTCTCTGTGGGTCTTGACGGGCTCCCTTCTAAGGAAATTTGCCATTATCAGGACAATCCTATCTCTCGTGACCAGTCTTGCCATACACGAAACATCTGCCAGTAAACTTTCCCCTATTTTATCCCTGCTAGCCGTTACCACCTCTCTCTTAGCCCTACTGCTGACCCTGATGGCACTGCTGCCCCTGCCTATTACCCCCTTGCCCAAAATGAAATACTTCGAATTGTAAACGTTTAGCATAGTCCCATGGTTGGGAATGCTGCTCTACCTAGTGCTGCTGACTCTGACCTAGTTGTGTCCCGCTAGAACTACCCCCACCAGTCTTGCCCTGTTGGCTCGACTCGATCCCCTGTTTGCCACCCTTAGAATGTAAGTGGTTTTCCTAGCCGTGAAGCATCGCATCATTAAGAACATTTTCATAAGTATGAAATAAAAGATTTCCCAATAACTTATGGCAAAATCTTCCATTTGAGGCCATCTGTGAACATCTTAATTCTCTTTTCCTAAGTAGGTACCTCTCTTGGCACCAAATTTGTCAGCCGAGTAAATTCCTTCCCATATTCTGCCATTGTCCTCCCTTCCTAGGTTAGGTCGAGTAATTTATGCCTCATCTCAGTCTGAACGATGGAAGGAAAGTATTTAAGGTTAAATCGTACCCAGAAGTCCTAGATAGTCATAGTATCTCTCTCCTTGGAGGTGGTAATAGATTCCCACCACTGTAGTTCTGCCCCGACTAGCTTAAATGTAGATAGTATTTGACATTGAACCTCTGTGCATTTAAACATTCGTAAGTGCCTCTGGATGTTCTTCTTGCATTGGCTAGCAGTCATAACTTTAAAACCTCCCTGAAACTTAGGTGGATGCGCCTTTTGAAAAGCATCCATAACACGTTCCCAAGCATTAGGAAACACGTGCCCTGGTGCCTGTGCTGGTGCTTATTGAACAATAGCTAAAGCTGGGTTGACAGCCTGAGCAATAATGGCAACAACTTATGTAGCATTCATTATACCGTGAGCTAGGCCAGACTGAGGTTCACGTTGAGGCGGCATTTGGAATGAGAGAAAAATTTCATCAGTATTGAATTTAAATTTCAAAGAATAGCTGAAGATCGTATATGCGCAAATAAGGACACAACAGTCCTAATTATATGGCTCTATATTAAAGAAGGATAAGCTGAAAGCAAAATAAACCGTTCTGATCCTAAAAGACTCTAGAACCTGATGCTCTGATACCACCTATAACACCCCACCCAATTAAATACTGGGTGATCAGTCCTATACCCAATTAAAATAGAATTTACAGTTGGTTCTTTCTTAGTATCACTGTCAAATTTTTTTTAATCACCTAATATCTAAATAAGCAGGTGTTAAACTATTTAAATTTTAATATAAATAAAATTTTCACTTTTAAAACATAAACCATATAACACAATCCATTCACACAATGAATAACTACTGATTAATATCAAAACTGAATGAAATGCAACTAGAATCAAACTCTCCAGTTTAAATATCTCACTACAACAATCCCATTAAAAATCAAATCTAACAAAACTGACATAAGAATTTAATCTGTCTGAGATAGAGAAGAAATAACTAAAATCCTCTTGGGTGACATGCCCTAAACGAAAGATCAATTATACAGTATGAATCAATGAATATGAAAACGTCTAAACAAAGTCAAAAACTCCATAGCATCCATTACTCGTCAAAAATCTCAATCCTCTATGGTTGGCATCCTCGTGGGTGGACACCTGATATAGGCGATAGAAGAGAGAAGAGAATATGCAGGAAAACGGGTCAGAGCCCGATTGTAAAAATAATTTAGAAAACAACTAGTGAATAAATATTATATTTTGCAATTATTATATACATGTTAGATTATCGGACTCTCTCTTGAGATCCTCACCTCTCATCTAGAGTGCAAACCTAACGAGCCTTAAAACCATACGAGTTACTATCTCCATGCTAACTAGTTCATATTAGTGCCAACTAACCATAGTCCATATCTATCCCACGTATTTCTCTCCTAATACAGGTAATATATATATCCAATTCCTTTATAACATGGATAATCCCCCTTTTTTATTAAGTATTTAGCCACCTAATTCATTTCAGATTTCATTATCTTTTATGTCCACTTCATTCACACAGTAAACACTATCACAAGTATATATACACATTCACTCTATTATATATATACTAAACTCCACCCAGAGGCTCAGTTGCGATGCATGCGTACTCTGCTATCATGTCCCATTACATCTTGTCATTGTATAAAGGACCATATGTTCGGTATATACCACGAACCATAATTAACAAATTTTAAATAGTGGAGGCAAACATACTCCTAAGCCTTTAGGCTACGTACATACCTAGGCACACAAAAGACCATTCAATACCATTGTTCTGACTAATGGCAATCCAACCTAAGTCCTATTTTCTGAGGCAACAAGTCAAAGATCCCCTTTAAGGCTCATCAGGATATGACTTCCCTCTATGCTCAAACCTCTTGTCCATAGCAAGTATAAATTAAGGAAGCAATGGGTATACACATCAACCTACATAAAATCCGGTACACACTCAACCAATATCATATTAGGATTTCATCCTACCCCAAGTACCCGTCGTATTTCTCGAATACCACCTGTACTTGTTATTCACGATTATCATCGTATATTTATTATGTAGTTATCACTCACATAATACCAAGTACCCGTATATATATATATATATATATATATATATATATATATCACCAATATTAACTCGTACTTGACCATGCCGATTATTGATCTCTTAATCGTATTATTATTATGTAGATATCTCTCACATAATTGTATTGCTCTATTTTCATATAATGTTCCAACAATAACCCAAGACCCTCACCCCTTGTTAATGTACCAAAATTATTCAGAACCTACTGTGGGCTAAAAATACAATTTTCCAAAAATTTTCCGGGCTAAAATAGAAATTCTGGAATCTCATTAGAAACCCAGAAATCTCGTTCAAACGAGATGAACGTCATTCCAGTTCATCTTCAAACTTGCTTTTCTGCGTTTTTCTTCAAGTTCTTACACCCAAAACCTTCTGGATTATATTATACCCAAAACCCAGATTTGCTAACAGTGTTCTAACAGGTTCGAGGGTTATTTTAACATAAGAATAACTTCAAATTCATATGTTCATAAGGGTATTATCATCAAACCCATTAAATCCTTAAAATTCCAAATTATCTAAATCCTCCATTTTAATACCTTTTTAAAACCCAAAATTTAGAATTATCATTTCATAACTAAATCATCAAATTTCCATATTCAACATGAGTAAAATTCATCTACATGTAATCCCTAAAATCATTTACATATCATCAATAAACAATTAAATCCTCTACATGTAAAACCTACCCATTTCCATGTTCATAACCTCTACATGTATATCCATTTTCATGTTCATAGTCTCTGCATGTATAAATCTTCAACTACATAAATTTTCCTATCCATTAAACTTGATTTATAAATCATTTTAAATCCCAAATTCATAAGTTCATTAATCCAAAAAGAAATCCAATTCTAACATGGATAATATAAGCACCAAAATAAAACAAGAATTACACCTGGCTTATGTGTAGGTCTGAACCTTTGGAGAAGACAAGTGTTTGGAACCTCCTCTTACTTTTTCTGGCGACAATCCGGTGGTGGTGAAAGGTGTAGAGATGGTGGTTGCCCCCTAATTTGACCTAGGTGACTCTTCCTTTCCAAGCAACTCTTCCTCTCCTCAAGATAACCTTTCACTTTCTCTCCAAGGCTTTTCACTCTGTCCCAAAAGACCTCACTTTGTTTTGATGAAATGAATCTTACGTATATCTAAACTCACATATATAATAAGTCTCCAAGGTTAGCTAAAAGAAAAAAAAACGTAGGTACTATTCATCTCCCAAGCAAAATGACTAAAATACCCTTTCGGGGTGTCCTTTCATCGTCCAATTGACCTGATACCCAAAAGATATCCCCGGGTATACTTTTCTGCCTATTTTGACCCTTCTAGACTCAACGGCGCACTCAAAATCATCATCCGGGTGACTTAAAAATAAATCTCATTTTATTTTCCAACTTTAGTCCTGACACGACTCATAAGCGCGTCTCGACTTAATTTACATTATTTCCATATTCGTAGCTCCCGATAATAATTATTATTTTCACATATTACTTTTATATCACTAAGTAATATTCAAAATCATATACTTAAAAACATATATTACTTTAATCTCTAGTAATATTAAATCCGGATTAATCCCAATTAATTTCTCATAATTAATTCCAATTAATCCCCATTTATTTAACCCATTAACTTTGAATTAATCTCATATTAAAAGTCATTAAAATTACAAGGTATTACAAATTCTAGTATAAATCCTTATGGATCATAGTTGCAATGAACAAATTGCTATTACATCTTAATTATACTTAGGGCCATTTTGGATGGATCCAATACGAAATTATCCAGAAAAAAGCATTCTGCCAACAAAGCCTAAAAATTCCAGAAGACTTTGATACAAAGGAATGATGTATATCCTAGAAGAATAATTATTATTTAGGAGAGGATTCATCATTTATATACTCATATGAGCTATATGAAGGTTCATGTGGATCACACTCAGTAGGGACATCGTTGGTTAAGCGAGTAGACACACAAGTCTATTCGTAACCCACTATGAAAGGAGATTGTTCGAACAATGCAAGGCGATGGTATAAGTGCCAAAAATACACCATAATCCACAAATGACTGGGGCTTTATTTACACCGATCACATCCCAGTGGCCATTTTCCATTTCGGTATTAACTAAATCAGTTCTCTACCAAAAATAAGAGGAAGGTTCAATTACCTGTTCATTATAATTGACTATTTCACAAAATGGGTGGAGGTTGAACCCCTTGTAGAAATGTTATATTTAAAGGTCTTCCATGTTATTTGGGAAAATATTATTTGTCTTTATAGAGTGACATATGTCTTCATCACTGACGATGGAATGCAATTTGATAATTAAGAATTTTAAGACTACTGCATTCGCTCAAAAATCCAGAAACTGCATCTTGCACCTGGTCATCCGTAGTGAAACGAGAAAAAGGAGGTAAAAAATAAAACTTAGCTTGATGGAATGAAGAAGAGGATAGATGATGCAAATGAAACTGTATTAATGATCTCCAAAGTATTCTTTCGTATACAAGACAATGCCGAGAATAGCTATTGGAGAGATTTCTTACATGTTTGCTTTGAAAATAGAGGAAGTGGTTCCAACATAAGTTGGTCTGCCAAGTCATTGTGTCCTTAATTTTAACTCACCGAGGAGCGACCTCATAAGAAGGTTGGATATAGACCTAGTGGAAGAGGTTAGAGAGCACTTAGCTCTTAGCGTGGGAGCATACTAACAGAGAACCGCTCGATTTTGCATCAAAGGAAAAAAGTCGAGAACTTTGAATAAAGGATACTACGTGCTAAAAAGAGTACTTCGGAAAGGAAATAAGTTGGAGCCGAACTGATATATATGGGTATATCAGTACTTATAGAATTAAAACACAAGAAGGGGAACAATTCAAAAACCCTTGTAATGTCGATCTCCTAAGGAAGTACTATTAATAATAAAACAAAATCTAAAGTCTTTTTAACTTCATGTATCCCATTTTCATTAATCAATAAAGATTATTAATTCCCAATAAATTTTATTGCTCCTTTTTATGTTTTTTCATCGGTGTGGGAGATGTGCTAAATATTCAAAGCAATTCAAGGATGAAAACATCTTGGCCATGTGAACTCAATATAAAAATTCATGTATAACCCCATAAGGTCAAGAACAAGAAGTTTAAAAAAAAATACTTCATGTATGACCCCATAAGGTCAAGAACAAGAAGTTCCAAATAACTTTGTACATGGTCTCACCCTAGGGCAAACCATAAGTCTACAAAACCAAATTAAGGAAATCCATTATCGTTAATCATATGGATGACTAAGACTAACTATAACTAGCTAAATGCAAGGAAAAATCCTAAGACATTTGGTCGCCTCGGGTAACTAATGTCAACACTTGGTGAAGACGATGAGATACATTTGAATGAATAATAGGGTAGATTACACATTAGAAGAACCTAAGGCAAGACAACCCAGGTTCATCCAACATTGGTAACTAGTATGGTAAATTAGTTGGGCAATAACCGACCATATAAACACAAGGATAAACTACTAGTAGACCCTTCCTAAATAATTAACACTCAATACGTTGATGTAGAAGAAAGAATGATGAAAAATCTCATTATAAATTATGAAGAATTTTTACAAATCCAACAAAATGAAAATTGAACAAGTTATTAGAGAGAACGAGGTTTCTCGTTTGATTCCTTCTCAAAAGCAGCTGGGGGAATATTCAATGAATGGGAAGTAAAAGTAGTCCTTAGATCTCCAAGTATTCTCTGACTTGTAGAACTTGCCCTATCCGTTAAATGTAGTCTTCGGCTAAGTTTATCGTCTCCATGTAGGCAATAATCCCTAATATATTTTCTGATCAAACTCACTAGGACATCATCTAGAGGAATCCATGGAACATCTAGTTTAAAAGGAGGGTTTAGAAGTTCCAGGCACTTCGGGTCATTCCAATACCATAATTCATTTTCTTTATGCAACTTCATTAGAGTCAGGGTATTGATCCAACCATTTTTACGGTTGGCTTTGCGGGTATGATAAATTTTTTCGTCCATATATGTAAGAGATTTGTCATAACAATTCATCCAGATGGTGCGAGGTTCTTATGAAATTGATATGTAAGATAATTTACCTGCTCATTCAACATCTCGATGTTTGATGACTAATTCTTCATGATTGTGTCATGGCTGGACAGAGGTTGTTAGTCTGATCTTCCTTTACTAACTATGGAATCCTACCCTTTTACTGAGAGGACTGACCATTTCCCTTAGACTTCTTTATTTTCCCTAAATCTTCTATAAAGTATGAATTCTCTTATTCCAAAAAAGAAAGCACCTTCATTGTAGTCGACAGACACTGGGCTCTTAAGGCGTTCATTATCAGTTTGTGAAGAATTATTCTCTTGCTCGAGAAACATGGAGACCTCTCAGCACTCTAAGTTGAGAATAAATTCTATTTTGGAATAAGCCAAAGATATAGAAAGAATTTTCTAATTAAATTTAATGCTCTTCTGGAAGTTGTCCAGTTTCCTCTCAGAGTCAACATAAAGACTTGTTGCAGTTTCTTTATGACTTTACTGAAGGTTGAGAATCATTTCATGTTAAGGAGCATTGTTTTTCACTATCTTATAAAAAAGGTGACGCAAAATTATATATGTTTCCTTAGTTTGAGCAAATACATCATGGTAGAGAAACACCACAAGATCATCCTCATCCATTTCTTTATAACCAAAGATAAATAACTGATTACGCCTTTTTTGAAGGTCACTCTAGACAATGACCATATATGCCAGCCTAGTGTTGAATTGAAAAAAAGGTAGTCGGATATAAGAATTTTGCCAAGAAAATGGAATTAAAAGAATTTAACCATGAGAATAATATGGGGAATAGAACCTAATTTTATTAAAACAAAAATAGGAGTTACATCAAGGTAGTACATTTTAAGGAGAAAATTAAATAAGAAAATCATAAAACTCCTAAACTACACGGATCCACCTCCCACCTTCTCTTCATCAACCTCAATCTCATCTTCTGCTCACTCGACAACCACTATATACTCATTGGATACAGACTCACCAACCTCCTCCTCATTATCCGTATCCTTGTCAATTTCAGGAGGAGTACCAGGATTGTGTAAGAGAAAGAGCTTCGACCCTGAAATAGTGCCAAATATGGCATGGCCCTCATCCCAACCATCCTTGAAGGCTGACTTCTTCAGTCACTCTATCTGCATAGAGGCATTGGGAAATGACTTTTCATAACCCCTTATGAATGCATCCTACTTACATTTACCATCCTTAGATTTTACTTCTACCGCATGGACTCTGGCCTGGTGGAAAACCTTTTGAGCATCCTCATCCTCCTTTTGGCAGTGGTCACAACTTTGTACCCTAAATGTTTCTCTTACTCCAATAACCTAATATTCTTCTCTATCTTTTTCTTCTAATCCTCATGATAAAAACTAGTGGCTTCTAAAGATTTATCACTCCTTTGAAGACCTCCTCAACATCAGAGGAGGACTCTTTCATTTTATCATTCCTCGTCAAAAGCTGGTAATAATCAATTAATAACTGAGAGACAAACATTCTAAAAAGGAATTGATTGAAGAAAATTGTTGAAATATGGTACCAATTATAATATGGGAAATCAACTTATAAGGTCTATGTTATGATTTTCTCGATCAACAAGACTTAAGTGATGGAGAGAGGAGGTAGTAGATTCATCAATAAGGAGAACTCCAATAACTATCAGCCCAAGAGCAAGCTCATAGTTAACTACAATAGATGAAATAGTTTCCTTGCCCTTACCAACAAGTTTCTTTCCAACCATCTCCGTGGTAGGAGTTAGCCCATACCTTATCAATAGGGTTCTTACTAACCATGTCCATGGTATTAGTTACCTCATTCTTTAGCCTATTAGATAGAGGCTCTTGATCCTTGGTTGGGGATGTGTCCAAGAGGAAAGGGTGACTGGAACCCCCATATTTTGGCTTTTTGCTCGCTGGGGGAGGCCACCTGGTTCCTGTAAGGAGGTTGGGAATTTTTCATTTCACTATGTGTGAATAAGGAATGCTTCTCGACACTAGATAAATGTATAGAGGCTTAAAGGATGAAGAAGTGCTCTCTGTCAAGAAATTACTCTTTGCTGTGTGAGAAAACTCAGAACAAGTTCCTAAGGTATCAGAAGAGGAGGAAGTAGGGAATTTCTTCTTTCTCTTCTCTACAAAAACAAAAATTTGAGATACATAATTATCCATGAAAGTATAGAAGAAAGCAAATGGAAAAGCATTTATAATGTGTGTGCAAGTATCAACCTTTTCTATAACTTTCCCAAGGGCACCTCGGGCCATTGTACACAACACCCTCAGGAGGGGAAAATTGCCAATATGTGTCCCATTAGACTTCCTCGTCTTCATGTAATAAATGTTCTCTTTAGTATAATCCCAAGAGTATCACTACATTAACTCCTTTATTCCAATATGTGTCCCATATTGCTCATTAATTTATTAAACCCCACTAATGATCCTCCAAGTGTTTAGGATAACTCGGGTAGGAACCCCATCAATGTATTGGTAAAACTCTAGAAATAAGTGAGTGGGGAGAAAAGTAACTCGACACAATAAAAAACATAATGGGTAAACAATGGCCCTCAGTTAAAGGACAAAGGTTGCAAGCCTCATTTAACTACTTGGTTTTCACAAACTTAGCGATTCTCTAGGTAAACTTAAAAATCTATGGTGAACTCTTATCCACATTATAAACCATATTTTTGGCAAAGAATTACAATGGGGAAAGGAGAATGAGTTCCTATAGTGAAAGGGAAGAACACAACTCTCAGTAATGGAAAAAAAAATCTTGGAGAGGAAGAAAGAGATTTCTGAATTAAGGATGAAATAAACAAAGGAGGGAAATGACTCTTTGTTATACCCTCATAATACTGAAGTTAAATGACATCCAAATCAAATGCAATAAGGAATTAATAATGTGTTCGTCTCCACTCCAAAATGAGGTCGGCTCGGTGATATTTAGCTCAGCCCACTTACTTGACAGTTGTCTCATCCGTATGGATAAAATCGCCCACACCATACATTAATATGGGTGCCCCATGAAACAAAGTTCATCATTCATGTGGAGATAAGAAGAACGTGGATGTTATAAATTAGTTAGCCACACACCTATTAATGATGTCAGCAAATGATCCAAGGCATACTGGTTTGTTATTTTGATAAACATGTACATTCCGGTGTAACTACCCTACTTGTAAGGGGAATCCACCTATCCTCTTAATATGCTCAATGAACTACCTATAAGTAGGGAAGGAATCCACCTGAAAAAGGAGACACTCATCTCCCCAATCGTCGAGCCATAACAACAACCCTAATTGTAACCTTGACAATAGTGCAATCAAAGCTTGGCAACACTGTGGATGTCGATTTCCTTTATGGGTCGAATCACGTAAAATCTATCTTCTTCTCCTTGTCTCTCATCCCCATTCTCTATTATCATTTTTCCTTTTTATGGATTAATCTATTATTTAATATCTCCATTTTTGGACATCAAGAAATTGGCGCCGTCTGTGGGAACTTCGCGATAAGCCATTGTGATTCCCACTCAAATCCATTAATTCGAATATATAACTAAAATAATCAAGAATGACAAATAATCCAGAGAGTGGCCGTATGGCAGAATTTTAAACACCGTCCACCCCCTACTGGGTGGGCAATTTACACAGCATACTGATGAGTCTGTCCAAAGGGCAAGTAAAGATGAAGGAGAGTGTCAGGAAATTAACACATACCCTCTAGGTGAGGCCGGTGTAATCCAATCCAACTGACACAACCCCTGGACCATAAGTATCAAAGAGTGGCGAGGGGTGCCTCCCCCCGGCACCTCATAAGGAGCAGAACTAGGAGTATCGCACACAAGAAATGAAGAATCCCGGGAGACTAAATCTAGGATCCTATGGAAATACAAGCTCATCGCAACGAAATGGGTCGCATCAAAATCGGTTCTATCACCCCGAAGACACCTCCTCCATCTAGTCACCCAACCATTTTGATGACCAACCATACTGAAACGAGTGCCCTAGTGTGTTGGAAAGATTGAGCAGGGGCTCAATATTTGATCAAATAGGCTCACGTTACAATCGTTGTCACGTGGTGACGACCTCACAACCACTCCAAGAGGAGTGAATCAGGCAGATCCATCACCAGAGGCTCTCGTCGCTCTACTAGTCTATCGAATGAAGCCGAGCAAACTTCCTAGGAAGAGATATCAGACAAAAGTCGAGGGCGAACATAAAACCCAATTTGAGGAAATACCTAAGGTGATAACCAACCATGGAAATTATCCATCCAGTTCTTAAAGGACCTCCTTGGAAAGATGTCCAAATCCAATAATCCTCTATAGAGGGATTTTAAAAAAGGATCGCCCATCATCTCATCTATCATGGCGTATCCCACTCCAACCAAATTCGAACCATCGATTATTCTGCCAAACTACGATGCGAAGACATATCCTATTCTGCATATCAAGCATTATCAAGCCAGTGCCGACATTTATTCCATCCCAGATGAGATGAGATGCTGAGCATTCTACAACACTATAACCGACTCTGCCCAAATCTGGAACAACGATTTTTCCAGAGGGAAAATACAAAAATTTTAAGCAACTGGCTGACCAGTTTGTTAGCAATTTCTGCTTTGGTGCAATGCTGGGAAAATAAGTCGCCCATTTACTTAGTGTTCACCAGAGGTCTGATGATATCACCCATGATTATATCACCCAATTTAACACTGAGAAGTTGGAAGTGGTTGATTACAACGAGCAAACTTCCATAATCGCTCTGATAAGCGGATTATGATCGGGGAAGCTGTTTTAGGCATTAGCTAAGGAGCAACCCAAGACTATTACGGAAATGTTGGTCAAAGCAAGGAAGATTATGAATGTTGAAGAGGCGATGGAAGCCCCATAATATGACCACCCTAAACCACCAGTTGGCAAAAATGTCGTTATACAAGAATAAAAGGATAGAAAGGGCGATAAACCCAAAAAGTACGAAGAATACGTACCTCTCTCGGTTTGCTTCCACCACATCGTAAAAGAAATACAGGAAAGCAAAGACCTCAAATGGACAGGAAAATTGTAGATGCTAGTAAATAGGAGGGACAAAAGCAAGTAATATGAATTCCACAAGGACCACAGTTATAATACGGACAACTATATAACTTTGAAGAACGAGATTGAGAGCTTAATCAGGAGGGGAAACCTGTCTAGCTATGTGGATGGAAATGGCCGATCTAATCTCGAGGAGAATAAAGCCAGAGGATAACCAAAATCACCTTGTTGGAAGTGAAATGACAAAAGAGGGAAAGGGACAACGACTGAGATGATGACCCAGATCTCCCAAAAAAAACCAAAGAGCCCGTGCGCGATGCTAGCTCGATATATTTTGATTGTCATTTCATCGCGGAAGCGGGAGCTAGTGGGAGATAAGACCCTGCAAAAATGAAATCCTACCTGAATGAGGCCGAAGCTTGCATGCATATGCAAGTTAATCTAACATCCAATTTGGACAAATGACCACACAAGGTGAACAAAGATAAACTGATCATTGGCTTTTCAATAGACAACCTATCTGGGGTATTTTATCCTCACGATGATCCTCTCGTCGTCACTAAAAACTGTTACTAAAGCCGTTTAGTACAAGATTAAACTATTTAAGTAACTCCAAATTATTTTTTTAGGAAAGTCTTTTCTTTAAATCAAATCAGGTTAATCACAAGATGTGTTTAATAAAACATGCACGAGATCAGTTCAAGATTTGTTAACAAGTTTTGAAAAACAAAACTGAGACGGTTTAAATCAGCACACTAATCAAAATGAGGTGAGGAGATGTAGAAATATTAATGACAAGAAACTTTTAACGTTGTAAAACCTCACCCAGCTGAGAAAACATCCACGGTGACTTCTAAGTCACAAACCAAAATCCACTAAAACAAAATATACCAGTTAAAAACTATATAACACACATGCACACTAATCAGTCCTATAAAAGTTTAGTAATGTACCCACTGGTTTCCTTCTAACTTCTCTGCAGTTCTGATTGCTGATGTGGTTCTCCTTGTTTGCTAACTTCCACTTTGTTCCAGTCTATATGTCGAATCTTGTTTCAAGATCTTATTACAAACACTTTCAGTATTGTAGTGTGTAAGTGTTTGTGATAGTGCTCTAACACATGCATGCACAAACACTCACGCTTATTTATACAAACAGTCCTAGAAAATTACAAATCAGATCTATATGCTGTGATTTTTAATTTCTCTCGTCTTAGGAAACTAAAACCTTATTTGGCCTTTAAAACGATCCCGAAATCCACGGCTATCTTGCTTGGAAGACGATTCAATATGTTAATCAATTTCAGGGTTTTGAAAATGTTTTTGAAATTAAAAACTGCCAAGTGTGATTCCAACTAGGTCAAAGGTCTTGTTTCAAAAGAACTAGAGACAGAAAATGATTTTATTGAGTTTGAGAATGAAAACATTTACAGAAAATAATCAACGAAAAATCTCAAGACGATAAACTAAGAATGCAGATCTAAGTGTAATATAACATAAAATGACCAGATCTATGATTTCTATGAAACATAAATACAGATCTAACCTAGTGTTTAAGTTGGACACAAGATCTTAAAACCAAGAGGTTAAACCACGAAACATCTTTCAAACCAACACTCAAAAACTATCAAACACTCAGGGATGGTGTTTGGTGTAAACTGGTTTTTGGAAAAAAGGTTAGGGTTTGAAAAGGTGTTTGAAAGAATTAGGGTTGCTATTCTCTCTCTGGTCTCTCTCTTTTCTCTCTATTCTATCTTCTCACTTGAATTAAATGAAGTAGCAAAAGTATCTCAAAGGCTGAGGGTAAACCTACTTTTATAGAGGGCTGAGAAGGATCGAGAAGGCTGAGATGAATCTAAAGGCTGAGATTTAGTCTTGGCCTTCTGACATCTATCCAATGGTTTAAGAGAAATGGTGAGTTAAACGCTTTTTGATTGGATGAGAGAGGTTCACAGGGATTGGGATTGGACGCATGCAGAGCATTGATAAGATCAATCCAAGGGTTGAGATTGAATAATGGTTTTGTCTCTTAAAAGAAATAGAAAACCATCCAGTAGAAGAGCGACAGGTGTAGGGCTAATATCGAACCTCACATGCGCGTCTCAAACAAATTACACGGACACCCTCAATTCTCAAATGCTTTTGGTTTCTACCCAAGTGAACTTTATAGGAATAAAACCAACAATCAGAATTTACAGATTGACCCCAAAACTTTTTAATCCCAATTTTAATTATTAAAAAAATATTTTAAAAATCATTAAAAATTCCCCAAAAATTATTAAAAATAGTTTTGTGGGAAATTAATAAACACAACACACACACAATCAATTAATGCAATATATGACACATATATGGAGTCCTAATGTGTATGAGTGTTTATGAATATACCTTTGATCAATCAAACAAGAGGAATGAATTGTATAGTAGTGTCTGAGGCTCTTTGGTATCTAGGGGAGGGACTCAATTTTGTCACTATTTTCAAACTAGACGAGCACTTATATAATGTAGACTCAAGTGAGTCAAGAGTATAAGGTGCTTCAATCTCCCCCTTTGGAAATATGAGACAAAATCTCCTTTGAGTCATCTAGGACTCGTAGGGCAACAAAGAGATAAGGAAAAACCTATTCCGATACAAAAATACTATCCACCCATTTCCTAGAAAACAAAATTACATAACTCAACTAATTACAATTCAATAACCTATTACATCTGTTGAGAATAACTGTAATAACTGTGCAGAATCCTGCAAATAATCACTAAGATCAAGCATATTAGAATATGTACAAAAAAAGTGAACTCATAACACTCAAATTTCTCCCCCATTTTGTCTCAAATGGACAAAGGAAAAAATATGCAAGTCCAAGAGTTTATTCAGCACAAACCATTCCTATCGATTTATGTAAAAAATAAATCTATTGAAATCAAAAGGTTTGGTATACATATCTGCGAGTTGCAAATCAGTAGCAAGATAATTGATTTCTAATTCCTTAGTCTCAACTAATTCACGTATGAAGTGATGTCTAATTTTTATATGTTTAGTTCGCGAGTGTTGAATAGGATTTTTAGAGATATTGATCACACTTTGGTTATACCAATAGAGATGTAATTGTTCTTCTTGAATACCATAATCACTTAGCATTTTCTTAAGCCAAAGTAATTGGGCACAACAATTTCCAGTGGCTATATTGTAACATGCTCCGGATGTGCTCTTACTATCATTAGTACACCCAGCCCAATCGGGATTAGTGTAACCTATTATAGTGCTAGGGGTGTCATTGGTGTACCAAAGTCCTAAGTTTAGAGAGCCTTTTATGTATTTTATGATTCTTTTAACACAAACTAAATGGCTCTCTTTAGGAATGTTTTGATAACGGGCACACACGCAAATAGCATACATAATATCAGGACGTGAGGCAGTAAGGTATAGTAAGGTTCCTATCATACTACGATATAGAGTAGGATCTATGGATTTACCATTCTCATCCTTAGATAGTTTGATCGTAGTACTCATAGGAGTTTTAGCATCTTTTGCACTCTCAAGGCCGAATTTTATAACAATCTCTAAATCATATTTCGATTGCGAAACAAATAATCCTTCTAAATTCTGTTTGACTTGAAGGCCCAAGAAAAATTTCAACTCCCCCATAAGAGACATTTAAAATTACTTATGCATAATTTCAGAAAAGGATTTTACTTATGAGGGGGAAGTTGACCCAAAGATGATATCGTCAGCATAAATTTAAGCTATAATAATATGTTTGTCAAAATGTTTGACAAAAAGGGTTTGATCATTTCCACCTCTCTTAAAACCTTTATCTAAGAGAAAATTGGAAAGGCGCTCATACCAGGCTCTTGGCGCTTGTTTTAGGCCATATGAAGCCTTTTTAAGACGAAAGACATTATTTGGATACTGAGGGTCAATAAACCCTTTTGGTTGTTCTACATAGGTCTATTTAGTCAATATTCCATTAAGGAAGGCAGATTTGACATCCATTTGATAAAGCATAAAATATAAGTAGCAAGCTATGGCAAAGAGAAGACGAACAAATTCTAATCAAGTAATAGGAGAAAAAGTCTCATTAAAATATATTCCTTCAATTTGAGAGTATCCTTGAGCAACTAATCTAGATTTGTTTCTAATGATTATCCCACTTTCATCAGATTTATTTTTAAATATCCAACTTGTGTCAATAACCTTTTTATGACCAGGCCTAGGTACAAGATACCAAATATCATGAATGAGAAATTGAAGAAGTTTGTCCTACATTGAAGATATCCAATGAGGATCATTCAATGCATTATTTACATTCTTTGGTTACACAAGGGAAACAAAACATGCATAATGATCAAAGTTTCTTAATTGAGATCTTGTACGAACAGGCTATCTAGGGTTACCAACAACGTTATCTATGGTATGGTCTTTAGAAACCCAGTTAGGTATTTCAGGTGTCTCAATTGGTAAAGAATCATCTATTTCTGGAGAGTCGTTTCCTAAAACATTTTCAGACTCTTCCACAATAGTTGGTTCTCCAGTCTTACTCTCTATAGTAGTGTCACTTACAATCACGTTTATGGATTCCATTAAGGTCTTAGTGCGAAGATTATAAACACGGTATGCTCTACTATTAGGAGAATATCCTAGAAAGATAGCTTTATCTCCACGAGTCTCAAATTTGGATAAGTGTTCTCTGTCTTTGCAGATATAACACGTACTACCAAAGGTTATAAGGTACTTAAGATTGGTCTTCTTCCCATACCATAGTTCGTAATGAGTTTGTTTAGAATTCTTTCTAAGATAGACCCTATTGATAATGTGACAAGCAGCACGAATACATTCTACCCAAAAATACTTAGGTAATGTCTTGGCATGAATAATAACACGTGCCATCTCTTGAAGTGTACGGTTCTTTCTCTCAGCAATACCATTTTGTTGAGGAGTCTTAGGAGCACTAAATTCATGTTTTTAACCATTATAGTCACAATACTCTATAACACCAGTATCTAAGAATTCTCCACCTCTATCATTACAAATTCTATTTACTTGAGTGTCTTTTTCACTTTCAATTCAAAGTAAAATCTTCAAAAAGGTTTGGAAAGTGTCAGACTTTTGTTTAAAGAAAGCAACCTAAGTAAATTTGGTGAAGTCATCAATTATAACAAGAATAAAACTGTGTCCACAGAGACTAACAGTTCAAGAAGGACCCATTAGGTCCATATGGATGAGCTCCAAGGGTTTAGAGGTAAGAATATCTTTAACTTTCTTATGAGGTGCCTTAACAATTTTTCCTTCCTGACATGATCCACAGACAATATTAGAAATAGGTTTGATCTTAGGAATACCTCTAACTATTTCTTGTGAAGATAATCTACTAAGATTTTTGTAATTTATGTGACCCATTCGATTATGCCATATCTCATTATCATCCATTCTGGCAATGTTTTGGATAGTATAACAATTGTCAGGAGTCCTGAGTCCTGTAATTATGCACTCACCTTTTTCATTTAAAATTTTGCAATTATTCTTTGAAAAGGCGACAGTATGATTTGAGTCACAAAATTTTGAGATACTAAGTAGATTATCCTTAAGACCTTTTACTAGAAGAACATTTTAAAGTAAAGGTAACCCTTCTTCTTATAGTGTTCCTTTACCAAGGATTTGAGATGATGCACCATCACCAAAAATAACTTTTCCTCCAGTAAAGCTGGTTTTGTTTAAAAGTTTGGTATCATCCCCAGTCACGTGCTTTGAACATCCAAAATCTAAATACCAACTAGAGGGAGTGTGTTAAGATTTTAAAGAAGTAATCAAAATGTTACACTTCATCTGGGGTAATAGCTCATCTTTTTTAACCTAAATAGATCTTGTTTTCATTTTGCGCTTATTTGCTCTCATTTGATAAAATTTGTGAGCATTAGATTTCTGTTGAAATTTTTTTTGCGCATGAGGTTGAATTTTATGGAAAGTATGAGCATTTGGTTTAGAAACGTGTCTAGTAATCCTTCTTGAAAATGATCTTTTAGGTTTTGTCTTTATTTTTCTGTGGTTAGAGTTTTTGTCTGGTTTTCTAGGCAGAACATAATTGTTACGACTTCTCCTATAATAGTTAAAGTTTTGGTGCACAGGAGTATTATAGATAGGGTTGACTAAACGTCTAGAGTAGCAACCTTCAATAGAATGACTGTATAAGTCACAGCATGAGCAATATAAATTGCTTGAAGATGGTATCTCCTTAGGAAAGTTTTTAAACATAGGCTTCATGGAATTTTAGGGTTGAACCTTATTCCGAGGGAGTACGATTTGAAAGGCATAATCACTCTTCCTAATCTGGAGGCAAGCATATTTAGCCTTAGGTGGACTTTCACACTTAGAGCAACTTGATTCCCCAATATCAAACTTTGATTCCTTTTCATCAAACTAATTTTTCAGAGAACGAAAATCTGGGCAAGTTTCTATAGGTCTTTTGCCTCCTGACATAAACTTGATTGGTTCAAAGTTTTCAGTTTGTGCCTTCAAATTTAGGCAAAACCCTATTCCAGTTCGATCATCAGAATTGGTTTTTGAATTAGCAACAAAACCATCAAAACAGCTTGAATTATTTTCAAATTTTGCAAAATTATTAAAAACCGTTGTTGTCTTCTCTTTGGATTGTTCCAATTCTAATAATGTCCCTTTATATTTTTTCTCCAGAGTTTCATTTTCTTCAATCAAATTTTTCAATTTTTGATCAAAAACTTTAACTTCATTTTCATAAGTTAGACATTGGGTAGTATATTCTTCAGCCTTAAATTTAACCATCAGGCTTAGGTCTTCTAGTTTTTTAGTGAGATCTTTCACTATCTTTTCTAGCCTAGTGCTTTTCTTGAGAGTTTTCGCATAAAGTATGTGAATATCAGGGAGGTCTTCAGTGTCCGAATCACTAAGTGTAGTGTGTGAAGTGACCCCTAAGGATTAAATTCTTGAACTCACGCACTCATTGACATCGTCATTATCGCCAATGTTCTAAAAAATGCGGGGCGTGATCGAGGCGTGGAGGCCAAGCCTTAAGCCTTAGAAGCCTAGGCGGGCCTTAGCGTGAAAAGGCGTGAAAAGGCGTTTAGGTCTTTTTAATATTTTTTAATATTTTTTAACGATAACAAGGCTATTAAAATACTAAAATTGTACATATCATAAAAATATGTCTGAATATTTGCAAATAAAAAAACTATTTGAGTATTTTGGATGAGATAATTGTCCGGTTTGCAAAAAAATCTTTAAAAAGCGATATCGTTTCACTAAAGTATTATTGTTTTTAGAGAAAAAGTACGCTTTAAGGGTTTTACCAAGAATAAGGCGTCAAAATCTTAAGGCAGGGCATTTCTCCCAAGCCTCAAGCCTAGGCGTGCCTAGGCGGGTTTTTTAGAACAGAGCTTTCCCTTTAACTCACATACCCCGTGGTAGAACTAGCATTATTCTCAGAAATTAAAGCATCTAAACTAGTAGCATCATGATTCATAACAACATAAGTAGAGCTATTATCATCATTCTCATACATAGGCATATCATCATTGTAGATTATCTTGGCAAAGAAAGACATGCAAGGATCAAAAACATCAAATGATTCAGGTTCCTCATTTTCAAAAACACTTGAATCATCCCATGTTTTGTAAATGTTGGCCCTAGTATGTTTATTGGCAGTGTTCAGTTTCACTTCATAGTCTTATGCTACGTGTACTAGTTTTCCACATCTAAAAATTCAATGTTCTGGTAGTCTTTGTTGAATCTCATGTCCTTGTAATGTTTGTCTTGACTTTTCTCATGAAATTTGTAGTTAGACTGAGTTGCATAATTTGGATTGCCTTGTCTGTTTGCCAATTTATTTCTAAATTTGACAATTTTCTTAAAATGTTTTGACATTAAGGCAATTTGATTATCTAAACTATCTATATCACATTCCTCATCAAAGTCATCATTGGGGATAGTAAACTCAGGTTTCATCAGTTTAGAGGAAAAACTCAAATTGGAACTAGTCTGTTTCCTATGGGACTGGGTCAATTGCTTCTTAAATTCTAATTCCATCTCCACAGTTCTTAGTTTACTACTGAGTAATTCAGGAGTGAGATTTTGGTCACTCATTTCCTCAATAACATATCTTTTGTTATCAAATTTCTGTGGTAATGACTATAGAATTTTAGATACAATTTCGTGTCTGTCATATGTTATCCCATTAGCATGCAATTTGGTCACAATGTCGGTCAATTTCTTGTAAAAATCATCATAGGATTCAGAATCTGACATAAGTAGAGAGTTATACTATTGGACAAGCATTTGAGTTTAACAGCCTTAACTCTAGTGTCACCTTCATGTGCAGTGATCAGTGTATCCCAAGCTTCCTTAGAAGTGGCACAAGATGAGATCCTTTTGAACTCATGTTCATTTATGGACATAAAGATGGCATTCTTTCCTTTGTTATTGTTTCGAGAAGTTTGTTTCTCTTCTTGTGTGAATTCACTTAATGCTTTCTTAATCCTCTCATTACTTCCTTTAGTGGATGGTTTAGTAGGATAAGTATATCCATTTTCAACAATATCCCAGACATTATCTCATAAGGTTCCTTGAATAAAAGCAACCATTCTTACCTTCCAGTAAGCAAAGTTGTTTCCATCAAAGAGAGGGGGTCTGGTCAAGTTGCCAAATCTTTCATTTTTCTCGTCCATTGTTTGATTTCAAGAAAAAAAATTAAGACACACAAGATTTTTTATAAAAAAATCCAAAGCTCTGATACCAATTGAAAAACTGTTACTAAATTCGTTTAATACAAGATTAAACTATTTAAGTAACTCCGAACTGTTTTTTTTAGGAAACTCTTTTCTTTAAATCAAATCAAGTTAATCACAAGATGCGTTTAATAAAACATGCACGAGATCAGTTCAAGATTTGTTAACAAGTTTTAAAAAACAAAACTGAGACAGTTTAAATTAGCACACTAATCAGAATGAGGTGAGGAGATGTAGAAAGATTAATGACACGAGATTTTTCACGTGGTAAAACCTCACCTAACTGAGGAAATATCCATGGTGACTTCTAAGTCACAAACCAAAAATCCACTCAAACAAAATATATCAGTTACAAACTATATAACATACATTCACACTAATCAATCCTATACAAGTTTAGGAATGTACCCACTGGTTTCCTTCTAACTTCTCTACAGTTCTGATTACTGATGTGGTTCTCCCAATTTGTTAACTTCCACTTTGTTTCAGTCTTTACGTCGACTCTTGTTTCAAGATCATATTACCAACACTTTCAGTGTTGTAGTGTGTAAGTGTTTATGATGGTGCTCTAACACATGCATGCACATACACTCACGCTTATTTATACAAACAGTCCTACCAAATTACAAATCAGATCTATATGCTGTGATTTTCAATTTCTCTCTTCTTAGGAAACTAAAACCTTATTTGGCCTTTAAAACGATCCCAGAATCCACAGCTATCTTGCTTGGAAGACGATTGAAGATCTTAATCAATTTCAAGGTTTTGAAAATGTTTTTGAAATTGAAAACCGCCAAGCGTGATTCCAACTAGGTCAAAGGCCTTGTTTCAAAAGAACTAGAAATAGAAAATGATTTTGTTGATTTTGAGAATGAAAACATTTACAGAAAATAATCAAAAAAAAATTTCTCAAGACGATAAACTAAGAATGCAGAATTTAGTGTAATATAACATAAAATGACCAGATCTATGATTTCTATGAAACAGAAATACAGATCTAACCTAATGTTTAAGTTATACATAAGATATTAAAACCAAGAGGTTAAACCACGAAACAACTTTCAAACCAACACTCAAAAACTCTCAAACACTCAGGGATGGTGTTTGGTGTAAACTGGTTTTTGGAAAAGGGTTAGGGTTTGAAAAGGTGTTTGAACGAATTAGGGTTGCTATTCTTTCTCTGGTTTCTCTCTCTTCTCTATTCTCACTTGAATTAAACGAAGTGGCAAAAGTCTCTCAAAGGCTAAGGGTAAGCCTCCTTTTATAGAGGGCTGAGAAGGATCGAGAAGGCTGAGATGAATCTAAAGGCTGAGATTTAGTCTTGGCCTTTTGACATCCATCCAACGGTTTAAGAGAAGCGATGAGTTAAACGCTTTCTGATTGGATGAGAGAGGTTCATAGGGATTGGGATTGGATGCATGCAGAGTATTGATAAGATCAATCCAAGGGCTGAGATTGAACAATGGTTTTGTCTCTTAAAAGAAACTCAAATCCATCCAGTAGAAGAGCGACAGGTGTAGGGCTAATATCGAACCTCACACGCTAAATTCTCAAGCGCTTTTGGTTTCCTCCCAACTGAACTTTATAGGAATAAAACCAACAATCAAAATTTATAGATTGAACCCAAAACTTTTTAATCCCAATTTTAGTTATGAAAAAAATATTTTAAAAATCATTAAAAATTCCCAAAACATTATTAAAAACAATTTTAAGGGAAATTAATACACACTCACACACACAATCAATTTATGCAATATATGACACATGTATGCAGTCCTAATGTGTGTGATTGTTTGTGAATATACCTTTGATTAATCAAACAAGAGGAATGAATTGTATAGTAGTGTCTGAGGCTCTTTGGTATCTAGGGGAGGGACTCAATTTTGTCACTATTTCCAAACTAGATGAGCACTTATACAATGTAGACTTAAGTGAGTCAAGGGTATAAGTTTCTTCAGTCACCATGGACATCCAAGAAGGTCGGGTGTCGAGGATACTGGTGGATAATGATAGCTTCCCAAATGTAATGTTCTATAGCTGTTACAAGAAATTGAAGCTTTTCTTCCTTATCACCGACTCTGATTGGGTTCTCAGGGGAAAGTTAGACCCACTGGGGATAGTGGAGCTGGAAGTCGTAGTGAACACTTGGACAGAGAAAATAATTTTCTTTATCCTTGACAAGAATGTACTTTTAGCCTACAATGTGATATTGGGCGGGATTAGCCTGAAGAAGTTTGAAGTTGTCTCGTCTATAGTGCATCATTGCTTGAGGTTCCCAACCAACTTCGGAGTGGAAGTCATCAAAGGTAACCATAAGGTAGAGCATGAGTGTTATTACATCTCAATAGACTAAGAAAAATAGAAGAAGTTGATGACTATTATAACATTGAAACTATTAATACCCAAGACGAAGAAAAATTGGTGATTGGGTAGCCTGCTAAAGAGATTGAAATAATCCCACTTGATGCTGATCACCCAAAAAGAACGGTTCAAATCATGTCATCACTAAACCCACGTTTAAAGCAAGAGCTCATAGAATTCATGCAGATGTGCAAGAATATATTTGCACAGAGCCATGAGAACATGTCCGACGTAGATCCTGACTTCATACGCCATGAGTTAAATGTGTTGTAAGGAGCCAAGCCGGTCAAACGGATACAAATGGTTTTTGACGCCGAAAAGAACCTCGTCCTCCAGGAAGAGGTCCATAAACTGTAGAAAGCTAACTGCGTCAGCAACGCCAAGTATCCAAAATGGTTGGAAATCGTGGTTATGGTGCGCAAAAAGAATAAAAAGTGGAGGATGTGGGTCAATTTTACCGATCTAAACAAGGAATGTCCAAAATATATTTTCCCGCCTTCCATGGATTAACTAGTTGGTCGATGCCACTACGGTCCACGAGCTTCTCAACTTCATGGATGCCTACTATGGCTACAACCAGTTAATAATGAAGCCTTTTAACAGAGAAAAGACATCCTTAATAACCCATAAAGGTATTTACTCTTATAATGTCATACCATTTGGTCTTATAAATGTAGGGGCCACTTACCATAGACTGGTGAACAAAGTCTTTAAAGATAAAATTAGGGTCAACCTGAAGGTTTATATGGATGACATGCTCAATAAGAGCAAGGTAGCCACCGACCACATTAAGGACCTTGGGCAGACCTTTGACAAGCTAAAGACGTATCAAATGAAGTTGAACCTAATAAAATGCGTCTTTGAGGTAAAAGAGAGCATATTCCTAGGCTTTATCATCAATCAACTGGGTATTGAAGTTATCCCAGCCAATATCCTGGATCTACTCAATATGAAATCTCCTATAACAAAGAAGGATATGGAAAAGCTCATAGGGCGAGTGGCTACACTTAACATGTTCATTTCTAGATCTCCCGATAAGTGCTTGACCTTCTTCAAAGGGTTAATGAAGTCATTTGAATGGAATGAAGAATGTGAAAACTCTTTTATAAAGTTAAAGTGTTGTATGGGTTCCTTGCCACTCCTATCACGCCCTGTCATTGGAGAAAAACTCTACCTATACCTCGTAGTGTACGAATTAGCTGTTAGTTTGGCACTAGTGAGGCAAGAGGAAGGAGTCCATAGACCAGTTTACTATACAATCAGAGTGTATTAAGGAAATGAACTTCGTTACCCACGAATGGAGAAATTAGCCTTGACATTGATAACATATTAACGAATAATTATGTCGTACTTCTAGGACCACACCATTATTATCTACACATACCTGCCTCACTAGTGAAGAGAGGGATCCCTAGAGGAAACCTTAACTCCTAATAGCATTGAGAAGACTCCCGTGGGAGATAGATCCCTCAAAGAGGTCAAGTGACAATATGACGAATCCTTAAAATTGAAAGTTTGGCAAAAATTGAAAAAGCAAACTTTGACCAAGGCAGTGTTATCTGGAAGTTATATGTTTATAGATCATCTAGTTTGGCGGGAAGTGGCACTGGAGTTATCATTACCATGCCAGGCGAAATAGATGTGGAATATGCTTTGTATTTTCAATTTGACGCCTTCAATAACGAAGCAGAAAATGAAGCTCTGATTGCTGGGGTAAACTTAGCTTCATCCAGGGGTGCCGACCATATTTTGGAACATAGGAACTCCAAACCAGTTGTCAAATAGGTACTAGGGGTCTATGAAACTAGAGAAGAGTCCATGGAAAAGTATTTAGCCATTATAAGACAGAGGTTGGAAAGGCTCATAGAAGAAAAAATAATAAGGAATCCCAGGTTGGAGAAAATTTGAGCAGTTGCCCTGGCTTGGCTAGCCTCGATAAACAGAACATCTTTAAGAAGTATGATACAAATTGAAGTACTAGCGCATAGGAGCAGCGAGGTGAGTAGACTAAAAATAATGGAGGTGAATCTGGGATCATTATTGATAGACCCCATACGAGCATATATTGAAGTTGTCAAACTCCCCACCTGTGGGTACCCGAAATTAGGACCATGGGCCTGGACGAGTAGCCCAGTCCTGGCGGCCCAAAGTCCAGGCCCCTCATCTCTTATTTTGATCCGGTATCCCCCCACGCTCTTATTAAGGGAAGTTATAGGGGAGATGGAATACGTGGGGGAGCCCATCACCTCCACTTACCTACATGTACATGTATATATTAAACCCTAGGTCCGGGGCAAAAGGACAGTTTTTGTATTCTCTGTAATTACTCTCCGGAGTATATAGAAATAATATCGACTGCACCACCATGGACGTAGGCACATCTTTGCTGAACCACGTACATCCTTTGTTGTGTGATTGTCATTTTATATTCCTTGTTCTCACTTAATGCTTTCTTCTTATTTATTTGTGTTGCATAATAATTGTCACCACAATTGGCACCGTCTGTGGGAAGCATTCATCTTTCCCTGAGAAGATCCCACACCAAGAAAGGAGTTTAAGATGTCTGGTCACAATAGCAATGCCCTTTAGGCAGGAGATATTTAAGAGCCACCTGCTCCTCGCAGGATTAGGTCTGAATTTCGACGTTCAAATCAGAGAGTTCTCCTGGAAAGTCCAGCCTCAGAAGAAAGTCAGGGACCAGCGAGGTCCACACAGATATCCAGATTGATTGATGCGTACGAGGCAAGGCTCCACGAGTAGAGGGAGTCTTCCTGTAGATACGAGGCTGAGAATGCTCACTTGAAAAAAAGACTGGAAAGACTGGAGAGGGAGCTTCGTCCTGATAACAGGAGACGTCCATACCGCAATCCTAGCCCTCAGGCGAGAAAGTCTCGCAACCGAGGAAGGATCCCTAGGCGAGAATCTCAAAAGGTCGAAGGAGGCGAGCCAAACGACGACCTCCGCGAATGGCTGCGAAGAGCTCGCCGCTACCAAAGCCCTGCTCGCAGCGACGTAAACATACGAAATCTAGTCCGCAGGGAGATGGACCAACATCTTGCTCACCACGGAACAAGATCAACCAGAGAACTCGCAAGGCGAGCTCTCAAAACCCAGATGAAGTCACCCTTCACGAGGGAAATCGAAGAGGAGGAATCCTCCAAGAAATTTACCATTCCAAGGTTCAAGATTTACGACGGAAAGACTGATCCCATCGATCACGTCAGGCAATACCGACAGGCCATGACCCTCCGGAATCATCGAAATTCCCTGATGTGCCGTATTTTTCCCTCGAGCCTGCATGATGTAGCACAGAAGTGGTTCAAAAGGCTCCCCCACCGGTCGATCAGGAATTTCAAATCCCTAGTCGAACTTTTTACGGCCCAATTCATTACCAGTAGCTCCCATCCCAAAAGGATGGATGCTTTGCTAACAATGAAGAAAATGCCTCAAGAGATCCTCCGAGACTACGCGAAGAGGTACTGGGAGTTATTCAATGAGATCGAGGACTGCGCATAGGAAGTGGCAGTGGCCTCCTTCAAAATTGGGCTCCCTAGTTCTTCCCTCATATACCAGTCCCTGATGAAGAAGGAAGCTATGACTATTGACGACCTAATGGCCCGAATCGAGAAATACACAAAGGTGGAAGATATCACCCGCCCTAATACAGGAGAAAATGGTCGAGCTAAGCTCACTACCAAGGGAAGTGAGAAAACTGAGAACCAGAAGAAAGGAGGAAAGAACGGGGGCAAAAATGGCTCCAAGAACGGAGGAAACCATGACGCGTCGAAAGTATTCTAGGCGGTCATCACCGTCTTCAAAGAACCAATTTACAAAATTCTTGCGAAGATCAAATATGAGCCATTCATCAAGTGGCCCAGGAAAATGGGAGGAGATCCCTCGAAGAGGAACAATGCGTTAAGATGCGCTTTTCACAAAGAGGGAGGACATAAGACCGAGCACTGCAAAGCTCTTAAGTCTCACCTCGAGGAGTTGGCCCAGTCCGGGCATTTGAACGACTTTGTAGAAAAGAGGGCAGAGAAAGTGACTGCCAACAGAGAGTCGAGACCCGACAACGTGATGGAGGATGATGCTGGACATGAGTTCGCAGTAATCCACGGAGCATCTGACGTCAAGCAAATACAAGGAAACTCAGCTCGAATGGAAATGAAAAAACTTACAGCAGTAATGCAGGCTTTTCAAATCGATCCAGCAAAGTCACAGTCAGGAAAGTGTCGACGAGCAGAGGACGTCAACTACAACAAGCATATTGTTTTCACGGATGATAATTTGGTAGGAGTAAGGACCCCACATCATGATGACCTGTTCATTACACTCAGGATAGCCAACTTTGACATCGACAAGGTGCTCGTCGATCAAGGAAGCTCATCTGAAGTAATTTACCTCGACCTATTCAGGAAATTGAAGTTGAGCACCACCGACCTAAAGGAAGCTACTGTTCCTTTGGTCGTCTTTGCTGGAAAAATGACCATGCCCCTGGGTAAGATAGTACTGCCAGTGCGTGCTGGAAACGTCTCCAAGATGATCGAGTTTTTGGTAGTTGACATCGACTCACCGTACCAGGCCATCCTCGGCAGGGGATGGCTTCATGTGATGAAGGCAGTCTCCTCGACCTACCATCATAAGCTCAAATATGTAACCGAGCGAGGAGTAATGGAGACCATGGTGACCAAGCGATGGCGAGGAAGTGATTCATAGCAGCCATCCGACCAAAGCCAGAGAAGAAGGCCGGTCAACCCAGCGAGAAAGTTGAAGAAGGTGTGATACCTTCCAAGTAGCAATTAAAGTACGGAAGACCTGGAGTAGAGGAGACCAGGCTCCTCCCCTCCAAGCGTGTCATCGAGGACCTGGTAGAAGTTATGGCTGAAGTTGGTGACAGTAGCAGAGTCTTCTTGATTGGAGCATCTCTCACCGACCAAGAACATAAGGAGTTGACGACCTTGCTGAGACACAACGTAGATGTTTTTACATGGGAACCATACGAGCTACCTGGAATCGATCCTAGTATGGTTTGTCATCAGCTGCACGTCGACCCCACATTCAAGCCAATCACGCAGAAGGAACAGAGAACTGCACCCGAGAAGGCTAAGGCGATCGAAAAGGAAGTCGAAAAACTGTTGGATGTAGGATCCATACGGGAAGTGCAATTCCCCAAGTGGTTGTCCAACCCAGTAGTAGTTCCGAAGAATAATGGGAAGTGGATAGTTTGCATCGACTTCACTGACCTCAACAAAGCATGCCCTAAGGATAGTTTCCCCCTCCCAAAGATAGACCAACTAGTAGACGCCACTGTAGCTCACGAGCGAATGAGTTTCCTGGACGCATACTCAGGATATCACCAGATCCCCTTGTATGCCCCAGATCAGGACAAAACAGCGTTCATCACGACAGTTGGGTTATATTGCTACAAGGTAATGCCCTTTGGGCTCAAGAATGCAGGGGCAACCTATCAGCGGCTGGTCACTAAAATGTTCAAGGATCAAATGGGAGACACAATGGAGGTCTACATCGATGACATGCTCGTTAAGATAAAGAAGAAGGAAAATCACCTCTCGGACCTGTCAAAGACCTTTGAAATCCTCAGGAAGTACCGGATGAAACTTAATGCGAGCAAGTGTTCCTTCGGTGTCCAGTCAGGAAAATTTCTTGGGTACTTGGTCAGTAAGAGAGGTATAGAAGCTAATGCAGACCAGATCGATGCAATCAACAGGGTGCAAACCCCTCGAACAATCCGGGACGTGCAGAAGCTCACTGGAATGCTCGCCGCCTTAAATCACTTCATCTCCAAATCCTCCGTGAAGTGCAAGCATTTTTTCCATCTTCTAAAGGGGAGTAAACCGATAGAGTGGAGCCCAGACTGCTCGCGAGCTTTGGATGAGCTCAAGTCCTACTTAAGCTCCCCACCGCTGCTTGTCATACCACAACAAATGGATTCTTTGTACCCGTACCTCTCCGTATCCAATCATACTGTCAGCTCTGCATTAATATGCGAGGTTGCAGGAATCCAACACCCTGTTTACTACGCGAGCAAGACCTTATTAGACGCCGAGCAAAGGTACCTTCCATTGGAGAAGCTCGCCTTGGCACTTATAATAGCCTCGAGGAAGCTGAAGCATTATTTTGAAGCTCATACCATCATCGTACTTACATCGTATCCCCTTAAGGCGGTCCTAAGGAAAGCGGACTTATCGGGCAGACTATCTAAGTGGTCAGTCGAGCTCGGCCGGGTTGACATCCAATTGCAACCAAGGACAGCTATCAAGGGTCAGATCCTTGATGATTTCATAGCCGAATTCACGGGCGAAGAACTCTCCGACCAACCTCAACCAACAAGGCAAGAGTAGAACCAAGAAACAGAGAGAACCTGGAGACTCTTCGTTGATGGAGCCTCCAACTCAAAGGGGGCAGGGGTAGGCATTGTCCTCATCACTACAGAAAACACAATCCTCGAACAAGGAATCAGGCTTGGATTTGTAGCCTCCAACAACGAAGCAGAGTACGAAGCCCTAATAGCCGGTCTCCAAAAGGCACAAACTCTAGGAGCAAAATGTTTACAGGTGTTCGGCGACTCTCAACTAGTCTCCAATCAGATAAGTGGAGATTACAATGCAAAGGATGAAAGAATGGCAGCCTACCTCGCCTTAGTGAGAGAATTAATGTCAAGCTTTGAAGAGATCAACATCTAGCAGTTTCCCAGGGGGCAAAATAGTCATGCTGATGCCTTAGCAGCCATGAGTTCGGCAGTTAACTCTGACCTTAAAAGGGTCATCCCCATCGATTTCCTCATTTGTCCGAGCATTAACCACAACAACAAGTTACCAAACGTGGAACAAATACTCCAAGTGGGATCAACCCCCAGCTGGATGGACCCCTTAAAGGAATATTTAAAGGATGGTACGCTCCCAGATGATAAGAAAACTGCCCACCAGATAAGAGTCAAAGCTTCTTGCTTTCACTTATCCACTGGAGGCGACTTGTATAAGAAATCCTTCTCCGGTCCCTACCTTAGATGCGTCCACCCAGGTGATGTCGAGCAAGTGCTACACGAGCTTCACGAAGGCATCTGTGGAAGTCATATCGGAGGAAGGTCTCTAGCCTTTCGACCAATGAAGGAAGGCTATTAGTGGCCATATATGCAAAAGGACTCCGCAGTATATATCTGCAAATGCCTGAAATGCCAATTCCACGCTCCTATGGCCCACCAACCCACCAGCGACCTGAAGTCCCTGTCCAGCCCACGGCCCTTCGCCCAATGGGGAATGGACATCGTGGGACCGCTTCCTACCGCCGCTGACAATCGCAAATACCTGTTGGTTGCGACTAACTACTTTACCAAATGGATCGAGGCTGAACCCCTGGCGAACATCCGAGATGCTGATATGATACAGTTCATATGGAGGAATATACTCACTCGGTTTGGAATCCCCTGAACCATCATCACCGATAATGGAACGCAGTTCGAAAGTGGCCCCTTTCAGAACTTCTGTAACAAACACGGGATCAGAGACCACTTCAGTTCGGTGGCCTACCCTCAGAGCAATGGCCAAGATGAAGCTTCCAATAAAACTGTGATCGATGGATTAAATAAGTGATTAGAGCGAGCCAAAGGCGCATGGGTAACAGAGCTACCCCATGTTCTATGGGCGTACCGAACCACTCCTCGGCGAGCAACAGGAGAAACCCCATTTTCGCTGACATATGGCATGGAAGCAGTCATCCCACTAGAAGTAGGTTTGCCAACAATGAGATCCAACCTTGTCGACCAAGGCCTGAATGATGAATCATTGCTGGCCGAACTCGACCTAGCCGACGAGCGCAAAGAGCTAGCCCTGGTGAAGCTAGCGAACTATCAACAACAACTCGCGAAGCATTACAACAAAAGGGTTAGCCCGAGGACGTTCCAAGTTGGGGACTATATTCTAAGGAAAGTCCTGGGCAGCACAGTGAAGTCGTCAGACGGCAAGCTAGGCCCAAACTGGGAAGGACCCTTTAAAGTAACTAAAGACGATCTGCAAGGTGACTATCACTTGGAAACGATGGAGGGAAGAGAAATACCATGAGAATGGAACGCAACTAATCTCAAGAAATTCTATTTTTAGATCTTTTTCTTGTATTCTTTTGTTATGAAAACATAAGTTTATTTTCCTTATTACTAATGAAAGTTACTTACTTGGTTACACTCTGATTGGTGACAATTGCATTCATCGCACATCTTTTCCAAATAACAAGCACATCGATCACTATAGCAGGGGAATACCCCTCCTCAGGTCATCGTCATAAAACACGAGAGACCTCTTAGCATTGCCCGTGGTAATATATGAAGCCCTACAGGGGATCCTTAGGCAATACGACCAAATTTTATACTCGTTATCAAACCTACTTCGGTTGAGTAAAATCCTGATCGGATGAAGACATCCAACACCAGGTGTGTCCTCGCCAATTTCCCCACTTAGGCCTAAGGGAGTGTGACGACACAACCTAAAAGGTAAAGTGGAGCATAATGGTATCCTGGTATTATACTGGACTGGGGGGACACTTGCATGACAAAACAAAAAACATTACAGAGCAGCAAGAGTATGAAAAGTAGGATGCACACATTTAGTCGGCAAAATTGCCCAAAACACAAACTTTTCATTAATCCATCATACTTACAACAATGGTAATACATGTTTAGTCGGCGAGCTCGCCCAAAGAATTTACAGTATAAAAAATACAAAAAAAAAATAACTAGCAAAATCTCAATGGGGTGGAAGCCTTCGAGCAAGATAATCCGCCACTTGAGCTCTTCGTCCGTCATCAGGAGCAGGAGCTAACTCTTCCACCACCTCATTCGCATCCGACTCCAATAATATAAAATAACAGTAACAGCCTCAGACTCCTTCTTCTTCAGCTCTTCAGTGAGCACCCTGTTCTACTCAATGATTGTAAGTTTTCTCGAGCAAACCAAGTCATACTCCTGCCTCAGCTCCTTCATATCTTGGACTGCAGCGTCCCTCTCCTTGTTGGCGGTGGCAAGAGCCAAATCGGATGAAATTCGAGCAGCATCAACGGCTTTGAAGTTGGCCTCGAGCTCTTTACCCTTCAGCTTCAGGGCAGAGTTCTCTTGCTCCAGCTCACTATTCTTCTTCACCAGCTCATCGCGTGAACGATACAGCACGACGAAGTCAGTAACAAACTGCAGAAAAAAGAAGGCATTAGAAGTGGAAAATGAGGGAAGTCAGAAAAGCATAAGAGAAAAAGGGAAAAACCTTACCAGAGCAAGCCTCTGACTATCCTAAAGGGCCAAGTGCACTGACCCTACTGCCCTTAGGCGATCAGTCGGGAGGACAGCTCTCTCGAACAAAGCCGGGGTCAGCTGAGGAGAAATTGCCACGGAGGCCCCCTCGGGCAGAGCAGACACCGGGACTAAGACCTGCCCGGCCTTCGTTCTCGCTTCAGCCCTTCTCTTCTCCTCCTCCTTCTCGCTCTCTTTCCTCTTCCTCTCCTCCACCTTCCGTTTCTCCTCTATTTTCTTCCTCTATTCTTCCTTTTTCCTCTCTCTCTCTCTCTCTCACCTGATCCTCTTCCTTCATTTTCCTTTCTTGCTCCTGAGCAGAAGACAGGAAACTAGTAGCCACAGCCCCCGAGGCAAATTTTTGCTTCTTCGACCTCTGTGCGAGGAGCATGTGGTCTTCATCGTCATCATCACGAATCAGGTTCTTCCGGGGTGGAACCATTCCTTCACTCGAACTACTAGAGGTACTCGACGATCCTCGAGATTCAGAAACCTCCCTACGATCAGAGGATCTACTACTGCTAGAGCTCCCTCCCCGCAGATCACTTACAGCTCCAACAATGTCACTCTCAGAGCTACTCTCTTCCTCGTCCAATTGGATAGGACCTGCAGTAGTCTCTTCAGATGACTCAAACTCTGGGATACTATCCACAGGCCTTGCTATAAAGCTGGAACCAACGTTCTTGTACTGGAGCATGAAGGCAGCAGATCTGGGGTGCTCGCCGTCACCTAAGGGCTCCCTGATTTTCTAAGCCTTTACCAATTCTGAAAGACGAACCTCGTTGAGTTCAGGTTCCAAGTTCTTTGACTTCGCTGTGAAAGAAAAAGTAAAGAAGAGTTATAAGGATTACAAATCAACAAAAATCAAAATAACAGTACAATGTCTACCTATATATTCCTCCCCATAGAAGGGGACAAAGAACCTCTCAGACATCGACCCTTCAATTGGGGAGAAAACTGCCAATTTCGAACAAGGAAACCTTCTTGCCAATAGTCCTTATGGGAATCAGGTAGATTTACTACCAATACCCTGTCAGGTCTCCTAGCTTTGAGGTAAAGGACACCAGAACTAGTTTAAGAAAAGGAGTAACAGAAACAGACCTCGGCGAGCCCTAACCTAGTTCCATACAATTGATTTATCCTATGGACGCTATTTACTATTTTCCACACATTGGGCGAGCATTGTGAAGGAACAATATTGAAATAGCCAAAGAAATGCAGGAACAAATCATTGGGAGGAAAAGTGAGTCCCCCCTGGGAAAGAAACAGAACATGGATCCAGTGAGCATCATCTATCTCTCTAACGTTTCTAGGAGGGGAGGAACAACACTCAATATCTACCCACTAGGGAATGCTGTAAAACTTCCTAAACTCAGAGACCGACCTATTCCAAATATTCGCCATTGAAAAGCCCTAGAAAACTACAAACTCAAAGAGAAAGCACAGAGAAAAGATACAGGGAACTTACAAGATAGAAGACCAATTCGAAAGATGAAGAAGCACGAGCCCAAACGGTAAGGAAGCAATGAGACTAGAGATTGAGAGAAGAAGGTACGAAGTGCTAGAACTCGCAAGGAATGAGAAAATGCTGCAAAAATTGGAACGACAATAGAGAAGTACATATTCCAAGAAACCTTCAAATACTACTAATCATAGTGCATAAGATACGAGGCGGGTGCCGCCAAAATCAGCTTCACGATTTTCGAAGAATTGCAAAATAGCCATTATGGCTAATCATTTAAATCTATTGAGCCCATAAACATGGCCCAATAAATTTAGGGGCAATTGTGGGTACCCAAAATTAGGACCATGGGCCTGGACGAGTAGCCCAGTCCTTGCAGCCCAAAGTCTAGGCCCCTCATCTCTTATTTTGATCCGATCTCCCCCCACGCTCTCATTAAGGGAAGTTATAGGAGAGATGGAATACGTGGGGGAACCCATCACCTCCACTTACCTACATGTACATATACATGTATATATTAAACCCTAGGTCCGGGGCAAAAGGACAATTTTTGTATTCTCTGTAATTACTCTTCGGAGTATATAGAAATAATATCGACTGCACCACTGTGGACGTAGGCACATCTTTGCTGAACCACGTACATCCTTTGTTGTGTGATTGTCTTTTTATATTCCTTGTTCTCACTTGGTGAATGCTTTCTTCTTATTTATTTGTGTTGCACAATAATTATCACCACACCACCAATCCAAACGAAGCTAGAAAGTTGCGCTACAAGGTTGCTAACTACGTGATGGAGGTAGGAGTACTATATAGTGGAGGGTACACTATCTCACTATTGAGATATGTTCATCCATTGGAAGTCAATAAGCTTGTTAAGGAGGTGTATGAAGGATGTTGTGGATCCCATTTCGTCGAAAGATCATTGGTTAAGCATATAGAAACTTAACGTTATTACTGGATGACTATGAAGGCTGACTACACGAATTATGCGAAGAAATGTGACAAATACTACAAGTACGTAAAGATCCACCATTACCCCGGGTCTCCATTGACGTCGATCGTGTCACCATGGTCATTCGTGATGTTGAGAATCGATCTGGTCGGACCATTACCATGGACGAAAGGGCAGTACAAATACTTAGTGATGATGGTGGATTACTTATGAAGTGGGTGAAGGCTGAGTCTCTAGTAGAAATGCCTTACAAAAGGTTATTCCAATTTATCTGTAAGATGATCATATGCCTCTATAACATGCTCTTCGCATTCATTACGGACTACAGAACGCAGTTCGATAACTAGGACTTTGAAGACTACTGCACTAGATCGAATATTCGAAAGTCGCACTCTGCCTCGGGGCATCCACAATGTATTGCCCAAACTGAGTTCACTAACAGGACATTCCTAGATAGAATTAAGAAAAGACTAGATGACGCAAAAGGGAATTGTATCAACGAACTCCATAGTGTTCTTTGGGCTTAAAAAGTCACTTTACGAACAACTACCGAAGAGATGTCGTATATGATATCCTTCGGTACCAAAGCGGTCATCCCCACTCAAATAGGACTACCCATCCACAAAGTCCTCAATTTTGATTCCCCAAAAAGTGATCTGGCGAGGAGATTAGATAATGATGTATTAGAAGAGTTTAGATAAATTGCAACGCTTCGTGTGGCCTCTACCAATAAATGATCGCAAGTTACTACAACCTCCATGTGAAGCTAAGTAGCTTGAATGAGGGGAACTATGTCCTCAAAAAGGTCATCCAGAAGAATAATAATCTCGAGCCTAACTGGCATGGGCCTTACCGGGTAACAAGCACTATAAGGCTTGAAACCTGCTGCATTTAAACTCTAGAGGGCGAGAAGTTCAAGAACCCTTAGAATTTAAAACACCTCAGGATATATTATCAATAACGTTTTATTCATTTTGTTCATGTAGCTTGCACTCTCATAATTAATAAAATTATGTTTTCATCCCTCATTTCATTATATTCTTTTCGGTATAAGATACAATAAGATATATGCAAACATATCTAATTACATAAACTGCATTGCTCTGCCAAATATGATAAACCACAAATAGAAATACTTTCCCCTTGTACAAACTTATTCTCAGAAGTTTACGAATGAGGAACTCGATCATACCGTTATACGACCTCATGGGTCGCGAATGAGGACATCGACCAAAACATTGTACGACCTCACATGTTGTGTATAGTTAAACATGTACAAACTTATTCCCATAAGTTTGTGAACATTGAACTTGGACTAACACTTGTACGACCTCATGGTTCGCGAGTATGATAATCGGCCAAAACACTAAGCAGCCTCATGGGTCGCGAACAAACAAACTTGTGCGAACTTATTCTCTTAGTTTTGAGAATAATGTGGTTGGCCCAAAAACTCTGTATGGCCTCTCGAGTTGTGAATAGAACGACATCAAATATCATTTAAAGGAATAAAGTTTTATTATTCTCAACAAGAATCTAGCAACAAGATATACGCAGGAATATTGATAAGCTACATTCAACTAAAAAATATTGATGCAACCACTAAAAAAATTCCATAAATACTCTACCATTAATTTACCATAAGCCCGATAAACGCATAATTAGGAAAATCAACATCAAGGATATCAAAATAGAAGGTAACATAAGAAAAATCTTAACACTAATTCAGTTAATAATCATCGGGCAAGAAACCATCTGTTAGAGCATTGCCACCTTCTTTACCTGCTAAGACTATAGCCTCGTCATTATCCCCTTGCTACTGATTCACCGTATCAGCGATATCAGGACAGTGGGTCATCATCCTCTCCTTTAATTCCTCGTATCCATCCAAAAAATAGCCAAGGCACTCCGTGGTGAACTCAGTCGAGGACTTATAGACTTTGACAGTTGCTGCTCCAGCAGAGGCAAGGGTGTAACGAGTAGCTTTCAGCTCCATAGAAAGGAAAACCATCTCTTGCCTAAACTTCTCCTGCTTAGCCGTAAGGGCATTATTCAGTCTCTGAATTTTGGTATAATCGGTATCAATTTTTTCCTTGAGGGTGGAGTTCTCAGTTTCCACCTTGCTCAGATGCTCATTCTTTTCCATCAATTGATCATCTCTCTCCTTCAACTCAGCAGATATCTTATTGTGTCCAGCCTTCAAATGTCTTATTCTCCTCGACCACCTTATTGTAAGCCACATGATTCATTAAAGACTTCTCTCGAAGAACAGGGCATACCATGTACGCCTAAATAACAAATAAAATAAAGTAGATAAGACAGAATGATCAACACTATATAGTAATAAACAGTTTAAGAAAGGATCCTACTACTAAAAATCTGTATTGCATCAATGTCTACAAAGAATATGGGTCAGAACATCTCAAAAACTCAAAATCTTTCACATGACCACGATAACCGATTAAATCAGTAACACTCTTAGCATGACAGGCGATAAAGTCCTTGTCGGCCTTAAGATCCTTATACGTAACCTTGTGTTTTTGGTCAAACTCAAACTCAGGAACTTTACCAGAGCGAGAGGTATGACCTAGAACAAAATTATGACCAGGCCCAGAAGTACAACCAGGTCCCTATATCAACTTGCATAGGGACTGTCTATCCTAATCTTCATCCCTGGACCGTTTATCTCCGACTATGGGATGCATGGGGGCTTTGCATTTTGCCATGTAAGCAGCTTCAGCCTCTTTCTGATTAGTAGATTATTAAATTGTCCTTGAAGCAGCACCCTTCTCGATCTAAGTCTATTTTTTCCCAGCACCAACTGTTTTCTACCTAGCCAATGTTAAGACTTTGCAATCCATGGGGTGAGGAGACATTCCTAACATATCTTCGGGCGTACGATCTTCTAAACCTGAAGAACAGACGAGAAAATGAATCAAAATACAGAGTTGAAGCACTTGATGATAAAGAATAGGACGCTAGTCTAACATGCCTACCTCAAAGTTCCCTTCTCCACCTGAAAGCTTCTCACCTGTGTCAACATGGGTCTCTTACAACATGCACCCTTCAAAGGGAACCTCAAATTCTATCGGAACAAGACCACCGGGGGGTATGGTACTTGATAGTTATAAATTTCTCAATGAAAAATAGTGCTTCGAACTTTAGAGGGTTCTTCTCATAGTACATATCAATAAAGTCAATCAAAGACCTGGCATGACTTGGGGCTCATTTCACTAAAATAAGCAAACAAAATGGAATTATCAAAACAAGAAAATGACCAAAAAAGAGCAATCAAATGGCAGGAAAAGTCTTTACCTATGTAGTTGGGTCCATTCCATTCCCTGGGGACCCTATATGATTTATCCCATTCATGGGACCCAAATTCCCAATCTCCTTTAATAAATGCATAATATCCTTTCCATTTGTGATTTATAGTTTGGACTACGGTAACCATCCCATATCGATACTTTGGAGTGGAAAAATAAAAAACCCAAGGGCTTTGGCATTTTCTTTCAAACCATGAACATATTTAAAAATGATTCCCATAAAATCAAAGCCTATTTTGATCTTCCATAACATCATGGCCAATAATATTGTCATATCGTCATTTAGAGGCAATTGGGTCAAAGTCACACCATAACCTCTTAGTATAGAACAAATGATTGGATGAAGATGCAGCCTAAACACCACTTGGAGAGGCAAATCTCATCAGTAAATCTCATATACATCCCTCATAGAAGAGACAACCTTAACACCAATGGACAGTCTAGTCTGAATGGATATAGGAAGGGAAAATATTTTTATCAATGCATCAAGCTCCTCTTCAGTGCTAGTGAATTGATATCATCGAGCATCGGTGCCGCTGCGGGATTATCGGTTTTAAAGAACCCGAAAGGTCCCTCTTCCTCCTCATCCATAGCCTCATCATGGGACCCATCAATAGGGTAAACATATTATTGGGGACCAAAATTCTCAGGCCAAATGTCCTCTGCCCTATCATTAGGAGCCTCCTCAAAAAAAGAATCAAAATTATTGGGGTTCATGGACACAGTATTCACACAATCACGCTTAGTAGAGAGGGGTACAACAGGAGTGTAACACCCAACTCAGTTAAATATCGGGTGATCAGTCCTTCATTAAATTAAAACAGAATATCCAGTTGGTTCATTCTTAGCATCACTGTCGAAATTTTTTATTTACTAACCACCTAATATTTTAAAAGGTAGTGTTAAATTTTTTTCTTTTGTATATTTTTAATTAACATAAAACCAAATGACAAATAATATCACATTCCACCATTTAAGTATCAAACGCACAATGAATAATGACATAATAATAATTACGTCTCAATCATATAATCTAGTCTAAAATATCCATACAATATCTCGACATAAAACTAACTCAGTAGTTTATTACATCATAATGTAACTCAACATCTTTGAATAACAATAGTATAAAAATGGACAACATGATAGACTTGAATGAAAGTTCAAAATGGAAAACTGAATCAATATTGAGGCGTCTAATATCAATAACCTGCAACTTCCACCATAGCTGCAACACGCCAAAAGATAGAATCTGCTAAGCATAGTGTCCTTGTGGATGGATACCTAAAATGGTTTACAAAAAGAATAGAGATTTGGAGAAAATGTCAAAGACCGAGTAAAACAATTTTAAAATTTTAGCAGGTGTTTAAATGAAAAATTTGCAAATACTATATTTATGTTAGGTTTATGTGCTCTCACTTGAGATACTTACCTCTCGTCTAATATGCAAACCTAACGTATATATCTAACTCATCCTGGCTATACTACCCTGACTAACTATTCCAATCCAAATCTATTTCATTACCAATTAATTATTTACTCTTACCCGTATCGCCCATAAAATACCTTTCCAATTAATTTATATCCAATAGTGAAGAATAAATTTCTCATCTAATATTTAATCTTTCCCGCACTAAGATCATGTTAAATGCCACCATTTTCTAATATACTAAATACACACACACACACACACACACATATATATATATATATATACATCCCTAGGTTTAGACCTAGGGGTGCTTGCATACTCTGCTATCATGTCCCAGTACCTCATGTACTAACTAATGGACTATTAGTTCAGTTTTTCACTTGAACCATATATACAAATCACATATATTAGAGGCGAACATAGTTCCAAGCCTATGGGATACGCACATCCCTTCGCACCCATATGACCGTCAACACTATCATTCTCACAGATAGCCCATACCTAGGTTCTATGTTCTGAGGTACAAGTCAAATATCCCCGCAAATTCTCATCAAGATATGACTATCTTGACACGAAAACCTCCCCGTGATAGCACGCAATGTAGGCATGTCATACACATAATATCATAATCAACATAATATATGCATAAGCTCATCCTATACTTACATAGAGTATATTGCAAGTTTATCCCATGAACTAATCCTTCACATTTTCCATTACTCCTAACATCTATTGTTAACCAAAAAGATATAAATAATTCCAGTAGCCACCTTCAACCCATACTTATTTCTCCAAAACCCATACTCATTATAACAATCTTGGATTATATTTTAATTCCCAAAAATCCGTTTTCTCGATAAAGTTACATTCTGCCCAGAAATATAAAATTACAATTTGAGGCTTTTCTGATCCGATTTTAAAAACACTTAAAACTACAAAGTCTTGCAAAACATAATTTTATACAAAAACTCGCAAGCACATTACCAATTTCCATTTAAAACAATCCTAAAATTACCATACAATGTTCGTCCTTTTTCTAAATAATTTTTCATGCGTTTTCTCCACTATTTTTTATGTTCAATCTTTCATTCTACAACTCCAAACTCCCAAACAAATATCCCTACCAATATACTAATCTATATACATTATTTCTATTGTTTTAGATTCATAAAATCCTCAAAAACTCAACCCAAATTGGATTAATTCATGGTTGTTATCTAAAACATTATTTTACCATTTATCATCAAGAACACATGTAAAACCCATATTTCACAGAATTTTAATTGTTAGAATTTCATCAATATTCATCTTATAACATAAGAATTATATACTACTATTAATTCTCCCAAAAATATAATATTCAATTCCTCAATTTATCATAACCTTTCATGAATTATAAAATAGTAAACATCTAATTCTAACATGAATATGCCATTCAACTAAAATTCAGTAAGATAAACACTTGCCTTTTAATGTAAGTCCGATCCGTTGAAGAAGAAATATATGATTGTAGTCCCCTCTCTTTGATTTACACTCCGATGATGATACTCCATGTATGTTCTTGCCCAAATTCTTCAAATCTTCCCTTAGAGTCTTGAAATTCCTTCTCAATTCTCTTCAATGTCTCTCTAACTCTTTGTATACCTCTCCTAACCTTTGATTTTATGAGAATGACTATTCTCTAAACCCAAATCGTTCATTTTATAAGTTTAATCTCGTTTTTTACTTTTCAATTACCATTAAGATGACCCAAAGCCACCTAATAAGTCCCAATAAATCTCAAAATTCCTCGAGACCCGAACATAACCCCTTGGGTACTCAATTTTAAATATTTTGACCCTTTTGGACACACTAACGCATTCAAAATAACCATATGAATTATAAAAAATGAAATTACATTTTATTTCCCAATTTAAGTCCCGACACGACTAACACACACAGCTCGACTAAATTTATCATAACTGTCGTATTTGTCACTCACGACAAGTTTAATCTTCTCACATCATTATTATTACTCATTCACTAATTAATATTCAATATAAATAAATATTAACCCTTATTTCGCTAATTAATATTTATTTTAATCTAAATTAATCTCCAATTAAAATTTTCCCATTATTTAAATTAATCCCACATTTAAAAATCATTAAAAATTATGAGGTATTTCAAGGAGTGGTATAAGTAGTATCTAAAATAGGGGTATGGATGTAAGGAACCCCGCAAAAGAGTTATGGGTGTGCAGTGGGGGTGATCAGGCTCGTCATTCAGTCTAACCACTTGCAAAGGCCGTGGGAACCTCCTCCCAGTGACACCGGGATGTTTCAACTCATGTTCACAAATAAAATTATAAATTCATTAGACGTATGGAGGAAAACTCATAAAACTTCTAACGTTATTTTCTAAACCTAGGCCAACCAACTCAATGTCCGTCTAATGCTATAGTCTCCAAACAACAGCAAAACACAATCCAACAAATTGAAGAACGGATAAACCCTAGAAAATACAAGGAATGGTGTAGCTGATCAAATCAATTAAACACAATACACCAGACGAATAATGGGGAGGAAACCATAAAAATACTTTTGGTGGTAAACGACTTATCCTTCAAGAACGCCTAGAGTAACGCTTGCATCTCTCTCTCTATAGCTCTATGAAAATATCAAAGTGACGATGAATGATACTTGTAGCGTGTATTTATACTTTTAAAAAAGAGAGTGAAAAGACGCAACAAACTAAACGTCAAAAATCTGCAAAAATAGAACGACAGAACCGAGTATCTATGTGCACATCCTCTCACTATCATTATAGAGAACACGTTTCAGCTACCGGACACCTATCCTATAAATTTTTACAAACCCTAAAAGAAATCTACTCGGCCTAGGATGACCCAAAGAGAGCCGATCACAAATGCCTTGATATGAGGAGAAAGTAACACCTCATCCAATCACCCTGCATTAAATTTTAGAGTTCGTGCCATAGGTCTTGGGGGCTATATGTTATGAACTTATAATACCGAAGATAAAGGAGATCCAAATCAAACACAAAAAGTAATTGATAATGTGTTCAGCTCCACTTGAAAATGAGGTCGACTCAGGGATATTCTCCTTGGCCCACTTACTTAACAGATGTACCATCTATGTGGATAAAATCACTCACACCATACATAAATATGGGCTCCCACATAGGAAACACTCCTCATCATTCATGTGGAGATAAGGAGAATATGGCTGTTACAAATTTGTTACCCACACACCTATCAATGATGTCAACCCATGATCCAAGGCATATTGGTTTGTTATTTTGATAAACATGTACATTCGGATTGTAACTTACCGACTTATAATGGAAATCCACCTATCCTATTAATATGCTTAATTCACTACATATATGTAGGTAACGAATCCACCTGAAAAGGAGACACTCATCTCCCCAATCATTGAGCCATAACAACAACCCTAATTGTAACCTTGTCAATAGTGCAATAAAAGCTTGGTAACACCGTGGATGTAGGTTTCCTTTATGGTTCGAACCAGGTAAAATCTATCTTGTTCTCCTTGTCTCTTATCCCCATACTCTATTATCATTTTTCCTTTTTATTGATTAATTTAGTATTTGTTCTCTTCATTTTTGGACATCAACACTCTTTATAACTCGGATAACGTCTCTCTAGTCGCACAGAGATGATATTATCAAAAGTATTTGTCATTTTGTTTTAATGGAAGTTCACTACCGAACAAGCTTTATTATTGGCATACCCCTAGACGCTTAGTAATTTTTGCTCTTATTTGTAAAATTTCCCCTCCATCAAGGATAAAATCATTTCCTAGAAATGCCATCTTTCAGAGATCGGATGCTGACCAAGAACCTCAATAAAACAAAACCACAACCAAATGTTAGCGGCCAAGTTTCCATGGAATCGATCAACTGCTAGTTAATACTCAGTCCTTTCATTCCACAAGCCATCGCTTGATCTACATGAATGAAGTACTAAGGGATTTTTTTGTACCATAAAACTATAGTGTAGCATGGACCAATGAAACCTGATATTATAAAGTGCTCATTGGGCATTGTCAACATGTCATTACTTTGGTTGGCTCAGTGTTCTCTCTTGGTCGACAATTTGGACTGCCACTGGTGATTAATACTCGTAAGAACATGTGTGAACCACACGTGGGAATGTGTACAATCTCGATATATACACACCTGGGTTAATCTTTTAAACCTACTATTATTGGCTCATCATTGATTGTCACCAAGAATGTAAAAAGGTGGAGCTAACAAACTTATAAAGGCATTCCACCTCGTCCTCTTCTCACTACCACTATAAATGGAACCCCATATCACATAGTATGGGAAAAAAATGGCATACACAAAATGCTAGAGGGATTTTTAAGACTTGCACCTATTTCTAATACAAAACATCACTAAACTATTGGACGTAGGCACCTCATTGGGATGAACCACGTTAACCTCTTGTCACATTATCTACCTTTCATCTCTCTTAAGCTCAAACTATTTTCTTCTATACTCGTCATTGTTTATTATGGTATTTACTAGACAAGTGTGACAACCCGAATATAATTTTGATAAATTATATTCAAATCATGTTTATATTATGTGATATGAATAATGTGTTATTAGTATATCTAATATTAAGTGCTTATGTTTAGTCTAATCCTACTTTCATAAATCATGAAATGTCGAGTTATGTACGAACACAAGATTTGGTTATTTTCGATAGAAATGTTCCTGTTTAAGACTAGTTTTGACCATTATAACATTACAATTGACTTGAGGTGAAAACTAAATAGTTGTATACATGTGAGTTAGGGTCGTAACACAACAAACGGTGCATCAAACGGATGCTCGAGGAAGAAGTTAGGTCGAAATTACGAGAAGGGGAAAATCTGTCAATTCCCTTAAGTGGTAAATTGTCTTTTATTAAACCAAATGGTTTAATTTTATTGGTTGGATTGGGAGGCATCCTTGTCCGACCTTATACCCTTGAAATATCCTTATCCTTCAGCCAAAACCATCCATGAAAGGGTTTTAAGCTTAGGGAAAGAGAAAAAATAAGTTAAGGAAGAAAAGTGAGGAGAAAAAGTGTAGAAAAATCCGTAGAAATTACGTAAAAAGCCCTGAAGGTAATCCTAATTGTAAGTCTTGTTATTTATCTTATATTACTGATTTATATGATATAAATCATCATAAGTTTACGAAAGTTTCAGCCCTTTATATATATGTATGGTTAGATGCAAGCTTATGTTAAGTTGAGTGTAGAAACCCTTAAAATTGCTTTGTGTTGAAACCCCTTGTACTCAAATCTGCATATCTCTTTGTGTGATTACTGGAATTGAGAAATTTCAATTGTACATGAAATTAGACTCATATATGCATATAATATCTGAAAATTAGAATTTATATCCTTGTGGTTAGGCGGTAATGATGATTTCAAGTTGGTACATAGTTTCTGTTTTTATACTTCATTTCGGTATGCCCTGAGTTTAGTCAAGCTTTTGAGATAGCAAATGAAGTCAAACAATTATGAAAATTTAATTATGTACTATTCAGTATGTGTAATAAAAATGGGTTGAAAAACATGGAAATTTATGATGGAGAAAAATTATGAAAATTCTTGGAAGTTGAAGGAACAATAGAGGAGCTTGTAGGGCAGATTTCTTGTGTTGTAGAGAAATGGTCATAACTTGCCCTAGGAAACTTGAAAAATTACACCGTCACTTGTAATGGATAGTATATTCATATATGTTTTCATATTGATGAGGTTGGACCCATGTATTTGTACAATTTAGGAAAATAGGATGGGTAAGTATGTAAGACCATAATTTCAGGCCATACTGGGTACCCCTTGAATGAATGTTTGTATTTCGTCCTTACAAAGGGTACTTTGAGTACATGTTTCATGTGTATATAAATTGAGGAGTATAATTTCATGTTTACTTGACTTTGGTTATAAATTCCTCATAAGGTATTTCTTACGGTTGAATGTCCGTAACTTTATCAACATGTGTATCATTGTTTGCCTTTACCTATGTTTTATGGAATGTGACTTAATTGGAATTATATTGTTGATGTATAGCCATGGAAAGTTACATAATTATGTTTGGATAATATTTATGATTGAGGTTCAGTACTGATTTAGTTGGATTGACAGGTGTAAGGCCTAATCCACCCAGTTCAGCTCCACCAGAAGGAAACCTGAATACGTAGTTGTCAACCAAGGTGAGTGTACTCACTGGAAAGAGATATTTGTATCGTGTTATTGATATGATCATAATATAATGAATATGAAATTGTTCATTTCGGTTTACCGAAATGAGGGGTTACTCCTCGACCAGGAATGGGGGAGATTTGTCTATTAATGACAAGGGGTTACTCCTCGACCAGGAATGGGGGAGAATTATCTATTTAGACAGGATATGTGAATCATGATTCGAAAAAGTTGGTCATTCATTTTGAATGAGCCGGATAAGTTAATACATAAGTATATGGACATGGTTTATTGCATTTAAATTCATGCAGTAGTATAGTAGTGATGCATTCACTGGGCTATTTTGCTCACGATTCCTATGTTCACATTTTTCAGGTAACGCGATGTCACTGCCAAATCTAGGAAGTCGGGATGGGTTAGCCAGGAATGGGAGAAACAAAGAGTTTGTTTAAATGTAAATGATGTAATTAAGTTAAATTATCCTTCAAGCAAGTTTGTATAAGTATGACTACTCTGATGTTGTAAAAAGGTTTTTAGTTATATGGATTTACAATGACGACTCTGAAATCAAAACTCGTGATTATGGTTTGGTTGGATTAATTATGGTTTGACTCACTTTGACTTTCAAACTTAATTATAAGTAACTGGGTTGGGGTGTGTCAGCTTTTGGTATCAGAGCCTAGGTTTTAGAGGTTCTGGAGTGAGAAGAGCCTAGATTTGGCAGTGAATGTCAGAAATATATTTTATTTGATACTAACGATCATGTTAGGAAAGATATGTATATCTGCATGTTGTTATATCTTTGATCCATTTCAGATATAAAAGAATGGAAGGAGGGAATATGAATGTGTAAATAGAAGATGAGGCTTCAAACATGGAAGCAGAGGCAGAGGTTGAGCAACCTGTTCATGGAAATATAGAACCTGACCCAGAACAATTGACAGACATGCAAAAAATGGCACGTGCTATGACTCTAATGGCAGAGCAGCAAGCTAGATTTATGGCTCATGTCTAAGAACAATAGACCAGGCAACTAGAGGCACAAGCCTTGGCTATGGCTGAGGAGGTGATACACCGGGAAGAAAGAAGTACTTCACATGAGAAATTTATTAAGATGAACCCACCATCGTTCGAAGGAGCAGTTGATCCCGCAGAGGCAGAAGTCTGGGTTAAAGAGATTGAACTTATCTTTGGGGTGATGAAGATGGATGACAATCAACGAGTGACCTTGGCGACGTATATGCTAAGAGGAGAAGCTAAGTACTGGTGGGATGCCACAAAACATTTGTTGATTACTCCAGGAGGTGAGAATCTGATCTCATGGGATGCTTTTGTCAAAGCTTTGTATGATAAGTATTTCCCCCCAATGTATCAAAAGCAAAAGGAGAAGGAATATTTCCTGTTGAATCAAGGGAGTATGACAGTTAGAGAATATGAAGCTAAACTTACAGCTTTATCTCGGTTTGCTTCGAGGTTTATACGGAATGAGGAAGATATGTGCAGCCGATTTCTCGATGGGCTGGAGTTAGTCATTAAATCTAGATTATCGGCTTTAGAGACTTCTAACTATTCCTCCTTGGTGAACAAAGCCATGCTAGTAGAAAGGGACGTGAATGAAGCTAGAGGGAATCGAGAACGAGGTGTAAAGAGAAGCAGATTTGATCCAAATTATCAAAAGAGTAGTGGCACAGAATATTCGAGGTTTGGAGGGCAGAAATTCCAGCATGGTAGAGGCATGGGAAGTAGTTTTCAAAGGGGTGAAGCTAGTGGTGGAAGAGGTTCAGGAGTTTCAGCACAAGGAGATTCGAATGTTTGTTTCTTTTGTGGGGCATCAGGTCATATAAAGAGAAATTGCCCAAAGTTACTGAGTATAGAATGTTTCAACTGTCATCAGAAGGTCCATCTGAGAAAGAATTGTCCGATGTTATCAAGAGCAGTTTCAGTCAGTAGTGTGGAGCCTCATAAAGGATCCTCTCCAGGCAGTGCCACTAGGGGAAGAGGTACAGGACAAGCAAGTGGATCGAAGGCAGGAGGAAGAGTGTTTGCGATGACATTGCAAGATGCCCATGCTACACCTGAAGTGGTTACAGGTAAAATTTTTATTGCAAATAAAGATCTATATGCACTCATTGATCCTGGATCTACGCATTCATTTGTGGCATTAGATATCGTTTCATATTTGGGTAGACCATGTTCATTCCTCAATTGTGCCTTATATATTTCTACCCTAATGGAAAGTGTAATTCTAGTTGAGCACGTTTATAAAGATTGTGTCTTACGAATGGGTGAGAGATATTTCTATGTTGACTTGATACCGTTAGCCATTAGGGATTTTGATATTATACTGGGGATGGATTGGTTATCATCGTATCATGCTTCCATTGATTGTTTTCGAAAGGAAGTTACATTTCATCTGCCAGGTGAACCTGAATTTTAGTTTACAGGAGAAAGGAATGTTGTCCCTAATTGTCTTATATCAGCCATTAAGAGTAGAAAGTTATTGAGTAAAGGTTGTACGGGGTATTTAGCTTATGTTATTGATGTTAGTAAGGAAACACTTAAAGTTGAAGATATACCAGTGGTTAGAAAATTTTCTGATGTCTTCCCAGAGGAATTGCCAGGATTGCCACCCGATAGGGAAGTAGAGTTTTCTATTGAATTAGTTCCAGGTACTGGTCCAATTTCTCTTGCTCCATATAGAATGGCACCAGCGGAGTTGAAAGAATTAAAAGTGCAATTACAAGATCTGATAAGCAGAGGTTTCATTCGGCATAGTGTTTCGCCATGGGGAGCACCGGTGTTATTTGTGAAAAATAAAGATGGGACAATGCGATTATGTATTGATTATCGGCAACTGAATAAGGTGACCATTAGAAACAAGTACCCTCTACCTCGTACCGATGACTTGTTTGACCAATTACAGGGGGCCACAGTATTTTCAAAGATTGATTTGAGATCGGGTTACCACCAACTGAAAGTGAAGGATAGCGATATTTCCAAAACAGCTTTTCGGACTCGATATGGGCACTATGAGTTTTTGGTGATGCCATTTGGATTAACTAATGCTCCAGAAGTTTTTATGGATTTGATGAATCAGGTATTCCACCCTTTCATTGATTCATTTGTGATTGTATTCATAGACGATGTGTTGGTTTACTCGCGTAGCATGGAGGAACATGAGAAGCATTTGAGACTTGTATTGCAGATTTTGAGAGTGAAGAAATTGTTTGCTAAATTCAGCAAGTATGAGTTTTGGTTGAATGAAATTGTGTTTTTAGGGCACGTGGTCTCGGGAAATGGGATTTATGTTGATCCAAAGAAAGTGGAAGCAATTGTTGAATGGGAAAGTCCTAAGAGTGTGACGGAAATTAGGAGTTTCCTAGGATTGGCAGGTTACTATCGCAGATTCATTAAGGGATTTTCAGCAATAGCATTACCACTGACAAAGTTGACTCGTAAAGAAGTGAAGTTTGTATGGGATGAAGAATGTGAGAGGAGTTTTAATGAATTAAAGAATCGGTTGGTTTCAGCCCCTATACTTACTATTCCATGTGGGAATGAGTCTTTTGTGATCTAGACAGATGCTTCATTTCAGGGGTTAGGATGTGTTCTTATGCAGAATGGGAAGGTAATAGCATATTCTTCCAGACAATTAAAGACGCATGAACGAAATTACCCTACACATGACTTGGAGCTAGCGGCCATTGTTTTTGCTTTAAAGTTGTGGAGACATTACTTGTATGGAGAAACTTGTGAGATATTTACGGATCATCAAAGTTTGAAATACTTGTTTACACAGAAAGAACTGAATTTGAGACAGAGGCGTTGGATAGAGCTGATTAAAGACTATGACTGTACCATTCATCATCATCCTGGGAAGGCCAATGTAGTAGCAGATGCTTTGAGTCGAAAATCATCAGGGATGCTTGGTTGCATACAGTGTGCCCGTGTTGGAAATATTCTTGACTTGGCATCGATGGGGATTGAATTGAAGTTTTCAAAAAGTGGAGGATTATTAGCACATGTCACAGTGAGACCTTTATTGGCCGAGCGCATACGAAATTTGCAGACCAGTGATCCATTCCTTGAGAAGAAGAAACAAGATGTCCTGGATGGTAAAGAGAGTGACTTTGAAATTAAGAATGATGAATCGTTGTGTTATAAAAATAGGATTTGTGTACCTAATGATCCACCCTTAAAGAAAGATATATTAGAAGAGGCACATAGTTCTATTTACTCTATGCATCCGGGAGGTACCAAAATGTACAGAGATTTGAAAGAATATTACTGGTGGAACAATATGAAACGTGAGATTGTAGAGTTCGTAGCTAAATGTTTAGTATGCCAGCAAGTGAAAGCAGAGCATCAGAAGCCGGCAGGATTATTGAAGTCTTTGCCTATTCCGGAATGGAAGTGGGAGCATATAACAATGGACTTTGTTACAGGATTACCCCGGTCACCAAAGGGGCATGATTCTATTTGGGTGATTGTAGACCGATTGACGAAGTCAGCTCATTTTCTCCCAGTTAAAACCACCTACACTGTTGACAAGTATGCACGTATGTACGTTAATGAGATTATCCGTTTACATGGGGCACCGGTGTCAATTGTATCAGATAGAGATCCAACGTTCACTTCTAAGTTTTGGCCCCGTCTCCAGAATGCCATGGGCACAAGTTTGAAGTTCAGCACTGCGTTTCATCCACAAACTGATGGGCAATCAGAAAGGACGATTCAAATATTAGAAGACATGTTACGAGCCTGTGTATTTGACTTCAAAGGTAGTTGGGATGATCATTTGCCATTGATGGAATTCTCGTATAATAATAGTTATCAGTCGACTATTGGTATGGCTCCTTATGAAGCTTTATATGGGAGGAGATGTAGAACGCCTTTGTGTTGGGATGAAGTGGGTGAGAGGAAAATTTTGGGTCCTGAATTGATAGACATGACAACTGAAAAGATCAAAATGATTCGGGAATGGATAAAGATAGCGCAAAGCAGGCAGAAATTTTATGCAGATAAGAGGAAGCATCCATTGGAATTTCAGAAGGGAGATTTTGTATTCCTGCGTATTTCACCATGGAAAGGTGTTATGAGATTTGGGAAAAAGGGGAAACTAAGTCCAAGATACATTGGACCATTTGAAGTGTTGGAAAGAATTGGGCCCCTGGCTTATAGATTAGCTTTACCTCCAGATTTATCTCGGTTACATGATGTGTTTCATGTATCAATGCTTCGTAAGTATTTGGCAGATCCATCTCATCAACTGAAAACCCAACCTATTGAACTGAAAGAAGACTTGTCGTACATCGAGGAACCGGTGGAAATTCTTGATCGTAAGGAGCAAGTATTGAGGAATAAGGTTATTACCTTAGTTAAAGTTATGTGGATGATCCATGTAATTAAAGAAGCAATTTGGGAAACGGAGGATAGCGTTAAGAAACAATATCCCCATTTGTTTGGTAAGTGTCATTCGTATTAAATTTCGGGGACGAAATTTTCTAAGGGGGGGAAGTTGTGACAACCCGAATATAATTTTGATAAATTATATTCAAATCATGTTTATATTATGTGATATGAATAACGTGTTATTATTATATCTAATTTTAATTGCTTATGTTTAGTCTAATCCTACTTTCATAAATCATGAAATGTCGAGTTATGTACGAACACAAGATTTGGTTATTTTCGATAGAAATGTTCCTGTTTAAGACTAGTTTTGACCATTATAACATTACAATTGACTTGAGGTGAAAACTAAATAGTTGTACACATGTGAGTTAGGGTCGTAACACAACAAACGGTGCATCAAACGGATGCTCGAGGAAGAAGTTAGGTCGAAATTACGAGAAGGGGCAAATCTGTCAATTCCCTTAAGTGGTAAATTGTCTTTTATTAAACCAAATGGTTTAATTGATTGGTTGGATTGGGAGGCATCCTTGGCCGACCTTATACCCTTGAAATATCCTTATCCTTCAGCCAAAACCAGCCATGAAAGGGTTTTAAGCTTAGGGAAAGAGAAAGTAGAAGTTAAGGAAGAAAAGTGAGGAGAAAAAGTGTAGAAAAATCCGTAGAAATTACGTAAAAAACCCTGAAGGTAATCCTAATTGTAATTCTTGTTATTTATCTTATATTACTGATTTATATGATATAAATCATCATAAGTATAAGAAAGTTTCAGCCCTTTATATATATGTATGGTTAGATGCAAGCTTATGTTAAGTTGAGTGTAGAAACCCTTAAAATTGCTTTGTGTTGAAACCCCTTGTATTCAAATCTGCATATCTCTTTGTGTGATTACTGGAATTGAGAAATTCCAATTGTACATGAAATTAGACTCATATATGCATATAATATCTGAAAATTAGAATTTATATCCTTGTGGTTAGGCCGTAATGATGATTTCAAGTTGGTACATAGTTTCTTTTTTTATACTTCATTTCGGTATGCCCTGAGTTTAGTCAAGCTTTTGAGATAGCAAATGAAGTCAAACAATTATGAAACTTTAATTATGTACGATTCAGTATGTGTACTGAAAATGGGTTGAAAATAATGGAAATTTATGCTGGATAAAAATTATGAAAATTCTTGGAAGTTGAAGGAACAATAGAGGAGCTTGTAGGGAAGATTTCTTGTGTTGTAGAGAAATGGTCATAACTTGCCCTAGGAAACTTGAAAAATTACACCGTCACTTGTAATGGATAGTATATTCATATATGTTTTCATATTGATGAGGTTGGACCCCTGTATTTGTACAATTTAGGAAAATAGGATGGGTAAGTATGTAAGACCATAATTTCAGGCCATACTGAGTACCCCTTGAATGAATGTTTGTATTTCGTCCTTACAAAGGGTACATTGAGTACATGTTTCATGTGTATATAAATTGAGGAGTATAATTTCATGTTTACTTCACTTTGGTTATAAATTCCTCATTAGGTATTTCCTACGGTTGAATGTCCGTAACTTTATCAACATGTATATCATTGTTTTGCCTTTACCTATGTTTTATGGAATGTGACTTAATTGGAATTATATTGTTGATGTATAGCCATGGAAAGTTACATAATTATGTTTGGATAATATTAATGATTGAGGTTCAGTACTGATTTAGTTGGATTGACAGGTGTAAGGCCTAATCAACCCAGTTCAGCTCCACCAGAAGGAAACCGGAATACGTAGTTGTCAACCAAGGTGAGTGTACTCACTGGAAAGAGATATTTGTATCGTGTTATTGATATGATCATAATATAATGAATATGAAATTGTTCATTTCGGTTTACCGAAATGAGGGGTTACTCCTCGACCAGGAATGGGGGGATTTGTCTATTAATGACAAGGAGTTACTCCTCGACCAGGAATGGGGGAGAATTATCTATTTAGACAGGATATGTGAATCATGATTCGAAAAAGTTGGTCATTCATTTTGAATGAGCCGTATAAGTTAATACATAAGTATATGGACATGATTTATTGCATTTAAATTCATGCAGTAGTATAGTAGTGATGCATTCACTGGGCTATTTTGCTCACGGTTCCTATGTTCACATTTTTCAGGTAACGCGATGTCACTGCCAAATCTAGGAAGTCGGGATGGGTTAGCCAGGAATGGGAGAAACAAAGATTTTGTTTAAATGTAAATGATGTAATTAAGTTAAATTATCCTTCAAGCAAGTTTGTATAAGTATGACTACTCTGATGTTGTAAAAAGGTTTTTAGTTATATGGATTTACAATGACGACTCTGAAATCAAAACTCGTGATTATGGTTTGGTTGGATTAATTATGGTTTGACTCACTTTGACTTTCAAACTTAATTATAAGTAACTGGGTTGGGGTGTGTCAACAAGACTTTGAAACACCCTAATACCAGTTTTAGACAATAACATGGAATTTGAATCACCTAGTGCGAGTATGCAGGCTCAATCCGACCATAGTCCAAGTGAACAAGGTCAACCCTTCTATATATTATTTGCTTATATTATCTTATATGCATAGTTTTCACTATATTTCACTATTTTCTACATAGACAACTATTTTAATCTTTTTTTTAATTCTTTTACACCGTAAGATTATAGTATAAATGTAAACATTTGCATTTGAGAATTAAATGACAAACTGGGTGCAAAACAACTTACCACTCCATAACCAATTTGACAAATTCCGAATTTCTTATTAAAACAATTAGATAACTTGTCATATTTGGTCTTTATAAAAACCTACCAACTCTTTTGTCTGCTTTGTGTAAAATATACTTGTATATTCAAATTTTTTATAAGAAAGCATATCCAACTATGCTGGTCTAGAAAGATCCCATCCTCTACCTATTAATAAGCTCACATGAGAAGAGTAACAACAAGATCTAGGGTTATCACATGTGTATTTCAAAATTTTTAGTGATGTGATTGATTGCAATGTTTCTTTATCTTTACAATATATTTATTTATCTAAATTAAAGGATGTAAAAGATATTTTTAATGGAGCTTTTAGGATAGACAAAGTTCATAATGATGATACACTTTGAAATTTTATTAAAATATTTTTCTTTAAAAATATAATTGAGATATGACCAGGTTTATATCAATGATGTGAATCCCACGTTTCTTGTGGACAACATTATTTTATATGTCAAAATTATTAAGTAGCTTCAATACAACATTATCCTTCCATTCTAATGAAAATTTATATTTTATTTCTTTTAGGATGATTAAGATGGTGTAGCTATCATGCAAACGAGAGGGAAGACTGTGTTTATATACCAAGACTCCAATGTTTCCTATGTGTTTGAATATTATTTCAAGTATTGTGTGAACTATATGCACAATTTCAAAGAAAGTCACACAAAGTCAATATAAGCATATTCCCATATGAGTTGTGTAACCTTAGTCAAATATTTTTCTTAATTTTTCCACCCAATATTTACTTCAAATCGTAATTTAGCAACATTTTCAAAACGTTTTTTCCTCTAATATTTCTTGACTCTTTTCAACTAAGTTTTCTTTTCACAACAAACTTACTCTTTTTTAATGAATATTTTCCCAAACTTCCATATTGGAATTTTTTATCTTCGTAAAAAATGAAATTTTTTGTACAGAAGCATGGGAATAAAGATGAAATAGGATCAAATCTATGATTTCTAAAAAGTGTAATATAATGTCACAAGAGTTTACTTATAATCTATTAAATTTATCAAACCTTTAATCTCTCATTACTATTTTCTTATTTCTTTTCACCAAGTGTGTCTTCTCCCCATGCGTTCCATTTTTTTCTAGCCCAATATCTTCCTTGCCTCCCTAAATATTCTGCAAATAGCGAAGGAGTGCTGCATTTTAGCCTTCTTCGTGTCCTTACAAAATAAGATTGCAGAACATGTTTATCTCATACCTTTTGTCTTTTGGATACTTATTTAGTAGTATTTTATAGTATATCTTAATGCAATTTTTTTTTCAATAATTTTATATTTCTCATTTTACATAAGAACAAAGTATGGTTAAAATTATGAAAATAAGTGAAATAAGACTTTTATTGAAGTCATGTCTGTGTCGATGATTTGACTTCTGTATTTTATGTCAAGATCTTTGTAAGTAAAAACGTTGTATTCAAAGGTACATATACTTATAGGTAGTGAAATCCTATTGGTATCAACATAATTAAGGTCGAGCAAGATAAGAACATGCACAATCACACAAGAACATGATGCACGTGGTTCGACAATGTGCCTACATCCCCGGGTGTTGCTCTTCTCTTTATTAATTGTATCTTGATTATAAAATGGTGCATGCACCTTTTCCTAGGGGTGAGGGTCACATTTAGAGAGGAAAGAAAGAGTTCAAGCCACTTGGGACTCCATGAACATTAGATACCTATTTGAGCTTGATCAATTGTATCTAATTTTGAGATTTTTATTAATCATCTTCAATCTTACTTTGCTTTTTAAAGTGTGATCGCTTATAGTACTAGTGTACACATGTCCCCTTCTTAAGTGTGGTTGAATAAAACCCTCACAATTGACCCTAAATCTTTTGAATTAATTACGGTACAAGAGTTTGCTTACTCTCTAGATAGAGTAATGATCGCGATAGATACTGAAATATGGTCGTCCATATGTGATATGTTTGGAGGATGCTGGAAATTGTGTTTTAAGCTGAAAACTTCTTTATTCTACACATTAAACTTTGAGGGGTATGTCAGTAATTTACCCAAGTATACTTAAGGTCACGTGATTGAGGTGTAAACCGAGCGTCCGTGTAATATGCTAGTCATTGTTATCGGCTTCCAACCTCAATAGAAAAACCAAAACTTGTAACTAAACTCTTAAGGAGTATAGTGGTGAGTCTGGATATCGAATCCACAGGGGGTTAAGACGTGTGAACGTGACGACAAATGTAAGGTAGTTTAATCCTAAAGTTGACGTTAAAAGAAAAGAAAAGAAAAAGATGATTGATTTTTGGATTTTATCTATGAATTAACTAAATTCAATTAAATTAACCTACGCATGCAAAATTAACTAACTAAGAAGGAATTAATATGAATGAAGAAATGGTTTAAGAATACACTCTCCCAAACCCTAGTGTGTATGCCAGTACACAATTCGTCATAAATTGAATAATTGATCGGACCCAGCCTTTAGTACTCCAAAGCATTACATATATGAGGTTCAATCCCGCATCATACATAATCAAAGAATGAGTAAAGCAGTGTTGCAATACTTCACGCGCGTTGCATCCTTAAGCACCCCGGTTACCTAGGGGAAAGGAGGTCAAAAGGTCTACAATGGTTGTGAAACTATAGAACACGATCTAATCACTTATTTAATTTAGAGGACAAATTTCATATCTATGCATACCACATCGGGATGGGGTCATGCATCCCCACCCTTAAAAACTTAGCTTAACAAGATTAAAAGAAAGTGCAGGAATTCATAACTAAATCTAGAAAATTGAGAACATGACTTGAATTGGGATTGAAGAACTAGAGAGCAACAATTAATTAAACTAACTATGAAAGCAGTAAAAACAATAAATTAAAATTACTTGCAGTGGATGAATGATGAATCTTGAATAGTATCCAAACTTCAAAACTAGGGTTCTTGGATACAAGAATCCTTTAAAACTAACTACAAAGATACCCTAACCACTAGCCTCCTACAACATGAAGTAAAAAACCTCTTCTTCTTCCGACTAGGTTTTGCCCTTTTATACATCTCAAAAAATGAATCTTCCCATTCCTCTCCGCATTTTACAACTAATAAAAAGGAATTATACCAGAAATTTGAAGAGTTGAAACTCTTCAGCTTCCAGAATTAATTTCAACTTTGACTTTCTTTCTCCAACTTTGACTTGCCATATCTTTTGATCGAGAGCTCCGATTTGACTGTCGTTTTTTCCAGTGTTCTTGTAATTTAGAGCTATTAAACTTTCCAGTTTTCTCCACCTTTGGAATATAAATGTAAAATTATTAAAATGCCCTTCAACTCCCCATTTCTTGGTTTCTTTCACTGTTTTGAGTTCTCTTTCGCACTAATTTGCATGGAATACCTGTAAAATACATAAGAGATACACAAAATACGAAATACTTGCCAAAAAGGGTTCGTAGCATAAATATAAGACAAATCCAAGATATTTACAATGCACGGGATCATAAAAATACCGAAAGTAAGGGGATAAATGTGAAGAATTTATGCCTAATCAAATCCCCCTAACTTAGAACTTTGCGCGTCCCAAGCAATGTAAGAGAAATGAGTTGACTTTTGAAATTACTTTTATTAAAATAAAATTCCACTCTTGCAGGCAAGCGATTGCATTGAGCATATGCAATAAGCCTTTAAATCCCTAGGTTACCCTAGTAGGACGAGTTTTATCTCATGAGGGTTTGCAGTGAATACACTATAATACCCCGTATTTTCTGTGATATTTATTTTTGGGATTAATTAATTAAATGAGAATTAATGGGAAATTAATCCGGATAAAATACTAGCGAGTTATGAGTTGGTATTTGACTATATTGAGTATATATGATGTTATATGAATGTTGAATTATGAAATTTGTCGTGAGATTGATATACGACAATTTGATCATTTTATTGGGACGCGTGAGACAGTCGCGTCAGGATATAATTATTTTAATAATAAAAGTGAATTTAAATTCTATTAATCGTATGGTCGTTTTGAGTGCGCCAACGCGTCCGAAAGGGTCGAGATAGTCAGAAAACACTAGCCGGGGGTTTAGTTTGGGTCCCGGGGTATTTTTAGGCCATACCGGCAACATAAAGGGTATTTTGGTAATTTCGTATTTTTGGGAATTAAAAGTGACGAAAATTAGGAGTCTTTATCTGATTGGGAATTGACCCACTAAACCCACTAACCAACCCTTAATGACCCAATAAGCTACGGGGGTTATCAGAATAGGTTTCCAAAACTTTCCCAAAGAAAACCCTAGCCACCCTAGCCACCTTTGGAGAAGAAGGCTTGTAGAGAGAGAGAGAGAAGGAATTCTGCAGAAAAGCTTCATCAAACCAACACCAAATTCAGAGACACTAGAGGCAAGTGATTTAATTCCGTTTAAATTCAGAGAATGTTTCTTCCATGTTAGAAAATTCTAAGATTTACATTTGTTCTTGAAAGTAAATGAAAAACCCATGAGTTTGGAATTTGAATACTAAATTTTGAGAAGAAATTGCATGTAGAATCGTATAGAGATGATTACCCTAATGTTAATATATGTTGGATGTAATAAAAACGGATCTAATTTGAGTAATTTTATGATTATAAATTCTAGGGTTTATGTTCTTGAATATTTGGGGAAAATTGTAGAGATTTGATGGATTGATGATGATTAAGATGAATTGGTTCTTTAAAATACGTTAGTATATAACCTTGTTATGTTTAGGGATGATTAGAGACCATAACACATTGTTGGGACGAATTTTGGTTGAGATTTGAGGTGTAGAAATTGGTGAAAAACGAGATAGAATTTCTGGGCTTGAATCTGGTCACTCGTTAGAAGACCTACCCAGGTCGTTCCAACGAACTCGTTCGAACGAGCTTCTAACGAGTTGACAGTTTGGGGTTCTAATGAGAGGGATGTTCGTTCGATCATCTCGTTCGAACGAGATCTGGTTAGATAGCCCAGTTCGTTCGAACGAACTCTCGTTCGAAGAGCCTCGTTCGAACGAGACTTCTAACGAGCTGGCAGTTTAGTCTTTTTGGCCTGTTTTGATTTTTGGAGTCCCGTAAACTTGTTCGAGGATAGAGATAACATTCCTTTGATAGTGTATTAGTATATTTGGGACATTTGGGATATAATGAGGAGTAAATTATGTAAGTGTGAATCGAATCAAATAGACATTTGAGTCGAGACGTGAGTGCCTACTACGACGTGAGAATAAATTATGGCGCGTATAAATATGGACCGGGATTGTATAAGTTGTATATATATTAAGTTGGTACGAGAATGCGATAAGTACTACAATTAAACTACGAGGATTACTAAGATGCATGTTTACTTAGTATTGGTATATGATTTGTGTGTATGACATACCTACCATACTTGCTATCACGGGAGGTTTGCGTTCGCTTAGGGCCCTCTAATCCTTGTGTTGCCCGGATTTAGACTGGTTACCTCGATGAACATAGGTCAGAGAAAGACTTATTGGGATGTTAATAAGTCTGCTGATCGTGGGAGCGCAGGTATGTGCGTGACCCATGTGATGTGACTGTGTTCGCCTCCACTATTTGTGTTTTGTGTTATCTGAACGATTCCTGAGAGATTCGGAATACGTGATTCCTTATGTACGTGATGTACCGGGATGGATAGCAGAGTATGTGTGCACCGCAGCTTAGTCTCGGGGTGCTTATATTGTATATTTATGTTGTGGAAAATATACACTTAATAAACTGAGAACTTTCATATGGTATTGTGTGTATAAATATGGAATAACATAAAAGGGATGATCTATAATGAGTTGTATTACTTTTATATGAGAACCTGAATTTACGTTAAGCCCCTATTTAATTGAGATCGTTATAATGTTAATGGGAACCGAGTAATAAGGGTAGAATCTATGACAGTCTAGCTAGTTATGATATCACTTAGCTAGTGGTTAGATGGGTACTTACGTTAGGAGTGCACAGTTAGACGAGAGGTGGGAATTTCATGTGAGTGCACGTCCTAACATGTACTTTGCATTTAATGTTTTAAATATTTTTAAAGCACTTGCAGGTTTTTAAAATATCTCCACATTCGGGCTCTGACCCGTTTTCTTTCAAATCTATTTTTCTTGTAAAACCATTTTAGGTGCCCAGCCACAAGGACACCATGCATAGGATACTCATTCAGGTGACGAGCTGTAGCTGTTTGTGGAAGCTACAGGGATTTGCTTTTAGACGCTTCTACCATTTGGATTCCCGATTCAGTATTTATCAGTTGTAGGGCATGTTGCCCATTTCTATTAGAGACATCTTTCCATTTCAGTTTTTCAGACTTTGGCATGTATTGATTCAGTATTCAGTTTAGTTATTTCAGTTTGTGGTATTGTAGTGAGGAGTTTTCCTCCAGACTTTATTTATATCATGTGTTGGTTATTCTACTATTTCGTTATGGTGAATGGTGATATTATTCTTGTTTTAAATCTTTCACTGCTCGTTAATCAGACTTTAATTAAAATTTGGCAACTTACTTTTTAAATACTAGGTGGTTAGTAATAATAAAATGTTTTCGACAGTGATGCTATTAGCTGAGCCAACTTGGCATTTTGAATTAATTTAATAAAGGAGTAGCTACCCGGTATTTAATTAGTCGGGGTGTCACATACACCTATAACATTCTTTATTGACTCAAATAAATATCAAAATACTTAAAAATTGTACAATTTAAACTTTTCGAAAAATAATCACCATAAATTCATATTCAAATATCTCAAACCATTGTGTCTGTGTGCAAAGCCATAAATTAAACCTCAAATTTTCACCGATTGAGCATTACATTACTTTCTGAAAATTCATTTTGATTCAAATTCTTATGGATGCACTCACAAACGAATCACTCGAATTTTGGTCTTTTCTCTCAGTATGCATGATATAAAGAGTAAATATAATGGACACAAATTCACGCATACAATTGAAAAGAAGGAAATATATGGTGAAAATATCTCATCATCGAAATACAGTTATTAGGAAACGGGAAACATCATCTCTTAATCACACCATTTTAATCTCTTTTATTATCTTTTGATGTCTTAGATCTCCATGCAGTAATTAATTTCGCCATTCAGACTTGGTTAGGACTTTTTGAGTTAAAAACTGTAAAGGGTAAAAATGTGAATGGATGGAAAGTTCGGAATTGGAAAATGTCCTCATGACGTCCATTAGTGCTTTTTCGGGCATTTGCTCATTTTTATCGTTATTTTTTTATTTTCTTTATTTTCTTTTTTTTCGTGCTATTTTTCTTTTCTTGCCCTTTTTCTATTACACATTTCAGACTTACTTGATGAATTTCCAATTTTTCACAATTCCGGGCTATTTGGATTTTCGGGTTATCAAACGAAAGAGAAATATTTTATTAGGCTCAAAGTGGGTCGCAAAGGGATAAATTTTTCACAAATTTATTATGACTAATATTTTTGGATTAAACAAAAGAGGGACTACTTCATTGCCCAAATTGCTAATCACATTAGAATATGCATCTCGAGATTAATTAAGTTTAGAGATATATTTAACACGAATTTCGAGACAATATTTCTCATGTTTCCCATAACCGATCAAAACAAAGGATTGAGATCGTCAACGACTTATTAAAATGCTGAAAAGGACTTTGAGTTAATCATAAAATCGGATTGATTTAAAAACTAAAAAAAAATTGAAGGGCTCGAAATCTCACCGGGTTTGATCAATCTCCACACTTATTCGTTAAGTCGTCAATTTTCTTTCAATTTCCATCTTCGGTCAATTTTGGCTTAGTGCATTTTGATTGTTAACAATTTGAGACTTTAAATATAATAAAGGTGACATTTTTGATAAATTTAAATTCTAATTTGTATTTATTTTGAAAAAATTTTTTTTTATCTTTTTTTCTAAAGTTTTTAATTTTTTTTTGAAATTTTGAAAATAAAAAAATAAAGTAAAATAAAATAAAAATATACTTGAAACAAACATGTGATCAAATCAATGAATCTAAATAATAATGGGAAGAATAATGAATCGAAATAATAATGGGAATAACATCCCATACCCCTAACATAAATGTTGCATTGTCTTCAATGCGAATCAAGAACACAACATAAAGTGAGGAAAAGAAAGATATTACCCAAATAGAGTGATCCCCGATAAGTACAAATCCATTGAATCTGCAAAACAAATTAGAACCAAGCATAGCAAAGAGAATAACTAAAACTCTACCATCAAAACTAGACTATAATAAAATAGAAAAAGTAATAATAAAAAAATTAATTATTTACAACCTAAAATTTGAACGGCTAATAAATCGTACACTAGAAGTCAAAAAATTTTAGGGTCCACCCAAAATACAATTTGACTTTGAGGGATTAATGGTGTGCCCTCACTAGAAAGCATGCCGCCCGGAAAATAAGAATTTCGTTGGAAAAACGGAATGCATGTGCAACGCGAAAGAAATGAACCATAACCTATAAAAAAAATTAGGGGGATAATGAAGGATTTTGGTGCATAGGGGGACAAGTCCCATTGGGATCCAAGAAAAATAGAATCACCTCCCATAGATTTTTCAAGTAGTATGGGAAGCGGGGAACACAAACAAAAAGAGTCCATCTTGGAAAATAATTTAAGCAAAGAGTCCTTGTCCTCAACGTCGTCAAGACTTTCATCTGACTCTAATGATAACTCTAATTGTTAGATAACAGTGAATAAGAATGGTGAGGACATAAATTCATGCTCAAGTGATTCTTCATTGGATTCCTCATTTGGTTGAAAACATTCTTTAGTCTAAAAAATATCGGAAGAAAAATCGTCACTGAATTCGAATAATGCATCCAAGTCTTACTCCCAAAAATGATTATTTTCCCTATATTCTTTTTCATGCCTTTCTTCTTCAACCCTTTAATTTTGATAAATTTGGATGGCCTTAGAACTGGACTTGTACTTATGAGACTCATCTTTACTGATATTGATCCAATGTTCATAAATCGTGAGTTCGTTCTCCTCCTCACTATTAGCATAACAATTAAAGCCACCAAAAGAGTTAGAATAAGACATTTCAAATTGGGAAATTCAAAAACGTGAGATACAAATTTAATTATTTATTTTTGAAAGTCAAATTCGGGATTAACCAACCTAACCTAAAATCTACCTAATCCTCCCCAGCAACGGAGCCATTTTGATCGACGTGTAAACCGAACGTCCGTGTAATACGCTAGTTATTGTTATCAGCTTCCAACCTCAATAAAAAAAACTAAACTTGTAACTACACTCTTAAGAAGTATAGTGGTGAGTCTGGGTATCGAATCCACCGGGAGTTAGGACGTGTGAACGTGATGACAAACGTAAGGTAGTTTAATCCTAAAGTTGATGTTAAAAGAAAAGAAACGAAAAAGATGATTGATTTTTGGATTTTATCTATGAATTAACTAAATTCAATTAAATTAACCTACGCATGAAAAATTAACTTACTGAGAAGGAATTAATATGAATGAAGAATTGGGTTAAGAATACACTCCCCCAAACCCTAGTGTGTATGCCAGTACAAAAATGGTCATAAATTAGATAATTGATCAAACCCAGTCTTTAGTACTCCAAAGCATTACATATATGAGGTTCAAGCCCGCATCATATATAATCAAAGAATGAGTAAAGAAGTGTTGCAATAGTTTACGCGCGTTGCATCCTTAAGCACCCCGGTTACCTAGGGCAAACGAAGTCAAAAGGTCTACAATGGTTGTGAAACTATACAACACGATCTAATCACTTATTTAATTTAGAGGACAAATTTTATATCTATGCATACCACATCGGGTTGGGTTCATGCATCCACACCCTTAAAAACTTAGCTTAACGTGATTAAAATAAAATAAAACTTAAAAAATTGAGAACATGACTTGAATTGGGATTGGAAAACTAGAGGACAACAATCAATTAAACTAACTATGAAAGAAGTAAAAAAAATAAATTAAAGTTACTTGCAATGGGTGAATGATGAATAATGAATAGATCTTTGAATCTTGAATAGTAGCCAAACTTCAAAACTAGGATTCTTGGATACAAGAATCCTTTAAAAACTAACTACAAAGAAACCCTAACTACTAGCGTCCTACGACGTGAAGTAAAAAACCTCATCTTCTTCCTACTATGGTTTGCCCTTTTATACATCACAAAAATGACTCTTCCCATGCCTCTCCACATTTTACAACTAATAAAAAGGAAATATACAAGAAATCTCAAGAGTTGAAACTCTTCAGCTTCCAGAATTAATTTCAACTTTAAATTTCTTTCTCCAACTTTGACTTACCATATCTTTTGATCGAGAGCTCCGATTTGACTGCCATTTTTTCCAATGTTCTTGTAATTTAGCGCTCTTAAACTTTCTAGTTTTCCTCACCTCCGGAATATATATGTAAAATTACGAAATTCCCTTCAACTCCCCGTTTCTTAGTTTTTTCCACTGTTTTGAGTTCTCTTTTGCACTAATTTGCATGAAATACCTGTAAAATACATAAGATATATAAAAAATATGAAATACTTGCCAAAAAATGTTAGTAGCATAAATATAAGACAAATTCAAGCTATTTACAATGCACGAGACCATAAAAATACCGAAATTAAGGGGATAAATGTGAAGAATTTATGCCTTATCATCACACTTGTAAATTTTTGGTAATCATCGCAATATGTGTTTTCATGTACTAGACCACCATTGGGGGCATGCCATCAAATGATGAGACTTGTATCAAAAGTTATTCCACCCCACTTACTCTCTTCAACTCATCGGTTTGGTTCATTTCCCATTCATTTTCATCTTCGAGTATGTTCCATATTTCTATTGTAGTCCTTCATACTATAAGTCTTTTATCCTCTCATTTTTCATTTCCTGCAAACTTTTTTCTTGCAAGCATCATTTTCCTGCTCCCATTTTCTTCAGTTCCTGATTTTTTAGGATAATTTAAGTCAATAATGAAAACATGACAGGAATTTTAGCATCTTTATATCCCTAAGTGGATAACAGTCGAGATCAGGGATAGTCCCCTTAACTATTATAATATCGAAGGGGGCTATTAGTTGTTCTCTCAATTCGTTTTCAAGGATGGAATAATTTTTCCCCCAAATAATTTTTTTTTTGAGTTTTTACAATTCTTTGATTTGCCTAATATTCTCTGATCACTTGGATAAATGTAAGTGGAACCTATAAAATCAATGAACTACATGGGACTAGACTTGGAATCCCTAAAATCCCCTACTGCTACATGTGGGCTAAATCCACGAGGGTATTTACTATCTGAAAGCGAGGAAGGCTAAGAGAATCCTCATGGTAAATCTGGCAGATTCCAACAAAGATTGTTGGTCGCATGGGTTTGTGGTGAAGGACTATGAACACTTGCCCATACGAAAGGTTAATTAACTCATATAGGGCCCTAGGATCCCTAAAGGGTGATACGATATAAGTTTAGCTTAGTTATGATATATTTTCATATTCTTCCATATTTTGTATAATACTTTTGGTTTTTTTTGATGATGTGGTCTTTGCTTGTGCAGATCACCAAAAAAGAAAGTTCCACGTCACATAAAAATCAATTTCATTGAGTTGAAGAAATTATGGTATTTGAGATAACCTTTAACTTCTACCGAACATCCGTGGTTGGCCTCACTATTAATATCACAGACTTCCATTACCGCTAAATCCTTTGTCTCTCGACCAGTTGATAGGGAGATGTAAATCCCTAAAGGACTTAGCGAGCACGACTCTTCTTCCGTGAGCACCTTAGGATCGTTTGAATATGTTGATATAATCTCCATGCCCACTATTATCCTGATAACTTTCGAATAAGGAATGTCGACGAGGAGACGTATTCTAAATTTAATGGAGGGGACCCCTACTTCATCAAATGCACATCCCTGTAAGATTAAGGAGATTGGGGGTCCATCCGACCCAGTTAACCTGAGGGATTACCTCGATAAGATGCAAGCCTAACATATGAAGAAATGTAAGATCAATTTTAATCATGAGAAAAGTTTTTCCATCTAGAAGACGATGGATGTGCCTAACAAGGGGAAGGGACATACCGAAGGGTCAATAAACAAGCATCATGACTTGGCTCCTAGATTGTAGTGGGGAGTTTGCCTCCATACTAAACAAGCATTGGTCAAAATTCTACCTGTTGATAGGCTTATTTCACATGATGCCCAAACTCTCTCCTTGGTAAGTGTTGATTTTAGTTGGTGTAATCCTTATAACTTTGAATTTTTCTTACACTAATTGTCTTATTTTTCTTTCAATTCTATAGTTTGTGGTAAACGTCTTCAATATCCTTGATAAGAGAGCTGATTAAGTAAAGGAGAATGTTAATTTTGGGTAGGGCATTGGATAGGGCATAAAAAGTCATTAATTTTTCCCAGAAGAACGATAAGGAGAATGATTTGAAATCAAATCCAAAGACACAAAGATTTCCACTCTCACATCTATAGCCATCTCGAGCCCTCGCTGCCTCTGGGGCACTTCTATTTCACCTGAAGAGGCTGGCCTCGCACAGGCTTACCTCGAGATGAGGGGGACTATAAGAGAGGCATTATCCAATATGAGGTGCAACTTTACTAAAAAATAAATATCCATCTCCTAAGAGACCACATAAAATATTACTAGTGCGTGTAAAACTAAATAAGATATGGGTTTGGAGACTAGGTTACCGAATGGAGAGTTGTTAGTTACCCATTCCTTCCTTTCAGTCTCTCATGGGAAACACAATGTGAATATGTGTATATTTAGTAAAACATGTCATGTGTACAAAGTGTGCATAATAGAAAATGTGCATTTATGTGAAAATGTGTGAGGAGCAAAATCATTGTGTCTGTCTCATGAGAAAGATAGGAATAAGTCTTTCTAAAGAGATAAAGTAAACTAAAAGGTGTGAAAACAACTAAAATATAAGCGATGTACCGGATCATAGTGTCACTATTGAAAAGTGAGGACGGATATCACGAAACTAATAAAATATAATAAGCATAAAGAAGCTAACTATGCGAGAAAAAATGAGTAAAAAGGACTAAAATGTGAGCAGTGTACTGGATTGTAGCATCACTACGAAAAATGTGCACACATGTCACGGAACTTCTACGAAGTGATAAACATTAAAAACTAACTAAATGGAAAAGTGAACTGAATATATGAATGAAACAACGACATGGGGATTTACAAACGCCTAAATAGCCGAAAATGACATCAAGGTCCATGTAGTTTGTAGGAAAAATAAAGTTGGGTCTAATCCGTAGTCCAAATATAAAATTCATCTCTTATTTTTTTGTGAAGTACATAAAGTATAGTGGAAGTGTGATAAAAAGAGATATAACTTTAAATGGGGAACTAGAGTGTAAACCCCATTTTTTGGGTTTTTTAATTTATAAAAATAAGTTTGAAACAATATATAATAAAAGTATGGGATTAGTGATAAGAAAAATAAAATTTAACTAAGAATATTCTATAATGACAATATATGTGAAAAAAAACTAGTTGGGAAAAATTGAATAAAGAGGATTTAGACTTTCAAATTTATTTGCATTAATTTTTTGGGGACTTTTGCAATTTCATTTTTTAGTGTTGATAATTGTGGGATCCCGTTCCCTTTTAGTCCATGAGAGTAGGTGACCAAGTCTTGATTAATTTAACACTTGGCTCGACCCAAATCATGACTGAATTTCCACAGGAGTATTTTAGTGGAATAATAACACTTACGAATATGGTCAAATTAGGTACAAAAGATCTTAGATGAGATATTCATGTACCTCATGGAAAATCCGCACGCTACTTTAAGTTCCTTAAAGAGCATAAACTCTGTAATAACATATCTATAAATTTTACACCATGACCCGTAGTAAGGTGATTAAAACTTGAGATTTTGAGAGACAATAAATAAGAATAAGTAACCTCTCCATGGATGTAGATAAGTTGTCAGACCACATACAACATTTTTGTGTGTGCGATTCCATCTACTTTCTGCCATCTGCGATTATTTTCGTAGAATCTTTTATTGTGATATTTTTTGCACTCACAATTGGAGCCTTCTGTGGGAAACAACTTGTATTCCTACAAAATCATTCATTATCAAAAAGTCCACAATGTCTCACCATATCAACAACAACCCCCATGCCGACGACATTCAAGAAGAACCAACGCCTCCTGGGGTCAGGTCTGAAATTCGCTAACATACGAACCTTATGTTTCGCCAGGATAGGAAACCCTCTAAAGAAATCCCTGGACCACCTAGGTATACATATATATCTAGGTTGGTCGATTCTTATGAATCCAGACTTCACGAACAAGAGGATGATGCGCGCCTTCAAGTGGAAAAAAGCACTAGCCTATATAGGTGACTCGAAAGAATGGAGAGAGACCTCTAAAGGGCCACTAGGAAACGTCATGCTAGGAATCCTAGACCTTAGGTGAGAAACACTAGTAATCGAGGAAAGAGATCTAGGTATGACTAGAAAAGTACTGAACGAGACAAATCAGCATGAGAACAATTGAATCATGGCCAGCAGGAGAGGCGCTCCAGGAGCATTGATCGACATAATAAAGATTTAAGGATTCTGATACGTAGGGAGACGGACCAACATCCAACTCACTGAGGAGTTAGATCAACCAGAGAGCTATCCAGGAGATATCTCAATACTCATATGAAGTCCCTTTCTCAAGGGAAATTGAACATGAGGATCCCTCAAAGTAATTCGCTATCCCCAAGTTCAAAGTCTATGATGGGAAAATAGACCCTATAAACCATGTTAGGCAATATCGACAAGCAACGACCTTATGGAGCCACCATAACTCACTTATGTGTATAATCTTCCCTTCTAGTCTACATGATGTATCACATAAGTGGTTTGAGAGGCTTCCCCATAGGTCGATTAGGAATTTTACAGCACTAGCAAAGGCCTTCATGACGCGATTCCTAATAAGCCGCTTCCTTCCTAAGCGGATGGATGCATTGCTCACTATGAAGAAGAATCCACTGGAAAATCTTAGAGAATATTCCAAGAGATATTGAAAAGTTTTTAATATGATTGAGGATTTCTCGGAGCAGGTCATCGTATCATCCTTCAAAATTGGCTTTGTCGACCACCTCTCTACTGCACCAATCCCTCACCAGGAAGGAAGCCATCAGCATCGACGATCTTATATCTCTCATCGAGAAGTATGCCAAGGTAGAAGACGTTGTTCATCCTAGTGGGGGAGACAATGGTCTAGATAAAGTTAATAAGGGGACGAAGAATAATGATTCTTAGAAGAAGGTAGGCAAGAATGGGGACAAAAGTAGTTCTAAGAATGGAAACAAGAATGACCCCTCCAAAGCGTTCCAAGTTGTTAACACAACCTTCAAGGAACCTATTTACTAAATTCTCAGCAAGATCAAGGATGATCCTTTCACCAAATGGCCCAAGAAGATGGGCGATGACCCAACTAAAAAGAACAACGCAATGAGATGCGCTTTTGATAAGGAGGGTGGTCATCGAACCGAGAATTAAAGCGGCAAGAGGGAACTTTTAGTTAAACACATCAATTTGGTGCATTCAAATTTTGAAAATCATTTAATTATGTTTCCTTTAAACATCAATAATTTGGTGGAATGAGAGTAAAACTCTCTCGGCGAGACAACAGTGTAGGACGAGACGTCCCTTATCCATACTCTCATAATTACTAGAGGTGACTTGTAGTAACACCATTTATTTGGTTCATTCAAAATAATAAATCATATAATTACAGTTAATTGACCTCTCATCTAAGGATGAGAGTAGACTCGAGACAACATCATTAATTTGGTGACCTCTTGTTACAAAAATTGATGATTTGGAAGTCCGGACAAGAAAAAATTTGGCAAAACTATTACACACATACAGAAAAAAGAAAATGAAATCCCAAGTACAAATCAACATTTCATTCAGGTAGGCATTGCATTTGTTCTAAGTGAAAAATATTACAAATGATTACATTTTCAATATAAAAAAATTACAGTAAGAAGGGTATTGGTCACAACGACCACCCTACACAATAGGTTCATTGTTAGCAGCCGACCCATCAGCACTATCCTCGGCCTATGTAATCCCAGCAGCATCATTGGTATTCACATGGGATTCAACTGGGACCTCGGCTGCAGCTCCATCTCCCTTAGCTGTAGCCATTGATTCGACATAGTCCACGACCTCGATGAATAGAGGATTATCCAAATTAGGGGTCTCTGGACGAATAGATGAGATGGCCTCAGAAAATTTCATGACGACCCATCAATAGGTCGTCTTAATACCCCTTTCAAGCTATTCAATGTTAAAGATGTGTAATTCGTCAGACGCATTATAAGCCACAACGACCTCATCCAGAATTTTATTTAAGTCCTCGGTGGAAAGGGCCTCGTCCTTTGCCTTCTAGAGGACTACAATAAGATATGTTGCATGCTTCGTAACTTAAGTAGTGAGTGACTCATCCTTAACCTTCAAGGCATTCTCATGGTCCAATTTTAACTTATCCAGGGCCTTCTTGTAATCATTCTCGCGGTCAACTCAAATTATTCTTAAAGTCAACCATGTTCTGGATGGCTTTCTCTCCATCTTGAATTTTTTAATAATTATCAGATCCCTATTTGGAAGTCAAGGTTGAGACACACACAAACTGTAGAGGAATAAAATAAACAGATGTGAGAATAAGAAAAAAGTAAAATTCCAACTAGACGAGGTTCAAATTAAATACGAAGTAGATACCCGCACCAAGTGATGAAGACCAAAGTCATAAGTCTTCAGGTGGTGCATATTCCCCATGAACTCATAATCTCCCTTTATAGGGATAGCAAAGATAGAAAATTTAGACCTTGGCACTAAAGGAATGATAGATTCAGGTCATGCCTTTAGATTAACTATATTGGTTGCCCAAAAGGTCTCAAATAAGTCCTGTGAATAAGAGCTCAGCATAGACTCTGTTTGGGGTGGAGTTACTGTTGACCTCATCTGACAGTCTTGACGATTGTTCGAGGGAGCAATTGACTCCTTTCTTTTTCAGTCGACCTCAGATATGGTTGCCCACTAACAGTTGTCTTTTTGGTGTGTTGTTTGCCTCCATTTTTATGAAAGATTTTTTTAGACTAGGGGTTGTCATATTCCAAAGCTCATCTGAAATATGAGGAGGAAGAGCTACAAAGGAGAAACAAAAATGATCATTAATAAAGATAAAATACGAGAAAAGACTTATGATTAAAAAGTTTAGTAACTTACATAACTCATCTATGGGGTCAACCCCCTGACCATACATTTCTAAAAAGTTAGCAGACATAAAATCTTTAAACTCAAGAAGGGAACCTTTGTTCCCCTGACTTTTCAAAAGCTAAAATCTTTCCCCGTTGGCAATATTGAGACTAGGATCAAGATTGGTCGACATAGAAGGGTTTGCCTAGGCACAGGGAACCCTCGACTTATCCTTAAATTGGTCATCATGGGTGTTGATGTAAAAAACTAGATTTGATCAAATTAATTAATCACAGATAAATATGAAATAAGAAATAAGACAAAGGATTTTTAAAGTGATTCAACCTTAATGAAAATGGCCTATGTCCAGTATCTTGTATTGCTGGGTATTTTTGCCTTATGTTCGCTAATCAGAGCTTGCCCCACTGTGGGGGTATTACAATGTATTTATAGCCCTTGGGTCGTCAATGTGAATAGACAATGTGTCGTTTATTAAATGGACGTATACATTTGTACATGGTCAGAATGTTCATTGAATCTGTCTTCGTCGTTTGATCTTCTTGACCAAGTGCTTGGTATATTGAGTAGCTCGGTACGCTGAGTAGATCGGTTCACTAGGTAGCTCGGTACCCTGAGTATATCGGTGCTTTAAGTTACTCGATAATTATATTCAGGCCATGTACTATAACACATGTCTTCATATAATAGGTCCGCGTCAGCTGACTAATTTTTGTATCAACAAGGGTAAAAAAAAATAGGCTCCAGAGATAAAAAAGAATCTCGATTTCCAATGGTGATCTTGAGTCTGATTGACATGGTTGATTTTCTTATCGGGATTTCTAGCCCCTAAGTGGTAGTAGCCGGGCTGAGTCCTTAAGGACGAGATGTTATATCAAGCCTTGAATAATTCTACTGATGGTTCATCCTCATACTTATTCATCGAAAGAGAGGCGAAGCTTGTAGAGACCTAAGGGTCACTAGAAAGAACCAAAGGGTACTTGCTAATGCGTATTAGGTTATTTAAAAATTATCCAACTCTTTTAAATCTTTATTACAAAATCTATTATAAATTTTAAGTAAGTAAACACTCATGCACACTAGTAAGTAAAAGGTGGTGATGCTAGATGTAAAGAATAATTTCCTTTAAGAATGAGATGAGGAAAAGTAGAGTGTGACACAATATTTGTTCTCGAGGAACCCACTGTAGTGGTTAATCCCGTGTCCTTAGTCCTAGGACAACACACACACCCAAGTCAACTATTACCGATTACAAGTTACAGATTACAGTCCTCCAAGTCCACAATGAATTAAACAAGGCAAATACAAACCCATACACCCAGCCTAGTCTAAAATAACCCAACTTGACTGAAAATCAGTCAACCCAATAACACCCCGGTAATAGTGAATATCACTCACTCACAACACATGCAACACTAATACCAAAGTTTAGATAAAGAATTCAGCAATCCAGTGTAAATTAAATAGTTAGGCCAATACAAAACCAGTATACTCCGGCACAAACTAAACAACCCCACAATACTAAATCTAACTAAACAACCCAGTAGTGAAAGCGTAAGATACACACATAACTACACAGTCAAACTCGAGACCTCGTGTAGATGGGAAAAACAGATATAATAATAAAGTTTGTTTGAAATCAAAACAACAAAATAATCTTGTTAAGTAAAATAGACCAAACAACCAAGGTTAAGTCTATTTTAATTGACAAGACAAATTACCAATCAGTGACTAAGTGAAAGGTAAGACAATATTGAATTAATCAATACTAAAAGGAATGATTAATTATTAAGTCACAAGATACAAACAAAGTCTTCCTTAATAATTAATATTCAAGTGAAGATTAATTCTAAAAACAATTTAGTTGACACAAATGATCACAAATAAAATAGGAAATAAACTTCCAACAATTATGTCGCGCAACTAAAATAAAATTAACTTAACACCAAATAAAATATGTATCAATTTAAAGAGTTGTTATGTTAAAATATTAATTCCAACTAAAATGATCAAAAGATAAATATGTTTAGCACTTATCTCATACAAATTGGGACTTAAATAAATAAAAGAAAGTTACAAGTATTAAATTACAATTTTAGTATAAACTAATACTATGACAAGGGTTGGATAAAAAACTCATACACACACAAACACCACCTAAGTATAAAAGAATAGAACAAAAAGTATTCAACTTAGGCAATAAAAAGTGTACGAGTCAATTGGTCCAATCCAAGTTGAATGAGTGCGAGTTAAAGAGTGTAGCACTCGACTCATTAAAAGAGGATAAATTTCACTAAAATAAAATTTAAATAAAAAATATGTGATTTAAAGTCCACACACTAATTATACCCAACTAAATAAAGTTAACACACAAAAGTTCAACTTAGAGGGTATAACTAGTTAGAGGCACAAATCAAATTATCTTTATCCCCAAATAAATTAAATCAGATTTTAATAACAAAAAAAAATGTGTGGCACAAAAAAACTTAGGTCAAATTTTAGTCCAATATAAAAAGTGTACACACACAAAGTGAGTTTGGTGTAAAATAAATTCCAACAACAAACACCCAACACTCAAATAAATTCAGACTTAGGTGTTGCTTGTTTTTACCTCTTAAGTCTGAATCTGAACCATTCAGACTTAAGAGGTACCAAAAAGTATTTGTTTTTTTAATTAATTAAGAGTCTAACGACTATATTTGACTCTTTATGGTTAAGAAGTAGAATTACATCTGAATTCTAAATCAGTCTAAATACATTCATTCAGAGGTACATTCAGACATAAAAACAATTATATTTTTCAGATTCAGATTTCAGACTTTAGATTCAGTCTTCAAATTTCAAATTCAGACTTCAGATTCAGATGAACAAAACAAACGCAACCTTAGTCCTAAGACAGTCCGAACAAAAATTTATCCAAATAAATTTTAGTCTGCAAAAATTTTAATAATAAAAAATGTTAAAAAAAATTATTTTCAATCCAAGTTCAAACAGTAGGAAACTGAACACAACGATTTAGAACAGATCAAAACCAAATAAAAAAAACGACTAAGAAATTGGTTAAGAACAATAACAGATCCTACACACAAAAAGTAAAAGTAATGGCCAAACAAAGTATAATCACCTAGATTAGTATATATATATATATATATATATATATATATATATATATATGAGAGCGGATCTCATGAGGACCCCTATTTGCATACCGCTGGCGCAGACCAATTTTGATAAAATAGTAAAAAAAATATTTTTGAGTTAATTTTTTTTTATGTAGTTTGGAAACATTTCAGTAGGGCCATATAAAAAAAAATCAGCCCAAAATGAATTTTTTTACTATTTTAAAATACTCGGTCAAACTTTGTCAGTTTTTAACAACTTAAAAACAATTTAAAAATTGACAAAGTTTGACCGATTTTTTTAAAATAGCAAAAAAAATTCATTTTGAGCTGATTATTTTTTATGGTCTTATTGAAATGTTTAAAAATCATAAAAAAAATCAGTCCAAAAATATTTTTTTTACTATTTTATAAAAATGGTCCTCATTCAGGGTCCTCAAACTGGGACCTCACTTGATCCTTTCCTTATATATATACTAGGGTATGCCCGTGCCTGAAGGCACGATGACAATTCTCTAAAATGTGTAATCGCAAAATGACAAAAAATTTCAAAGTACGTAAACACAAAACGAAAAAATATTGGTTTCCCAAGTTTTAAAAAATGGTCTTTAAAAATTTGAGCTTAACCCCTAATAATAATGACATATTTGACATAACTCTTGGAAGAATGGGAACACTTTCGTCCAAAACATAATAAGGGGTAAAACACTATTTCAAAATTTGTTTTTTTATTAAAAATATGTTTTTAAATATAAAAAAATCTATTTTAACTATTTTTTATAAGCGTTTAAATATTAAAAAATCATGAACTGCACATAAACAAAAAGTACATAAACAAAGAGCATGTGGCATATTGTTTTAACTCTGATTACATTTCCAGACTCCAAAATTCCTATTTTGTAGGGCATACATTGACATCAATGAAGCAAATACACAATGCTCGAAAATTATTCATTTTTACCATTTATTATGTTAAAAGTCAATTATCTTTTATGAGTTTTACTTTCAGACAAATACTCTTAATTTGGGGTCAATATTATCTTTTAAGAGTTTTGACACTCAAACTTGGACTATTAGTTTGGGAGACTGACGCAGTATATTGTAGTAAAAGTAAGACAATCCCTAATATTATAGGGTGTACTAAAGGTTAGTCATTTCATAATGGCTGATACTGTTGGTAAACAGGTCCCCTTGTGAGAGATGATACCATATGCTTCCACCAACCATTCTTCTGCTTTGGCAATATAATTATTCTTCGTAATTTCTTGGACTAAATTAAGATTGGCCCTTCAGTTATCTCCCCCATTCTATGCATTTTAATGTTATTGCATTGATCCTTTCACTTAACTATAAATAGCGACCCACGTTCATGATTTTAAGTTGCTTTCATTTGCTTTCCTTTTCTAACTATTTTAACTATTTAAAAATCTATTTTAAATATAAAAAAATCTATGTTAATTGAACAGAGCATATCAAGTGTGAAAACCATGAATCTTCTAAATCTAAACACACAACTCGACAGCCCCAACGCACACACTAACCATCTAAATCTACACCCACCTATTTGTCTCTCCTCCGTAACCCACCTAAAGCCAGCTATACAACCCACAACAATTCAACTACTCCCTAACTCGAGACCCACCCGACACAACTCAGCAACCCGTCACTTTCCTCTCACCAGTTCAACTCAACCATACACACAAAAATACCATCCGACCAGCACACACTCTAGAAACCCAAAACGTAGTAGTCCCCCATGCGTCTTCACCCTCGGTTTCTTTAACAACCAAGACCACATGCTCCCATGGTATAACCCCCAACATTAGTTGCTCACCTTGAAAGAGGGTCCGAACAGATGGGTTTACACCCATATATACCTGGTGTTTTCAAGAAGTATATGGATGTTAGAAGTAGATGTTATAAAGTACCTTGGAATCAACAGTTCTCTCATAGACATGGAAATCAAATAATAGAAATCATGATCTGCAAACCCGATTTAAAAACAAAGATATAGGTCAAAAATTGACACACATGTATAGAGGAAGCAAAATAATGAACAAAAAAAGTAAATACTCACTGGGTAGTCCCGGATTTGAGAGATCGAGAGAGATACCCTTGTCCGAGGTTAGAGAGAGAGGAGGAATGGTCTTTTAGTTTTGTGGTAGAGATGTGATGAGTATAGAGGTGGAGTGTTATTATAAAAAATTTCGACAGATGTCTGAGTTAAAGTGAAGTATTTGGAAAATGGGCTTTAGGCGGGATAAAGAGAATCGTCCTTTTTTTTCTCGAGCCTTGTGATCAACTTTGAGGTATAATTTTCATCATTTTGAGTCGTTGAGATGTAGAACTCAACTTTCAATCTTAGCCCCAAATTGGGGAGATCAAAATACCCTTGAGTTTGAATTAAAGTGAAATAGTTAAAATTAATTGGTGAGAAGAAAAAGAGGGGGAATCCAAAATTTAAAGGACAAAAGAAGAAATGTAGAAAAAAATTCATCCGATGACATCATAGTTTCAACTTGTGACATACATAAGTTTTATACTTTATTATATATATATATATATATATATATAGAAGGATCAGATATCGAAAACAACGGACAATGCCAAACCGGAAAGAGAAAGAAATCCACGGAATAGTCGCCGGACGGAAAAGCCTCCACAAAATAAGCCCGAAATCAAACCACACAGAGACCACGATAAAAACGCGTCGAAAAACGGTGCCACCGGCAAAACTAAGGACACCAGAAAACCCGAGCCTCTGAAACCTGGATGCGTAGCACAAAAAAAATGGACCAAATACAAGGATATATATCCACTCTCAAACTCTCATATAACAGTTGAACCCAAGGAAATCAGAGAAAGAGCGATAGAAAATGTTGGCAGCAAAAATAGAGCAAAGCAAAAAATGTAAAGAAAACTTCGTAAAGAGAGAGAGAGAGAGAAGAATGAAATAAAAAAATGGTTGGTTTTGAAAAACCCCAAAAGGACAAAGTGTGAGAGAAAAAAAATGAGACCATAATGTTGTAGGTGATGGTCTAAAGTAGGGCTGTGCTTTTTTTTCAAACATTTCGATTTTTTCGATGTCCGATCCGATATTTTTCAATTTTGGAACATATATAAGGTTTTCTATTTTTGATTTTTCGATTTTCGATTTTTTTGAATTAAATTGGATAGGAAATTGGAACTATGTTTTAAATTCTGATTTTCCAATTTTTTCGATCCGATATTCCGATATTTTAGTCGATCTGATTTTCCGATATAATTTTCGATTAATTTTTCAAATATTTTTTTCGATTAATATTCCAAATATTATATATATATTTTTTACCTTGAATTTCCCTTGTCTAATAATAAGAATGTGTACATTTACATTTCCCTTATTTTTTACCTTACCCATATATATATGTGGTTAGTTTTAGGGTTAGACATATCTTTCTTCTCTCTCTCTCTCAATACGGCGCATACTGTCGAGTCCCCTCTCTCTCTTTCAACTCTCGTCCGTTTACTCACCTCTCTCTCTCCGGTTTCTACGATTCTCAGATACGGATCTGTAATGATTAGAATGCATCTCTTCATATCCAAGTCGAACGAGGGATCAGTAAGCCCTTTTATCTGTTTCCCTTATCTATAACGATCGGATCTGTAACGATCTGATCTGTTTATATTTTTATAGGATCTGATCATTATAGGATCTGATCTGTTTATATTGTTATAGGATGGGATATGTAACGATAGGATTGTTATAGGATCTGATCTGTTTATAATATAAAGTTTTGATCAGTAAGCTTTCATATCCTCGTTATGGGATAAACTTTATATTGTGTAACGAGCGGTTTATAGGATCTATAAGATTATACATGTTTTTTGTTTCTATAGGATTGTTATAGGATCTGTTTATACATGGTTTTTTGTTTCAATAATATTATACATGTTTATAGGATCTATAAGATTATATATTGTGTAACGATCGTTTAATTACATGTTTCTATACCTGTTTTATACCTGTATTATATTAAGATCAAATATTAATTGTTGATTTATACTGAGATCAAATATTAATTGATGATTTATACCTGTTGTTTCTATACCTGTTTTATACATGTTTCTGTACCTATTTACATGTTGGGTTAATTGTAAAGTCTACACAAATGAAAAAATGGTTAAATCCTTACATATTTACATGTTGGGTTAAATCTTTTTTTCAATTTCTTTAAAATGAGAATTTCGAGTAATCGAAAATCCTATATTTAATTTTTTTGAAATTTTGGAATTTCCAAAATTTCTGAATTTTTAGTATATGTTTTGAATTTTCGAATTTTTTCGAGCTTTTTTCGATTTTTTGATTTTTCCAAATTCGAAAACTTTTTTGATTTTCCGAAAAAACTTGATACGAAATTGGAACAAATATTTTATTTTCGAAAAAATTGGAAATTTTTTCTGAAAGATCATTTTCCGATCCGATTCGGCCGAAACACAGCCCTAGTCTAAAGCACTTCTCAAATAAACAAACCGCTAAGTGTAAAACAACATGCCAGACAGTCTTGAGACTACAAACGGTTTTGTCACAAAACTAATAACCCCTAAAACCATGAGTACAAAACTAATCTGAAAAAATAAATAAATATTATAAAATACGAAAAAAAAATAAAAAAGAAAAAAAGAAACTACAAAATTAATGTAAAAAAAATATTCCGAATATATAATTTTTTAAGAAAATTTACCCAACGAGTCAAATAGGATAAAAAATCTACCAAAAAAGTATTAAACTCAGATATGAGAATATAAAAATGTTTGACAAAAAAAAAATACAAAAGAAATTGTATTTTGACAAAAACAAATTGTACATTCCCCAAAAGTTATTTTTATCAAAAAAATAATTTATATATTAAATCAATATATGAAAATATGATTTAAGGTATAAAAAATAGATTTGAATAATAATAAAAAAAATGCAAGAGCATGTAAATAAAAAAAAAATAGTTTCAAGATTGAGCCAACACAAGAAGAATGAGATTCTCAAAGCCGAGTAAGATCCTCCACGAATTAAGCACCAATTGGGAATGAGCAATCCCCAGATAGGACAGAATGGCTTGGACAGAGGGAAGAAAAGGCAGTCAAAAGCTGACCTAAAACATCTGCTCATATACGACAACTTCACCTTCTCGGCCATCGAACACTCTCATCCTCATCTAGGATGCATATAACAACGTGAGATTTTATGCCGTAAAAATGCGTCCAAAAGGCAAGGTCGGGCTCTCTGACAGAATTGAAATCTATTAGCATACGAATAATCAACTGGTTCCCTGACCTCGGAATCATCATTGTCGACAGGAGACACATCGGTCGGGGTCCCATTAGGGAGTCTTTCTTGGAACTTTCTCCTTGTTATAGCAGAGAAGGGAATACTTGTTATAGGAATGGCAACATTAACACTCATCTCATCATTTTCAGACACAATTTGAACCGAAGAGTCATCCTGGCTTGATGGCTCGTCTTGATGGGAAGATGAATATCAAGACGAGCTCTCGGCCGCCTCAGAGTCCTCAAAATTTGTGGGGGGAAATCTCATAGCCTCTTCGAAAGAATCCCTGTTATTAGTTTGGGTAGTGGACGAGTCAAGCATATCATCCTCACCAACCTCAACTAGAAGAGGTAGGATGACATTTAAAGGAATGGAAAAGATTGGACGAGTGAGACCGACCTCGACTTTTAGACGCGTCTCAGTCTCAGTCTCAATCCTACGTATCTCTTAACATATCTCTCTCTGAGTGTGGGATATTATTTTGTAATTCATATAGGGTCCTTAACATTAAAATGGCCAAGGTTTAAGATGGTAAAAGGAATCAAAAGGCATTAACACTTTGATGTTTGAACAAAATTGACCTAAAGATCTAAGTGGGATACTGAATCATTTTCTTTAAGAACAACCTAAGAGCACTGGTTTGAATGCCACTAGAGAAGGTGATCAGAGAAACTCCGGTAACACTACCAGTGAGAAAAAAAGACAAAAAATGTGGGGAGGAGCCTAACCCACTATCCTAACTCCAAAACCACCAATAAAACCCCCTAAACAACCCTAAAACTGCTAGCTAGGGTTACCCAAAAACTGCACTCTCACCGAAAAGTAACAGAAACTCAAAGCCACTAAATTAATGTTGAAAACTTAAGAGAAATGAATGGGGAAGGTTACCTGGTGGATGATGTGCTTGAAAAACCATAGAGGGACCCGAAAATCGACCGAAAAAGCTTGGTTGGAAGAGAAAAAGAAAATGCAATTGTTGTAGAAAGAGAAGACATGTGTGCGAGAGAAATGAAGAAGAAAGAGAAATGGAGTATTTAAAAAACATTTAAATACGTGTAATCATTATGAAACCCTTCTAAGTCTATCATCATTAGGGCATAATACCCTATGGAACACTTACAATCATTATTCTTGATCCACACGATGATCCAAAAGATGGCTACAAAGTGTCAATCGAGGGTTCACGTTCAACATCACAGACCTAACATATGAAGAGACATATCAGACGACAATCAGGAACGTCTCATCAACATCTTCCCAAAGATGCTTTATCCCTTAACCTTCCATTCACATTTAAGACTAAGGGCTATGGTGGGATTGATATGACAAGTCAAGCCTCATCTATACACTAGGCCCCCTCAGCTAAGGACGACCAGTGCCAAACTGTCAGTTTGGGAAAGTTATGGCTCGATCGTGGGCCCAGCCTAAAGGTAATATAAATATCAATCCTCGACCACAAACTCATCACAAGAGTACTCGTTCTCATCTCGAAACATAGTTAATAATATCAATATCAGTGGCCTTATGACTCTAGTACCCTCAGCCTTGTCCTTCACCTGGAAGACGGGGGCGATTGAAGACTCTGCTTGGCATGACAATTACCGTACCATCCGAAGATCCAACTTGATAACTCGACCTCAGCCTGATCTAGATGGTCGATTATTGATATCTGGCAGAGCGTGTGGATTGGGGAATGCGTGGAAGGATGCACGCGGGTTGCATATCCCATATATATAAAATCGTTATAATAAGATCTCATTCACATATGAGGGAATATTTAAACATCATGATCTACATGTGATAGTGATAGGTGGCTTAACCTTATTGGCAGGATCATTCTACACATTCTTATTACATGCTTGGGGGGTATAATACACCCCCCAGGTACTATATATAGTTATCTTCGTCATCAATGTAAATGATCAAAATATTCAAACCCTAGCCAAAGCATTGTTGCTATTATAGTAGAGAGATAAAGTTACGTGAATTATATCTCTAAGGTCCTTAGACCCATTTATTATAGTGAAGTTCATACACCCCTGTATAGTGGAGTGGGTTAGATGGCTGAACCACTTAGTTTATAGTCTCTCTCCTCTTTGCCTCATCTTCGTCTTTACTTATATACTTGATTTTTGTAATTATTGCATCTTCAAAGTTGATCTAGATTGAGATTTTACTATATTACTTGTTGGTACTATATATGATATCATCAATGGGTGTCGTTTATGGGAAGCGAGATACTTCATTTTCTTCCCCTTATTTACAACTTGTTCCATACCGAATTCTCTAGTGGTGTTCCAACTCCACGTTTGGCTGGACTTGAATCACCATTTAAAGATCTATGGTTGAGTTACCTAAGCTTTTTTCCAATTTATTCAGCTCATCTAGTGCACCTCTTATTTTTCCCGTTCGCTGGATTCAATGGCTTCTAATTTTCCACAAAGCTTTGGCCCTAGTTACAGCCAACACTACACCAAAACAACAAACTTATCAAGGTCAAAGACTGTGACATGTCTGGGGTGACAACTTCTTTATCATGGACTTATCATGGTCTTTGATCGTGATAAGTTCATTATATTATCATGGTCCTATCACGGTCTTTGACCGTGATAAGTTTTTGTCACGGTCAAAGACCGTGACAAGTTAAAAAAATGATCACGATCAAAGTCCGTGACAAGTACTTGACAAGTTTATTTCTCAAGGATGTGTCATAATTTTTTATTGTGACAATTCTGGGAAGAATTTTAGAAAAACTACTGGGCAGTACGGCTATTGCCACTTCCCAACATTATATTTATACCTATTATAGCAAAATTGTACCTGTCCATATAGCATATATCCAAATAAAATAGAAATAACATATCGAATCATGACATATATAATCCATATCGAAATAAAATAGAAATGCAAATATCCATATCCAAACCAACATATACCAAAATAAAAATAATACAAAGACAATCCAATATACAAATTTCCAAGAGAGAAATAATGTTATGAAGAAGGGTCTTGGAAAGATTGGAGGAGGAAGGAAGGCCACACGACATATGAATTGACACCCCTCGCAATATGTTGAATGCCGCATTGTTCGTACAATAATAAAGGTGAGTTCTCCTTTCTCTCCACCATATGCATGATGCACACTCTTGCCTCAATTTTTTGGAGGCCACGTCCATCAACCAGCATACCCGGGAGGAAGATCGGGTCCCTTAACCCCCTCGCTATCGACTGCCCATAATATATGTCGAGTAGATGCACGCTCGACCAACCGAGTTTTAACATAGGCCGATCGACGGAGGTCATGATGGGAAATGGATCATCATATGGTGTCGAGTCCGTCCGTATCATCGATGAAGCGGTGACATCCAAGTCCTCGTCCTCGTGTACGTCTACCTCCTTCTTCCCCTTACTCTTGCCCAACTAATGCTTCATGAAGGCGTACATATCTAGGATCGTCGCCTCTAACCTTAATAGCTTATCGTCATGGGTGCCCACCTTATATGTCAATCTGTTATTGCTCGTCTCCATGTCGATGACCCTAAACTTCCCCATTCGAGAGCTCACCCCTAGTCCTCCCCTTGCGATCAGGTGCGAGTACTTGGCTGAGTGCGTCCATAACCAAAAATGTTATGTCGGCATCAGACTGTGGCTCATGTACTTCCTTAAGCTTTGCCTAAAAAGGCAAATAGTACACGATTAGTGAATTAAGTAGATAAAAAAATTAAACAGTTATAACTTATAATGGTGGTTGCGATGCTCGGGGACACATCATTGTCCATGCCATTTTTCATCCGAATTTCCACACAGGCATCGAGCCTATGTGGCCTACACCCATGGCCACACCCCATGTCCTGAAATAAAATAATACAAAATTATTATGCAGCACAAAGTATTGCTAAATTAGAATAACTAAAATTATAAAAAAATAAAAACTTACCATCTTGTGCTCCACCTTGGCGTAAGACATCCGCCTGGAGTACTGCAAATCCAACTTTTTCACCCGGTTGTCCCGCCCCAATTGGCGAGATGCCAATTTCCGCTCATTGGTCTCATTGTTGGTAAAATTTTGCCACTGTGCTAATGAGATCGTCTCCTTGGGGGTAACGATGTCACATAGTCTCAGAATGGACTCCCGAGTCTTCCCAAAGTACCGTTCTTGTAAATTCTTCTTCCATGTCTTATATTAATCCCACAATTGCTCCAACGTGGACTCGTGGAGATATGCAAGCAGGCCTAATTATTCCTGTCAAACAAATACAAACCAAAAAGAAAGTAAGTTTTACAGTTATAAATATAAATATAAATATAAATATAAATATAAATATAAATATAAATATAAATATAAATATAAATATAAATATAAATATAAATATAAATATAAATATTGATAACACAACCTGTAGTGCCCCCAGATGTTCAACTTGAGGTCAATAGGCATGGCCTTCCAATCAATGTACCCCGAGCCAGCAATCGCCTTTAACAACTCTAGCGCTCTAGCTAATAATGTCGTATTATTCTCGATGACGGACCCTAATTTGCCCCATTTTGGGGTCTACTGGTTGAGGAGCCCTCATCGCCTCCACTACCGCGCCCCAATGAAGTCATTTTCTGCATAAATTGTTATTATTAGTACAAACATTTATATGAACTTTGAATTAATGCTCAAATACGATAATAACAATACATACCAATACCAATTTCAATTTATACTAATACCGATTTCAATTTACACACATGCACACTCCCCCCCCTCCCCCTCCCCCCCCCGCCCCCGCGCATGCACACTCCCGAGTCATTGACTTTGAATTAATGCCTAAATTGATTAAAATTTTAATTAAAAAATTCACTTCTTATTACAAGAATTAAAATGATCAAGTACAAATGAATAAAACACATTAAATTTTCATCCGATAATAATAAAGCACTAGTATAATCAGCCACTGGTCATTACAAATAATTTGAATACTTGTTACAAATCAAAAAATTATTTTAAATTTGGGTTATTATAAAAAATGGATTGGTATTCGGTAGGTGTAGCCAAGTCATCCACGCTACTTTTTTGATACTTTGGTGCATGTAGGATGATTGCCCATGGCTCTTTGTTGATATTCTCCAAGTAAAACATTAAGATATGACTGCAGAACTTCTCCCAAAAGTAACAAGTTTAAGCCACTAAGAATATTATTATACAAAAACTATGTAGTCCCAAACTGTCCAAACGGGATAATTTGAGAGATGCCATTACATGGGTAATGTCTCTCGAACGAGTCTAAGGGCTATTGAATGCGTATGCATAAGAACTAGAAGGCTAGTATCTATGTGCACTATATGTAATTTAAAGTGTGTTTTATTTAATTATGTCTTATCACAATTCGAGAGATTTCATTTAAGTATGTAATTTAAAGTATGTTTCATTTAATTTGAAGTACGCATATGAACTAAAACTTATACCAATTTATACTACTATCAATATCAATACCAATTCAATTTCAAATCATACCAATTTATATCAATATCAATACCATTTAGAATTCAATTTCAATTTAGAGAAACGAGTCCTATATAATTAAAATGTTTAGAGCATTTCATATGTTTCAGTCCATTTTATAAGGAGCTAAGGGGATGGTAACACTATTTGGGCAAAGTATAAAGTCCACAAACAACATTAACACTATTTTCGGAATCATACACACACATATGACATTCCATATATTGATCCCCAAATTGAAAACAACACATTAAATTCTCTTACACCAAAACCAAACACAAATTGATTCTCTCACCTCCCCAAACCTCCCCCCATCACTCCCCCATCCCCCCCACTCCCCCCTTTATCCCACAACTTCCACCCCCCACACCCCCACCCTCACTTCCACCCATCACTCCCCATGCCCCTACTCCCCACTCCCCGACCCCGCGCTCCCACCACTACCCCCACCCAACCACCCACCCCCTCCCAACACACACTAGTACACACACACACACACCCACACACAGAGAGAGAGAGAGAGAGAGAGAGAGAGAGAGAGAGGGAGGGATATATTCTCACCTAAAAACGTAGAGAGAGAGCAGTTGTGCGAGAGAGACAGAGAGCAGTCGTCCAAGAGAGAGAGAGAGAGAGAGAGAGAGAGAAAATGAAAATGAGGGGGAAAATAAGGGGATAGGGTTTTTATGAAGAAAGTTGTTATGGACGTGTCAGTGTCTTTGGCGTGATAACTCTGTGACAACTTTACTTGCCACGAACTTGTCATGGTCAATGATTGTGACGAACCGTTGTCAAGGACTTGCCATGGTCATTGACCGTGATAAAAAAATACATATTTTTTTATCATGGTCAATGACCGTGACAAGTATGGTTGACCCAAAGGTGATAATTTGTCCTTTTGGTATAGTGCAGGCACTGCTTCAGTTAGAGATGGCTAAGGTCGCGAAGGCGCTGTGCTTGCTGGCGGCCAGCCAACAGAAGATGCAGAAGCAACTCGCTTCTTTTAGCCAAAATATATTGACTAGACCCACTGGCTTTTAAATGTCCCTAATGATTTTAGGTGGTTGGATATTTTTTATTGCCTCGATTAGTTTAGGGTTTACATCGATTCCCATTTACCTGACCGGATATCCTAGGAAATTTTTAGATTGGACTACAAATGAGGATTTAGCGGCATTAAGTTTTATCTTGTAATACTTGAGGATCTCAAATATTGTCTCCAAATCTGTTAAATGGTACCCCTTATATCTTCTCTTGACAAGCATACCATCTATGTACACCTCCATAGTTTTTCCTTAGAACATCTTAGTGACCATATGCTAGTAGCTTGCTCTTACATTTTTTAGTCCAAAGGGCTTATCCCCGTAACAATACAAGCCAAGGGCAGTGATTCAAAATGTTTTCTCTTAAATGGGTCCATAGAGGAGGATCTCATGATAACCCAAATGAGCATTTAGACAACTCACTCACTTATGGCTTTCTGTGGCATCGACCAACTGATCAATCTTCGAAAGTGAAAATCTTTCCTTAGGACAAGATTTGTTCAGATCGGTGCAGTTTATGAAAACTCTCTATTTTCTATTTCTCATTTTTACTACGACTAGGTTTGAATGTCCTTTTTGGAATTAGAAACTTTGATGAAACTTGCCTCCAAAAGTTTCCCCACTTCCCATTCCACCATCTTTTCCTTATCAAGAGCTACTCGGCATGCCTTCTTCACAATAGACATGAATTGTAGGTCCATGAGAAGTCATTGGCACATCACTTTGGGATTGATCCTAGGCATATCTTACAATTTTGAGGAGAACACATTTTGGTTCTATTTGATAAGAGAGATTAACCCTTCTTTGTAGTGATCGATGATTTAGGTACTAAAAAGAAAATTCTTTTCTAGGTGGGCATCATTGAACATGACATCTTGAAGTGGTTCCATGACTATATCTACGGGGAGACCTTTATTTCTTCTACTCGAGTTTCCCATACTTTAGTTGTTATTTTGAGGAGATGACTCCTTCTGTGGTTTTCTCCTCCATGATCAAAATTTCCTTATTTTTCTCTTATTTGGTTCTTACGTTACTGACAATGCATTATCATGTATCTCTATTAGCCACCGATCAGTAATGCATTTAAGATTCTGGTGACAGGTGGATGGAATCACTTTCATGGAGTGGATCTATCCTCTCCCCAAGAATGCATGGTAAGGTGAGTCGATGCATTCTACTAAAAACTCTATATTCTTAGATATGTTCTTGGTTCTCACTAGGAGTAGCACCTTACCTAGGGGCCTTGTCATTTTTCTAGCGAAGACGACCAAAGAGATGGTTGCTTCCATTAGATCTTCCATCTTGAGTTTAAGTCTATTAAATAACTTTAGGTGCATGACTGTAATACCCTGTATTTTCATTGTAAGTATTATTTATTAAGTGATTAACAAATTAATAAATGGAATTAATTATTACTTATATGGCTTAGTAATAATAATTTGGCACAATTTAAATGATAATTGAAAATGTGTACATGTAAAATAAATTAATGAATAAATTAATGATGTGTTGATATATTACCGCGAGTTATCGGAAATATCATTTAGACTGGACTCTCAGATGATAAGGATGTCCGTTTATGTGTTTTTATTTCTTTAAATTGGTCCCAAAGGTACCTATACCTTTAGGAGATATTTTGGACTATTTCGGGTAGCATTCTGGGCTCTTTTAAGTGCTCAAAATTAAGCCTTGTGGGGAGATACGGGATTAAGGAGTTTAATTATAATATAAACCATCCTAATTAGGTTTTTTATCCATTTGTTATTAAATCTATCAGCCACAAACTTTTTGTAAGAAGTTAACAAGTTGGGAGAGGAGTAAAAGATGAGAAAACTAGGGTAATTCAATAGGAGTTCTTTAATTCCCCACCAACTCAACTAAACTCAAAAAAGTATTTTCCTAACTATTTAGGATTGGTTACATGAATCCTATTTTTCCATTCCATTTTGTTCAGTACAATATCTTTGATTAAATCACGCGATATCATGTCCTTTTTTGTAATATCTCACCATGTCAATCTAGGCCTACCTCCATCCCTTGCGTTACCATCAATACTAACTAAATCACTCTTTCTTACTCTATTAATCTACACTTGACATATCCCAACCAGCTAAGTCAATTTTCTTTCAATTTATCTTCTATAAGAGTTACTTCTACTATTTCATGAATTTGTTCATTTCTAATTTTATCCTATCGAGTTTTATCATAAATCCATCTTAGCATTCGCATCTCTACCACACTAATTTTCTGCACATTTTATTTTATTTTTGTTGCCCAATACTCTGGTCTATATAACATGGTGGGTCTAATGTCCTTCCTATAAATTTTCCCTTTAACTTCAAAGTATACGCTAATTACATAATATGCCGGTAGCACTTATTCTCTTAACCCGACCTGTTTTAATTTTAGGAGTAACATCATCACTAATATCTCCATCTATTTGAATAATCGAGCATAAATACGAAAATGATCATTTTTAGGTGTCTCTTTACCCTCTAATTTCAGCACATCTCCATTTGTCCTCCTATTACTACTAAAATTGCACTCCATATATTCAATTTTAGTTTCTTATTTTAAATCCTCTTATTTTTATAGTTTCTCTCCGTAATTAATATTTAGCTTTAATCCCTGTCTTAGTCTTATCCACTAAAACAATGTCATCTTAAAATAGCATACACCACGATACCTCATCTTGTATATGTCCAGTTAATTTATCCATAACAAGGGCAAATAGATAAGGACTTAGTTCTGATCCTTAGTGTAGACCTACAGTAATTAAAAATTCACTACGTTCTCCATCTCATACATATCCTTAATCACGTCAATATATGTACAACTCACTCATTTTTTTATGTATAACCCACCATATTATATCTCTTGGTATCATATCTTACACCTTCTCCATATCAGTAAAAATCATATAAAGGTCTTTATTTTTCTCCCTTTACCTCTCATTTAATATTTTCAATAAATAAATCGCTTCCATTGTTGACATCCTAGTCATAAACCCAAATTGGTTGTTAGATACTGCTGTTTTCAATCTTAATCTTTATTCAATCACTCTCTGCCAACAGTTTCATTTTATGACTCATTAATTTAAAACCAGAATAATCTGAACAACTTTGTATGTCCCCCTTATTATAATAAATAGATAATAAAACATTCTTTTTTCGTTCATCGGGCATGCTATTCATCATTATAATTATATTAAATAATTTTATAAGCCAATATACTCTTTCCTCCCCAAAGCACTTTCAAACATCAGTAGGTATACCATCTGGTCCTAAAGCCCTCTATGTTTTCATCATTTAAGATCAATTCTAACTTATATTGTCCTAATTCTATGAAAATATATTTTCTTGAGTCTCACTAAGTTCCTCTATATCTAATTTACTCCCATTATCTGGATTTAATGACCTCTCGAAGTTATTTTTCGATCTTTCCATAATCTCATCATCCTTGACTAGGTCTCTCGAATCATCACGTTTAATACACTTAATGTTATGAAAATAATTTTTTTATCCCTAAGTTTAGCAATCTTATAAATCCTTTTTTTCCCTTCTTACGTTCCTAGTCTTGTATAAAAATCATCATATGCCTTTAAATTAACATCTCCTACCATTTTTTTAACTTCCATTTTAGCCCATTAATATTTCTAAAAAAAATTCTTCGTTTCTAGTTGTTTTCCATGTTTTAAAGCACTCCCTTTTTTATTTTTACTATATTTTGTATTTCTTCATCCACCACTAAGTTTCTTTAGATTGTGGCCCTATGACTTTAGATTTACCATAAGGCAAAATTTTTTTACAATATATTTAATAATGTGTTTCTTGATTCATAAGCATTCTTTCTTATATGATTTTTGGTTTTTTGAATATGTTGGACACTAATTCCTATGATGATTTACAATTTGAGTTAATTAGGAATGACTTGAATTTGTCTTTCATTGAGTAGTTGTACCTTTACGATTAAAACATGAAATTAATGGATTAAAAATGTAGATATGAAAAATAATTGATGTTGTAGAATGGAACTGAATTATTACAAATTATTCCCATGTCAATTTGAGGTTTAAGGATGGAATTGATGATGAACAAACCCTATGTTGATTTAAAGATGAGTTATGTTGGAAATTTCGATTCATTAAGTTTTAATCTTAGATTTAATGACATGGACCCAGACGATGGTGTGAAAAGTTTTAAAAACATTTTCCTATACTTACCTTGGGCTAGGGTATCGATTGGATACTATTTTTTTAGCTTTGTTTGGGCATTAATGGAGGTTTTGGAGGCTTCACCTTCGTCATTAGCCCGTTTTGAATTCTTCCCAGAACCAAATCGATTCGGTTCATGAAATTATAAATCTTTTTGTTACAAATGTGTGGCCTCCATTTTCATATTTTCTTATTATTTTTAGAATTAGTTATGAATTTTCTATGAAAGGGTGTTCAAGACCGAAATTTTTAGTTGGTGATTTTGGGATGGACTTCATTGTAGGCATTATTATGTTTAAAATGATTATAAACCCTATGGATATAATACCTTAGTTAATAAGAATTCATATTTTATGAAATTGAGCTTACAAATATTAGAATTCGTTAATGAAGATGGGGGCAAGATGACCACATTTTAATTATAGGAGAATTTGGGCTCTCCGCCCCACGCGAATCAATTCGACTTGAAGAGCGAATCAATTTGTCCCTGAGTGAATCGATTCCGATCCTGGAGTTGGGTCGAGTCAGATCGAAAGAAATGGTCGTGGGATTTTTATGAACTCATCCAAGTATGTGGGAGGTTATCCGAGTGAGTAATAGTCGGCATAATTGTCAACATAGGTTTATTAGTGTGTAAACAAAAAGCAAAGTATACTTTTTTAATTAAGGCTGAATTATGGTTAGGAGTTTATTAATTGAAATATCTAACATTAAAGATTGGATTAGACTAAGTGGACGCGAGAGAGCGATATCCTATAGTCATATTTACACATTTTTCTTAGTTCAGGTCTTGGAAGATTATATATATATATATATATATATATGTGTGTGTGTGTGTGTGTGTGTGTGTGTGTGTGTGTGTGTGTGTGTGTGTGTTACGAGGGGATATATAGAGAGAATGAGAGAGGTGTATTCGTGTTTAGATACGCAATAACCTAAGAGATGAATTTAATAAGGATAAAGGTTTATGATACTACGAACGTAAGAATAATTATATGTTTAGGGATTTAATTGATTTGGGGTATGCTAGAGTATATGATATATCCTACTTGTTTATATATGTTTAACCTGGTTTTAGAGATTGTAAACCTAATTTTAAATAAGGACCTAATGATGTGGGGATCTAAATAATGGGGTTTGCTAGAGTGTACGCGTTATATATATATATATATATATATATATATTATGTGATTATGTGGACATACACATACTCTTAGCGAATCTATTAGTTTAAAATTGCGTTCGACATCGGACCATGTATCATGTATCGACAGAGATGTGCTTCCATAGCGGATGTCATTATTTCAGATCATGCGTTCAGGTATTTCCCCATTGTGAATTTTTTTGTATCATCTATTTTACCCCTTATAAATCTGAATTCCCCTTCTTTTAACACACTCTAATTATTTCCCCCTTTTTTTTCAAAATTCAAACATAAGGGTACAATGGTATTTTACTTCCACCGATTCTCTGCGTTAAACCCATTATCCCAATGCACTCGTGTTATTATTTTTCTCCCCCTTACTTTACCCTCTCTCCCCAACGATTGTGTTATCGAAAGCAGAAATTCAAACGTTTTAATTTTGATTTTATTTTCTACTAACTTACATTATATAGTACAAAATAAGCGTTTATGACCATGAATTTTTTCAATGACCGAGTTTCTTAGAAATTTGATCTATAATACTAATTTGTAGACTTGAAATGAGTTTTCAAATGTTTGTAATATGATGGCCTATACATTTATTTACTTATATCCCCTGTACTCCATAGTGATCTTTCACTTGATATATGTTTTACAACCCAACATTTATGAACGATTGAGAAGTTCTTGACCCGAATTTATAACCACAGTAAAGGGTCATTACAACAGGCCTAAAAACATCATCGAGTTGTTTTACATCCAGTTTAGAATATGTATATATATTCTATTTATTTGTAGCTAGAATGAAAATATATTTCTATTAGAATGTTGAGTGTATTTAAATTTCTATTTTTATTGACACTTTTTTACAGCTAAAAAATATATCTTCTGATCTTACTGACTTTGGAAGAACTCCTGTAGTTGTAATCTCTGCTGGTGTAAAATCAATACTAGATATTCCCAGGACCCTCGAATGTCGGGTATAGAATTTTCAAACCATATCTACATCACTTGCAAATTAAAGGGAAAGGTCAATGGAAATGGCTCTTTGTTTCGCAGATTATATTCCTATTAGATATAAAACATTTCATCAAGTAGCACTTCCCTATTAGTTCTTGCCACTTTTTATAGTTATGTCTAGAATATTTTATGCATGGCATTATTAGTTAACTATGAAACATGTAATTTATATGTTGTTTAGTATGTATTAATTTCTAAAGTGCCATTTCCCTGCTATTTATAATATCCTGGCCCTGTTTTGTTCTGGTTTGAATTAACTGTTGAGTGGTAGGCCATGAGAACAAGCCTAATACTCACTTGAGACCTCAAAAATTTTTGCAGGAAGTTGATGGACAAGAAAACGTGAGGCTCATTAACAAAGATAGAATTGAAGCCCATCCTTTGGATGCCTTGATTGAAGACTGTGGGAAGCCTTTTTGTGACTCTTGAGAGATCAAACTGCAACATAGCCCCATAAAAACAATGTGTCCTGCTGAATTCTTGGCCAAAAAGGGACCTCGCATACACCTAGGTGCGCAAAGGAGTTTTATCCAACAAACCCACTATGTACCATCCATTAAATATATTGTTCTCTAAGTTACTCTTATATAACTCTAAATTATGACAACATTCAATCAAATCAATCCAATTACCATTTGGCCAACCATCACACGCAAAGAACAATTTGGTAAAATATTAATCCTATTCTTTCAATCTCTAGGTGCGGGTTCTCCTTCATCAGATAAGCCAAAAAAATTACTTTCCTAATAGAACATTAGTTCTTAGATCCAATGAAAACGGCATATCTCTGTCAATTTTAGGATGACAAATTTTAAGTTATATCGTGCGCCTTTAAGAGTGTAAGTTGTTTTTAGTGTATTACAGTTATTTAACTAAAGGAGTTGTGAATAACAAAGGAAGTTGTGGTGTTTGGGTTTGAGATGAAAATGATTTTAAATGATTGGGTTCAGTGGCAAATGTGCGAAAAACATTACAATCTTATAAACTGAATTGAAGAAAATTTATTACGGCTGATGTTTTGCAATAATTGAAGCTAGATTGGGACAACTTTGGAGAGTAATTTCATGAGCGCTATGAGTTCACTGAATAATGATGATGCTGATTTTCATCTACTAAGAACATTGATCAAGGATTGCATTGTCCCAAGGAAGAAACTGAGGATTTCAGTTGTTCATACACTCCGTGTGTCTAACAAATGCATTGATTGATACAAGAAGATTACTACAAATACTTTCAGCCTCCACCTGAGGTACTGATAAGCCTACTTCAAGCAATAATGTTGTATTTTCATTGTTTGATATCATAATTCCAATATTGTATTTTCATGGTTCATTTTAGTGGTTTTTTGTTTTGATTTCTACACTTGAGGTTTTCTAATCATGTGGCAGGAGCAACACCAGACATGTGGCAGCAGCAACACCAATCATGAATGATGGATCCTCTTCTGCCCCATCGTGGCATGTCATTGATGAACAGTTGCAAAAACTCTTCTCAACGCAGCAGCGTAATGCACTCTTCATCTCCTTTCTCGGTTTGTCCTCCTCTATATCTTCAGGTATACCTTACAACATGGGTTTTTAACTGAGTTTGAAGGAGTCTTAGTTGGTGATAAACAACTAGAAGATGGAGAAACCTATTATCATTACTTATTGAACGAATCTTGGGCTAATATTTATCTCTCCATATTATTTGAGGTTTAAAAGTTGTGTTTTCATCATCCAATAGGCAAGCCCACATCGCTATAGGCCACTGCCTCAATCTTTCGCCACCATTAGACGAACTTAGTTGGATGAAATGTATGACCTTGGCATGAAATGTACTGTCTTTTGTCTTTTCTATTATTCAGATCTGATGTTTAGAAACCATTTTTCACATATGAACTCTTCCACTCCATTTCATATCTGATATTGGTTATTTTTGGTTGATGTCAAATTTAATTGATGAATGTGAATTGGGGTAGCAATTTAATTCAGCTCATAATCGTTTGTATGCAAATTATTGATCATGTATGTATATATAACTCTATGAAGGAAATCTGAGAGTTGGTTTTATATACTTGTTGCATAATGCCTAAATGCTCCATGTACGATATAGAGATAAATACAATATCTTTTTTATTTCTTAAAAGAAGCTGGAGTATATCTTTAAAGGTAAAATCTTATGATGCATATAGTGTAAAGTTTGAATTTTTTATAAGTATTTGAAAACTTTTAAAGAATAATTGCGCATAAGAGTTGGCTATATTTATAGCACTCCAAGAGTTTATTAGTTATGCTTGACAGGGTGTATTTTTGTGATCCACCAGGAGATTGGAAATGGTCAAAGACTGATGTTGCACTGTAAGAGTCTATTTTTACATCATGTACTCTTATTATGTTGTAAGTTTAACTATTGTGTATAGTTTTTTTTCAATTTACCAGTGCAGTCATTGGAGCTCTGACAAGTCATTTTAGTGACAAAGATGTATAGTGGAGAGCCACGCTAAAGGCCAGAATGGTAGATATCAATGTGGGGATTCATTCTTTTGACAGAGTTGTCACTCAATCCAATGCAGTTTCTCTCTTGGCCTGTGTGATGTTGGTTTTTATAACATACCTAAAATAATCAATTCTGGAGCGATCATCGTCTCCAAGTTTTGTAAATGGTATTACTTCCAATTTTTGTAAATGGTATTAAATTTGTCCATTATTGTGGATGTGACTTTGAGTTGAACTAAATGGTATTAAATGATTATGTTTTTTATAAATTTTAGTAATTATTTATTCATATTTTTTTTATATTCTCTTATTTACTGGATATACTAATACCTGAAGTTGGAAATCTAGCAAAACTGGGCATGGAAAAGGCCAAGCGAAGTTTACATAACAGGTATGTAAGAATTTTCCTTTCCTCTTTTGATATTAATTTTTCTTATATTATTATAAATATCAGTGATTATTTTGGGGGATAGTATTTAATATTGATTATGTCTCTAAGTGCTTAACTAAAGTTTCAACAATTTAGTATAATTTAGAGATTTGAATTTTGAGGAATAAGAATAAAAACATATGCAATGACTTTGTTTGTTCAGTGCTCAAAGTTACAGACTTGAATTCTAAGATGCAGACTTGAATTTAAAAGTCCCTATAAAAACCTATTCATAGGACCTTGAATTTAAAGATGCATATGTGAATGAGAACGAGCACTTAAGTTTTAACAATTTTTTTTCTTTCAAACCTTCAAAATTGGTGTTTTAGTTGCATAAATTGTAGTCCAGTTTCTTTATGAATGCGTCCCTTGATTTGTTGTGCAGCTCGATCGTTGCCAAATGGAGAGAAGAAATGCAAGGAGTTTGGGTATTTAAAAAGAAAAATGTGTTCATGTATAATAAATTTTTGAACATTTTATGATTTATTAGTCAAACATTTGTTTTGTTGTCATTTAACATGGTTATTCTATAGGTATGTTTTTTTAATAATGTTGGTATGTGTAAATAAAATGAGTTATGATGTAGACATTTGTTTATAAACATGAGTGTTTATAATATTCACGATGGACTATCAGTATTCTTAATATTGTTGTTACATCTTAAATAGTTTGGATAGTTGGTCCTACAAATAAAGGACATTCTGACCAAATTTTCTAATTTGGTTAGACTTTGTGTTGTAGAATAAATTGATTTAAATATTGTATATTTATTTTTTTTAAATTATTTTTCAAATTTTAACACAAATGAGTATTGTTGTAATGGATTTGGGTTATTATTGATTATAGCAGCAACCAAATTGGCTTTGGTGATTGTTCTAGATTATAACTATATTATTAGTTTAAGTGTTCTGCCTAATGTAGTCGATATTTCGTGCTTTTAGTTAAAACTGATGTTGTTTATACAAGGTCCATGATGAACTATTAGTGTTGGGGTATTTTTTTTAAAGATGACGGATAGTCCTAGAAATGGAGAAAATTATGCCTAAATTTTCTAAATTGTTTATACTTTTAATACATAAATAATTTATTATTTACATTACACTTTGTTTTGTTGGGAACAATTTTTTTTTCGTTTTACAATTATGCACTTTCAAAATTTTAGCCGTTTTACGATTACGTACATTGGAAAGTTTCACCGTACCTTCAGACACGGGTATTCCGCTAGTGTGTGTGTGTATATATATATATATATATATATAATAATAATAAAGTAGAAAACTTATGTATGTCACAAGTTGAAAAGATGATGTCATCAATATAAAATTTTCCTACACTACGTAATTTACTCCTCTATCATTTGAGTTCCCCCTTTTTTTCTACACTCAATTTTATTTCCTACTCTTCCTCAAAATTAAAAAAAGAGAGTAAAAGGGTAATTGACCTTATTCTCTCATTTCGCACATACCCTATGTTACTCTCTCATATCTCACGTGACTCGCATTCTCTCACACATCTCCCTCTCTCTGTACGATTTCTCATTCCGGCGTGGTTCACTGGTAGTGTGGTTCACAGGTATGCCTCTCTTTGTTTCCAACACCAGAGATTAGGTAATCTCTCTCTATTTCACCCTCTCTCACACACACACACATACACATACACATACACATACACATACACATACACATACACATACACATACGCATACGCATACACATACACATACACAAGTAATCTCTCTATCTCACCCTCTCATGCAAACACACGCGCATACACAGATCTGAATGGTTATATAAATATTTGGGGTTGATGATAAATATTTGGGGTTTTAAGATTTGGGGTTATTGTTATCTTTTTCGATTTTTTTACGTAGTTATAAACAGATCTGAACGTTCTTTTGAGATTTGGGGTTGATGATAAACACACAGATCTAATGGGTTTTATTGTGCTTTGCAGATCTTTCACTCCTAATTCACCATATCACGTTCATATAAGGTATATCCTATCTTCTTTTTTACCTTTTTTTTTGTTTACATTTGGTTTGATTTTTTTTCAGAGAGATGTTCAAAGAACTGAGCTTCATCCTTACAAATTGGAGGCTTATATTTTTATGTTCTTTACTGTGTTCATACCTTCAAATTATGGGGTTTATTGTGTTTAAATCAAAGGTTATGGTACTGTAGGGTGTTAAAATTGAATGATGAAGGTTGGGTTCAAATTATCTATCTTAAACTTGGAAGTTGTGGAGTTTTGATAGAAGGTTTGATTCAAAATCCTAGGTCTGTTTATGTATCCGTATGTGTATATTTTTCTAATTTCATCACAGTTAGAACCTAGCTTTATCCTGTTACAAATTTGTATCAATCGTACCCCGATTTCAATTTAATTTCAGTTAAGAATTTTATCTTATTGAATGATTTTTATGTATATAAAATACATATTTCTCTGCTCACTTTTGTGTTGAAAATTTTGTAAATATTCTCTCCCCTTTTGATTGTTGGGAAAACCCAAAATCGAATACAACTAGGTCGAAACTAATTGCATCCAAAATATAGGATGACTGAATAAACACAAATTTATTCAATTCAATGATGTACTATATATATTCTAATGTCAGTTATGTACTATATCTGTTCGATTCAGATTAGTTGGAAACTATTGGACCTTCCACAGAAGGAAATGAATTAAATAGAGGGCAAAGTACACCAAAACAAAATATTTCTTTATCGGAGTTCTTAGAATCACAAATAACATGGCCAGGTGAGTCGGAGAAACTTGGGACTTATGTTTAAATCAGAATCTAGAACAGCACCAAAGTCTTATATGTTTAAATCAGAATCTATAACAGCTTCAAACGAGGATATAAATGCTAAAGGCCCTGCTTCTAATTAAAAATTCAAAGGATATAAACGCCGAAGGCCGTGATTCTGCCTCATTATCGAACCCCTGCGAGAAAAAATCGAACAGGTACAGCAAGACAAAATCGAACCCCAAGCATTCGATTGACGGATCAAAGACGTTAAATCATTCCAATAGTTCTAAAGGTCCTCGTCGCAATCACTGTCGGTTCTGGTACGTCCCCGTCACAATAACTGCCGATTCTGGTATGTCCCCGTCGCAATCACTGCCGACTACATCTTCCTTCAATTATTTATCTATTTCTTCTGGAAGGGTGAGTTTTTTCTTTATCTTTCATTTATTGTTAACGATTGAGATGGTTAAATTACAATTTCAGGTTAAAACTGGGCCAGTAAACATTGAACATTAGTTAATAGCTTGGACAATTAAAATTGAGGTAATTTGATTTTCATTCCAGGAATTTTTCAATTCTCATTTGACTATGTACTGATAATAAATATTGGTGGTTGATAAGGCCAAAAATTTTATGCTAAACATGACATTACAATATATTTCTCACACTTAATAATTAAATTTAAGCACCCTGTGATGTTGATTAGTAACTTTTGTCGGCCCCTTATGAACCACCTAAATACAGTGCTGTAATAACATTGACATTCGTGAATGTGATTGTTCATGGTAAGAAAAAAATTATGGTTATATTTCTTTAAACCGATTTTATTCAATTCTTTAGTCATCTTAGTGCATGAACTTTTCATTCTTGAGATGCTTCTGATATCCCTTGCTATTATCTCTACACTGCCTTTTGGTTTATCAGTGTTGTACCAGGTAAATATCTAGCATTCTCGATTCTCTTTTCGACCCAGGTAAATAATAGTGTCTTAAATGCACATTACATCGTACACAAATGTGAATGTGGTACTGGATAATTGGATAAGGAGAAGTGCATTATCGTACACAAATTTAGTATTAAATTTTTTTGGTAAGAGTCATAATTTTTGTTTAATGCTTTATTCAAATTTTGTCTACGTTGAGTTTGGATTTGATTTCTTCAGTCCACCGGTAAGCAAGTTAAGTTGAGGTTGTAAGGTAAATGGATGGGTTTTACATTGATCGATGGATTCATTAAGTGTATACCGTATTGCATTTTATATGTTTATTTTACAGAGTATATGTGTTTAGGAGTAGACTTTTATGACGATTAGTGGTTAGGAGTGGACTTTTATTGCAGGTTTTGCAATAAACGTTGTAATAAATGTTGGTAGTGTAGGATTTTGGGGGCGTGTGTTTTTATTTTACAGAGTATAACGTATCTTGATGATTAATGCCTAGGAGTGGACTTTTATTGTATTTTATGTGTTTGTGGTATTGGGGACCAATTATTTATGAAGTATGTGAAAAGTAGATGTTGAAGTGCATAAACTATGCAGTGTAAAACTCTTATGATATTAGGTTTATGATTTTTCCCCTTTTCACTTAATGTGCTAAACACATGTCTAAACACAACAAACACGATGGATAAAAGTATACATTCCGTTAATGTTTCATTTGTACTACATTTGTTTTCATTCATCTCTATTACCTCTATTTTCAGACTCACTGTAACTTTGACCCTGTAATATCTAAAGCAATTGTAGCCATTTACATTTGTTTTTAATGTTTTTTATTCCCAGAATATGCCAATTGTAATTAGTTATGGGGAGGTATTACGGGTTAAAACTTTTATATTGATTTCATCTATCTTTGTAATCCATTGTTAGTTATTTTATAGGTAGGAGTAAAAATCAATATGAGATATCCAAGTTTTTTTATATTTATGTTTCTTCATTTTACACCAGCATTGAACCTGTGTATTTATGTTATATGGATTATTCAAGATGGTTTGTGTATTTATTTCAGAGACGTCACAGAGTCACGTTATGGAAGCCGATCATAAGTAACAGCATGGTATGTAGTTTTGTTAACCATGCTGGCCTACCTTCTCCTGCAAAAGAGATGATGAAAGGCATGTAGTTTTGTGGCATCACTTTCCCATAATAATAATAATTATTATTATTATTATTTGTTGTTAACCAAGTTGTAATATCTTATCATAAACAGAAAAATAAAGTCGACCAAATTGAGTTTTCTTTCTCTTAATTGTGCAGTTCAAGTTATAGTACTGGAACTTTTTATTGTATAATAATAAATAAACCCTAATCAAGCTACACAAGGCGATGCAATGTAAACCATCCTTATTCGTTATTAAACTATGCATAATGATGGATAATTATTGTAATAAGATATTTTTCTTTACCTTATTAGAGATATTCATATGTCAGGTTTTCAATGCTAGAATATTTGGTAATGGACTAGAATTAACCCATACACTACCACACTCAGAAATCACTGTCCTAATGTTTTATTGATTCATGTTTTGAACCAATCAGATAAATCGTTGAGTGGCAAGATGTTTCACGTTGTCATGATTATGTGGGCAAAGGCACGAGTTTTTTTGAAGGTATGTGGGATAGGTGTTTGATCATATATTATCATACATGTTTCTTCGCCTTAACAATTTTTCTCTACCTTAACAATTACGTGTGTGTGGAATATGTTGGAGATTTTTAAAATAAGAGAGTAAGAGTTTTTGGGTGTAAAAGCCTTAAGAGCTTGTCCCACATTGGAAGTGTGAGGAAGAGGTGGGAAGCTAACCCAAATATAAAAGGGGATAGTGTCCCACATTGGAAAATGTACAAAGCTAAGTGTCACCACTAAGCTATAAAATGGGTGGGCAACCTTTGAGTCCCACATTGGAAAAATGTTAAGAATTTGTACACTTAGTAAGTACAAATGGAAGATGAAGAGTTAATTCATCTAGCATTTAAGAGGCTATTCAAGAGACCTCAATACGGTGCGAAGCACTGTACACACACGCACACGCACACGCGCGCGCGCGCGCGCGCATGCGGGTGCGGGGCAGTGGGCTGTAGAGGCGCTAGTGGCGCACTTTGCACTTCGCACGCCGCGTGTCCGCAGTGGTAGCGGGTTGCCGGGATTCGTCCGGGTCGGATCGCGGTAGCTCGGGCGCGGTCACTTTTTGGTTGACCCGTGCAAAACCGATTCGGTATTATTATACCTGTTCGGAAAGGACTTAAGACTGTTGGTAATTAACAGTCATACCTGTTCGGAAATGACTTAATTCAACAGTCATGACTCTTGAAGACAAAGCCTTTCATTATCTATAAATAAAGGCTGCCTAAAAAACGAAATTAATTTGATAACATAAACCAGTTTCAGATTTCCAGACCCTGCTATTACTCTCTTACAGTTTTCAGGAGATACAAATTCTCTTATTCTGTTTTGTGCACATAAACAGAATAAGAACTTGATTGACTGTTCTTCGCTGCTACATCCAAGGGCTGTCTTCAAATATACAAGTTGCAGACAGTGCAATTGCTTCATTGTATCTTGAGTACGGATTTGCTGATTCCCGTTTGTATACCGAAATTCTTCGTGTGGGGCAAATACTGTATTTAGGAAAGTGACATCACGCCTTGAAGTTTTATAGTGACTATTCAGAAATTACATTGTTGTATTGAAGTTGACATTTTGAGATATATAAAGAGTTCCATTTCTGTATTTGCATTCATAATTTCCAACAGAATATGTGTTTGATCATCTACGAATAGGTATTTCTCTGCCTTGACAACTTTTTTTTTAATTTTCTTAACAGGGAATTTGACAGGAAAACGTGTTGTGGAGTGGTTCGTTCTTACCTCTATGAAGGTGTTTGGTTGAGACTTTCTTACCTATCAAGATTTGGCAGTGCATCAGTCAGATCATCATTGTAGATAACATCAGTAGCTACAAGCAAAGAAGCACTATGGAGTTCTTCAATTTCTGATGAGGTCCAAGCGAACCTTTCTCGAGATGGGGAATCTTCTACCAATTGAGGGGGCCATGAAGCTTTCCAGTCAAGTTCATGTACATAAACTGAAGCACTACGAGAGAACCTTCTAGAATTCAGATGAAAATTTTTACCACATTTTTTGAGTACTTCATCGCCATGGTCTGTAAGAAAGACAACTTTAGCAACATGTGCAAGTAAGACAACTTTAGCAACATGTGCAAGTAGCATACCAACTAACACTGTACCAGCACCAAGTTCTACTGCAACAGTACCATCAATCTGGGATGATGTCAAGATTTTGTGCAACACAATCAGCTAGAACCAATTCTGCTCTCCACAAAACTAAACCAACACTTGGAATGGATGAAGTGATATTATTATGGATAGTCATAACATAACTGTCCTTAGAGTGTTTGAGCAAGATCTCCATCGTCTGTCCAATCTAACATCCTGGGGCACTGAAAGCGGTTCATCGTTGATGATACCATCATATCTTGCTCTCCATGAACTCTTGAGTTGGGGGAAGTGAGAAGGTGAGGCGAGAGATGTAGGGGCCGGAGAAGTTGGGGGAACATCCCAGGTGAACCTCGCTCATCACGTCATCCTCCTCACCCCCATTGTTTTCTCCTTCCCTTTTTTTTTATATGTATTATATTCTCTATTAGTAAGATCTTTGTTCTATTAGATATTAACCTGATCACATATACTACTTCGACATCAGCCTCTTGGACCTCTTTCTTTTTTATGCGTTCTTCTCCTTATAGGTACATTTATTTTATTTGAGTTCCATTGTAATGTGTATTTATGTCTTTAAAAATTATATGTTGAATATAGTTCCCTCTTTTATGTGTATGTTCTTGGTATTGAATATTGTTGTTGTTGGAGTATTTTTTTAGTTCTTAAACAGGGCGGATAATCCTATAAACAAAGGATATTTTGCCCAAATTTGTAAATTATTTACACATTTTTGTTGTAAACTACAAGTGTACGACTTAAATTAATTATTTAATGGATATTATGTTATTTATATGAAGTCCTTGACAGACTATCAATATTATTGTTGAAGTATTTTTTATTTTTTTGAATATGGTGGATAGTTCTATAAAAAGTAAAATCTGCCAATTTTTTTTAAATAATTGTGCTGTAAAACGATTTTTGACTTAAATTGTTTACACATTCAATGTTTAAACATTTTTGTTATAAGAAAAATCAATTTGAATTGTTTACAGATTCAATACTTGGGACAGACTATTGATGTTGTTAATTCAAGGTTGTGGATGGACTGTTGATATTGTTGTTGTAGTATTTTTATTACTTAAATAGTGTGGAGAGCTCTATAAATAAAGAAAGTTACTCCAATTTTTTGAGTTGTTTGTGCTTATTTATATGGTCCAAACGATGTACATTTTCGAAAATTTTGTATAGTCCAATAAACAAAGGAGTATGTCCAATTTTTTTTAGAGAAATGATTCGTTTCCCTGATTCTATGTAATTGAGTATATTTGGATTATGTTTCTTATACGAGGTCCTAAATGGACTATTTGTTTTGTTCGATTAATTTTTCATTTCTTAAACAGGGTGGATAGTTCTATAAACAAAGAAAATTTTGCCCTTTTTTTAAAAATTATTTACACATTTGTATTGTAAAAGAAATTTTATGACTTAAAATTAGACGATTCAATACTTAGAAAACCTACATTTATAATATATAAAATATTTTTTATTTAGATTATACAAGACTTTATACTTTTCAAAATTATATGCATGCGTTTATGGCAAATTTTCGTTGTTGTGTGATTACGTACTTTCAAAATTTTTGCCATTTTGCGATTACGTACTTTCGAAATTATCATTATTTCGCGATTATGTACTTTGAAAATTTTTAACATGCCTTCAGGCACAGGCATACCCTAGTATATATAATAAAGTATGAAACTTATGTATGCCACAAGTTTGGCTCATGATGTCATCTTTATGAATTTTTTTGTATTATGTATTTTGCCCCTTATAAATTTGAATTCCCCCTCTTTTAACACACTCTAATTATTTCCCCCTTTTTTTTCAAAATTCAAATATAAGGGTACAATGGTATTTTACTTCCACTGATTCTCTGTGTTAACCTTGTTATCCCAACGCACCCGTGTTATTATTTTTCTCCCTCTTACTTTACCCTCTCCGTTCTTCTCTCCCCAATGATTATTTTTCTCCCTCTTACTTTACCCTCTCCGTTCTTCTCTCCCCAATGATCTCCGGCTTTGGAAAAACAAAATCGATCTCCATGCTCGGGATTGCTCCACAGAGATGCCATCTCAGGTAACCCTTTTCATTTACATCTTATATTTATCTTGCGTTAACATTCAACTGATCTCTTCCTCATCTTATAATTCTCCCTCTCGCTATTTGTTCTTTTCTTCCACCGGAGCCGTCGTCGGAACCTGATCTTCGGAACAAGAAAGCATGGTTGTAAATCTCAGCTCTTGATTCAACCTCACACTTTACTCCCCCGTTTCTCCCTACAGATTCAACCTCAGCCATGGTTTCTCCATACAGATTCAACCTCAACCATGGTTTCTCCCTACAGATTCAACCTCAGCCATGGTTTTATTCCAAGGTAATCGTTGTACCATTCATCCAACTTGACGCCTTATAAATCGTTGTACAACAACAACAAATGACAACTCATGTTGGTTATAAAGCGCTATTCAACAATGAACAACAACAACAACAACAACAATGGACACGGTAATCGTTTGGCTGTAATTATTTGTTGCCTTTTTGAAACTTAGACCTGTTGGACAAGGTAATCGTATGTCATACATAACAACAAACAATAATTCTTAACTTTTTTTTAACCTAGACCTGTTTGGTTGTAATCGTTTGTCTTTTTGGCTGTAATCATTTTTTTTATAAAAGTTCAAGTCCCCTCATCTGTAGTCCAATTTTTTTTATACTTCTTTATTCATGTTTTCTTAGTTGCAGTAGAGAGAGAGAGAGAAGACTTTGGGGGCAAGCCTCGAGATATCTCTTTTTGAGATTTATGTTTATGAAGCTTCGATATCTCATGGTTCCAGATAGTTGAGATTGGTTATTCTGAGATTTTGAGATTTTGTTTTTTTTACTCCCGGTGTCATTTCTTTGGCGAAGTTTTTATTTTTACAGCTTCTCTTTAGAATCACAGACAAAGTGTTTCAGGTCGCTTTTTCAGAAATAACGATGGTGCCTCCGGGTTTTTTAAGATCCAATAATGGTCATCCAACCTTTTTCCAATAGTGGAGGACCAAGATCTTACGACTCCCTCTCCCCCTATAATATCAAACATATTTGTCGTATGTCAGTCCAATTTTCCTTTATTCTAAATCAAGATATCCTAGTGCATTGTTTAATTCATTCAGATACTGAACAAGTTGAATGTATTATTTGTTTTTATATGTGTTTTTGCAAGTTTCCATTTTGGGAAGTTTCGACCTCTTATGCCTCATTTTTTGTTTATATGTCTACAACTAAACTGGGCAAAGCAAACGAATTTTTGAAATTGTGAATGAATGTCTACATACCTCTTTTTGGACTTATGAATTAACTCTAAAATTTCCATGATTTGTATGTCTTTTACCTTAATGTTAATATCTACATTTGATAGATATTGAAAATCTTCCAATAATATGTATGATTGGAGATGCGTGCAAGTGCATTTTTGGATTTAGACATTGATTTAGTGATTATTAAATGTATTACATCATATCAATCAATACCATTTTGATTTCAGTTTCTGAATGGAAGGTCGACAACAATTGAAGCAACTGCCATTATTGCTGGGCCTGTGAGAAACCTTACTGCCATGGCAAACACAACCACTGAATTTCCGCATGAGATTATCTTGGGTTGTAGAGCCATAAACAGACCTAAGTTGAATATAGCCATTCCAAGACCAACATCAAATAGTAAAGAAATTCGGCCGTAAAGCTGGAACCCAGTTTTGGTGATAATTTCTTTTTATATAGTGTACTAAACTCATGAAAATATATTTCAATCAAAACTATTAGCTAATGATCTTAAACACTCTTTTGAAACTGTATATATTTCGAACATTTGTGAATAATAGATTATGGTTCTGAATTAACTTTAATTTATATTCTCATTAATCATCTACGCCTAATCACTTATACCATTTGTGTGATTCAAGATGGTTTGAGCGACCCAATGAGTCGATTTGCGGGTAAAAATAATCTTGGAACCTTACAAAAACAAAGACGAAAGTAACGTTGCACAAAGGTTGGAAACGCTGCACCCTGAAATACCTGATTGGAAGCTTGGAAACACTTCAGAGGTTAACGTTGGCATTGCTGCACAGAGGTTAACATTGCTCATAGGCTAACTTCAAACTTAAAAGGTTAACTTTGCATAGAGGTTAATGATGTAAAGTAATTTTGATAATTTATACTCTGTTTTGGTCTTTATATTTTGGGGGAAAAATATTTCCACATTGTTCGATTCAATGTCAATATGAGCTTACACGTTTTTTTCTCATATTTTTCATTTGGTCTTTTTGTATTTTGGGAAAAAAAGATTTCCACATTGTTCGATTCAATTATTTCCCCCGTTTGAGATAACTTTAAAAATGGTCAATCAAACGCAATAAAAATGAAAGGTGTTGCTTTTAAAGTTCATTTAATTCATTCATGTATGGTTCTCAGTAATTTTTAATTGGATTCTGATCTAAAATATTTTCATATTTTGTTGCTCTGATATTTTTTCATGTATACTCTATGATATATCCCTCTTTAATTACTTCTCTAACCTCTTTCTTTAACTCAGCCCATTAGAATTTACACATTATCCATCTTTCTATATCTATTGATCTTTCATATGTGTCTAAGTCTAACTGTGATATAATATTTTTGTACTTTCAGAATCTGTTGTGTTGGTGCTGATTTGACTCAAAATAACCTTTAACCTCTTCGGTCCTACATTCCATTTTCATGCAAATAAGAATTAATATGTTGGTTTGATGTCAATTTTATTGAGGTTGATGTTAATCAAAACATCATTTAATCCCTTTAGGGGTGAATGATTGTTGGGCAGTTGTGGATCTACTATAGTGTGTACGTTAAAGGGTTTATTGTTTTATAATGTGGGATGTGACACTTTAAATTATTTCCTTTTAGGTAAATGTTTGCATTAGGCTTCTGTCATAGTTGCCATATAACATGACTATACCTCATGTTGAACGATTAGACCTGTGCATATATTAATTAGATTGAACCTTAGGAGCTCATAGTTTTTTATTATTGACTTGTCATAACTGTAAACGACAACTATTATCTCTAACATAGGTTTGGGCTTTCTTGCACTCAAACATTTAACTGTCAATTTTTTATCAGTATTGTGACAATCAATGACAGCACAATAGTGAAACGTCTGATACTAGGCGTAGCGTGTGGCCCTAAACAACTGGAATGGCTTAAAAGATTTCCATTACCCAAGGCAGAAATTAAAAGCTAACGAACGGTACACAAAAACGTTAGCATAAACGTTAACATATATACGTATTTTTTATATGTTTTTAAAAGGCATCATTTTGATGTCTTCCAAAAGTTCAATTTCAGTTACATTTAATGCATTATCTCTTTTTATGATTAACTCCCCAACTAATTAGACACATACATTTTAATTAAATTCTTTTTATGTCCTTTTTTTTAAGCTATACATTTTATATATTGGAAAAAAATACAGTAGATGTTAAAAAAGTTTATTAAAAAATATATTTTTTAACTGTATAGTTTATATATAATAAAAATAAAAATGTGTGGTCACTGTGTATACAAGCAAAAAGCTTACAAATTTTTTTCATTTTTTTGAACTAATAGGTTCGTACAATAGGTTATTTAAAAAATTATTTATTTGTTCGAATTAAATGACGTTTTGTCCAATCAACAATGTATATTTTCGTAAATTTTCATCGTGCATTTTATAATACGCTATTATTAAATAAATAAAATGACACCATATGCATATGGTACACATGATGCCATGCATAAGGTCCAAGTTGTTCATTGCATTAACGAGGGCTAAGTATAAGTTTTTGGAAAAGCGTAGTGTTATGGTTAATTAATGTATGATCTTGAGGTATACCATCACGAGACATTGTAGATTTTGATAATGTGGCTACGTGGGTGGGATGTGTGTACGGGTTTGAACTCTTGAATTTAGTGGTGAAATAGTATGTTGCATCTATCGTAATTTTAGAGATTCATCTCTATAAGATAGTTTTGAAATAATTGTTTCATAGGATTGAGCATTAAAAAATGCATAATCGTGATTTCTTTCCCTTAAAATCAAGCACATGGGGGCACATGGCTCAATGTGAAAGTTTGACATATTCTACTCAAAAATGAAATGATAATTTTTTTAAACAAAAGTACCAAATTTTGGCTTATTGGCTCAATGTTAATCTCATTTTTATAATTGACTCACAACAAACATAAATGCATCAAATATTAACAATTGGATCTCTCATTTTTTATTTTTACTAAGTTTAATTTTACTCCTTACTATTTCTATGTCACTTCTATATCACTGTTATTGCATATTTAGTGTCTGATTATATTCCTACAATGTTTATAGATATATAGATGTTTTGTTTGGGAGCGATATTTTTGTCATTTTACGATTACGTTCTTTCAAAAAATTTGCCATTTCCCGATTACATACTTTGAAATGTTTTGCCATTTTGCGATTATCAGCGTGCCTTCAGGCATGGGTATACCATAGTTTATATATATATATATATATATATATATACTGTCATTTTTTTACCTATTTCTTTAAAAATAACAAAACATGTTATTTTGAGCTGAATATTTTACAGAGGCACACTGAAATATCATGAACCCATATAAAAAGTATCAATTCAAAATTATTTTTTTTACTATTTAAAAAAAATAGGTATGTTCATAGGTATGTTTAATGAGGTACGTTGGAGAGCCTGACTATATATATATGTAACGTAAGAATTTATGTAGTCTAAGGATAGACATTAATAATGAACCTATGGAATGTTAGGTACTTTATCTGGTTTAATTTTATGTCCTTTATGGATGACATTGCGGGAGTAGGTATTTGGGTTGTATTTTTTACATGTGTATCTAGTTACCTTCCTTTGTCCAGGGTATATAGTTGTGACCTCTCCCTTATGGTAGTTGAATGATAACTTGCTTAATTTAAAAGATATTTGAACAGACATAGCATTACGGCTATGAGGCTAAGAATAGGTAATATAAATATATGTGTGGACCCTGGGGAAAAATCTCTTCTAGGTTATTGATAGCGCTCCATGGTAGTTGTCCATTACATAATGGTGCTTAATTGTCTATTTATAGAAACTTCTAGCATAGTTAGGCATAGGGTTGTTCCACAAGTGGTTGCAACTTTAGGGTGCTGACCCAAATTATAAAATGTCCCCCGGGTATTATTGTATAATTATGTCAACAGTGCTAAGCAGTCAGATTTGGGGTTATGGCAATCCATCTTGATATTCGCAGAGTAGGAGTCGCTTGTTCATTATAGTCGTCAACATATTCAGAGTTATATGGAGGGCTATCTTTGTTCTCTATTTTTTCAGTTGGGATTCTATAATTGGAGGAAGTTTAATTATACTCTTTTGTTCAGTTGAACAATTATAATAAGAGGTTTTTATATAGTGGTTTCATTTTTTTTATAGTTTAATACTTCTGTTCATCATTTCTTATTGAATCCTTTCTTGCATTGGTTTTAATTTACTATGCCTTTTAATTTACGTTGATGGAGAGAATAATATAAACTCTTAATACATTCTCGGTATTTCATGTGCGGCCTGTTCAATTGGGCGTAAAAAATTGCGAGTTGTTACAGTTAGTATCAGAGCATCCACGTTCTAGTTTCCTTCTTAGGATATGTGTTTCAAACGTTTTGTTTTCTGCTTAACGATATTTTATGTCTAGAGCCTGTTATAGGATTTTATACTCCGGTGTCGCGGTTACGTGTGTGTCAACATCGTTCATTATTGTTTGAGCATTGGCAATACTTTAGGAGTATCGGAGCTTAGAAAAGAACGAGAATGAGATCCGTTGCGAGTTAGTGTTCAATTATGGAACAAGTGGTTAGACAATGGAGTTCACCATAGCTATGAGTATTACTATGGGAAATTATCTCATTTGCGAATAAAGTCTTCAACTTAAAGAATTTCCAGGCACAAGTGGTGAATGTCTTTCTTGTTGTGTCCATTTTTGAATATATTAAAAAAATTAGTTTTTGAGGAGCCTATTTGAGTTTTGGGTTCAAGTTATGGTAATATAGATTGTGATGGAAATTTAGTCTAGTATACTGACCTTATGAAATTTTGTGTACCAAAGAGAGAGCATAATGTATTGGTGGGTTCTAGAAACTGGGAGAATTTTGAGGATATAATTAAGTGTGGATTAGTGCCAACTAAAGAATGGATTTTGATAATATTTGAGAAAGTTTCATTTATGTTAAACCATTTGTGATTTGGTTGATGATAATGTGAGAGTTTTTGGACCTAAGAGTATAGTCCCCATGTGGTTGCAGAATATGGGTTGGAGACTAGTTAGAATATTGTAGTAAACCCGAGTTAGTGGAAATTGGAGAGGATAGTATTTATTTTCCTGTTGGTTTGAGTTAAGACGAATCAATTTGAATTTTTTATGAGGAAGTAGTTTCTTTTGCATTAAATGCATGTATATATTGATGCATTAGTTATGAGTAAGATTTAGGAACATGTAAGTTCCAATAAGGTCAAAGAAATAGCATGTTTCGATTAAGGGTTCTAATTTTGAATGTAATATTGAGATTACCCCTACTAGAGACAATTAAGAGAAATGGAAAATGATGTTATGAAGTAATGAGTTGAGCCGAGAGAGTGAAATCCTGAGATGAATAGTGATTCCAATTTCTATGACATGTAGTGTATGGCCATGTGGTTATCATGTTCCCGAATGTTGATTCTAGGGAGGGTAGTGTAAACCATGGATGATTTGGTTGGACTTTACAGATGTTTATATAGTGGGAATTACTACTGGCACCAGAGATATATCCACGGGTTTCTCATGATTTGTAAAGTATCACCTTGTCGAGAGTAGGTGCAATAATGTGAGGATTTTAGGTTAGATATTGATCTAGTTCTTGTACGGTGAAACATTGTGAGGATTTTATGTTGGATATTAATGTAGTTCTTGGATTAAGGATATAATGATTTTCGAGTTTAAAGGAGTTACATGGACTATATGATTGTGGTGGCATACTTTATAGGAGGTCTAAGTGGGATGGTTAGCTGATGATGGATTTATTTTAGTATGTGAGGATATGTGTGGTGAGAAGAATTTATATTGTAAAAGTTTTTGGTTATTTTGAGAACCTTATGGATAGTGATGGCCTCGATTACATGAAGTGGTGTATGCTCACGTATGGTTTTAGCATAGTGATGTTGTTAGGGAAATGGGTGATAGTAGACCCTTATTAGAATGGTTAGACATTCAATGGTTTAGAAGTAGTTAATCACTCTATTAGACTTAAGGATGGGCAACGGGTGTCCCATAAATGTTTGAGAAAATCATAATGTTTTTATCATTATTGGATCGTATATGTAAAGGGTGTTGGTATCACTCTTGAAAGGGGTGAACTTTTTTGGTAATTGTCACAAGTTAATATTTTTGTGGTTCGCATTGTAGTTTCTGTTTTGTCTTCGGCTAACAAATCTTGATAACTGACTGAGTTATGTAGTATTAAATCAAGAGTACGCCTTATTCGGATTTCTCTTGAGAGACGTTCCAGACATTAATCTTAGTAAGTGTTCGGAGTTGAGTGAAATTTGGGCACTACGACATTGGTTTGATATTTTATACATTATGTGTGTGAATACATAATGCATCGAACGATGATCTATTATATGATTTAAAGATAGCGAGGCCAATGAGTGCATCATTGCGAACACTTAGGGATGTTTGCACCCCTAGTTGAATAAGTAGGACAATATCAAGAAGGATTGAGTCACGATTAGTAGGATATTCAAGTATACCTTTAATTTACAGTCATGAATTATATGTGTGGTTAATTTTTATATGTCTATATATGTGTCATTCATATGTGAAATTTATGCATTTGTGTACGTGATATAGGGTGTAAGGGCGCCCCTGTCTTGCTACATTATGGTAAGAGCATGCTAGCCTTTCTTTTATATTTCATTGGATACGGGTATAGACTAATTGTTTAAAGCTATGATATTGTTAGTTTAAGTTTTGATGTTATGCATTAGCAAATTTCGAAGACAAAAATTCTTTATTAATAGGGGAGAATGTAATACCCCATTCTTTCACGGACTGTAAATATGATTTATTAAGTGATTAATAAATGGAATTAATTACTACTTATGTGACCTAGTAATAATAATTTGTCACAATATAGATGGTAATTGAAAGTGTGTAAGCGTAGAATAATTAAATGAATAATTTATAACGACGTGAGATATTATCATGAGTTATGAAAAATATCATTTAGACTGGATTATGGGATGACATAATTGTCTGTTGATGTGTTTTTGTCACTTTAAGTTGTCCCTAGGGTGTAGATATACCCCTAGGAGAGATTTTGTGCTATTCCTAGTAGCATTTGGGGCTCTTTTGGGGGTATGAAATCAGACCTTATGGGGAGATACAGGATTAGGGAATTTAATTATAATATAAACCACCCTAATTAGTTTTTTTTATCCATTTTTAATTAAACCTATTAGACACAAAACTTTTGGGATAAGGCAACAAGTTGGGAGAGGAGAAAAAGCGGAGAAAGCAAGGGAAATTCAAGAGGAATTCTTCAATCCCCCACAATAAGGCAAGCATTTTCTTGCATTATCTTTAGCAATGTGTTTCTTGATTTATAAGCATGATTTCTCATATAATTTTGAGGTTTTTTTTTATATTGGAGAGTAATTCATATGATAATTGTTGATTTAGGTTATTAGGAATGATATGAATTTGTCCAAAATTAAGTAATTGAAACTTCATGATTAAAGCATGAAATTGATGGACTCAAATAATGTAGCAATGAAATATAATTGATGTTTTAGAATGAAACTTAATTATTATAGATTATTCCCATGTTACTTGGAGGTTTAGGACTGGAATTGATGATGAACAAACCCTAAGTTGATTTAAAGATGAGTTATGTTCCAAATTCAGATCTTTATGTTTTAATATATATTTGATGTTCTTGGATGCATAAGATGGTGTTAAAAGGTTTAAAAACGTTTTTATACTAACCTTGGGTTTGGGTATCGAGTGGATTTGATACTTTATCGAGTCGATTTGATTAAGTGGATGCGAGAGAGCAATATCCTATAGTCGTGTATACGAATTTTGCTTAATTCAAGTCTTGAGAGATTCAAGGCCGTAAAATTTATTTAGAATTTCAATGAGGATATATATATATATATATATATATATATATATATGGGACAATGGTGTTATGAATAGTAACTCATGCATGATAAGCATGTATGATAAACATACATGGCATTTTATGTGTTGCATACTTGCATGAATATACATGCATACATACATTATTTTTTTTATACAAAAACTAAATTAAATTTTTTTAAGTGTTTTTTTTTTAAATGCAGGTTATTATGGGTTGAGTTTTATCACGAGGGAAAATTTATTATCGTGCCTTTGGCACGGGTATCCGCTAGTGTATATATATATATATATATATATATAGGTAGATAGATATATAGGTAGATAGATAGATAGATAGATAGATAGATAGATAGATAGAGAGAGAGAGAGAGAGAGAGAGAGAGAGAGAGAGAGAGAGAGAGATGTACTCATATCTTAGAGATGCAATAAACTAAAAGTCGAATTTAATAAGGATTAGAGTTAATGATCCTAAGAATGTAAGAATAATCTGATGTTTGGGGGATTTAATTGATTTTGGGTACACTGGAGTATATGTGATATCCTAATTGTTTATATATGTTTAACTTGGTTTTAGAAATTGTAAACCTAATTTTAAATAAGGATTTAATGATGTGGGGTTCTTGATGGTTGGGTACACTATAATGTATGTGTTATCCCATGGCTATGTATATGTATTGTGTGTGGGGGGTGGGGGTGGGGGGTTGTTTGTGTGTGTATATTGTGATTATGTTAACATACATGTACTTATGGTGAATCTATCGGTTGGGGGTTGTGCTTGACATCAGACCATGCACCATACGTCGGTTAAGATGTGCTACCATAGTGGAGGTCAATATATAAGATCATGCATTAAGGGATGTCAACTTCATGATGAGAGAAGGTTTTTTTATGCTAGCCATTAGTCGAGTCGGGTATGGGCCCGTGAGTGGTGCTACTGCATATGATCATCCCCATCATTTTGTGTGTTTTGCTTAAGCCTATTAGGTGTTGGATTCCTAAGGACATCCTGATAGAGGCAAGAAATGGACATTGAGGGTAGATGACTTTGTGCGCTATACATATATATATATATATATATATATATATATATCAAGTAAGAATTAATGTACTCTAAGGATGGACATTAAAAATGAACATATGGCATGTTAGCTACTTTATGCTATTTATTTGTATGTCCCTTTTGAGTGACATTACGAGGGGTAGGTCTTTGGGTTGTATATTTTTACATGTATGGCTTGTTAACTTTCTTTGTCCAGGGTGTGTAATTATGACCTATCCCTTATCATAGTTGGATAATAACTTGCTTAATTATAAAGATATTTAAGCAGGCCTAGTATTATATTTATGAGGCTAAGAATACGTAATAAAAATATATATGTGAACCTTGGGGTGAAATCCCATTTAGGTTATTGATAGTGATCCATAGTAGTTATCCGCTACATAATTGTTCTTAATTGTCTAGATGTAGAGATTTCTAGCTCTGTTAGGCCTTGGGTTATAAATGCATGTAGTATTGCGCTCAAGTGAGGGGTGAGATATTCATTGCATGTGAGAGTTATGGGTGACATGTATTAAAAATTAAATGCATTATTATTTATTGGATTTGAAGGTTAACTCTTGAAATTTTAGAGCACTGACCTAAATGATAAAATGTTTTTCCTCAACGCAAGTATTATTGTATAAACAGGTCAATAGGACTAAGCAGTCAGACGTTCGATTGTGTTGATCCATCTTGATATGCGCGAGTTGGAGTCGCTGGTTCATTATAGCCGTCAACATATTTGTAGTTATGAGGAAGGATTATCTTTGCAGTCTTTTATTTAGTTGAGCAATTGTAATAAAAGGTTTTTTTATAGTGCATTTAGTTTTCATTTTAGTACTTCTATTCAATATCTCATATTGAATCCTTTATTGTGTTGGTTTTAATTTACTATGATTTTTAGGTTACATTAATACTGAGAATAACCCAAATTGTTTAGACATCCCCATTATTTCATGTGCATCCAAATCAACCGAGCGTGGAAAATCACGGGTTGTTACAATGACCTCAAAAGGTCTGCCCGAGGCAGATAGTAGCTTATCCATATCCTAGTTCAAAATTCTGAGAGTGATTACTTGCATGTCATAATGTGTAGTTCTCACTCCGACTAGGTTTTCCTCGGTGAAAACTATATGCTTGACATAGTCAATATCTTCTAGTCGGCAACATATACGATTTTAACATGGTCAATTTTGAAAGCCTATATGGCCATAATAACTTTCTTTAGTTCCATCCGTACAATATTACCTTGAATTTGATATAGACTTGAGCCTAAATGGATTATCGTGAACTCATGTCCCATCTCATCATCTGGACATTATCATTCTTGTAGTCATGTTCCATAGGTGCCTTTACTTTCCTATATTTTCTACATAGTCGTTTAGGTAGCCTTCCTGGGCCAATTACTCTTGGTGTGACTTGAGTGGCTTTCAATTTTCTATTTTGTTCCCATACTCCTTATGGTAGGAACATCTTAGGGCAATGTTCCTCTTTGACGAGTTCCGTGCCATCTTATTTAGCCACTTGAAATACTACTTATCTTTAATATTTTTTAAGATTTTACAAATCGGCTCTTTAAATATAGTGTTGATGACATAGTGGGCCTTCATGGGGTCTACTTTATCGTTAAACTTTAATCCACTATAAATTGCGAGGAATGGGTCTAACAATTTTGTGTAGGAGATACTAGTGAAGAATCTAGCAATTAATGTATTCACAAGATACTTAAAACTTGTGATTAACCAGTGTGATCATTTTGAAAACTACTTTTGCGCAATGTCTCCTAAGCTGGAGGGGAAAATTAGGCATATGAAAGCCTCGTCGCTTATTTAAAGGGTCATAGCTTGATGATATTAGCGAACATGATTGATGGCATCAGTCTTCATATCAAAAATCTTGAATCGGGGCATGATGACCTTTTGGGGAAGCTTGAGGTCTTCACACAATATCAAGAAATAAGACTTCATCTGACTGATAAGGGCCCGCCTTGGCAATTCATTAGTATACCTGGCCCCTTTATGAGTAAGATGCGCATCCATATCTCGTCAGATTAGGTTGAATATGTATTTCTTATTATGATTATTGCCATTCTGGTCTTTTTTTCTAAAGAACTCCTTCGATATGAGGACTCGTGATTACACCGTGAACTCATTCATCGGTTATGGTTTTTACTTCCCTGGGGGATAAGGGTAACTGTGAGGCATTTACATTTGTCCCCATGGATCCCCTTCTCAATTATTTTGAGGCAAGGATACAAGAGAGCGTTATCCTGGTGATTGAGTCATCCTTCATAGGCATACACAAGCATTGAGATATAGTTTGACCATAGTACCTCGTTGATCTCCACGGTCTGGTCTTCCCATCACTACACCAAATTTATTAAATAGTCACCACGTGGGGGTCACGAATTTATTCCCTGACCATCTGGTCATGGCCTAAAACCTTGACGATGTACAACATAGGTATGACCCATTCCCTGACCAAGTGTGGTCATAGAAGTACTTGGAGCTGGTTATGACCATTACCCTGACCATAGTGGGTCACAACCTTCATCCATGACCAAGTAGTGACCATTATGATGCCAAAGTCGCGACAAAATTCCTTCCAGTGTGGTGATGGACTAAGGCCATGACCATATCCATGATCGATTCCCAAAATCTATTACATAGGGTAATGGCTTTGGGTTGTGATCAGTTCAAAATTCCCTTACGTGTGGATCACGGCCTGAGGATGTGATGACAGCTTTTTCAAAGCCCCTAGTCACGGTTTATGACATGTAAAAAAATTTGGTCTTGACTTTGGTCCGTGACCAATGTCCTTATATTTAAAACTGAGATCAAATTCTCATTTCACACAAAATCTCTTTATATTTAGAACCCAAACATTTTTCGACTTCCTATCTCTCAATCTCAAGTTTTTCGACTTCCTCTCTCTCTCAATAACCACAGTAACATTTTTATGTATTTGGGTATTTCTGAATTTTTATATATGTATGTATTTATGCATTTATGAGCATATAATTTGTGTATGTGTGTGTGTATTATGTGTATGTATTGTGTGGGTGTATAATCCATGTATTCTGTGTACTGTGTATATGTGTGTTTGTACTGTATATGTTTTTTATGTACTGTGCTATGTGTGTGTGCATGTATATTTCAATATCAGTCTCTAACATAGATTTTAATATTTAAACAACTATTAATCCTTAAATGTGACCACAAAATTTGAACCCTAAAATGAGCTTAAAATTTTAACCATCATGAACCTAACATTAATATTAACATTAACATTTTAACCATCTTTAACGCCAACATTAACCTTAAAATTAAAATTATATGTGTGTATTTGTGCATTTATGTGCATTATATCAATTAAAATTAGAGTCAACATCTCAAATTAACCCTAAATTTAAAATTACGGGTTAGGACTTACTCCGAAAAATTAGGGGAGGACACTTTCATTAAATTTTTGCATAATATTATATGGATTCAACTCTAAAAAATAGAATTTTGATAAGAGGAAGAACTTTACAAAAGTTATCCTAGACTTTGTATGAAATTCATTTTACCCTTTAATTTTTAATACGGGTGTAAGAGTGAATTTTTCTCCATTGCCCCTAGCGTCTAGGACTTGTCCATTGAGTCTAGTTTACATTGTGTATGGCGTATCCTATTACATTCGTCAAGGAAATTTAAGTTCATGAGTTGAAGAAGACAGATCAAAATATCAAGCTATTGCAACATATTTACGACTTGACGTAATTTTGGTATGGATTTTGTTTTGTGTTTCGTAGATTTTTTGCTATGTATTGGGATGTTTTTCTAAACCCATTTTTGTCAAATCGAGGCATTTTCAAACATTTTTTCGAACAACATTTCAAACTTGAAAAAATAATTTTATTTTTGACATCTCGTTCAAACGAGTGATCTCATTAGAACAATTTGTTGATGTCATTTGATGGCTTACGTCGAATATGGTTCAAATGAAGGCGTATTGTTCTAATTTTGAAGGTCGTTTCTAGGTCATTAGATGGTCACTTTTAATGAGATTGATATCTCGTTCGAATGACCTATCTAACTTGTTCGAACGACATTCCATCGCCTCAAAATTCATGTTCGCTTATAATACATGTTTCATGAAGATTTTTCTTTAAGACTTTTCATTTACGCAAATTGTAGACCTGCTACTTTTTAGTCTTCACTTTTATTAGGTCAAAACACATTTTTATTTACACAATCAATCCCAAATACTTTTGCGAATCATCTTTGGAATTCAAACACTTATATATTGAAGTTATTCTTGTGTAGAGCTTTCTTCACTGCTGATCTTTTGATACCCGGGGGTATTTACTTCTGAAGGAGGAGGACTAAGATTCTTATGGTTCTCGAGGGAATCATTATTGGTTGAAGGTTGTGGTCTTGTGAGTTCTTGTGGGAATTCATTGATGCATTTCTCTAATGTGATGTAAGTTTCTATTTGCAAAAATTAGTGAAATAAAAGGTTTTGCCCTGTGAGGATTTTTCCTTAAATTGTGTTTTCGTGACATGCTTTGATTTGAATCACCTGGTTGCATGTTTACGGTTTAATAAAAATTTGGAATTTGTTTGAGGATTGACATTTAATTAAATAAATTTACTCCGTTAGAGAATAATTCGCACTCTACAACCCACATATGTGTATTTTTATGCAATTTGCTTCTTTTCTCCGTCTCTGTGTATTTAAGCAGTGTTTGTATATATGTTAATGCCTATTTATTTTAATCCAAATTAAAATTAAAACCCTAATTCTCTTATATATTTTAATGTGTATTTATTTTAATCCTGATTAAAATTCAAATCCTAATTTGTGAGTATATATGTGTATGTGTGTTTATTTTATCCCTGTTTAAAATTGAAACCCTAATTTGTGAGTATATGTTAATTTTTTTATTTATTTTAACACTGGTTAAAATAGAAAACCTAATCTTCATGTATATGTTTATTTATTTTAACCCTAGTTAAAATTTAAACCCTAATCTTCATGTGATGTTTATGTTTATTTATTTGAACCCTACTCAAAATTGAAACCCTAATCTTCATGTATATGTTTAATGGAAAATGGTGTGCCCAAAATGTGGCTGACAACTCAGAGACATCAACCTCGGCATATTATAGGGTCGAGGTAAAAAAGGCCCCTGACCGACACCCAGCACATCGTCCTACATAAGGTCGGCTACAACCGATATCACTGGTCACCTCGTAATCGGGCAGCATCAGAGATCACATCTACCTCGCTCATCAACCTCGACAGGGAATAAGCCGAGGTAGTAAGGACCACCCCCATTGTGACCAACCTCAGCTGAGAATCAACCGACATTCCAGCTACTCCAACATAACCTCAGCCCAAGCCAACGTTATAACTCCACCTGCCTTACCTCGGCTTTCCTACTTAGCCGAGATCATCGCGAATAACCTTGGATTGAGCAGCAGCCAAACTTCACCAACCTCGTACTCTTCCAGGCCGAGGTTGGTACCAATCGAAGACGTCCGAGCATTTACACGCATATGTATAGCTTGGAACACGTGGACAAATCTGTTATAAACGAATTATTCCCTCCACATGAAGGAATATTGAGGTCATCATTACTTAGTTGATATCAGTCATGTGTCACTCTCATACTAGCTCGATGCTCATGCACATGCTCATTGTATGCTTGGGGGGTACACTACACCCCCCAAGCACTATATATAAAGGTCATCCTCTACCTTGTAAAAGGATCGAAAAAGGACAACCCTAGATGAAACTCTGTCATTTTATACAGTAGAAAGAGAAAGCTTGAGAGATTGTATCCATGGTTGTTAGTGCCTTCATTCAGTAATATTACTCACACACACTCACAGTGGACGTAGGCCAGATTGGCTGAACCACTTACATTCAAGTGTTCCATCTTCTTCTCCTCACCTCCTGCTACATATATACATATATATACTCATGTGCTGCCATTGTCGTCACTTTCTTGAGCTTGTCAACACCTTACCTGGTGGTGCTATTTCCAGCATCATCATTTTGGCGCCGTTTATGGAAACGATATGCTTTATCTTCCTAATTTTCTGCTTAACCTTATCGGAGGCTCTGGTGGTGAACCAGGCATCACCCCTTGCATGGAGCTATTTCACCATTGAAAGAGGTCCTTTAAGGTATTAAGCTCATCTACTTCACAAGCTCTTTAGTTTTAACGTATGGCACCAGAGTTGGCACCACCTCTTCCACCACCTGGTGCTGGAGGTCCTAGTTCCATCCAGGCACCACCTCAGTCCAAAATGGCTGAGGTGGCAGCAGCCTTGAGGTCTTTGGCTAGGACACAAAAAGCAATGAAGGAGCAATTTTCACAACTCAGTCAAAATATGATGAGACCACCTGGGGTCCCACCGGAGATGATTACTTCGGCGGCTGCTCAACCCCATCATGAAGCCAGGAAGCCACCCCAGGCACCACGAAAAGACCAACCTACACCTCAACGGAGGAGGGACGTTGTTGACCCTAGGCGTTTGCATCTGGGAAGGAAAGGAAACCCTTGCCTTGAGGATAGGTATGATGATATGGAGGCAGAAGATTCTCCAGAATATTGTTGGGAGCCATATGAGGTTTCAAATAACACAGTACGTCCTATCCAGCAGAGCCGAGGTTGTGGAGGCAGAAGAGATGAGGGTTCCCAACAAAGAGGATCATCTTTTGATCGACTGAGCAGGGGGTCGGCCTTTGAAAGGCTCGGCCCAGTAAATGACCTAACGCAGATGTTATCCAGGTCAAGAAGTGTAGTAGGTTCACAAAAGGAAGATGGGGAACATCGATCTCATCATGGCCCACCTCAGCATGGCCGGCCCCATTAGGGTCGAGATAGGGATCAAGAGGAGGTCAACAACCGACATTGTTCTATGGCTGGGGAACCCTCAGTTCACCCCTTAGAGGTGGCTAGGGACAACCTCGGTCAGGACGACATTGCAAGACCATGGAATGAATCCATCCAACGCCTTGAAGAGAAGATAAGAGGCCTCATCAAAAGCCGAGACCCACTGCAAAGAGGTTTCTCAGAGGGCTCTCCACTCGTGGCTAAGATAGTGAGCTTCCCAACCCCTGCCAAGTTCAAGCTACCTACGGTGTCTCCCAAGTATGATGGTAGCACCAACCCTGTACATCATATTGAGATGTACCAGTCTGCGGTGGATATTTACTCAATACCAGATGAGATGAAGTGTCAGGCCTTCTCCGAGACTTTGACAGGGGCTGCACACATCTGGTTTACTTCTCTTCTGAAGAACTCAATAGAGAACTTTAAGGCCTTAGCTGAACGTTTCATTCACAATTTCTGTTTTGGGGTAAGACCACAAAAGAAGACCACTCATATGCTATATGTCAAACAAGGCAAGAATGAGAGCCTAAGAGACTACATCGTAAGACTCAACAAAGAAAAACTAGAGGTTGAAGATTATGAAGAGAATATAGCTATGAACGCCCTCATAGGAGGTCTCCGAAAAGGGAAGTTATTGTGGAAACTTGAAAAAGACCCTCCCAAGTCCATGGAAGAACTAGTGGCAACTGCGGGGAAGGTCATGAACGTTGAATAGGCCATGGCCGCAAAGTATGAGGATGATAACGGTAGTGGCAGCAGAAATTTCCAAGAAAAGAAGGACGGAAAGAAGAGGTCAGCTGACGACAATTTTATGCCTCTAACTGTCGGCTACGAACACATCCTCAATGAGATCAAGAATGACTGGTCTCTGAGATGGTCGGAGAGGCTAAAGGCTCCTCCGCATAAGAGGAACAAGAACTTGTGGTGCGAGTTCCACCAAGACCATGGCCATGTAACAGACAAGTGCTTCGCCTTAAAGGATGAGATTGAGAAGATGTTGAAATCTCGAAAGTTGAGGAAGTATATTGATGGCAAGGCTCCTAAAAGGGGAAGAGAGGACCCTAAAAAGAAGAGAAACGACAGATGTCGTGACAATACTCCAGCAAGAAGAGATAATGACTCGGATGGTGATGATGAAGATGATCCAGGCCTCCCTCCAAAAGATGATAACGCCCCAGTGAAGAGGGTTGCTATGATATCCTTCGGTGTTAGCACCATATGCGGAGGACTATTATGCGGTGTCTTTGAAGTGGATGACCGAAAAGCTCATGTGCCAGAGGCCAAGCCAGTGGCTAAAGTGGAAGTGGTAAATCTTGCGTCTTCTGAAACCAAGCAGAAGAGAAAGAAAGTGGATATGGACACTCTTATATTTGGTTTCTCCCGACTCGACTTCAAAGGCATCTTAGCTCTGCATGATGATCCTTTGGTAATTACAATAAGAGTGCATGGATGCGAGGTACCGAGAATTATTGTAGATGGAAGAAGTTTAGCAGATGTGATGTTTTGGCCTTGTTTCAAAAGCCTAGGCCTTAGCAGAGCTAGGCTGTTATCCGATCATCATCCATTAATGGTCTTTAGCAACGAAAAAGTCCATCCATTGGGCATGTATGAAATGGACGTGCGAATGGGAGATGAGTGGCCTAAGAGGTTGACCTTGAAGATCAATTTTTTTTGTTATGGACGAAAACGTCTTCTCGGCCTATAACCTCATCATAGGAAGAGTAGCCCTTAAGGAGTTTGAGGTCGTGCCGTCGACGGTCCACCAGATGCTAAAATTCTTGACCCCTTATGGGGTAGGGGAAGTGCAGGGTAACCGGACCATACCACGAGAATGCTACTTCAACTCAGTCCAAGAGAGAGAGGCCCATAAAAGAGCAACCACTAGGTATAACATTGATACACTTGACCCTAGAGATGAAACGAAGTTGAAGAAAGGAGAGGCCGCAGAAGAGGTAGAATCCATCATCCTTAAAAAGGACAAATCGTGAAAAACAGTCCAGGTCGGCAAGGCCTTAAAAGCAGAGATTAAGGAAGAGCTGATAAATTTATTGAGAAAGAGGCAGAGTGTCTTCGCTTGGAGCCACGCAAATATGACTAGCATCGACCCGGAGGTTATGTGCCACAAACTCAACGTAGTAGAAGACCCTAGGACAATCAAAAAAAGACGAAGAGTTTACTCTAAGGAGAAGTATGACGTCAACAGAGAAGAGGTCAGGAAATTAGAAGAGGCAGAATTCATCAGGGAGGTTATATACCCAGAGTGGTTGTTAAACGTCGTCATTGTGCCCAAGGCCAATGGAAAATAGAGGATGTACGTAGATTTCACCGACCTGAAAAAGTCTTGCCCTAAAGACCATTATCCCTTACCTCGGATCAATCAGATGGTAGATGCCACGACAGGGCATGAGCTCATGAGCTTCATGGACGCGTATTCTGTCTATAACCAGATCCTCATGGATGCTGAAGACTCAGAGAAGACAACCTTCATCACCGACAAGGGGATATATTGCTATAAGGTTATGCCCTTCGGCTTGAAAAATGTTGGGGCAAAGTATCAACGCCTTGTGAATAAGATGTTTGAAAATCAAATAGGCAAGACTATGGAGGTGTATGTAAACGATATGTTAACGAAGATCTTAAAGGCCTTCACTCACGTAGCAGACCTAGAAAAAACTTTCGATACCATGGATATGTACATAATGAAACTCAATCCCGCGAAGTGTGTCTTCGGGGTAGGAGATGGGAAATTTCTTGGATTCATTGTCAATCAGAGGGGAATAGAGGCGAACCCCGAGAAGATCAAGGCTTTGCTTTACATGAAGACACCAAGAAGTATTAAGGACATTCAGAGACTCAATGGAAGAGTAGCTGCAATCAACAGATTTATTTCCAGAGTGACGAACAAGTGTCTTCCATTTTTTAAGGTGCTTAGAAATCCCTTCAAATGGGACAAAGAGTGTGATAAGGCTTTTAATCAGCTCAAGTCCTACCTCGGATCTCCTTTGATTTTGTCTAGGACCATCGTGGGAGAGAAGTTGTATGTTTATCTAGCAGTCTCTGAGTCGGCTATCAGTGCGGCCATAGTACGGGAAGACGATGGGGTACAAAGGCATGTGTACCTCAATAGTAAGGCCCTTCAGGAGTCTAAACAAAACTATCCTCGAATGGAGAAATTAGCCTACGCCTTGATACACGCTTTGAGGAAGATGAAACCCTATTTTCAAGCACACTCTATGGTCATTATCACGGACTCCCCACTTAGGCAAGTCCTCCACAAGCCTGAGAAGTAAGGCAGGCTGATGACCTGGGCCATTGAGTTGGGAGAGTATGACCTTGCTTATCAACCCAGGGTGGCCATTAAAGGGCAGGCACTTGCAGATTTTGTTACTGAGTTCACGTGGGAAGAGACTGAAGTTAAGAATAATCCAGTGATCGCAGAGGGATCAAATAGTAACGTCTTTCGAGAATCGGAAGAGGTTGTGTCCAACAGAGAAAAAAATGGGATAGCTGAGAACGAGGAAGACAAATACCTCTTCAGGCAAGGAAACCTTTCAAAGCGGGGCTTCTCTTTGAATGAAGATGTTTGGAACCTCTTCATTGACGGGTCTTCCTGCGAGAGTGGAAGCGGTGCAGGGATGATACTCTCAGCTCCAGATGGTACCAACGTCGAATATGATCTAAGGTTCAACTTCAAGGAATCAAATAATGAGTCAGAATATGAGGCCATGATAGCAGGCCTCTCCTTGACAATGACCCTTAGGGTTGGTCGACTCCTACTTTATAGCGACTTGAGGTTAGTTTTTAACCAAGTGTTTGGAGTTTATGAGGCAAAGGATGAAAGGATGACCAAATACCTGAAGAGGGTTATAATGATGTTAGAAGGCTTTGAAGAGGTGAAGATGAAGAGGGTACCTGGACAAAATAACAGCCACACAGATGCACTGGCAAGGTTGGCTTGAGAAACAAGGACATATATCAGAAGGACAGTACCAGTTGAGATCCTGCTGAAATCAACCATTGAGGAAGAAGAGGTTGGAATATATTATCTCAACTTGAACCTAGGGGACTCATGTATGAACCCCCTCATCAGATATATCGGAGAGGGAGAGCTGTCGGAGTCAAAGTTAGAGAGGAGGAAGCTGAGGTACAGAGGTGCAAAGTTCTCAATAATAGACGATGTCCTATATAAAAAAGGATTTCCATTACCTCTCCTTAATTGTGTTCATCCCACAGAGGTTCCCCGCGTCCTATAGGAAGTACACGAGGGTTCTTGCTCCAGTAACATAGGAAGCAGACCTTTGGCTAAGAGGATTATCACGCAGGGATATCGGTGGCCGACCTTAGCCAAAGATGTTGTAGCCTATGTGAAGAGGTGCGACAAATGCCAAAGATTCTCCACTATCCCCCCATCAACCTCATCAACCTATGACGTCAATCAGTTACCCTTGGCCATTCGTGGTATGGGGGATTGACTTGGTGGTTCCTTTGCCAAGAGCTGCGAACAATTACCGATTTTTGATAGTAGTGATTGACTACTTCTCCAAGTAGGTGGAGGCCTAACCAATGATCACGATCACAAAACAGAAGACCTTCCATTTTATCTGGAAGAACATCATATACATACATGGCCTCCCTAACACCCTCATCTCAAACAACGGAACTCAGTTTAAAATTCTTCCTTGGAGAAATATTACGAGAGATTTAGGATCAAGCAATTTTTCTCTTCTCCTGGACGACCTCAGGTAAACGGTCAGACCGAAGTCACAAATAGAACAATCCTTGATGGGATAAAAAAAAGGTTAAAAGAAGCTAAGTGTCGATGGACTGAAGAGGTTTATGCTGTGTTATGGGCCTACAGAACAACAGTTAGGACACCAATGGGGGAGACCCCATTTATGTTAGCACATGGCTCAGAAGCCGTCATACCAATAGAGGTAGGACTCCCCACTCACAGGGTTCAGACCTATGACCCCCAAAAAGAATAGGGAAGAGAGAAGACTTGACCTAAATTTAGTTGAGGAGAGAAGGGAAGACGCTGAGATCAGACATGCAGCCTACCCGCATAGAACAACAAAATTCTACAACTAAAGGGTGAAATCGAGGCCCATAGTTGTACGAGACCTAGTGTTGAAGAAGACGTTGCAGAAGGCAAATAAGCTTCACCCAAATTGGCATGGCCCTTACAAAGTGATCGAGGAGGTTATACCCGGGACCTACAGACTGGAAAACCTTGAAGGGGAACCTTTTTCCAATCCATGGAATGCTGATCATTTGAAAAAGTATTACATATGATGTTGCAATGATTCCTATGTAAATGTATCAACTTATGAAGAGATTATTAATGAGAAGATCAGTTCCTGTGTCAATTCTTGGTTCATTATGCTTTGGTGAAAACTTTATGGAGGTAACATCTTACTTGATGACCTCGGACCTTAAAATAACATAATTTGGTGGCAAGGTCTGAGGTGAGCATCATACTTTGATGACCTCAGACCTTAAACATCACTAATTTCGTGAAATTTATGGAGGTACCATCTTAGTTGATGACCTGAGACCTTAAAACATCATAATTTGGTGACAAGGTCTGAGGTGAACATCATACTTGGATGACCTCAGACCTTAAACATCATTAATTTGGTGAAATCTATGGGGGTAACATCTTAGTTGATAACCTCAGACCTTAAAACATCATAATTTAGTGACGAGGTCTGAGGTGAACATCATACTTAGATGACCTCAAACCTTAAACACCATTAATTTGGTGAAATTTATGGGGTTAACATCTTAGTTGATGACCTCGGACCTTAAAACATCATAATTTGGTGATAAGGTCTGAGGTGAACATCATACTTGGATGACCTCAGACCTTAAACATCATTAATTTGGTGAAATCTATGGGGGTAACATCTTAGTTGATAACCTCAGACCTTAAAACATCATAATTTGGTGATGAGATCTGAGGTGAACATCATACTTGGATGACCTCAGACCTTAAACATCATTAACTTGGTGAAATTTATGGAGGTAACATCTTAGTTGATGACCTCAGACCTTAAAACATCATAATTTGGTGACAAGGTTTTTTGTGAACATCATACTTGGATGACCTCAGACCTTAAACACCATTAATTTGGTAAAAAGTTACAAGGTTAACATCATAGTTTAGTAATGAAGACACTGATGCACGATATGTAAAAACATTCGAAGGCAAGAGAAGCAAAGTTCTCCTTAGAGAATGGTATAGCACAAAGAAGTTAGAATTACAAGACAAAACCTAATAGAAAATGTTTTCAGAGGTTACAGACCAATATAAATCAGAAATAAAAAATTACAGATAAGAGCTTCACAAAATACAACCTAAGTGTTTGCAATCTCAGGGTTAGTGGCAATGTCCCCACTTCCTTGGCCGAGGTTAGTGACTTCTATGACATCGTCCTGAGGATTAACATCTTCAGTCCTTATATCTTCTGGTTGAGCAGTCTCGGTAGGCGCAGCACCACCTTCCTCCTCGACCTCTTGTAAGGCCTGAGCAAACCGCGGATCAGCATAGCCCAGACCAATGAAGTCCGAGGCTGCCAGGCTCCCTGACTCCTTCTCCTTCATTTTAGCCCATTTTCCATTGGCCTTAACATCCCTTTCGAGGTACTCAAAGCCAAAGCTGACGAATTTGTCAGAGAACTTGTAGTCCTCCAAGATCCTCTCTGAGGCGTCATCCAGAGAAGCCTTCACAGCGACATCCACCTTGTGTTGGAGAGAGTCAGCCTGTGTCTTTAGAGTAGAGATATGATCCTTCTTAAGCTTGTCCATGTCCTTCTCTAGCCGCTTAACATTAGCCTCAGACTTCTCTAAGGAAACCTTCAGACGCTCCACTTCAGCATTCAGAGCATCCTCGGTCTTTTGGTACTCCCTGCCCTTCTCAATCAGACGAAGTTTCCTCAAAGTCCAGTCAACGAACTGGTGCATGGTGAGGAGACCCTGCAAAACATGTGCAGAAATGTTAGTTCAAGATTTGGTATAATTCAAAGATGATGTTACACTTGAAACAATAACAACAAAAGTCTTACTTGGATAGACTGGTGGTGACAGAACTCGACCAGCAGAGGGGTGTCTAGAGAACGGCAGAACTGTTTGTCAGCGTTAGTCATAACAGATTCGGTGGCATCCAAGGCCTTTAAACTTTGGCTAATAAGGCTATCACCGATCTTCAACTGCTCCAGAGGATCAACTAATGCGTCCTCATAGGAGATGGGGATCGCGCGATCCCCCTTTGAGGTTTTCTTCTTCTGCCTCTTATCCTCAGGGGTAGGGTCATTGGACTTCCTTTTCTTTGAGGCATCGACCCTTGAAGTGGTTGGGGGAGGAGGAGGCGCATTCAGGCCTGCTTTCTTAACTAGTTTTGTAAGGTTGGGGGATGCCATTTCCCAAATACCGTCTGATATTCCTTCCGGGCGATCTGCAAAAATAAAGATCTGAGTTCGAAGATCAGAGACGTAGCAAAATCAAAAGTTCAACTTGTTGAAAAAAATAAAGTAACTTACGAAGCTCGGTCAAGGGAATCCCCCCAAGGACAGACTCAGAGAGGTAGTAGGGGGTCATCAAATGCTCGTACTTGACCAGTAGACCATTCTCCTCCTGATCTTGAAGGTCTTTGACCTTCTGAAAGTTATTCTGTCTTAATCCAGGGTCAGCCATGGCAATAATTCACCCATTTCCCCACCTCAGAGGTATTCTCGGCTTTAAAGATGAAGAGGGGGCACAGGCACCAAATTCCCATGCCCCTGAGGCGAAGAAGTATCGTGGTTTCCAGTTATGGTTCGAAGTCTGGGTAACCAACAACATCTTCTTGGTAGACTTATGAACTAAAAAGTGGTAGTAACTCGGATGATTCCTAGCATAGGAGGGCACGTAGCACCCTGTGAAGACCTGGACGGGAAGGTCTGAATGATGGAATGCCCTCCATAAGATGATATCCCCAATCATCACCCTCCAGGCATTGGGGGAGAGTTGGGAGGGAGCCAAGTTAATATAGGACAATATGGCCCTAATTATTTGATGAATGGGAAGACGAAATCTTAACTTAAACATCTGCTCATATAAACAGATCTCACTATCTCTGCCACCAAAGGCCCTCTCATCCCTCATATGCCTCCTAATTTTTAAAGAGGGAACTAATGAATAAAGATGCCTGAAAGCTAGGAGGTCGAGTTCACTGACAGTGCTCTTTATCGCGGCTGCCTCCGAGGTGTCAACATCACTTTCGCTGCCATCATCCTCATCCCGGGCAACATCGACTTGGGCAGGGGTTGGAGCACCATCAGGGAACCTCTGAGAAAACTAAGCCCCTGTGGCGGCCAACAAGGTAATAACATCAAATATTGGCCAAATAGCCACACTAGGTCCTACAATTTTGACATCGGATGAAGAGTGCAAAGTGCTAGAACTCTCGTTAGATGAGGCACGGCTAGAAACCTCGGCCTGGTCAGGGGCTTGATCCATCCTGATGGAATAATCCATGTCTTCTTGAAAAGAATCCACGGACATGTAGTCTGAGGTGGATGACTCAGACTCAGGCATTGGAGTGGGTTCCAACGGAGTGTCCTCTGTCTTAACTGGGTCTACTGGCTCAGGGTATATCACCCTCAGAGGGGGTGGAAAGATTGGTCTGAAAGGGAAAGCCTCTGCCTTACGAGCTTCCTCTTGGGCTCGTTCTATTTGCCTAATCTTATCTAAGGTTTTCTCCCTAAGAGAAGGGAATTCCTCTAAGAGTTAATAAAGGGGACTGAGCATAGAAGGACGAACTTACACTTGAAGACTCAAATAAAAAACAAACAGGATGACTCAACCTAAACTAAGGATCAAACTTGGTTTCTGAAAGAGTTCAAATCAAGACCAGTCAAAAATTAAGTTCGCCGGAAAACTCAAAGAATCATCAGAAAACTCAAAATACCACCGAAAAATGTAAGAAATGAAAAAATAAGGCTAAAAAATGGAAAAGGAAAGGTAATAAGGAATACCTGACAAGATACGAGGTAAAGAAGGAGAAGATTGAAGATATAAATCTACAAAATGCACCTTCGATCAAGCCCTGGATAAGAGAGAGAATAGAGAAGGTTCAGGCGAAGGAAATGGAAGGAAATGAGGAAGAAAGAGAAAGAAAAGGGTTTAAACCCTCAAATCTGATTACACACATCCCAAGTCCCATCATTGCCTTGGGAGCCCAAAGGACAATCAACATCATTGCACTTGTCAGGCACGCTACACACTTTAATTCTTGACACTTGGCAAAGAGATATTAGCACAAAAGGAATAATGGCCCCGGCCTTGCAAATACCCCTCAATGACCTACTCATATAAGTAACTAAGGGCTAGGGGTGATTGATGTGCCCAAAATGTGTCTGACAACGCAGAGATATCAACCTTGGCATATTAGAGGGCCTAGGTAACAAAGGCCCCTGACTGACACCCAGCACTCTCCTCCTACATAAGGTCGGCTACGACCGATATCACTGGTCACCTCGTCATCGGGAAGCATCAGAGATCACATCTACCTCTCTCATCAACCTCGGCTATGAATAAGCCAAGGTAGCAAGGACTACCCCCATTGTGACCAACCTTGGCTGAGAATCAGTCGACATTCCATCTACTGTAGCATAACCTCGCCCTAGGCCGACGTTATAACTCCACCTGCCTTACCTCGGATTTCCTACTTAGCCGAGATCATCGTAAATAACATCAGATTGAGCAGCATCCAGACTTCACCAACCTCGTACTCTTCCAGGCTGAGGTTGGTACCAATCGAAGACAGCCGGGCATTTACATGCATATGTATAGCTTGGAACACGTGGACAAATCTGTTATAACCGAATTATTCCCTCCATGTGAAGGAATATTGAGGTCATCATTACTTAGTTGAGATCATGCAGGTGTCACTCGTATACTGGCTCGATGCTCATGCACATGCTCATTGTATGCTTGGGGGGTACACTACACCCCCAAGCACTATATATAGAGGTCATCCTTTACCTTGTAAAAGGATCGAAAGAGGACAACCCTAGATGAAACTCTGTCATTTTATACAGTATAAAGAGAAAGCTTGAGAGATTGTATCCATGGCCGTTAGTGCCTTCATTCATTAATATTACTCACATACACTCACAGTGGACGTAGGCCAAACTGGCTAAACCACTTACATTCAAGTGTTACATTGTCTTCTCCTCACCTCCCTCTACATATATATATATATATATATATATATATATATATATACTCATGTGCTTCCATTGTCATCACTTGCTTGATCTTGTCAACACCTTACACGGTGGTGCTATTTCCAGCATCATCAGAAAATGACCCTACTTTAGTGAGATATTATGATTATGGGTATGCGTTTTATCACGTAGATGATTGAGGAGTACAAAATAATTATTAGTTGTTAGTTTAATTGTTGTATTTCTTGGATTGATAATACACATAGTTTTAAATCTCTCTTAATGAACCCTAACAAAATATGTCTCAACACTTACAGTTATTTGTTGTCTGGATTTGACATCAGTGAGATCCAACATGTACGAAGTTGAAAGAAGGGTAGTAATGAATCAAAACCTTAATCAAACTAATACACCCTAATACCTTACATTTTAGAATTAATAGTTATTAATTCATTATAGCACTTATTTGTAGGACTCATATTCACGCCCTCACATATTTTTCTCAGGAAAAATTAGGGATGGCGATAATCATTAGAAATAAGAGTATTAGAGGTTGCAATTAGACCGCACATATAACTCTTTTATTAATGCACGCTATATTGAGGATACTCCAATTTATGGGTATGAAAATAATAAGATTGAATAATTTAACTACCTTGAAAATTGTGGAGTCGATCTCCAGCAAGAGTACTTGTTCGATCATATTCGATTTTCCCTACCAAAAAGTTGGGATGATGCTATAGAGAATATATTCCACACATATAATCCCGATTTAGCCTTGATCTTACTTATATTATTAGAGAAGGCAAAAAAAATTCTCCAGTTATGGATACAACTACGTACAGAGAGCATTAACATAGACTGTGATGTCTCGCGCCATATGCACCTAAAATGGAATCATGCCAACAAGTTGAAAAAAATTGGATTCTGAGTTCATGTCACAGATATCTATACATCAATCATAGATATGCTTCCTCCTAGATGGCCACATGCAAAAATCCATACATTTTTAAAAACTAATATAGAATGGATGTACATCACACACATTGAACATATTCTAAAGTCTTACTCTGAAAAGGTATATATATATATATATATATATATATAGTCATAACTTGATTAGTTAGTTATAATTTCATATTATTATAATTATTTAGTCGTTTATGGTTTTTCATTTTTGTAGATAATATAGGAAGGCAATAGCCAAAATGTACCAAGTGATCAGGTGACACACCCACGAAGATCATCAACTCGTGTATGACAACAAGAATTCTCATCACCAATCATTGAGCAATTCAAAACTCCACCTTTGGTTCATTTCCCTACTCTAAGTACAAGTAGGAATGAAACCCCTGTTGCTCTAACGCCCCCATCAAGCGCTCCTCCACCTCCCACTCAAATGAAAAGAAGCCACATGGGTTCTCCCTTCTCGAGCATAACCATACGGGTGATAAAAATGACATGCAAAGCTTTAAATCTGAGTGTTTTGTCGTTAGGAAAAATGAACGTGGGAGTCGTGGAACCAAAAACTTGAAATCTTGTTGATCAAGCCATCAAAGATGACATCTATGATCAACTCTGCAAGAAGTTTACATTTCCTAACAAGTTAAAGCATAAGGTTCATTATCGAGTTTCTTAACAATTAAAGACGCACCGGAGAAACCTTTAGCAAAGACATTTACCAAAAGATGCACGAGCTCTAATATTTTGGCTCTGAAAGACAAGGTGCCTTGCAATGTTGAAATGCCGATGGAACAACGAAATGATTTTTTGGAGAATCATTTGAAGGACAAGATGCTTATCCTAAGGGCAAAGAATAAACAGAACAAGACAAAAAAAATTGATGTCCACAGGCTGGGCTCCAAATCTTATAAAGATTTGAAGAATGAATGGTCGAGTAGGACAAAGGATGGTCGAGATGATGATAAATAACCAACTGGGCCAACTTAGGCGTTCATTCTCGAATGGGCTAATGTAATAAATTTCTATCGCACGTGGCTAAAACTTTGGAATCAATAGAGACCATTAATAGTCAGTTAAGTTCGAGCCCTTTTGATGATTGGGTCATGATTTCCTGATCAAGATCTTTGAAAAGGAAAAAAGGTGGAGGATGAGAGGTGTTGGATCACATATTCCGAAAATAAAATTACAAGACACAGCACCTATCCTGAACGAACTTTCTTCGGTCGGGAGTCATATATCGTCCCAAGAGGAATAACAATTGGAACCAATGGGGATGTCAAGGAGATTAAAAATAACCTGGGACTCTTGATGAATCAAATTCCGAAGTTTTTAACTCTTTTTACTTAAGGTTATTAGCCCCAAATTCCTCCTCAAGGTTTCCCTTACCCTCCTCCTCAAGGTTTCCTTTTCCTCCCTCTTGAAGTTTCTCATCCCAAATGCTACTCCCTTCAACATTCCCCTCCCCAATGAATCCTCCTTCAACATCTACCTCCCCAATGACGCCTCCTACAACATTCCCCTTCCCAGTGCCTCCACCTGTTACAGGTCTTGGATCATCGTAAACCACTTACGGTGACTATAGTGAATATTTATATTTCAAAGACATCTACAATAGTAGGATTATTGGCATGTGCACATTCATCTCCGTAGTTGTCAGAACTAAAGCATATGGCCGACCTTTGTAGAAGGGTGAGGCTCAAAAAATGGTTGATGAAATATACGACGGCTACGAAGATGTACATCTGCACGTTGACAGCGAGGAAGGGAGAGAATTGAGGCATTATTCAAATTCTTTTACCACTTGGCCAGTTTATCTATTGGTCAAGTTCTTTTAAAAAAATTTGTTTTAGTTGTAATAACATTTTTTTTTCAATTGTAAGAATTTGTTTTGTTTGGGTTTTAATAATAGTTTTTTCATTTCTATTGTAATAATATCACTTGAATGCAACATGACATTTGTTGAATACAACAGCGGAAAAGGGAGAGAACTGAGACATTTTCGTAATCATATTAATTTCTTGAATGCAATATGACAGTTGTTTTAATCTATCAACACATGACTGAAATTTGAAGATTAATAAATGGATTTACCGGAATACAAAGAGTGGATGGGAGAGACTAATTGAATAACAAATAATTATGTAAAAGGTATTCAAGAATTTGTTAAATATGCTTACAAAAATCTTTAAAGTGACAACATTTCATTTCCATGCACTCATTGTATGATAAAAAAATACCAGTCATTAGAAGACATTGAGTTGTATTTAATAAAGTGGGGAATTTGTCAAGACTATAAAATATGGATATACCGTGGTGAAAAAAATGTTCCTTATCTTTCGAAGGAATTATTGATACCCGATTGCTTGAAGGAACCCCAATGAGTGGAAGTGATACATGATTCACCAACACATCGTCCATTGACCAACTTAATCGATAATGGTTACGGAGTCCACAACCATCAAAACCACCCGCATATGGATACGAATAATGCACATTATGAACAAGTAAATGAATAATTTGATTTTAAACTACTAGGAGATCGGGAATACATACGGTTGAACGACGATGTAGTTAGATTGTTGCATAAAGAATGCGATGAAGATCACTCAGTATTCTATGCAATGATTGGTTTGTAAAATTTGAAGAGTCAATTTGGTTTGTCTGGCAATAGTGTAACCGAAATTATTAAGTGGGTTAAAGAAATTCTCCTAATAGAGAACACAGTACGAGCCAATTATCCTACCATGAAGAAAATATTGAAGGGTTTGGGTTTGAAATACAAACCTATTCATGCATTTAAGTATGAATGCATATTTCACCACACCGGGCACGAAGAGAAGGATGAGTCTAGATATGTGGTTTATGATAATGAAACGGACAAAAGTTGTAAAATATCGCAAGTCCCATAAAATGTTTTGAAGTATTTTCCACTTGGGCCACGGTTAAAACGATTTCTCACTATACCATGGATAGCAAAGGCGATGAGATGGCACGCTCAATGAGAGATGGGTGGGAATCTGATGTGACATCTACTTGATTCACTCATCTAAAAAATTGCAAACACATGACATCGTGAATTTGCAAAGGAACCTCGCAACATCCATCTTGCAGTCTCAGCTGATGGGTTTAAACCTTTAGATACTTTAATTACTAAATAAAGTTATTAGCCCGTTCTCATGGCGCCTTTAAGTCTTCCTCTGACATTGTGCATGAGAATGTCTTTCACGTTGATCTCTTTGTTGATACTTGGGCAAAAGGCTCTCGACAATGATATTAATATATTATTAGCCTCATTAATCAAAGAACTTAGAGAATTAAGGGATAAAGGCATGACAACATTTGACTATCACAAGGGTGAATAATTCACAAATAAAGCAATGGTGATGTGGGTGATCCACGACCTTCCTATATATGGGACCTTGTACGGTTGTAATGTTCATGGTTATTATGGATGTCCCTTATATGGGGATCAACTGAAGCTAGTTGGCTATATCATAATGGTAATAATCCAACTAATCCCTCTTCTATTTCGGCACTACTTCTCTGAACACAAAGATCTACGTCAAGCAATTATATAAATCAGTTTGTGTTTTTCCTTACTTTTTGTAAAAGTGGTAAACATAACCCACATTAAAGTTGCAAAATCAACTTTAGCCGAAACAGTTTGTGTATTAGAGAAATACTTTCCTCTGTCGCTATTTGATATCATCATACACCTTCTTGTGAATTTATGCGATGAAGCTTTATCACGTGGTCTCGTTAGGTATCACTAGATGTATCCTTTTGGGCGCTTGATGAAAACCTTCAATGATTACATAAAGAATAAACTATATATTGGAGGATAAATTGCTGAAGAATACGTAGTTGTGGAATCATCATTATACGTTAGGGAACATATACCAGAACAAGAGGTTAGGCGCTTCAATCCTCATGGAGAACGAGCAATCGAGGAACCTAATGAGTTTGAGGATGAACTGCCATTTGGGACCTAAAGAGATGAAACTCATTATGTTTTCTAATAGTTAGATGAAGTCGAAGACATGAGAGGGTGAGTATATATACTGAAGTATTCCTCTTTGATTATATGTATTTTATATTTTAGGATCTAAACTCTAAAATTTATGCGTAGGAATTACGAGAACGAAATTGCCCAAAATCAAAGGAGAAATTGCACTACAACTGATTTTAGGGCATGGGTATCAAAAGAGGTAATTTTCACCTCTTATCTATGTGGTTATATATTCATGTGGTGTAAAAACATTCCTTAATAAAAATTCATTAATAAATGAAGCTTCTAAAAAGAGGTGATGTCTCTTCAAGGCTTACATGCCTAAAAAAAGGTCCTAGTTTTCGTACGAAAGAGTTTGAGAAATTCCACACCAATAGTTTTTATTTTATTTTAGATCCATATGAGGAAAATCTTTTGACGCAAAATAAGGGAATCTATATTTCTGCCTTGACTACTTGTATCACTGGCAGAAGTGATAAAAATTCAAAAGATACGGTGCTAACCTATTATGGGATAATCCAACAAATCCTAGAACTAGATTAGTTAAATTTCACAAAAATATTATTTTATTATGATTGGGTGAAGGTGGAGGATAGTACAAATGCTTGCAAAGTTGATCCTGACTCCAAACTTATTATGGTAGATTTATAAAAGGTGAAGAGTAAAGATCCCATAGTTGACGAGCCCTTTATTTGTGCCTTTAAGAACGTAAAGAACGTACTCTACGCACAGTGAATAAATGATGGCAGTTGGTCCATTGTTGTGCATGCACCAAAGGGTATGACTACTTAAGTGGATGCATTAAAGGCTCTAAAAAAGTTCCAGTCAGCTCTTGATGACAACCCCAATTTGAAGGATCTTTTAGTTGATTTAGAGGAAAATTAAATATCAAAACATTATTTTATCATTATCAATCTTATTTGTATTATATTATGATATTGACAGTATATTAGCCCTTCACTTTGATGTATGATAGTTTGGTTTGATGTATGGATGTTTAGTTTAATTTACGAATGTTTAATATGTTTCATGTATGCTTAGTTATGACATTTCAAAATTTTCTTATATAATGCATGTGTGGTGTGTAGCAAGACTAAAATTCCATATGCATATTTTACCCTATTCATTTGCATAATTATCTTCTAAACACTTTATAATTGACCAATATCGAAAGTTAACATACATGACTCCAAATCAATATTTTTACATGATAATGATGGAGAGTACCTAATCTTATTTAAGGAATAATTTTCATTTTCATGCCTCCAAATATCGATTTGGATTCATCAAGTTAACTTTCAATAACATTTTACGTTCAATCGAATGTTGTGGGGCACGAACATCTTTCATGAGACGCTTCGTTTGAGGATAGAATCTCATGAGTTTGTGATTGGACCAAATTAACCCAATTAAATTTCCACATGTTTTTGTACATAAACATTTGTTGATCACTTTCATTGATGTAATCTTCATAAAATAAAGGTAAATTAACTTCTCACACGGGACAAAAATCACCATTAGTGATATTCTCAAAATTTAGAAACTCTAAATTGGTGATGAGGTGGTTATGTTTTGAAAATTATCCTTGATTAAACTCAATGAGATCAGTGGATAGTCAATTTCAATTTTCATAAATTGCCTAACCACCAATCTACTTGAGTTTGATCAAGGATAATTTTCAGAACGGAACAACCTCGTTACTAACTGAGATTCCAAATTTTGAGGATATCTGTAATGTTGATTTTTGTCCCATGTAAGATGTTAATTTTAGATTTTTTTATGAAGATTGTATCAAAGAAACTAATCAGTAAATGTACATGTACAAGAATATGTTAAGGGCTCTAGGATTAATTTGGTCTGATCACACATTCAGAAGACTCTATTTAATGGCCTTCTTAGATTGCAGAGGTTTTCTTTACTTCAGCTAACATTTTTGTATATTTTGATATGCATTATCTTTAAATCTTTTAGGTGATAAAAGGATTATGGGAAAAATGATTGGTTTTGTTTGGTTTGTTTTTTGGATAATTATTAGTTGTTGGTCTGTTGTTGGATAGCATGTTAGAATGGGTATGAGATAATTAGAAGGAGTACGGGATAATTATTGGTTTGTTTATTGGATAATATGTTGGATAATTATTGATTGGCCTAGAACTTAAGCACATGTAGTAACTAGACGTGCAGTCGCGGGACTCCTGATTTGAGAATAGGATGAGGACTTGAAAATAGGAAAACTTAGGCTTCAAACATCCTGTGAGGGGCTGACGCAACCAACCCCCCAAATGTCATCATGAGTGACATAAACACCTAATGCACATCCAACGTAACACATAGAAACCGGTCGCGCAGTCGCGGGACTCCCGGTTTGAGAATAGGGGGACCAAAATTTAAAAATAAGAATGCTGAGGCTTAGGATGCCGAGTGGAATAAACACCTCGCGTGCACCCAACATTACACATAGAAACCGATCGCGCAGTTGTGAGACTTTCTATATGAGAATTGGACCTGAATTTAAAAATATTAACACTAAGGCTTGAAAAGGTTCAACGAAGGGGGAATACTTAACCAACCCTCCCCAAATAAGCTCCTTGAGTGGAACGAACACCTCGAATGCATCCAACATAATATGAAGCAATCGGTGTCACAGTCGCAGGACTCCCTATTTGAGCATAGGACCCAGATTTGAAACTATGAATAGTTAGGCTTGAAAACGTGCCACGAAGGTATGGATGCAACCAACCCCCTCTAATGGCACTGCAAGTGGCACGAGCACCTCGTGCACGTCCAGCGTAGCATGTAGCAACCATTCTCACAATCACAAGACTCCCTATTTAAGAATAGAACCCAAATTAGAAAATAGGAACACATAGGCTTGAAAATGTGCCAGGAGGGGGCGAATGACACCAAGCCCCCAAACGGCACCGATAGTGGCATGAACACCTTGTGCGCATTCAACCTAACATGTATAAACCAAACGCATAGTCAAGGGACTGTCATTTTGAGAATAGGACTCGGATTAGAAAATGGGAACACTTAGGCTTAAAATGTCCTACGAGGGGGCGGATGCCAACCCCAAACCCAAACAGCAAGGTGAGTGGTATGAACACCTAGTGTGTGTCCAACGTAACACGTAGCAATTGATCGTTTAGTCATAGAACTCGCAGTTTAAGAATAAGACCCAAATTTGAAAATAGGAACACTTAATCTTAAAAACGTGTCGTGAGGAGGAAAACTCCAACCCCCCAAAGGGAACCGCCAGTGGCACGAAGACCTCGTGCACATCCAACGTAACACATAGCAATCGGTCTCGTAGTCGCGGAACTCCCGATTTGAGAATAGGACCCGAATTTGAAAATAGGAACAGTTAGGCTAGAAAATGTGTCGCAAGGGGGAGGACACTACCAACCGCACCAAATGGCACCACGAGTGGCCTGAACACCATGTGTGTGTCCAACGTAAAACATAGCAACCGTCTACACAGTTATGGGACTCCTGGTTTGAGAACAGTACTTGGGTTTCAAAATAGGAACATTTAGGCTTGAAAACGTGCTGCAAGGATCCGGACGCCACCAACTCCCCTCCCCCCCCCCCCCCCCACACACACACAGTGGCACCACGAGTATAATGAACACATCGTAAGTGTCCAACGTATCACGTAGAAAATGATTACGCAGTCGCAGGAATCCCAATTTGAGAATAGGAACCAGATTTTAAAATAGGAACACTTAGGCTTGAAAATTTGCCGTGAGGAAATTGAAGCCACCAACCCCACCAGCAAACGGCAACGCAAGTGTCACAAATGCCTCATGAGCATTAAACATAACACGTAACAACTGACCACGTAGTCAAGAGACTTTCTGTTTGAGAATAGGACTCAAATTTGAAATTAGAAACACTTAGTCTTGAAAACGTGCTGCGAGGGGGAGACACCACCAACCCCACCATAGGTGGCCTGAACACCACGTGTGTGTCCAACATAACACATAGCAATCGTCCACAGAGTCGAGGGACTCTTGGTTTGAGAATCGTACCTGGGTTTGAAAATAGGAACGCGTAGACTTGAAAACATGCTACAAGGGGTCGTACGCGACCAACTGACCACGATGTCATGGGACTTTCTTAAATTTGAAAATTGGAAAACCTAGGCTTGAAAATGTGTCACGAGGGGGCAGACACCCCCCCCCCCCCCCCCACACACACAAATGACACCACGAGAGGAACGAGCACCTCGTGTGCGTCCAACATAACATGTAGTAACAGGCCTCACAGTCGTGGGGATCCCGATTTGAAAATAGAACATGGAATTGAAAATAGGAACACTTAGGCTTTGAATAAGTTCCGCAAGGTGCGAAGGTCACTAACCCTCCCCCAAAACGGAAACACGAGTGCATGAACATCTCATACACATCCAACATAACACGTAGAAATCGTCCATGCAGTCTTGGGACTCCCAATTTAATAATAGGACCTCGATATGAAAATAGTAACACTTAGGTTGGAAAATGTGTTGTGATGGGGGATGCCACCAGACCACCAAAATAGAACCGTGAGTGGAACCACCATCTTGTGCACGTCCAATGTAACACGTAGCAATCGACCGCGTAGTCGCAGCACTCCCGGATTGAGAATAGGACCCGAATTTGAAAATTGGAACAATTATGCTTGAAAACATGCCGTGAGGGGCCAAACGCAACACCTCCTCCAAACGGCACTACGAGTGGCACGAACACCTCGTGCACATCCAACGTGACATATAGCAATCAGCCTCGTAGTTGCAGGACTCTCGATTTAATAATAGGACCCAAATTTGAAAATAGGAACATTTAGGCTTGAAAACGTGCCATGAGGGGGCGAATGCCACCAACCCCCCAAATAACATCGCGAGTAGCACGAACACCTCGTGCATTTCCAACCTAACATGTATCAACCGTCCGTGCAGTCGTGGGCTCCCAATGTGAAAATATGATCCGGATTTTAACATAAGCACACTTAGGCTTGAAAAATTTCTATGAGGGGGAAAATGCCACCCCCCAAAAGGCACCACGAGTGACATGAACACCTCGTGTGCATCAAACTTAACACGTAGCAACTAGTCCTATAGTCGCGAGACTCTCGGTTTGAGAGTGGGAACCATATTGAAAAATAGGAACAGTTAGGCTTGAAAATATACCATGTGGGGGGCGGACGCCACCAACCCCCTCCCCCCGACGGCATCGCAAGTGACACGAACACTTCGTTTGCGTCCAACATAATACATAACAATCGGCTGCACAGTCGCAGGACTTTAGATTTGAGAATAAAACTCAAATTAAAAAATAGGAAGACTTAGGCTTGAAAATGTGCCAAGAGGGGGCGGATGCAACCAATACACTTCGTTCGCATCCAACGTAACCTGTAGCGATCGGTCGCCCGGTCGTGGTACTCTCAATTTAAGAATAGTACCTAGATTTAAAAATAGTAACACTTAGGATTGAAAATGTGATGCGGGGGAGCGTATTCCACCCCCTTAAAATGGCCCTATGAGTGGCACAAACACCTCGTGTGGGTCCAACATAACACGTAGAAACTGGTAGTTCAATCACATGACTCCCGATTTAAGAATAGGATCCGAATATGAAAATTGGAACACTTAGGCTTGAAAATGTGTTATGAGGGGGAAGACACCACCAACACCAACACCCACAGACGACACCGTAAGTAGCACGAACATATCGTGCTCACCCAACGTAACATGTAGAAATAGGCCGCGCGGGACTCTCAGTTTGAAAATAGGACGCAAATTTGAAAGTAGGAACCCTTAGGATTGAAAACTTTCCAAAAAGGGGCATAGCCCCACCCCCCGCCTAAACGGAACCGAGAATGGTCACGAACGTGTCGTGTTCATCGAACTTAACATGTAGCAACTAGCCATACAGTCACGGGACTCCCAGTTAGAGAATAGGACCCATGTTTAAAGATAATAACACTTACGCTTGAAAATGTGCTACAAGGGGGTGGTGTTCACTAACCTCACTCCCCCCCAAGCGGCACCATGAGTGGCACGCATACCTCGTACACGTCCAATGTAACATATAGTACTGGTCCCGCAACTGCAGAACTCTTGGTTTGGGAATAAGACTCGAATTTGAAAATAAGTACACTTAGACTTGAAAACGTGCCACCAACTCCTCCCCCCCCCCCCCAAATGGCATCGCGATGGCACAAACAACTCTTGCACGTCCAACATAACACGTAGCAACCGATCGCACAGCCATATAACACTCATTTTGAGAATAGGATCCGAATTTGAAAATGGGAACACTTTGACTTGAAAATGTGTTGCGAGGGGGCGAACGTTACCAATCCTTCCCAAATGGCACCACGAGTGGGATGAACTCTTCATGCACGTATAATGTAATATGTCGCAAACATCCGCACACTTATGGAACTCCGGGTATGATAATAGGACCCATATTTAAAAATAGGAACACTTCGAATTGAAAACTTCCCGCGAGGGGGTGGATGCCACCAACCCCCTACCCCCCCAAACGGTACCGCGAGTGGCATTAACACCTCGTACGCATCCCACCCAACACGTATAAATTTACTGTGCAGTCATGGAACTTGCAATTTGATAATAGGTCTCGGATTTGAAAATATGAACACTTGGGCTTAAAAACGTGTCGTGAGGGGGCGGACGCAACCAACCCCCTCCCCAAATGGCACCACGAGTGGTAGACATACCTCGTGTGCATCGAATGTAAATCATAGAAACTGATCACTAAATCACGGGACTCTTAGTTTGAGAACTGCACCCAGATTTGGAAATAGGAACACTAAGGCTTAAAAACATGCCGCGAGGAGTCTGAAACCACAAACCCTCTCCCAGCCCCGAACGACACCGTGAATGGCACGAATACCTCATGTGCATCCAACATAACACATAGCAACAGGTTGTGCAATCATCGGACCATTTGTTTGAGAATAGGACCTGGATTTGAAAATATGAACACTTTAACTTGAAAACTTTCCGCAAGGGGGCAGATGCCACCAATCCCCATCCTAACGGCATCGAGAGTGGAGGAAAAATCTTGTGCACATCTAACATAACTTGTAGAAACCGACCACATAGTCGAGGGAATCCCGATTTAAGAATAGGATCTAGTCTGAAAATATGAACACTTAGGCTTGAAACCGTGCCATGATGGGGCGGATGCAATCAAGCCCCCAAAAAGGCACCGCAAGTGTGACAAACCCTCGTACGCGTCCAACATAACGCGTAACAATCATTCGTGCACTCGTGGGACTCCTGGTTTGAGAATAGGAATAGAGTTTTATAATAGGAACACATAGGCTTGAAAACATGCCTCGAGGGGGCAGATGCCACCTACCCCCTCCCCATAATTGGCACCAAGAGTGGCAAGAGCACCTTGTGTGCATCCAGCATAACACGTAATACCGACCATATAGTCGCGGGAATCCTGACTTGAGAATAGGAACCGAATTTCAAAATAGGAACACTTAGTCTTGAAAATGTATCGGAGGGGGCGAACGCAACCAACCCCCCAAACAGCACCATGAGTGGCAAGAACACCTCATGTCCGTCCAAAGTAAAATGTAGCAACTAACCTCTTAGGCACGAGACTTTATGTTTGAGAACAGGACACAAATTTGAAAATAGGAACACTTAGGCTTGAAAATGTGCCACGTGGGGGCGGACACCACCACCCCCTCCTTAAATGGCACCACAAGTGGCATGAACATCTCGTGCGCGTCCAATGTAACACGTAGAAGCCACCCATGCATCCGCGGGATTCTCAATTTGAGAATAGAACCCAAATTAGAAAACCTATCACGAGTGAGTGGACTCCCCCCCCCCCCCCCCAAAAAAAAAAATGGAATTGCCAGTGGCATGAATACCTCATACATGCCCAATGTAACACATAGAAACTAGTTGCGCAGTTTTAGGACGCCCGGTTTAAGAATACGACCCTGATTTGAAAATAGGAACACTTAGGCTTGAAAATGGGCCGCAAGGGAGCGTACGCCACCAACCCCCTCCCCCCCTCCCCCCCCCAAAAAAAAAAAACGACATTGTGAGCAGAACGAACAACTCATGCACTTCCAACGTCACACGTAGTAACTTGCCGCGCAATTATGGGACTCTCAATTTGAGAATAGGACCCGAATTTGAAAATAGGAACACTTGGTCTTGAAAATGTGCCACAGGGGAGCATATGACACCCTCCCCACCCCACCCCCACCCCACCCCCCGACCCCCCCCCCCCCCCCCAAAAAAAAAAAATAGCACCGAGAGTGGAAATAACATCTCATGCACATCCAATGTAACACATAGCAAACGATTCGTTAGTATTGGGACTACCAATTTAAGAATTATGACCTAGATTTGAAGACAGCTACACTTAGGCTTGAAAATGTATCGCGAGGGGGAGGACACCACTAACCCCCCCCCCCCACCCCATACACATACACTCTAAATGACACCGCGAGTGGCATGAACACCTTTTGCACATCCAATGTAACACATAGCAACCGTTCTCGTAGTCGTGAGAGTCCCAGTTTAAGAATAGGACCCGAATTCGAAAATAGGAACACTTAGGCGTGAAAACGTGCCACAAGAGGTCGGACAACACCAAGATCTCCCAAATGGAACCACAAGTGGCATGAAACCCTAGTACGCATCAAACGTAACATGTCGCAAACGTCCGGATAGTTGCAAAATTCTTGCTATGAGAATAGGATCTGGATTTGAAAACATGAACACTTAGTCTCGAAAACGTGATGCGTGGGGGAGGATGCCACCAACCCCGCCAAATGGAACCGCGAGTGGCACGAACACATCGTGCGCGTCCAAACTAAAATGTATCAACTGGACACATAGTCGCAAGACTCTCAATTTAACAATGGGTCATAAATTTTAAAATAGGAACACTTAGGCTTCAAAACGTGTTGCGCAGGGGCGGACGCCACAAACGACCCCTCCTCCCCCAAATGGTACCACGAGTGGCAGGACTACCTCATGTGTATCCAACGCAACACATGGAAACTGGTCACACAATCGCAAGACTCTCGATTTGAGAATAGAACCCCGATTTGAAAATAGGAATGCTTAAGCTTAAAAACGTGTGTTGAGGGCGACGGACAACACCGTGAGTCGCACAAACACCTCGTGCACGTCCAACATAAACAAGAAAAAAATGATAGCGCAATTATGAGACTTCCAGTATGATAATAGGAGTTGTATTTGATAGTAGGAACACTTGGGCTTGAAAATATTCCGTGAGGTGGAGAATGCCACCAATCCCCTCCCCCAAATGGCACTGCGAGTTCCATGAAGACCTCGCGGGCATCCAACGTAACACGTAGCTACTGATCGTGCAGTTCTGGGACTCTTGGTTTGAGAAAAAAATCCAAATTTGAAAATAGGAACACTTAGGCTTGAAAGTGTGCTGCGATGGGGAAAATGCCATCACCCCACCCCTGCCCAAAACAAATGGCACCGCTAGTGTCATGAACACCTCGTGCACGTCCAATATAACACGTTGCAACCAGTCGCACATTCGCAGATCTCCCAATTTGAGAATAGGACCCAAATTTTTAAAATAGGAAAACTTAGGCTTGAAAAGGTTCCGCTAGGGGGCAATGCCACAACCCCCTCCACCCAACCGGCACCGCGAGTGTTACGAATATCTTGAGCACAGCCTATGTAACACGTAACAACCGGCTGCGCAGTCGCAGGACTCCCAGTTTGAGAAAAGGACCGAATTTGAATATAGGAACACTTGGCTTGAAAACGTGTCAGGAGGAGGCGACCCCCACCCCCCAACCCCAAATGGAATTGCAAGTAGTAGGAACACTTTGAGTGCATCCAATGTAACACCTAGAAATTGGATGCGCAATCGCGGGGCTCTTGATTTTAAAATAGGACCCGGATTTGTAAATTGGAACACTTAGGCTTGAAAACGTTCTGTGAGGGGGAGGACGCAAACAACCCCCAGACGATATCAGGAGTGGAACGAACACCTCATGTGCGTCCAACGTAACATACAGCAACCGGCCACGTAGTTGTTGGGCTCCTGTTTTGAGAATTGGACCCGAATTTGAAAATAGGAACACTTAGGCTTGAAAGTGTGCTCTGAATGGACGGATGCCACCCTCCCCCCCAACGGCACCACGAGTGGCACTAGCACCTCGTGTGCGTCCAACGTTAACACAGAGCAACCAGTCGCACAGTCGCGAGATTAACGATTTAAGAATAGGACCCGAATTTGAAAATAGGAACACTTAGGTTTGAAAATGTCTTGCGAGTTGGCGGATGCCATAAACCCCCAACCCCCAAATGGCACCGCTGGTGGCATGAATACCTTGTGCATGTCCAATGTATCATATGTCAACCACCCGTGCAGTCGCGGACTTCCGACTTGATAATATGACCCGGATTTGTCAATATCAACATTTAGGCTTGAAAATGTGTCATGAGGGAGAGAGCTCTACAAACCCCTTCCCCTCCCAGCTAGCACCGCTAGTGGCACAAACAACTCGTGCGCATTACGTGGAAATCGACCGCGTAGTCATGGGACTCTCGGTTTGATAATATGACACTAATTTGCAAATAAGAACACATGGGCTTTCAAACGCTCTGCGCAGGAGCGAGTGCCACCAATCCCTCCTCCAACCAGACAATAGTACGAGTAGCACTAACACCTCATGAGAATCCGATGTAACATGTAGCAATCAATCTCACAGTCACAAGAATCTCAGTGTAATAATAGGACCCATATTTGAAAATAGGAACATTTAGGCCTGAAACGTGTCGTGTGGAGGCGTACAAAACCAACCCCCCAAATGGCATCATGAGTGGCATGAAACGTCATGTGCATCCAACGTAACAGATAGCAACCAACCCAATAATTGCAGGACTCCCAGTTTGTGAATTGGACCCGAATTTGAAAATAGGAGCACTTATGCTTGAAATCATGTTGTGAGGGGGAGGACGCCACCAATCCCCCTCCCCTAACGGCACTATGAGTGGCATGAACATCTTTCGCACGTCCAACATAATGCATAGTAACTAGTTGCATAGTAGTGGGACTCTCGAATTGACACAAGGATCCAAATTTGAAAATATAAACAATTGGGCTTGAAAATGTGTCGCGAAGGTGAGTATGCCACCCAAGCCCTCCCAAATGGCACCGTGAGTGGCATGAACACCTCGTGCGTGACCAACGTAACACATAGCAACTGACCACGTAGTCGTAGGACTCTTGGTTGGAGAATAGGACCCAAATTTAATAATAGGAACACTAAGGCTTGAAAATGTACTGCGAGGGGGAGGATCCATCCCCTCAATCAGCACTGCGAATGGCATGAACACCACGTGTGCATCCAACGTAACACATAGCAATTGGTCGCGCAATCACGGGACTACCGGTTCGAGAATAGGACGATTTAAAAATAGTAACACTTATGCTTAAAAATAATCCGCAAGGGGATGGATGCATCCAACCCCGTCAAATGGCACCGCAAGTGGCACAAACAACTCATACGCATCCAGCATAACACTTAGTAACCGATCGGTTTGTCGCGGGACTCCCAGTTTGAAATTAAAACCATAATTTGAAAATAGTAATAGTTAGGCTTGAAAATGAGCCTCGAGGGGGCAGACGCCACCCTCTCCCCATCAAGCGGCACCATGAGTGGCACGAACACCACATGTGCATCTAACGCAACACGTAGCAACCAGCCGCGCAGTCACAGGACTCTCGGTCTGAGAATTGAACCCAGATCCAAAAATAGGAACACTTTGGCTTGAAAATGTGTCGCAAGGGTTGGACACAGACCCCCCCCCCCCCCCCCCCCCCAACGGTAGCGTGAGTGGCACGAACACTTTGTACGCATCCAACGTTACTCACAACAATCAATCGCGCTGTCACAGGACTCCTAGTATGGGAATAAAAAAATTATTTAAAAATATTAACACTTAAGCTTGAAAACGTTTTGTGAGGGGTCGGATGCCACCCCTAAATGGCACTGTGAGTAGCACGAACACCACGTGCACATGCAACATAACTCATAGCAACTTGTTGCGCACTCGTGGGACTACGAGTTTGAGAATAGGACCTGAATTTTAATATAGGAACACTTAGTCTTGAAAACGTGCCGCGAGGGTGTAGACACCACCAACCACCCAAAATGACACTATTAGTGGCACGAACACCTCATGGATGTCCAACATAACACGTAGCAACTGGTCGCGCACTCACGGGACTTCGAGTTTGAGGATAAGACTTGGATTTCAAATAGGAACACTTAGTCTTTAAAACGTGTTGTGAGGTAGTGGATGCCCACCCCCACCCCCACCCCCCCAAAAAAAAAAAACGGCATCAGGAGTGCTTTGAACACCTCATGCGCATCCAACATGACACGTTGCAATCAATCGCACAGTCACGGCACTCCCAATTTGAGAATAGGACCTGAATTTGAAAATAAGAACACCTAGGCGTAATAGACTGCTCATGGGAGTGGATGCCACCACCACCCATAAATGGCACTGCAGTAGCACTAACACCTTGTGCATGTCCAACGTAACATGTAGTAATTGATCGCACAGTCACGAGGCTCTCGGTTTGACAATAGGACCTAGATTTGAAAATAGGAACACTTAGTATTGAAAATGTGCCACGAGGGGGCGGATGTCATAAACACCCCCAAAATGGTACCGTGAGTGGCATGAATAACTCGTGCGCCTCCAACATAACATATATCAACTAGCCGCGTAGTCGCGTAGTCCCGTGACTCCCGATTTGACAATCAAGCCTCGATTTAAAAATCAAAAACCTTATGCTTCAAAATGAGCCGCGAGGGGGAAAATGCCACCAGCCCCCTCAAACATCAACGAAAGTGATACGAACACTGCATGCGCATCCAACATAACACGTAAAAATTGATCGCGCAGTCACAGGACTGAAGGTTTGAGAATAGGATCTCGATTTGAAAATAAGAATAGTTAGGCTTGAAAACATGTTGCGAGGGGGAGAACGCCACCCTCCCCCACCCTCCCAAATGGCATCGTGAGTGTCACGAACACCTCGTACACATCCAATGTAATATGTAGCAATAGGTCGCACAGTCGCGGGATTGTCAGTTTGAGAATACGTCACGGATTTGAAAGTGTGGACACTTAGGTTTAAAAACGTTGCATGAGGGTCGGACGCCACCAACCTCCCCCCCCCCCCCCCCCCCCCCCAATAGCACCGTGAGCTACATGAACACCTCATGCGCAGCTTAAATAACACGTAGCAAATGAAGATGTAGTCGTGGAACTCCTAGGATGGGAATGAAAATCGGATTTGAAAATAGGTCTCTTAGGCTTGAAAAAGTGTCGTGAGGGGGCGGTCGCAACCCCCCCTAAAATGGCACTACGAGTAGAATACATCCAATATAACAATTAGAAATTATTTGTTCAGTTGCAAGACCCACAATTTGAGAATTGGACCCGAATTTGAAAATAGAAACAATTAGGCTTGAAAATGTTCCGTGAGGGTGTGGACACCACCAACCCCCCCCCCCCCCCCCCCCCAAAAAAAAAAAATCACTATGAGTGTCATAACACCTAATGTGCGTCCAACGTAGTACATCGCAACTGTTCATGCAGTCGGAGGATTCCCAATTTGAGAACAAGATCTAGATTTGAAAATAGGAACACTTAGGCTTGAAAACGTGCTGCGAGGGGGTGGACTCCACCAATCCCCCACCCCCATAACCAAATGTCACTACAAGTGGTACAAACACCTCGTGTGCATCCAACGTAACATGTAGAAATCGATTGCACAGTCACGATAATCTCAATTTGATAATAGGACCCGAATTTGAAAGTAGGAACACTTAGGCTTGAAAACGTGCCTCGAGGGGATGGACGCTTCTAAGACCTCCCAAACAGCACCGCGAGTGGTATGAATATCTCGTGTGCATCGAACGTAACACGTATCAACTAGATGCAAAGTAACGGGACTCTTGATTTGACATTTTGAATTTGAAAATAGGAACAGTTAGGCTTAAAAACATGTCGCGATGGTGCAGATGCCCCCACCCACACCCACCCCCTCACCCCAAAAAAAGGCACCGCGAGTGGCATGGACACCTCTTACGCGTCCAAAGTAACACATAGAAACTAGTCGCATAGTTGTGGGACTTGTAGTTTGAGAATAGGACCCGGATTTGAAAATTGGAACACTTTGGCTTGAAAACGTGTCGCAAGGGGGCGAGCACCACATACCCCCTAAACGAAATCGTGAGTTGCACGAACACCTTGTACCCATTAAACATAACACATGGCAACCGATAGTACCATCACGAGGCTGCCTATTTGAAAAAAGGAACACCTAAGCTTGAATGAGTGTCGCGAGGGGGAGGATGTCACCAACCCCTCCCCCCAAACGGCACCGCTAGAGTAAGTGGAGAAAGAGAGAGATAGTTTTCGTGGTTTGATGGAGGAATTGAAAAAGGAGATTATAGAGTTTGAGGAGTCTAGGCGTGTGCTTGAGTTTAGGATTAGTGAGTTGGAGGAGAATTTGAAAGACTCGAGTAAGCTTAAGTTTGACTTGGAATCTAGGTTAAAAAAGTTGGACAGGATGTTAGGCACTGTCTAAGTCAAAAGTGATAGGTGTGGTATAGGCTACAATGATAGAGTTGTTCCCATTCCGAGAGCCAATATCAATCATCTGAGATAACCCACTAATAACGTGAGGAGAGGTCGACATTTTGGTAATCATTCCTGTCGTGTTTACACTTGTTCCCATTGCAGTAGGAAAGGTCACCTTAGACATTTTTTCTATGACCTTAGGAATGCTCCTAGGAAGTTTAGGAATAAAGTCATTTCGATTCCCAATACCCCCACCCATTATGTCACACCTAGTTGGCTTAGGAAATCGGATTTAGAGGCTTTAGGACTAAATCTTCATAGTTCTCATTTAGTTGCACCTCATTCTTCCCATGCTAGATCTAAAGGATGATTATGTTACCATGTTTGTCATAACCTAGTCTTTGCATCATGGTTTTATCTTGCTAGTGTTATGACTCGTGTATCATTTTGTATTATACTTTTTCGTTTATCGAGTCTTAATTGAAAAATAGAAAAATATTTTTGGTTTCATATTTTTTGAAAAATACAAAAAGATTTTTCTTTCATTTGAGTCAAAATATGTTGAAAAAACAAAAAGATTTTTTTTTTTTTTTGTTGTTTCTGAGTTTACATGTCTGATGTGGAATATTGGTGTGCTTGGACCCCCATCCTTTCATTATCCATGTGTCTAGGAAATTTGGTCATAATTATTAATGCTTAGAATGATCTTAACCATGGTATTATGGGGTTGTTTCGAAGTTGATATGCATTTTGATTCGACTTTGTATATATGTCATCCTTGCACACATGCACGAGTTTATATGGATATTTGACATCTCTTGCATATTTGAGTTTGGTGACATCTCCTTATCTCAATTTTGTCATCTACGCATAATTAGACTTAAGGAGGAGGTGTGCATATAAGAACCGTTTACCGTGAGGATTGAAATTGAAAAAATGATGAGTGTTCACAAGAAAGGGTTGCAGGAGTGTAAAATTGACTCGTTGTGAAAGCCACCGTTTAAAAGAAATAGAAAAATTAAGAGGCATTTAAAAGAATAATATCCCAAAATATGGTCCATTTAGTTTATGTTCATTCAAAAGAAAATATGATATATTTGAGGGAGTTTGGATGGATAAAAATTTAAACCGATTTGCAGCACGAATCCTAACGTTGAAAAATCGTGTTTGTGAGCATGTTTGATTGTTTAGTTCATTAAGCTCACTCTTTAATTATCACATATGGCTAAAATAAAGTTTGATGATTTATACCTATCAATTATATCTTCTTGATCGTTGCGATGTGTTGGAATTGTGATTCATTAGTTGTAGTTCATGTCATTACATTCCATGTTCATGTTTGAGAACATCGGTACTATGTTAGCATGTAACACGTATTTTTTTTCTTAGTTTAGCTTCTATTTTGGAACTTTTTTGCAGTTTTGAGCCCCTTCTATTTGGTTTTTTGTCGGAAATTTTACATTGGGCAAAACCGTATGTTTTTCTGGGATGAAACTGGGAGTTTTATTTTCTCGTTCGAGCGGGATCCTTCTGTCGCGCGAAGTATTTCTCGTGAGAAGTTTTCGTCGTTTGTGTGAAAGGGCTTACTTATTCGAGCAAACTGGAATCCTATTTTCCTTCTGTTTCAGTACCCTGCTTCTTATGGTTATACATTTTGGTACTGTTGGTTACTTTCGAACAACTTGTTTATATGCAGTTTCGTATTGCTCACATCCTTTACTGCACAAGATTGCTTTTGGTCACACCTTCTTAGATTGTTGTTGTCTATTGTGTGATTGTTGTTTGATAGCTATGATCTTGATATTTATTGATCATTATTAGCTGGTTGTTTACACTATTATCTAGATATATTTCATTGATTTATCTCATTCTAGATATGTTTATCTTTTCACCGGGTTATCTATTCGAGACAAAAAGGGGGAGAGATGTATGTGATGTAGGGAGAGAGTTTATGTGATGAGGGTATCCTTATTTTGATGTTGTTTACATTTTGATATTATGTTTTTCTCACATAATAAATGATTTGGATTTTATCTTTACATATTGGTTTATATCATTTGTTTCCCTATACTTCACTGGGCATTTGTCTATTTCATGTGTGTAGGTATGCTTAAATAATTTGAGATTTCAAGACTACATCACATTCAGACATTTAGAGACAGTTCATGCTTGTCGGACCATCATGTTCTCGTCTTGTGCTGTATTTTTTATTTTGAGTTTATGGGATGGGATTTAGGCGTCATACGGTTTCACAGCCCGGTTTAGGCATTTCACTATTAGTTTTGAACCGAAGTAGTCAAAGGGGGAAATTTGTAAGGACAAAATTTCCAATTGAGTCTGTTGTATAGTTTTGACTTATTCCTAGAACTAAACACGTTTGAGTCATAGGGAGATTTTTATTGTCATGATCCCACGCAGATTATGACGTGTTGAAGTTTATTGAAGACTTTGTGGCAAAGATACAAGGAATTATTTTTGCCAAAGGTTTAATTGGTTCAATTTCATTTGTCTGCAAATTTAATTGCATTCCAAGATCACTCGGGTATGAATGCATCATTTTTAATGGGACTCGAAATTTCTTTTAAAATGTTTAAGGGTGTTATTTTACTAAGAAAATATTTTTAAAGTGTTTGAAATGGTCTACACTTCATTTTGATTTGATAAGGATGGATTAGAGTAGTGTTTGGTTTAAAATCTAATTCGCCGCATCGCTCAAACGACCTAACCAGTCGTTCGAGCAAGATGGCATATCGTTCGAGCGACAGGCCAAAGTCTCTTGAACGAGGCACCACCATAGGGAAAATATATATAGGCATGTTTCCATCAAATTTCATAAATGTGCAGTCCAGAAAACAGTTTACGAAGCAAAACGTTTCTACACAAAAAAATTCTAGGGTTTTTAAGTCTAAACACATCCTTAGAGTTTACAAGATCCAAGTTTTCATTACTATATGCTGTAGTGATCTTGTTTGCACCAAAGACAAGTTGTTCTACACTTGAAGACTGCTGGGTTTTGGGGTTAAGAAGCTAAAGATCCGTGTTCAACATCATAGATGTTACAAGTCATATCGGTGGACACCGAGACATATGTGGAAGCGTGTGTTGTGGACAGGTATCGTGGAAGAAGGACTTTCTACATTGGAACTGTGAGAGGAGTGGTTAAAGATCATAAAAGCATTAAATATCGTGGGGATCAAGTCGTTGAGAAAGATTTGTGTCTGTTCGTTGTAAATCCACATTTATAATGATTGTTTGGCTTGGGTTGTCCAAGGTTTGTTTCCGTTGTGGTTTCCTCGTACATCTGGTGTTGCGAGTTTTCTTTTATTTACTTTATTTTACTTGCTTTAGTCACTATATGGATGTTTAGGAACAATCAAGATAAAATTTGGTTAAGTTAAAATTTATTCATAACTTGGTTCGAATTAAAAATTGGAAAAAGGTTTTTTCATAAAAAGGGAAATTATTTTTTGTCATCCTTAAAACACTTTCCGCATAAGAAATAAAAAGGGACCATTAGATTAGGATTTGAAAATAGTAATAGTTAGGCTTGAAACGTGTCGCGAGGGTAAGGACACCACCAACCCCAACCTTAAAACGACATCGTGTGTGACACGAACACCTCGTGCACGTCCAAGGAAACACGTAGCAATCTGTTGCGCATTCGCAGGACTCCCAGATTTGAAAATAGGAGCACTTAGGCTTGAAAATGTGTCGAAAGAGTCGAACGCTACCAACCCCCTTCCCAAATGGAACCTTGAGTGGCACGTACACCTCGTGCACGTCCAACGTAATATGTAATAATCGGTCGCGCAGTCGAGGAACTCCTAGCATGGGAATAAGAACTCGATTTGGCAATAGAAAAACTTAGAGTTGAAAACGTGCCGTGAAGGGGCGGACGTCACCACCCTTTCCCCTTCCCCCCCTCCCCCCAAACGGCACTGGAAGTGGCATGAACACCTCGTGTGCATTCAATATAACACGTAGTAACCCGTCGCGCAGTTGCGAGACTCCCGGTTTGAAAATAGGAACACTTAGGTATGAAAATGTGTCGCGGGGTTTCAATTACCATAACCCCCCCCCCCCACCCACACACACACACACACACCTCCAAACGGCACCACGAGTGGCATGAACACCTCGTGCATGACCAACGTAATACGTAGAAGCCGTTTGTGCAATTGCGGGACTCCAAGTTTGACAATATGACCCGAATTTGGATCACTTTGGCTTGAAATGTTCCACGAGGGGGCGAACGTCACCACCCCACCCCACAAATGACGCCTAGTCGCGAGACTCCCGATTTGACAATAGGGCCTGGATTTGACAATAGGAACACTTAGGCTTGAAAGAGTCCGTGAGGAGGAGGATGCCATCTCCCCGCCCCCAATCAAACTGCAGCGCGAGTAGCATTAAAACCTCGTGCACGTTCAACGTAACACGTAGCAAATGAACATGCAGTGGCAGGACTCTGGGTTTAAGAATATGACTTGGATAATAAAATAGGAACACTTACGCTTCGAAATGTGCCATGAGGGGGCGGACGTCACCACCCCCACCCCCACCCCCACCCCAAACGGAACTGTGAGTGGCACGAATACTTCGTGTGCACCCAATGTAACACGTAATAACTGGTTGCGCAATCGCGGGACTCAAGGTTTGAGAATAGGACCTAGATTTGAAAATAGAAACACTTAGGCTTGAAAACGATCCGCGAGGGGGTGGATCCCGCCAAGCCCCTCAAACGGCACCATGAGTGGCATGAATACCTCGTGGGCATCCAACGTAACATGTAGAAATCGTCCTCACAATCCCGGGACTCCTAGTATGGGAATAAAAACCGTATTTGAAAATAGGAACACTTAATCTTGTAAACGTGTCACAAGGAGGCTGATGCCACTAATCCCCCCCCCCCCCCCCCCCAAAAAAAAATGGCACTTCGAGTGGCAAGAACACTTTTTGCTCATCCAACTTAACAAGTAGTGACCGTCCGTGTAGGCGTGGGACTTCCGGTTTGAGAATAGGACTCGGATTTGAAAATAACAACACTTAGGCTTGAAAACGTGTCGTGAAGGGGATGAGACCACCAAACCCTCTCCTCCCCCCCCCCCCCCCCCCCCCACACACACACACATCAAACGTCACTATGAGTGGAACAAGAACCTCATGTGCATCCAACGTAATATGCAGAAACCGTTTGCGCACTCGCGAGAATCCTAGTCTAGGAATAAAAACTTAGGCTTGAAAACGTGCCGCAAGGGGGAGGAAGGCCCCAATCCCCCACCCCCACCCCCAAATGGAACCGCGAGTAACACGAACACCTCGTGCGCATTCAACATAACAGATGTCAACCATCTGCACAAGAGCAAGAATCTCGATTTTAGAATAGGATCCGAATTTAAAAATAGTATCACTTAGGACTTAAAACGTGTCGCGAGGGGCAGATGCCACCAAACCCCCCAAAAGGCACCGTGAGTGGCATGAACACCTCATGCATGTCCAACATAACACATAGAAACCGTTCGTGCAGTCCCGAGACTCTCGATTTAAGAATAGGACCTGTATTTAAAAATAGGAACACTTAGGCTTGAGAATGTGTTGCGAGGGGGTGAATGCCACTAACCCTTGCCCATCCAAACGGAACTGCAAGTGGCACGAACACCTCGTGCGCGTCCAACGTAACACGTAGCAACTGATCTCACAGTTGTGGGACTCTCGATTTTATAATAGGACCCGGAATGAATATAGAAATACTTAGGAACTTGATTCTCTTTAACCACGCCAACCTCATAATGAGTGGGGAAATTTAAAGATTGACACTACACCAAAATGACAAAATTGTCACCTTTCAGCCGGCCACCCTTGTCAAGGTCATTGATCGTGACAAAAAATACGCGTTTTGTGTCACAGTCATTGACCTTGACACGACCGTGATAAAGAATTATCACGGTCACTGACCGTGACAAGTCCGTGTCAAATTTACTTGTCACGGTCATTGACCGTGACAATTCTTTAAATAATTGTCACGGTCAAGGACCTTGACACGACCGTGACAACTTCTGTAGCAAAAACCCTTACCCC